>FR989982.1:8667591-11067591 GCA_905404265.1 Fabriciana adippe
GGGAAGTGCTCTGGCACAGACCTGCACGCCAAACTGCCACAGCTCCAAAGGACGCTGGAGGCAGTGAAGGGAAAACGCAGGGGAGAGGACTACAAAAGGTTGGTTGAAACCTTCCTAGAGAAGTCCTCCTCTCCGGCGCCGGTACCTTCTGCGAGCGGGTGCCGGAGTGCGGAACGCTCTGGAGTAGCGCAGTCACCGGGTGTGCAGGATGAAGGCGCCTCAGAAGACGTGTCACCCGCTGATGAACCCCACACCGCGGTCGAGGTTTCAATCAGTCCTAACGCAGAGCAAGCGTTGTCTAAGCTCCTTCGGGTTGCTGAGAGGCGGCGCAAGCGATGCGGGCTGGGAGCAAGGGCCGCGAGGCGTCTCCACCTCAACGGAATTGACGGGTGTGCGCTAGAGTCGATGTCTAGCAGAAAACGGAGAAGAGCAGAGTACGCGAGGGTGCAGGAACTGTTCCGGAAGTGTCCGGGTCGCTTAGCGGCTGAGGTCATCACCGGCCAGTCTCGGGGGGTGAAGCACAGCCTCGAGGAGTTGGAAGCTTTTTGGCGACCTATCCTGGAGGAGGTGTCGGAGGCTCCCGGGCCCACGGAGGTCTCTTTGCGAGCCTTGCGGCAAGCGAGAGGCGCCGAGGGGGCAGACGTGTTTGACCGGCTGTGGCAACCCATCTCGGTAGACGAGGTGAAGGCTACCAATGTTGACCTGCAGACGGCGCCTGGTCCGGACGGAATACGTTCGGATGAGTGGCGCTCGGTTCCTAACCAGTTGAAGGCGGAAATGTTCAACTTCTGGATGGCAGTTGGTGAGATTCCGGACCAGCTTAGACAGAGTCGCACGATCTTCGTCGCTAAGACGGATGCTCCCAAGCAACCGAGTGACTACCGGCCGATCTCGATCGCGTCGGTGCCACTCCGACACCTCCACACAATTCTGGCGCGTAGGCTGCTGGATTGTTGTCCGCCAGACGTACGACAGAGGGGATTCATCCATGCGGATGGGACCCTCGAGAACACTGCGGTGCTCGATGCCGTGCTAGGCGACAGTCGGAGGAAGTTGCGGGAGTGTCACGTGGCGGTCCTCGATTTCTCTAGGGCGTTTGACACAGTGTCTCACAAGGCGCTGCTAGAACTCCTGGGAGCAAGGGGACTGCCCAAAGGATTCTGTGACTACCTGGCTCGTATGTACGAAACGGCGACTACCATCTTAGCCGTAAATGGAAAGCAGGGCCAGCCTGTCAAAGTGGGACGAGGAGTCCGCCAGGGAGACCCGCTGTCACCTATTCTGTTCAACATGGCCATGGACGGAATCCTGGCGTCACTGCCTAAGGGAGTCGGTTATGGGTTGGAAGGCGAGCGTGTCTCGGCTCTGGCCTACGCCGACGACCTGATTCTCCTTGCGGGATCCAAGGTAGGGATGCAGGAGTCTATTGACTGTGTGGTGCGGTCTGGGGAAGCAGTAGGACTCTTTGTCAACAGGAGTAAAAGCTCCGTCCTCTCGATGGTGCCGGACGGCCACCGCAAGAAACACCATTACCCTACGGAGAACTTGTTCTCGATCGGTAGGAAGAAACTTCGGCAGGTGACTTGCGTGGAAAGATGGCGTTATCTTGGGGTCGACTTCGACTCGTCTGGATCTGCGACATTTGAGCAGGAGGTGTGTAAGGCCCTTGACAACATCTCTAGGGCGCCCCTCAAGCCGCAACAGCGGCTCGAACTCGTGAGGGGTCACCTCATTCCGAAGTTCATGCACGGTCTGGTGCTAGGACAGATCTCGGACGACAGACTCAGGATGCTCGATGTCCGGATACGGGGCGCAGTGAGGAAGTGGTTGAGGCTCCCAGCTGACGTACCAGTGGGCTACTACCACGCTTCCGTGAAGGATGGCGGGCTCGGTGTGCCCTCGTTTCGTGTGGTGGTTCCGGCCATCATCGAGCGGAGGTATGGCGGGCTCGCCGAGTCGAATTGGCCCGCAGCTTCGGCTGCCGCCAGGACCGACCGAATCCGGAGGAAGTTGAGGTGGGCTCGCAGGTTACTGAGGAAGTTTGGCATTTTGGCATTTTGGTTTGGCATTGGTTTTATTCTATACCCACTACTATCTATACAACTGTAATAGAGCCGTATACCTACCTATCTGTACTGGCGATATGATAACTTTATATCTAGGTAAGTATATATAAGTAGGTGTATAGGTATGTATAAGTAGGTACGACAGGTTTTTATGTAAAATTTTGATAATATGCTCTGGCACGGTAATGTTATATACAGTGTTTCATCTTCATACAAACGGTCGAAAATCGAGTTATTCCTACGCGGCTCGCGTTCGGTATACACTCGGTAGACAACCGTAAAGGGCTGCCAGATCGTATAATTAGATATGAAAATTGTATAAGATGGTTATGTTATGCAACTTTTATAATTGGATATAAAAATAAACATTTTATTTCTCCTGTAACTTCGCTAATGTCCAACAAAAAAGTATCGAGACATCGTATGTTTTAAAAATAAAATAATTAAATTAAAAATTAAATTTAAAATATTTTTAATTAAAGGGGTTTATCCGAATGCGAATTATTTATACTATTAAATTTAACAATAAAGTTTTTCGTACGTCTCAGCCGAGGCGCAAATATTTTTCAATCTCAAAATAAGAGTCACCTACCTACCCTTATAAATTTGAGATTTTTTAATTAAATTTACTAATAATATTTTTTAAATAAAAAATAAAATATTTGCAATCACTAAACTAGAAAGAAACTCAAGATGAAATTAAAATACTGTAGACGGGCAGCCCTCTCGCGTCGTTGTGTAGGGCGGCTGTACTGGCGCGTAGGTAATTATTTCAAGGACAGGGCCGAGTTACAATACTGTATATATCATTACCGTGTCTCTGGTATTAGATAATCCGATTATAAAAAAATGCTTTCAATAATAGGAAGATATACTTCGCGCACCTAGAACCGCTGCATTTTTTATTTTTTTCTAAAAGTCTATGGTCAGACATACACACAAACACACCACAAAATATACAAGACCCGAGAGAAGACAAATATTTGCTGTGGCCAGAATTCGAACCCCGGGCATCGGGCTTCGCAGGCAGAGAGGGTCACTTACCAACTCTGCCACGACTTCATCAAGCGACTGTACGCGTAAGATTTGGTTGCGGGTTTCACATAAATCTACATGTAACATACCTACCAAATTTCATAAACATAACGTGAACTTAGCTAACCAAAACTAGTAAGTAGGTATATCATAATAAAATATAGGGTATGTTTGTCCCTCAAGGATAATGCAGATTTCTATATTGTTATATTTTCTGTAGTTCAGCAGATTATCTTCATACTTATAACTTTACCTTTTATTATGTACAAATGCCATTTTAAATTTACTGAAGACCTTTTGGGAATATATTATTTACATCATAACAACGTCGAAGTTTTTTTATGTAAAATAAAGCAGTATGTAAAGTTAGTGTAAATACTAAATATGTTATTTGAAGTGGCGCCCCTGGTGGAATAGGCACAGTGGTTAGTGAGCGCAATCAGCTGAGCGCGGGCGTCAAAAGCGAATCTATACTATAATAAAGCAGTAACTTAGCGAAATCTGTACATGAAATATTTTTTAAAAACAATGACTGTAACGTATTATGTATACGATATAGACCCCAAAACAATAGTTATTATTTTTTTTGTCTGTTTGTCTGTTTGTCTGTTTGTCTGTTTGTCTGTTTGTCTTTTTGTCTGTTTGTCTGTTTGTCTGTACGCGTTTCACGCAAAAAGTAATGAACCGATTTCAACGAAATTTTGTGAACTGATAACTTATTACTCGGGTCAACATTTAGGATAACTTTTACTTTTGGAAAATCTTTGTTTCCCGCGGGAAATCGCAATAACTGCTTTTATCGAGTCCTCCTTAGGAACCCTCCGCTGGCTAAACCTAAAGACATACATCAAAACAATGTACTAAAAAATTGTAGATCTTGAAAAGGCCAACAGAAATATCTACAACAGTATATGTCTATCTCTCAAGGTACACTCGCAATACCTATTCTTATCTATACCTATAGCAAAACTAACTTAGTTAAATCGATGTGCGCGTTTCACGCAAAAAGTACTGAACCGATTTCAATTAAATTTTGTATAGTGATAGCTTATCACTCGAGTCAACATTTAGGATACCTTTTACTACAGGCACATTTTTCGTTCCCGCGGGAAAACGCAATGACTGGTTTTATCGCGTCGTCCTTAGAAGTTTATATGGCTAACGCTGGCTGAACCTTAAGAGATAAATCAAAACAATGTACTAAAAAATTGTAGGTCTTAAAAAGTTCTACAGAAAAGTTCTCAACGGTATATGTCTATCTCCTAAAGTACACTCGCTATAACTATTTTTATTGAATGATATTACTGTTTTCTTATACGAGTACGTTATCTATACTATAATAAAGCAGTAACTTAGCGAAATCTGTACATGAAATATTTTTTAAAAACAATGACTGTAACGTATTATGTATACGATATAGACCCCAAAACAATAGTTATTATTTTTTTTGTCTGTTTGTCTGTTTGTCTGTTTGTCTGTTTGTCTGTTTGTCTTTTTGTCTGTTTGTCTGTTTGTCTGTATGCGTTTCACGCAAAAAGTAATGAACCGATTTCAACGAAATTTTGTGAACTGATAACTTATTACTCGGGTCAACATTTAGGATAACTTTTACTTTTGGAAAATCTTTGTTTCCCGCGGGAAATCGCAATAACTGGTTTTATCGAGTCCTCCTTAGGAACCCTCCGCTGGCTAAACCTAAAGACATACATCAAAACAATGTACTAAAAAATTGTAGATCTTGAAAAGGCCAACAGAAATATCTACAACAGTATATGTCTATCTCTCAAGGTACACTCGCAATACCTATTCTTATCTATACCTATAGCAAAACTAACTTAGTTAAATCGATGTGCGCGTTTCACGCAAAAAGTACTGAACCGATTTCAATTAAATTTTGTATAGTGATAGCTTATCACTCGAGTCAACATTTAGGATACCTTTTACTACAGGCACATTTTTCGTTCCCGCGGGAAAACGCAATGACTGGTTCTATCGCGGCGTCCTTAGAAGTTTATATGGCTAACGCTGGCTGAACCTTAAGAGATAAATCAAAACAATGTACTAGAAAATTGTAGGTCTTAAAAAGTTATACAGGGAAGTTCGCAATATTATATGTCTATCACCTAAGGTACACTCGCAATTACTATTTTTATTCACTACTCGCGACTCACAGGCTGACTTATCAACGTTTAGCTCAGTTCAGCAGTGAAACGTAACTAGGGACGAACCCGAGCGAAGCGAGGGTGAGTCGCTAGTAAAAAATAAAACAATATTTCGCACCTTATGAACCACATATTTCAGTTAGCAAGCCAAGCATAAGTTGGTATAGCGGTATGATCTCGGACTAGAATATCGATAATCGTAGGTTCGATTCTCCGTATTGTGTATATATATTTTTTTTCCTTTTTCTCAATTTATATATTGAATTTTGAATTTTTATGTACAAAGTTTTTTCGCATGCGCTTTAGTTACTATTCCTTGTTGAAAAGTCCAAAATCCCATTTTTTTATCATTTCTATGCCTTTTGCATATCTATACATATAAAAAAAAACAATAAATGATAAATAAATAAATAAAATATCAATTTCTTTGCATAATTGAAAAATGAATAATATATAAAATTAAGAAAAAGAAAAAAAATGTCCTAGAGCACAGGGAATCGAACCAACCACCATAGAATTTCTAGACAGAGCTATTACCGCTACGCCAACTCATGCCTGGTATGGAAATTGAAATAAGTGGTTTATAATCATAATCCTTCGATTGCTTTTGATTATTTTTTATTAACCGACTTCCAAAAAGGAGGAGGTTCTCAATTCGTCGGAATCTTTTTTTTTATGTATGTTCACGGATTTCTCGAAGACGGCTGAACCGATTTGGAAAATTTTTTTTTGTTTCAAAGAGTATTCTTCCCCGGTGGTCCCATATAAATTTTATCGAAATCGGTCGAGCAGTTTTTAAATAAATGGCTTAATCGAATATTATGTTTTTATTAAAAATCTTTCTTCTTACAAATTACTTGCTTATTACGTCTACACTAAAAATGGAAAAATAAAAACTTAAAAAAAAAAAATAAAAACCGACTTCCTGGCACTGAAAAGTAAAAAATAACTAAACAGAGGTTTTCATTTAAAATAGATACCTAATCAGATATTTTCGAAGTCGGTGCCAGCCAATACAAATCAAAGCACACCGACTTCGAAAATATCTGATTAGGTATCTATTTTAAATGAAAACCTCTGTTTAGTTATTTTTTACTTTTCAGTGCCAGGAAGTCGGTTTTTATTTATTTTTTTTTAAAGTTTTTATTCAATATTATAAAAAATACATAATAATTTGTAAATTTCTAAACATCATACCAACAAAAACATAAATATCTTCCTGATCAGATTCCTAAAGTATCTATATGAATATATAAATAATAGAATAAAATATTATAATTCACATGTTCAATATTTATTCAAATTAATTTGTTACATAAAAATGTCTTACGTTTTCGCTATTACTAAGTATATACTTATTATAATAAAACAAAATGTTACCGGATCAATGCCCGTATTTTAAATTCCAATAATATTAAAAACAAATTAATGTAATAATTTGGCCTACTGCCTACAGACGCGCTTGCGTACTCTGTGACGCTTGGCCTGTAGTTGTGAGTTCACGCCGGCGACGTGAGCGCACAGCTCGCTTTGCGGGAGGGGAGGTAGCGTTAAATGCCTACTTCGCCCGGACAGCCTGGTCTTAATTTTGCAAAATCAATATATTATTCAGTTTACTTATAATCTATATATACATAAAATGCTTTGTCCTGACTGACTGATCGATCAACGCACAGCCTAAACCGCTGGTCGTAGAAACGTGAAATTTAGAGGACATATTCCTTATACAATTTAGGCATCCGCTAAGAAAGGATTTTTCTAAATTCATCTTCTAAGGGGGTAAAATACGGGATAAAAGATTGTATGAAACTCTGTTATTCTTAATGCGAAATGCATGAAAAGTGGTATTTAGCTTTAAGATGAAAAATAAAAAATATATGTATTAGATTTTTTTCGAAGTTCATCCCTTGAGAGGGTAAAAGGGGGTGATAAAGTTTATATGGGCAAACAATTATTTATGATCAGAATTACTTGAAACTTGGTATTAATGCTCTTCAATATAATTAAATAAATACGTATTTTAATTTTTTTGAAATTCATCCTATAAGGCTGTCAAATATGGGATGAAATTTTGTATGAAACTCTGTAATTAATGCACGAAAATGGTATTTACCTTTAAAATGGTAACTAAAATAATACAAATATCATTTTTTTTCGAAATTCATCTCTTTAAAGGGTAAAAGGGGATTGTGCTGTTTATATAAGGAGAAAATTGTTTATGATCAGAATTACATGAAACTTGGTATTAATGCTCTTCAATACATTTAAATAAACGTGTATTGTAGATTTTTTTAAATTCAGCCCCTAAGTGGTAAAACTGGACGGTGAAGTTGGAATTGTTGAATATATTTAAATAGTGTAACAAGACTCAAGTCCTCCGTAAGTGCACATTTACTGTGTGGGATATAAAGTAGAGAACAGAAATTATTCCGAATCCAAAGGAAAATTATGGATAACTTTTCGGCTGGCCACAACAGCTACAGCAAAATAAGAATGGCAATTTATATAAGTAACTTAAAAAAAAGGAGAAGGAGGGAGACGGAGAGACTGTAAGCTTCAGGTGTACATAGCATTAGCATTTAAAAATAACGTAGATGTTAGCCTGTTAGTATGTTAGTTAAAAAACCCACATTAACCGAGTAACATGACTCTAAAGTCGTAAACATTGTATGCGATTGTATTATTGTATTCTCTTCCTCTAACTTTGGAGAGATGGAGAGTAGGAAAATGTGCAAAAAACACAGGTAGTGAAGCTTGCTAAATATCTAAAGTGTAAATTTATTTACAGAATATACGCGTAACATCTTTCAAGATACTGGATATATTGAGTTACGATCGCTAAAATGAAATTTGTTTTCCTTATTTTTGCAAGTAACAAAGTTTGATCGCGAGCGAAGCCGCGGGTTCTGCTAGTTTATTAACTAAATTACAACTTTTTCCTACTTTTCTCAGTCGCAAATTGATGAATGACATCATCAAAGTCAAGTTTTTGAAGCTTGTCTTTTTCGATAAACAGTAAGCCTAAATCACTCACTTTTTCTTGGCACATCGACGAGCGTAAATAATTTTTGACGCGTTTCAATGCGCTGAACGATCTCTCCCCTGTACTATTAGTTATCGGTAGTGTAAGGAATAGCCTGATGAGGCATTCAATATTTGGAAACGCTGAAAACAATTCATCTTTGAAAATGATTTACAATTTTGTTCGTTGAACTTGTTTTGATTTAAAATTGAAGTAAGTTTGTGTTATTGAAATCTGATATATAATTCAATTACCTATTACTTGCTCGGTGTATTAGAGAAGATGATGCTTTTACAATTACAGCTGTTCAGACGAAGACACAAACACGAGCGACTGAAGCGCCAACTATACGCGCGAATATAGTTTTGAACTTGTAATTTAAAATCATTTGGGGACAATGAAAAATCGATATTATTTACCATATCGATGGATTGGATTGTTTTATTTTGGATTTTTTATTTTGTATTTTGTATTTTTTTTTCAAATTTGCGAATATTTTTCAAAATTTTGCAAATTTTGGGGCCCCTGTCCAAGCGGGGCCCCAAGCAATTGCTTCCTTTGCTTCCCGGTAAATCCGCCACTGACGGAATCAAACTTCTACCACATTACAAAATTGTCTCCAGTGTTCGTTAGTAAATGAACAATTACGTACTGGTAATTGTTTCTTTCTAAGGGGGGAGATGTAAAGAAAACCACTTCATAAGCGAGTGCTTTTCATAAGTTTATATATATTACATAAATACTTTTAACTTTTTTATTTTTTATTTATATTTGACATGTTAATAAAATAATAGAAATACGTACTTACAAATCTTATTTAATATAATATGTTAAAATATAAAGAGATTTAAAATAGAGGCTTTAAATGTAGTTTCTATTATTGTTACAGAAACGCAATTAGGCTTTTATTTTTAAACAAGAGAGGAATATTATATATATATATATATATATATATATATATATATATATATATATACAGGGTGGATTTTTGAGACGGGACAGTAAGGGCAGGTACCTTAAATACTATAGTTACCGGAAAACGCTCCTAGGAGACCATCCACAACTTTTTGAGATATTCTGAACTGCATTCACAGATTTTGGAAAAAATGTACAGTCAGCGAGAAAAATGCTAAAATACAAAAAAAAATTTTTTCATGTCAGTCGATCCTATTTCATGTAAGGATCAAAAGACTCTATGGGGCCATTTTAGGTTTGAGTACTAGAAATGACAGAAATTGCCAAAATCCTTCTCCATACATTTTGTATGGAAAAACGTTTAATCAACTCGAAATATTCTTTGTTGCCAAACGGTCCTATTTTTTAATGTGATCAAAAGACTCTTTGAGAAAATCATAATTGCATCGACAAATAAATATAAAATAAAATTATATCAACTAAACGTGTTTCTTTGAAACACGATATCCATTTTAAGCAATTTATTTTATAGATCACCTAAATGATACTTATTTACGTTTGTGTTAAGAGTCTTTTGATTGATTTCAAATACAAAATGTATGGGAAAAGATTTTGGCGATTTCTGCCATTTCTAGTACTCAAACCTTAAATGGCCCCATAGAGTCTTTTGATCCTTACATGAAATAGGATCGATTGACATGAAAAAATTTTTTTTCGTATTTTAGCATTTTTCTCGCTGACTGTACATTTTTTCCAAAATCTGTGAATGCAGTTCAGAATATCTCAAAAAGTTGTGGATGGTCTCCTAGGAGCGTTTTCCGGTAACTATAGTATTTAAGGTACCTGCCCTTACTGTCCCGTCTCAAAAATCCACCCTGTATATATATATATATATATATTTTAACAACTCCTCTGTGTATCACACATGCACGATAGAAAATATGTAACAAAAAGAGAGATAATTATAAAATATTATAAAATTATTATGTATTAATTAAATGTTAAATGTTTTATGTTTCACACTTATTATCGTTCTAATTTACGGCAATAATCGAAATGATTATATCTCAATTAAAAAAAAAAAAGTACTAAAGTAATGAAAAATGTAAGTTCGTTCGTATAATAATAATATTATTATTGTTGTAGTGTACACATTAGTAGTTGCAGTACTGTACGAGAACGTCGCATTTACGAGAGTATTCACAACGCTATAACGAAATGTAGTAAAAGGTACCCTAAATGTTTACCCGAGTGATAGCTATCACTATACAAAATTTAATTGAAATCGGTTCAGTACTTTTTGCGTGAAACGCGCACATCGATTTGACTAAGTTAGTTTTATTATAGGTATAGATAACAATAGGTATTGCGAGTGTACCTTAAGAGATAGACATATACTGTTGTAGATTTTTCTGTTGACCTTTTCGAAACCTACAATTTTTAGTACATTGTTTTGATTTATGTCTTAAGGTTTAGCCAGCGGAAGGTTTATAAGGAAGACTCGGTAAAACCTGTTATTGCGATTTCCTGCGGGAAACAAAGATTTTCCTAAAGTAAATGGTATCCTAAATGTTGACCCGAGTAATAAGTTATCAGTTCACAAAATTTCGTGGAATCGGTTCATTACTTTTTGCGTGAAACGCGTACAAAGAGATAAACAGACAAAGAGATAAACAGACAAAGAGATAAACAGACAAAGAGACAAACAGACAAAAAAATTAATAACTATTGTTTTGGGGTCTATATCGTATACATAATACGTTACACTCATTGTTTTTAAAAAATATTTCATGTACAGATTTCGCTAAGTTACTGCTTTATTATAGTATAGATAGATTAGAAACAGACACTCCAATTTTATTTATTTGTACAGATTAGACCTTCTTGTTCTATCTGGGTATGCAAGCACATAAGAAGTAATACTTGTTCGTTTTTTTAGAGTATTTAAATAAAAGCTTGTTTTTTTAAATGTTTTAACTTTTTTAATGTTTTTTTTTTCGTATTCTTCTCAGAAAACCCTTGTCATTTGATATCCATATCATGTGGGTGTATAAAAACTAGTCTGCCATATTGAATTTACAATGACCTCACTTTGCTTATTGTGTTTCGCTCATCAAGCCCTTTCATTTGATATCCATATCATGGGGGTGCATAAAAAACAGTCCGCCATCTTTGGGAGTCCGCCATATTGGATTTACAATGACTTCAATTCAAAATCAACCAACGTGTTTAGCCTGTAGAGTGCCACAAAGGAACAAACATACACATAACATACATGATAAACACATTCCTTTGTGTCGCGCAGTCGGGTAAAACTAGACTTAGCAATCTAAAGGTCTTCATTAGAGGTGAAGGATATGAGTTGTTTAATCGCGAATGTCTTGGCGAGGGATGTTGTATGAAATAAAACTTTCATGTTATTACAAAAAAAATATTTCTTTTACAAAATTTACAGCTATTTGTATTTTGTACCTGTAACCAAACTGTTGAGTGCCTCCGTTTTTTTTATTTTTTCATACATTTTTACAATTCACATATTCACATGAACTAAGAGCAATTAGCGCTGGTGTCGTCAATTCTCAGTAAGTAATTTAGTACTAAATCGTTAAGGTATTAGGTACCAAAGAGAATATCAAGATCAACACTAATTGCTAAGTAAATATCATTCAGTATATCGATACAAATAATTATTTACTTGATCTCAAGCAAAATTTTCATAGTTCCCAGAATAACATTAAAATATTATTTAACAAGAATGATTTTCATAAATTACGAATAATAAATTATTAACTATTAATAAAAGTTGACAAGTTTATATGTTACATAATAAGTTACATAATGCAACAAAACTCTACTAGAGTTCCTTGCTAGCTGCCTGCTCACAGATATAGATATAAATAGATAACGCAAGTATCACAATTTGTATTGAAACCAAGCGTGCCGACATTTTAACACCTACTGTGACGTCACAGCAGACATTTAGTGATGTAAAACTTTCGCATAATCTTAAGTTTTACTAAAATATATTTGTTGATATTTCTTTGAAACACAAGGCATTACTATAGACATGCATGATAAGAAACAGTAGTTTTAGATAACCAAAAAATTACAAATCGATTTATATGAATGACATCGATTTTCTAACAGATGAATGATATATTTGAATTTTATTTATTGTATTATAATATTTTATTTGAATAAAAAAAAATGAGTACCAAAGCATTTTATTTATTGTATTATAATATTTTATTTGAATAAAAAAAAAATGAGTACAAAAGCATGTTTTTATTGCCCTTGAAACAAAATAAGCTTGTTATACAATTGTCTCTTTGTCAAAGTAGATTTTATATATTTAGTCAAATAATGAAAACGCACATCCATGTATGTGCTGGCGACTACTTTAATTAAGTTAACTAACAACTAATAAACAAAAACACATTGAATACATGAACCCTAAAAATATTACCCTCCTTTTTTTAAAGCTGTCGTTTAAAATTAGGTGATGCATGAGCTTGTTTTATCTACTAAATTGTTTTTTTTTTATAATATGTCCGTCCGATATCGATTATTGATATATATTGTAGAACGAACAACACTAGTCGCTAGATTTGACAGAAGAATGACAAACTGCCTGTATCACGAAGTCGAAGCGATGCGCGACAGTATCGCTTGTTCCGATATTCATCGTCTCCTTACACACAACGTCAGATCAAACGTCCAAAGCAAACGCGGCAATGTAATGTGAATTTATAGTTATGTATATTCTGGGACTCACACACAGCTTGGAATACTTAAAAAACAGTTTTAATATTAATTTACGCATAATATAATTTTAAAATAACTTACCTGTGATAGGAAATATGTTCCTGCCTTTGGGTGCTCGAAATTTTTGGGCTATTGCAATTAATTATCACGCAACGAGGCATTTTTTTAGTTTTTGCGGCCTTCTGGCTGCAACAATGGACGCGCGCGGACTGAAGTTAGCGACAACCAACCTGGACGCTTGGTCGGGGTTTGGACACGCGAAGTACATGCATTTGCGTTATCTATTTATATCTATATCTGTGTGCCTGCTCCTGTTCACTATCGAGCTCCGAGCAGGCGGGGGCGCGAGGCGCGACTAGTGAGAGCATCATATATAATATAACTATTGTAATGTAGTTTGTACGTTGTAGTTTTCACGGAAAACGGACTCGTCTCACTGACGTCAGCGGGTCAGGGGCGCACTACGGCGGCGCGCTAGGGCGGCGGCACACCACGCGAACTCTATGAATTAAAGCTAAATATTTAATGACGGACTGATTAGAAAGCTTATGGTATGGTATAGTACTCAATAACATTTAACTCAGTAGATGATTAGTATAGTATAAAAATATATAAATATAATATAGTAAACTTTGTTTTATTTTTCTTATTAATCATTGTATAGGTACCTACACGGAACCTGCTCATGACGCCCTTCCGCGGCCGATTTTATAATTACTATCTAATTTTGTCAGTGCTTTAAATACATCGAGAGAAATCGTGAAATAATACTACAAAAGGTTAACATATGTACATATTTCTATACCAGTTTTCAACACTCATCATTACTCGACTATAATCGCTTAGTATTTGATATTAGACAAAGTATATAATATTGAAAATTGTACATAAACAATATAGAAACGAGGCGTCAGTTAATTTTAGTTTAAAAAACATATTAGAATGAAAAAAAAAATCAAAATCATAAACTAAGTAAGCTACGTGTAACTAAATCGGATAAACGAATAACGTGAAGTATTGGACTATCTAATATATCTGTGCTACGTCGCTGGTGAGAGCGGGAGTGGGAGGGGGAAGATGGTGGGGGGGGGGCTTTAGACGGTGTGCACGAGGGCGGGCGGTGGCGCGGGGAGAGCGGGCGCGTCGCGCAGGAAGGCCTGCAGCGCGGGATAGTAGTCGGGGCGCGTCCAGGTGTCGTCGTGGCCCCCACCGGGCAGCACGAGCAGGCGCTTGCGCGCGGCGCCGCAGCGCTGCAGCAGGCGGCGCGCCATGCCGGGCGGCACGAGCGCGTCGCCCGCGCCGCACACCACCAGCGTAGGACAGCACACGCCGCTCACCTTCCGCAGCGATTGGTACTGCCGCAACACAACACATTATACAACACACGCAACATTCAACATTATACAACACACTCCCTACACCATCTTCATATACCGACCTTATTTTTATGGCAGAACATCGGGAGCCAATTCAAGCATCTCCACTTAAGTAATATCTTGGCCATGTCCGGAATGCTGGTGAAGGTGTTCTCTACGATGAGAGCCCACACCTTGTTCTTGTACTCCAAGCGAGACGCCAGATCGATGGCCACGGCGCCACCTGAGCCACAGCAATGTAAGCTATCAGATTAACAGTTCACTGTACTACGTACGACAACAATAATTGTAACGAATGCAACTAACCGAGTGATCTTCCGAACACTACAATTTTGCTGCGGTCGATATCGTTTCTTAGCATGAGGTAATCGAAAGCGGTCTGCGCGTCGATGTAGAGACCCTGCTCCGACGGCGAGCCCTCGGAGAGCCCGTAGCCGCGGTACTCCACTAGCAGTATGTTGATGTTTAGTTTGTGATAAAATCCAGACACATTCGACAACCTGTAAAAATAATTGCTAAATAACTTATAACGTAAGGGTAATTTCAGGACCTCTTTTCACCTTCACGTGAAATTCCCCATAATCTATACTATAATGAAGCAGTAACTTAGTGAAATCTGTACATGAAATATTATTTAAAAACAATGACTGTAACGTATTATGTATACAATATAGATCCCAAAATAATAGTTATTAAATTTTTTGTCTGTTTGTCTGTTTGTTTGTGCGCGTTTCACGCAAAAAGTAATGAACCGATTTCAACAAAATTTGGTGAAGTGATAACTTATTTCTAGGGTCAACATTTAGGATACCTTTTACTTCAGGAAAATCTTTCTTTCCCAAAACTCCCAAAAATCATAATAACTGGTTTTATCGAGTCCTCCTTAAAAACCTTCCGCTGGCTAAACCTTAAGACATAGTAGTAGTAGTCTTGCAAAGGCCAACAGAAAAATCTGCAACAGTATAATATGTCTATCTCTTAAGGTACACTCGCAATACCTATTCTCATCTATACCTATAATAAAACTAACTTAGTCAAATCGATGTGCGCGTTTCACGCAAAAAGTACTGAAACGATTTTAACAAAATTTTGTGTAGTGATAATTTATTTCTCGGGTCAATATTTAGGATACCTTTACCACAGGCATTTTTTTTATTTCCACGGGAAAACGCAATAACTGCTTTTATCGAGTCGGCCTTAGAAATTTATATGGCTAACGCTGGCTAAACCTTAAGAGATACATCAAAACAATGTACAGTCACGAGCCATGAAATGTATACGTTGAAAAGTTTTCAAATTCATATCAACATCATACTTAGCAAAAGAAAATGTACGCGCTTTGCTTCAAAATTTAGTAATCATTAATTTCTTTCATAATTTGGAACAACACGGATTCATGCACAGGCGCTCCACAGTAACAAATCTAGGAGTCTTTACAAACTACGTCTTAGACGCTATGGACGGACGCGAGCAAGTTGATGTGATTTACACTGATTTTGAGAAAGCCTTTGATCGCGTAGACCACATCATCCTATTACAAAAGTTACATCAATTAGGAATATACGGAAATCTTTTTAGGTGGTTTATATCGTATATTAAAAATAAAATTCAAGCAGTAATTATAGGCGATGCTAGCAGCAACTCCACCTGCGTACCTTCTGGCGTACCACAAGGTTCAGTTTTGGGGCCTCTTCTATATAATACATCGCCTTCACTTTCGTTGCGCCTTTCAGTTTTGTGCATTATTTTTGATATAAACTCAATGACTCGCACACATGCTAGACTCCTTGGTCCGTGTTTCAAGACGGGTCCTGCGAGTGCCCGAAAATGAATCATCGCAGACTGATACGCGCACGGTCCGAGACAGCACGGCTGCGACTACAGCAACGCCGCTCCAACGTCCGCACTCGGGCAGGATGTCGGAAGCATCTTCACTACCTTCATCGGTTACCACATCGTCATCCGGAGGAAACAAAATAATGTCGCCTGGATCCTCCCCAGCGTGCGACTCCTTGGAAATCTCATCCAAGGTCAATATGTAAGGCATAAGATCATCCCCACAGAGAGCAATAAGGCTGACAGTAAACAAAATCCGTGCAAACACCAAGTACATAGAATTGTAATAAGTAGTATAAGAAGTAGTTACAACACTCATATTTTGGTTATTGTAGTAATCATGGTGTATATTATTTTTATCTAAAGATACATTTAAATTATACTTTAGATATTTATTTATGAAATACAATAGGAAAAAAGACAATATTTACGGTCTGCGCATATTTTTCTCAAGTTATATTCAAAGTAAGAAAACTCCAATTACGCGCGAAACAACTGAATAACTTTAACAGATAACGTATTCTCACTGTTTCCAGAAATTTAAATTATATTCTATTTCTTATTGGCTTTGCATCAATAAAGAAATTATATGAAAAAAAAAAAATGCAATGTGGTCTAAAAAAAATTTATAAACAACTGTCACCTACAGGTGACACTTGGTTACAAAAAAGAAATCACCCTTCCACCCACGTAAAAATTTGGACCCAAATATATGTTGTAGGTACATGTATCAAGGTGTTTTTTAGTGAAAATTTCGTAGGTGTATCAGGCTTAGAAAGCATGAAATTAATTTTTCAAAAATTTCAAAAGTTTTTTTTTAACTATTACGTCGAGATTTTTTGACATAAATATCATGATATGTTGTCTCTCTAAGTTATGTACAACATATATCATGGACATTGATGTATTCATAACTATTGACGAAAAAAAAATTTTTTCAAAAAAAATATTTTTTTGATTTTCTCGAAAACTAATGCATATTTTTAAATAATATTTTACAGGTAAGTTGTACTCCGTAAGACCATTGTACAAAAAAATTGGCAGTTGAAATTACCGCTGGGGCCGCTACCCCATGCTTATCCCGCCATGCTCTTTGGCATTTTCAGTTGGTTCGATTACCGGTTCAGGTCACCTCTTTTTAAAAAAAATACAAATGCAGGTAATTATATTTTTTTAAATAAAACAATGTTTTTTTTTTTAGTGAAACTTGATATTAGTGAAATACATATATAGTGAATGTAAGATTTCATTGTTTTCTTTAATTCTAAGACGCAATATTTGTTCGAGAGATTTTATCCTTACCATAGAACCTATCGATTAATTCAGTAAAATAATGATGGTGTCATTTTTTGCATTTTTATTTTGTTCGATTGCCGGTTCAGGTAAGCTTTTTTTTAAAAAAAATCACATGAAGTTATTATTATTTTTAAAAATAAAGAAATGTTTTTTTTAAGTAAATCTTGATAATTTTAAATAAATTTTAAATAAAACTATCTTTTCGGATTATTTCGCGGATTTATTTTCATTTTTGGTTCCCGACGTTTCGAATGCTTTACAGCAATCATGGTCACGGGAGAGACTAAGGTATTAGCACAGATCATATATAGAGTACAGATAGTGCATCCCATACAAATATTTGGACATCGCTAACTCACGCTATTGGACACACTATTTTTTTTGTCCTAAAATGATAATAGATGGCGCAAGTGAGACTTAAAAATAAGGTGACATCTAGCAACTCTAAATGATAGATGGCGTTAAAAGCTAAGGGTATCTATCCCCGAGCTGCCGCTGCGCAATGTTGTAGGTAACTATGTAAGGTCTCTCAAGGCTACCATGACAATTACAAACTATATTTTTAAGATATTGTCTTTGAGTGCTACAAAACTTTTTATTATATTGAGCGCCATCTATGAACACAGTTTACATAATTATTATCAAAGATCGTGCTATCACAATGTAGTACCCATTATTGCCGCCAGAAATATAACGATATTATTGAATTTTATAAAACTTCAAAAACATTATACTTTTGTCCATTACTTCCTTTCTTCTTACTTTAGGTATTTTTTTTAAAGTTAGAATATATGCTTTTCGCATTTAATTTTTTTCAAATTTTGAATTTAACATGAATATAAAAACAAATCGATACATACAACGCCATCTATTATCATTTTTTTTAACTAATTTCACTTTGTTCGTGATGTGACCCCATGGTATTAGACATCTCAAAAGCGTTATATACTTGTTACAGACAGTGCCTACCCACAAATTTACAAAAATGATTTTGAAAATTCAAAAATGGCACCAGAGTACCTTACAATATTTGTTGATTTTAATTCTAAACATATTAAAGAAGAAAGTATTATAAGAAAGTATTAAATCTTGATAACTTCAATATTTAAGGTACTTTTCTTTCAAGTCCCATCAATTTGTTCCACCCTGTATATAATAATTCGACTGTTCAAATTTAAGAATGTCTATTTTCAACCGACTTCCAAAAAGTAGGAGGTTCTCAATTCGACCGTATATATGTATATATATACGAGTATATATATATATACATATATATTACTTCGTCGTTTGTGAACCGATTTTGATGATTCTGTTTTTATTTTAAAGGAGATATCTTAAGAGTAGTACCACAGATTAAATAATAGTTCCTTTGCAACAGATACTTCACTCCATAGAAAAAGATAGATACGAAATAGAAAATGTACCATACGCGGACGCCCGAAAGTATCTACTACGTCGTCTGCCGTGTGTCGGGCGATCACGTGTTTCATTGAATTTAACGCTAGGGCTGTCTATGTTAAGAAATTATTTCACAAAAGAATGGGTGATTAAAAACAGTTTTTTTACATTGAAAATAATATTTTGATCTATTGAAAATCACAAATGCATCACTTTAATATAGTGGTCAATAAACTTTTTACCCTCCCGTAAATTTCGATTATTAAATAGTAATGACGAATATAACAAATAACTTTGACAACTACTCCATAGGAAAATCTATATATACATAAAATGCTTTGTCCTGACTGACTGATCGATCAACGCACAGCCTTAACCGCTGGTCGTAGAAACGTGAAATTTGGAGAACATATTCCTTATACAATGTAGGCATCCGCTAAGAAAGAATTTTTCGAAATTCATACCCTAAGGGGATAAAATAGGGGATAAAAGATTGTATGAAACTCTGTCATTCTTAAAGCGAAATGCTCAGAAAGTGGTATTTAGCTTTAAGGTGAAAAGTAGAAAATATATGTATTAATTTTTTTTCGAAATTCATCCCATTAAAGGGTAAAAGGGGGTGATAAAGTTTATATGGGTAAACAATTATTTATGATCAGAACTACTTGGAACTTGGTATTAATGCTTTTCAATACAATTAAATAAATATGTATTTTGGCATTTTTTTAAAATCATCCCATAAGGCTGTCAAATTGGGGATGAAAGTTTGTATAAAACTCTAGGTAATTGACGCACGGAAAATGGTACTTATTTTTAAAATGAAAACTAAAACAATACAAATATCATTTTTATTTCGAAATTTATCCCTTAAAAGAGTAAAAGGGGGTTGTGTTGTTTATATGAGGAAAAAAATGTTTATGATCAGAATTACTTGAAACTTGGGATTAATGCTCTTCAATACAATTAAACAGACATGTATTGTAGATTTTTTTTAAATTCAGACCCTTATATTTGTCGTAGTTTGATCGCGGGCGAAGCCGCGGGTTCTGCTAGTATGTACATAAATGTGTAAATTTCACTTCCTTTACCATGTTATACAGTGTGTTTCTTGGCCGGCTAATTAAGTTTTTTTTTTTTTTTTCAAAATTATTTAAAAATAATGTTTCTAAATCTTTTAAATATTGTACTAGCGACCCACCCTCGCTTCGCTCGGGTTCGTCTCTAGGTATATTACTCCTAGAACTACAAACCGGGGTAGATATCTACCCCAGGTAAACTTGTAACTATATTTCTTAGTCAGTGACATTATGGACTGAATACCTATACCATAATTTAGTTTAAGGTTCTAACAATACGGCGAGGTTGCGAGACCCTTCAGGTTTTTGTTTACTGTGACGGAGTGAAGAGCTGAAGTTCGTGTGGGGTTGATATCTACCTCAGTTTGTAGTTCCCGTTACTGTTTTGTGTAGGTAAGTAATTTTTGTCTTTCTAACTAAAATAAATTTTATTCACGTATAAAAACCCTATTTTTCAATAAAAGATCAAGTATGTTTTTAAAAATCTTTCTTCTTACGAATTACCTGCTTATTACGTCTAAATTAAAAATGGAAAAATAAAAACTTAAATAAAAATTAAAACAAAAAAAAAATTTAACCGACTTCCAGGTACTGAAAAATAAAAAATAACTAAACGGGGGTTTTCATTTAGAATAGATAATGGAAGCCGGTTTTAATTTTTTATTTTTTTTAAGTTTTTATTAAATAGTAAACACTTTTGTAACAGAAAAAATCAAGAAATTGTGTTTCATATTTATTTTAGAATGTTGTATGTTCTTATGAAAAAATTTCAGGATTATCTACAGAACTTGGTACCCATTTAGATCTCAATTCTCTTGTAGGTAAGGTTGACAACAACGCATATTCTTAATATTGAACTTAGGTCCTATTTTCACATTTATGTTTTTAATGGAATATCATGACTTTTTGTAAAGAAACTATTATTATTCATAATTCCAAAGTGACATAAATTCAATCTTTTTTTTCATAATTTCGCGCCTATTCGTTAGTGGATAAGGCGGAATAGGAAAATGTTATATTTTAATCATCATGGAACCTTAACTCCTGAGAAAGAAAAAGTTTTTGCTATTACTATCATTGCTATTACTATTATATTTCAAAAGGCACTAGGTGTTAAGCTATTGCTATTATGTTTTGGAAGGCGCAAGGTGTTAATAAAAATTGATTTAATTATTTCTTTTTCAAAGGAGAATGGTCAACTTTGTATCCGTCCCCAGTGTATCAAGTTGAGATATATGTCATTTTAAAGACCATAAGAATAGCTTCAATTTATTGTATGACACCAACACTGAGACTCGTGCAGGGAAAGAACTATGAATCATTTTGTTTTATTAAATTTGTGAAAGTAAAACAATGTAATTTAGATTGTAAAATATTTTCATACATATTATTTTATATAGCACACCCTGCCGTCTGTGTTTATACACCTTCGCACACATTGCGGCTTTAGCAGCCCTGTATAGGATAGCTGAATGAATAAATGAGGAAGAATTGAGCAGGTTACGATGGGACATTGTAGGGTTATTGGAACTTCGAAGAGAGGGGGACAATTCGATAACGCTTAAATCTGGAAACCTGTTCTATTTCCGGGTGACCAACAGTCCCAAGGTGGTGTCGGGTTTATCGTTTACAAGTCTCTTGTGAACAGCACGGTGACTATGTAAAGCTTGAACGACTCCAACTGACTTCGACTGACGAAGTCCACGTTCCTACCAGTGCCACACCAAATCCAAAACCCCGTAAGCTTTCAGCTGGAACTCCAAAACCGCTTTGATTACGACAGCGATGAGTCTACTTTTAACGATGGGTTCAAATTCAAATTCAAAATATTTTATTCAGCATTATTACAATTTTTTACTAAACGTCACGAGTCTACTACCAGTTATATTCTTTAATGCACATTAAAAATAAAAATGAAAAGTATTTAGAGAACATTAGTGGCAAAGGTGGACTTATCTCTAAAAGAGATCTCTTCCAGTCAACCTAGGAGGTGAGAAAGATTGTCATTTAGTGGAGCAGAAAAGTGCAAGGGTATTTGGAGATGAAGTAAAAAAAAAAAGAAATCACAGTATATATAAAAATAGCATTCTACATGTAATCTTAGTAGAATAAATAATACAAACATACAAGTATACCGGGTGTCCCAAAAGTCGTGAATCAAACGTCACACTGAGATAGAGTAGGTCAAGACCTATCCAAGTAAAATAACATTAGTTCCGCGAAAATGTATGGATCTCGAGATATTTGTAATTTAGTGAAAATACCGAAAATTACCGATTTTTAAGACTTATTTTTCAATAAGTTGGTCAAATGTTTTGATTTCCTTAAAATTTTGCATAATTATTACTAGATTATGGTTTTGTCGACCGCATTAAAAAAAAAACTAAAATTAAAACAAAAAGACAGAAAAACATTCTTTAATTTTTTTAATTTTATCAGTTTTTTTTGTTACATTTCAAAAACACTCCCTATCTTTAAAAATAAAAACTCAATTAACTGGCAAACAGTATCAAAATTTTCCCTATTTTATGCAGATTCTAAATTGATAAAGAACAATGATAATATCTCTTAAATTTAATTAATATCGGTGCTTCAAAAAGGTCAGGTAGTAAAAACTTGCAAAAGAGTCAGGTAGGAAAGATGTGCTACTAGTAAAATAGTAATTGTTCGATTTTCCATGTCAAACACAAAACACGTAACAAATCCGAATCCAAATTAATGCCAAATCACAGTTCCACAGTTCAATCACTAGATTTCACAAAGTCCAATGTAAAGCGAAGTCCGGTATCAACAAATAATAATATCGTAAGAAATAACAAACGAAAGCAGAGAGCATGTGTGTAGGAATTACGAGTAGTAAGCTTACTGGCAACCAAAAGGTACTAAAACGTAACTCTAATTTCGCATGTTTTTACTACCTGACCCATTTGAAGCATCGACAATAATTAAATTTAAGAGATATTATCATTGTTCCTTACCAATTTAGAATCTGCATGAAATAGGGAAAATTTTGATACTGTTTGCCAATTAATTGAGTTTTTATTTTTAAAGATAGGGAGTGTTTTTGAAATGTAACAAAAAAATCTGATAAAAATTAAAAAAATTAAACAATGTTTTTCTGTCTTTTTGTTTTAATTTTAGATTTTTTTTAATACGGTCGACAAAACCATAATCTAATAATAATTATACAAAAGTTTCAGAAAATCAAAACATTATTTGACCAACTTATTGAAAAATAAGTCTTAAAAATCAGTAGTTTTCGGTATTTTCACTAAATTACAAATATCTCGAGATCCATACATTTTCGCGGAACTAATGTTATTTTATTTGGATAGGTCTTGACCTACTCTATCTCAGTGTGACGTTTGATTCACGACTTTTGGGACACCCGGTATAAAATACATAGATAGCAATAATACTTATCTATATATACATAAAATGCTTTGTCCTGACTGACTGACTGATCGATCAACGCACAGCCTAAACCGCTGGTTGTAGGAACGTGAAATTTAGAGGACATATTCCTTATACAATGTAGGCATCCGCTAAGAAACGATTTTTCAAAATTCATCCCCTAAGGGGGTAAAATAGGGAATAAAAGATTGTATGAAGCTCTGTTATTCTTAACGCGAAATGCACGAAAAGTGGTATTTAGCTTTAAAATGAAAAATAAGAAATGTATGTATTAGATTTTTTTCGAAATTCATCCCTTAAAAGGGTAAAAAGGGGTGATAAAGTTTATATGGGCAAACAATTATTTAAGATCAGAATTACTTGAAACTTGGTATTAATGCTCTTCAATATAATTAAATAAATATATGTTGTAGCATTTTTCGTAATTCATTCCATAAGGGGGTAAAATGGGGGATGAAATTTTAGTATGAAATTCTGTAATTGGTGCACGGAAAGTGGTATTTACCTTATATAACTATGCAAATATATTTTTTTTTCAAAATTCATCCCTTAAAAGGGTTAAAGGGGGTTCTGCTGTTTATATGAGGAAAAAAGTAATAAAGTATGTGTAGCGAAAAAGTTTATTTTGTCCGTAATTTGATCGCGGGCGAAGCCGCGGGTTCTGCTAGTAATACATATATTTTATACCATACAATATACGTACATACAATACATATAAATACTTATTAATATATAATGTTGATGACTACTAAGTAACTTCAGATAGAAAATGTTCTTTTAGACAATATTTAAAAGATGCAATGGAGGGACTTTCTTGAATAAGTTTTAGAAGTGTGTTCCATAGTAGAGGAGCACGTACCGAAAACGAATTAAGTCCAAAGCCGGTATTTTTATTTTTTTATTTTATTTTTATTTATTTATTAAGGTCTACCAGCAGTTTTACAATTAAATAAATTTATGACTTACATACATATAGAAGTGAAATATAGATTAGTAATTGTAAAACTATTTAAAGGTAAACACAACATGCTCAAAAATTAATTAAATGTAACACAGAAATAAACCCTATATATTTCACTTTGGCACGTCGAGCATTGATATGACGCAAGAACGTTTAGTGCGTGTGGAAGTGGGAAGTAATGTAATTTGGGAACAAAGATAAGGAGGGGCGTTAGGATCATGGAGGATATTAAAGAGGGTGGACAGGATGTGCATAACACGGCGAAGGCGAATCGGGAGCCACTTAAGTTGAGCGCGAAAAGCAGAGATGTGATCATGCTTTCGCAAGTGGTAGAGGAAGCGTATGGCTAAATTTTGGAGGCGCTCCAGTTTATTAAGAAGCTCCTCAGTCACATCCAAGTAACAAACATCAGGATAGTCGAGGATAGGCAAAAGAAGGGATTGCGCAAGCATAATTTTGGTCTTGAAAGGGAGAAAACTTTGGAGACGTTTGAGAACGTGGAAAGTGTAATGAATTCGTTTGCTGACTTCGTTAACATGAGCTGTCTAGGACATATTGCAGTCCATGATCAGACCGAGGTTCCTTACCTTATCACAGTAAGGAATTGAAACCCCTGAGTAAATAATTCTGGGTATTAAATTCCACTCAACTCTGCTTCTCAGTAGGCGGCTTCCAATGATAATGGCCTGCGATTTGACTGGATTAACAAGAAGGCCGAAGGACTCCGCCCATAGCTGAATAGCAGCAAGATCGCTACGAGGAGAGGTCAAAAAGTCCGCGGAATGACAGGGAAGAAGGATGAAATTAAATATGAAACTATTTTTCCTTTTCAATGTATTCTCTCTTAACTCTAATACATTTATTGGATCTATCAAATAACTTATTTATACCGTTGAAAAAAAATTGTTTATCTTGTGCGTCAAAATAAGCCGAAATCGCTGACTTTACCTCATCACCGTCGTTAAATTTCCTTCCACGCAGCTCTTTTTTCATGTTTGAAAATAAATAATAGTCGCTAGGGGCCAGGTCTGGATTGTAGGGTGGATGGCGCAGTTGTTCAAAACCGCATCGGTGAATGGCAGCGGTCGCTACATGACTGGTGGGCGCGGGCGTGTTGTCATGCAAAAGTAGCACTCCTTTGATGAGTTTTCCTCTTCTTTTTTCTTTAATGGCTTCCTTCAATCGATCTAGCAAGGAAGCGTAGTACTCTCCCGTTATGGAAAGGCCACGTTCCTTGTAATCCACCAAAAGGATACCTTCAGAATCCCAAAAAATTGTCGCCATGATCTTTCCGGCCGATTGAGACACCTTAAACTTCTTGGGAGGGGTAGTGCCTTTTTTCTGCCATTGCATCGACTCTTGCTTTGACTCAGGTTCATAATTATGAACCCAAGTTTCATCCCCAGTCACAATACGGGCCATAATTTCTTCCTTTTGCTCTCCAGAGCGGTCCAAAAACTCGCGGCAACAGGCGACGCGGTCTCGTTTTTGAAGTGGCGTGAGCATTCTCGGTACCCATCTCGCGCAGACTTTACTCATGCCAAGATGTTGATGAAGTATATGAAAATGGTAGTTTCTGATACACCAACTAATGCTGCAAGCTGTTTCTTCTTCAAACGGCCATCTTCCAATACAAGTTTCTCAACTTTATCGATGATTTCCGGTGTGGTGGCCTCGATCGGCCGCCCAAGTCGAGGGTCATCTTCAATTGACTCCCTTCCTTGCTTGAAAAGACCACTTGTAAATCATAGTTTTTCCAGGAGCAGAGTCCCCGTAAACAGCTAACATCTCTTGAAAAACAGTTTGAGGTGTTTTTCCCTGTTTGGTAAGGAACTTTATGACGGCGCGATGTTCAATTTTTTCTATACTGGTGACTTTCTTCCCGATTCACTTTTTTAATCGTTGATAACTCGAAGACTAATGACCCAATTAGGCTGAAACTTGGTATTTATAGCAAAAATGAGTTACTCAATTAGCGAGTACCTGGACAAGCATCCCTACCCCCGCCAACCCCTCCATTCCGCGAACTTTTTGACCTCCCCTCGTATTTAACGCTTGAATAGTCTCATGTAACTCAGTTAGCTTAAAGTGGTTATAACTGTAAGTCGTCTGCATACAGATGGAAGGGAGAAAAAATTACACGTGATAAATTATTAATAAAGATAGAAAATAGTAATGGTGATAGTACGCCGCCTTAAGGGACGCCAGCTGTGAGGTCAAGCCAATCTGATGAATTATCATTGCATTTCACGCACTGCCAGCGCCCGAAGAGGCAAGAGCGAAACCAGTCTATAACGGGAGGAGAAATCTTAACCGCGCGAAGTGTGCCAAGAAGTATGTCATAATCTACAGAATTAAAGGCATTGCTGAAATCCAGCAGAATCGAAAATCCTCCGTTACATTTAGTAGTGCTCCAACAGTGCTGTGGGATGGACGAAAACCTGATTAAAAAGGGCAAAGGAGTTTGTGGGAGGTCAGATATGAATAAAGTTGATTATGAACAATGGATTCAAGGACTTTGGATAGTATGGGAAGAATGGATATTGGACGATATTGTGATACACTAGTAGGATTTGAGGTTTTAGTCAATGGTAAGACAAGAGCTTGCTTCCATAAGGACGGAAAAACATTACAGGAAAGTGAAAAGTTAATGATGTGAGTGATCACAGGTGCAATGTCTTCCAGCAGAGGAAGAATCATGTCAAGGCTAAGGTTATCACTGCCTATGGCCTTAGTGGATATAGAGCGGACATACTTCTTAACAACATTATCCGAGACTGAATTAAAAGAGAATTGAGGGAGGTCTGGTGGGGTATAATTAGATAAAAGCGAAAGAGTTGCGGTTTTGGTATGAGAATCTAAAGTTACAGGAGGAGTAGTAAAATGATAATTCATAGCCTGGATATCCACAGGACCTTGACAAGTTTCCATGGTTTTGCCTACCCCTAGTGACCATAAGTATCTCCAGACTTGCGCTTGGCAAAGATCCTGAATTGAGGAGTGAATAAAGCGACGTTTAGCATCCCTACACATTCTGTTGCAGATGTTACGTAGTTTTTTGTAAGTGTTCAGATTTTCCAATGACGGGTGTTTTTTAAATTTAGTTTTAGCTCTATCGCGTTTAACCATAGTCCTCTTAATAATAGGTGTTAGCCATGGAGCAGGAGCATGTTTCATTCGTACAGGTCTTACAGGTGCATGAATGTCGTATAACTTAATCAGCTCAGCAGTTAAAAATTCAACCATTATGTCAATATTGTTTGTTGCGAGTATAGATGACCAGTAAATTTTTTACACATCCTCTCTCAAACGTTCAAGGTCCATATGCTTAAAATTACGCCTAAGAACAACTTTGCTTCTAACCTTTGGAGGGCGCACTTTATAAGCTAGAAATATTAGGTCGTGATGAGAAAAGGGGGCTGTAATTTGACCGTGTGAGATAGCAAGGTCAGGGTTAGAGACAAAAATTAAGTCAATAAGCGATGGCCTACAGTTTGGGAAATAGCGTGTAGGATTTTGTGACAGAGGAAGAATTTGCATGTTGACAGAAGAGATTAACGATTGTAACGATTGTGCTCTTACATTATTTTTGAGTAAGTATGTGTTGAGGTCGCCCATGCAGATGACATGGTCGTAGCTAGGAACAAGGCTCTTGAGAATACCTTCAAAACTGTTAAAATAATTAATCTTGTCGTTTGCCTTGTCTTCCAAGCTCTGGAGCGAAGATGGATATTCGAAAATCGCACAAGAACAGGCCGGGCTGAGTCCCTCTTCACACCCAATCTATGACAGGACTCGAGAGAATTAGGCTTCATATCTGATATCTTCATATTATTAGATATTAAGGCAATAATCTTCTTCTGCACATCTTCATCTTTATCTTCCTTTATCCCGTGAAAGAGGAGCACTTTCCTTCGGCACTGTGGCAACGACAAGCGGTCTATACCAAGCACGACAAGTTCTACCTGGGACTTAAGTAAACTAAGGGATTTCCAGACAAAGGATTAGAAAAAGAATAATTCGGAAAAAAGAAGCCTCAGATCCTCAAAGCTGTCCAATCAGTTGGGTCAAAATACCTAAACACACTCTAATAATAATAGACCCAAAAAGATCTCTGATCCTACTCTCGAGCTAAACGGGAAACTAGGCAATATCTTCTCGTCTCAAATACCGCAGTGTCTCAAAGTAAAATTCTTTAACCAATTTGTGTTGTAATTGATGACATGAGACACAAAGGCGTGGCCGCTTACAATAAGCCTCATTAGAAAGATCAAGATCACCCAGAGAGCAATGAAGAGGGCTATGCTTTGAGTTTCCCTGCGAGATTGAATCAGAAATGAGAAGATACACAGAAAGACCCAAATCACCGATATACTCAAGTGGTAGTGGGCGGGATAAATCGCTCAAAGAAAGGATGGTCGTTGGGGATGAAGAGTTCTTGAGTGGCTGCCACGTACCGGAAGACGAAACGTGGGCAAGAATCCCTCACGTGGACCGATGACTTGGTCAGTAACGCTGGAGTCAACTGGATGCGTATGGCACAAGACCGGCATTCATATAAATTTTTGGGAGAGGCTTATGTCAGCAGTGTTGGGAAAGGTCACAAGATGCACTTGGGATATTCTGTGACTTATCCAAGGCCTTTGATTATGTGCATCATGAGACGCTGATCAGGAAACTGCACCATTATGGTATTAGAAATAAGGCACTCGACCTTTTGAATTCGTATTTAAATAATAGAATACAGAAGGTTGATGTTAATGGTAAGAGATCTCCTGGAGCTCCATTAGACATGGGGGTTCCATAAGGGTCTATTCTCGGCCCCTTTCTTTTTCTAATTTATATTAATGATTTGCCATTTTTTGTACAGGACAAACATGAGATAGTATTGTTCGTTGATGATACTTCACTTATTTTTAAAGTGAAGCAAAATTTGCTAATGTACGACGATGTAAACGATGCTCTCTCAAAGGTTGTCTATTGGTTTGATTCAAATAATTTATTATTAAATAATAAAAAGACAAAATTAATAAAATTCTCAACACCCAACGTTAAACTTGTTGATAATGGTGTGATATTAAATGGAGAAGTGTTGAAACCGGTAGAGTCCACTAAATTCCTAGGTATTATCATAGATCCAAACTGCAGTGGGGCCCCCATATTGAGGGACTAGCGAGTAGACTCAGCTCTGCAGCGTTCGCGGTAAAAAAAATAAGACTTCTTACTGATGTAGATACAGCTCGCATAGTTATTTCAGTTATTTTCATAGTATTATGTCCTACAGTATCTTATTATGGGGAAATGCAGCAACTGTTAATACGATCTTTATCCTGCAGAAAAGAGCTATTCGTGCAATTTATAGTTTAGGTCCTAGAGTGTCATTAAGAGATAAGTTTAAAGAAATAAAAATATTGACTGTTGCTTCTCAGTACGTGTACGAAAATATTATGTATGTTCGTAAAAATATACACGAATTTCCCAAGAATTGTGACATGCATAACATTAATACTAGGACCAAACACAAACTTGTAATGCCTGTGACTCGTCTACAGAGAGTCAGTAATTCTTTTTATGGACAATGTATACGCTTGTACAACAGGATCCCAGAAAATGTTCAAAAAGCTTCTATCGCTAAATTCAAAAAAAAAAGTTAAAGAACGTTTGTGTGCTAAAGGCTATTATACAATAAATGATTTTATAGAAGATAGCACGCCTTGGGAATGAAGTGATCGCCTCCAGGCTACTTCAACTTTATAGCAATATTGCAAATTATAATTTATTAAAAAAATATTAGTCCCGCTGAGTTTCTTTCGCCAGTTCTTCTCAGGTCTGAGGCTTCTTCTTTCCGAACTGGTAGTAGACTCATGACGTTCAGTAAAAAATTGTAATAATTTAATGCTGAATAAAATATTTTGAATTTGAATTTGAAAGTGGATGTGTTTTGATTGGAACGACGATACAAACTAGCCACAGTCAAAGTAAAAAAATCTAGTCCTTTGAGTGTTTTGTCAATTTCTGTAAATAAAAGGAAATGTATGAAAAAGTGTGAATAACCTAAAAGTAATCTTGTCTTCATTAAAAAATAAAATAATTCATAGTTCTTCCATGCAACTGTCTCACTTTTGGTGACATACAATAAAATAAAGCTATTATTATGACCTTTAAAGTGATGTACATACGTCATACTATTTTAGACTTTCACGGGTTTGATAAAATTAACTGATTCATAGTTCTTTCCCTGCACGAGTCTCAGTGTTGATGTCATACAATAAATTGAAGCTATTCTTCTGATCTTCAAAATGACATATATCTCAACTTGATAAACTCTGGGGACGGAATGTCTATTATCCTTTAACAAATTTACTGTTTTCGGATTTAGGTTTTACTATTATGTGTCAGTCAGTCAGTGATAAAGATACCGATTTTTAGACGTTAATATCTCAATAACCGTTTGAGTTGTATTTATGAAATAGGGGATTCTAGTTAATCTAAGGGGATTTAATAAATTAACCAAATTTCATGAGTTTGTGTTCAATAGATTTTGAGTTATTACGAGGTAAAAAGTGGCTCCAAATGGTTCGTGTAAATATACACACGGTGCTGCGTCAAAAGTTCCTTTGGCTTAAACTTGGCTGGACACGCTACTGCGTGTCTTGATAATAGCTTGTAAGAAAAGTTTGACACACAGCCGAATTGAAAACCTCCTCCTTTTTGAAATCAGTAGAAAATACCACTATACTGATAAATTATTATTTTCTCAATATGTTTTTAAACTATAATGTTCCTTAAGTAGAGTCCCTGTTCCACTGTTTGTTACTCTTTGGATGAAATTTGGCGCAGAGACAGTTCCCGTGGGATAGGTTTGTTTTTGTCCAGGGACAAACCCAAAGCGAAGCGAGAGTGAGTAGTAGAGGGCGCTAGTATTATAAATACGAAAGTTTGGATGGATGTTTGTTACTCAATCACGCCAGAGGTTCTCAGTTCAGCCTTTTTTTTATGACCTCCGACGGAACGGAGACGGTATATGCGTTTGGGTAAGAGGCCATTTGCCATTTTTCTCCAAAACTACTAGTCCGATTTTGATGCAATTTTCAGTTATGGGTTAAATTTTGATTGGTGCATGTTCTTAGATAGTTGTTACGGTAACAACTCACCAGGGGGCGCTGCGGCGAACATTGTTTGTGCAAATCCATGATGCCATTTTTCTCCAAAGCTACTAATCCGATTTTGATGCAGTTTTCAGTTAGGGGTTCGGGTTTGATTGGTGTATGTTCTTATATAGGTGTTACGGTGACAATGCACTAGGGGGCGTTGCAGTAAACATTTGTTTGTGCAAAACCAAAACTACTAGTCCGATTTTGATGCGTTTTTCAGTAATAAGTTTGTAGTTGATTAGTTAGGGTCCTAAATAGGTGTTACGATAGTAGCTCACTAGGGAACGCTGCATTAGTATAATTTATTTTATTTTCAAATACTTATCTAATGTACATACTACTATAAAACAAAACTTAACTTTAAAACAAAAAGCAAAATTAAAAATTATGAAAAATCCCAAAGACGGCTAAAAAGTAATTGAAAAGGGATAAAATAATTTAAAAACCCTCGACTTAAAAAATAAATGATAATCGCGAGATAATAAACGTAAAAATTTTTAATAAGTAGAGTTGATCCCTAGCAGTGTCCGTCATATATGTAAATAATAGAGTATCAGTTTTCTCTACGTACCTACCTATTTGGTTCTCGATGATTGTAAATGTGGCAATAACATATTCAATTACCTATACACTTTATTAAAAAAAACCCAAGAATATCCTAATATCGGGGGCTGCCATCACTATTTTAAATTTCATCGTAAATAAAAATAAGTATCATCATCAAATTCAAAAGGTCCCCACTGTAGGAGCACGGCCTACCCATTAAGGGTGTAAGTATAGCGCTAAAAAATCTCAAATTATTCACGTAACTATAAAAATGCAAAACTAGTTCATTTAATGGCAACCCCCGACGGATACTCTTGGGTAATCCGTTCCGTAAAGTCTGCGATCTTGGTGGAAGAGCTGTGTCTTTTAAGCAACGAACTTTCCGTGAATTCCACCACTTATTGGAACTTCTTTATTTCTGCATTTCAACTCACTGGTGATATTGAAGAAAATCCAATCCAATGATGCAATCATCGACGATATCTGCAACTATTGCGTTATGCCAATAGATTTGTCTCAATTTTGGTAGCAATTTTTGCTCTTTTTTGCGAGTTTGCTCTTCTCGGAATGCGCTCAACTATTCTTCCTGACGTTGCGCTTGGTCTTGCATCATGAGTGCCATTTGTTGTAGGAAGGCGTTCATATCCGTCGTGGCACTCTATTGAACGGACTTTTCCCCGAGGAACTAGCACCAGAATCCTGCCTTTGCTATTCTGCCATTGCGCGCGTAGTGAGGTCTTCCTTTTCGAGCCTCGGTACTAACGGCATTTTCCAATCCTACTTCTGACACCAATAGTTACTTATTTATTGGAAGTTAAATAACATCTTTTGCAGTAGTGATGTTTTATTACTCTTGGTTAAGAGTGACTTATGGAGATTTACTAACACGCGTAGTATATACACATTTCTGGTTAATTCAGTCACTGAACACTGCTTTTCATCACTAAATACACTTTCACTTTGACTTCACTCCACTTTCCGTCACGTTTTCACTTTTCCCTACTTCTTCTCAGTCTTCACTTAGCTTCGAAAATCAACTGATCTCTTGACACGCACTGCCAGCCCTTTTTTTATGCATAAACAAAGAACATTCTAGTAATCAAAAATTCGAAACCTTTCTAGTAATTTCAAATGTTTTGTTCTTCTCATACTCTTACACACGGCAATTTACGATTAACTGTTCTTAAGGCTTAGACAAGTGGCATAAACGCTAGTAGAATAGAGTAATCAATGTATGAGACTGACATATGTTTACGACTTCAAATTTGACTCAACGTATCGCATTTGTAATTGGCAGCCAAATGTTGATCTAATCTATTCGATGAAATGAAACGTCAGGGTAGTACATTTATCTCCATAGAAATTGAAGACAAGTGGCACTTTTGACAAACGAATTCGGCTGAAAACGAAAACGCCAATACCTTGGAGATAACGCTACAAAATGGCGAATCACTGAATAATATGTTAAATAAAATGTTAAATAAGTTTTAGACTTGGTAAAAAAACTAAAATTATAACTTATAAAAAATAATATTCATTACAGTGGGATGAATGTGCATAAATTAAATAAAAAGTAAAAGTAAAAGTATAAGTTAAATAAGTTGTCATGCTAACCGTTGTCATTGTCTGACAAATATATATTATTGTATTTATTATTATAATTAGTGAATTTTTGATAAAGAAATCCTAAAAATCCTATGTGTTGCTCGTATACGTTTAAATTTTAGTGCATTTCACAATGTCAAGATGAGGTTCACAAACAAAACCATGACTACGTTCGATTGTTGTCGAAAGATCGAAGAGATTGAGCGTTCGACAAGTCCTTCTACGTTTGGCTACCAAATTATCGAAATTGCCAAGGCGTTAGCGTTTATCGAAAGAGAATCGATATGGAGCGTTTGCCACTTGTCTAAGCCTTCTTGTCTGTTAATTTCGAAACTTCTATTTATTTCGATGCCTTTCTGAAAATGTTTTATTTCTCTTTTACACACGGCAATTTATGATTTACTGTCCTTGTCTGTTAATTGTCACGTGTTGACAACTGTCTTAAGATGTATAAAGCATGTCACAGACGTGCCTTTTTAACTTTTATTTTTGGTGTAATGACGTTACACACTCTCAACTATGCGACAATATTAGGAACTCACCCTCGCTTCGCTCGGGTTCGTCCCTAGGTACGTTTTAACGGTTAGTATTGAATAGATAATCGATCGCTTGCTCTGTGAAAAACCAATCTATCCCACGGGAAGCGTACATTTTTTCGGGATAAAAAGTAACCTATGTGGTATTCCAAACTATAATTTATCTATGTGCCAATTTTCATCTAGATCCGTTCAGCCGTTATGGCGTGATAGAGAAACAATCATCCATCCAACCATTCCCATTTATAATATGAATAATTAATGGGATTATATCACATATAACCCGAGTTATAAGTTATCACTACACAAAAAGGCGCACACCCAAACAGACAAACAGTCATACAGGCAAAAAATTTAATAAATATTGTTTTGGGGTCTATTCTGCACACAATACGTTATAGTCATTGTTTTTAAAAAATATTTCACGTGCAGATTTCGCTAAGTTACTGTTTTATTATACGAGTATGTATAGATAAATCGTGTAATATAATAAATTGATGGGTTTAATTTAATGTTTATTTTTAAAGCATTTAAATAAAAGCTTGTATTAAAAATGTTTTACTAAATAAAGCTATATTAATATCTAAATATTTGTAGCAGTGGCACATGTTATCATTGTGAATTAAAATTTAAACAAATGTCCAATATATTTTTAAAATAAACATATCTAACCTTTGCCCCATATTCCCAGCATTGCCATGAAAAAATATCATTGTCGGCCTATGATTGCTGTTAGTAGCTTGTTTTATTAAAAACATGTGAATTCTATATCCATCTCTACTTTTTATCTTTATACTTTCATAAGGCAGTTTGTAGTTACTAGGCTGCAGGACAAACACTCGAGAGTCCGGAGGGTCATTGGGGTAGTATAATAGGAGATCCTGGGCACTGTATAGTATACCTAAAATAACAAAGAATTATATAAAATCTATAACGTATATTAATCACTAAAATGTGAAACCTGTACCGGTGCCTCTGTAAGGCACCAAAAACATACACAACATGGACAAAATCTATACAGATAAATAAAATTGAAGTGTCTGTTCGTAATATGAAATTATAAATGTTACTTATAAGAAAAACACATTTTTAAATTTTTTTGTCTGTCTGTTTGTTCCACCATATCTCTGAAATGGCTGAACTGGTTTCTGCAAGGTAACTAAATATAAAATAAATATAGTTCATTAGTATTTTCATTTTTTTCCGGTTTTTCGATTCCGATCTTTGAAGTAAACTACGCGTATTTGTGAGTCTCCAGAGAATTTACGTAAAAGTGCTTTAAATCTTAACCCAACACGAAAAGAAAGCATATAAATGCGAAGCTACCGCAACAGAAGAAGAAAGTCAAATTAGTTAGCCGTTTATAACACCATTTATTGTAAAAAACCAGTGATCTACGCTAAAGTTTGTGTATAACAATAACTATAACTGTACTTTCAAACAGCTGTTTGTAACGTCGACTTCCTGACATCTGACATCTGACAGCCTATGTTGCCATACTAAAATAACAAAACCATAGACTACCTGGGTTACCAGTGTTTAAACAGTGTTGCCACAGGCAAGATAGCTACAATAATTAGTAAAATTGAAAAAAATGGATCTGCATACACTTCTTTCTAAAATGGAGGAACAATTCGAAAAGCAAACAGCTAGAATTACTGAAAACGTTACGAAAAATCTTTCCGCTACTATAGACGAGAAATTAAAACCACTGCTGAAAGAAAATCAAGAACTGAAAAAAGAAGTCACTTTTTTGAAAACAAAGCTTCAAGACTTAGAAAGAGAAACTAGAAAAAATAATATAATACTGCACGAAGTCAAGGAAACCGAAAAAAATACAACGGACCTTATAGAAATGGTTTTAGAAACTTTAAATGCTGTTTGCGAAAAAGCTGGCATTGAGAACTGGGACAAATGGGAGATAGCGTCGTTCGTAGGCTGGGAAAACCTATCCAGAACAAAACAAGACCTATCCTTATATCTGTTACCCTCGCTTGGCGCAAAATGGAAATGCTGAAAAATAAAAGATATTTCCCGGAAAATATATATATCAGCGAAGACTTTCCAAAAGAAGTCCTAAATAAACGAAAGGAACTGAAAACTCAACAACAGGAAGAAATCAAAAAAGGAAATTTGGCCTATATTCGATACGACAAACTCATCATAAAAGAAAAATCTACAGAAAAACGAAAACGATCACCGTCAAACTCGCCTAAGGGGACAAACCACTTTAGCGAACTAATAACTAACGCACCGCCAAAAATAAACAAAACTAAAAAACTAGATCAAATGCAACGAACTAGATCGTATTCGCTGTCAGGATCTACAACGGACAAACAATAGCAACTAAAGGATAAACAGAACTGGAAGACCAACAACACCCGAACTCAAATAAAATCAATCACAACGTTAAAAAGCACTTCTCCAAGCCGGCTGGTCACCGAGGGGAAGCATGACCAACACCCTCCAACAAACACAAACAAAGATAAACACATAAATAACCAATCGCACATAAATTACCATTCATACAAAAATAACCAATTAAACATGAAACTAAACAATGTAACTAAAAAAGAGAAAAATCTCATGTTCGTATGCACTCTAAACACTAGAACACTAAGAACGGAAGAAAGTTTACTAGAATTAGAGCTTGCGCTACAAAACCTAAAATGGGATATTCTAGGCACCAGTGAAATGAGAAGGATAGGAAAAGAAATAGATGAAAGAAAAAACTACATCATATACAATAAAGGGGGCACATCAGGACATCGTGGAATAGGGTTCCCAGTAAAGATAAAATACAAAAATGGATTAAAGCATTTGAAGGCTTTTCTGACCGCATAGCAATTCTACACATAAACTTTCCAAACCAGAAGACAGTATACATTATAATCCAAGTTTACGCACCCACAGAACAAGCCAATGAGAGTGACGTACAACTATTTTATGAAAACCTTACAGAAGTTGTGGCGAATTATTCTAACAGTCATCTCTTAGTAATGGGGGACTTTAATGCACAAATAGGAAAGCGACAAGCAGGAGAGGATCATGTGCTAGGAAAATTCGGACACGGCAAAAGAACCGTGAATGGTCATAAACTAGCTGAATTTTTACTGGAAAATAATTTAACTCTACTGAACTCTTTCTACAAAAAAAAGGTTAAGAATAAATGGACATGGATATCCCCCGATGGAAAAACTAAAAATGAAATTGATTTCATACTTACAAACCGACCTAGCTTATTCACGGACACACATGTGATACAAAAATTAAACTTCAATACAAACCATCGTATGGTACGCAGTTGCCTAAATCTTACACCTCCTAGAAAATCTCGGGCTGCAGTTTAGTGTATGGGACGCGGCCCCTGGAGGAGTGGGTGGTATTTTCGGATAGGGGAGGTGACAGGGAACCCAAATATATAAAAATTATTTTAAGAAAACGTTGGAGTAAAAAGTTATTGAGACTTAAAGTTGTAACATTTTCATACATTATTATGACATTACTGTCATTTTGACACTTTGAAATGTCAAAACATCACTTTCAATTGTCAAAATAATCTTCAGATCTATAAGTCAGATCTATCACCGAATTTTAAATTAACATAAAGCACTTTCTTAGATTTACGCGAATATTTGACATTTTAAATAAAACTATCTTTTCGGATTATTTCGCGGATTTATTTTGATTTTTGGTTCCCGACGTTTCGAATGCTTTACAGCAATCATGGTCACGGGAGAGACTAAGGTCTTAGACATCTCAAAAGCGTTATATACTTGTTACAGACAGTGCCTACCCACAAATGTACAAAAATGATTTTGAAAATTCAAAAAATGGCACCAGAGTACCTTACAATATTTGTTGATTTTAATTCTAAACATATTAAAAATATTAAAAAATATAAAAAAATATTAAAAAAATATTAAAAATATTAAAAAAATAATATTACATTATTAATTCTTAAAGTTTTTTAAAATATTGTAATATTTATAATAATAACAGCTAAAATTAAACAAATAATATTTAATTATAATACTTATTAAGCTTTTTAATATTAATAATATAATAATATAAATAATATTAATAACTGTCACCTCCCCTATCCGAAAATATCACCCACTCCTCCGGGGGCCGCGTCCCATACACTAAACTTGTGCCAAATCTCGAAAGAACATAATAAACAGAAACGTCTTCCACCCCTATGAAAGCAAACTGGATATACAAGACACACTAGACTCTACACCACTTCTAAAAATTGCTAAGTCGGACTTACACACATTAGATAAATATAAAATATTAGAAAAAAAGCTTATTGAAAAAATTAAATCCAACAAAACAAAAAACAAATGTAAAAATTATAACAGTGAAAAAACAACGAACCTCATTAAAGAAAGAAGAAACCTAATAGCGGAAAACAAGTCGGTAGACAAGCGAAACAAAATTTCCGAGCTTAGCAAACAAATAAGGGAAAGTATGAAAAAAGACAATAAAAAGAAGACTAAAAACGCTAGAAAAACACATAGTAAAGAGTGGCGGCATAAAGAAAGCTCTTAAGGAGCTGCGCGAAAAAGGTAAAGAATGGATTCCTGGAATAAAAAAGAACCATGATACTGCTATTATAAAACGAAACGAAATTTTAAAGCTAGCCACAGATTACTATCGATCACTGTACTCCAATAATATCACAACTAATGACGACGAGACAAACGACACCAACGCTCAGGATGATGACGATCCAGTACCAGATATACTCTCCTCAGAGGTGAGGAAAGCAATAGAATCTCAAAAGCTGGAAAAAGCCCCAGGCCTTGATGGAATACCTAATGAGCTAATGAGAGGAACAATCGGCGAACTTAGCCCAATCTTAACAGTGGTATTTAATGATGTCTTACGCACTCAGCTCGTCCCAGAACAATGGCGTAGTTCCTACATAATACTCATACACAAAAAAGGCCCCAAGGATGAAATTGATAACTACAGACTAATTAGCCTATTGTCAAACATATACAAAGTATTCGCGAAAGTACTATTGGAAAGAATAATAAAAAAACTGGACGAAAATCAACCGGTGGAAAAAGCTGGGTTTAGGAAGAACTTCAGGACTATTAACCACATCCACACTGCGAAGCAGATTTTCCAAAAGTATAACGAATACCAGAAGTCCTTGTATATCGCATTCATTAATTACTCCAAAGCATTTGATACAATTAATCACAATTGCATTTGGTCAAGTCTGAAACAACAAGGTGTCCACCAAGTCTACATCAACATAATTAGAAACATCTACTTCAAAAGTAAAAGCAGCTTAAGCTTAGAATCAGTTGGTCACTCGTTCCCGATCAATAGAGGAGTTAGACAAGGCGATCCTTTATCACCAAAGCTTTTTACAGCAGTTTTGGAAACAATTTTCAGAAAACTCGACTGGGACGAATTCGACCTAAACATAGATGGAAGTTGTCTGAATCACCTGCGGTTTGCAGATGATATAGTTCTGCTGGAAGAGGATCCAAAGAAGTTGGAACGGATGATTAAGGACCTAGCGATAAAAAGTAAAGAGGTAGGGTTATTAATGAACAAAACTAAAACCAAGTTAATGACTAACTCAGATAAGATAGACATAGTCATTAACGAAGATCGTTTTTGATTATGTTAACGATTACGTCTACTTAGGACAAATAATAAGCCATGATGACCAGATGACAAAAGAAATTGATAAAAGGATTGCCTGCGGCTGAAGGAAATACTGGTCCTTAAAAGAGATAATGAAAAGCAAGTAAATAAACATGCATATCAAAAAAAAATCCTTCGATACATGCATCCTACCATGTCTAACGTATGGATGTGAGACATGGTCCCTGACAAAGAATCATAGATAGAAACTAGAAAAATGTCAGCGAGCAATGGAGCGCAGTATGCTGGGCACAAAGCGGATAGACAAAATAAGAAACGAGACCATCAGGTCAAAAACCCAAGTAACCAACATAACGTTACGTATCGACCAATTAAAACGGAGATGGACAGGTCACTTATTGAGATCCAGCACACCTAAATGGAGCAAAAGAGTGACGCACTGGTATCCCAGAGACGGCAAGCGAAAAAAAAATCGGCAAAAAAGGTGGGAGGACGATTTGCGTGATACACCATTCTGGACAAGAGTGGCTCTGGATAGATCTCAATGGCAAAAGTTGGAGGAAGCCTTTGCCAATAGGCACACAGAGATCAGAGACATCATCTAGATTTAAAGCTTACAAACTATTTATAATTTTAATATTTACAATGTACTGTACTCTCTGAATAATGACTATTTTATTTTAATTATTTTATTGTTTTCATTTTTTTTATTTTGAAGGGTTTTATAACTCTTAAAAATTCAAACCACAACTGTATAAAAAGCGAACTAAAAAGAAGTTTACAACTTGACAAAGAAACAGTATTATGCAGTCGGAGACATACACTACACATAGAAGATTCGCAGCTAGTACAATTCAAACATGTATATTATGTTCAAAAATATGTGCATAATTTTGTGTTTCATTGTCAACTTGTTGTCATCTTTTTACTTAGCTTTTTACACAGTTTTTAATTCTTGTAAATCATTTTTTTATTTATAGTGTTTTAGTTTTGGTCAGTTAGACATTTTATCCTAAAATATTTTCAATCTTATAAGTTATATATTTTTGTAATCACCTCTTAAAAGCCTGTATTTTGATACCCCACTTGATTGATTTGGATGAAATTTGTTTTTTTTTTCAAGACACAAATTAGAGCATAGCATCTGCTATTTTGAATTTAAATGATATTTATCTACCCTATGACACACACATTATCAAGACGAATATAACAACATATGAATCTTCAAAATCGGTTAAGCCATTTAGTAATTACAGCAAACATTTAGGGTGGGACATACATACAGGTCAAACATATAATAGATAGCTCGCCGCGGTTGGGTAAAAAGAGGGTAATGATAAATATATTTTTTTTTAATAATAGTTGTACTCATGTAATGATTTCAAATTATTATAAATACCATTCTAAATCTTACATTAATTTACTAAATAGTCCACACCAAGATATTTTATAGTTTTTTTTATTTTTTTATTTTGACAAAGTATACTTTAAAATTATTTCTCTAAAATGTATATTGATATATTACAACTAGAATAATTACCATAATGATAATGAAACGAAAAGATCTAGTTAATGAAATTACTAAATTTAAATATTATAATATTTTAACAGTTAAGGCTTTGAATGAGGTACTGTTAAAAACGAACAATTTGATACATCAACATTTTCTTATTAGTTTAGACTTTTACATTATATTATTTATATAATATTTAAATTTATAAATGGTCGCTAATGTAGTCTAAGATGATACTTTATGATAAGATTTTTATGTCATTACCTGATATCCCAAAGGTAAAAACACTAAACGCAAGAAAATATCCATAAAACCAAAAAATTAAAGCACTAGAAAATAAGGTGAATGTACATACAACCCATAACCTGTATAGTAATACTCTAAGTATATGATACATTATCTATTTTTTTTTTAAATGATTACGAAGTAACATCTTCTTGATATCAATTTTTTTACTGCAATTAACTAAAGATCAAATTTATTAATTGAATAATAAACTATGATTCTTTATAATGTAAAAACAGTAACAATTGGACGATTATATTACAATAATAGAATTTTTATAAACGTGTAAATATTGATAAACTGAAAATATTTTATTTATTATAATTTAATAGCAAAATAGAATTGTTTTTTGTATTTTGAAGTTTATTTTACTCCATTGAATTGACAAATCACAGATGACATTCCAACAAATTAATTATGCGTTCAGAAACTTGAGTTAGTATGCCTATCTTTAAAAATAGTTTTTTTTTTTATCATGAATCGAGAAAGTAAACGAAAAGTTAATAAGACAAAGCATCTTTTTAAAATGTTACAGATGTTTTAACCGCCTGTTACGAAACCGAAAAACCCCTTCTCAGGGCTTGTTTAACCAATATATATGAAACATGTATGCATATATGTAATAGGTTAAACGAAAAAGATTTCAATTTAATACGTCACTAAATTCTAAATAAAGTTTTATTAATGTTTTTATACTTATGTACTTTATAATTTTTCTCTGCACTTTCTCTTTCTGTCCAGCTATTTAACATTATTTCCCACAGACATGGATTGACTACAAGAGATCTCTTACAGAAATAAGTTACCTTTGCCCACGTCACTTTCAATGTATTTTTGTACTACTGTTTTGAGTAATAAAGAATATCTATACATAGAATAAAACTGTAGAGGTCGAATGTCTGTATATAGAAAAAAAATGCTAAAAACTGAGTCAGAGGGATATATGAAGAGAAATCTAGATTTTATTCAAATTTCTTGTTTCTTTGTCTGTTTGTCTGCTTGTACGGGATAATCTCCTAAGCTGTTGGACCGATTTAAATGAAATTTTGCATGGTGGTACCTTATATCCCTTATATGCACACGCACACACACACACACACACACGCATATGTACTCTTTTGTTTATTGTTATTCTGTGGTCCAATTGAGAATAGATTAATATTGTAATATACGCAAGACAAACACTACATATCATAAAACAAAGCCCTCCGCCGCGTCTGTCCGTCTGTTCGCAATGAACTCAAAAACTACTGCACCGATTTTCATGCTGTTTTCACCAATGGATAGCGGTTCTCGATTAAGGTTTTAGTATATAACTAGCGACTCACCCTGGCTTCGCTCGGGTTCATCCCTAGCTTGCTACCCCATTTTCAACCCCTTAAGGAATGATTTTCGGAATAAAAAATATCCTACGTCCTTCCGAGGGTGTCAAACTGTCATTTTACCAAATTTCATCTAAATCGGTCCAGTAGTTTTAAAGTTTATCGCGAACAGACATTCACTACAAACATACAAAAATTACCTAAACAGTAGTGTTCGCGTAGTGTTCGCGGATTTCTTCGTCGTTTATGAACAGATTTTGATGATTCTTTTTTGTTGCAAAAGAGATATCCCAAGGGTGGTACCAAGACAAGGAAATCAGGATCTGATGATGGCATCCCAGAGAAATCGAGGGGAACCTTCGAAAACCATAGTGGCGACTAGTGCGTTTGTTAATTTTTTCATTAAGTATTTTAAAGCACTACTATACAGGGTTACTGGTTAAGTCGACCTATTCCCGTTAAGGGCATGTAGTTTACATCATTTCTGACAGATTTCACTATGAGACACCCTTTCCTAAATCTAACCGTTTTCGAGATATTTGAATTTAATTATTTTTTACAAAAAATTCCCGTTTGTCGGCTGTTAGCTTAGATATTTTAAAATGTGTAAGTCTTATTATTACTATTATTTGATTTTTAACCGACTTCCAAAAAGGAGGAGGTTCTCAATTCGTCGGAATCTTTTTTTTTTTTATTTTTTTTATGTATGTTCACGGATTTCTCGAAGACGGCTGAACCGATTTGGAAAATTTTTTTTTTGTTTCAAAGAGTATTCTTCCCCGGTGGTCCCATATAAATTTTATCGAAATCGGTCAAGCGGTTTTTAAATAAATGGCTTAATCGAATATTATGTTTTTATTAAAAATCTTTCTTCTTACAAATTACTTGCTTATTAGGTCTACACTAAAAATGGAAAAATAAAAACTTTTAAAAAAAAAATAAAAACCGACTTCCTGGCACTGAAAAGTAAAAAATAACTAAACAGAGGTTTTCATTTAAAATAGATACCTAATCAGATATTTTCGAAGTCGGTGCCAGCCAATACTAATCAAAGCACACCGACTTCGAAAATATCTGATTAGGTATCTATTTTAAATGAAAACCTCTGTTTAGTTATTTTTTACTTTTCAGTGCCAGGAAGTCGGTTTTTATTTTTTTTTAAAAAGTTTTTTACTTGTAAAATAAGATGCTTTATCACCGTAATAAACAATATTATACGTAAAATGAATAAGTAAGTCGTTGTAGACGATTAAAACAAAAAAATTAATAAAGAATTAATAAGTTTATTTTTCTGTAATGGATATCTTAAAAAAAATATTATGGGGCCTTTTCCGCAGATGTGCTTAAAAATCCCTAATTAAGACCCTAGATTGTTATACGTCGTCGGATAGCTGATGAAACGTAGATATTTTTAAGCACATCTGCGGAACAGGCCCTATAATATTTTTTATGATATCCATTAAAGAAAAATAAACTTATTAAATTTTTATTAATTTTTTTTAGTTTTAATCGTCTACAACGACTTACTTATTCACTTTACGTATAATATTGGTTATTAAGGTGATAAAGCATCTTATTTTACACTAGCGACTCACCCTCGCTTCGCTCGGGTTCGTCCCTAGGTTACGTTTCACTGCTGAACTGAGCTAAACGTTGATAAGTCAGCCTGTGAGTCGCGAGTAGTGAATAAAAATAGTGATTGCGAGTGTACCTTAGGTGATAGACATGTAATATTGCGAACTTCCCTGTAGAACTTTTTAAGACCTACAATTTTCTAGTACATTGTTTTGATTTATCTCTTAAGGTTCAGCCAGCGTTAGCCATATAAACTTCTAAGGACGACTCGATAGAACCAGTTATTGCGTTTTTCCGCGGGAACGAAAAATGTGCCTGTAGTAAAAGGTATCCTAAATGTTGACTCGAGTGATAAGCTATCACTATACAAAATTTAATTGAAATCGGTTCAGTACTTTTTGCGTGAAACGCGCACATCGATTTAACTATGTTAGTTTTGCTATAGGTATAGATAAGAATAGGTATTGCGAGTGTACCTTGAGAGATAGACATATACTGTTGTAGATATTTCTGTTGGCCTTTTCAAGATCTACAATTTTTTAGTACATTGTTTTGATGTATGTCTTTAGGTTTAGCCAGCGGAGGGTTCCTAAGGAGGACTCGATAAAACCAGTTATTGCGATTTCCCGCGGGAAACAAAGATTTTCCAAAAGTAAAAGTTATCCTAAATGTTGACCCGAGTAATAAGTTATCAGTTCACAAAATTTCGTTGAAATCGGTTCATTACTTTTTGCGTGAAACGCGTACAGACAAACAGACAAACAGACAAACAGACAAACAGACAAAAAGACAAACAGACAAACAGACAAACAGACAAAAAAATTAATAACTATTGTTTTGGGGTCTATATCGTATACATAATACGTTACAGTCATTGTTTTTAAAAAATATTTCATGTACAGATTTCGCTAAGTTACTGCTTTATTATAGTATAGATAACGTACTCGTATAAGAAAACAGTAATATCATTTAATAAAAATAGTTATAGCGAGTGTACTTTAGGATATAGACATATACCGTTGAGAACTTTTCTGTAGAACTTTTTAAGACCTACAATTTTCTAGTACATTGTTTTGATTTATCTCTTAAGGTTCAGCCAGCGTTAGCCATATAAACTTCTAAGGACGACTCGATAGAACCAGTCATTGCGTTTTCCCGCGGGAACGAAAAATGTGCCTGTAGTAAAAGGTATCCTAAATGTTGACTCGAGTGATAAGCTATCACTATACAAAATTTAATTGAAATCGGTTCAGTACTTTTTGCGTGAAACGCGCACATCGATTTAACTATGTTAGTTTTGCTATAGGTATAGATAAGAATAGGTATTGCGAGTGTACCTTGAGAGATAGACATATACTGTTGTAGATATTTCTGTTGGCCTTTTCAAGATCTATAATTTTTTAGTACATTGTTTTGATGTATGTCTTTAGGTTTAGCCAGCGGAGGGTTCCTAAGGAGGACTCGATAAAACCAGTTATTGCGATTTCCCGCGGGAAACAAAGATTTTCCAAAAGTAAAAGTTATCCTAAATGTTGACCCGAGTAATAAGTTATCAGTTCACAAAATTTCGTTGAAATCGGTTCATTACTTTTTGCGTGAAACGCGTACAGACAAACAGACAAACAGACAAACAGACAAAAAGACAAACAGACAAACAGACAAACAGACAAACAGACAAAAAAATTAATAACTATTGTTTTGGGGTCTATATCGTATACATAATACGTTACAGTCATTGTTTTTAAAAAATATTTCATGTACAGATTTCGCTAAGTTACTGCTTTATTATAGTATAGATGTAAAAATCAAATAATAGTAATAACTAGCGACTCACCCTCGCTTCGCTCGGGTTCGTCCCTAGTTACGTTTTACTGCTGAACTGAGCTTAACGTTGATAAGTCAGTCTGTGAGTCGTGAGTAGTGAATAAAAATAGTAATTGCGAATGTACCTTAGGTGATAGACGTATAATATTGCGAACTTCCCGGTATAACTTTTTAAGACCTACAATTTTTTAGTACATTGTTTTGATGTATCTCTTAAGGTTCAGCCACCGTTAGCCATAGAAATTTCTAAGGACGACTCGATAGAACCAGTCATTGCGTTTTCCCGCGGGAACGAAAAATGTGCCTGTAGTAAAAGGTATCCTAAATGTTGACTCGAGTGATAAGCTATCACTATACAAAATTTAATTGAAATCGGTTCAGTACTTTTTGCGTGAAACGCGCACATCGATTTAACTATGTTAGTTTTGCTATAGGTATAGATAAGAATAGGTATTGCGAGTGTACCTTGAGAGATAGACATATACTGTTGTAGATATTTCTGTTGGCCTTTTCAAGATCTATAATTTTTTAGTACATTGTTTTGATGTATGTCTTTAGGTTTAGCCAGCGGAGGGTTCCTAAGGAGGACTCGATAAAACCAGTTATTGCGATTTCCCGCGGGAAACAAAGATTTTCCAAAAGTAAAAGTTATCCTAAATGTTGACCCGAGTAATAAGTTATCAGTTCACAAAATTTCGTTGAAATCGGTTCATTACTTTTTGCGTGAAACGCGTACAGACAAACAGACAAACAGACAAACAGACAAACAGACAAAAAGACAAACAGACAAACAGACAAACAGACAAAAAAATTAATAACTATTGTTTTGGGGTCTATATCGTATACATAATACGTTACAGTCATTGTTTTTAAAAAATATTTCATGTACAGATTTCGCTAAGTTACTGCTTTATTATAGTATAGATAACGTACTCGTATAAGAAAACAGTAATATCATTTAATAAAAATAGTTATAGCGAGTGTACTTTAGGATATAGACATATACCGTTGAGAACTTTTCTGTAGAACTTTTTAAGACCTACAATTTTCTAGTACATTGTTTTGATTTATCTCTTAAGGTTCAGCCAGCGTTAGCCATATAAACTTCTAAGGACGACTCGATAGAACCAGTCATTGCGTTTTCCCGCGGGAACGAAAAATGTGCCTGTAGTAAAAGGTATCCTAAATGTTGACTCGAGTGATAAGCTATCACTATACAAAATTTAATTGAAATCGGTTCAGTACTTTTTGCGTGAAACGCGCACATCGATTTAACTATGTTAGTTTTGCTATAGGTATAGATAAGAATAGGTATTGCGAGTGTACCTTGAGAGATAGACATATACTGTTGTAGATATTTCTGTTGGCCTTTTCAAGATCTATAATTTTTTAGTACATTGTTTTGATGTATGTCTTTAGGTTTAGCCAGCGGAGGGTTCCTAAGGAGGACTCGATAAAACCAGTTATTGCGATTTCCCGCGGGAAACAAAGATTTTCCAAAAGTAAAAGTTATCCTAAATGTTGACCCGAGTAATAAGTTATCAGTTCACAAAATTTCGTTGAAATCGGTTCATTACTTTTTGCGTGAAACGCGTACAGACAAACAGACAAACAGACAAACAGACAAAAAGACAAACAGACAAACAGACAAACAGACAAAAAAATTAATAACTATTGTTTTGGGGTCTATATCGTATACATAATACGTTACAGTCATTGTTTTTAAAAAATATTTCATGTACAGATTTCGCTAAGTTACTGCTTTATTATAGTATAGATGTAAAAATCAAATAATAGTAATAACTAGCGACTCACCCTCGCTTCGCTCGGGTTCGTCCCTAGTTACGTTTTACTGCTGAACTGAGCTTAACGTTGATAAGTCAGTCTGTGAGTCGTGAGTAGTGAATAAAAATAGTAATTGCGAATGTACCTTAGGTGATAGACGTATAATATTGCGAACTTCCCGGTATAACTTTTTAAGACCTACAATTTTTTAGTACATTGTTTTGATGTATCTCTTAAGGTTCAGCCACCGTTAGCCATAGAAATTTCTAAGGACGACTCGATAGAACCAGTCATTGCGTTTTCCCGCGGGAACGAAAAATGTGCCTGTAGTAAAAAATGTTAATCCGAGTGATAAGCTATCACTATACAACATTTTGTTAAAATCGGTTCAGTACTTTTTGCGTGAAACGCGCACATCGATTTGACTAAGTTAGTTTTATTATAGACTAGCAGAACCCGCGGCTTCGCCCGCGATCAAACTACGAAAAAAATAAACTTTTTCGCATTACATACTTTATTACTTGCAAAAATATGTATAAGATGTTAAGCGTAGGTATATTCTGTAAATAAATTTACTCTATTTTATATCCCACACAGTAAGTGTGCACTTACAGAGAACTTGAGCCATGTTACTTTATTTAAATATGTTTAATTTTTTTATTTTGAATCTATACTATAATAAAGCAGTAACTTAGCGAAATCTGTACATGAAATATTTTTTAAAAACAATGACTGTAACGTATTATGTATACGATATAGACCCCAAAACAATAGTTATTAATTTTTTGTCTGTTTGTCTGTTTGTCTGTTTGTCTTTTTGTCTGTTTGTCTGTTTGTCTGTTTGTCTGTACGCGTTTCACGCAAAAAGTAATGAACCGATTTCAACGAAATTTTGTGAACTGATAACTTATTACTCGGGTCAACATTTAGGATAACTTTTACTTTTGGAAAATCTTTGTTTCCCGCGGGAAATCGCAATAACTGGTTTTATCGAGTCCTCCTTAGGAACCCTCCGCTGGCTAAACCTAAAGACATACATCAAAACAATGTACTAAAAAATTGTAGATCTTGAAAAGGCCAACAGAAATATCTACAACAGTATATGTCTATCTCTCAAGGTACACTCGCAATACCTATTCTTATCTATACCTATAGCAAAACTAACATAGTTAAATCGATGTGCGCGTTTCACGCAAAAAGTACTGAACCGATTTCAATTAAATTTTGTATAGTGATAGCTTATCACTCGAGTCAACATTTAGGATACCTTTTACTACAGGCACATTTTTCGTTCCCGCGGGAAAACGCAATGACTGGTTCTATCGAGTCGTCCTTAGAAATTTCTATGGCTAACGCTGGCTGAACCTTAAGAGATAAATCAAAACAATGTACTAGAAAATTGTAGGTCTTAAAAAGTTCTACAGAAAAGTTCTCAACGGTATATGTCTATATCCTAAAGTACACTCGCTATAACTATTTTTATTAAATGATATTACTGTTTTCTTATACGAGTACGTTATCTATACTATAATAAAGCAGTAACTTAGCGAAATCTGTACATGAAATATTTTTTAAAAACAATGACTGTAACGTATTATGTACACGATATAGACCCTAAAACAATAGTTATTAATTTTTTTGTCTGTTTGTCTGTTTGTCTTTTTGTCTGTTTGTCTGTTTGTCTGTTTGTCTGTACGCGTTTCACGCAAAAAGTAATGAACCGATTTCAACGAAATTTTGTGAACTGATAACTTATTACTCGGGTCAACATTTAGGATAACTTTTACTTTTGGAAAATCTTTGTTTCCCGCGGGAAATCGCAATAACTGGTTTTATCGAGTCCTCCTTAGGAACCCTCCGCTGGCTAAACCTAAAGACATACATCAAAACAATGTACTAAAAAATTATAGATCTTGAAAAGGCCAACAGAAATATCTACAACAGTATATGTCTATCTCTCAAGGTACACTCGCAATACCTATTCTTATCTATACCTATAGCAAAACTAACATAGTTAAATCGATGTGCGCGTTTCACGCAAAAAGTACTGAACCGATTTCAATTAAATTTTGTATAGTGATAGCTTATCACTCGAGTCAACATTTAGGATACCTTTTACTACAGGCACATTTTTCGTTCCCGCGGAAAAACGCAATAACTGGTTCTATCGAGTCGTCCTTAGAAGTTTATATGGCTAACGCTGGCTGAACCTTAAGAGATAAATCAAAACAATGTACTAGAAAATTGTAGGTCTTAAAAAGTTATACTGGGAAGTTCGCAATATTACATGTCTATCACCTAAGGTACACTCGCAATTACTATTTTTATTCACTACTCGCGACTCACAGGCTGACTTATCAACGTTTAGCTCAGTTCAGCAGTGAAACGTAACCTAGGGACGAACCCGAGCGAAGCGAGGGTGAGTCGCTAGTTAAAAATAAAACTACAATTCATGTTTATTTAATTGTATTGAAGAGCTAATACCAAGTTTCAAGTAGTTCTGATCATAAATAATTTTTTCCTCATATAAACAGCACAACTCCTTTTTACCCTTTTAAGGGATGAATTTCGAAAAAAAAAATGATATTTGTATTGTTTTAGTTTTCATATTTAAAGATAAATACCATTTTCCGTGCATCAATTACAGAGTTTCATACAAACTTTCATCCCCTATTTGACAGTCTTATAGGATGAAATTCAAAAAATGCTAAAATACGTATATATTTAATTGTATTGAAGAGCATTAATACCAAGTTTCAAGTTATTCTGATCATAAATAATCTTTTGCCCATACAAACTTTATTACACCCTTTTATCCTTTTAGAGGATGAATTTTGAAAAAAATCTAATACATATATTTCTTATTTTTCATTTTAAAGCTAAATACCACTTTTCGTGCATTTCGCGTAAAGAATGACAGAGTTTCATACAATCTTTTATCCCCTATTTTACCCCCTTAGGGGATGAATTTCGACAAATCCTTTCTTAGCGGTGCCTACATTATATAAGGAACATGTGCTTCAAATTTCACGTTTCTACGACCAGCGGTTTAGGCTGTGCGTTGATCGATCAGTCAGTCAGTCAGGACAAAGCATTTTATGTATATATAGATATAGATAAGAATAGGTATTGCGAGTGTATTTTAAGAGATAGACATACACTGTTGTAGATTTTTTTATTGACCTTTTCCAAGACCTAAAATTTTTTAGTACATTGTTTTGACGTAGGTTTAGCCAGCGGAAGGTTTTTAAGGAGGACTCGATAAAATCAGTTATTGCGATTTCCCGTGGGAAAGAAAGATTTTTCTGAAATAAAGAGTATCCTAAATGTTGACCCGGGTAATAAGTTATCACTTCACCAAATTTCGTTGTAATCAGTTCATTACTTTTTGCGTGAAACGCGTACAGACAAAGAGACAAACAGACGAACAGACAAAAAATTTAATAACTATTGTTTTGGGGTCTATATCGTATACATAATACGTTACAGTCATTGTTTTTAAAAAATATTTCATGTACAGACTAGCAGAACCCGCGGCTTCGCTCGCGATCAAACTTTGTTACTTGCAAAAATAAGGAAAACAAATTTCATTTTAGCGATCGTAACTCAATATATCCAGTATCTTGAAAGATGTTACGCGTATATTCTGTAAATAAATTTACACTTTAGATATTTAGCAAGCTTCACTACCTGTGTTTTTTGCACATTTTCCTACTCTCCATCTCTCCAAAGTTAGAGGAAGAGAATACAATAATACAATCGCATACAATGTTTACGACTTTAGAGTCATGTTACTCGGTTAATGTGGGTTTTTTAACTAACATACTAACAGGCTAACATCTACGTTATTTTTAAATGCTAATGCTATGTACACCTGAAGCTTACAGTCTCTCCGTCTCCCTCCTTCTCCTTTTTTTTAAGTTACTTATATAAATTGCCATTCTTATTTTGCTGTAGCTGTTGTGGCCAGCCGAAAAGTTATCCATAATTTTCCTTTGGATTCGGAATAATTTCTGTTCTCTACTTTATATCCCACACAGTAAATGTGCACTTACGGAGGACTTGAGTCTTGTTACACTATTTAAATATATTCAACAATTCCAACTTCACCGTCCAGTTTTACCACTTAGGGGCTGAATTTAAAAAAATCTACAATACACGTTTATTTAAATGTATTGAAGAGCATTAATACCAAGTTTCATGTAATTCTGATCATAAACAATTTTCTCCTTATATAAACAGCACAATCCCCTTTTACCCTTTAAAGAGATGAATTTCGAAAAAAAAATGATATTTGTATTATTTTAGTTACCATTTTAAAGGTAAATACCATTTTCGTGCATTAATTACAGAGTTTCATACAAAATTTCATCCCATATTTGACAGCCTTATAGGATGAATTTCAAAAAAATTAAAATACGTATTTATTTAATTATATTGAAGAGCATTAATACCAAGTTTCAAGTAATTCTGATCATAAATAATTGTTTGCCCATATAAACTTTATCACCCCCTTTTACCCTCTCAAGGGATGAACTTCGAAAAAAATCTAATACATATATTTTTTATTTTTCATCTTAAAGCTAAATACCACTTTTCATGCATTTCGCATTAAGAATAACAGAGTTTCATACAATCTTTTATCCCCTATTTTACCCCCTTAGAAGATGAATTTAGAAAAATCCTTTCTTAGCGGATGCCTACATTGTATAAGGAATATGTCCTCTAAATTTCACGTTTCTACGACCAGCGGTTTAGGCTGTGCGTTGATCGATCAGTCAGTCAGGACAAAGCATTTTATGTATATATAGATAGATTTCGCTAAGTTACTGCTTTATTATAGTATAGATAAGACACATTTTAAATTATCTAAGCTAACAGCCGACACACGGGATTTTTTGTAAACAACAATTAAATTCAAATATCTCGAAAACGGTTAGATTTAGGATAGGGTGTCTCATAGTGAAATCTGTCAGAAATGATGGAAACTACACGCCCTTAACGGGAATAGATCGACTTAACCAGTAACCCTGTATAATGAAGGTCTGGATTCGATCTGATGTTGGATCCGAAAGACAGTCGAGGAAACTCCTCAACGATTTACAGCAATTACCTGGTGTTTGAGCTTAATTTGTATTGATGAGAACTTTACACCTAGATGAGTTGTGACTGTCATTAGGGGTCCGAATAAATGGCTTAATCGAATATGTTTTAAAAAATCTTTCTTCTTACAAATTACCTGTTTATTACGTCAACACTAAAAATGGAAAAATAAAAACTTTAAAAAAAACCAACTTCCAGGCACTGAAAAATAAAAAACTTTTAACATTGAAAATGTTTTTTTTGTCGCTTCTGTATAGGCCCGATTTTCAGCGAAAGTGCGACATCGCCCTGGTGTCGTGGCTTTTGGGACTACGTGACTGATTGGGATGTCAAAAGACGCGTCATGACAAGGGCTACAAAATGCAAAAAAATTTTTGAATAAACTCAATCACTTTTTTTTTTAATCGAAATAATGTGAAAAATGCGGTCGTTTTTCGCCCGATTTCGCTCAGAAAATAATTCATATCTCGAAAACGAAATGAGATATCGAAAAAATGAAAAAAACCCCTAGAGATACGATTTTGGGCTACATTTAAAAAATCATTGGAGGTGCGTATCAAGGCTGGGTTATTCAGAAGTTGTACCTTTGTGACGCAGCGTTTACGCCTGAAGAGCGCGTGAGCGCAATATTGATAGTGAATAAATATTTTGGAACATGATTATATGTTTAAACGAAGTGATTCTTGATGTATAAATAAATATGTATTTAAACTAATAACTAACTAATATCTATACACATAATAAAACAGTAACTTAGCGAAATCTATACATGAAATATTTTTTTTAAAACAATGACCGTAACCTATTGTGTACAGAATATATACCCCAAAACAATAGTTATTAAAATTTTTGTCTGTATGTCTGTTTGTCTGTTTGGGTGTGCGCGTTTCACGCAAAAATTATGGAACCGATTTTAACTAAATTTTGTGTAGTGGTAACTTATTACTCGGGTCATATATAATTTAATCCCATTTATAAAATACTAGCGACTCACCCTCGCTTCGCTTCGGGTTCGTCTCTAGACAAAAACAACTCTATTCCACGGGAACCGTACATTTTTCCGGGATGATATATAGAATAAAGCCTTCCTCGATAAATGGACTATCCAATACAAAAAGAATTTTTCAATCCTATCCAGTAGTTCCTGAGATTAGCGCGTTCAACCAAACAAACAATCAAACAAACTCTTCAGCTTTATAATATTATATTAGTATAGATTATAATTAATTGAAATATTATAAATGCGAAAGTTTGGATGGATGTTTGTTACTTAATCATACCAGAACGGCTGAACGGATCTGGATGAAAAGCACAGGGATAGATTATAGTCCCGAAAAAACGTACGATTCCCGTGGGATAAATTTGTTTTTGTTTTACACAAAGCAAGCGATCGACTATCTATTCAATACTAACCGTTAAAATGTACCTAGGGACGAACCTGCGCGATGCGAGGGTGAGTCGCTAGTCTGTATATATACATACTAGCGACTCACCCTCGCTTCGCTCGGGTTCGTCCCTAGGTTACGTTTCACTGCTGAACTGAGCTAAACGTTGATAAGTCAGCCTGTGAGTCGCGAGTAGTGAATAAAAATAGTAATTGCGAGTGTACCTTAGGTGATAGACATGTAATATTGCGAACTTCCCTGTAGAACTTTTTAAGACCTACAATTTTCTAGTACATTGTTTTGATTTATCTCTTAAGGTTCAGCCAGCGTTAGCCATATAAACTTCTAAGGACGACTCGATAGAACCAGTTATTGCGTTTTTCCGCGGGAACGAAAAATGTGCCTGTAGTAAAAGGTATCCTAAATGTTGACTCGAGTGATAAGCTATCACTATACAAAATTTAATTGAAATCGGTTCAGTACTTTTTGCGTGAAACGCGCACATCGATTTAACTATGTTAGTTTTGCTATAGGTATAGATAAGAATAGGTATTGCGAGTGTACCTTGAGAGATAGACATATACTGTTGTAGATATTTCTGTTGGCCTTTTCAAGATCTACAATTTTTTAGTACATTGTTTTGATGTATGTCTTTAGGTTTAGCCAGCGGAGGGTTCCTAAGGAGGACTCGATAAAACCAGTTATTGCGATTTCCCGCGGGAAACAAAGATTTTCCAAAAGTAAAAGTTATCCTAAATGTTGACCCGAGTAATAAGTTATCAGTTCACAAAATTTCGTTGAAATCGGTTCATTACTTTTTGCGTGAAACGCGTACAGACAAACAGACAAACAGACAAACAGACAAAAAGACAAACAGACAAACAGACAAAAAAATTAATAACTATTGTTTTAGGGTCTATATCGTGTACATAATACGTTACAGTCATTGTTTTTAAAAAATATTTCATGTACAGATTTCGCTAAGTTACTGCTTTATTATAGTATAGATAACGTACTCGTATAAGAAAACAGTAATATCATTTAATAAAAATAGTTATAGCGAGTGTACTTTAGGATATAGACATATACCGTTGAGAACTTTTCTGTAGAACTTTTTAAGACCTACAATTTTCTAGTACATTGTTTTGATTTATCTCTTAAGGTTCAGCCAGCGTTAGCCATATAAACTTCTAAGGACGACTCGATAGAACCAGTCATTGCGTTTTCCCGCGGGAACGAAAAATGTGCCTGTAGTAAAAGGTATCCTAAATGTTGACTCGAGTGATAAGCTATCACTATACAAAATTTAATTGAAATCGGTTCAGTACTTTTTGCGTGAAACGCGCACATCGATTTAACTATGTTAGTTTTGCTATAGGTATAGATAAGAATAGGTATTGCGAGTGTACCTTGAGAGATAGACATATACTGTTGTAGATATTTCTGTTGGCCTTTTCAAGATCTACAATTTTTTAGTACATTGTTTTGATGTATGTCTTTAGGTTTAGCCAGCGGAGGGTTCCTAAGGAGGACTCGATAAAACCAGTTATTGCGATTTCCCGCGGGAAACAAAGATTTTCCAAAAGTAAAAGTTATCCTAAATGTTGACCCGAGTAATAAGTTATCAGTTCACAAAATTTCGTTGAAATCGGTTCATTACTTTTTGCGTGAAACGCGTACAGACAAACAGACAAACAGACAAAAAGACAAACAGACAAACAGACAAAAAAATTAATAACTATTGTTTTGGGGTCTATATCGTATACATAATACGTTACAGTCATTGTTTTTAAAAAATATTTCATGTACAGATTTCGCTAAGTTACTGCTTTATTATAGTATAGATACTAAAATTCAGAGTCAAATCTATAGGTACATTAAATATTTTTTGGAAAATCTTATTGAAATAGTCATCATTATCGATACCGAGGCCGAATCTATAGTTTTTAGAAGTTTTGTCTGTCTGTCTGTCTGGCAACGCATCAGGAGAAAACCGCTGGACAGATTTTGATGAAATTTGGTATGAGCTGGTTATCCAAGTCAACATATATGATAATATTTATTGCGGGAAAATATCTCATCTTTAAGAAATCTATGCTAACCGTTAAAATGTATCTATACATATAATAAAATTCTAACTGCGTCGAATCTGTACATTAAATATTTTTGGAAAATCTTACTGAAATAGTCATTATTTTCGACACAGAGGCGTCACGAGAACAGCACTGGACAGATTTAGATGGGTATGATGATAGCTGGTTATCCGAGTCAACTTAAGGATACTTTTTACTACAGGAAAATATTTCATCTCTGAGAAATCTATGATAGACGTTAAAACATAACTAGGGACGAACCCGAGCGAAGCGAGGGTGAGTCGCTAGTATATATATAAAAGGCTTTGTCCTGACTGAGTGATGGATCAACGCACAGCCTAAACCACTGGTCGTAGAGACGTGTATTTTTGAAGAACTTACTCCTTATACGAAGTAGGCATCGGATAAGAAAGGATTTTTAAAATTCATCCCTTAAAGGGGTAAAAGGGAATATCAAAGTTTATCTGTGAAAAAAAATATATTTAAAATCAGAATTACTTGAAACTTAGTGTTAATGATCTTCAATTCAATTAAAGAAACACGTGTTTCATCTTTTTTTATAATTCATCTCGTATTGGGGGAGGTAAAAAGGGGATGAAAATTTGTAATTTATTTGTACTAAAGTCTGAAATTTTTAATGTAAAATGCACGGAAAGTGGTATTTAGCTTTAAAATAAATAATTAAAATACGTATGTAATATGTATATTAGATTTTTTGAAATTTACCCCTTAAAGGAGTAAAAGGGATGGTAAGGTTTATATGGAGAACAAAATGTTTATTGATCAGAGTTATCTGAAACTTGGTATTAATGAACTTGGCTTTATGAACGTGCTACACTGACCCCCAAAAACATCAATGCTACTAATTTTAATAACAAAAGTGATTTTGATTTCAATAATTTAAGTCCTTTAAAGGGTCAGAAATAGGATATAGGTCTGTCGTTTTAGTGATTCAAATGGATGAAGCAGTTCACTATCCTGTAGAATTCCTTAACAGTATTCTATCCTTCTGAAGGTTGGCACACCTGTTGTGAATAAGCCACCAAAGCTGTGTAATCGGATAAGACTGGTAGTAATCTATAAAAAAATATTGTGGGCTCTGTGTTTGCTGGATGTACTCGAGGGGAGTCAGTATTCATACCTCGAGTAATACCACTAATAATCTCTGACTATGGCTTTGAATTTAATTTATCATAATTCCTCCTTAAAATTTGTATTGCAATGAGTATTAATAATTAATGTCAGGGCCAGTTGTTAAAAGTTTTAGGTATGGACTTCAGAGATTTGATTCTCACATGGACATTTTAACAGAACCCAGAACCAGACGGAACATCCACCAATGTGGTATATAAAGAAGCTCTTAATCAAATTTTAATCCTTCGGGTTATCCCAGTAATAATATAAAATAAAAAAAGTATTAATATGTTAAAAATGATTTAATTCAATTCATTTGGCAGATTCATTTTCAATGTATCCGAAGGTCGTGGCTGACACGAGATCTGTGGATTTTTAAAAAAAAATAAAAACCGACTTCCAGGCACTGAAAAGTACAAAATAACTAAACAGGGGTTTTCATTTAGTATAGATACCTAATCAGATATTTTCGAAGTCGGTGCCAGCCAATACAAATCAAAGCACACCAACTTCGAAAATATCTGATTAGGTATCTATTCTAAATGAAAACCCCTGAATAGTTATTTTGTACTTTTCAGTGCTTGGAAGTCGGTTTTTATTTTATTTTTTTAAGTTTTTATTTTTCCATTTTTAGTGTAGACGTAATAAGCAAGTAATTTGTAAAAAGAAAGATTTTTAATAAAAACATAATATTCGATTAAGCCATTTATTTAAAAACCGCTTGACCGATTTCGATAAAATTTATATGGGACCACCGGGGAAGAATACCCTTTGAAACAAAAAAAAATCCAAATCGATTCAGCCGTCTTCAAGTAATCCGTGAACATACTTAAAAAAAAATGAACAAAAAAGATTCCGACGAATTGAGAACCTCCTCCTTTTTGGAAGTCGGTTAAAAATAACTAAACAGGGGTTATCACTTAGAACAGATACTTAATCAGATATTTTCGAAGTCGGTGCCAGCCGATACAAACCTATTCAGTGCCTGGAAATCGGTTTTTTTATTAAGTTTTTATTGTTATATCGTATTTTTTGATAGAAAAAAACTAAAAACTTTAATAAATACAAACAAAAGAAAAAACTTTGTATCTCGACTATAGATATAAGACTAATCTACAACGATTTTTCGCCCCCAAAAACCCCATATACCAAATTTCAGCGAAATCGTTAGAGCCGTTTCCGAGATCGATTCGATTCGATCGATTCCGAAACAAATAAATATGTATATAAATAAATATACAAGAATTGCTCGTTTAAATTTATTATATAAGATTACCGCTACAATAAATGGTGTGCCTGATCATGTAAACTCGTTTCAACCAGTAGAGTATCTCATTAAACAAGAAAATATAAATATTTTGGGACCATCTGGTTCCATGGTAAGCTACGTGGCTTGTGGTATGGATCCTAGATAGTTAATACACTACACAAATACACATACATAAACTTTAAATACATACACATTACAAATATAAACACAATGGGTGTACTGGAGTACAAACATCCATGATCATGACAAAAATAAATGTCCCCGAATCCGCGACCGCTGGCACAGCAAGTAGGGTCACTACAAACTGAGCCAAACGTGTCGTCAAAATACTCAAACAAAGTTTACTTGGCTAACTTGAATATTTCGATAATGCTTAAGTTACACCAGACGTGGGCAGAGAAACATACGAAAAGAGTACATAAGTCCTCTCAAAAAGTCGAAATTAAATGCTTTCTCCCACTAACACTTCTTTTACGATGAAAATGACAAAAGGAAAAAAAAGAAGAGTATAGAATACTTATAATATAATCCTTTTATTTACAATAAACTGTTATAAAAGTGTAAGTAACAAATCGAATTAGTTTATCTATTATATTAGTAATTGTAAGCCAGAACAAACATTGATTTACAGTATAATTTTCTAAAATTAATTGCATTTCTCGTACTTGTATAATAACAAAGATAAAATTTAAGGCCACAGTAGATGACAGGATTAGATTTGTACATCTCGCCAGGTCGTGGGCCTCGCGCTAGCTGCTTGCCTCACGACGCCACCGACACACTACGGAAGCCCGGTCTGACACAGGGCCTATAACGTTCAAATATTGTCCAATCAAATGGTGTAAATCATTCTATATTTATGTTAAAAGAATAAACGTGATGCAATATAATATAAAAGTGAACATTTTCATGAGCACACTGATCTGTCGTCGGACGTTCGTCGTTCGACTTATTTGTATGTACATAATATATTTCTGAATGTCCACAATATTGTGATCCTTTTACATGTGATTAGCAAATACTGTAGAAATCCATAATAAAATTAAAATTCACGAGAAACCTGCAAGATTCGTGTAAAATGCATATAAAGGCAATCGTGTCGTATGATTGTAGTTCCAAAGATTAAAATCAATAAATAATATACATTTAAAAAGTATACTAATACACCCACACCTCCCAGCAAACCCCAATAAAATATTCATAACAAATCTTTAACATTTCCCACGTATACGACACGACGACGAGACGCCCCAGGGCCGTGGACGGGCCAGGGCCGCGCCGAGTGCGGGCCGGTCACTTAACTTATCCGAGTATAAGCACTGCGACGAGAGCATACCTACAACGAAAATAACTATAAAATTATTTTAAAGCAGCATTGCATTGAATGATCGCAACGTCTCCGAGTCCCTGTCTGAACAGAGCGCGGAGAGTGCGGAGAGTGGAGAGTAATGACGACTAACTGCGCGGTACTAAACTAAAGCATTTCTATTTGTCCTTGGCATTGTTGGTGTCGGTCTTGAGATTTTTGTAATCCACAAAGAGGTCGTGCACGTCCTGCAGCGAGCGCTCGATCTGCTTCACGAAGTTCGACGAGCTCTGTTGGGGAAATGCACTACGTCAAATGAGCGTCAACAATTATGACTTTTCAATCAAATTAAGAAAGTGTTGTATAAATTATATGTACAGGTTATTATTATTTATTATTTAAATATGTTATATATAATACTAGCAGCTCACTCTCTTTTCGCTCGGGCGTTGGAGGCGATCCAGAAAAAAAAAACAAATATATCCCACGGGAACCGTACATTTTTCTAGGATAAAAAGTAACCTATGATAGTAGTGCTGCTATTCCAGACTATAATCTATCTCTGTGCCAAATTTCATCCAGATTCAGCCGTTCTGGCGTGATTGAGTAACAAACATCCAAACATCTATACTTTCAACTTTTATAATAGTATCTAAGATTAATTAATTAATTAATAGATTAATTAATGCGATTAAACCTCTGGAAGTATTTTAATGTTTCATTAATTCAGCGTCAGAACGCATTAATAGCGATATTCAAGCTATTAAAAATGACAGAGTTTCAGATAAATTTTCATTCCCTATTTTACCCCCTTAGGGAATTAATCTCGAAAAATCCTTTCTTAAATGTTGACTAGAGTACAAAATCAATAGAGTCGTCACATTGCCTTTAATTTACTCGTATGTATAATAAAAATAGGTATTGCGAGTGTGACGAGAAGAGTGATGGAAATGAATGTATATGGAGGGAAAGGTAGAAGAGATGGATAGATTGTGTGACTGTGAGATAGGACCTGAAGGAGAAAGGGGTAAATGATGAGATGACGAGTAATAGGGGAGAATGGAAGAGGAAGACTCACTGCGCCGACCCCAAGTAACTTGAAAAATGAGCAGGGAGAACAAGAAGGTATTGCGAGTGTAGCTTAGGAGATAGACATATGACATTATAGACTTTTCTGTTGGCTTTTTTAAGATCTACAATTTTCTAGTACCTTATTTTTATTTATCTCTTAAAGTAAAGCCAACGTAAACCATATAAATCTCTAAGGATGACTCTATAGAACCAGTTATTGCGCTTTCGTGTTGGAATGAAAGATTTTCTTGTAGTAAAAGGTATCCTAAATGTTGACCGAGTAATAAGTTATCACTACACAAAAGTCATTGTTTTTAAAAAATATTTCATGTACAGATTTCGCTAAGTTACTTTTTTATTATACATATGTATAGATATTGCATGTAGTTTGAGGCGCACGTACTGTAATGGGACAACTGATCTTGCTGGAGACATGGAAAAAGAGCGTGTCCTCGCCCACGATGATGTAGGACACGCCGTAGCCATCGTCCGCCACCGGCCCGAACCCACCGCCCGCGCTCACCACCTTCGGGTACTTTTTTAGGTCCAGCAGGCTCGTTTGACCTTATATACATAAAGGAAATGTTGATGATACTTCGACAAATATGTTTAATTAATGTGATGAAGAATTAATGCATTCATTTTATGATTTTATTTTGTACAAAATTTCTGGTGAATAAGTGTAAGTATTATGGAGGTACTAAGGAGGATTAGACGTACCGTGCGGCGTCTGGCTGGTTGACAGGCGCCAAGGCTCGTTGAAGACCTCCTGTAGGAAAGGCGAGTCAAGCTCGAGGTACTTGGAGACGACGTAGAGGCAGAAGAGGTGGCGGTCAATGCCACGGCCGGCCATGGCGTCCTGGTAGGCGAGCTGGTGGCGCCTGGCAGCGGCCAGGAACAGCTCCATGCGGCGGCGCAGCGGCGCGCCGTCCACCTGCGCGCGCACCCACGCCGCGCTCTCCATCGTGCACGATCGCACCGTCTCCGTGCGGCCCTCGCGGAATAGCCGCGTCATGCTGGCCTCGTACGTCAGGCAGAAGCGGCCCGCGTCTCGGAAGTACGCCAGCTGCAGCGCCATCTGGATGAACGCGTCGGGCGACACGCGGCAGCTCTTCATGAAGCCTTTGCCGTAGCCCGTGAACATGAGGATGCGCAAGTCCACGTCGTTAAGCAGTGCGGTGGCCACACGGTACGACGTATCGATGGCGGCCAGCAGCGTGTCGGGGAACTCCCACTGTAGACGCGCGGGCGCGGGCGGCGGAGCCTGCACCGAGCCGCGCGCGTTCCCATGTTCGTCGTACCTGCGCCACACCACCACCAGATTTACATTACATCTCTAATAATAATCCGAATTCTATCCTCCACAGTACAAGGGGAGTACTCACCCGTGTTGTAGTTCTGACCATATGACGTACTCCCACAAGTGCCCCATCACTGGCGCGTCCGCCCTGCGAATGTATAACGGCCATCAATAAACTACACAACATGACTACGCCGCACTTTGAAGACTTATTTTACAAATTTCTACTATGAATAAATTCTTGCGATTTTAATAAGTTTTCAAATGAGTCACATATTTACAACGAACAACAGAACCATTTTTTTAAAATAACATAATATGTATATAAAACAGTTTTACTCAATTTTACAAAATTTCTTTTGGTTTTTTAATTGAAACCAACTATAGAATAGCGAACAAAATATCTGACTATTTTTCGTTTATTTTGAGTGTAGAGTTATGATTATTTAGTGATATTTAGAGTGTATTACGATTGTGCGGGTATTGTAGCAGGTGTGCGTACCAGGTGTGCTCAGTGTTGAAGCCGACGGAGCCATCGGTGCTGAAGCAGAGGTTGAAGGACTTGTCGAACCAGCGGTCGCAGCCGGAGCCGTGCAGCAGCACGCGACCGTAGGCGTCAAGGCGCGCAGGGTCTGCGTCGTCAGCATCGTCAAAGCCGTAGGACGCGTCGTCAAGGCACACGTGGAAGGCGGCGCGCTCCACGGCCAGCAGCGCGGCGCGGTTGGGCCCGCGCTGGAAGTGCGCCTGGCGCGCCGCCGCCCAGTGTGCGCGCTCACCTGCCGTCAGCGCCGCCAGCCGCGCCTCGCCCACACTCGCCTCCGACTTGTCCGACAGAATCTGCTGGATTTGTCTAAACACCACACCACCACACACAATATAAATTATTGTATTATCATCGGTCATTTAACAAGGGTTAAATGTGCAAAGTTTCAGTTCAATCTGAAGTTTTAAAGTGGGTGAAAATCGCGTTCAAAGATTCCGTTATTTAGATAGATACAGGTGAAGCTAATAAAAGCGTGTTAAAAATGGCATCCAAGTAATCATGCATTGTATCGGGAACCAAACTATTGTGCCAAAAGCTCAATCAGTCACTAGGTAGTGGGTCAAATTTAACTTACAAGATTCCATTACACAACCCCGAACGGGTGAAACTAAATAAAAACTTGTAAAATTAGCGTCTTCGCTTAAGTTCTAACAACACCTTGCGAATCAAAAATCGCTACATGTACTGAAACAATGATGAGTACATATTTGTGTATAGCGGGTGGAGTGAGATATAGTGAGGTGAGATTATGTGAGTACGATACTAACACTTGTATCTCGGCGGGGTCGAGCAGGCGGCCGCGCGTGTAGACGGGCAATTTGTAGTAGCGGCCGCGGTGCAGCACGGAGACGTGCGCGGCGTCCTGGTAGTGCACAAGGCGGTCGGTCTCGGCGCCGGGCACGCGCGCCGTGTTGAACAGACGCTCGTACTGCCACGAACAGAGCGGCACCATGCCCTGCAGCATGATGGGCTCTAACTCCTGGCGCTCGATGAGCCGCCGGAAGCGCAAGCAGAAATGTATAATGGTAGCGGCGCGCGCGGCCTGCACGCGCGTTGGCCGTGCCAGCGTGTCCGTGCCGTAGAAGTTCGAGTTCACCATTAGCGGCGAACGCCCGCGCAGGTACACGTACTCCTCCCACCAATCCGACACGTAGTTACTCGACCACCTGATACACACACACACACACTGTACAGCCTGCCCACAAGTAGCAACCGCTACGACCAGTAAACTGCTACTAGCAGGTATTTCTTTATTATTTAGTCATTTTAAGGTTCATTTTTGACGAGTTATTTGCAAAACTTAGCACAGATCTTGGTTAAAAAGATGAAGCCAACGAACAAAGTTTGTCTTAAATCGATATTCTCATAAGATAAAAATGACAATACTACTGGTACTAGCATATTTTGTATTCTGTCTATGGAACTATTAATAAAGTTAATTATCTATATATACATAAAATGCTTTGTCCTGACTGACTGACTGATCGATCATCGCACAGCCTAAACCACTGGTCGTAGAAACGTGAAATTTGGAAGATGTTTTCTTATACAATGTAGGCGTCCGCTAAGAAAGTATTTATCAAAATTCATCCCCTATGGGGGTAAAATGGGGGAAAAAAGATTGTATGAAACTCTGACATTCTTAATGCGAAATGGACGGAAATTAGTATTTAGCTTTAAGATAAAAAATAAGAAATATGTATATTACATTTTTTTCGAAATTTATCCTTTAAAAGGGTAAAAAGGGGTGATAATGTTTATATGAGCAAACAATTATTTATGATCAGAATTACTTGAAACTTAGTATTAATGCTCTCCAATACAATTAATAAATACGTATTTTAGCATTTTTTTAAATTCATCCCATAAGGCTGTCAAATAGGGGATGAAAGTTTGTATCTGCAATTGATGCTCGGAAAATGGTATTTACTTTTAAAATGAAAACTAAAACAATACAAATATAATTTTTTTGGAAATTCATCTCTTAAAAGGGTAAAAGGGGTTTGTGCTGTTTATATCAGGAAAAAATTGTTTATGATCAGAATTACTTGAAACTTTGTATTAATGCTCTTTAATACAATTAAATAAACATGTATTGTAGATTTTTTAAATTCAGATCCTAAGTGAGTAAAAGTGGGCGGTGAAGTTTGAGTTGTTGAATATATTTAAATAGAGTAACATTGCTCAAGTTCTCTGTAAGTGCACATTTACTGTGTGGGATATAAAGTAGAGAACGGAAATTATTCCGAATCCAAAGGAAAATTATGTATAACTTTTCGGCTAGCCACAGCAGCGACTATTATAACAGACCTAGAGCGCGAGAGAGAGAATCTAGCTAGAGAGTATCCTACTATCTATATCCTCCTTCTGAAGGTTGGCACATCTGCAATAAAAAAGTCGCCTAAGCTATGCAACGAGATTAGACTGTAAGTTATTCATTAAACATTATAGTGGCCACTGTGTCTGCTGGATGTGCTCGGGGGAATCAGAATTCATACCTCGAATACCACTGATAACTTCTGACTACGCTTTTGAATTTAATCTATTGTAATTTATTCTTAAAATTTGCTTTGCAATAACCTTTTATATAAAAAGGTCATTGCAAATTTATCTCAGGGCCAGTCCTTAAAAGTAGCAGGCGTATACTTAAGAGAGGATTGCTTCTCACAGGGAGATTTTAACAGAAGCCAGAACTAAACAGAACATCCATCGATGTGATATATTTGTGGTTGGTTTTTAGTGTAGACTAACTTAAGTGAATCTAGAGTTTTACTCTAGACCTAATATTAAAACTTCGATATAACAACATATAAATTCAATGGAAACTAAAACCGAGCAATTTTTTCAGTCCACGCAAGCGTAGCCGCGGGCAAAAACTACAGCAAAATAAAAATGGCACTTTATATTTGTAACTTAAAAAAGAAGGAGGAGGGGGAGACTGTAAGCTTCAGGTGTACGATGTACATAGCATTGGGTCTTTTAAAATAACGTAGATGTTAGCCTGTTAGTATATTGGTTAAAAAACCCATATTAGCCGAGTTACATGATTCTAATGTCGTAAACATAGTATGCGACTGTATTAATGTACTCTCTTCCTTTAACTTTGGAAAGATGGAATAGAAAAATGTGCAAAAAATACAGGTAGTGGAGCTTGCTAAATACCTAAAGTGTAAATTTATCTATACTAATATTATAAAGCTGAAGAGTTTGTTTGATTGTTTGTTTGTTTGGTTGAACGCGCTAAATGCTAATCTCAGGAACTACTGGTTGGAATTGAAAAATTCTTTTTGTGTTGGATAGTCCATTTATCGAGGAAGGCTTTAGGCTATGTAACATCAAGCTTCGACCAATAGGAGCGGAGCATAAATAAAAAATGTTGCAAAAACGGGAAAAAATGATTCCTTTTCAGAGCTTCCGTTGCGTGCGCTGCGTAAACGGTTAAAGTTACGCAAAAATAGTGTATAACGGAAATGTTCCCCTTTAAAAGTTCTAAAAAAAAGTCCGCGACAGCATATGTCTATCTTTTAAGGTTGACTCAATATAACCCTTTTTATGGTAATCAAAGTTGTTCTAAAATAATGCATTACTTCCGAAGGTGTTTTTATAAGCATGATATTAATTCTTATCCAAATAAATACCTTATTCATCACAAGTATTTAATTTTGAACAAAATTGCCCTTGACATCATTTGATTTTAATGAATATCTTAGGAGATATCATAGTTTTAAAATATACATATTTAACTTTACGCGGACTATGGGTGAGCGCGGTCTCAGCCCGATGCAAGGCGAGTGCGGGGCGGTCGTGAGGGGGGAGGGCGCTGGCCGCCGCCCGGTAGCTCTGCGAGCAAAGTCAATATTCCACGCGGACGAAGTCGCGGGCAAAAGCTAGTATTTATAATAAATTTATTGGTTTCTATGTGGCTTTAGTCGCTTTTGATGGAATCCTATTGGAGTTTTACAACAGGGAAGAAACTAAATGCGACTTTAATTAGGTCATCACGTAACTTATAGATTTTTTAATAGTACCCTAAAATATTCGAATATACACTCGTGAGCAAAAGAATCGACTCAGACGACACATCTGTAGTCGCAAGTCACTGGAAAAAAAACTAAAAGCAAATATAATTTTTTCATAGTAAAATCTTAAAGCTGCTAGTTTACAAAATATATGCTTAACATCTTATAGGTACATATTTTTACAAGTAATTAAGTATGTATTGCGAAAAAGTGTATTTTTTCCGTAGTATGATCACGGGCGAAGCCGCGGGTTCTGCTAGTATATACTAAAGGAATGATAAACATATGGTAAAGCGTACATTTATTGTTTTTTTCAAAATCCAACAACCATTGCGAGAATACACAGTTACATAACTAAAGCACGTGGAGTGAGAGTTACCAGGACTTGAGCACGAGGTAGCGCTGCAACTTGACGGCGATGGTCTGTTCGAACTCTTGCGCCAAGCGTTCCACGCGCGAGTAGTTCTCGTCGTCCAGCAGCGGCCGCACGCTCTGCAGGTACTGCGCCCACACACACATACGCTTCATCAGGTAATTCATTTCTACGTTAAACTAGTTAAATATATATATATATATATATATATATATATATATATATATATATATATATATATATATAACGGCAGGCGCCATTTGATCGGGTTTATTTGCTAATAAACTAGTTACTTGATTTCAATCTACAAAATTGATTCGAATTCGATTATGAATGTTTAATGTAAATTTTTATGTTTAAAAATAAATTATCTTTCTGTATTTTGGAACGAGTAACAGCGGATGGAGTTATAATTGACGTTGTGTTTAGTCGTCTGTTTTGTTTGACATCTTGGACATGGCGTACCCTTCAAAACTTTAAAATTCAATTGTTTCTCTAAAATGAGTGATGAAATAAACCTACATGTAATTTATTTGGAAACGATTAAATTAATGTTAATAGCCTTAAAGTATTGGAGTTATCTCAAACTTATTTGAGGACGGAACGCGAGCAATGGACTGACAATAAAAAAATACGTAAAAGTACACACATGTACTTATGTACACACGTAAGAAGTTATACTTCTTTGGCGTAACACAACAAAAATAGCTAAAGATTTCATCTGGAATGTCACAACTCTCTGTTTGTAAAAAGAATCCAACTAACTTCATCATGTCGCTATCAGCTAACTTAATCCTGTCGCTTTTTGGCTGTCGATGTGCGCGCGTATCGTAAAAATTTTACTCTTATATTTTTTTCCAAACGTGCCAAAAGAAGTATTACTTCAAAAATATTCACAAAAATACAAAAACCTGACTGCGTTAAAAGTGAACTAAAAAGAAAAGAACAAGTTGACGAAAGAACATAGTATTATGCAGTCGGAGACATACACGCAGCTATCCTAAATCATGTAGTCCCCCTAGCGCCGCACAGTGGGCTGAAAATCGACTTTCATAGACTTAGACATTTTAAATTTTAGAGGTCGTGTTTTTTGCTGGATATCGCTTTATTTAACCATGACCGTACTAGAATATGGCATGAGAGTCGGTTTTGAACAAAAACGAATGAATTATAAAAAAAATTCGAAAATTTTGTATGGAGATAAGAAGAAATTTCCAATTATTTTTGGAACCGCAAAAAAAACCGTAATATCCTCAGAGATAGTCAAAGTACTAATTATTTGTGATTTTTTGACATACTACACACAGCGGTCACGGCTGCGTTTTTTTTTTTAAATGATAAAATATTTTTCATATAATTTTTAATTTTTTACTTAATTTTTTTTACTTGTGATTGTAAGACACGGTTCTTAGCCTTTTTAACCGACTTCCAAAAAGGAGGAGGTTCTCAATTCGTCGGAATCTTTTTTGTTCATTTTTTTTTAAGTATGTTCACGGATTACTTGAAGACGGCTGAATCGATTTGGATTTTTTTTTGTTTCAAAGGGTATTCTTCCCCGGTGGTCCCATATAAATTTTATCGAAATCGGTCAAGCGGTTTTTAAATAAATGGCTTAATCGAATATTATGTTTTTATTAAAAATCTTTCTTTTTACAAATTACTTGCTTATTACGTCTACACTAAAAATGGAAAAATAAAAACTTTTAAAAAAAAAAATAAAAACCGACTTCCTGGCACTGAAAAGTAAAAAATAACTAAATAGAGGTTTTCATTTAAAATAGATACCTAATCAGATATTTTCGAAGTCGGTGCCAGCCAATACAAATCAAAGCACACCGACTTCGAAAATATCTGATTAGGTATCTATTTTAAATGAAAACCTCTATTTAGTTATTTTTTACTTTTCAGTGCCAGGAAGTCGGTTTTTTTTTTTTTTTTTTTAAGTTTTTATATATAATGAATTATATTTATATATCACGAAGTCAAGATTATAGAAAGTATATTTGTTATTCTTTATAGTTTTTTTAAGGTACTATTTTGACGGGAGACTCTTTGTAAGTTACTTACTGTAATTGATAAATATTTTGAAGTATTGTTTACGATGATGAAGTAACAAAAATCAGATGTGTGGGTACTTAGTGTATTTATTAGGAAATTACATTACATTGAAATAAACTAAAACAAAAATATACAAACAAAACATACAACACTTAATTTAATTTTCACTATCACTTTCGTCAGATTCATTTTTAACCGACTTCCAAAAAGGAGGAGGTTCTCAATTCGTCGGAATCTTTTTTTTTTATGTATGTTCACGGATTTCTCGAAGACGGCTGAACCGATTTGGAAAATTTTTTTTTGTTTCAAAGAGTATTCTTCCCCGGTGGTCCCATATAAATTTTATCGAAATCGGTCAAGCGGTTTTTAAATAAATGGCTTAATCGAATATTATGTTTTTATTAAAAATCTTTCTTCTTACAAATTACTTGCTTATTACGTCTACACTAAAAATGGAAAAATAAAAACTTAAAAAAAAAAATAAAAACCGACTTCCTGGCACTGAAAAGTAAAAAATAACTAAACAGAGGTTTTCATTTAAAATAGATACCTAATCAGATATTTTCGAAGTCGGTGCCAGCCAATACAAATCAAAGCACACCGACTTCGAAAATATCTGATTAGGTATCTATTTTAAATGAAAACCTCTGTTTAGTTATTTTTTACTTTTCAGTGCCAGGAAGTCGGTTTTTATTTTTTTTTTTAAAGTTTTTCAGAGTCACTATCCAGATTAGATACATCTAAAAATTCGAACTGGGTTTCTGGACACATAAATAGCTCCAAAGTTTCTGCGAATAATTTCTGCTTTTTGTTGGCTGGAAACGTTGGTCTTCGAGCAGTTAATAAAGGATCAGAAGACAAAAGGAGCATGTTGAAAATGTCCTCATTAGAAGCTTGCCTGCTTTTTTTCCGTGAATTATACTCCCGAAACTTTCTAAAATCTTTGTTGCGGGCTTCGGAGGCTTCTTCTGATAGATTCCCGATCGGGACAATATCATTATTTTCGATTATGTCTGCTCCATGGATCAGCACCTTATGGACGGTTGATGACATATAATACCAGCCATACAGCTCCACGTACTTCTCTGCTGTCTTGCGAGTATAATTTTTGAATTTGTTCACGTTAATTTCCTCCCCAGACGTAATTGTTTGAAGAATCACGGCAAATCTTCGTACAAGCTCCTCGTCCAACCCAATGATTGCTGCAGTTTTATCGGGAAACTCGAAAAACCTTCTTGCTGTGTTTCCATCATTAGTGGTTCCTGAACCTTGTTTCACAATATCAATCAAAAGGTTAAGCTCGTCCTTAAATCTATCTTGTATAATCTTTTTTCTTGTCTCTAGCATTTGTTTGCGCTCTTCTCCTCTCGCAGCCCATTCTTTAAAGTCGAGCCGATATGCAATATGCAAAAGACATTCCATGAAATTTATTCGGGCATGTAATGATGACAATCCATATTCATAAACACCAGTGGACACAGTTCGTTAGGCTACAGCATCTAAATGGTTCATTTCTTTAGGTTTTGCTAAGCACAAGTAGCACGATGCGTTGGTTAATCTCTGTAGTGATCCTTGGTCTTCAACTAGATATGTACATATTTTTGCGTCGATCATTGTCATCATCAGTTGATGACTCACCGTGTTATTTTTGTACTCAGAGTTTGTAAGAGCTCTTATTTCTTCATCCATTTGCCTTTTGTGTTTCACGACAACTTCTTTGCTCTCCTTTTCAAAAGTGAACTGAACTGGACGGCAATATAAAGCCGAACATGGTTTTGGATTCGTCCATAGTACTTCATCTCCTGCAGTCAGCTTTAATGGCACCAAAGACGTCATAAAAACACTTGCATCATTTTGCTCTCCGTCCATTTTCTGCTTGTATCGGCTTTGATTGGAAGCACCATCGAATCCCCACTTAGAGACTAATTTCAAGACGTTATTTTCTATACTGTTGGGCAAACTATCAAGAATTCTCTTCACTGTTATATCGAGTAATGCTTGAAGGGTGACTCTTGCTGAAGAATCCGTCACAGTGATTGATTGTTTAGGAGGATAGCACAATTGCTTTGCTTGTTGAATTTTGTAATAAGACGGATAAATGTCCTTAGCACACTCCCGAATTGCAGCTTCTCGCAAAGTGATATATTGCCATTTCGTTAATTTTAATGAAATTAGTAGTCCTAATGCTTTTTCAGGTGTAAAAAATTGACGTGGTTTGTCAATAATTTCTTTAATTTTAGTCGCTGCTTCTGGATGTTTCAGCAAATGTTCGATGATAGAAGCAATGTCCTCCTGACCATCTTCTTTAAAACGTGCTACAGCAGAATAAGCTAATTCGTTCGCATATTCACCTTTGTGATCGTCAGACCTTCTCTTTTTTTGTTTGGTTCCTAAGTCTTCGAATGGTTTTCGGGATCTCTTTGTCATGGTTCCACATGATGTTGAAGTTGACGGTTCTGGACAAGTCAAACTTGCACTCTCATCACTGGTTTCTTGCCTGTTTAAACGAGCATGCATGAAACTTGGCCAATCAACATTTTCCTGAAGCCAATTTTCATACTGGCTTCTGAATGCATCCGCGTTGCGACAACATTTCTCCCACCTTGTAACAGCAGCACGCGTAAATCGCCGACAAAATTCTTTGAGAGTCAAACGATCTTCATCAGGCAGACGATCACCCAATAGTGTTATAACTTTTCTGTAAAGTACTTTATAATCAAATGAAGTGTTATCATATTTTAAAGCAACAAACAAGTCTAAATTAGTGGATAAACTTTCCATTGTAGTCACAAAATTAAGGCAATGTTAACAGTTGAGATGTACTGAGTATAGTGAGCTACAATGTAAAATTTTAGTGTATTTATTGCATTTACCTTCATTAGGTAAGTGATAATCAATTATATTATTTGCTAACTGCCTTCATTAAGACGCTTGCTTTTCTTATCATGGAGTCTTTGTCGGCAACTCAAAAAACCACCTACTTAAAATAATTTCTAAATAAAGTAAATTGTCATTAGTTAATTACAAGTGTTCATATAATCTTGACTTCGTGCTAAATAATTGTAACTCATTATATAAGAGGCTAAAAGCTGTGTTTTATGGTTACAAGTAAAAAATATATAGGTAAAACATTAAATAATATTAAAAAAAATTTCATCATTTTAAAAAAAAAACGCAGCCGTGACCGCTGTGTGTAGTATGTCAAAAAATCACAAATAATTAGTACTTTGACTATCTCTGAGGATATTACGGTTTTTTTTGCGGTTCCAAAAATAATTGGAAATTTCTTCTTATCTCCATACAAAATTTTCGAATTTTTTTTATAATTCATTCGTTTTTGTTCAAAACCGACTCTCATGCCATATTCTAGTACGGTCATGGTTAAATAAAGCGATATCCAGCAAAAAACACGACCTCTAAAATTAAAAATCTCTAAGTCTATGAAAGTCGATTTTCAGCCCACTGTGCGCCGGACGGCAGTTAGTACCTGACAAAACACGTAGAAACATGAAATAACGTTCATAAAAGCATTCGTGAAAACAAAAATATTAAACTCAATAGATAAGCTAATCTCCGAAACGGCTGAACCGATTTTGACGGGACTTTCACTGGCAGATAGCTGATGTTACAAGGAGTAACTTAGGCTACTTTTATTTTAGAAAAAGAACTAGGGTTCCGCGAAAAAAAATTGAAACCCATGAAATTGTGAACAAAATCCGCGTACGGCGTACGCACCCGAGCGAAGCGAGCGTAAATCGCTATATAATTTAAATGAATATCTTAGGAGTAGCAAGCTACTATATTTTGTGTATAAACATAGCTAACCGTGAAAACGTACCTAGGGACGAACGCGAGCGAAGCGAGCGTGAGTCGCTAGTATATTATATTTAGAGACAAAGAATTTTGTATAGTGCTTTTGTTTCAATAATTAGTAAGTAAGGTTTACATTGATACTCTTTTTTTGGCGTATTTATTATTTAATAAACTTTATTGTAATCGAAATTATACTACTGTATGTTATTCCCCTAAGTCCAAACATTAACAGATTTCCTACTACTGAACAAGTATATTCTGACAAAATAATGTGCTTGTTCTATTCTACATAATCTTATAATTATGATTTATCTTTTTAGATCGTTTGATATAATAAAGACGAAGAAAAAAGGTATCTAGAGCTCAAATAGCTTAAAATTAGCAATTGATAATGTTTTAAACTAGAAGACGACTAAAAGAGAAGCTTCCGATCGTTCTAAGGTGGCAAAACGCACTTTATTTGATAAAACTAAAGTAAAACCTACTGAAAACAAGCTAGAGAAGCATTATTGTGCTGTGTGTTGCGAAGACTACAACGAGGACTGGATCCAGTGTGGAGAATGTAAGGGATCGGCTCATGTAGCCTGTGCAGATATCCCAGTGTTCAGACGTCTATCTTTGTGATCATTGTCAATATTTTTAAAATTTTAATTATGGGGCATTTATTTTATTAATATGAGATTATTGTGTGACTTTAAATTTTTCTAAACCTACAAGTGCCCGGTCCTGTCCGGTCTTAAGTATTTGAATTTATACTTGTCCGATACTAGGTGCCAAATGTCAATGAAACTAAAAACTAAACTAATGATTGAATCTATTTCGAATGGTTAAAAAATATATAATACTAGGGACTCACCCTCACTTCGCTCGGGTTTGTCCCTAGGTTGCTTCCCAAAACAAAATTAATCAATTTGGTTTTAATTTTTTTTCGTGGGACCCTATTTTTTGTTCTAAAATAAAAGTATCCTAAGTTACTCCTTATTACATCAGCTATCTGCCAGTGAAAGTCCCGTCAAAATCGGTTTAGCCATTTCAGAGATTAGCCGGAACAAATAGACAGACAGACAGCCAAAAATTGTAAAAAATGTTGTTTTGGTATATGTATCGTGTATACATTCATATGCATGTAGTAAAAAGCGGTTATTTTAATATTACAAATAGACACTCCAATTTTCTTTATCTGTATAGATTAATCTTTGTTAATTTATTTTAAAGTCTAATATGATTGTTTAAATGAAAATGTTAAGTATTTAAATAAAACATTACTAATCATTTTGTTTATTAAAAACCTTAAGTGTCCGCCTATGTATGTCTCCAGCTCCATAATATTATTTCCCTTCATCAACTTGTTCTCTTCTTTTTAGTTTACTTTTTACGCTGTCGGATTTTGTAATGTAAATATTTTTTTATTAAAAAAAAATAAATAAAAAAATATAATAATTTCTATATTAACATTTCTTTAGTTTCGGTCAATTAGACATTTTTAATTTTATTTAACCATTTTTCTTCCTAAATTATAAAAAAATTACACATCTTAGATGTTTCAAAATATGTCTTAAAAATCTTTATTTTGATATCCCAAAAATTTTTTTCATGACACAAATTGGCGCCTATACCCTGTACAAGTTAGCATGATCTTTTTGACAGATGTAAATTTTTCTGATCGACATAACTTTGCAATGACGAATATATTATTTTCTTAATTTAATGATTTTAAAAATTGAAAAAATATTAAAAAAATATATATAACACAAAAGTCCCTAAAGATTTAAGCGTTATCCGAAAATTTTAAAACTTTTTATTGCTCAAAGTAAAATTTAAATAGGAACACTGAAAATAATAGACGCTTGTACAATGTTACATCGGTCGGTACATACGGAGGGGACACGAAGAACAGGCAGTAACTGTTACAAATATCGATTACAATAAATCATTATTAAAGATCATTATTAGGTTGTAAATAAAAACTGTTTTAAAGATAAAACTATTTATTTTTCTACCTTAATTTTTACATACAGGGTTATTTTTGGACCTCCCGTCAAATTTAAATAGGTGGTTCAGACCATGAAACTAAACAACTTTTCTAAAGAAACATGGGTCGAAAAGTTTGGTCCAAAAATAACCCTGTAATATTAAATAGGTACTTATTATGAATATTGACCCACCGTCGCTTATCTACCCAATATTTTATGTCTAGTGCAATAAAGAATTTCACACATAATACACCTACACCATTTGTCACAGTTACAAGTATTTTAAAACGTTATTTTTTGTACTACTCAACATTTTCTGTTTCCCATCACTAGCTCGTCTGTCAAAAAGATCAAGCTAACTTGTACAAGGTATAGTATCCGCCGTATTGATTTTTAATTATATCTATCTACCGTATGACATTCGCGTTATCAAGACGAATCGAATGACGTATGAGTCATCAAAATTGGTTAAGCGGTTTAGTAATTACGAGGAAACATAAGATCGAACATACATACATGTATACATACATACATAGCCATCCTTTGGGCTTATACGCAGTCGGGTAAAAATTATTACAACACTTAAATATACAACTCAACTTAATCCTACATATACATACAATATTTGTGTCGTTAGACTCACCCGACGCATGGTGTCCTTGACGGCGGGCAGAGGCAAACGCGGCAGCGAACCCTGGAAGCTGTAGAGGCGCGGCTTGTTCCAGCCCGATAGGACCTTCACTACGCTGGCCCACACTAGCGTGGTCAACGACACCTTCGAGCCAGGCGCGCGCGACTCATACATCCACCCCTGTACGTACACATCGAGATGACATCTCATTGTTTCACAACTGTTCAATTTAACAATAACAAAAATGTATTTACCTTGTACATTAAGAGGATCTTTAGCAAATATCGCATGAGGAATATGACGGAGAGCCACATGGTGAGCGCGGACAGCAAGCACGCGACCACCTGCCACATCGACGACTCACTGCACACAAATGCGATACGAGATACTGATTGAATGTACAGGACATTACGCAACAATTGTAGTGCAAGCATTCGAACATTGAACTTACCCAGGAAGTACTGTTAAAAACTTTTGCACCAGTCCGAAGGGTATACTGATGCCCCCAAAGTGCGCTGCGACGAGCACCGTCCACAGGAAGTAGAGAGACTGTAGGTGACCCGGATACACGCCATTGTGGATGCTGTTCTGTAATAGCATATAACTGATACAACTAATGCACGATGAAATAACTATCAAAATAATTCATATAGTTTGTAGCATTGTAACTCCAAGCAAGTCACAGGGTTGCAGCAATCTGCTGAATGTACACTGGGCATACTTTCCGATGATATTATAATCTTCGAGACGTAATCTACCCAAGGTTAAAACTATATATTTAATAGCAACCAAGTTACATAGTCGATAGAGGAGGGGGAGAGTGCTGGTCGATCATAATGCTATAAAACGAATTCAATTATATTATTGAAGTAAAACTTCTTTACGCACGCTTGACTTGAAGAGTAAGCTGGGGAATGCGTTACGAAAAGTGTAACGTTACGGGCGAGGCGAACGTTTGTTGCCATGGTAACCGTTGTTATTATCTCACAAATGATATATAATATTATATTCTTTCCTTAAATGATATTTTATAAATATACTAGCAGAACCCGCGGCTTCGCCCGCGACCAAACTACGAAAAAAAAACTTTTTCGCAATACATACCTACTTTATTACTTGCAAAATTAGGTTCGTGTAAGTTTTATTATTTCTTAAAAATATATGAAATACAAATTAAATTTTAGTGATCGTAACTCAAAATATCCAGTATCTTAAAGATGTTAAGCGTATATTCTGTAAATAAATTTAAACTTTAGGTATTTAGCAAGCTCCACTACCTGTATTTTTTGCACATTTTTCTATACCATCTTTTCAAAGTTACAGGAAGTGTGTACAATGATACAATCGCATACAATGTTTACGACTTTAGAATCATGTAACTCGGTTAATATGGGTTTTTTTAACTAACATATTAACAGGCTAACATCTACGTTATTTTTAAAGACCCAGTGCTATGTACATCTAAAGCTTACAATCTCCCTCCTTCTCCATATTTTTTAAGTTACACATATAAATTGCCATTCTTATTTTGCTGTAGATTTTTTCCCGCGGCTACGCTCGCGTGGACTGGAACATTTGCTCAGTTTTAATTTTCATTGAATTTATATGTTGTCATATCGAATTTTTAATATTATGTCTAGGGTAAAACTCTATTTTCACTTAAGTTAAGTATATATACATAAAATGCTTTGTCCTGACTGACTGATCGATCAACGCACAGCCTAAACCGCTGGTCGTAGAAACGTGAAATTTAGAGAACATGTTCCTTATACAATGTAGGCATCCGCTAAGAAAGGATTTTTCGAAATTCATCCCCTAAGGGGGTAAAGTAGGGGATAAAAGATTGTATGAAACTCTGTCATTCCTAACGCGAAATGCACGTTAAGTGGTATTTAGCTTTAAGGTAAAAAATAAGAAATATGTGTATTAGATATTTTTCGAAATTCATCCCCTAAAAGGGTAAAAGGGTATAATAAAGTTTGTATGGGCAAACGATTATTTATGATCAGAATTACTTGAAACTTGGTATTAATGCTCTTCAATATAATTAAATAAATACGTATTTTAACATTTTTTGAAATTCATCCCATAAGCCTGTCAAATAGGGGATGAAAGTTTTATGAAACTCTGTAATTGATGCACGTAAAATAGTATTTACCTATAAAATGAAAACTAAAACAAGACAAATATCATTTTTTTTTCGAAATCCATCCCTTAAAAGGGTAGAAGGGGGGGGGGGGGGGGGGGGTCATGCTGTTTATATGAGGAAAAAATTGTTTATGATCAGAATTACTTGAAACTTGGTATTAATGCTCTTTAATACAATTAAAGAAACATGTATTGTAGATTTTTTTTTAATTCAACCCCTAAGTGGGTAAAACTGGGCGTTGAACTTTGAGTTGTTGAATATATTTAAATAGAGTAACATGGCTCAAGTTCTCTGTAAGTGCACACTTACTGTGTGGGATATAGAGAAAATATGGGAAAGGAAAATTATGTATAACTTCTCGGCTGGCCACAGCAGCGACGACTATAACAGACCTAGAGCGCGAAAGAGAAAGAACCTAGCTTGAGAGTATCTTGCTATCTATATCCTCCTTCTGAAGGTTGGTACATCTGCAATAAAAAAGTCGCCTAAGCTAATAACGGGATTAGACTGTGAGTGATTCATTCAAAATTATAGTGGTCACTGTGTTTGCTGGATGTGCTCGGGAGGAATCAGAATTCATACCTCGAATACCACTGATAACTTCTGACTACGCCTTTGAATTTAATCTATTGTAATCACTTCTTAGAGTTTGCTTTGAAATAACCAATAATATATGTATTTGAGGGCCAGTCGTTAAAAGTAGCAGGCGTAGACTTAAGAGATGATAGCTTCTCACAGGGACATTTTAGCAGAACCCAGAACTAGACAGAACATTTATCAGTGTGGTATATTTGTGGTTGGTTTTTTTAGCGTAGACTAAGTTAAGTGAAAATAGAGTTTTACCCTAGACATAATATTAAAAATTCGATATGACAACATATAAATTCAATGAAAATTAAAACTGAGCAAATGTTCCAGTCCACGCGAGCGTAGCCGCGGGAAAAAATCTACAGCAAAATAAGAGTGGCAATTTATATGTGTAACTTAAAAAATATGGAGAAGGAGGGAGATTGTAAGCTTTAGATGTACATAGCACTGGGTCTTTAAAAATAACGTAGATGTTAGCCTGTTAATATGTTAGTTAAAAAAACCCATATTAACCGAGTTACATGATTCTAAAGTCGTAAACATTGTATGCGATTGTATCATTGTACACACTTCCTGTAACTTTGAAAAGATGGTATAGAAAAATGTGCAAAAAATACAGGTAGTGGAGCTTGCTAAATACCTAAAGTTTAAATTTATTTACAGAATATACGCTTAACATCTTTAAGATACTGGATATTTTGAGTTACGATCACTAAAATTTAATTTGTATTTCATATATTTTTAAGAAATAATAAAACTTACACGAACCTAATTTTGCAAGTAATAAAGTAGGTATGTATTGCGAAAAAGTTTTTTTTTTCGTAGTTTGGTCGCGGGCGAAGCCGCGGGTTCTGCTAGTTTAAAACATAAATTGAATTTTATAAAGAGTACCGATAACCTACAGAAGTTTTACTTCTTGCGCGTTTACAAGTTCATACACGCACTCTTATTTTTTTTTTACACTAGAGACCCACCGTCGGTTCATTCAAGTTCGTCCCTGAGTGACCTTCGCATTCGTAATCTATACAGATAAATAAAATTGAAGTGTCTGTTTGTAATGTCAAAATAACAGCTTTTTACTAAATGCAAATATAAAAGTATAAACGGTACTAATAAGAAAAAAACAATTTTTGGAACGAAGTTCCTTATCGCGCGTTACACGTTTTGAGTGGATGGGAGCGAGACCGAAAAAAATGTAATAAGACTTTTCTGACACTTCTTGCTATAGTTATACAGGGTGGATTTTTGAGACGGGACAGTAAGGGCAGGTACCTTAAATACTATAGTTACAGGAAAACGTTCCTTGGAGACCTTCCATAACTTTTTGAGATATTTTGAACTGCATTCTCAGATTTTGGAAAAAATGTACAGTCAGCGAGAAAAATGCTAAAATACCAAAAAAATTTTTTTATGTCAATCGATTCCGTTTCATGTAGGGATCAAAAGACTCTATGGGACCATTTAAGGTATGAGTACTAGAAATGACAGAAATCGCCAAAATCTTTTCCCATACATTTTGTACGGAAAAACGTTTAAACAACTCGACATATTTTTCGTTGCCAAACGGTCCTATTTTTTAATGTGATCAAAAGACTCTTTGAGGCCAACTGAAGTTTAAGTATAGAAACACTAAAAAAAATTTTCTTATGCCCGCTGCATAAAATGCCTGCGTGTAAACCCGGTCTTGTGACTTACCGTAGTTTCTGTACGCAAACTTCAGTTGGCCTCAAAGGGTCTTTTGATCACAATAAAAATAGAACCGTTTGGCAACAAAAAATATTTCGAGTTGATTAAACGTTTTTCCATACAAAATGTATGGGAAAAGATTTTGGCGATTTCTGTCATTTTTAGTACTCATAGCTTAAATGGTCCCATAGAGTCTTATGATCCCTACATGGAATACGATCGATTGACAAAAAAAAATGTTTTTTGGTATTTTAGCATTTTTCTCACTGACTATACATTTTTTCCAAAATCTGAGAATGCAGTTCAAAATATCTCAAAAAGTTATGGATGGTCTCCTAGGAACGTTTTCCTGTAACTATAGTATTTAAGGTACCTGCCCTTACTGTCCCGTCTCAAAAATCCACCCTGTATAGTACATGCCGCAATACGAAGTAGCATAAGTTACAGCCGTGTATGAACTATATACATCGCCGCACACAGCTAATTCCCGCGCGCCGAAAGACTCGACGGCTCTCTTCTCTTCGGCCTTTGTAAACTAGCAGAACCCGCGGATTCGCCCGCGATCAAACTTTATTACTTGCAAAAATAAGGAAAACAAATTTAATTTTAGCGATCATAGCTCAAAATATCGGGTATCTTATAAGATGTTACGCGTATATTCTGTAAATAAATTTACACTTTAGACACTTAGCAAGTTCCACTACCTGTATTTTTTGCACATTTTTCTACTCTCTATCCTTCCAAAGTTAGAAGAAGAGAATACAATGATACAACTCGCATACAATATTTACGACTTTAAAATCATGTAACTTGGCTAATATGGGTTTTTTAACTAACATACTAACAGGCTAACATCTACGTTATTTTTAAAGACTCAATGCTATGTACACCTGAAGCTTACAGTCTCTCTCCTTCTTCTTCTTTTTTAAATTACATATATAAAGTGCCATTCTTATTTTGCTGTAACTTTTGTCCGCGGCTACGCTCGCATGGACTGAAAAATTTGCTCAGTTTTAATTTCCATTAAATTTATATGTTGTCATATCGAGTTTTTAATATTATGTCTAGAGTAAAATTTTAGATTCACTTAAGTTAATCTACACTAAAGAACCAACCACAAATATACCACATTAATGGTTGTTTTGTCTAGTTGTGGGTTCTACTAAAATGTACCTGTGAGAAGCAATCCTCTCTTAAGACTACGGTAGCTACTTTTAAGGACTGACCATTGTATGAATTTCATGGTATGAATTCTGATTAGCCCCGAGCACATCCAGCAAACACAGTGGCCACTATAATGTTTAATGAATTACTGACAGTCTAATTCCGTTACATAGCTTAGGCGACTTTTTTATTGCAGATGTGCCAATGTTCATAAGAAGGATATAGATAGCAGGATACTCTCTAGCTAGGTTTTCTCTCTCGCGCTTTAGGTCTGTTATAGTTTTCGCTGCTGTGGCTAGCCGAAAAGTTATACATAATTTTCCTTTGGATTCGGAATAATTTCCGTTCTCTACTTTATATCCCACACAGTAAATGTGCACTTACAGAGAACTTGAGCCATGTTACTCTATTTAAATATACTCAACAACTCAAACTTCACCGCCCAGTTTTACGCACTTAGGAGCTGAATTTAGAAAAAATCTACAATACACGTTTATTTAATTGTATTGAAGAACATTAATACCAAGTTTCAAGTAATTCTGATCATAAACAATTTTTTCTTCATATAAACAGCACAACTCCCTTTTACTCTTTTAAGGAATGAATTTCGAAAAAAATATATATTTGTATTGTTTTAGTTTTCATTTTAAAGGTAAATACCATTTTACGTGCATCAATTACAGAGTTTCATACAAACTTTCATCCCCCATTTGACAGCCTTATAGGATTAATTTCAAAAAATGCTAAAATACGTATTTATTTAATTATATTGAAGAGCATTAATACCAAGTTTCAAGTAATTCTGATCATAAATAATTGTTTGCCCATACAAAGTTTTTACCCCCTTTTACCCTTTTAAGAGATGAATTTCGAAAAAAATCTAATACAGATATTTCTTATTTTTCGTCTTAAAGCAAAATACAACTTTCCGTACATTTCGCGTTAAGAATGACAGAGTTTCGTACAATCTTTTAGCCCCTATTTTACCCCCTTAGGGGATGAATTTTGAAAAATCCTTTCTTAGCGGATGCCTACATCGTATAATAAATATGTTCTCCAAATTTCACATTTCTACGACCAGCGGTTTAAGCTGTGCGTTGATCGATCGATGAATGTTTGCTGGATGTGCTCGGTGGGATTACTACTGACTACGCCTTTGAATTTAATCAATTGTAATTCCTCCTTCAATTTTGCTTTGCAATGACCATTAATATATCTCAGACTTAAGAGAACAGGAACATTTTAGCAGAACCTAAAACTAGACAAAACATCCATCAGTGTGGTATATTTGTGGTTGGGTTTTTTAGTGTAGACTAAGTTAAGTGAACCTAGAGTTTTACTCTAGACATATATTAAAAATTCGATGTGACAACATATAAATTCAATGAAAATTAAAACTGAGCATTTTTTTTTCAGTCCACGCGAGCGTAGCCGCGGGCAAAAAGCTACAGCAAAATAGCATTGGGTCTTTAAAAATAACGTAGATGTTAGCCTATTAGTATGTTAGTTAAAAAAACCCATATTAGCCATGTTACATGATTCTAAAGTCGTAAACATTGTATGCGATTGTATCATTGTACTCTCTTCCTCTAACTTTGGAAAGATGGAGTAGAAAAATGAGTAAAAATACGGGTAATGGAGCGTACCATATACCTAAAATGAACATTTATTTACAGAATGTGTTATCTACGTTTAACATCTTTTAAGATACTGGATATTTTGAGTTACGATCGCTTAAAATCTTATATGAACTTATTTTTGCAAGTAGTAAAGTAAGCGTAGCGTAAAAGTTTATTTTTTCCGTTATTTGATCGCGGGCGAAGCCGCGGGTTCTGCTAGTCTAATATATTTAAACGAGCAATTCTTGTATATTTATATCTTTATTTATTTATTTATTTATACCAGCGATCTTGGAAACGGCTCTAACGATTTCGCTGAAATTTAGTATGTGGAGGTTTTCGGGGGCGAAAAATCGATCTAGATTAGTCTCATGTCTTTGTTATTAACTTAAGTACCTTGGCGACCGAGCTTCACTCAAAGTTCTTTTTTGTATGGTATATTTTAGATAAAAAAAACACTAAAAACTTAAATAAATACAAAAAAAACAAAAGTAAAAACTTTGAGTCCGATCGAGATTCAAATCGGATTAGTAGTTCCTGAGATTAGCGCGTTCAACCAAACAAACTCTTCAGCTTTATAATATTTATATAGTTTCAGAATGTCGAAGAGTTCAAACTTACTCTAAATCGTGCGAGACGTTTCTTCCAAGAGCGCAAGCCGGACTCCCACACGAGGTAGAGCACCTCGCGGTCGAAGTTCACGTCCCAGCCGTCGTGCGTGATCGCGAAGGAGAACGCGACTGCAGAATGCGCTTCTGCCATCTTGGTTCACACTCTGCAACCAGGTTACACTCAATATACTCTATCTTCAAGCTTCGTTTAATTTATTTTAATAAATAAGTTGCATGTTAGCTGTGTAGCATATAATCACTCTAACAAGATTGTTCCTTCGCAATAATATTAATTACTACATAACTAAGTAGCGGCTCAATAAAAACTTAAAAAAAACCGACTTCCAGGCACTGAAAAGTAAAAAATAACTAAACAGGGGTTTTCATTTAGAATAGATACCTAATCAGATATTTTCGAAGTCGGTGCCAGCCAATACAAATCAAAGCACACCGACTTCGAAAATATCTGATTAGGTATCTATTCTAAATGAAAACCCCTGTTTAGTTATTTTTTACTTTTCAGTGCCTGGAAGTCGGTTTTTTTTTTTTTAACTTTTTATTAGTGTAGACGTAATAAGCAGGTAATTTGTAAGAAGAAAGATTTTTAAAAACATATTCGATTAATCCATTTATTTAAACACCGCTTGACCAATTTCGATAAAATTTATATGGGACCACCGGCGAAGAATACCCTTTGAAACAAAAAAAGAATTTTCCAAATCGGGTGTCTTCGAGTAATCGGTGAACATACATAAAAAAAAGGTTCCGACGAATTGAGAACCTCCTCCTTTTTTGAAGTCGGTTAACAAGAAGGAAGCAACAAGTTATAAAGCAACGAGTTAAGTCCCATAAATAATTAATCGAAACTAGCGACTCACCCTCGCTTGGTTCGAGTTCATCCCTAGGTACATTTTAACGGTTAGTATAGAATAGATACACTATAATATATTAGTAAAATATATAGTACTACAGATATTTTCGAAGTCGGTGCCAGCCGATACAAATCTAAGCATACAGACTTGTAAAATATCTGATTAGGTATCTATCTGTACCTAGGAAATGAAAACTACCAATCTATTATTTTGAAGTTATACTTCTTTTGGGGCGTATGGAAAAAATTATGAAATTAAAATTTTTACGATGCGCGCGCACACCGACAGCCAAAAAGCGACATGATGAAGTTAGCTGATAACTGTTTGTTGCCATAATAACTGTTGTTATTGTCTGACAAATGATTTAAAATATTATATTCTTTCCTTAAATGATATTCTATAAATATATTATTGTAAAGCCTGGCGTAGACTACAGCCGAAACGCGTCGAATCGCGACGACACGACTCAAGTCGCATTTTATTCCTTGTGCATCCATTTCAGCCGAATCGAATCGAATCGCTCATTTAGCGCAACCCGTCAGCAAAGTAGGTCGTGAGTGCGCTTCGATCTAAACAAAATATATACTCTAAAGTGTAGTATAAACCTACACAGACAAATAAAATTGAAGCGTCTATTTGTTATCTCAAAATAACAGCTTATTACTAAATGCACATGAAACTATACAGTACTTGTCAGAAAAACACAATTTAATTTTTTTTTTTGTTTGTTTCGGCTAATTTCCGAAACAGCTGGACAGATTTAGACAGGACTTTGACTGGCAGATAGCTGATGTTATAAAGAGTAACTTAGGCTACTTTTATTTTAGAAAAAGAATTAGGGTTCCGCTAAAAAAAATAAAACGTACCTAGGGACGAACCCGAACGAAGCGAGAATAAATCTCTAGTATACAGTATAATCTATACTATAATAAAGCAGTAACTTAGCGAAATCTGTACATGAAATATTTTTTAAAAACAATGACTATAACGTATTATGTATACGATATAGACCCCAAAACAATAGTTATTAAATTTTTTGTCTGTTTGTCTGTTTGTCTCTTTGTCTGTACGCGTTTCACGCAAAAAGTTATGAACCGATTACAACGAAATTTGGTAAAGTGATAACTTATTACCCGGGTCAACATTTAGGATACTCTTTATTTCAGAAAAATCTTTCTTTCCTACGGGAAATCGCAATAACTGATTTTATCGAGTTCTCCTTAGAAAGCTTCCGCTGGCTAAACCTTAAGACATACGTCAAAACAATGTACTAAAAAATTTTAGGTCTTGAAAAGGTCAATAAAAAAATCTACAACAGTGTATGTCTAACTCCTTAAATACACTCGCAATACCTATTCTTATCTATACCTATAATAAAACTAACTTAGTCAAATCGATGTGCGCGTTTCACGCAAAAAGTACTGAACCGATTTTAACAAAATGTTGTATAGTGATAGCTTATCACTCGGATTAACATTTTTTACTACAGGCACATTTTTCGTTCCCGCGGGAAAACGCAATGACTGGTTCTATCGAGTCGTCCTTAGAAATTTCTATGGCTAACAGTGGCTGAACCTTAAGAGATACATCAAAACAATGTACTAGAAAATTATAGGTCTTAAAAAGTTATACCTGGAAGTTCGCAATATTATACGTCTATCACCTAAGGTACATTCGCAATTACTATTTTTATTCACTACTCGCGACTCACAGACTGACTTATCAACGTTTAGCTCAGTTCAGCAGTAAAACGTAACTAGGACGAACCCGAGCGAAGCGAGGATGAGTCGCTAGTAGTAATATAATATAATAGTTAATTATAGTTCTTTTTCAGGAAACACAGGTACCTCTTTAAATAAAATACAAAAAACTCGCCGGAGCGCATGCGATTCCCGGCGTCGATTAAGGCACGCCGAATAAAGGCGAAACGCGTCGCTGAAGAAATTCGCCTGACGAGCAATGCGCGCGGGCGATTAAATTCGGCGCATTGCGACTCATCACTAATGGATGCAGTTTCATAGTAAATATATAGGAGGCGAATTTCTGCGGTTCGATTCGCCTCGATTCGGCGAACTAATGGATGCCAGGCATAATGTTCCTAATAAGCCTTGTTTAATTATTGATTTGTTTTAATTTAACTGCGATATTTGCCAAAAAAGTTTTACTTCAAACGTGCGTGAAGGTTACACGCATCCTTTTCTTTAAACAATAAATAAATAATAATAATATTTTTAAGTATCACTAGCAGAACCCGCGGCTTCGCCCGCGATCAAACTACGAAAAAAATAAACTTTTTCGCAATACATACTTTATTACTTGCAAAAGTATGTATAAGATGTTAAGCGTTTATTCTGTAAATAAATTTACTATGCTTTATATCCCACACAGTAAGTGTGCACTTACAGAGAACTTGAGCCATGTTACTCTATTTAAATATGTTCAATTTTTTATTTTGAATTTAAAAAAAAACTACAATTCATGTTTATTTAATTGTATTATAGAGCACTAGAGACTCACCCTCGCTCCGCTCGGGTTCGTCCCTACCTACGTTTTAACGTTTAGTATAGATTTCTCAGAGATGAGATATTTTCCCGCAGTAAAAAGTATCCTATATGTTGACCCGGATATCCAGCTATCACCATACCAAATTTCATCAAAATCCCTCCAGTGGTTTTTCTGTGATGCGGTAACAGACAGACAGACAGACAGACAGACAGACAAAAATTCTAAAAACTATAGATTCGGCCTCTGCATCGATAATAATGTCTATTTCAATAAGATTTTCCAAAAAATATTTAATGTACAGATTCGGCTTAGTTAGAATTTTATAATATGTATAGATTAATACCAAGTTTCAAGTAATTCTGATCATAAACAATTTTTTCCACATATAAACAGCACAACCCCATTTCACACTTTTAAGGGATGAATTTAGAAAAAAAATGATATTTGTATTGTTTTAGTTTTCATTTTAAAGGTTAATACCATTTTCCGTGCATCAATTACAGAGTTTCATACAAACTTTCATCCCCTATTTGACAGTCTTATGGTATGAAATTCAAATAAATGCTAAAATACATATTTATTTAATTATATTGAAGAGCATTAATACCAAGTTTCAAGTTATTCTGATCATAAATAATCGTTTGCCCATACAAACTTTATTATACCCTTTTACCCTTTTAGGGGATGAATTTCGAAAAATATCTAATACACATATTTCTTATTTTTTACCTTAAAGCTAAATACCACTTTCCATGCATTTCGCGTTACGAATGACAGAGTTTCATACAATCTTTTATCCCCTATTTTACCCTCTTAGGGGATAAATTTTGAAAAATCCTTTCTTAGCGGATGCCTACATTATACAATAAATATGTCTTCCAAATTTCACGTTTCTACGACCAGCGGTTTAGGCTGTGCGTTGATCGATCAGTCAGTCAGGACAAAGCATTTTATGTATATATATACTAGCGACTCACCCTCGCTTCGCTCGGGTTCGTCCCTAGCTTGCATTAAATCACGATTGATCAGTTTTCGACCGGAGAGGAAAAATGATTAAATTACTAAAATGGCTATTAAAAAATAAGGGTTGATCGTAGAAGGGTGAAAATTGAGGATTGTATGTATTTTTGTATGTTGTATCATAAAAAAATAGAAATTAAAAATTTTGTCTAAAAAAATAAAAAATAAAAATTAGGGGTGGACTACCCCTAACATTTAGGGGGATGAAAAATAGATGTTGGCCGATTCTCATAGATACCGGATAAGTACAAAAAATTTCATCAAAATCGGTCAAGCCGTTTCGGAGGAGTATGGCAACGAAAACTGTGACACGAGAATTTTATATATTAGATAGATTGTTACATACACATCAGGTTTATGTAACAATTTCAAGATTTTTTTTTATTTTTAGTGGGGAAAATTATTATAATTAGATCGTAGTGATAAAGAAAAATGAATAAAAAGCGTGGACATGACAATAATGGATTCATTATGTCGGAAAAACCTGTTTGAATGGAAAAGGTTAGTATACTAATTACTTGTTTTATTAATTTACTAGCAGAACCCGCGGCTTCGCCCGCGATCAAATTACGGAAAAAATAAACATTTTCGCTACGTATACTTTATTATTTGCAAAAAAAAGTTCGTATAAGATTTCGTGTTCTTAAAGATATAAGGAACACAAATTTAATTTTAGCGATCGTAACTCAAAAAATCCAATATCTTAAAAGATGTTAAACATAGATATCACATTATGTAAATAAATGTTCATTTTTAACCGACTTCCAAAAAGGAGGAGGTTCTCAATTCGTCGGAATCTTTTTTTTCATTTTTTAACCGACTTCCAAAAGGAGGAGGTTATCAATTCGATTGGTATTTTTTTTTTTATGTATGTACACCGATTACTCTGAGATTTATGATCCGATTTACGTGATTCTTCTTTTGTTTGATGCGGAATAGCTGCCATTTGGTCCCATAAAAATTTAACATAGTTTGGCCCAGTAGTTTTCATTTTATGAAAAAAAAAAATTATGAAAATTTTTGTTTACGTGGATGTAATTTTATGTATGTTCGCGGATTGCTTCATCGTTCATGAACCGATTTTAATGATTCTTTTTTTGTTTGAATGGAGATATCCCAAGGGTAGTACCATAATAAGGAAACCAAGATCTGATGATGGCATCATAGAGAAATCGAGGGGAACCTTCGAAAATCGTAGTGGCGACTAGTGCGCTTGTTAATTTTTTTTCATTAAGTATTTTAAAGCACTACTATTTAATAAAGGTCTGGAGTCGATCTAATGATGGAGCCGAAAGACAGTCGAGGAAACTCCATAACGATTTACAGCAATTACCTGGTGTTTGGGCTTGATTAATTTGTATTGATGAGAACTTTACACCTAGATGGGTTGTGAGTGTCATTAGGGGTCTGAATAAATGGCTTAATCGAATATGTTTTTAAAAATCTTTCTTCTTACAAATTACCTGCTTATTTATTACGTTTACACCAAAAATGGAAAAAAAAAAACTTAAAAAAAAAAAATAAAAACCGACTTCCAGGCACAGAAAAGTAAAAAATAACCAAACGGGGGTTTTCATTTAGAATTGATACCTAATCAGATATTTTCGAAGTCGGTGCCAACCAATACAAATCAAAGCACACCGACTTCGAAAATATCTGATTAGGTATCTATTCTAAATGAAAACCCCCGTTTGGTTATTTTTTACTTTTCTGTGCCTGGAAGTCGGTTTTTATTTTTTTTTTTAAGTTTTTTTTTTTAGATATTTAGTAAGCTCCACTACCTGTATTTTTTACTCATTTTTCTACTCCATCTTTCCAAAGTTAGAGGAAGAGAGTACAATGATACAATCGCATACAATGTTTACGACTTTAGAATCATGTAACATGGCTAATATGGGTTTTTTAACTAACATACTAATCCAATGCTACTTATACCTGAAGCTTAGTCTCCCTCCTTCCCCTTCTTTTTTAAGTTACGTATATATATACTAGCTATTGCCCGCGACTTCGTCCGCGTGGAATAGTGACTGCTAGCAGAGCTACCGGGCGGCGGCCAGCCGTTGAACGCGATAATCTGAGGAACTACTGGTTGGAATTGAAAAATTCTTTTTGTGTTGGATAGTCCATTTATCGAGGAAGGCTTTATGCTATATAACATCACGCTACGACCAATAGAAGCGGAGCATAAATGAAAAATGTTGCAAAAACGGGAAAAAATGATTCCTTTTAAGAGCTTCCGTTGCGTGCGCTGCGTAAACGGTTAAAGTTACGCAAAAATCGTGTATGACCGAATTGTTCCCCTTTAAAAGTTCTAAAAAAAAGTCCGCGACAGCATATGTCTATCTTTTAAGGTTGACTCAATATAACCCTTTTTATAGTAATCAAATTTGTTCTAAAATAATAATTACTTCCGAAGGTGTTTTTATAAACATGATATAAATCCTTATCCAAATAAATACGTTATTCATCACAAGTATTTAATTTTGAACAAAATTGCCCTTGACATTATTTGATTTCAATGAATATCTTAGGAGATATCATAGTTTTAAAATATACGTATTTAAGTTTACGCGGACTATGGGTGAGCGCGCTCTCAGCCCGATGCAGGGCGAGGGAGGGTGCTGGCCACCGCCCGGTAGCTCTGCGAGAAGTCACTATTCCACGCGGACGAAGTCGCGGGCAAAAGCTAGTTTTTAATATTATGTCTAGAGTAAAACTCTAGGTTCACTTAACTTAGAACACACTAACAAACCTAACCACAAATATACCACACTCATGGATGTTCTGTCTAGTTCTGGGTTCTGCTAAAATGTCCTTGTGAGGAGCTATCATCTCTTAAGTCTGCGTCTCTTAAGTAATGTAATGTAATGTTCATAGCAAAGCAAACTTTAAGGAGGAATTACAATAGATTAAATTTAAAGGCGTAGTCAGAAGCTATTAGTGGTTTTCGAGGTACGAATTCTGATTCCCCCGAGCACATCCAGCAAACACAGTGACCACTATACTTGGAAAATTTTTTTTTTCGCTAAAATATTATTTGTTTTCCATATATCTTTAAGAAATAATAAAACTTACACGAACTTAATTTTGCAAGTAATAAAGTATGTATTGCGGAAGTTTATTTTTTTCGTAGTTTAATCACGGGCGAAGCCGCGGGTTCTGCTAATTTTTAACTATTTTTGTTCTGTTACGCCAAAGAAGAATAACTGCTTACGTGCGTACATAAGTAAACATTTTTTCTTATTATATGTATAGACGCGAAAGTTTAGATGGATGGATGTTTTTTACTCAATCACGCCAAAACGGCTGAACGAATCTGGATTAAATGTGGAATAGAAATAGATTATAGTCTGGAATAGCGCAAAAATTTTTCTTGTCCTGAAAAAGTGTACGGTTCCCGGTGGATAGCTTTGTTTTTGTTTTTCAGAGAGCAAGGAGCCAACTACGTATTCCATACTAACCATTAAAACGTACCTAAGGATGAAAATCGCTAGTAATGTGTACCTAAATGTAAATCTAATATATAAAAATCTCGTGTCAAAGTGTTTGTGAATTAAAAAATGGAGGGTGGGAGCAGAAGGGTGAAAAATACTTTACGACCTATTCTCATACCTATCAAATATACGACGGTGGTCTGAAAACTTTCCGACCTTAACATGAAGATGGTAGCACTCGTTAATAAGAGTTAGGGTATGTTATTGCCTATCTTTTGACAGGTACCCGCCAAAATTTCAACCATTTTGGACGCGTAGTTTTTATTTGACAATCATTTCAGTGAGTCAATTTGAGTGTTTCTGTAAAAATGGAAAAAATCGAGTATCGAACTCTCATTAAATATTTGTATTTGAAAGGCAATACGCCTACGCAAGTCAAAGATGAGTTGGAAGCTATGTATGGGGACTCTGCACCATCATTTACCACCGTGAAATTTTGGTCAGCTAAATTCGAACGTAGTTTGGGACACGACGAACGTTCGGGACGTCCAAAAACAGCAATGATTGACGATAACATCATTAGTTCACCAAATGGTGCTAAACAACCATCGAATTAAAGTGAGAAACATAGCAGAGGCTATGAATATATCCAAAGAACTAGTTTGTCACATACTGAAACAAGATTTATGCAAGAAAGCTGTCTGCGTGTTCGCTGCCGCGCTTGCTCTGTTAGACCAAAAATGTGTTCGAATGAACATTTCCAACGCTCTGTTGGCGAAATCAATCGAGTTTTGGCGCCGATTAATTACTGTAGATTAAACTTGGATTCACCATTATATGGCCGAAATAAAAATGCAGCCGAAATAGTGAACTACGAAGGGGGAATCGGCTCCAAAAAAAGCAAAACCTTTTTTTTCGACTGGGAAAGTCATGGCGACTATTTCTAGATAGTTATGGATTTACCTTAATATATTATCTTCTAACAGGAAAAACCATTACAAGAGCATACTACGCATTATTAATTGATAAGCTGAAGGCAGAAATTGTGAAAAAACTACCACATTTGCAGAAAAGAAAACACTGTTTCACCAAGACAATGCACTGCCTCACACCTTAGCGGTTGCCACGGCGAAAATCAGAGAATTACGAATTGAACTGCTTGACCGCTCTCCTGATTCAACAAATCTAGCCCCAAGCGACTTCTTTTTATTCCCTAATTTACAAATTGCGCTCAGAGGACAAAGATTTTTGCTAAATAAAGAGGCTATCATCTTCGTAGACAATTATTTTGCATAGAAAGACGCCGAGTACTGTTTAGACAGGTTAAAGAGATAAGAGCTTCGCTGGGAGAAGTGTGTAGACTTACAAGGAGACTATGTAGAGAAATAAAAATAAATTTTATGATAAAATGTCTTGTAACTTTATTAGGTCGGAAACTTTTCAGAACACCCTCGTACAAAGAAAACTTCATTTAAACCATTCAATTCGTTTCGGAGGAGTGCGACCACAAACACTGTGACACGAGATATTTATGTATATATTAGATTTTTGAAGTGAAAACTTCTATAGGCAGGTTTGGATGGGGAGTAAATTTATGTAAGTTGTCATCGACATGATCACATTACGTGTTAACGCTAAGACTCAAGAGTACCGATAGATGTAAACAGTTTGTACTAGATAAATGTAAACAGTTTTAATTTGCAAATTTTAATTTAATATCAAACAATTAATTTAAATATCCAAAAAATAACAACTGTTTGTTAGGGTTCCGTACCCAAAGGGTAAAACGGGACCCTATTACTAAGACTCCGCTGTCCGTCCGGCTGTCTGTCTGTTCGTCCGTCACCAGGCTGTATCTCATGAACCGTGATAGTTAGACAGTTGAAATTTTCACAGATGATGTATTTCTGTTGCCGCTATAACAACAAATAGGTACTAATAAAATAAAAAAAACAGAATAAAATAAAAATTTAAGGGGGCTCCAGTACAACAAACGTCATTTTTTTGCTCGTTTTTGCTCGATATTGATAACGGCAACAGGTAGACGCTTGAAATATTCACAGAATATTTACTTTAACTGTAAATAATTAAATTAAAATTAAACAAATATTATATACTAGCAGAACCCGCGGCTTCGCCCGCGATCAAACGTTATTACTTGCAAAAATAAGGAAAACAAATTTCATTTTAGCGATCGTAACTCAAAATATCCAGTATTTTAAAAGATGTTACGCGTATATTTAGCAAGCTCCACTACCTGTATTTTTTGCACATTTTTCTACTCTCTATCTCTCCAAAGTTAGAGGAAGAGAATACAATGATACAATCGCATACAATGTTTACGGTTTTAGAGTCATGTTACCCGATATGGGTTTTTTTAACAAACATACTAATAGGCTAAAATCTACGTTATTTTTAAAGACCCAATGCTATGCACACCTGAAGCTTACAGTCTCCCTCCTTCTCCTTTTTTTTAAGTTACATATATAAATTGCCATTCTTATTTTGCTGTAGCTGCTGTGGTCAGCTGAAAAGTTGCACATAATTTTCCTTTGGATTCGGAATAATTTCTGTTCTCTGCTTTATATCCCACACAGTAAGTGTGCACTTACGGAGGACTTGAGTCATGTTGCTCTATTTAAATATATTCAACAACTCCAATTTCACCGTCCAGTTTTACCCACTTAGGGGCTGAGTTTAAAAAAAATATTACAATCCATGTTTATTTAATTGTATTGAAGAGCATTAATACCAAGTTTTATGTAATTCTGATCATAAACAACTTTTTCCTTATATAAACAGCACAACCCCCTTTTACAATTTCAAGGGATGAATCTCGAAAAAAAATGATATTTGTATTGTTTTAGTTGTCATTTTAAAGGTAAATACCATTGTCCGTGCATTAATTACAGAGTTTCATACAAACTTTCATCCTCTATTTGACAGCCTTATGGGATAAATTTCAAAAATTTTTAAAATACGTATTTATTTAATTGTATTGAAGAGCATTATTACCAAGTTTCAAGTAATTCTGATCATAAATAATTGTTTGCCCATATAAACTTTATCACCCCCTTTTACCCTCTTAAGGGATGAATTCCGAAAAAAATCTAATACTAAATAAATATTTCTTATTTTTCATCTTAAAGCTAAATACCACTTTCTGTGCATTTCGCGTTAAGAATAACAGAGTTTCATACAATCTTATATCACCAATTTTACCCCCTTAGGGGATGAATTTCGAAAAATCCTTTCTTAGCGGATGCCTACATTGTATAAGGAATATGTCTTCCAAATTTTACGTTTCTACGACCAGCGGTTTAGGCTGTGCGTTGATCGATCAGTCAGTCAGGACAAAGCATTTTATGTATATATAGATTAGATAGATATACCACTCGATTGGCATGAAAATTTTTTTTTAAAAACACCAATTGGCGCCTGAAATCCGGCATTTTAATGTTTAACTATTTTATATAGTCTATAACACTCGCGTTACCAAGACGAATCTAACGACGTATGAATCATCAAAATCGGCCCACCCTTTTGGTCTCTAGAATGCCATATAGGAACTAACATACATATACACATACATACATGCATACATACAGACCGATAAACACATTACCCTTCTTTACGTGGCGCAGTCGGGTAAAAATGAGCACAAATATCAAGTATGAATTTAAAATTTTATAATTATTATCACAATATTAATATTAATTAAGAATTTACATTCTGTTTGATTTTTACCTGACTGTCGCGAAGCCCAAAGGAAGATTATGTGTTTGACCTGTATGTAAGTATGACCTACGCTTTGTTCCCTTGTAATCACTAAACGGCTTAACCTGATTTTGATGATTCACACAACGTTAGATTCGTTTTGATAATGATAGTCTCATAGTACCCTATATACAGATATTATAAAAAAAAATCATCCAAATCATTTTAAAAAATAAAACTATCTTTTCGGATTTTTTCGCGGATTTATTTATATTTTTGGTTCCCGACGTTTCGAATGCTTTACAGCAATCATGGTCACGGGAGAGACTAGGGTGTTAGTCATCTCAAAAGCGTTATATACTTGTTATATTGTTGTTAAGAAAGTATTATGTCATCCAGATCAATCTAGTGGGATATCAGGTTTGTAAGAGGCGATAACAAAAATATACACAACTTATAAGTTTAAAAATAATTTTGGATAAGAAATTGTTAAATAAAACTAAAAATGCCTGACTACTGCTCTAAATGAAAAATTACCAGAGGTAATTATTATTAGTTATTTGCTTTGCTTTATAATAAGTGTAATACAGAATCACCTAGGGTCGCACCCGAGCGAAGTGAGGGTAAGTTGCTAGTTATAATTATATTCTAAAAAATATTACTTGAAAAAGAAATTATATATGAAGACTGACTAACTAAAATTTGCTTAATAGTAACAATAAAATTTTGGCTCTGAAATCCAATTCTAATGTATGGGGCTTGTCAAATCAAACAAAATAAGCCTAAACTCAAAGTATCTACTATTAGCCATTGAAGAGTTCCACCTTTCCACCTTCTGGCCTTACCATCAGATCAGGTCAACAATACAGAACCATTGCACTATTAACAGAAATAGAAACACTTGCAAAGTTTCGAGGCAATATAACAATAAGAAGTAGGTTAAATTCTCATTAGCAATTTTTCCACCCTTAGGGGTGGTATTTTTTTAAAATGGGACCAACTTGAAAAGAAACACTTTCATATAAAACAAAAAAATTCCAAATCGGTTAATAAATGATGAAGTTCTAAGGGAACAAACATAAAAAAGTACAGCTGATTTGAGAAGCTCCTCCTTTTCTAAGAAGTCACATGAAAAGGTGAGAACAAGTTGACGAAGAAAAAACATAGTGCAGTCAGAGACCCATGTATTATATATATACATTGTACAATGTACATGTTTTATACTGGCTGCGAACCCTACAATGTGTGAGTCTAGTTACATTGTATAAAACAAATGATTTAATCCATACTAATATTATATATGTAAAAGTTTGTTTGTTTGTTTGTCCTTCTTTCACATCAAAACAGAATTTCGGATTGGAGTCATTTTTGTGTAGAGATAGTTGGAGGGCTGGAGAGTGACATAAGCTTTTTACTGTGGATTATGTGTAGATTATCTCATTCCCATGGAAAAACATGTTATAATATAAGCCAAAAAAATATTTATAATCAGAATTACTTGAAACTTGGCATTAATGTTCTTCAATAAAAATAAATAAATATGTGTTTTAGCATTTTTCGAAATTCATTTCAAAAGAGGGTAAAATAGGTAAAATAGGGGATGAAAATTTGTATCAAATCTACGTTTTTGTAGTTTTAGCGCGAGCGATGTATAAATGTAAAAACTAGCACAAATATCAAGTATTATAATATTAATAATTTATATATATTAATAATATACAAATATTAATAATTTAAATTAAAAAATTACGTTCTATTTGATTTTTTGATTTTTATGTATAAAGAGCATCTGGTGTAAGTTTACTATATATAACCATAATAACTATAAGTCAGGTATCTTATAGGTTATTTCTGTAAGAAAAAACTAGTTAACTTAACATGTGAGTGTAGTAGTTGCTATTACAAATCAATAGAAATAAAAATGATTTCATTTAAATACTTTAATTTTAAGTAAAAAGCTATCATTTTAGTGAAATCGTTACAAAAGCACATTCGCGTAACCGGACATACACATTCGCAACAGCGCACGCACACAAGCAAGAGCGGTGTCAAAGTCTAATCTGAGAACGCGACAGTGTTCTACATAATATTATACGTGGACTACTAGAGCGAGGACTTATAGAGACAGATATTTGAATAACATTCCTAAGGGATAACAACAGGATACAAACTGTAGCGATTCATAACGTAGTTAAAATATTTAACTATCTTACTAGGAAAAATATGATAGTAGGAAATGGTATCCTAATTAAATACAACAATAAAGAAAAAATATAAACCTAGATTTAAATATATAATTTGTAAAACTATTTACAAAGTGATTATTACTAACCTGTAAATCCGGATGATTTTAGCACCAACTATTAACTCGCACAGCGACAAATAGTTACGTGGGTACTGAAATAACAGTACCTTGTTGGTTATTATTTATACACCTGTTACCGACATACTTCCTATGTTTTATATTCACTTCGATTTAGATTCTACCTAAACAATAAAAATTAAAATATGATAGTCTCAATAACAATAAATATATTATTATGTAGACACAGTGTGAGAATTTGTGAAGTACGTCGAAAGTTAAAATTATTTCGACGCACAGTGCGATAGTTTGTAGCAGACCAGTGTCAGATTCGATGAAGAGTCAAGATGAAGAGAGACGACAGACGACAATACCGCCGAACGCGCTGCGTTCAACAACCAACGTTAGGGTTGCCAGCCGTACTCTAAAATAGAGAATAGTACTCTATTTCATGTAAATATACTTTATAATCTGTAATACCTAGCATTGTATTATATGACTAGCGACTCACCCTCGCTACGCTCGGGTTCGTCCCTAGTTACGTTTTACTGCTGAACTGAGCTAAACGTTGATAAGTCAGCCTGTGAGACGCGAGTAGTGAATAAAAATAGTAATTGCGAGTGTACCTTAGGTGATAGACATATAATATTGCGAACTTCCCGGTATAACTTTTTAAGACCTATAATTTTCTAGTACATTGTTTTGATGTATCTCTTAAGGTTCAGCCAGCGTTAGCCATATAAACTTCTAAGGACGACTCGATAGAACCAGTCATTAGGTTTTCCCGCGGGAACGAAAAATGTGCCTGTAGTAAAAGGTATCCTAAATGTTGACTCGAGTGATAAGCTATCACTATACAAAATTTAATTGAAATCGGTTCAATACTTTTTGCGTGAAACGCGCATATCGATTTAACTAAGTTTGTTTTGCTATAGGTATAGATAAGAATAGGTATTGCGAGTGTACCTTGAGAGATAAACATATACTGTTGTAGATATTTCTGTTGGCCTTTTCAAGATCTACAATTTTTTAGTACATTGTTTTGATGTATGTCTTTAGGTTTAGCCAGCGGAGGGTTCCTAAGGAGGACTCGATAAAACCAGTTATTGCGATTTCCCGCGGGAAACAAAGATTTTCCAAAAGTAAAAGTTATCCTAAATGTTGACCCGAGTAATAAGTTATCAGTTCAAAAAATTTCGTTGAAATCAGTTCATTACTTTTTGCGTGAAACGCGTACAGACAAAGAGACAAACAGACAAAAAAATTAATAACTATTGTTTTGGGGTCTATATCGTATACATAATACGTTACAGTCATTGTTTTTAAAAAATATTTTATGTACAGATTTCGCTAAGTTACTGCTTTATTATAGTATCTATACTAATATTATAAAGCTGAAGAGTTTGTTTGATTGTTTGTTTGTTTGTTTGTTTGTTTGGTTGAACGCGCTAATCTCAGGAACTACTGGTTAGAATTGAAAAATTCTTTTTGTGTTGGATAGTCCATTTATCGAGGAAGGCTTTAGGCTATATAACATCAAGCTACGACCAATAGGAGCGGAGCATGAATGAAAAATGTTGCAAAAACGGGAAAAAATGATTCCTTTTGAGAGCTTCTGTTGCGTGCGCTGCGTAAACGGTTAAAAGTTACGCAAAAATAGTGTATGACGGAATTGTTGCCCTTTAAAAGTTCTAAAAAAAAGTCCGCGACAGCATATGTCTATCTTTTAAGGTTGACTCAATATAACCCTTTTTATGGTAATCAAATTTGTTCTAAAATAATGCATTACTTCCGAAGGTGTTTTTATAAACATAATATTAATCCTTATTCAAATAAATAAGTTATTCATCACAAGTATTTAATTTTGAACAAGATTGCACTTGACATCATTTGATTTCAATGAATATCTTAGGAGATATCATAGTTTTAAAATGTACATGAACATTTAACTTTACGCGGACTATGGGTGAGCGCGCTCTCAGCCCGATGCAAGGCGAGGGCGGGGCGGTCGTGAGGGGGGGGGGGGGGGGGGGGTGCGCTGGCTGTCTATTAGTAAAAAATGATTAAAATTAATTCCGTACTTTGAGAGTTTATTGCACAAAATTAAATAAACATATAAAACAGTAGTATAGACTTACATAAATGTTATTGCTGAAACAAAAAGTTCAATATTACTAAATCAAATATGAGATTAATGGAGGAACCTTTGTGGCATTGTCAATCTCTGCCATTATTTACCAATCATGCGGTGCGCAATGAAAGTGGTATATGTAAGAGTATACTAATGTGTAAAACCTAAGAATTTGGTTTTTGATCATCTGAACGCGGGCGGAGCCGCGGGAAATGCTATAGTATAGATAAACTTGCGATTCACGCTTGCTTCGCTCGCGTTCTTCCCTAGGTACTTTTTCACGGTTAGCTATGTTTATACACAAAATATAGTAGCTTGCTACTCCTAAGATATTCATTTAAATTATATAGCGATTTTCCCTCGCTTTGCTCGGGTGCGTACGCCGTACGCGGATTTTGCTAACATTTTTATGGGTTTTAATTTTTTTTCTCGGAACCCTGATTCTTTTTCTAAAATAAAATTAGCCTACGTTACTCCTTATACCATCAGCTATCTGCCAGTCAAAGTCCCGTCAAAATCGGTCCAGCCGTTTCGGAGATTAGCCGGAACAAACAGACAGACAGACAGACAGACAGACAAAAATTGTAAAAAATGTTGTTTTGGTATATGTACCGTGTATACATCCATATGCATTTAGTAAAAAGCGGTTATTTTAATGTTACAAACAGACACTCCAATTTTATTTATCTCTATAGATATGTGGTAACTTAAAGTATACATAAGCTAAAATACACTATTTAACCGACTTCGAAAAAAGTCGAGGTTCTCAATTAGTCGGAATCTCTTTTTGAAGTGAAACTTCTTTAGAATAATTGTGATTTGAAAGATAATGAGAGAATGAGATAGAATACATTACACGAGAAGTCAAAAATAAGGCTAAGTTCAGATGGCCGCGCGGCGACGCGCGCTGCCTCTCGATTCAGCTTTTCAGATGGTGCAGCAGTCTAGTGTGAACAGTCAGTGAGAATGGACGTGGAGGAAGCTATTTGCTTGTGGGTTTTATACCGCAAACTGTGACGTCGTCGTCAAAAGCAAGGACGATACTGGGTGCACTATTATAGCCTGGAGAAAGGTCTATGTAACCCGTATGTGAGAGCGAAGCGATGTACATAAGATACACGGGTGAAGCCGCGAGCAAATTTAGTTTGTATTAAAACTATATTTTAATATTTTCTAGTTTAACGTTTTATTATTTTTAATAAAACAATAAATACTGCCTATCTCTTATGCTACTTAAAGTAGTTGTGCGGTATGAGTAAGTATCATAACGTTTTATTATTATCATTTTAAAGCATAAAAAAACTTTACAACAAAATTGCTTTTTTTTTTTAAAAATAAGCCTATGGAAGTGCTTTAATTTTTCTATAAGTAACAATGTAATTTAATCATTTTCGTTCTCGCTTTGGCTTGTGTCACTCTCATCTCTCTCGAATTCGCTTTCAGAGTCACTGTCAGAGCTGTCTGCTCTAATGTTTTCTTCTCATGTGAATTTAACTTTATAATTTTATGCAACCTAATTGGTCGGGAGGCGTGGCTAGGCCGGTGGACAACGATGACTTACTATTTTCTTAACGCAAATAAACTATTGTCGCAGTTTATTTCCCTTCTTTTATACTTCTCCCAAAAATCTTTTACAAATACACTACACAAAAGGGCCTTCGCAGATGGATCACGGGTACAACTTATCACCTCCAAACATACCTTTTTATACTCTTTGCTATGATAGCGTGTGTTGCTTCAATTTTTAGAAATAACATCTAATAAAAATCTTTAGAGAATTATTCAAGACATGTACGTCATTTCCTCTCATATGAAAATTTGTTATTTGATTTTCAATACATTGCTGTAATTAATAAAAAAAAATCAGCTAACGGTAAGTCGGAGGAACCTCGTCAGCTGGTGCATTTAAATAGGCGATAGATGCTCCCGCCTAACTTCTGGACTTTCAAAGTATCAGCTGACGGTCTTTCCACCGAGATACAGCCAGCTAACATATATAATCATCCATGTTTGAATATAAGCTACTATCAGATAAATTTTCAGTTGAGAGGAAATCATTGAAAGTATACATTTTTTTTCGTGTTCAAGCGACCAGCTGACGTATAATCCACCATGTTATAGTCAGCTGTTGTTTTCTTTCGTCGAGATAATGGATTAGCAACAATTTAACAAATTTTCAGGTGAGAATTAGAGTAGAATTTATGATGCAACTCTCTGATGCATTCCACTAATTATCGCTTGAGAGGAAATAATCGACCAAATTTGCACCTTGCTTCCGGGCTATTATTTTTTTATATTATATTTTAAGTAATGAATAAACAAAATTAGACTATGAATGAATTCCATTTCTTTCTGTAATTACCTTAAAATCTATTTTTTCAGAAAAATTCGAACAAGTGAGAGTCGGACTCGCCCACGGAGGGTTCCGTACAAATTTGTAGGAAATTAGTTTATAGCCCAGTCGAATTGGGATTTGACATTGCAAAAGCTTTTAACAGCATTTCCGTCGGAATTCTTTGGGGGGATCACTGGAAGTCTAAATTTAGATTTTCGGGGTACCAGACCCATTGCGTTATCCACCATCTTGAATATAAGTGTTGATTTTTGTTGATTGAACAACTCGTTTATTTTCAATTTTACGCGAAAAGTTGTAACAAACAAAGTTGTTTAAAATCAAATTTCCTGCAATTTTGGCTCTTATCAATTTTTTCGTAGGATCGATATTTTTCGATTTATACCTGAGAAAAGGACGAAAACGACCATCCTGAGCTTCCGGATGAATACTTCGACAGTTACGAGGATGAATCAAATGACGAAAACTTGGCCGGACCATCGGATAAACGTTCCACACGAACATAATTATTGAGGTTTCGAAAAAAATGCGTGTACAGAAAACAAAATAAATTTTTAATTAGATTTACGCGAATATTTGACATTTTTAAATGAAAATTTTAAAATGTCAAATTTTAAATTTAAATTTAATTTTTAAATGAAATTTTAAATAAAACTAGCTTTTCGGATTTTTTCACGGATTTATTTTGATTTTTCGTCGTCGTGTTGTAAGATCCTGTTATTAATACAATAAAATCAAATAATAAAACTAAACATAACAGACAGTTAGATGTAGTAAGTTCTTACTCTGTGAATCAAAATAACAAAAGTAACAGTCTTTCAAATTAATATTTTTTCATTGTAAATGTATATAGTAATAGTGTTGCTTATAATTTTGTTTCTTTTCTAATTAAGTGCAAAACAAAATTAAAATTATTATTCTTAATTAATGTCAATTTTAACTTTTTTAAAGTACACAATAATGTCACTTTGAATAATAAATATATATTTTTTGTTTATAAATATAATAATGGCAATACTAAATAAGATTATAATCTAATATATAAAATTCTCGTGTCACAGTTTTCGTTGCCATACTCCTCCGAAACGGTTTGACCGATTTTGATGAAATTTTTTGTGCTTATCCGGTATCTATGAGAATCGGCCAACATCTATTTTTCATCCCCCTAAATGTTAGGGGTAGTCCACCCCTAAATTTTTATTTTTTTATTTTTTAGACAAAATTTTTAATTTCTATTTTTTTATGATACAACATACAAAAATACATACAATCCTCAATTTTCACCCTTCTACGATCAACCCTTATTTTTTAATAGCCATTTTAGTAATTTAATCATTTTTCCTCTCCGGTCGAAAACTGATCAATCGTGATTTAATGCAAGCTAGGGACGAACCCGAGCGAAGCGATGGTGAGTCGCTAGTAATTCATAAAATTTTTAAAAATTGTAATAATAATTATAATAATAACAGCCAACATTAAATAAATAACATTCCATATTCAATTATAAAACTTATTAACACGTTCACTGCGGCAATAGGTCGAATCAACCCGATACGAGACTTACCCGTGGTGCGGCACGAAAAATCTGTGTCTTACCGCTGGTGCGGGATAGATATCTCTTTCAATTTATGAAATAAAAAAGGGACTTTTAAAGTTTTATTTTTACCTCTTCAAATATTTGACGTAGATACAAAAAAAATATATCAGATCTATTCGACCCTATAACGACTAGCAGTAAATATTTTTCGCTAGGTGCGGTTATCGGGTCTTTCAGACCTGATGACCCGATGACCCGATAGCAGCACCAGATTTCGTGTTCGTCACACTAGTGTTGCACATAAGTTAGCAACGTCTAAATCGTTATCGACGTATTGTAATTATTGTTACAAGTGGTAATGAGTTTTGACAAAATGAAGAGGTCGAGATGCAGAAAAATGCTTTTGACGTATGAAGGTGAAGTTGAAAGGAATAATAAAACCCGGAATGAAACTGTAAGTCCCGGAATATTTACTAGTCACACGCAAAGTGAAAAAGGTTAAATCTTTTTGCGAATATGAAAAAAAAACCATTTGTTGTAATGAAAAACATATTTCTAATCTTTTTAATAGTCGATAAGTACCTTTTATTTCAACAAAACTTACTATTCATCTCATCGTTGTTTTACTTGTACAACACTATTTTTTTATCGATACACTTTACAAGCAGTGCGGATATCGGGTGAAAACGACCCGAAAATTTTGACAAATCGTTAACATAAGTTACAATAGCCGGATTTTGTTACGAATGTATAAATATACGAAATGATTATTAAAAAATATGTTTCATAAAGAAAATTTAAAAAAATCATTATAATTGCTTCAAAATCCACTTCTGAATACATGTATACCGAACAGATATTTTCGACCCGATAACGCACTCCAAAATCGTCATGCTTCAGGTCTTAGGGACCTTATATAGCACTAGCTGAAAGTCCTCTAAAAATCTTAACGCAGTGAACGTGTTAAAATCATACAAATGTTTAAAATTAAAATTAACAAATACTGTAAGGTACTTTGATGCCATTTTTAAATTTTTTGAATTAATTTTTATTAATTTGTTGGTAGACTGTAACAACTACATAGTAATGCTTTTGAGACATCATAAACCTTAGTTCTCCAGTGACCATAATTGCTGTAAAGCATTCGAAACGTCGGGGACCAAAAATCAAACGTCCATAAATATAAAGACAGTATTGACACCAAGTGATTTTAATGATTGCATTGAAACTCTAAATAAGCGCGAAACATCTAAATTTAACCATTGCAAAAAGAAACATATATTAAAATACCAAAAACTGGTTGAGAAATATAACATCAAAAAGAAAATCATAAACAATAACGGAACGCGCCCACCCACCACAGTTTTAATTTCGTGCGTACGTCAAGCAGTTGTCCTTGTCAATCTGACAAAACAAACGAACTATTCTGCCGTGCTAATTAGAAGTACAGTAAAGAGATTAGGTTAGGGACAGAATAATACCACAGTGTACTAAAAAATAACAGTGGGCTATCGCCTTTGATGTTTGAAGAAAAGCCGACACCGCGAGGCGTACTTCGCATTACGCAGGGTTGTCACAGTTTTTTTTTGTAATTTAATTAAAATATAATATTATTATTTAGTTATTTATCGAAGCTCTTCATAGCAAAGAATACAAAAAGGCATTTCGCGAAGGCAAATTCAAATAGAGTTTTACAAAATTTCATATAGTAATAATAAGCCTTTTATCTATACAGATAAATAAAATTGGAGTGTCTGTTTGTAATATTAAAATAACCGCTTTTTACTAAATGCATATGGATGTATACACGGTACATATACCAAAACAACATTTTTTACAATTATTGTCTTTCTGTCTGTCTGTATGTCTGTTCCGGATAATCTCCGAAACGTCTGGACCAATTTCGACGTGATTTTCACTGGCAGATAGCTGATGTTATAAGGAGTAACTTAGGCTACTTTTATTTTAGACAAAGAATCAGGGTTCCGCGAAAAAAAAATTAAAACCCATGAAATAGTGAACAAAATCCGCGTACGACATACGCACCCGAGTAAAGCGAGAGTAAATTGCTATATAATTAAAATGAAAATTTTAGGAGTACCAAGCTTCTATTTATGTATAAACATAGCTATATACCGTGAAATCGTGCCTAGGGACAAACGCGAGCGAAGCGAGCGTGAGTCGCTAGTTTCTTTAATAAAAAATAAAATATACAATTGGTTTAACAATTACTTGATTTGATTGAATGAATATTTCTATGTAACATTATAATTTATAACTAATTTAATGAATAACTAGATAATTAGAATGAAATAAATTAAGTTATAATAAAAATAAATTTATCATTATTTTCAATTTTTTAGCAAAGTTATTTTTATATGATATAATGTAATTAATAGATTTCCAAATCACCTATCATAAATGGGCAACGGACAAATATTTTCGGTTTCTAGATTTACTGGATTTGAAATTTCTGTTATTAAACTTAATTATGTAAAAAATCCTCATCCTAATAAATAATTTTAGCAAAAAATATATAATATAGCACAGGTAGTATGAACCATTTCAATTGGTTACAAAATAAAATAAACGCGCGATAGCCCTTAACGTCGTGTCCCGAGCTGCTAACTAATTCGGGCGGCAGAAATGTATGCAGCTCGGGCTCGCCTACCCGCGTCTCACCTCTCACACCCCGCACGATTGCCCTGTCTAGAGTCTAGACGGCTTCGTTGGATGACTGTATTGTTTTATAGACTGTGATAATACTATAGTTTTTCGTCAACTTGTTCTCTTCTTCTTAGTTCACTTTTAACGCAGTCAGGTTTTTTATTTTTGTGAATATTTTTTTTATACACAGCTTTTTAGTTTTGGTCAGTTAGACATTTTAAATTTTATTTAACAATTTCTTATTACTTTATTACATATAAGTTGTTTATATTTTTGTAATCCCCTCTTAAAAAGCTGTATTTTGATATCGATTTATTTGAATGAATTTTTTTCAAGATACACAAATTGGCGCCTCGCTATTTTGGTTTTTTAACCGACTTCCAAAAGGAGGAGGTTATCAATTCGATTGGTATTTTTTTTTTTTATGTATGTACATCGATTACTCTGAGATTTATAATCCGATTTGCGTGATTCTTTTTTTGTTTGATGCGGTTTAGTTGCCATGTGGTCCCATAAAAATTTAACATAGTTTGGCCGAGTAGTTTTCATTTTATGGAAAAAAATTATGAATTTTTTTGTTTACGTGGACGTAATTTTACGTGTGCTCGCGGATTGCTTCGTCATTCATGAACCGATTTTAATAATTCTTTTTTTGTTCGAAAGGAGATATTTCAAGGGTGGTACTATAATAAGGAGACCAGGATCTGATGATGGCATCCCAGAGAAATCGAGGGGAACCTTCAAAAATCGTTGTGGCGACTAGTGCGCTTGTTAATTTTTTTCATTAAGTATTTTAAAGCACTACTATTTAATGAAGGTCTGGAGTCGATCTGATAATGGAGCCGACAGATAGTCGAGAAAACTCCTCAACGATTTACAGCAATTACCTGGTGTCTGGGCTTGATTAATTTGTATTGATGGGAACTTTACACCTAGATGGGTTGTGACTGTCATTAGGGGTCTGAATAAATGGCTTAATCGAATATGTTTTTAAAAATCTTTTTTCTTACAATTTACCTGCTTATTACGTCTACACCAAAAATGGAAAAATAAAAACTTTAAAAAAAAACCGACTTCCAGGCACAGAAAAGTAAAAAATAACCTAACGGGGGTTTTCATTTAGAATAGATACCTAATCAGATATTTTCGAAGTCGGTGCCAGCCAATACAAATTAAAGCACACCGACTTCGAAAATATCTGATTAGGTATCTATTCTAAATGAAAACCCCCGTTGGGTTATTTTTTACTTTTCTGTGCCTGGAAGTCGGTTTTTATTTTTTTTATTCAAAAAACTAAACATTTAAATATGTGAAGTTGATAAAACGTAGTGGTAACATTCTCTTTGGAAGTTGACTGTAATAATGTATGTAGTATGTACTGATAATATTTTGGTGCGTAGTGATGTACCTCACAACACTAAAAATTATCGATTATTTTCGTGAACCGTTAAATACAAATAAACTCAATTACAATTTTTATATTTATTTATAACAATAAAAAATAAGTATTTAAAAAATCAAAATAAGTGCAATAAAATAATGTAATTTTTTGGACAAATTAGATAAAAAATTATTAAATAAAGTATAATTTTCATAAAAATATAACAAATAAAATTATTATAAAAAATTTAATAAATGCGAGAATAAAAGTTCTGGCCCGCAAGCTTTTTTATCATGAAAAATTTAATTTATGTAAATTAATATATTACGAAAAAGTAACATAATATATTAATTAAATATTAATTAATAAAAAGAGAAATATCTATCTCAATTTAAAAATTTATACCACTTATATGGTACTTAAATAGTATTTTTCACTAGTTCCATGTACTGGCACTCCTATCTTGTTATTTTTAAAATAATAATTTGAGAATGAGAATTTCAATAATATAGCTCTTTTAGTTTCAGTTTATTCGTATCTGAAAAACGCAATAAGTACAATATTTAGATGAATATAATATTTATTGATTCAAAGTTTTTTTTAAAAAAGCTGTTCTCGAGGATTTCCAACCCTTTTATTATCTTTCCCTCTAATTTAGGGAATCATTTAGAAAGTCAAAGAAGACTAATTTACTCTAAATGCCTGTGTAATACCTCGCCAATATTCGAAGTTACATGAATAGTTACGTTACTTAAATGGTAGACACAAGTTTAATACATATTATATACTCATATTTTTGCCAACTATGTTTTTGAAGTCCCACGTAACATGAAGCGGGCGTTTTGGAAATTACTTAGCCCTTTTCTAAACTATTATTACTAAGTATTTCCCAGTTGATCGACTCAATAATATACCCTAGTACTAAAGCTTTTTACACTACTATTAGACCGACGAGGCAGTCAGGGAACGCTTATGTTATTTCAGACTAGCGACTCACCCTTTGTTTTGCTCAGGTTCGTCGCTAGGTACGTTTTAACGGTTAGTATGAAATAGATATAACTTGTTTTCCAGTGGAAACAAGATAGTCTCCCGCGGTAAAAAGTAGCCAATTTCATTTTTCAGCCTTCCATCTATCTCCACACAAAAAAATCTCTAATATTCAGCACTTTGTTTCGACGTGAAAGAAGTACAAATAAACAAATAAAGTTAACGTTAAGCTGTATATCGTAGAAAGAGAAAGTGTGAAATTTACAAATGTATTTAAGTAGTATATATTAATTTTAAGGTTGCGTTCATAATAATATTATAGTAATAAGGAAAAAAAAATGTGATTTTTACGTTTTTCCGTGATTTTTTCTAATTTTTCTCTTCATAAGAACCTTCCTCGGACTTCAATGAATATTTGAAAAAAAATTCATTGAAGTCCAATAAAGGTTCTTATGAAGAGAAAAATTAGAAAAAAATCACGGAAAAACGTAAAAATCACATGTTTCTTTTTCCTTATTACTATATTATTATAAACGCAACCTTAAAATTAATATATACTACTTGAATGTATTTGTAAATTTCACACTTTCTCTTTCTACGATATACAGTTTGACGTTGACTTTATTTGTTTGTTTGTACTTCTTTCACGTCGAAACAAAGTGCTGAATATTTGTGATTTTTTTGTGTGAAGATAAATAGAAGGAAGGCTGAAGAATGAAATTGGCTACTTTTTACCGCGGGAGACTATCTTGTTCCCACTGGAAAACAATTTATATCTATTTCATACCAAACGTTAAAACGTACCTAGCGACGAACCTGAGCGAAGCGACGGTGAGTAGCTAGTCTGAAATAACATAAGCGTTCCCTGACTGCCTCGTCGGTCTAATAGTAGTGTAAAAAGCTTTAGTAGTAGGGTATATTATTGAGTTGATCTACTGGGAAATACTCAGTAATAATAGTTTAGAAAAGGGCTAAGTAATTTGTAAAACGCCCGCTTCATGTTACGTGGGACTTCAAAAACATAGTTGGCAAAAATATGAGTGTATAATATATATTAAACTTGTGTCTATCATTTAAGTAACGTAACTAACTATTCATGGTTACTTCGAATATTGGCGAGGTATTACACGGGCATTTATTTTTACGAGTAAATTAAAGTCTTCTTTGACTATCTAAATGATTCCCTAAATTAGAGGGAAAGATAATAAAAGGGTTGGAAATCCTCGAGAACAGCTTTTTAAAAAAAAACTTTGAATCAATAAATATTATGTTCATCTAAATATTGTACTTATTGCGTTTTTCAGATACGAATAAACTGAAACTAAAAGAGCTATATTATTAAAATTCTCATTCTCAAATTATTATTTTAAAAATAACAAGATAGGAGTGCCAGTACATGAAACTAGTGAAAAATACTATTTAAATACCATATAAGTGGTATAAATTTTTAAATTGAGATAGATATTTCTCTTTTTATTAATTAATATTTAATTAATATATTATGTTACTTTTTCGTAATATATTAATTTACATAAATTAAATTTTTCATGATAAAAAAGCTTGCGGGCCAGAACTTTTATTCTCGCATTTATTAAATTTTTTATAATAATTTTATTTGTTATATTTTTATGAAAATTATACTTTATTTAATAATTTTTTATCTAATTTGTCCAAAAAAATACATTATTTTATTGCACTTATTTTGATTTTTTAAATACTTATTTTTTATTGTTATAAATAAATATAAAAATTGTAATTGTGTTTATTTGTGTTTAACGGTTCACGAAAATAATCGATAATTTTTAGTGTTGTGAGGTACATCACTACGCACCAAAATATTATCAGTACATACTACATACATTATTACAAGCAACTTCACATGTTTAAATGTTTAATTTTTTGAATAAAAAGTGTTAAGTTTTCATGTATATGATAATACTTAGCTTGTTCTTTTATAATTTGAGCTAAATTTATATACAGAAACGTTAATTACAATACAACACGAGCGTCTATAAAAAATAACCTCAATTTTAGTCTGTTTTAAGAAAACCATCCGAATTTTGATTACAGTGGCTTATTTGCAAGATTTATTAGTGCATATTTGTAAAGCAAGGACTATTCTGTATTTTAGTATCAGTTTTATTATGAATTCACCTACTATAACTCGGATGATTGATTTGAAAATTGCGCGATGAGCTGCGCAAATACAACGTACGAGCCGCGAGTGCTATAAAGTTTTGAATTTGATTGTAACTAACAACTAATATAAATAAATCAAAAAATGGTTTTGTGCGATTACATGCTTATTCATGAAACAGTGTTTCAAATTTAGTGTAAATTTAAACCGTGGTATTGTCAGAAATCAATATATTACAGCAACTACTACATTATACTAACACTGACATATTGTCAGCTTATTTATAATTCATCAATAGTTTAAAGTGTATTTTGTATATGTCATAAATGCTCAGATTACATAATACTTTCTTAGATTTACGCGAATATTTGACATTTAAATAAAACTATCTTTTCGGATTTTTCGCGGATTTATTTTGATTTTTGGTTCCCGACGTTTCGATTGCTTTACAGCAATCATGGTCACGGGAGGGACTAAGGTGTTAGATGTCTCAAAGGTATTATATACGAGTCATACTGTGTATCGAAAGAAGACCCATACAGATAGGTACTTGAATGGTGAATCTCACCACCACCCTTCACAGTTAGCTACCGTGGGAAAATCTTTGTTTCAGAGAGCACGAGGGATCTGTGACGAGCAACACCTGGCCGGAGAGCTGTAACATGTCAAGCAAGTTCTGCGAGACAACAAGCTGCAAGTGCCGCGCCTACGTCACAGGGACCGAGTGAAACCAGCCACAGTCGAGCGCTTCTCTGCAGTCCTACCTTACATGAGAGGAGTCACTGACAAGATTGGCTACATCCTAAAGCGAGCTTCAATTAAAACTTACTTCAAGCCGCCCAAGAAAATAAGTCAATTCTTACCACCTGTCAAGTGCCACATCCCTCTACAAGATGCAGGAGTTTACAAGCTTGATTGTGATTGTGGACTCTCTTACATCGGACAAACAAAGCGATCCATTAGAACTCGGGTCAAGGAACACATAGCTGATGTGAAACACCGTCGTAATACAACATCTGCTGTCTGCAAACATAGTCAGGACCGCCCAAGCCATTATATTCGCTTCGATAGACCCCAAATCCCCGCGAAAGAAAACAGATATCGCCCTAGAATGATTCGGGAAGCCATAGAAATTAAAAAACATCCAAATTTCAATAGGGAAGATGGCTGGGAACTACCATCGTCATGGGATCCTGTGATTAATATAATAAAAGTCAAATAATAAATCTAAACAAAACAGACAGTTAGATGTAGGAAGTTCTTACTGTGCAGATCAAAATAACAGTAATTTAGTATTCAAATTAATATTTTCATTTGCAAATAGTAATTCTTAATTAATTTTAATTTTCTTAGTTCTTAGTTAATTTTAATCTTTTTTAGTTATAAATATAATAAAACACTAAATATAGATTATTAATCAATAAATTTTCTAAAAAATTGTAATAATTATAATAATAAAGCTAAAATTATATAAATACTATAAAATTATATAAATATAAAAGTAATTAAAATTATAAAAATGTTTTAAAATTAAAATTAACAAATATTGTAAGGTACTTTGGTGCCAATTTTCAAGTTTTTTGAATTCATTTTGTTATTTGTGGTAGGCTGTCTGTAACAACTATATAATACCTTTGAGACATCTAACACCTTAGTCTCTCCCGTGACCAAGATTGCTGTAAAGCAATCGAAACGTCGGGAACCAAAAATCAAAATAAATCCGCGAAAAAATCCGAAAAGATAGTTTTATTTAAATGCTCAGATTATTTAAAAACCCAAAACAGCTTGCACATTTTAAATCGGTGCTATATTATTTGAATTACGAGTGTTTTTTTTAAATCATGGTTATATTGGGGAAAAATGACGTGCGGGCTCGGTGTTTAACAGGTGTTGCATGTCAAAAAGCGCGGGGTTCAAGTGGTTAATAGTCCATTGAAAAGTTACATTTGGGGTTGCATTTGTCAGAGGACGCAATTTTATTTTTTAGATATCAAGGAAGGGTTAGTGTAATGTTAAATCCAAGTTTGTGGGGTTGCAACCCTTGTCCCCTGGCCGCCATCTTGGAAAAAGTGGTACAAATGGTTTTTATGGTTTATCTGACAAACTATAGGTCTCACAAAAATTATGTTAAACCATTTTTGGTTGCAAATAAAATTCTCTACAACTTAAGTCAAGTAACTTTTAGTCGTAGAATCAAAAATAACGAAGTTATAAGTGAAAATCGATGAATATTTGAGAAAAAAATTCTATTGGTCGTTATAACTTTTTTTCTGATCATTTTACAAAAAAAATATATATTAGACCATTTTTATAGATAGCTTTTTAAGGAATAATTTTCATTATGAACTTTTTAAATTTTATTCATTAATTAAGGTTTTACAGCGCTGCGAAACGAATACTATTCTTCAGTATTCCTAACTATATGTACATAAATATTAAGGATTTGCCATAATTTTCAATCATCTTTTCATTTTTAGGGTTCCGTACCTCAAAAGGTAAAAAAGGAACCTTTATAATCAAAAACAAAACCATTTGTACCACTTTTCCAAGATGGCGGCCGGGGGACAAGGGTTGCAACCCCACAAACTTGGATTTAACTTTACAATAACCCCTCCTTGATATCTAAAACATAAAATTGCCTCCTCTGACAAATGCACGCTAAGCTCAAAAAAATGTAACATTTCAATGGACTATAAGGTAATTTTAATCATTGTAAAAATTTTTTTTACGTATGACAATGGTTATAAAATAAAAAAATAAATAAATACCACTTTCCGTGCTTCAATTACAGAATTTCATACAAAAGTTAAATCCCCCATTTAACCCCCTTATGGAATGAATTTCGAAAAATGCTAAAACATATATTTATTTAATTGTATTGAACAGCATCAATACCAAGTTTCAATGTTCAAGTTAGGGAATGAATTTCGAAAAATCCTTTCTTAGCGGATGCCTACATTGTATAAGGAATATGTCCTTTCACGTTTTTACGACCAGCGGTTTAGGCTGTTCGTTGATCGATCAGTCAGTCAGTCAGGACAAAGCATTTTATGTATATATAGATTACAACATGCTGGTAAGGAATCTGCCCTCTACCTCTTATACTATTGTGTAAGTCTTACCTACAATTTATGCAAAGTTTTATAAATTAAAAAGCTGCTTTATTCAATTATATATTTACTTTAGGTTCATATTACATGTATTAATAAGGTTGTCGAAATCATTTACTCGTGCACGAAGAACGTCTAATACTAAATCATGAAGTTTGAATGCCATATATAAATCTTTAGCCACGTCGCTCTCCTCACATCGTTTACAATTTTTAAAATATACAGCAGTCATTCCCTTGAGCTCTGACGAAGTAGCACAATAAACGATCGTGCCGGCTCCTTGATTCTAAAACATGATGTTACGTATGATTTTTGTTTTTTAGGAAATATTTTTATACATGTTTTAATAACTAAGTATTTCGCTCAGGGCATGTCCTGTTTCTCATCATCACTACTCACTACATAGTAGGTATAAAACAAAGTCGCTTCCCGCTGTCCTTCTGTAGCTATATATGCTTAGATCTTTAAAACTACTTAACGGATTTTGATGCGGTTTTTTGTAATAGATGGAGTGATTCAAGAGGAAGATTTATATGTATAATACATACATAAAGAAACACTGATAATTTTAGAGGTTTCTAATGTGATGTCGTAAATAAACACATTTTTTTGCGCTTATATTGCAAACACTGGCTGAACCCTGCGAGATAGATCAAAATAATGTACTACAGTATTGTACACCTTAAAAATGTCTACAAAAAAGTCCGCGATGGCATATGTCTATCTCTTAAGGATAACATACTATATCCAAGCCAGGGACGAACCCGAGCGAAGCGAGGGTAAGTCGCTAGTTTATACATATAATAAATTTCTGAGTCGAATTTGTACATTAAATATTTTTTTGGAAAATCTTATTTTAATAGTCATTATTATTATTATTGATACAGAGGCCGAATCTTATAGTTTTTAGAATTTTTGTTTGCCTGTCCGTCTGTCTGGGAACGCATCACGAGAAAAATACGGGACAGATTTTGATTTTTGGTACGATGTTAGCTGTGCAAAACCGGACCGATCTTAAACCAACGACTTTTGGCATGAAAACACGGACACGAATTGCTTACTGGAATGTGCGAACAATAGTCGAGTAGCCCAAGCAGAAGCAGAAATGCTACGATACAAGCTGCAAATACTCGGCCTCAGTGAAGTTCGTAGGAATGGATTCGGGGAACTGAAAACATCGAGAGGACTCACATTAATCTATTCCAGTAAGGAGGAGCACGGCGTGGGACTTCTCCAGCTTTTTGCCAGCGTCGACGTTCCATGGAAGATTCTACATCCTCCGTACTCCTCCTCCGATCCAACACCCTCCATATCATACTGGAACAGGCAACAGAATGGCAAAGAGAGATATACCTTCCTATTGTAGACTTTGAAAAGGCCTTTATACGGTAAGGTTGGCCAGCATCTGGTCCCAACTACGCAAAATTGGCGTCCCCGAGAAAATAATCACCATCACCAGAGCCCTACATAGCACCACAGAAAACGTGCGCTGCGGTATAGAATAGGGCATAACAAATATCCTAGAAGATTTGGACTATGCAGATGATATGTATCTCTTAAGCCAGACATGCAGACCAAATTGGACGACCTACGAAAGAAGGCAGCAAATACAGGGCTCAAAATTAATACAAGGAAGACCCAGGAGATGAGGTGCGGAGCAACGAGTACATTCCCGTTAGTTATCGGCACAGAGGTAGTGGAAAGCGTCCACAAATTCACATACCTCGGAAGTAGCGTGTCAGAAACAGGAGGAACCGAAGAGGACATCACTTCGAGGATCGCTAAAGCACGAGCAACCTTCGCACAACTTCAGCCCGTGTGGCAATTACGGAAACCGATACGGAGAATCAAGCTCAAAATCTTCCGGTCCAACGTGAAGACCGTATTGCTATACGGGTGTGAGACGTGGAAGCTCACCAAGGATATCTCACAGCAACTCCAATCCTTCGTGAACCGACACCTTCGCAAAATCCTAGATATCTACTGGCCCTACAAAATTTCCAACGAGCACCTTTGGGAACGCTGCAAGGAAGTCCCGATCACCCAGCATATCAAACGCCGTAAATGGAGCTGGATATTTCACAGTCTTCGAAGGGATCCTAACCATATACTCGTATGATATACCGATTACCGAGGCAATTCCTAGACTAGAATCCTCAAGGAAAACGCAAAAGTGGCCGTCCCAAAGTAGATCTGGCGGCGGACTATCATTGACGAAGCGAAGGCCTTCGGGAAAACGTGGAGCGAAATCAAACGCGCAGCTCAAGATCGAAGGGGACGGCGATACAATGTGGGCGCCCTCTGCCTCACCTAGGGGACATAGGAACAGGAAGTTAAAACTACTTACGATGGTTTTGGAGAAAGGTAACATTATTGTGTACAGCGCTTCATATGCCCACCAATTGCGACATAGGCCGGTCTTAATAAAAGAACCGGGATGAGCACAAAATATAGATTTATTCGTGTCTTTCCACTGGCAGCTTAAATAATGCATTAGTAGTACGCCACATAATTTTGATAAGTTGTAAGATTTAATAGAGGTATATTTTTCTTTCGGTAATGAAATATCTTCAATATTTGGCCAAGACGAAACCCATTTAAGATTCCTGTAATTTTATAATCTTTATGATTTCAAAGGAGGAAAGGAGGGTTATGTGTTTGACCTGTATGTATGAGTGTGTGTATGTGTGTGCGTGCGTGCGTGCATGCGTGGGAGTGCGTGTGTGTGTATATGTATGTATGTGTGTATGTATGTATGTACGAATGTTCGATCTTATCTCCCCTCATAATTACTAAATGGCTTAACCGATTTTGATGATTCATATGTCATTAGTAGGGCTTATAGATATCGTTAAAAATTAAAATGATGGATCCTAGGCGAAAATTTGTGTATCTTGATTTTTTTTTTCAACGGAATCAGTCAAGTGGGGTATCAGAATTCAGAATGCAGGTTTCTAAGAGGCGATTACAAAAATATACATAACATACTATGCTTAAAAGAAATTTAGGATAAGACATTGTTAAATCAAGCTAAAAATGTCTTACTGAGCAACACTAAAAAGTTGTAAAAAAAAAATACTTACTAAAATAAAAAGACCTGACTGCATAAAATGTGAACTAAAAAGAAGAAAACAAGTTTACGAAGGAACATAGTATTATGCAGTATATATTATAGCAGACATACATACACCCAGCTAATCTAAGTAACTTTATGTATGTCTCCGACTGCATAATACTATGTTCCTTCGGCAACTTGTACGCTTCTTTATAGTTCATTTTTACGCAGTCGAGTCTTTTTATTTTTTTAATATTCTTTATGAAACAAATAATCATACTACTTAATTAGCTACTTGAGTATATTATGTAAAATTATCTTTTAGACCGATCGGAATACGTTTATTTTTAAGAGAAAAAAAAATAATAATTAAAAGCTGAAGTTTTATGTTTTTAAAACGTTAGCAGGTATATAAGGAACAACATCGAGAAATAAGAGAATGAAAAACTTTGAATAATAGGTTTTTTTCAAATTCTGGCTTACTGTGACGTTCTGTCGAAAAATGTTCCGTGCAAAGGTTGTAGGTCTAGTAAAAATCTATAACTTTTATAGATAATACTTTTTTACAATAACCTCAAAGTTTTCGAGATATTTGCAAAACACCCGTAGTTAAATTTTTTTTGGTTTTTTATTTTCAATTGCTGCAATATTTTTTTGATTTCCATGAAACTAGAAGAATGTAGTCTTTGAATTGCATATAGTAACTATTTTTATTTTCAAATTGAAATGTTCAGTCGTTTCCGAGAAATTTATGTTTTATGGTCTCGGGAGGCTGAAAATCACCCCCTTCACTTCAATTGAATGTTCACATTTAAAAAAATATCGTTGAACATTCAAATAGAGCTCATTTTTTTCGTCTTGAACTCTATTTTTTGAAGAAATAAAGATATTTTATGGTCTTCCTGTAAAAAAATTCTTAAAAATTGGAGAAATCGATAATTTTTACTTTGTAAACTACATTTTTTTAATAATAATTGAAAAAGTTTACTTTATTGACCAAATTTTATAAACTGATTACACCAATATCTTTTACGCGAAAAAACGAAAAAAAAGAGTGTGCTGAAGTTCTTAATTTGACGCTTATTATTTATACAATATTGCCGTAAACATTCCAACTTTGCAATTTGACGAGTCGTGAAAAAAATAAACAAAAATTAAGTCACGTAAAGTATAGTATACCTTATCTTTTGTATTTTTTCCTGTAGAATCTATTTGTTATTATATATTTTTTAATTTATCGATATATTGTTAATTTTTAATTGATTTTGGTGTTACATTCAAATTTTAAATCTTTAACAATAAAAAAGTATGGTATAATTGACAATATATTTAGAGGCTAGAGACAGGAGAGAGGAAATTAAGATGAGGTTTTAGCTTCATCCATTAGTTTTTATATTTTCCAAGTCTTTCCGTATAAATCTGCATTTAATTGATACACTGCTGTAAAAAATAAAGGATCAAAAAAAATTTTTGAAGATTTTTTCAGCGAAAAATTACTGTATCGAGATGAAAAAAATTGTTTTATAGCTTTAAATTTCTTTTTTTCAACGTACGGTTATTGCGCAAATATAAGAACGTTTAAAAAAAATCATTTTTTTTTTGTTTTGTTGTTTGATTGACCTTTTATTAGGTTAATATTTTTTTTAAATTAAGCCATACGAAGTGGATAGCATGTTTATTCAGCTTTAATTTGATATCTTCTTCTTCTCTTTACATCATTTTTTTCCTAATATATTCGATAACATACAAGTTATCTTATATTCGGCTAATTACTTAGATATACGAGTATCTTCTTTATGCTATACGCAAGTTACTATTTTTATATTGTAAGGTCATTATGTCTCACTCTTCTAAAAACTTGCTTTACTAGTAAAAACTAGCCAAGTCAAATCTTGAACTTCAATTTATCCTAATTTATCTACTCTGTGTAAATTGTTCGGCTGTTCAAATTTAAGACGTTCTATTTTGAAATAGTAAACACTTTTGTAGCAGAAAAAAACAAGAAATCGTGTTTTAAATTAATTTTAGAATGTTGTATGTTGTTATGAAAAAAATTCAGCATTATCTACAGAACTTGGCACCCAGTTAGATCTCAATTTTTTTGTCGGTAAAATTGACAACCACGCTTATTCTTAATATTGAACTTGGCTCCCATTTTCAAATTTATGTTTTTGATGGAATTTATATATTCATATACATAAAATGCTTTGTCCTGACTGACTGACTGACTTTGTCCTGACTGACTGACGATCAACGCACAACCTAAGCCGCTGGTCGTAGTAACGTGAAAGACATATTCCTTATACACTGTAGAAATCCGTTAAGAAAGGATTTTTCGAAATTCATCCCCTAAGGGTATAGTAGGGGATAATAGATTGTATGAAACTCTGTCATTCTTAATGTGAAATACGCAGAAAGTGGTATTTAGTTTTAAGATAAAAAATAAGGAATATTTTTATTTGATTTTTTTCAAAATTCATCCCATAAAGGGGTAAAAGGGGTAATAAAGTTTATATGAGCAAAAAATTATTTACGATCAGAATTACTTCAAACTTGGTATTAATGCTCTTCAATACAATTAAATAAATTCGTGTTAAAGCATTTCTCGAAATTCATAAGGGGGTAAAATGGGGCATTAAAGTTTATATGAAACTCTATAAATGATGCACGAAAACCTGGTATTTTTAAAATAAAATAAAACCTTTAAAATGAATACAATTTTTTTTCGAAATTCGTCTTCTAAAATGGTAAAAGAGGGTTGTGTTGCCTGTAAGGGGGAAAAATTGTTTTCGATCAGAATTATTTGGAACTTGGTATTAATGCTCTTCAATACAATTAAATAAATATATATTGTACAATTTTTCAAAATTCAGCCCCTAAGTGGGTAAAACTGGGTGGTGAAGTTAGAGTTGGTTGAATATATATTTAAACAGAGTATCATGGCCCAAGTTTTTCATAAGTGCACACTTACTGTGTGGGATATAAAGTAGAGAACGGAGATTATTTGGAATCCAAAGAAAAAATATTATGTATAACTTCTCGGCTGGCCACAGCAATGATAACTATAACAGACTTTGAGCGCGAGAGAGAAAAACGTACGTATCCTGTTATCTATATCCTCCTTCTGAAGGTTAGCACACCTGTAATGAAAAAGTCTCCTAAGTTATGTAACGGGATTAGAGTGTAACTAATTCCTTAATCTGCTCAGAGGGAATCAGTATTAATATCTCGAGTACCCAGTGATGGATTTACCCATAGGCCCGTGAGGCCCGGGCCTAGGGCGGCATAATTTTAGGGGCGGCAAAATTTTCGGGAAGTCAAAATCCTAAATAGTCCGGTAAAATTAAACCAAAACATAAGTGTGAAGCTACATAAATTTACAACAAGCTGAAAATTGGTGAAATCGTTCAAAATATAATTATAAATAAAATTTGAAAGTTCCCCATCTTTCCCCTGTATGGAAAAAAAAAATTTCAAGGTCAAAGGTAAAAAAAAAAGAGTTTTTCGCAATTTTCAACAAAAGGGTAACTTTTATCATAAAAATACTTCGGACAAAAATTGTAGATCATAAAATTATCTATAAAAAATGTGTAAATACTTTTTTCCTACGAGCCACCGTTTCTGAGATGTACCGATTCAAAAATTTGTAAAAGTTGTAATCTTATTATATAAAAGGCAAAAGTAATTGCCTGATGTATCAACGCACAGGCCAAACCCTTAAGGCTAGCAAATTGAAATTTCGCACACCTATTCCTCATATGACGAAGGCATCTACTAAGGGAGGATTTTTCAAAATTCAACCCCCAAGGGGGTGAAATAGGGGATAAAAGTTTGTATGAAACTTTTTATTTTTTGGACATATTTGCATGAAATTTTGTATGAATTAAATATGGTAAAAATAATGAGTTGTGTATTTCAGCGATTTCTAAAATTCAACTCCTAAGAGGGTGAAATGGGGGATAAAAGTTTGTATGAAACTTTTTATTCCTAGGACATAATATTTGCGTGAAATTTCGTATTTTTCGTAATTTGATCGCAAGCGAAGCCACGGGTTCTTCTAGTCGGCATAATATGCACGAGTACGCCTCGTACATACATCTCTAGAGTTGTAATATATGTTACAAATTTTTGAATCGTTATATCTCAGAAACGATGGCTTGTAGGAAAAAAAGTATTCATACATTTTTTATAGATAATTTTATGATCTACATTTTTTGTCTAAAGTATTTTTATGATAAAACTTACCGTTTTACTGAAAATCGTGAAAAACTCGTTTGTTTGACCTTTGACCTTGAATAAAAATTTTTCCATACAGGGGAAAGATGGGGAACTTTCAAATCTTATTTATAATCATATTTTGAACGATTTCACCAATTTTGAGCTTGTTGTAAATTTATGTAGCTTCGAATGTCTAAATTCACCGGATTAAAAGGCGAAAAAAGTCAAAGGCAATCCGAATTCAAAAATCGGTTATATTAGATTCTCTTTGAAATATGAAAAATTAAAAAAAAAACCAGTAAAATATAATGAATAATATTATAACGATTGAATTTACTTTTTAATTAATCGCAAGATTATTTTTATAATAGATCAATAGATATTTATTAACATGAGTCTTTATCGGAAAATGCTGTTGATTTATTTACAAAAGAGGAATAATAAGTTGAAAAATTTTGAGAAATGTTCTTCTATATTTTTTGTATTTCCAGTAAAAAAAAAATTATTGAAAAAAAAACAAATTTTAAGAATTCACTGTTTTCGGATTTTTCCCCTTATATGCATACAGTTACCCATCTGGACACCAAATTTCAGTTTTCTAGGTCATCTGGAAGTGAGTTAGGTTTTACTACTATATGTCAGTCAGTGATAAAAATGCTGATTTTTAGACGTTAATATCTCAATTACCGTTTGTGCTGTATTTATGAAATTGGGGATTGTTAATCTAAGTGGATTAAATAATGAACCAAATTTTATGTTCATGTATCATATGTTAAATAGATTTTGAGTTATTACGAGGTGAAAAGTGGCTCCAAATGGTTCGTGTAAAATATACACACAGTGCTGCGTCGCCAGTTTCTTTTGGCTTGAACTTGGCTGGACACGATACCGCGTGTCTTGATGTTAATATTCATCTTTAAAAAGTTATTTCCATATTTATAATTTATACTCGGAATTCTATTTAATAAATTAATGTAGAATAATCAATAAGAAGTTGTATTTAATTTAATAAAATTTTATCGATAAAAATTTTAACATTTGAAAATTTAATCTTTAATTTTTAACCCCCGACGCAAAAAGAGGGGTGTTATAAGTTTGACGTCGTCTGTCTGTCCGTGTGTGTGTGTGTATGTGTGTGTGGGTGCGTGCGTGCTTGCGTGCGTGCGTGCGTGCGTGCGTGCGAGCGTGCGTGCGTGCGTGCGTGCGCGCGTGCGTGCGTGCGTGCGTGCGTGCGTGTGTGTCTTGTCTGTCTGTGGCATCGTAGCTCTCAAACGGATGGACCGATTTCGATGCGGTTTGTTTTCATTTGAAAGCCAGTTTCCTTGCGGTGGTTCTTAGCTATGTTTGGTTAATATCGGTCCAGCAGTGTAAGAGTATCAGCTCTTTTCCAAAATGCGGTAAGGCATTTTGGCTTATGATTAGGTACTTGATTAAGTGCTTCACGTGCGTAGGGGGTTTTTTAAATTTTTAATTTATATTGCTATAATAATCACTCCCTCACAAAGCAAAAAAGGCGGCCTATCAATCGGGGCCTAGGGCGGCATCAAGCCTAAATCCGCCACTGCGAGTACCACTGATAACCTCTGACTACCCGTTTAGATTTAATCGATTGTAATTCCTTCTTGAAGTTTGCTTTACAATGACCATTAATATATCTCAGGACCAGTCGTTAAGAGTAGCAGGCATAGACTTAAAAGAGGATTGCTTCTCACAGGGACATTTTAACAGAACCCACAAATAGACAGAACATTCACTAATGTTGTATATTTGTGGTTGTTTTTTTAGCGTAGACTAAGTTAAGTGAATCTAGATTGATTATATAAATAAATACATACATAATATAAAAATGTCTATTTGACAACATATAAGTTCAATGGAAATTAAAACTGAGCAATTTTTTTAATCCACGCGAGCGTAACCGCAAGCAAAAAGCTATAGCAAAATGAGAATGGCACTTTATATATTATGTAACTTAAAAAGATGGATGTACGTGAAGTCTTTAAAAATAACATAGATGTTAGCCTGTCAGTATGTTATTTAAAAGTCCATATTACCAAAGTTACATGATTCTAAAGTTATAAACATTGTATCATCTATGCGAGTTGTATCATTGCTCTCTTACTCTTACTTTAGAAAGATGGGAGTAGAAAAATGAGCAAAAAATAGAGGCAATGGAGTTTGCTAAATACCTATAACTAAACAGAGGTTTTCATTTAAAATTCGGTGTGCTTTGATTTGTATTGGCTGGCACCGACTTCGAAAATATCTGATTAGGTATCTATTTTAAATGAAAACCTCTGTTTAGTTATTTTTTACTTTTCAGTGCCAGGAAGTCGGTTTTTATTTTTTTTTTTAAAGTTTTTATTTTTTCATTTTTAGTGTAGACGTAATAAGCAAGTAATTTGTAAGAAGAAAGATTTTTAATAAAAACATAATATTCGATTAAGCCATTTATTTAAAAACCGCTTGACCGATTTCGATAAAATTTATATGGGACCACCGGGGAAGAATACTCTTTGAAACAAAAAAAAAAATTTTCCAAATCGGTTCAGCCGTCTTCGAGAAATCCGTGAACATACATAAAAAAAAAAAAGATTCCGACGAATTGAGAACCTCCTCCTTTTTGGAAGTCGGTTAAAAATGAAAATTTATTTACCGAATATTATATCTACGTTTAACATCTATACAGATAAATAAAATTGGAGTGTCTGTTTGTAATCTATACTATAATAAAGCAGTAACTTAGCGAAATCTGTACATGAAATATTTTTTAAAAACAATGACTGTAATGTATTACGTATACGATGTTGACCCCAAAACAATAGTTATTATTTTTTTTGTCTGTTTGTCTGTTTGTCTGTACGCGTTTCACGCAAAAAGTAATGAACCGATTTCAACGAAATTTTGTGAACTGATAACTTATTACTCGGGTCAACATTTAGGATAACTTTTACTTTTGGAAAATCTTTGTTTCCCGCGGGAAATCGCAATAACTGGTTTTATCGAGTCCTCCTTAGGAACCCTCCGCTGGCTAAACCTAAAGACATACATCAAAACAATGTACTAAAAAATTATAGATCTTGAAAAGGCCAACAGAAATATCTACAACAGTATATGTCTATCTCTCAAGGTACACTCGCAATACCTATTCTTATCTATACCTATAGCAAAACTAACATAGTTAAATCGATGTGCGCGTTTCACGCAAAAAGTACTGAACCGATTTCAATTAAATTTTGTATAGTGATAGCTTATCACTCGAGTCAACATTTAGGATACCTTTTACTACAGGCACATTTTTCGTTCCCGCGGGAAAACGCAATGACTGGTTCTATCGAGTCGTCCTTAGAAGTTTATATGGCTAACGCTGGCTGAACCTTAAGAGATAAATCAAAACAATGTACTAGAAAATTGTAGGTCTTAAAAAGTTATACAGGGAAGTTCGCAATATTATATGTCTATCACCTAAGGTACACTCGCAATTACTATTTTATTCCCTACTCGCGACTCACAGGCTGACTTATCAACGTTTAGCTCAGTTCAGCAGTGAAACGTAACCTAGGGACGAACCCGAGCGAAGCGAGGGTGAGTCGCTAGTATTAAAATAACTGCTTTTTACTAAATGCATATGGATGTATACACGGTACACGTACCAAAACAACATTTTTTACAATTTTTGTCTGTCTGTCGGTCTGTCTGTCTGTCTGTTTGTTCCGGCTAATCTCCCAAACGGCTGAACCGATTTTGACGGGACTTTCACTGGCAGATAGCTGATGTTATAAGGAGTAACTTAGGCTACTTTTATTTTAGAAAAAGAATCAGGGTTCCGCAAATAAAAATTAAAACTCATGAAATTGTGAACAAAATCGCCCGAGCGAAGCGAAATGAATATCTTAGGAGTAGCAAGGTACTATTTATGTATAAACATAGCTAACCGTGAAAACGAACCTAGGGACGGCCGCTAGCGAAGCGAGCGTGAGTCGCTAGTCTTTTATAATCCTGGATATTTTGAGTTACGATCGCAAAAATTAAATTTGTTAACGGACTTCCAAAAGGAGGAGGTTATCAATTCGATTGGTATTTTGTTTTATGTATGTACATCGATTACTCTGAGATTTATGATCCGATTTACGTGATTCTTCTTTTGTTTGATGCGGAATAGTTGCCATTTGGTCCCATAAAAATTTAACATAGTTTGGCCCAGTAGTTTTCATTTTATGAAAAAAAAAAATGAAAATTTTTGTTTACGTGGATGTAATTTTATGTATGTTCGCGGATTGCTTCGTCGTTCATGAACCGATTTTAATGATTCTTTTTTTGTTTGAAAGGAGATATCTCAAGGGTGGTACCATAATAAGGAAACCAGGATCTGATGATGGAACTGAAAGATAGTCGAAGAAACTCCTCAACGATTTACAGCAATTACCTGGTGTTTGGGTTTGATTAATTTGTATTGATGAGAACTTTACACCTAGATGGGTTGTGAGTGTCATTAGGGGTCTGAATAAATGGCTTAATCTAATATGTTTTTAAAAATCTTTCTTCTTACAAATTACCTGCTTATTACGTCTACACCAAAAATGGAAAAATAAAAACTTAAAAAAAAACCGACTTCCAGGCACAGAAAAGTAAAAAATAACCTAACGGAGGTTTTCATTTAGAATAGATACCTAATCAGATATTATCGAAGTTGGTGCCAGCCAATACAAATCAAAGCACACCGACTTCGACTATATCTGATTAGGTATCTATTCTAAATGAAAACCCCCGTTTGGTTATTTTTTACTTTTCTGTGCCTGGAAGTCGGTTTTTATTTTTTTTTTAAGTTTTTATTTTGCATATATCTCTTTAAGAAATAATAAAACTTACACGAACTTATTTTTGTAAACAATAAAGTATGTATTGCGAAAAAGTTTTTTTTTTGTTAATAGTTTGATCGTGGGCGAAGATGCGGGTTCTGCTAATCATCAATATCTTAACAGTTAATGTACGCATAATAAAGTCAAAATTTTGATCCGCACAGTAAGAACTTTATACATCTAACTGTCTTATATAATATTTTTTATTTGTAAATGTAATCTATACATCTATACAGATAAATAAAATTGGAGTGTCTGTTTGTAATATTAAAATAACCGCTTTTTACTAAATGCATATGGATGTATACACGGTACATATACCAAAACAACATTTTTACAATTTTTGTCTGTCTGTCTGTCGGTCTGTCTGTCTATCTGTCTGTTTGTTCCGGCTAATCTCCGAAACGGCTGGACCGATTTTGACGGGACTTTCACTGGCAGATAGCTGATGTTATAAGGAGTAACTTAGGCTCTTATTTTAGAAAAAGAATCAGGGTTCCGCAAAAAAATTAAAACCCATAAAATTATGAACAAAATCCGCGTACGGCGTACGCACCCGAGCAAAGCGAGGGTAAATCGCTATATAATTTAAATGTACATCTTAGGAGTAGCAAGCTACTATTTATGTATAATAGCTAACCGTGAAAACGTACCTAGGGACGAACGCGAGCGAAGCGAGCGTGAGTCGCTAGTTCTTAATAAATTTTAACTTTTTAAATTACACATAGAACAATAATGTGGTTTAAATAATTAATACTTTTTTTTTATGGTTATAAATATAATAATGGTAGTACTAAATATAAATTACTAATCAATAAAATTTTCTAAAAAATTGCAATAATTATGATAATAACAGCTAAAATTATATAAATAATATTCCACATTCAAGTATAAAAGTAATTAAAATTATGAAATCTTTAAAATTAAAATTAACAAATATTGTATGGTACTTTGGTGCCTTTCATCAAGTTTTTTGAATTCATTTTGTTATTTTGTGAGTAAGGCTGTCTGTAACAACTATATAATACCTTTAAGACATCTAACGCCTTAGTCTCTCCCGTGATCATGATTGCTGTAAAGCATTTGAAACGTCGGGAACCAAAAATCTAAATAAATCCACGAATAAAAACTTTTAAGAAAATAAATAATAAAAACCGACATTAAAAAAAGCACTAAACATAAAAAAATAACTGATTGGTAGTTTCATTTACTATAAATACCTAATCAGATATTTTCCAAGTCGGTGTGCTTTGATTTGTATCGGCTGGCATCGATAAAAAAAAATATCAATCGAATTGAGAACCTCCTCCTTTTTGAAGTCGGTTAAAAATCCGAAAAGATAGTTTTATTTAAAATGTCAAATATTCGCGTAAATCTAAGAAAGTATTAATTTAACTCTATCAAAAATTGATAGTCTTGATAAATTCGAAAACGTAATGACATAAATAGATTCTACGGGAAATAAAAACTTTTTAAAAAAAAATAAAAACCGACTTCCTGGCACTGAAAAGTAAAAAATAACTAAACAGAGGTTTTCATTTAAAATAGATACCTAATCAGATATTTTCGAAGTCGGTGTGCTTTGATTTGTATTGGCTGGCACCGACTTCGAAAATATCTGATTAGGTATCTATTCTAAATGAAAACCTCTGTTTAGTTATTTTTTACTTTTCAGTGCCAGGAAGTCGGTTTTTATTTTTTTTTAAAAAGTTTTTATTTTTCCATTTTTAGTGTAGACGTAATAAGCAAGTAATTTGTAAGAAGAAAGATTTTTAATAAAAACATAATATTCGATTAAGCCATTTATTTAAAAACCGCTTGACCGATTTCGATAAAATTTATATGGGACCACCGGGGAAGAATACTCTTTGAAACAAAAAAAAAATTTTCCAAATCGGTTCAGCCGTCTTCGAGAAATCCGTGAACATACATAAATAATAAAAACATAATATTCGATTAAGCCATTTATTTAAAAACCGCTTGACCGATTTCGATAAAATTTATATGGGACCACCGGGGAAGAATACTCTTTGAAACAAAAAAAAAAATTCCAAATCGGTTCAGCCGTCTTCGAGAAATCCGTGAACATACATAAAAAAAAAAAAAAAAAGATTCCGACGAATTGAGAACCTCCTCCTTTTTGGAAGTCGGTTAAAAATACAAAAGAAGGGTATACTTTACGTGACTTCTAATTATTTTTATTTTTTCACGACTCATCAAATTGCAAAGTTGGAATGTTTACGGCAACATTGTATCTATACTATAATAAAGCAGTAACTTAGCGAAATCTATATATACATAAAATGCTTTGTCCTGACTGACTGACTGATCGATCAACGCACAGCCTAAACCGTTGGTCGTAGAAACGTGAAATTTAAAGGACATATTCCTTATACAATGTCGGCATCCGCTAAGAAGGGATTTTTCAAAATTCATCCCCTAAGGGGGTCAAATAGGGGATAAAAGATTGTATGAAACTCTGTCATTCTTAATGCAAAATGCACGAAAAGTGGTATTTAGCTTTAAGATTAAAAAATAAGAAATATATGTATAAGATTTTTTTCGAAATTCATCCCTTAAAAGGGCAAAAGGGGGCGATAAAGTTTATATGGGCAAACAATTATTTATGATCAGAATTACTTGAAACTTCATATTCATGCTCTTCAATACTATTAAATAAATATGTATTTTAGAATTTTTTGAAATTCATCCCATAAGGCTGTCAATTAGGGGATGAAAGTTTGTATGAAACTCTGTAATTGATGCACGGAAAATAGTATTTACCTATAAAATGAAAACTAAAACAATACAAATATCCTTTTTTTTTCTGAAATCCATCCCATAAAAGGGTAAAAGGGGGTTATGCTGTTTATATGAGAAAAAAATGTTTATAATCAGAATTACTTGAAACTGATATTAATGCTCTTAAATAGAATTAAATAAACATGTATTGTAGATTTTTTTTAAATTCAGCCCCTAAGTGGGTAAAACTGGGCGTTGAATATATACATACCTACTGTATTGCGAAAATATTTTTTTTCGTAGTTTAATCGCGGGCGAACCCGCGGGTTCTGCTAGTCTGTACATAAAATATTTTTTAAAAACAATGACTGCAACGTATTAAGTATACGATATAGACCCCAAAACAATAGTTATTAAATTTTTTGTCTGTTTGTCTGTACGCGTTTAGTCATAGTAGATAGTTTATCACTCGGGTCAACATTTAGGATACCTTTTGTTAACGCCGTTTCGTCTGCCAGCTGTAACCCGCACATGCAATGCTTCATATACGTCTACGCACACATAGGCATTGCGGGTCCCGACCGCTGGACGCAGTTTAACCTCCATTCGCCTTTTTCTCCACGCGCGAGCTACATGTCGGGTCCAACTATAATTATTGTATACATATACCTTTGTCTAAATTTCTTATTAAACAAGTAATTAATTTAATGTGGAGTCTTTTACCCCGTCCACCTACATATTCTTCCGAACAAGGAAAGTTTTGGCGACCGTGACAGGACCTGCAAGAATCGGACTTTGACCCAGCGCACGTGGAAGTACGTGGAAGGACACGTAGCGGTCATACAATAGCAGCTTCTTTTCGGATCAAGGGAGGAATTTCTAATAAAAGGAATACTACGCCAGAAGAACTCGCATCTATTTGTAGCAGCCAGCCGGTCTAGCTTAAGCGCCGCAGCATTGGTTCAGCATTTACAAAAAGAGTGAGCTCGTTCCTATATATTTATTCCTTTTCCTAGCTTTGAGTTCTTCCTCGATCTGCTTTATTCTGTTATTGTCTTGTTTTTGCACAATATATTTCAATGTTTCATTTTACAAAATACAGCATAAAAATATCTGATGGAAAATAATATAATATTAAATTATATACAAACTTCAAATCAATAAGAAACATTTATCCATCCTTGCTTATACAAAAAATATTTATTTAATATTGCAAACAGATTATTTGCCGATGTGTCGATTCTACGAGCATAATTTCAACGTACTCTAAACTCATAACTCCTTAATAATTCTAAGTAAAGATATACCTATGTATTGTATGTCTTACATCAAATAATCAACGATTTTTTCTTTAATTTCATTTCTATATTGCGTATTTCTAATTCCAATCTGCACTAGCTCTGCTGCCTTTTACGCCTATATTTTCAACTATTTATATTTATTTGCATATAATTCTGCGTATACGCATTGTAACATTCCAGTTCCGAGCATCCTACGAGTGCGTCCGAAGTATCATTGAACGTTACGACGTGGCTACCGCTTGCGATTGACAAATGCACGTTGCTTCCTTGTCGCACTGCTATTAGATTGCAACTGATAAGAGACCCGTTTAGCTACAGCTGACTACGTTCGTCGCCCAACCGTAATAGTGAGGAACGTGATATTTTTATATTATTATTTTTTATCATATAAAATAAAATAAGTTTTTTTGTTTTTTAATTTTCATAGCTTGTTTGTTAAGTTAATAATGTCGGATCTTAAAGAATTATTTATTAAGCGTAGCTCAATTAAAGGTCGTATAACTAAATTCAAAAATTACTTAGAAGCCCTAGAATCTACAGATAATGTATCGTCATTAGAAATTAATTCGTTAAACTTACGACTAACAAAATTCACTGAATTATTTAATGAGTTTGACGATTTGCAAGGTCGGATAGAAATTTTAAATGAATCTAATTTAAAAACTGAGTTATGCGAAAGAGATTTGATAGAAAATGATTTTTACTATTGTATTTCTAGAAGTAAAGAATTTTTAGACACCGAGTCTGCTCCCTCGTTGTTTAAGAATGCAAACTCAATACATTCCAACCATCATCATCAAGACGATGAAGCAGTATTTGGTTTTCGATTACCAGTAATTAAAATACCTAATTTTGATGGTAAATATTCTAAGTGGTTGGAATTTAGGGACACGTTTAATTCTTTAGTTCATACAAATAATAAAATTCGTAATATACATAAATTTTATTACCTAAATTCGTATCTCGAAGGTGATGCATCCTTAGTTATACACAACTTAGAAGTTACAGATCAAAACTATAATGAAGCTTGGAAGTTGCTTTGCGATAGATATGATAATAAAAGGCAGCTCATTCACAACCATCTAGTTTCACTTTTTAATTTTGAGCCTATAGCACGTGAATCTGATAAATCCTTAAGATTTATTATTGATCACGTAGCCAAAAATCTCCGAGCTCTCAGTACCTTGGGTCAGCCTACCGATAAGTGGGACACACTTATTATATATTTAATGTCTACGAAATTAGATTCTAACACTATCTTGAAGTGGGAGGAACATAGAAATTCCCTCCAAGATATTCCTACATTAGAAGAATTTAAGGCATTTTTGAAAGGTCGTGCAGATGTTTTAGAGTCTATTCAAGGTAACAAGCACGAAACTCATAAACCCGTTAGGCGTTCAGGTGATAGTTTAACTCGTCAGAAAACTCAGACCCGTTCCTTTGTGGTTTCAGCTCCTGAGCCTGCCCCTTCTAAGAACTTAGAGTGCCTAGTTTGCCACGAAAAACATCGCATATACGATTGTCCTACTTTTAAGGCCAAAACACCCGAGGAGAGAATTTCTCAAGCCAATAGTCTAAAATTATGCCATAATTGCTTGAGAAGAGGTCATGATTATCGCCAGTGTAGACTTTATGGCACATGTAAATTGTGTAAGAAACGTCATAACTCCTTGCTACATTATTCTATTGAGCCGAGCAATTGTAATAAAAATATTTCTGTATCGTTGTCGGCCGCGTCTAATATCGAAACTATATTAAGTACAGCATTAATTCATGTCACAAATCCACAAACAAATCATACTTTGACTGTCCGCGCTTTACTTGACAGTGGTAGTCAGACTTCTTTTATAACAGAGTCGCTTAAAAGAAGACTCAACCTTACTCCATGTTCTTCCAGCGTTCATAACATAATAGGTATAGGCAACATGCTGCAGCATGTTAATACTGAACGTTGTACAATACGCATAAGTTCTAAAAATAGCCATTTTAGTACTAAATTAACTTGTTTAGTATTACCTCAAATTTCAGGAAAATTGCCTAAATGTTTTATTAACATAAGTCACCTTGATTTATCTCCATTTAATCTCGCTGACCCTACTTTTAATATTCCATCTGACATTGATGTTCTGATTGGTGCAGATTTATTTTGGGACATTTTATGTTCTGAGCAGCAGTCTTTAGGTGCAAATAACCCCATACTGCGCAGCTCTAAACTAGGATGGATATTAGCTGGTCCTATGCGCTTCAATTCTTCAGATAAGGGTGCTATTCATTGCAATTTTTCTCACACTGTTGAAATACATAATGACCTAAAAATGTTTTGGGAACTTGAAGGCCTCCCCTAAAAAAAGGTTCACTCTGAAAGCGAAAGGTTTTGTGAAGAACATTTTCTAAAACATACTCGGCGACTCGATGACGGTCGCTTTTGCGTTAAACTTCCACTCTTCGATGAGCCTACTTGCTTGGGTGATTCATACCAAAGCACTAAGAAAAGGTTTCTTAATTTAAAAAAAACGTTACAAAGAGTAGTTGCTTATATCTTTAGATTTTCAAATAACTGCAAATTTCCTAAAAATAAATATTCAGGTCCATTACAAGCAGAAGAGCTAAAACGCTCATTCACTGTTTTGATTAAGCTCTCACAACAAAATTCATTTGAAAGAGAGTTATCACTTTTAAACAATAACAGATGTATAAACGCTAAATCTGTACTATCTTCTCTTGCTCCATTTTTAGATGCTGAAGGTGTTATAAGGGTCGGTGGTCGCTTGCAGGCGTCGAAATACCCTTATGATAAGAAATATCCCATGTTATTACATTCGTCTAATCACCTAACTAAGCTTATTTTTGAATACGAGCACAAGCGTCTGTTGCACGCGGGTCCACAACAGCTGTTAGCCTCTGTTAGGGAGCGTATATGGCCTATAGGTGGTAGGACACTAGCTAGAAGAACGGTTCGTAATTGCGCTATTTGTCGCCGCTATAAGGGACAAGCAATGAAAAATATCATGGGCAATCTGCCAGTAGAACGCTTAATGCCTGATTTTCCTTTTCGTGCTGTCGGTACAGATTTCGCGGGCCCATTTATGATAGCTGATCGAAGGGGACGCGGAGCTAAAATAACAAAATGTTATATGTGTATTTTTATCTGTTTTAGATTTAAATGCATACATCTAGAGGCTGTGAGTGAGCTGTCCAAGGATGGTTTCATACTAGCGCTAAAAAGGTTTATTTCCCGTCGTGGTATACCTAATCAAATATTTTGTGACAATGGGAGAAATTTTACTGCCGCTTCTAAGGAAATAAGTATTTTTTATAAATTACATAAAGATTCGCTATCTGATTTTGCATCGGAAAAGGGCATTGAATTTCGATTTTCGCCACCGTACGCACCTCACTTTGGCGGTTTATGGGAGGCGGGCGTGAAGTCAGCTAAATATCATATCACGCGCATATTAGGCAATAGTCATTTAACTTACGAGGAACTATCATCTTTATTTTCGCAGGTCGAGGCAATCCTCAATAGCCGTCCTCTTTGTCCTCTCAGTTCCTTACCTGACGACTATAGTCCTCTCACACCGGGCCACTTTTTAATAGGCAGACCATTGACCGCATTACCAGGTCCAAATTATATGGAGCACAATTTTAATTATTTAAATCGATTTCAGCGACTTGAGACTATGAGGCAGCATTTTTGGAAGCGTTGGGTCGCTGAATACATAGCCGAGCTTCAACAGCGTATCAAGTGGAAGGTGAAATGCAAGGACCTTCAACTCAACGATTTGGTCCTTATAAAGGAAGAAAATCTACCACCTTTACAATGGCGACTTGGAAGAGTGGTCAAATTATTCTATGGGCCGGACAATATACCACGAGTAGCCGACATAACCACTTCACGAGGCACAATTCGACGAGCTATCAATCGCATTTGTCTTCTTCCTTCGGACAGTGACGAGTCTTGAAGGCTTTAGCCTTCAAGGGCCGGGACGATGTTAACGCCGTTTCGTCTGCCAGCTGTAACCCGCACATGCAATGCTTCATATACGTCTACGCACACATAGGCATTGCGGGTCCCGACCGCTGGACGCAGTTTAACCTCCATTCGCCTTTTTCTCCACGCGCGAGCTACATGTCGGGTCCAACTATAATTATTGTATACATATACCTTTGTCTAAATTTCTTATTAAACAAGTAATTAATTTAATGTGGAGTCTTTTACCCCGTCCACCTACATATTCTTCCGAACACCTTTTATTACAGGCACATATTTCGTTCCCGCGGGAAAACGCAATGACTGGTTCTATCGAGTCGTCCTTAGAAATTTCTATGGCTAACGCTGGCTGAACCTTAAGAGATACATCAAAACAATGTACTAGAAAATTGTAGGTCTTAAAAAGTTCTACAGGAAAGTTCTCAACAGTATATGTCTATCTCCTAAAGTACACTCGCTATAACTATTTTTATTAAATGATATTACTGTTTTCTTATACGAGTACGTTATCTATACTATAATAAAGCAGTAACTTAGCGAAATCTGTACATAAAATATTTTTTAAAAACAATGACTGTAACGTATTAAGTATACGATATAGACCCCAAAACAATAGTTATTAAATTTTTTGTCTGTTTGTCTGTTTGTCTGTACGTGTTTCACGCAAAAAGTACTGAACCGATTTTAACAAAATTTTGTATAGTGATAGTTTATCACTCGGGTCAACATTTAGGATACCTTTTACTACAGGCGCATATTTCGTTCCCGCGGGAAAACGCAATGACTGGTTCTATCGAGTCGTCCTTAGAAATTTCTATGGCTAACGCTGGCTGAACCTTAAGAGATACATCAAAACAATGTACTAGAAAATTGTAGGTCTTAAAAAGTTATACCGGGAAGTTCGCAATATTATACGTCTATCACCTAAGGTACATTCGCAATTACTATTTTTATTCACTACTCGCGACTCACAGACTGACTTATCAAAGTTTAGCTCAGTTCAGCAGTAAAACGTAACTAGGGACGAACCCGAGCGAAGCGAGGGTGAGTCGCTAGTAAATAATAAGCGTCAAATTAAAAACTTAAAAACGCTCTTTTATTCGTTTTTTCCCGTAAAATATATTGTGTGTGTGTAATCAGTTTATAAAATTTGGTCAATAAAGTATACTTTTTTAATGATTATTAAAAAATGTAGTTTACAAAGTAAAAATTATCGATTTTTCCAATTTTTAAAATTTTTCTGAATGCTTTATATGAAGACCATAAAATATTTTTATTTTTTCAAAAAATAGAGTTCAAGACGAAAAAAATGAGCTCTATTTGAATATTCAACGATATTTTTTTTAAATGAGAATACGCAATTGAAATGAAGGGGGTGATTTTCAGCCTCCCGAGACCATAAAACATAAATTACTCGGAAACGACTAAACATTTCAATTTCAAAATAAAAATAGTTATTGTATGTAATTTATAGATAACATTCCTCTAGTTTCATGAAAACCAAAAAATTATTGCAGAAATTTAAAATAAAAAACCAAAAAAAAAAAGAATTAAAAAAAAAGGTATTTTGCAAATATCTCGAAAACTTTGAGGTTATTGTAAAAGGTATCATCTATAAAAGTTGTAGATTTTTACTAGATCTACAACTTTTGTACGGAACATTTTTCGATAGGACGTCACAGTAAGCCAGAATTTAAAAAAAAAACTATTTTTCAACGTTTTTCATCCCCCCATTTCTCAAGGGTAGCTGGACATCGGGGGCATTTTACTAATTTTTGTTCCTTATATACCTGCTAACGTTTTAAAAACAAAACTTCAGGTTTTAATTTTTTTGTTCCCAAACAGGATTCCAATTGGATTATTTTTAGATTATGGATCTATTTTTGTTTATGGTATCAAATATATAGGTAGTTGTTACAGACTGCATCTACAAAAAGTCAGAAATCAAAAATGAAAATAAATTCGCACAAATCTAAGAAATACCAACCTATGCGACTCCGATGAGGTTATCACAACACGTACGTCAGGTGCAAGAATTTTTGCAAGGCACAGTAATAGATAATATTGACTTAAGAAATTTACTTGGAAAATAGTTTCAAGTCTATCCTCTGTTAGAGTCCAGGGTATGCCAAACGTAGCAGCGTTTAAAATAATTATATTGATTTGCCTACAAAGTAGTAAGTGAGACATGACGTAGGAGAGCTGTACTTATATTTATATCTGTTTCAATTAATAATTTATATTTTTAAACTAGCTTATTTATCATCCGAAAGTGGCGAAGCTCAAAGGAGGGTTATGTATTTGACCTGCGTGTGTGTGCGTGCGTGCATGCGTGCGTGCGTGCGTGTGTGCGTGCGTGCTTGCGTGGGTGTGCGCGTGGACGTGGACGTGTGGTTGGGTGTGTGTGAGTGTATGTGGGTGTGCGTGGCTGTGTGTGGGTGTTCTTGGATGTGCGTGGGTATGCGTGGGTGTGCGTGGGTGTGTGTGGGTGCGTGTGGGTGCGTGTGGGTGCGTGTGGGTGCGTGTGAGTGCGTGTGAGTGCGTGTGTGCGTGGTGCGTGGTGCGTGGTGTGTGGTGCATGAGTGTGCGTGCGCGTGAGCATAAACGTGCGCGTGCGCGTGTGCGTGCGCGAACGCATGCGCGTGCGTGCGTGAGTACGTTATTAAAACACAAGTTTTTAAGGTGCGATTAGAAAAATATATACAATTTGTATAAATTATACAAACTATACAAACGTATGTTTAAAACTGTATTATGATAAGAAATTATTAAATAAAAAGATAAGAACAAGTTGACGAAGGAACATAGTATTGCTCTCGGAGACATACACACACGCAGCTATTATAAAATACATACATAATATGTATGTATGTCTTCCACTGCATAAACTATGTATGTTATTTCGTCAACTTGTTCTTATTTTTTTAGTTTGTTTTTGATGCAGTCGGGTTTTTCTATTTTTGTATTTTTTTTTAATTAATCTTTGTAATTAATTATATCATAATAATCTCTTCATTTATTATTTTAAGAAACTAGTTATCGCCGCGTGGTTGAAAATCTACCATAATTCATTAAGTTTGATCGATATTGAGATTCTTTTTTCAAAGTTATATAGATAGCCTATAAAATCCAAAAGAATTTTGAAACAGGCCCATACATTCAGAGATTTGCACGTACAGACAAACAAAATTTTCATTTTTATATTGTACTCGTATAACATTAAGATTATCTAACATGCTACCTACATCTTTTAGCAGCGAAATAATCTATACAGATAAATAAAATTGAAGTGTGTAATATTAAAATAACCGCTTTTTACTAATTGCATATGGATCTATACACAGTATTTATACCAAAACAACATTTTTCACAATTTTTATCTGTCTGTCTGTTTGTTCCGGCTAATCTCTGAAATGGCTGAACCGATTTTGACAGAACTTTCATTGGCGGGTAACTGATGTAATAAGGAGAAACTTAGCCTACTTTTATTTTAGAAAAAAAAAATAGGTTCCCACGACAGAAAATTAAAACGAAATTAATTAATTAATTTTGTTGTGGGCTACTTAGGGACGAACCCCAGCGAAGCGAGGGTGAGACGCTAGTTATATATAAATATAATGCGCGAACGGATTCGCGGGTAAAAGAAAGTCAATTAGGTAATATTGGCTTTCTGCAGTCCTTCTCTATATAAACTTTAACCATGGCAAAGCTCATACTCCTCCGTACATGCAATATGCTTAAAAAGGGGTTCAAAGTTTTCTCTTCACGTATTAATATATAGATAAGCATGAAGCTTTAAATAATTTAATTTAATGAATGAATAAGTAAGAATACTTTTCATTTTCGATTATGCGACTAGCACAACGTTTAACAGACGCTAAGGAGGCTAGATTGATTTCATAGGGAGTGACGAGATCGATCTTCTCACAAACTTGCTTGGCGACTTGGTTAGCTTTGTAAACATTGCGACAAGCCATAAGTACTTTGCAATCTCGTAAGTTTAAACAACGGGTAATTTCTGATCCGATTCCGCCGTCTGCGCCCGTTATGAGACAAGTTTTACCTGCTAAATTTACTTCTTTAACTAACTGTAAACAAATTTACTTCTAAACGTTAGAATTTCTTACTTCAGAAAAATATATTTTTTATAGATCTTTGACAAATAATGATACTTTACCGTTTCAGCTGAGGGACCAAATATAATTTTGTAATCAATACTGCGCCGAATATTTTTCAATAAATGTTCAATAATATTTTCTTTCCAAATGACTTCATTAAAGTTTCTTTTACTTAAATTTATTTTAAATACACCACTGTGAACAAATATGTTATAACTGCCTGGTTTGTCAATTTCAAACAAATCTACAAGAACGACATACTTTGGTCCATGAACCATAAGCATGTCAAAACTCATAGTTTAAAACAACGTGGTATAAACTTACCGTAAAGATAAACGGTTACTTAAACATTGCATTATAACAGTCTAATAATATGATATTGTCTTTTTAACAAAATTAATTTTGTAACTTATACTCAGAGACTAGGAACAGCAAGATAGACAGTTCACTTCCTTATACTAGTCTCCTATGTTTTTCTTGTATTTGTCATTAGTCATTTTTTTATTGTGCAGCCAGTACAGACACATAGTGCAAAGTAAACTTTCAGTTATTTATAAAAATGAAGTTAAAAATATATCACAAAAAAACTTAAAAAAAAAAATAAAAACCGACTTCCAGGCACAGAAAAGTAAAAAATAACCTAACGGGGGTTTTCATTTAGAATAGATACCTAATCAGATATTTTCGAAGTCGGTGTGCTTTAATTTGTATTGGCTGGCACCGACTTCGAAAATATCTGATTAGGTATCTATTCTAAATGAAAACCCCCGTTAGGTTATTTTTTACTTTTCTGTGCCTGGAAGTCGGTTTTTTTTTTTAAGTTTTTATTTTTCCATTTTTGGTGTAGACGTAATAAGCAGGTAAATTGTAAGAAAAAAGATTTTTAAAAACATATTCGATTAAGCCATTTATTCAGACCCCTAATGACAGTCACAACCCATCTAGGTGTAAAGTTCCCATCAATACAAATTAATCAAGCCCAGACACCAGGTAATTGCTGTAAATCGTTGAGGAGTTTCCTCGACTATCTGTCGGCTCCATTATCAGATCGACTCCAGACCTTCATTAAATAGTAGTGCTTTAAAATACTTAATGAAAAAAATTAACAAGCGCACTAGTCGCCACTACGATTTTTGAAGGTTCCCCTCGATTTCTCTGGGATGCCATCATCAGATCCTGGTCTCCTTATTATAGTACCACCCTTGAAATATCTCCTTTCAAACAAAAAAAGAATCATTAAAATCGGTTCATGAATGACGAAGCAATCCGCGAACACACATAAAATTACGTCCACGTGAACAAAAAAATTCATAATTTTTTTTCCATAAAATGAAAACTACTCGGCCTAACTATGTTAAATTTTTATGGGACTACATGGCAACTAAACCGCATCAAACAAAAAAGAATCACGCAAATCGGATTATAAATCTCAGAGTAATCGATGTACATACATAAAAAAAAAAATACCAATCGAATTGATAACCTCCTCCTTTTGGAAGTCGGTTAAAAATATGTTAGATACAAAGTACAAGCGTTGCTTACATTTTTTAAACGGTTTTATTATAGGTACGGTTTTATTTAGCTTGCCCTATTTGTTTGGGTCAAATTTAGTAACTGAAATTTTACCCCTTTCCTATTGACAGACTGATCTGATATTTGGTACGCACCTTTAGTTCTGATGACAATACAATTGAATATATTCAGCATCATTGTAAATCTAAGATGGTGGCCGCCACAAAATGGCGGATTACATATTTTTTCACAACCTCCCCAATATTAGTAACAAACTAGAGACTCACGCTCGCTTCGCTCGCGTTCGTCCCTAGGTACGTTTTCACGGTTAGCTATGTTTATACACAAATAGTAGCTTGCTACTCCTAAGATATTCAGTTAAATTATATAGCGATTTACCCTCGCTTCACTCGAGTGCGTACGCTATACGCGGATTTTGTTCACAATTTCATGGTTTTTTTTTTTCGCGGAACCCTGATTCTTTTTCTAAAATAAAAGTAGCCTAAGTTACTCCTTATAACATCAGCTATTTGCCAGTGAAAGTCCCGTCAAAATCGGTCCAGCTGTTTCGGAGATTAGCCGGAACAAACAGACAGACAGACACACAAACAAAAATTGAAAAAACGTTGTTTTGATATGTGTACCGCGTATACATCCATATGCATTTAGAAAAAAGCGGTTATTTTAACATTACAAACAGACACTCCAATTTTATTTATTTGTATATACATATGTACAGATATGTATGTACCTATTTATAATTATTATTTAGAATTTGAATGTTCCAACATATTTATTTATTAAAACCAGCGACTCGACGTTCGCTTTGCTCGCATTCTTCCAGCCGTTTCGGAGATTAGCCGGACCAAACAGACAGACAGACAAAATTTAAAAAATGGTGTTTTTCTTATAATATACCGTACGTAGTTCCATATGCATTTAGTATGAAGCTGTTATTTTGACATTACAAACAGACTCTTCTCAGAATTTTATTTATATGTACAAATAGATATTAAAGTTGCAAAAAGTTTGCGCTCGCGAGGTCTAGTGTTCGCAGAACTACTAGTTTTTATATATGTACGTATTTTAACATAAATAAAAATCGTCTTTGAAAGGTGTTTTCATGAATTAACCGGGCGTAATTAATATTTTTTTATTAACCACTTGAACCCCGCGCTTTTTGACATGCAACACCCGTTAAACACCGAGCCCGCACGTCATTTTACCCCGATATAACCATGATTAAAAAAAAAACACTCATAATTCAAATAATATAGCATAGTTGTATTTGCGCAGCTCATCGCGCAATTTTTAAATCAATCATCCGAGTTATAGTAGGTGGATTCATTATAAAACTGATACTAAAATATATAATAGTCCTTGCTTTACAAACATTCGCAAATAAATCTTGAAAATAAGCCACTGTAATCAAAATTCGGATGGTTTTCTTAAAACAGACAAAAATTGAGGTTAATTTTATAGACGCTCGTGTTGTATTGTAATTAACGTTTCTGTATATAAATTTAGCTCCAATTATAAAAGAACAAGCTAAATATTATCATATACATGAAAACTTAACACTTTTTATTCAAAAAATTAAACATTTAAACATGTGAAGTTGACTGTAATAATGTATGTAGTATGTACTGATAATATTTCGTTGCGTAGTGATGCTATACCCCACAACACTAAAAATTATCGATTATTTTCGTGAACCATTAAACACAAACACAATTACAATTTTTATATTTATTTATAACAATAAAAAATAAGTATTTAAAAAATCAAAATAAGTGCAATAAAATAATGTAATTTTTTTGGACAAATTAGATTCAAAATTATTACATAAAATATAATTTTCAAAAAAATATAGCAAATAAAATTATTACAAAAAATTTAATAAATACGAGAGTAAAAGTTCTGGCACACAAGCTCTTAATAATATATTACGAAAAAGTAACATAATATATTAATTAAATATTAATTAATAATCTATCTCAATTTAAAAATTTATACCACTTATATGGTACTTAAATATTATTTTTCACTAGTTCCATGTACTGGCACTCCTATCTTGCTATTCTTAAAATAATAATTTGAGAATGAGAATTTCAATAATATAGCTCTTTTAGTTTCAGTTTATTCATGTGTTAAACAATGTGAAAAACACAATAAGTACAATATTTAGATGAACATAATATTTATTGATTCAAAGATTTTTTTAAAGAAATTTGCTGTTCTCCAGGATTTCCAACCCTTTTATTATCTTTTCCTCTAATTTAGGGAATCATTTAGATAGTCAAAGAAGACTTTAATTTACTCGTAAAAATAAATGCCCGTGTAATACCTCGCCAATATTCGAAGGAACCATGAATAGTTACGTTACTTAAATGATAGACACAAGTTTAATATATATTATACACTCATATTTTTGCCAACTATGTTTTTGAAGTCCCACGTAACATGAAGCGGGCGTTTTACAAATTACTTAGCCCTTTTCTAAACTATTATTACTGAGTATTTCCCAGTAGATCAACTCAATAATATACCCTACTACTAAAGCTTTTTACACTACTATTAGACCGACGAGGCAGTCAGGGAACGCTTATGTTATTTCAGACTAGCGACTTACCCTCGCTTCGCTCACGTTCGTCGCTAGGTACGTTTTAACGGTTGGTATGAAATAGATATAAATTATTTTCCAGTGGGATCTAGATAGTCTCCCGCGGTAAAAAGTAGCCAATTTCATTCTTCAGCCTTCCTTCTATTTATCTTCACACAAAAAAATCATAAATATTCAGCACTTTGTTTCGACGTGAAAGAAGCACAAACAAACAAATAAAGTCAACGTCAAACTGTATATCGTAGAAAGAGAAAGTGTGAAATTTACAAATGCATTCAAGTAGTATATATTAATTTTAAGGTTGCGTTTATAATAATATAGTAATAAGGAAAAAGAAACATGTGATTTTTACGTATTTCCGTGATTTTTTCTAATTTTTCTCTTCATAAGAACCTTCCTCGGACTTCAATGAATATTTGAAAAAAAAATTAGGCTAATTGGTCAAGCCGTCCTCGAGTTTTGCGCTTAGCAACAAATTTAGCCATTCATTTTTATTTACATATAAAATATGGATGAACGTCTTTGTGTTCCTATTATAGTGTAGTTTATTATGTTTGCCTTTGTATTCAGGCTTTTAAATATACCTATTATATTTTATAATAGAAAAGAGTATTTTATTTTGCATTTTATTCCCCACTGTTACATTATGTTTATATTAAAATATCGATATTATCGATAGCACATATCGACACGTGTCAATGTCTAACTGATCTTTGATGAGTTCAAATATGTCAAATTTGACAGCTTACAGGTATTATTTGTAAATAAACATATTTTATATAATAAAAATATTGAAATATGCTACAAACAACTGAAAATATAAAATTATATTAGTTTTTCTTTAGTGATTTACCTTTATCAGGCACCAAATCAATGACTAATATTCAAAATTCATGTTATAAAATGGCGACTTATTTTACGAATTTTATACATCAAAATTCGTCGGAAAAAAAAACTCATTTTACAACGAGATTATAAACTTATTAGTATCTCAATAGTGGCAAAGAATATTAACAATAAATATTTATACATTTACGGCACAAATTCACTAGTTTCAATATTTTAAATTACACAAAAACAATAGCGAACCGCGCGCGCTTCACTAATTGAAATTTAAACAATTTTTGACGCGTTTGTTTTTAACGTTGCCGGCATTTAATTAAAATTTTATTTTATTATATAATTGATAAAACTTCTAAAGTTTGCGGGTAGCACTCATTTGGCATAAAATAAACTAATTTAGTCGTGTAATAAGTGATAAAAGTGCAGCGGGAGAGGTGGTGCCTATGGGTACCAGCGGGGTTAACGGTAACGCCGGAAGTGGTGCCCATAGGCACCAGCGGGGTTCAAGTGGTTAATTATATATGTTTGAAGCACCTAATTTCATTAATAGTGTTGCTCTTTTTCAATCGACTTCCAAAAGGTTCTCAATTCGACCGTACTCGTATATATATTATTTTATGTGTGTTCGCGGATTTCTTCGTCGTTTATGAACCGATTTCGATGATTCTTTTTTTGTTGGAAAAGAGATATCCCAAGGGTGGCATCCCAGAGAAATCGAGGGGAACCTTAGAAAATCGTAGTGGTGACTAGTGCGTTTGTTAATTTTTTTATTAAGTATTTTAAAGTACTACGAGTACTATTTAATGAAGGTCTGGAGTCGATCCAATGATGGAGCCGAAAGACAGTTGAGGGAACTCTTCAACGATTTACAGCAATTAGCTGGTGTTTGGGTTTGATTAATTTGTATCGATGAGAACTTTATACCTAGATGGGTTGTGACTGTCATTAGGGGTCTGAATAAATGGCTTAATCGAATATGTTTTTAAAAATCTTTCTTTTTACAAATTACCTGCTTATTACATCTACACTAAAAATGGAAAAATGAAAACTTAAAAAAAAACCGACTTTCAGGCGCTGAAGAGTAAAACATAATTAAACAGGGGTTTTCATTTAGAACCTAACCAGATATTTTCGAAGTCGGTGCCAGCCAATACAAATCAAAGTACACCGACTTCGAAAATTTGATTAGATATCTATTCTAAATGAAAAAAAAAACCGTTTAGTTATTTTTTACTTATCAGTGCCTAGAAGTCGGTTTTATTTTTTTTTTAATTTCGAAATTGTTGAATGTTTATGTATAGTCTGTGAAAACAAAATTCTGACAGCCGTCAGCATTCACTTTGTGAACTGTGCCTCATGTCTGTGGTTTGGCAGGTGGGCTGTGTTGTGGAATCAAAGCAATATTAACTTTAATGTAGCAGTTAAGATATTTATAAGTAAATAGAATCCGCTAGAATAGTTTACTAAGTCTTATTTTAGTAATCACGTGGAGTTATTTACTCCAAACATTACCGTAATGATGGCTGGTTCGGCTTTAAGAAGGCTAATGGCCGAGTATAAACGTAAGTACTGTTTACCTATGATTTAAAACTACAACACATTCCTTTTTTATGTAAAAATCTAAGGGGATTTAATATAAATTCATAGTCAAGTTTGTTAAATATTTCGAATCAGAAATCATATCAATTATATCATGTAAAAAATGATTATTATCAAATGCTATCAGATTATAATTGAGGGGATGACAAACAGAAGAGGGTAATTACAAATTCCAAGACTTCACAATAAAGCAAACAAAGAAAAACAGCAGGTTTCATAATTTTAGAATAATAGTTACTTGTTTTAGTATACAGTATAGGCAATGTTTTTAACCTAAAGTAGACATAATAATAATATTAAGTTGTATATAAGTGTGAATTAATAAGTGTAACCTTTAAAGTACTGTTATGACTCCTTTAGTTCAATAACACTGATGTTACATTCCTGAGTTGGCCAATTACATGTTATAATCAAGTAAATTGTATAAAAATTCTACCTGATTTAATGTACCAGACCAAAAGAAAGATCCATAAATAAATGAAGGGTAAGTGATAGGGAGTCTAATGTAAATATAGAATAGTTATAAAAATATTGTTAATGGCTTCAAAGTGTGCCATGTTTTATGTGCTCAAGCACATAAAACATCACCAATGTCTCATAGAACAGAGAAGACATGAAAGAGATTGGTCGTTAAAATAAGATCATTAAACTACATATATGTATAAAATATTATAAAAATAAAAAAATCCTGACTGCATTAAAGCTAGCTAAAAAGATGAAAACAAGTTCGATGAAGGAATAAAGCATTATGCAGTCTGAGACGTAATATATGTTTTATTCTTGCAGCAAGATGTATGTACATATATATGTCTCCAACTGCATAATACTTTATTCCTTTGTCAACTTGTTTTCATCTTTTTAGTTAGTTTTAATACAGTCGGGTTTTTTATAATTAAATTTTTTATTTATGACTTTTTAGATTTGGCCAATTAGATATTTGAATTTATATTTAGCAATTTTTTATCCTAAATTACTTTTAAACATATAAGTTGTGTATAGTTATGTGATCGCCTCTTTAAAACCTTTATTTTGATAGTCCACTCAATTGGCTTAAAAAGAATTTTTTTTTAAAGACACAAATTGACGTCTAAAATCCGCCATTTTAATTACAGGAAAGGGTTATGTTTTTCGCGCCTATCTTTGTATGTTTGTAAAATTCTTTATTCTCTCATATTTACCAAACCACTCGATGGATTTCCTTAATTAAGGTATTGTAGATTCGTCTCATTAGTTCAAGTGTCCTTAGATAAGTGACATAAAAAAAATGGGGGCTGCTAGATTTCATTGCTTAAGGTCAATTTTTTTAATTTTCTTTAGACAGATTTCTTTAGACTTTTGGAGACATACATACGAGTATGTACATCTCGCGGCAAGGATGAAACATGTATGTCTCCGACTGCATAATACTATATTCCTTCGTGAACTTATTTTCGTCTTTTTAGTTAACTTTTATACAGTCGGCTTTTTTTTATTTTTATAATTTTTTTTTTTTTTACATAACTGACTTATGAATCATCAAAAAATCGGCCTATGCGTTTCGGTCATGTGTTTATCAGTCTATGTACATACATATGTACATAGACTGATAAACACATTAGGTTTATTTGAAAGATTTCGTCTAGTAGTGGATAGAAGTGAAGCTAACTTCTTTTGTAGTAGTGCCAAAAAAATACAGGCAACAAAAAAAAATGTTCTCCCCCGAAGTTGGAAAAAAATATTTTCCCGCTTCATTCTTATAGAAAAACGTTAGTTGTGGTTTGTAGTGCAATTTTTTCGTTTGTAGTAAAAAAAAAATTATAAAAAAAAATGTTTTTTCGAGTATTTTTGCAGAACCATTTTTACTACATAAATTTAATTTGAAAGCCGATACGATTACTATTAACGCTAAAAAAGACAAAAACGTTCGTAGATGTTAGTAGTGGAAGAATCTTCAAATGTATAGAGGAACAGAAGTTGATGAAAAGATAAGCGTTTGTAGTTGTTTGTAGTAGCGTTAATTTCGTTTCCAGTAACTTTTCTTCGTTTGTAATTGTTTGTAGTACCACTATTTCGTTTGTAGTACCATTATTTCGTTTGTAGTTGTTTGTGGTACCATTTTATCGTTTGTAGTTGTTTGTAGTAATGTTAATTTCGTTTGTAGTACCATTATTTCGTTTGTAGTTGTTTGTAGTAACGTTAATTTCCAAAGGGTTCCTTTTTTTACTTTTTGAGGTACGGAACACTAAAAATACTAAAACGTAAAAATTACTGATTTTTAGTTTTCATTTACTATATCTAGTCAAATATTTTTGAAGTCGGTGCCAGCCGATACAAATCAAAGCACACCGACTATTAGGTATCTATAGTAAATAAAAACTATCAATCAGTTATTGTTTACTTTTTAGTGTTATTTTGTTGAGGTCGGTTTGTCCTTTTTTCAAAAGTTTTTATTTCTCAACCCTCTCAATATGGGTATCAAATGATAGGGCTAGTCTAATAAAATACAGTACATTATGAAAAAAAATCCAAATCCAACATGGCCGCTAAAAAAATGACCCGTTACATATTTTTTTCATAACCCTCTCAATATAGGTATCAAATGAAAGGGCTTTATAAGTAGAACAGGGGCCTTACAATGAACTCTAATAGCATGAATACTATAATCTTACTTTGAGTTTTCGTACCATGACGTCTTAAAAGCAAGGTTATTATATGCTTGAAACATTCTTACTTTCTTAGCAGTTTTGTGACGTCACGACACCAAAATTACTAAGAAAAAATTATTATCGTTCATTCAATTCGTACCATGAGGTGAATTTTGACAAATAGCATTCTTACTTTTCTGTCATAATTAGCAATCTTGTAAAAGTTGTTGATACGCGACGTACGTATTATTATTTTCAAAAATAAAATATAAAAGATAATTGATTGTGCCAGATAAATTGAGTAAAACCTATTATTTTCGTAAATCTGTCGATTGATGCACGTATCGTGTAATTTTAGTACTTCGGTAATTAATGTATACTTTTATTCTAGAAGTGTAATAATTTCGAAATTCTTATGATTTTAAAAGCTTATAATGCCGAAGCTTGCAGTATACTAGATCTCGTTTTCAACTATGTTTTGAATGTGAACTTTGTGACATCAATTGAGAAGAATTTACTAAGCATTATCTATTATAAAAATGTAAAACAAACTCTGTAACGAGACTCTCTGATGAGAATTTACATATGCAATGGAAATATAATAAAGAAAAATAACTATAGAAACTTTATTTCTAGTTTAGTAATTCCTTTAGTATTTTTACTTTTAGTCTTTTCCTTCGCATTTTCGACCTCCTACTCGCTTCACTTGATGCCCTCATTACAAAATATAGAGGATTAGGTGTGAATACATATAATCTATATATACATAAAATGCTTTGTCCTGACTGACTGATCGATCAACGCACAGCCTAAACCTCTGGTTGTAGAAACGTGAAATTTGGAGGACATATTCCTTATACAATGTAGGCATCCGCTAAGAAAGGATTTTTCGAAATTCACTCCCTAAAGGGGTAAAATAGGTGATATAAGATTGTATGAAACTCTATTATTCTTAACGCGAAATGCACAGAAAGTAGAATTTAGCTTTAAGATGAAAAATTAGAAATATCTGTATTAGATTGTTTTCGAAATTCATCCCATAAGAGGATAAAAGGGGGTGATAAAGTTTATATGGGCAAACAATTATTTATGATCAGAATTACTTGAAACTTGGTATTAATGCTCTTCAATACAATTAAATAAATACGTATTTAAGCATTTTTTGAAATTTATTCTATACTAGCAGAACCCGCGGCTTCGCCCGCGATCAAACTACGAAAAAAATAAACTTTTTCGCAATACATACTTTATTACTTGCAAAAATATGTATAAGATGTTAAGCGTATATTCTGTAAATAAATTTACTCTACTTTATATCCCACACAGTAAGTGTGCACTTACAGAGAACTTGATCTATGTTACTCTATTTAGTTCAATTTTTTATTTTCAATTTAAAAAAAAAAAAAAAACTACAATTCATGTTCATTTAATTATTGTATTGAAGAGCATTAATACCAAGTTTCAAGAAATTCTGATCATGAACAATTTTTTCCTCATATAAACAGCACAACCCCTTTATACCCTTTTTAAGGGATGAACTTCGAAAAAAAAAAATGATATTTGTATTGTTTTTGTTTTCATTTTAAAGGTAAATACCATTTTCCGTGCTTCAAGTATAGAGTTTCATACAAACTTTCATCCTGTATTTGACAGTCTTCTGGGATGAAATTCAAAAAATGCTGAAATACGTATTTATTTAATTGTATTGAAGAGCATTAACACCAAGTTTCAAGTTATTCTGATCATAAATAATCGTTTGCCCATACAAACTTTATTACCCCCTTTTACACTTTTAGGGGATGAATTTCGAAAAAAATCTAATACACATATTTCTTATTTTTTACCTTAAAGCAAAATACCACTTTCCATGCATTTCGCGTTACGAATGACAGAGTTTCATACAATCTTTTATCCCCTATTTTACCCCCTTAGGGGATGAATTTCGAAAAATCCTTCCTTAGCGGATGCCTACATTATATAAGGAATAAGTCCTCCAAATTTCATGTATCTACGACCAGCGGTTTAGGCTGTGCGTTGATCGATCAGTCAGTCAGTCAGGACAAAGCATTTTATGTATATATAGAAGACTGTCAAATAGGGCATGAAAGTTTGTATGAAACTCTGTAATTGATGCACGCAAAATGGTATTTACCTTTAAAACGACAACTAAAACAATACAAATATCTTTTTTTTTTGAAATTCACCCCTTAAAATGTTAAACGGGGGTTGTGCTGTTTATATAATCGGCGTCAATGTTGCGAGTATTAATTTCACGAAAATCTTATTTTAAAATAATGCGTTACATAAAAGAAATAACATAAATGAAGTAGTTTAGAGACGTGTTGTCTTTATTTAAATTACGCTTGAATATACATATTTAATAATATGTTAACTGTATATACGATTTAACGCACCCTTCACCACATTAATAAGGACTATAAATACTTTTTTTGGATAAATATAAACGGTAATTTTCGGTTTGAAACATAGAAAACGGACGTTGGACACAGAGTTTTTGTAGGAGAAGGATGGTATCATTTTAAATATTTTCCTAAATTATATATTGTTACATGACGAAATTATTATCAAATTATATTATTATTAAATCTATGGTTGTCTTACTATATGAAATCCACCATTTTATTAGCATCGATTTTACATAAATTTTGTGGTAAAAGGTTAAAGTTGGAAGACATTTTTTTGTTAAGAAAATGGCCATTATTGTGGTTTTGACTCTTAAACAAAACGAAGAAGGAGGGAGACTGTAAGCTTTAGGTGTACATAGCATTGGGTCTTTAAAAATAACGTAGATGTTAGTATGTTAGTTAAAAAACCTATATTAGCCGAGTTACATAAAAGAAATAACATAAATGAAGTAGTTTAGAGACGTGTTGTCTTTATTTAAATTACGCTTGAATATACATATTTAATAATATGTTAACTGTATATACGATTTAACGCACCCTTCACCACATTAATAAGGACTATAAATACTTTTTTTGGATAAATATAAACGGTAATTTTCGGTTTGAAACATAGAAAACGGACGTTGGACACAGAGTTTTTGTAGGAGAAGGATGGTATCATTTTAAATATTTTCCTAAATTATATATTGTTACATGACGAAATTATTATCAAATTATATTATTATTAAATCTATGGTTGTCTTACTATATGAAATCCACCATTTTATTAGCATCGATTTTACATAAATTTTGTGGTAAAAGGTTAAAGTTGGAAGACATTTTTTTGTTAAGAAAATGGCCATTATTGTGGTTTTGACTCTTAAACAAAACGAAGAAGGAGGGAGACTGTAAGCTTTAGGTGTACATAGCATTGGGTCTTTAAAAATAACGTAGATGTTAGTATGTTAGTTAAAAAACCTATATTAGCCGAGTTACATGATTCTAAAGTCGTAAAAATTGTATGCGATTGTATCATTATATTCTCTTCCTCTAACTTTGGAAAGATGGAGAGTAGAAAAATGTGCAAAAATACAGGTAGTGGAGCTTGCTAAATACCTAAAGTGTATATTTATTTACCGAATATACGCATAACATCATTTAAGATACTGGGTATTTTGAGTTACGATCGCTAAAATGAAATTTGTTTTCCTTATTTTTGCAAGTAATAAAGTCTGATCGCGGGCGAAGCCGCGGGTTCTGCTAGTAGAATAATAAACAGACAGATAGAATTAATTTTGCATTTATAATATTATCATAATTTTTTATTATATTATCCAAAAACTATGTAAGAAGTTGGATGTAAAGATTTCTATACGTATTATATAGACCCTTTATGTATGGAACCCTAAAAGAACTTACAAAAATTATAACAACTGTGTATGTATAATTATATATTTATTTTTATAAAATAACAAAATATGTAATAAAGCAAACTCAATTACAGCACCATAGCAGTAATCAACCACACAGTACTTCCTTGATCAGCAGCAGAATCATTAGGCTACGTGGAGGTATTTTCTTCACTGATTCAGGGACAAGCAGCACTTTAAATCCTAAAAAAACAGTTTTAATTAAACGTTTTTAAAGTGTCTATTTTATTTTTGTATTTGCCTAGCTGAAAATAGATATAATAATAATATAGAATAGATATAATAATAATATAGAAATACCTTTATAATATTAAAAAAGTGTAGGTGATATTATATAAGTTATATTAAATATTAAATTGAAATAATAAACCCAAAAATATTAAGCATTTTTTTCGTGCCTCTCCAAATGCTTCCTTTGCGAAGTACTCGTGAAACTATGTAGGCTAGTATTTCATTGATTTAAATTTATTTAATGAATAAAACGTTTCTGTACACCTTACCTTGTTTCTTACTGTTAATTTATATAGTACAAATCTATACAGATAAATAAAATTGGAGTGTTTGTTTGTAATATTAAAATAACCGCTTTTTATTAAATGCATATGGATGTATACACGGTATATATACCAAAACAACATTTTTTACAATTTATGTGTCTGTCTGTCTGTTTGTTCCGGCTAATCTCCGAAACGGCTGGACCGATTTTGACGGGACTTTCGCTGGCAGATAGCTGATGTTATAAGAAGTAACTTAGGCTACTTTTATTTTAGAAAAAGAATCGGGGTTCTGTGAAAAAAAATTAAAAACCCTTGAAATTGTGAACAAAGTTCGCGTATGGCGTACGCACTATTAATATTTATAATTTTAACTAGCGACTCACCCTCGCTTCGCTCGGGTTCGTCCCTAGCTTGCATTAAATCACGATTGATCAGTTTTCGACCGGAGAGGAAAAATGATTAAATTACTAAAATGGCTATTAAAAAATAAGGGTTGATCGTAGAAGGGTGAAAATTGAGGATTGTATGTATTTTTGTATGTTGTATCATAAAAAAATAGAAATTAAAAATTTTGTCTAAAAAATAAAAAAAAAATTTAGGGGTGGACTACCCCTAATATTTAGGGGGATGAAAAATAGATGTTGGCCGATTCTCATAGATACCGGATAAGCACAAAAAATTTCATCAAAATCGGTCAAGCCGTTTCGGAGGAGTATGGCAACGAAAACTGTGACACGAGAATTTTATATATTAGATGCATATCTTAGGAGTAGCAAGGTACTATTTATGTATAAACATAGCTAACCGTGAAAACGTACCTAGGGACGAACGCGAGCGAAGCGGGCGTGAGTCGCTAGTTACTAATAAAACAAGTTCAACTTGTTTTATTCTAATCTAAAAGCTCTCGTAAACAAACTATCATCTCATTGACTTTTAATTTTCACACGTCGTCAAACAAGTAAACAAATAGTCCGGCGGTTGTCAAGTAAATAATTTGTTCCGAATTTTGTGTCACAATTTAGCCATAATTTATTTTATTTTCGTTTCCAATATTTTTGCTAATTTTTAAAACTAAACTAAAATTATTTGTGTAAATAGAATAAATAAGACATAGATTGCGTATATTTTGTGGAAAACATGTACTTTTGATATTAAATAATATAATATTTTTCTTTAATTTTATCCTAGGTAAGTCGGTGCCAGCCAATACAAATCAAAGCATACCGATTTCGAAAATATCTGATTAGGTATCTATACTAAATGAAAACCCCTGTTTAGTTATTTTTTACTTTTCAGTGCCTGGAAGTCGGTATTTTTTTTTAAAAAAAGCTTTTATTTTTCCATTTTTAGTGGAGACGTAATAAGCAAGTAATTTGTAAGAAGAAATAGATTTTTAATAAAAACATGTTCAATTAAGCCATTTATTTAAAAACCGCTTGACCGATTTCAATAAAATTTATATGGGACTACCGGAGAAGAATACCCTTTGAAACAAAAAAAAATCCAAATCGGTTCAACCGTCTTCGAGTAATCCGTGAATATACATAAAAAAAAGAAAAAAAAAAGATTCCGACGAATTGAGAACCTCCTCCTTTTTGGAAGTCGGTTAAAAAGGTCTTAATCAAAAATGTAAAAGTATTAAAAATAATGTATATATGTGTGTATATTTGTGTGTCTACACTCGTAATACCTTATTTTATTTATACAGTACCTGGGCGACCGAGCATCACTCGGAGTTTTTGGCCTAAAGTACATTTTTTTTTAATTTCGCTTAAAATCGATTAGATTTAATTTGGCTTAGATCGATTTTTCGCCCCCGAAAACCCTCACACGAATTTCAGCAAAATCGTTAAAACCGTTTCTTAAATCGCTGACTTATGTAAATAAATAAATATACAAGAATTTTTCGTTGAAAAGTATTAGAAATAGTTCAGTCATTTGGTAGTTTTACCTGGAAAGTTTTTCGGAAGTTTTGAAAATCAGTGCTATTCTAGATTTCGACAGGCTCTTTCCGACTTTGCCTTACCAAATCAAATAAGCCCAAACTTAAAGTACCTATCTACTATTAGCTGTTGAAGAGTTCCTCCTCTTCTGGCCTTACCATCAGATCAGGTCAACGATACCGAACCACAGTACTATCAACGAAAATAGAAACACTTGCAAAGTTTTGACTTGTTATGACAATTAGAAGTAGGTAAAATTTTCATTAGCAATTTTTCCACCCATACGGGTGATATTTCCTTTGTTAAATTTTAATGGGCCCAAATTGGAAGCGTACACTTTCAAACAAAACAAATATTGTCCAAATCGGTTAATAAATGACGGTGTTCTGAGGTAACAAACAAAAAAAAATACAGCCGCATTGAGAACCTCCTCCTTTTTGAAGTAGGTTAAAAAAATTGAAACTGATTATAATTCATAAATAATTATCAACTGTTTTAACTTTTAATTTCAGAACTTACATTAAATCCTCCAGAAGGCATTATAGCAGGACCAGTCAATGAAGAAAATTTTTTTGAATGGGAGGCTCTTATAACGTATGTATATTTTATTCGAATCCAAAATATGTGTTGTTAAATACACTTTTCCAATAATCTCTAAGAGGTTACATAATTGAGTTTGTAGCTATCACGGTAACTGGTTACCGACTTTTCATTTAAAGCTTTAAATAAAAACTCGGCAATAAACTCAAGAGATTGCTCATTAAAAGGAAGAATTTATGGTAATAGATATATAGATAGATAAATGCTTTATTGCACACACAAAAGAAGGGTACCGAAGATGAAAAGAAAAGTAACAAAGAGGCATGCAAAGACGGTCTTATTGCTATAAGCAATCTCTTACAGACAAACTTTGGTTAAAGGATTAGTGGAACGTAGACGGGACGTATAATCTATCTATACATATTATAAAATTGTAACTAAGCCGAATCTGTACATTAAATATTTTTTGGAAAATCTTATTGAAATAGACTTTATTATTGATACATAAGCCAAATCTATAGTTTTTAGATTTTTTGTCTGTCTGTCTGTCTGTTACCGCATCACGGGAAAACCACTGGACAGGTTTTGATGAAATTTGGAATGATGATAGCTGGTTATCCGGGTCAACATATAGGATACTTTTTACTGCGGCGAAATATCTCATCTCTGATCTAAACGTAAGAACGTAACTAGGGACGAACCCGAGCGGAGCGAGGGTGAGTTGCTAGTACTATAATAAAGCAATAACATAGCGAAATCTGTACATGAAATATTTTTTAAAAACAATGACTGTAATGTATTATGTATACAATATAGACTCCAAAACAAAAATTTTTGTTTGTTTGTCTCTTTGTCTGTACGCGTTTCACGCAAAAAGTAATGAACCGATTACAACGAAATTTGGTAAAGTGATAACTTATTACCCTGGTCAACATTTAGGATACCCTTTATTTCAGAAAAACCTTTCTTTCCCACGGAAAATCGCGATAACTGGTTTTATGGAGTCCTCCTTAGAAACCTTCCGCTGGCTAAACCTTAAGACATACAACAAAACAATGTACTAAAAAATTGTAGGTCTTAAAAAGGTCAACAGAAAAATCTGCAACAGTATATGTCTATCTCTTAAGGTACACTCGCAATACCTATTCTTATCTATACCTATAATAAAACTAACTTAGTCAAATCGATGTGCGCGTTTCACGCAAAAAGTACTGACCCGATTTTAACTAAATTTTGTATAGTGATAGCTTATCACTCGGGTCAACATTTAGGATACCTTTTACTACAGGCACATTTTTCGTTCCCGCGGGAAAACGCAATGACTGGTTCTATCGAGTCGTCCTTAGATATGGCTAACGCTGGCTGAACCTTAAGAGATACATCAAAACAGTGTACTAGAAAATTGTAGGTCTTGAAAAATATCCCGATATTTTCAGAATCTTTAAAACAAAAATTAAAAGCAGTTTTTTAAAATAAAATAATGTTTTCCTTGAGTGAAACTTGACATTTTCAGTATTTAAGACAGTTTTTTTTCCACTTCCTATGCGCATGTTCCACGATGTTAATTAGAGTCGATGTGTAAGTATAAATTGTAAGATTTCATCGTTTTCATTAATTGTAACATACAATTTTCGTTCGAAACATTTCATCCTTACAATAGATTCTATCTATTAATTCGATACCTTTTTGCATTTTCCGTTGGTTCGATTACCGGTTCAGGTCACCTCCTTTAAAAAAAATTTAAATGCAGTTCATTATATTCTTAATTAAAAATAAAATAATGTTTCTTTGAAGTGAAACTTCATATTTTAAGTGTTTAAGACACTTTTATTCCATGTCGTGTGCGTTTGTTCCACGATGTTAGTCCCTATGTATAATTTGTAAAATTTCATCGTTTTCTTTAATTCTAAGATGCAATGTTTGTTCGAGAGATTTTATCCTTACCATAAACCCTATCGATTAATTCGATAAAATAGTGATGGTGTCCTTTTTTGCATTTTTATTTTGTTCGATTGCCGGTTCAGGTAAACTTAAAAAAAATAATTAAATGCAGTTATTATTATTTTTAATAAAAACTTAAAAAAAATCGACTTCCACTGAAAAGTAAAAAATAACTGAACAGGGGTTTTCATTTAGAATAGATACCTAATCAGATATTTTCGAAGTCGGTGCCAGACAATACAAATCAAAGCACACCGATAACATACTATATGTTACCCTTAAGAGATAGACATACGTCATTGCGGACTTTTTTTTAGACCTTTTTAAAGTGTACAATACTGTAATACATTATTTTCTCGTAGAGTTCAGCTAGCGTTTGCAATGTAAGCGTAAAAAAATGTGATTATTTACGACATCACATTAGAAACCTCTAAAATTATCAGTGTTTCTCTACTATTTTATGCATATATTATACATATAAACCTTCCTCTTTAATCTATCTATTAAAAAACCGCATCAAAATCCGTTGCGTAGTTTTAAAGATCTAAGCATATATAGGGACAGAAGGACAGCGGGAAGCGACTTTGTTTTATACTATGTATTCATGGCAATTCCGATTGTTTTGGCGAACAACGAGCCTCTTGTCACCAGTAGAGGCGAGGCGAAGACGAGGTGTTATGTTTTTTACGAAGTGTGTAGGAATTCTCAGTTTCTACAACAACTTGAGTAGTTTAGTCTTTTTCGTTGCGGTTCCACTTTATACGTCGTCTCTCTGATATGGAATAGGGTTAATGTGTCAACTCATATATCGTCCCACAATAGGGTCTGCTCTCTTTCCCAAGAATTAAAAATAGTCAATAAGTCCCCCACTACAATGTACTTTAACTGTGCATAATTAAAAATAATTGGTGGTGGTAAAGCACCGTTGGTGTTCAAGGTTATAATCAACTAATCTTAAGAATAGTAAGTTAATGTTTTTATTAAATGACGTAAGAGTAATAAATTACAATATTTCTAGGGGACCAGAAGGAACTTGTTTTGAAGGAGGTATATTTCCAGCTAAACTGATATTTCCACCTGACTACCCTTTGAGTCCTCCTAAAATGCAGTTTATTTGTGAAATGTTTCATCCAAACAGTAAGTATTTGTACATTACCTATAAATAATGCATAATTTAATAGTGAAAATTCTTGCTGTGCAAAGCAATATAGTCTAGACCAAGGTTCGGAACCTGTTTAAAAAAACGGTTTATTTTGATAATGTAATGGTTAATTCACCGCTGGTTCTTTATTTGGTTAATGAAAACAAAACGGTTTAATAAACCGAAATAATAATGTTTAATGGTTTTTCTTAGAGAAAGGTTGAATTTCGTTGTTGATACCAAAATAAACCGGTTAATTATTCATAAATAAGAAGCGTCATTCACCATTAGCAATGACGCGCTAAAAGTAAACGCACAAAAACTCGTTTTAATAGGTTAATTTTGGTCATAGAACCTTTCTCCCTGATTTAACCAGTTAAAGAACGTACCCGAAACCTTAAACCGAAAAGCTTTTCAGTTTGGGGTCAATGACCAACACCGATTTAATAATTGAACTGGTTTCCGAACCCTGGTCTAGACTTTGTAGGTAATTAGGATACTCTAAATATGTGCATTCATCCGTCTGTAATATGTGCTTTTAATAAAAATAAAAAATCCCGATAGCGTGAAAAGCAAACGGTCGCTGCGCCTGCAAAAACCGACAAACATTTTTTTTTTTGCGAAAATGAGTTTATTGCATAATTTAATAGTACTCAGTTAGCCGCATCTTCCAAAAAAAAAACGATTTTGTGATACGTCTACTAGATCCAAAAATAGCAAAATGCCCTATGTATTTTTTTACAAAAATGGATGTAAAATAACGATATGTGCTTATAGCACATAGAGTATTTTTTAATATGCCGAAAGTTACACTTTTCGCGCATTTAGCAACACATAGCTGGTTTTACATTAGACACAATACCATTGATGATATAAGTTTATAATTCATTTTTGTTAATTCGAATTAATTTAGTACAAGAGTAAAGCATCCGATCAAAAACATAACATGTAAAAAAATGAAAGTCTCGCATCGCAATTCTTCTACCGAGACCGCAAGAAGTTATGAGATCTAACGTAAAACCAAGTCGGTTAATTTATTAGTACCTATAACTTTTGGAAGTATCTATCCAACAAGTTTGTCATAAATTGTTACCTAATTAGTTAAATAACAATATTTTATAGTGACGTATAGACAGAGATATTTTATATAGACGTTTAGGCAGTGACGAAAAATTATAGTATGAACTGCAAAAGTAACTTTGGAATCGCATATCTATTTATATATAGGGTTACAAAGTTATTTACGCAGTTTGTTGCATATCTAGAAAGTGGGACTGAAATTGCAGGATGTTTTAGTTTATATTTGAATAATAGGCTAAATACTAATTGAATTCAAAATTTGAAGCTCAGGTGTCTATTAGAAGTACCTTAGAATCTTGATGATCAGTGAGTGAGTGATGAAATTAAAGAACTTTAACCTGCAATAGTTCTAAACTGCAGGTTTAAATTTAATGTAATTTGGGAATATACTTAGTTATATTATGTTCTTTTAGTCACTAAAAATTTAGGCTTCTAGCTTTATCCACGACGAAGTTACAGGGAGGTCAAAAATATCCTGAATGGCTGCGAGAAAAGGTAGTACTGCTGTGCCTATTTTTGCTCACCTGACGGGGGCACTACTGTGCCCTCAGATAAGGTTTGAATTATTTAAAATTTAATACGAACTGCATAATTACACAGTTTCAATACAAAGAATGTAAACTTTGCATTCATTAATTAATAATGATGAATTAAATAGGTACATTTTAATTGGGCGTTGATGTTCATATAGAATTTATAAGTTCGGTAAAAAGACGACTATACAAACTATTATAGCAAAATGTTCAAGATAAATTAAAGATGTTCAATGTAATTCGCGCTAAGTTTCGCGTAAAGTTGTTTAATATAACATTTATATAATACTTAAATACTTTTGGTCATATTATAGTAGGAAGCCAAGAAAGCCTATATTATTGGACCTGTAGAGGTTAGGGACGCTAATAAAAAACTTAAAAGTAAAGAAATTTTACAGGAAATAACACATAGACGTAATTGTGGTATTGCTTGCCTAAGGAAGATTGCAAAATGACACTTAAATAAGGGTGTCTACAATGTAGAGATTTCTTTTTAGTCATACTTGATATAAAAAAGACGCATTTTCTAATTGGGTTGATAATCAAGGAATCAACATCCATATTCCATGGCGGAGGATGACTACTTTGCAAAGCCCTTGCTTAGACCCCAAGCTGGAACTGATTTTTAACTGATTCTGTTGAAAAATTATTACAGCTGTTATCTGAAGTCCCCAGTCATTGTCGCTCTTCTTCTCTTAGAATTTACATCGACGATACTTTGCAATCAACTGTGTGTACACTAAAAAACAAAGTGTGTACGTAACATGGTGCAATAAAAAGTTGCTGCTTTTTGCACAAAGAAAGATCTCAGAGATTTTAGAATCACATAAAATTTCATTTTTTAAGCTTTGCAAAAACCAACGTGACACATGTTTCATAAAAAGAGGGCAATAAAGGTGAAGTCTTATCATTATCATAGCACAAGAATAAATGGAGCTCGCGAAGCGAAAAAACGTTGCACATCTGAAATGTCTGTTGAGCATTGCGTCCCTACATTGGACGTGCAGATCTGTTTGCCCTAAATTATTGGTATCAATATACCACTGGGCCTCTATTGCCTCCATATCATAATGTGATTTGAATGCAATTTTTTATTTTGTGAAGAATAAGCACTTTCACAGATAATAGTCAAGTTTGAGTTTTCGTAAAATGCTAAAGTTAAAAATTAAAATAGCCTAATAAATTACCTTGATTAAGTGATGATACAGTAGTTGCCTGAGCGATAAATTATAGTATTTGTCTTAATTAATACATAAAAAAAATTAAGTTTAAGTTTTTACTTTAATAAAAAGTATTTTGCCTAGTATAAGGTTTTTTAATTAGTCTTAAAAATAGTCTATACTTATGTATAAAATTGAGGAGATTTTTTTTAATGCACTAATCTGTGGTAGTACCGGTCCAATTTAAAAAAAATATGTTTGTTTTTATAGCTTATTTATTGAGAGAAGTTCTACGTTATCTAACTTCAAGGTAAGCCTTACGGAGCGAATTAATTATCTAGTATTTTAATAAAAGTCACCTTTTATCAGTTTGATAAAAACGCTATGTGTATTTTAAAACAATATTCATTTAAGCATTAGTACTGTGTAAATCCCACTATGTGTTAAAATATTACATGGCGGTATTTGCGGCGCAAAATAAAGAAGCTATGTATCATTTTAAAGTTAAAAAAAATATTTTGTGAAAACAAGAAATAAAATGTAGGCTTTAAGCACAGTGTACTAAAAAATAACAGTGGGCTATCGCCTTTGATGTTTGAAGAAAAGCCGACAACGCGTAGCGTACTTCGCATTACGCAGGGTTGTTACAGTTTTTTTTTTGTAATTTAATTAAAATATAATATTATTATTTAGTTATTTATCGAAGTTCTTCATAGCAAAGAATACAAAAAGGCATTTCGCGGAGGCAAATTCAAATAGAGTTGTACAAAATCTCATATAATAATAATAATAAGCCTTTTATTTATTTAATAAAAAATAAAATATACAATTGGTTTAACAATTATTTGATTTGATTGAATGAATATTTTTATGTGACATTATAATTAATTTAATGAATAACTAGATAATTAAATGAAATAAATTAAGTTATAATAAATATAAATTAAATCTAGCAAATTATATTACATAAGTCAAATTGAATTTAGTTATATATAAATTTATATTATATTTTCAATTTTTTAGCAAAGTTAGTTTTATATGATATAATGTAATTAATAGATTTCCAAATCACCTATCATAAATGGGCAACGGACAAATATTTTCGGTTTCTAGATTTACTGGATTTGAAATTTCTGTTATTAAACTAAATTATGTAAAAAATCCTCATCCTAATAAATAATTTTAGCAAAAAATATATAATATAGCACAGGTAGTATGAACCATTTTAATTGCTTACAAATTAAAATAAACGCGCGACAGCCCTTAAAGTCGTGTCCCGAGCTGCTAACTAATTCGGGCGGCAGAAATGTATGCAGCTCGGGCTCGCCTTCCCGCGTCTCACCTCTCACACCCCGCACGATTGCCCTGTCTAGACGGCTTCGTTGAATGACTGTATAGACTGTGCTTTAAGGAAGGGATATGTTGTAAGACTAGCGTAAGGAATTTTGTAAATACCCTCTTTTTTTTTACATACGTTGGCCGAAGTTAAAAATAGTTTTTTGTCTCTACTGAAAAGTTGAGTATTTTCATTTGTCGGTTTTTGCAGGCACAGCGACGAAACATTATTCATTATTCAATATTCAGTCGGAGACATACACATAGCAAGACTCGCAGTTAGTAGAAAACTTGTATGTCTCCGACTCCATACTAGTATAGTATTATATGATCTACTAGCAGAACCCGCGGCTTCGCCCGCTATTAAACTACGAAAAAAAGAATTTTCGCAATACAGTATGTATTTATTCAACGCCTAGTTTTACCCACTTAGGCGCTGAATTTAAAAAATCTACAATACATGTTTGTTTAATTGTATTAAAGAGCATTAATACCAGTTTCAAGTAATTCTGATCATAAAATTTTTTTTCCTCATATAAATAACATAACCCCCTTTTACCCTTTTAAGGGATGGATTTCAGAAAAAAAAGGATATTTGTATTGTTTTAGTTTTCTTTTTATGGGTAAATACTATTTTACGTGCATCAATTACACAGTTTCATACAAACTTTCATCCCCTACTTGACAACCTTATGGGATGAATTTCATAAAATGCTAAAATACATATTTATTTAATTGTATTGAAGAGTATTAATACGAAGTTTCAAGTAATTCTGATCATAAATAATTGTTTGCCCATATAAACTTTATCGTCCCCTTTTGCCCTTTTAAGGGATGAATACGAAAAAAATCTTATACACATATTTCTTATTTTTCATCTTAAAACTAAATACCACTTTTAGTGCATTTCGCGTTAAGAATGACAGAGTTTCATACAATCTTTTATCCCCTTTTTTACCCCCTTAGGGGATGAATTTTGAAAAATCCTTTCTTAGCGGATGCCTACATTATATAAGGTATATATCTTCCAAATTTCACGTTTCTACGACCAGCGGTTTAGGCTGTGCGTTGATCGATCAGTCAGTCAGTCAGGACAAAGCATTTTATGTATATATATAGATGATAATACTATATTTCTTTATTAACTTGTTCTTATCTTTTTAATTTGCTTTTAATTTGCTGTTTTTTTTGTAAATATTTTTTTATTTATAGCCTTTGAGTTGTGGTCAGTTAGGCATTTTTAGTTTTACTTAACAACTAGCGACTCACCCTCGCTTCGCTCGGGTTCGTCCCTAGATACTTTATGACGGTTAGTATAGAATAAATAGACTGTATAGTATATATATATATATATATATAAAGGGACATCAGATAGATCCACTTTATCATTTAATTCCATATTTCAACTTTAGGCGGACGTGGGTATTCGGGCGAGGAAAATGTAATGTTTCTTTATACCACAAAATATAATTACAATATCCTTATGCATAGATTTGACACTGATAGTTCTACAACCGTTTTATATGAAAGTCAATCACGTCCAAGTACACCTTACTTTATCCAAAGATACTCCACCACACACGTAACGCGATATTCAGCGATGTAAACCGTTTACCAATCTTAATCTTGATGTCGGCAGCCGATTATTCGCCACGCTAGCGTCTGGTGTTGCATCAGAGTAAATATGACAACCACCCATATTTTTCATCGATATAGTTATAAATTGACAGTTTGAGTGGCCATTTACTCTTAAGTAGTCAAACGCGCCGTCATATATATATATATATATATATATATAAACATATATATATATATATATATATATATATATATACACACACGTAGGTATGATGAGTTTTATATACCTTACTTAAGAAATGATTGATTCCCCATACAAACTTCCACCCCCCTTTTCACCCTCTTAAGGAATGATTTCCGGGGTAAAAACTATGCTATGTACGTAATGTGTGTGTATGTGTGAGTGTTTGTGAGTAAGATTGTTATTATTGTACAGTATACGCAGACGGGCGCGTGTGCATCTCGATCCTGCACGCGCCGGGAGACGACCCCATGGGTTACGAGAGCAGCGCTGAGCGATGGTCGCCCGTGCAGAGCGTGGAGAAGATCCTGCTCTCCGTCGTCAGTATGCTGGCCGGTTAGTCAGTCTTTACCCAAAATGCTTTAAATAAACTTTACTAAACATAAACGTAAACACAAGACTATATCTATACATATTATAAAATTCTAACTAAGCCGAATCTGTACATTAAATATTTTTGGGAAAATCTTATTGCAATAGACATTATTATCGATGCAGAAGCCGAATCTATAGTTTTTAAAATTTTTGTCTGTCTGTCTGTCTGTCTGTCTGTCTGTCTGTCTGTTACCGCATCACAGAAAAACTACTGGAGGGATTTTGATGAAATTTGGTATGATGATAGCTGGTGATCCGGGTCAACATATAGGATACTTTTTACCGCGGGAAAATATCTAATTTCTGAGAAAAAATACAAAAACTGGTTGGAACAAACCACGATGATACTATCTGTAAACAGTTTAGCAAGGTAACTTACTAAATATGGTAAAAACTATTAAAAGTAGCTTATCTTGAAAATCAAATTATCAATAGCGCTATTATATCCATTTAAATAGTTATTTTAATTAATATATACTTATGTGTTATTTAGGTACCTATTCGACAATAGATGTCGCCATGTGTTTTTAAAATGCGTAGTTTTAATCAAAAAAAAAAAAAATGTACAGATGTGACCTTTCTATGACTTTATTAGAATTACTGCTAAATTATTCGCGGCCCCGCCCGTGTTCAAATTTTCAATAAAATAAAGACAAACAAGCTTTATAAATTAGTAACATATTAGTAATATTTTGTTGGTCGAAACAATTTTCAAATGAAAATATTTGTAAGTTTTTATTTTTTTAGTAAATAATGTTAATATTTTTTAATCTTTTAATATAAAAATTGGGCAACTCCAACTCGCTCATTATAGGTTTCGTACATAGCAAAATACTGTGTTGTTTTTCTTACTTACGTGTTTTGTTAGGTTAACACTAAAATAAATACAAATAACTTTTACGTTTCCACAATATCGACACTTTTTATCAACCGTAAAAATAAGTTCGATTCATAATTTTTTATATTATAACATTTTATGGAATACAAGGTTATGGCTGTTAAACTGACAAAGCGGGTAACTAAAAATATTCCATATCTCAAAAACTATGAAAAAGTATTTTAGGAACTGTTATATCTCAACTGTTTTTTTTTTGGACATCATTTCTTGAAAGATAAAGGCTTAAAGGACACAATAAAATGCTTACGACTTTAATCATATTAGCCGAGGCGTATGAAATAATAAAAAGTATTTGCTTAGGATTATTTACTTATTACACTCTCTTTTAAAATCGTTTTGGAAAATATTACTAACCATCGCTAACCAATCCCTGTTTCGCGACAAATTAACATTAAGAAAAGTTACCATTAAGTAATTTATATAATCAGCTAAATATTAAATTATTCAATAGCCGTCTATTAGAAAAAATATTAAAATTAATTCCGTAGTTTGAGAGCTTATCGCCCAAAACTAAACAAACAAACAAACAAAACAGAAGTATAGACGTACATAAATGTTATTGCTTAAACAAAAAGTGCAATATTACTAAATCAACTACGTGATTAACGGAGGAACCTTTGTGGCATTGTCAATCACTGCCATTATTTACCAATCATACAGTGCGCAATGAAAGTGGTGTATGTAAAAGTATACTAATGTGTAAAACCTAAAATTTAATTTTTGATCATCTAAACGCGGGCGGAGCCGCGGGCAATGCTAGTGTATACATAAAGATACGTTTACATCTATTCAACAACAGGCGATTTTGTGGAAAGCAACATGTTGAAAGCAACACTGTCGCCGCTTGTTGATTGAGTCTTGCAACAGAGCGTCGACCGTTCTACAAAATTCGACTTGTTGAAACGTGTTGCTTTTGTATCCGGATCCGGATGGGTTCATTCAACAATATTGCTTCTACAAATCATATTTTTTGGTCGTTTTGTAATTTTTACGGAGTTTCAAAAAAGGAGTAAACGCTCCATTTACCTATAAGTATCTTTTCATACGCATGTTAAGATTTTCATGATTCTTTATTAAAAAGTTGTCCTATGTTATTTTTTTTAAATTTCGGTCCTAATATTGATTTTTTTTTATTTGAAAGTGATTTAAATTTCCTATGTCTTTTTACATAAAATGTAATTTGTAAAAATTTAAAATAATATTAATGTAAAAATATATGCCACACTAATTCTGTATTTTATATCGCATATAAAAATTAAATAATTAACAATAATATGTAATTCTAATTATTATTTAGGCTAAGCCACAAACTATATAGAAATGTTACGGCTAAATTGTCATAGCCTGGGTAATAATAATAGTAGTTTTCCAATTACAGCACTAAAACGTATCATAATGCTCAACTTCGAATGTTTCAACATCCACTGTTATTTACTGTTTCGGCATCTACTTCTAAACATTGCTCGTTTCCACCATCGTTTTTTTCTTCTTTCTTTCTTTCTTTGTTCGGCACATATAACTGTATACAACTGTAGAACGTATGCAAAATGGAACTGTCGAATGTGTTGCTGCAACAGACGTTGATCAATGTGAACCATACAACATTGTTGAACAGTGTTGCTTCGACAATCCGTTGCTTTAACTATTTGTTGAACTAGCGTAAACATACCTTAAATGTTTTATAAAATAATTTAAATTTATTTTGAAATGAAATTGTGTTAGAGCCGAACGATGAGAGCGGGGCCAACGTGGACGCGGCAAAGATGTGGAGAGAAGATCGCGAGCAGTTCAACAAGATCGCCGAGCGCCTCGTACGCAAGACCTTAGGGCTGCCGCCGCCCGAATAGCAGCAGTGCCGCCCCCGCCTCAAACCGCCCCCCGCGCCGCCTCCCCTCCCCGCCTCCCGCGTCACGGGTGGAGGCCGCGCGCGGTGTCGCCGCTGCCGTCCACTCGTTGACGTTGTTTCACTGCGGTCGCTTAATACGAATTATTCGCTATCTAGAGTCTATTCCATGTACAAAAAATCAATAAGACACAAGTAAAGTTAATTATACTAAATGATGAGCGATTGTGGCCCGCGCGCCCAGCCACCTGTCATGTGCCCGCTGAGGGCTAGTGTATGGTCTACGGGAAAGTTGCAGAAGGTGAAAATAAATCCATATTATGTTCAGAGGATAGAGTAGTAATATCACTAGAAAATTATACAATATTACTGTCTCTGCCCACTACACCGTCTCATACCATGACCGTGCTATGAACGTATCCGGCACGGAAACGAGCACGGCACGGACTACTATGCCCACTAGACCGTATCAACAACGTATCATGCCCGTACATAACGGTTATAGTGACCGTAGCATCCGCGTATCATCCGCGTATCAACCGCGTATCAACCGCGTATCATACGCGTATCAACCGCGTATCATCCGCGTGTCATATCCGTATGGTTCCCGTTTTAGTATTACCTGTTGTTTCTAGATAAATATCACTAATATTGAAGTATTAGTTACAATATTATAATATTGCCAGACGAATATATTAATATTACCTAATCCTGAGAAATATCGGTACTAACCCATCTTTAATAACGATAATCGCCCATCTCTACAAGACAAGCGGCAATACGTAACGGGCTTAGAACGGTCATCATACGCGGTTATAACGGTCATCATACGCGTTTATAACCCGTATGCTCACCGGTTCAACAACGTCGCGTGTCAGGCACGGAGCGTACCGGCACCGGCAAAATATTCTCGCCGACAATTGTTGACGCTCCGTGCACAGCACGCGACGGTGCCGGTCGGTGACGGAACGGTCTAGTGGGCAGAGTCTCATACATTTCAATACAAAGAATATTTTTTTGCCTGACACGCTCCTAGCACGGTCATGGTATGAGACGGGGTAGTGGGCAGACTCCTTTATAGTAATGTAATAAATAGGACGAAGCGAACGTCAAATGAGACGCGGGAGGCGATGGTCGCTGTCTGCTAACCGGTCTTCGTTTTCATGCTAGTTGGAAACGACGATAACCATATTGATTACAAACTTTGCCTTATAGTTATCATATGTATATGCTATTATATATGAATTTGTAGGATTATATAAAAACAGAAAGTTATTATTGATGTTGAACTAGACTTTATTCGATACAATTCAGTACCTAAGCGAGACCTGCGACGTCTGAGCAAAGTGATAACACCAAATTCGTCAATTTTTCGTTTTTAATAATATTTTAAGATGTATAGAATGTAGTTGTAATCTTCTATAATATTTTAATTGTTTAAAATTGTTATTAAATCGAAAATGATACTTTAAGCTGTGCGACTGACACTGTATCAAATATATTTACAAATGTTATATTTTTATATCGCAAACGAAATAACTCAAGCCGGATCGATTTAAGAATAAATAAGTTTTAATATGCGTTATCTACAACCGTCTTTTATTTTTGTTACGATTCCTTAGTAATTCCCATAGTTATATATCTAAGAAACTGCAAAGTAAACATGGTGAGACGTTGTGCCAAATATGAATTATAGTCCGGTCAATATAGACATTTAAAATAACAAAAATTCCCGGAAAGCCAAATATTGGTGGAGAGCTGGAGTTTACCATTACAAATAAAGTTTTAAAAATCCCCATCGATCCTATGTGTGCTACAAAAGTTATTCGGGGTCAAAGGTCAAAATATGAGGTTTTTTGGATTTTTCTCGAAAACGGTAAGTTTTGTCAAAAAAAAAAACCTAAACCAAAGTTATAGATCTTAAAATTCTCTACAAAAATGGTCCTTATGATTTTTTTCCTAAGAGTGAGACCATCCGTGAGATATCTCGATTCTAAGAGTCACATTATCTATACTATAATAAAGCAGTAACTTAGCGAAATCTGTACATGAAATATTTTTTAAAAACAATGACTGTAACGTATTATGTATACGATATAGACCCCAAAACAATAGTTATAAATTTTTTTGTCTGTTTGTCTGTTTGTCTGTTTGTCTGTACGCGTTTCACGCAAAAAGTAATGAACCGATTTCAACGAAATTTTGTGAACTGATAACTTATTACTCGGGTCAACATTTAGGATACCTTTTACTTTAGAAAAATCTTTGTTTCCCGCGGGAAATCGCAATAACTGGTTTTATCGAGTCCTCCTTAGGAACCCTCCGCTGGCTAAACCTAAAGACATACATCAAAACAATTTACTTAAAAATTGTAGATCTTGAAAAGGCCAACAGAAATATCTACAACAGTATATGTCTATCTCTTAAGGTACACTCGCAATACCTATTCTTATCTATACCTATAACAAAACTAACTTAGTTAAATCGATGTGCGCGTTTCACGCAAAAAGTACTGAACCGATTTCAATTAAATTTTGTATAGTGATAGCTTATCACTCGAGTCGACATTTAGGATACCTTTTACTACAGGCACATTTTTCGTTCCCGCGGGAAAACGCAATGACTGGTTCTATCGAGTCGTCCTTAGAAATTTCTATGGCTAACGGTGGCTGAACCTTAAGAGATACATCAAAACAATGTACTAGAAAATTGTAGGTCTTAAAAAGTTCTACAGAAAAGTTCTCAACAGTATATGTCTATCTCCTAAAGTACACTCGCTATAACTATTTTTATTAAATGATATTACTGTTTTCTTATACGAGTACGTTATCTATCTATACTATAATAAAGCAGTAACTTAGCGAAATCTGTACATGAAATATTTTTTAAAAACAATGACTGTAACGTATTATGTATACGATATAGACCCCAAAACAATAGTTATAAATTTTTTTGTCTGTTTGTCTGTTTGTCTGTTTGTCTGTTTGTCTGTTTGTCTGTACGCGTTTCACGCAAAAAGTAATGAACCGATTTCAACGAAATTTTGTGAACTGATAACTTATTACTCGGGTCAACATTTAGGATACCTTTTACTTTAGAAAAATCTTTGTTTCCCGCGGGAAATCGCAATAACTGGTTTTATCGAGTCCTCCTTAGGAACCCTCCGCTGGCTAAACCTAAAGACATACATCAAAACAATTTACTTAAAAATTGTAGATCTTGAAAAGGCCAACAGAAATATCTACAACAGTATATGTCTATCTCTTAAGGTACACTCGCAATACCTATTCTTATCTATACCTATAACAAAACTAACTTAGTTAAATCGATGTGCGCGTTTCACGCAAAAAGTACTGAACCGATTTCAATTAAATTTTGTATAGTGATAGCTTATCACTCGAGTCAACATTTAGGATACCTTTTACTACAGGCACATTTTTCGTTCCCGCGGGAAAACGCAATGACTGGTTCTATCGAGTCGTCCTTAGAAATTTCTATGGCTAACGGTGGCTGAACCTTAAGAGATACATCAAAACAATGTACTAGAAAATTGTAGGTCTTAAAAAGTTCTACAGAAAAGTTCTCAACAGTATCAGTCTTATTACAAAAAACTAAATAAACCTTGGTTTAAACCTGTACTATCAAGTCCAGGCTTATCTGTAGAACCATGGTCTAAATTTGTTCGTATTACAAAACATAAAAAAACCGTGGTCTTCTTAGTACCGTCATTTGAATCATTGTTTATATATCAACCACAGATTAATACAAATATCATTCATTTACCATGATGTCATTCTATTGCAACGTTCCGTATGCCCAGAAAAGAAAATGTTTTGATAATAAATTGATGTTTAGGAGTGTTAAAAATATTGAGACCTGGTTGTTTTGCATGGATATAAGCATTATTTAGTTATTTCGTCTATTGCAGTTTTGTTTAGGTTTAAGCAAATTACTTAATGTTGTATTAATTTCTAAAAATACATCCAAGTACTACGTGTATCGAAACGTAACATTCTCGCGCGTTTTATGAAAACATAACAATAAACAAAACCATTGAAAGTTGAACAAAGTTTATTTAGCTTTGGAATTAAAATAATTAATAGAATAAAACAATTGTCTCTTTTTTTAACATCTTTAATTTTAATAATATTGTGATGGACCAACAAAAAAAAAAGCGATCTGAGAATTGGAGTGCCGAGGAAAAAGTAAGTAAGCATACATTACTTACTACTTAGATGAACTTGAAATCCGTCTATAATTTATTGATTTTAGGCTTATCCAAATTTTAAATATTATAGGATATACTACGCGAGTTGATTGCACAATCACGCCACATAATTGAGGATAAATCCACGAGAGCTTCTTCCAATATTAAAAAGGCTCAAGAGTGGAAGAATATAGCAAACAAGTAAGTGTTTAGTTTTTTTTATTAATAAGTGACCCGTTAACAACGCAAATTATCATGTTATTGAAATATTTTCAGAGTTAATGAACTCATGGGAAAGAATAGGTCTGCGGGAGAAGTTAAATTGGCATGGAAGAGAATGAAGCTTGCGGCTAAAGCTAACTTGTCCGCTCATAGGCAATACCAAATGAAGACGGGGGGTGGTGAAAAGCCCAAGTCGCCTTCTCAGGAAGATACGGCGATAATGGATATTGCTCCACACGATTTTGTTGTGGAATATAATGACTATGACAGTGATGCAATAAAAAAAGATGTAAGCATAATAATGTTCTTTACTTATTATTATAAAACACTGATTAAATTAATATACAGTTTATTTAATAACCAGTACTTGTAGGTATAAAATAGTATTTTCTAATTCTTCATAGTTCTTCTCAGTTCACAGAACTAACCATATTGTATTGTAAAAGAATCAAGTTTTCTATTATCCTATTTAAGAATAACACATGTTCAATGTTTTTTAAAGATATAATATCATGTAAATAAGAACAAAAGTTGTGAACTAATGTTAATAAAGCATAAATTATAGAAATATTAATAATGTAATTTTGAAGGGATTTAATAATAAAAATATAGTTTGAATTAAATAATAAAAAGAGTAAATGTAAAGTAATGAATAAAATGAGTAAAAGTGAATGTAAAATGTCAATTTATTCAGTAATAAAGGCTATTTTATTTATTTATTTTATTTACTTGTAGGTTCAATTAAACACCCAAGATAGTGAAACTACAGCTGGGCCTAGTACAGGCTTTTCTCCTATAATTATAGAACCACCTCTTATAACCACAGAACCACCTCCTGAATTCAATGATGAGGTAATAGAAGTTATAATGGACCAAGGTAAAAATAATAATTCATCTATAAATTATAAAATTGTATTCCTTTATTTTAACTATATTTTTAATATTCAAAAAATAAATAGACGAATTATATATAAAGATTTTTTATATAATTCGTCTATATCTAATTAAAATACTTTCAGGTACCTCAATGGTAAATGTTGGAATGAGTACTCCTAGAAAAAAACAGAATATTCGTAGGAAGCAGTTGAGTAAAAAGGGTCCTCAAAGCATGTAAGAAAGATTATCCTAGAATATATTCTTATTATTTGATTAGTATAAAATATAAAGAGTAAATATTTTACAGAAAAGAAGCAATGCAAGAAGCAATATTGAAGTCCAACAGTGAATTTAAAAAAAAACAATTAGATATGCTAGAAGTGGAGCACCAGTACAATGTTAGAATTGCTGAATTAAAAATAAAGAAACTAGAACTGGAAATAAAATTATTAGAAAGAAAGGAAGAACTCTAGTACTACTTTCCTAATAAGAGAAATTTATGGTTGAAAGAATTTTAAAAAGTTATAAGAAATATAAACTGTTAATTTTTTTAATTTAAAATGTTATATAAATGATTGTAAAATGTTATAAGAAATATAAATTGTTAATTTTTTTAATTTAAAGTGTTATATAAATGATTGTAAAATGTTATAAGAAATATAAATTGTTAATTTTTTTAATTTAAAATGTTATATAAATGATTGTAAAATGTTATAAGAAATATAAATTGTTAATTTTTTTAATTTAAAGTGTTATATAAATGATTGTAAAATGTTATAAGAAATATAAATTGTTAATTTTTTTAATTTAAAGTGATTAATGATTGTAAAATGTTATAAGAAATATAAATTGTTAATTTTTTTTAATTTAAGATGTTATATAAATGATTGTAAAATGTTATAAGAATTAGAATTATGTATTGTGTAAGTTTTAAGTTTCAAATATATTATTTTAATTAAAAGTGTCTTTCAATGAATTGCCGTCTCCTTATATTTCCACGTACATTGTTTTCCCCATGTAAAACTACTGCTGCAGATGTTTGTGTGTCATTGTCATCAAACCCACTATTAAACACATCTTCCTTCATATCTATGGCAATATTGTGCAATACAGCACATGCTACAATTGTTGTTTTTGCAGTTTCAATGTCGCAGTAAAGGCCTCTTAATAAACAGCGGAACCTCTGCTTCCACAACCCAAAACATCTTTCCACTGTGTTCCTGGTGCTAATGTGAGCTTTGTTGTACCGCTCCTCTTGAGGTGTTGTAGTATGCAGTAACGGAGTAAACAAATATGGTGTGCAAGCATAGCCACTGTCTCCTAGCAATATGCCTGAGAATGCACCAGCCTCAAATCGCTGCTTCAAACGACTCTCTCTAAATATTCGTGAGTCATGAACACTCCCACGCCACCTAGTAACAATGTCCATGATTTTTAAATCTGCATCGCAAACTACCTGGAACAATAGTTACATATTTTAGTATTTATTTCTTAGATAAGCATGACTAAGTATTCACTATCAGTACATATTATAGAACAAACTCATTGGCCACTTGTGTCTTTTTGTCTGCTCACTCCTTCAAAACTACTAGATTTTAAAAAGGTTTTTTTGTATGCACAAAACATCTTAATTATACTTTTCCACTGTATCCATATTCCATGTCAAGCCAAGGCAGGTTGTTATTATTTATTGTATAGTATTCACAATACACATGGACACTGTGGGTGAACCTTTTGGTGGGTTAGTCAATTTTCCAACACTATAACCAACACCTCATTAGGGACGGGGTTGTGGACTAGTCATTGTTCCTTTATTTTGGAAGAAAAACATAAATGTACAATCAATAATACCTGGACATTAATAGATGCAACACCTTTTCGGTTAATATATAGTTGACCACCATCATCATTTAGTTTTTTTATTTTGATGTGAGTACAGTCAATTGCTCCAATTACTGTAGGAAAATTTGCAATTCTACGAAATTTTTGCATCGCTTCCTGTTGTTCTCTCAATGTAGCAGGCATTTTTATAAATCTATGTGATTTTCGGGCTATGGCTTCTGCAAGTTTTTTGCATATCTTGCTTATGAAAGGTTGTGAGACTCCGTGCAAATCGGCTGTGTCATCTTGGATCTATTAAAGTAAAAATAAAATATTAGTTTGGACATAATTTAGTTTATATTGCTACTAATGTTTTGGTAAATGCAATCTATGCTTTGAATCTACTTACTTCATGTCGAGCCCAGCTTCGTAATGCGCAACACACTTGTATTTCGGGAGACACAGGGCATCCTCGAGAATCTCTAGTTAAATCTTCTCGTACTAAGTCTACTATTTTCATTGCATAACGTTTATTAAACCTATACTTTTGCCTGAAATCTTCATCGGATAATTCCACGATGGGATTGACTCGAATACGATTTCTGTTATGTCGGCGTGGAATTTCCAACACCTCAGCTGCTTCAATATCCTCAATATCAATTAAATCGACCATGTTAATATCCATTTTCGAGATAAAACAACACAACACAATGAAAAAGATGATATAGCCTAAAAGAGAAACTTTGACAGATCCGATTTAGTGATTTAAACCATCGTTAAACTAGGGGTCGCCGAGGTTTAGCGTTAGACCATGATATAGTCTATGGTTTATCGCAAAACCACGATTTGTAATACCATTTTTGTTTAGACCGTAGTTTAAGGAAGTTTAAACCAGGTTTTTTAGTTAAACCGCTTTTTGTAACAATTTACCTAAAAATTGTAGATCTTGAAAAGGCCAACAGAAATATCTACAACAGTATTGTCTATCTCTTAAGGTACACTCGCAATACCTATTCTTATCTATACCTATAACAAAACTAACTTAGTTAAATCGATGTGCGCGTTTCACGCAAAAAGTACTGAACCGATTTCAATTAAATTTTGTATAGTGATAGCTTATCACTCGAGTCAACATTTAGGATACCTTTTACTACAGGCACATTTTTCGTTCCCGCGGGAAAACGCAATGACTGGTTCTATCGAGTCGTCCTTAGAAATTTCTATGGCTAACGGTGGCTGAACCTTAAGAGATACATCAAAACAATGTACTAGAAAATTGTAGGTCTTAAAAAGTTCTACAGAAAAGTTCTCAACAGTATATGTCTATCTCCTAAAGTACACTCGCTATAACTATTTTTATTAAATGATATTACTGTTTTCTTATACGAGTACGTTATCTATACTATAATAAAGCAGTAACTTAGCGAAATCTGTACATGAAATATTTTTTAAAAACAATGACTGTAACGTATTATGTATACGATATAGACCCCAAAACAATAGTTATAAATTTTTTTGTCTGTTTGTCTGTTTGTCTGTTTGTCTGTACGCGTTTCACGCAAAAAGTAATGAACCGATTTCAACGAAATTTTGTGAACTGATAACTTATTACTCGGGTCAACATTTAGGATACCTTTTACTTTAGAAAAATCTTTGTTTCCCGCGGGAAATCGCAATAACTGGTTTTATCGAGTCCTCCTTAGGAACCCTCCGCTGGCTAAACCTAAAGACATACATCAAAACAATTTACTTAAAAATTGTAGATCTTGAAAAGGCCAACAGAAATATCTACAACAGTATATGTCTATCTCTTAAGGTACACTCGCAATACCTATTCTTATCTATACCTATAACAAAACTAACTTAGTTAAATCGATGTGCGCGTTTCACGCAAAAAGTACTGAACCGATTTCAATTAAATTTTGTATAGTGATAGCTTATCACTCGAGTCGACATTTAGGATACCTTTTACTACAGGCACATTTTTCGTTCCCGCGGGAAAACGCAATGACTGGTTCTATCGAGTCGTCCTTAGAAATTTCTATGGCTAACGGTGGCTGAACCTTAAGAGATACATCAAAACAATGTACTAGAAAATTGTAGGTCTTAAAAAGTTATACAGGGAAGTTTGCAATATTATACGTCTATTACCTAAGGTACATTCGCAATTACTATTTTTATTCACTACTCGCGACTCACAGACTGACTTATCAACGTTTAGCTCAGTTCAGCAGTAAAACGTAACTAGGGACGAACCCGAGCGAAGCGAGGGTGAGTCGTACATAATATAATATGTATTAAGTAGATGTTTAAATAAACATTTCACTTCTAAGGCTGGTATAATGATTTTAAAGTTAGAAATCTAATTAGCAACCCTCGCTTTACTTTGGTGCGTCGCTAGGTGCTTATTGTATTTATAATAATCTATACTAATATTATAAAGAGGAAAGATTTTTTTGTTTGTTTGTTTGTACCGAATAAGCTCCGAAATTACTGGACCGATTTAGATGAAATTTGGTAAGAATACAGTTTGAGACTCTGGAAAGGAGATAGGATAGTTTTTATTCCAGAAATCAACCCTTAAGGGGGTGAAAATGGGGATGCAGGTTTGTATGGGGAATCAACCTAGAGACGAACCCGAGCGAAGCGAGGGTGAGTCGCTAGTACATGATATACACACATATCCACGTTACCCGTGAGGTAGTCTACGCGGAGCGTTTTTTTTTTACGATGGTGAAAATAGTGTTGAGGAGTTTCTCTGGAGCAGGTGGGAGTAAAGTTTTAATCGGTTCCAGACTATTATCTATCAATTTCCAACCCCAGTCTTCTGGCTTCAGTTGATTGCCTAGCCATGTTTGAACTTGATAATATACTCGATACAAGTGTTGAATAGCAGATGCCGATGTTGGAGGAAGACATGATAGTTGTACTTGTTTCTTGTTTCGCGTATTTTTTACAAAAGTTAAGTATCGGTATTTATCAATGCAAGTAATTTTTTTGGAGCTCCATAAACCGCAAGCAGAAAGCAAATTCCTTCCGTAATTATTGTTTGACGTGTGGAATCAATTTCTGTAAATACTTTAGCGCAGTCAGTCAAATCTTTATATGTGCATATCATGTATAATTTGACTCTTAGAATCGCGATATCTTACGAATGGTAACTCTTAGAAAAAAATCATAAGAACCATTTTTGTAGAGAAGTTTAAGATCTACAACTTTGGTTTGAGGTTTTCGAGGAAAGTCCAAAAAACTTCAAATTTTGACCTTTGACCCCGAATAACTTTGTAGCACACATAGGATCGATGGGGATTTTTAAAACTTTATTTATAATGGTAAACCCCAGCTCTCTACCAATATTTGGCTTTCCGGGAATTTTTGTTATTTGACCACTATTTTTATGTCTAAATTGACCGGGTACTATAATTTAACCTATTATTGTTGCTTTAAATTTGTTTTAATTGCATGTTCCGAAAGGTATGTCATTGTCCATGCGTCTTAATTGACGTCGATAAATTTAAATGCATTCATTTTCATCATCTATACTATAATAAAGCAGTAACTTAGCGAAATCTGTACATGAAATATTTTTTAAAAACAATGACTGTAATGTATTACGTATACGATGTAGACCCCAAAACAATAGTTATTAATTTTTTTGTCTGTTTGTCTGTACGCGTTTCACGCAAAAAGTAATGAACCGATTTCAACGAAATTTTGTGAACTGATAACTTATTACTCGGGTCAACATTTAGGATAACTTTTACTTTTGGAAAATCTTTGTTTCCCGCGGGAAATCGCAATAACTGGTTTTATCGAGTCCTCCTTAGGAACCCTCCGCTGGCTAAACCTAAAGACATACATCAAAACAATGTACTAAAAAATTGTAGATCTTGAAAAGGCCAACAGAAATATTTACAACAGTATATGTCTATCTCTCAAGGTACACTCGCAATACCTATTCTTATCTATACCTATAGCAAAACTAACTTAGTTAAATCGATGTGCGCGTTTCACGCAAAAAGTACTGAACCGATTTCAATTGAATTTTGTATAGTGATAGCTTATCACTCGAGTCAACATTTAGGATACCTTTTACTACAGGCACATTTTTCGTTCCCGCGGGAAAACGCAATGACTGGTTCTATCGAGTCGTCCTTAGAAGTTTATATGGCTAACGCTGGCTGAACCTTAAGAGATAAATCAAAATAATGTACTAGAAAATTGTAGGTCTTAAAAAGTTCTACAGAAAAGTTCTCAACGGTATATGTCTATCTCCTAAAGTACACTCGCTATAACTATTTTTATTAAATGATATTACTGTTTTCTTATACGAGTACGTTATCTATACTATAATAAAGCAGTAACTTAGCGAAATCTGTACATGAAATATTTTTTAAAAACAATGACTGTAATGTATTACGTATACGATGTAGACCCCAAAACAATAGTTATTAATTTTTTTGTCTGTTTGTCTGTTTGTCTGTTTGTCTGTACGCGTTTCACGCAAAAAGTAATGAACCGATTTCAACGAAATTTTGTGAACTGATAACTTATTACTCGGGTCAACATTTAGGATAACTTTTACTTTTGGAAAATCTTTGTTTCCCGCGGGAAATCGCAATAACTGGTTTTATCGAGTCCTCCTTAGGAACCCTCCGCTGGCTAAACCTAAAGACATACATCAAAACAATGTACTAAAAAATTGTAGATCTTGAAAAGGCCAACAGAAATATCTACAACAGTATATGTCTATCTCTCAAGGTACACTCGCAATACCTATTCTTATCTATACCTATAGCAAAACTAACTTAGTTAAATCGATGTGCGCGTTTCACGCAAAAAGTACTGAACCGATTTCAATTGAATTTTGTATAGTGATAGCTTATCACTCGAGTCAACATTTAGGATACCTTTTACTACAGGCACATTTTTCGTTCCCGCGGGAAAACGCAATGACTGGTTCTATCGAGTCGTCCTTAGAAGTTTATATGGCTAACGCTGGCTGAACCTTAAGAGATAAATCAAAATAATGTACTAGAAAATTGTAGGTCTTAAAAAGTTCTACAGAAAAGTTCTCAACGGTATATGTCTATCTCCTAAAGTACACTCGCTATAACTATTTTTATTAAATGATATTACTGTTTTCTTATACGAGTACGTTATCTATACTATAAATAAAGCAGTAACTTAGCGAAATCTGTACATGAAATATTTTTTAAAAACAATGACTGTAATGTATTACGTATACGATGTAGACCCCAAAACAATAGTTATTAATTTTTTTGTCTGTTTGTCTGTTTGTCTGTTTGTCTGTACGCGTTTCACGCAAAAAGTAATGAACCGATTTCAACGAAATTTTGTGAACTGATAACTTATTACTCGGGTCAACATTTAGGATAACTTTTACTTTTGGAAAATCTTTGTTTCCCGCGGGAAATCGCAATAACTGGTTTTATCGAGTCCTCCTTAGGAACCCTCCGCTGGCTAAACCTAAAGACATACATCAAAACAATGTACTAAAAAATTGTAGATCTTGAAAAGGCCAACAGAAATATCTACAACAGTATATGTCTATCTCTCAAGGTACACTCGCAATACCTATTCTTATCTATACCTATAGCAAAACTAACTTAGTTAAATCGATGTGCGCGTTTCACGCAAAAAGTACTGAACCGATTTCAATTGAATTTTGTATAGTGATAGCTTATCACTCGAGTCAACATTTAGGATACCTTTTACTACAGGCACATTTTTCGTTCCCGCGGGAAAACGCAATGACTGGTTCTATCGAGTCGTCCTTAGAAGTTTATATGGCTAACGCTGGCTGAACCTTAAGAGATAAATCAAAACAATGTACTAGAAAATTGTAGGTCTTAAAAAGTTATACAGGGAAGTTTGCAATATTATACGTCTATCACCTAAGGTACACTCGCAATTACTATTTTTATTCACTACTCGCGAATCACAGGCTGACTTATCAACGTTTAGCTCAGTTCAGCAGTGAAACGTAACTAGTTAAATATAAAACTATCTGGGCGACCGAGCTTCGCTCGGAGTTTTTATTTGTTATATCGTATTTTTTAGATAAAAAAAAAACGAAAAATTTGAATGGATCCAAAAAGAAAAACAAAAGTAAAAACTTTGTATACGACCTGGATTTGTACCCGGACACCTGTGATTGTCAATCTTGCACCTTGGCCGCTTGATCTCGATGCTTATGCCCGAGCGTAAGAAATTATCGACCATATTTTGCGGGGAATAATGCGAAAAAAATATCGCATGAAATGAAACGCGCGTCTTCCCAGACATAAGACTAATCTAGATCGATTTTTCGCTCCCGAAAACTCCGAGATACCAAATTTCAGCGAAATCGTTAGAGCCGTTTCCGAGATCGCCGGTATAAATAAATAAATAAATATACAAGAATTGCTCGTTTAAATATAGGTAGTAACTGGGCGACCGAGCTTTGCTCGGAGTTCTTTTTTGTTAAATCTTATTTTTTAGATAAAAAAAACTTGAATAAATACAAAAAAAAAACAAAAGCAAAAACTTTGTATCTGATCGAGATACGAACCCAGACACCTGTGATTGTTAACCTTGCACCTTGGTCGCTTGACCACGATGCTTATGCCCGAGTGTAAGAAATTATTGACCATATTCTGCATGGAATAATGCGAAAGTACCTAAACCGCATGAAAACTCGAAAACACGCGTTTTCCCAGACTTAAGACTAATCTAGATCGATTTTTCGCCCTCGGAAACCCCCACATACCAAATTCGCCGAATATTAAAATCGAGATCGCCGTTATCAATAAAAAAATAAATAAATAAACAAGAATTGCTCGTTTAAATAGATTAGATTAGATAATTGAAAAAAAATAATTTTTTAAAACAAGCTTTTATTTAAATGCTTTAAAAAGAAGAAAATAAACTTTACATAAAATCAAACTCATCAATTTATTACATTATATAATTTATATGATACTAGCGACTTACCCTAGCTTCGCTCGGGTAGGCCCCTAGGTACGAGGATTTTGTTCACAATTTGTTGAAAAGGTTTTAATTGTTTGGTGCGGAACCCTAATTCTTTTTCCGAAATAAAAGTAGCCTAAGTTACTCCATATAACATCAGCTATCTGCCAGTAAAAGTCCTGTCAAAAATTAGCCGGAGCAGACAGATAAAATTAAAAAAAATATATGTTTTTGTTTTAAGTACTGTATACAATTTTATATGGATTTAGTAAAAAGCTGTTATTTTGATATTACTAACAGACACTTCAATTTTATTTATTTGTGTAATGTAATAAATTAATGACGTTTGTTTTCTTCCGTCGAGATATTGGGTTAGCAACAATTTAACAAATTTTCAGTTGAGAGGAAATGATAGATTTTTTTTTCGTGTGTTGGAGCTGGAGCTACCACCGCTCATCCCACCAACGGAGTTGCAGCTGACGTTGACGATTTTTTATGATACAATTCTCTGATGCATTCCACTAATTATCACTTAAGAGAAAATAATCGACCAAAGTTGTACTTAGCTCCTGGGTTATAAATATAAAGATTGTGATTTCGCCAATTTTGGTCATGTTATTCCTTTAGCCCATAATTTTTTCAGTTTTTACCTTTTAGGAACAAATGTTATCCATTTTATTTGCATCTTGATATCGCAGTCATTTTAATTAAATTATGAATAAAATAAAAAAAATCAATCTATGTTGTACTAGCTGTACAATATACTGAGGATAATAGAGATTGCGACCTCTGGCGGGAGAAAAAGGCAAAATTCTTCATCTTTGTGAAGAAGAGTTCTTTAATCTGTATTCTGTTTTGTGAATTAAATCTGTGGACACTGAACTGAATTATAAAGTAATTTTTTGTCCGTGTCTTTGATTTGTTTGCTTGATTAATTAGTAAAAATAGATTTGAACACTGTTTTATTTTATTATCTACCCGAATGTCACCTCAATTTTTTAGTGTTTTCTATATTTTAAGGGATGGTTGAATTGTACTCTACCATAAATAAAATATAGCGTAATATTATTAAAATGTTATCTTGCCTATTTAATTAAAGCGCAGTTTTGCATATTGTTTTCCTAATACGTTAATTAAATGATAATAATAAAATGGCTACATCAAATACTGATGTGCAGGACCGAGTGAAATTATTTAAGTTTACGAAGATATTGACGTTAAAGATTGCTCAAATTGTTGTACAAAGTAGACAAGGAAAAAAAATTGCCCATGATTGCAATTTAGTAAAACCCTCGGATGAAGGCCCCCCGTCGTCGCCCACCAGCTTGCAATGGGTAAGCCTGCACATTTCAGTGATACACTAACGCTATAAAAAATGGTAAAATTTAAGCATTTTAAGTGCCCTTCTATTTTTTAGTTCAATTTATCCATACCAGATGTACCTGAAGTGAATATTGATACAAAAAGGGTTTTAAATGGTGAAGTAATGGAAGCATTGACAAATGTGCTATGCATAGAAATATTTTTGCATACCAATGATGGTGATGAGATGGTACTAGAACTTTGGACAGTGCGCATGACACCTGGCTGTGATGCCAGCATCTCCTCTGTGTCCACTATTTACTACCGTATGAGCATTATGCTTAAATCTACTTTGAGCATTTCAAGGATCACACCTGCTTACAAATTATCTCGACTGCAAAATAAAGAATCATACAAGCTTTCACATAAAATTTATGGAGGCAAACCAAACCTTGATCTTCTGGGTATGTAACATCACAGGCTTAAAATTTATAAATAAATACTAAAAACTTTACTTAAAAATTTATAACATATTCAATGTTATAAACTTTTAATTATAATTGTAATTTATTATTAAAAGCAAATTTTTAATACAGAAATTTACTTGTAATACTTATCTATCATCATATTGGTTTATTTAGGAAGTTAAAAATAAAGCAGATAAAATTATCATCCACAGGTGAAAAGCATAAAACAATCAAAGTGAGTGAATTACATACTCCAATAGGAACTCTTCAGGTAGATGTTGTGTACAGAACAAAGATGACTATTCTGCCAGAAGACAGGAAAGTTCCTGATAAGAATGTCCTAACCATAAGTGACAATATTATGATAAAAAGTGACCACTTCCCAAAAGAGAGTCCAAGGTGTTTGTTTATTTATATTGCTAATAAAAGCTTGCACATGCTACATTATTGCTTAATAATGTCACTTGGTAATAGAGAGACAATCAAATATTTTTAATGGGAAAATTATTAAATTTTTAATAAAACAAATTATTTAAGTGAATTAAAAAGAAGTTTAAAGTAATAATAATAATCATAGAATAACAATAATAAATTTATTGAACTACTTGTCATATCTATATATTAATACTAGCTTTTGCCCGCGACTCCGTCCTCGTGGAATAGTGACTTTGTTCGCATTGCTACCGGGCGGCGGCCAGCGCCCTCCCCCCTCACGAAAGCCCTGCCCACTCGGCTCGGGCTGAGAGCGCGCTCAGCCGCTCACCCATAGTCCGCGTAAAGTTAAATATGTATATTTTAAAACTATGATATCTCCTAAGATATTTATTGAAATGAAATGATGTCAAGAGCAATTTTGTTTAAAATTAAATACTTGTGATGAATAACGTATTTCTTTGGATAAGGATTTATATCATGTTTATAAAAACACCTTTGGAAGTAATGCATTATTTTAGAACAAATTTGATTACCATAAAAAGGGTTGTATTGAGTCAACCTTAAAAGATAGATATATGCTGTCACGGACTTTTTTTTAGAACTTTTAAAGGGGAACAATTTCGTCATACACGATTTTTGCGTCTCTTTAACCGTTTACGCAGCGCACGCAACGGAAGCTCTTAAAAGGAATCATTTTTTCCCGTTTTTGCAACATTTTTCATTCATGCTCCGCTCCTATTGGTCGTAGCGTGATGTTATATACCCTAAAGCCTTCCTCGATAAATGGACTATCCAACATAGAAAGAATTTTTCAATTCCAACCAGTAGTTCCTGAGATTATCGCGTTCAACCAAACAAACAAACAATCAAACAAACTCTTCAGCTTTATAATATTAGTATAGATGTGAAGCAAAAACTTTGTATCCCTTTTTACAAAAATTGCGCAGCCGTCTGCGCAATTTTCGTAATGAAATTAGTTCGGAGTATGAAACTTCCCACACTTATAGTTAATATAAAGAAGGAGTGCAGAATACTAATATTTTTTTCTAAATTTTGCATAAAAAATACATTAAGTCAATAAAAAAACATTACACACACTACCATGTATTTGACACACACATGCATATGTTATATATTAAAGTCTGTGGTCAAATTGAGAATAGATTAATATTGTAATATATGCAAGACAATAAATATATAACTTAATGAACTATAGTAGATTTTCAACCATGTAGCAATCACTAGCAATATTTACAGAATAAATGATCAAGGACAAAATACAATTCGAAATTGAAAACCTACCTGAACTAGATTAACAACCTGTGTTTCAGGTTATAGTTTTACCATGCATTTCTCACTGTGACAAAGGTTTAGAACAGAGTAAAAGAGTTAGACAAGTAAAAGTGAAAAGTGGATAAAACTCAATTTAATATTTTTTTTAATAGAAAGGTATATTTTGTAATATCTTTTGTTTTTATCTTATAATTTTAGGAAAAACCACAATGAAAAGAAAGAGGTGGATCTATCGAAACCTTTAACTGCTGGAGCATTTGTAGATACAGTGAAAATAAAGCAATTACATCACACTCTAAGCCAGCAGCTGCCTCCCGAGCCACCAATGGGTTGGCTTCTCGCAGAGAAAGACAAAATGGAAAAGGTGTTTGACTTAAACTTTATTTGTATATTTTAACTTGTTGATGCACTAAATAAGAAGTCAGACTATGATTTAAGCGGGCTACTCGCACACCTGCCGAAGGGGCAATCTAGGGTGTAAAAGTAGGGATGATCCTTAATTGCCACCTACATTGTGATGTATATAGGCAAGCAGGGGCAATTTCCTAGATTGCCCCTGCGGTAGGGCCGCAGGAGCGAGAGACCATCCTTGGTCCCTAGATTGCCCCTGCCACCCTGCACGTTGCCGCGTGTGTAGCGCGATCGGGGCTATTTATCTACCGATCTTTTGAGAGTGTAGCCAACTTAGGGGTTTTCCCCCAAAGGGTATAGCCGGATAAGTATGACGATCCGGCCCCCAAATGGGAACCTATATCGAAACTTATGTTCTAATATCGCCTTGATGTATAAACACAATTTATGTACTTTTCGCGGCCAGCTTTCGCTTTGACCTTGAGATATGGGAAAAAATAATCGCACGCATGACTTTTATTCAAAGTCATATATCTCAAAAATTAATTACGCTAAAGAGTTGAGACCAACGCGAGTTTTTAGATTACATTGCAGAGTATATCATATATTTTTTTCAAATTTTTAGAGTATATTTATATATAAAAAAAATTAAAAAATAAATAAATCATAATTTTTTTTTTCGTGTTCGCTGAGACTTACAATCACGAAAATAATATATGTTATGCTCCTTTACGTGCTCTATTACTCATAAAAATTTGGTAAAAAAAAAAAGTTGGTGCAACACTTTGAAAAAAAATAAAAAAGTGTTTCGCACCTTGTAACTTATAGATATAAGCATGACTCAACACGCACAAAATTTTATCGCTCGTGGAAGGAATTGTACATAAACAAGTTTAGACTTGTTTTCACGTTGTTTATTATATTTTATGACTTACTAACATCGCTGGTCATGCGTTGGTATCGCTCTTGGACATTGGTATTGCTCTAAGTCTAAAGGGAAGCTTTTGACTTGGGATTTTTATGGTATTTTGTTCCAAGATTTTAAAATTAGTCATTGTTAAACCAACTTATTATTTTTATAAGGTCATAATGTCTGACAAGTGCAAAAACTGTAACAAATATCTTCGTAAGATGGTTGGTTATAAAAAAGTTGTAAAAACTGAAGAAGAAGTTAAAGTGTTCAGTGATTGTTTAAATAAAACAGTAACAGTTAATGATATATTCTGTAACAAGTGTCGTCTTTTCATTTATATCATTAACTGTTACTGTTTTATTTAAACAATCACTGAACACTTTAACTTCTTCTTCAGTTTTTACAACTTTTTTATAACCAACCATCTTACGAAGATATTTGTTACAGTTTTTGCACTTGTCAGACATTATGACCTTATAAAAATAATAAGTTGGTTTAACAATGACTAATTTTAAAATCTTGGAACAAAATACCATAAAAATCCCAAGTCAAAAGCTTCCCTTTAGACTTAGAGCAATACCAATGTCCAAGAGCGATACCAACGCATGACCAGCGATGTTAGTAAGTCATAAAATATAATAAACAACGTGAAAACAAGTCTGAACTTGTTTATGTACAATTCCTTCCACGAGCGATAAAATTTTGTGCGTGTTGAGTCATGCTTATATTTATAAGTTACAAGGTGCGAAACACTTTTTAATTTTTTTTCAAAGTGTTGCACCAACTTTTTTTTTACCAAATTTTTATGAGTAATAGAGCACGTAAAGGAGCATAACATATATTATTTTCGTGATTGTAAGTCTCAGCGAACACGAAAAAAAAATTATGATTTATTTATTTTTTAATTTTTTTTTATATATAAATATACTCTAAAAATTTGAAAAAAATATATGATATACTCTGCAATGTAATCTAAAAACTCGCGTTGGTCTCAACTCTTTAGCGTAATTAATTTTTGAGATATATGACTTTGAATAAAAGTCATGCGTGCGATTATTTTTTCCCATATCTCAAGGTCAAAGCGAAAGCTGGCCGCGAAAAGTACATAAATTGTGTTTATACATCAAGGCGATATTAGAACATAAGTTTCGATATAGGTTCCCATTTGGGGGCCGGATCGTCATACTTATCCGGCTATACCCTTTAGGTTTCAAAAAATTGTACTGGGGTTTTCTTAGGGGGAAAAATGTTTAGGGTTTATTTCTTTAATAGCATAATTTAAATATAAATAACGTTTTATAAAGTTTCGTTTAAAGACTTGGAAAAATCATATATATTTAAATATCATTTGCCTCATTTATCCTTTTTTTTATTATTTTCTAAGTTATCTATAAAATTTATTATTATTATTATTAAATGGTTATATGTAATTATTATAATAATAACCATAAATAAGTTTTTACACTAGTTTTAATCATTTAAAATAAAAAAAAAATCAAAAATGAAAAAAAAAAATAGTATTACATAAAAATTAAAAACCTACATTTTTCAAATTGTTAGTTAGCGAGTCTTAGGAACTTTTGGAATTACTCTTGGGGGGATAAAATTTCAAGTGTTGGCAACACTGTGACTTGATTTTTCGATAATACCGGAGCCATTCTTAACGCGTGTGTTTAGTTCAACTACAACCCGAACATTGAATTGTTACTCAATGTGTAGAGACAGTTCCGATATTGCACCGACCGCCGTGCACCCTAGATTGCCCCTGCAGCAGGTGTGTCAGTAGCCCGCGTTAAATGTGTTGCAGAAGATGCGGCTGCTGTCGCTGTCGGACGCGGCGTGCGAGATGGTCGCGGGGGGCGAGGCGGTAGTGGGGGAGGCGCGACGCGAGGGCGCGGCCGGCTGCAGCGCCGCGGTGGAGATGCCGCGCTACGCCAGCCTCATGGTGAGACACTACCTTCATTACATATTCAACACTAACTTGCTGCCGGGCGAATGTCTCTGTTTGTCTGTCTGTAGCTGAACATGTTAAATATATGTTCAAGTATTATTAAAAAAAAAATGTTTAATTGATTTGATTTAAAATTGCCTTTCTTCTTTGACTGTACTGTATTTATTTACTGCATATTTTTTGAAACATTTAACAATATCAACGACGTTGTGCTGTGTGCGTTAGCAATATGCGGATACAATGAAGTGAACGCTAAATTAGGGTTTCGTAGGCACGCGTTGGCAGAGCGAATGTACCATCAGTAGATATAGTAATATTTTAATAGCAATTTACTCCGGTCATAAATTCTGTATACGTCGTATTTAAAAAAAATGTGTGTATTTATATACGCAAGTAAGAAGTTATACTTTTTTGTTATTTTTAAGAACATTTAAATAAAACCTTAGTTTTTTTTAAATGGTTAACTTTTTTTTTACTTTTTTCCGTATTATTCTCAGCAAACCGTTTCATTTGATATTCATATCATGGAGGTGTATAAAAACAAGACGCCACTTTGCTTATTGTATTTCGCTCATCAAAACGTTTCATTTGGTGCCCATATCATAAGGGTCACTAAGAAAATTCACATTCACATAAACAGAATTCATACTGATACTTTACAATTAATAAATGTTTAACGATTCCACTCTAAATGATAATATACGGAGAAGTAACGGCAATATCTATTGCAATAGTAATAGCGACTATGAGTAGAAAAAATTGCCACTTTGGGTATTGGACACATTTTGTACAAACCAGTTTTCAACGTATTTTAAGAGTAGGACTGTCAAGTCATTTGCTGTGTCGAGTATACAGGGTGGAACAAATCGATGGGACATGGAAGAAAAGTACCTTAAGTATTGAAGTTATCAAGATTTACTCAAAGGAAACATTTCTGTATTTTTAAAAATAATAATAACTGCATTTAATTTTTTTTAAAAAAAGCTTACCTGAACCGGGAATCGAACAAAATAAAAATGTACAAAAGGACACCGTCACTATTTTATCGAATTAATCGATAGGGTCTATGGTAAGGATAAAATCTCTGAAACAAACATTGCGTCTTAGAATTAAAGAAAACGATGAAATCTTACAAATTATACATATCGACTCTCACATCGTGGAACAAAAGCATAGGACATGGAAGAAAAGTGTCTTAAACACTGGAAATATCACGTTTCATTCCAAAGAAACATTATTTTATTTATAAGAATATGATAAACTGCATTTGATTTTTTTTTTAAAAGAGATGACCTGAACCGGTAATCGAACCAACGGAAAATGCAAAAATGTACACCGTCACTATTTTATCGACTTAATAGATAGAGAGGATGAAATGTTTCGAACGAAAATTGTAGAAAATTGAAGATAAGTGTCTTCCACTTTCTATGCGTTTGTTCCACGATGTTAAATAGAGTCGATATGTATGTATAAATTGTAAGATTTCATCGTTTTCATTAACTGTAACATACAATTTTCGTTCGAAACATTTCATCCTCTCTATCTATTAATTCAATAAAACAGTGACGGTGTACCTTTTTGCATTTTCCGTTGGTTCGATTACCGGTTCAGGTTACCTCTTTAAAAAAAATGTAAATGCAGTTAGTCATATTCTTAAAAATAAAGTAAAATTTCTTTGGAGAGAAACTTGATATTTTCAATGTTTAAGACACTTTTCTTCCATATCCTATGCTCTTGTTCCACGATGTTAGAGTCGATATGTATAATTTGTAAGATTTCATCGTTTTCTTTAATTCTAAGACGCAATGTTTGTTTCAGAGATTTTATCCTTACCATAGACCCTATCGATTAATTCGATAAAATAGTGACGCTGTCCTTTTTTACATTTTTATTTTGTTCGATTCCCGGTTCAGGTAAGCTTTTTTTAAAAAAATTTAAATGCAGTTATTATTATTTTTAAAAATAAAGAAATGTTTCCTTTGAGTAAATCTTGATAACTTCAATATTTAAGGTACTTTTCTTCCATGTCCCATCGATTTGTTCCACCCTGTATACGTCAATTTCATAATTCAAATCTTTATCCATACTAATATTATAAAAAGGTACAGTTTGTGAGTTTGTGAAGTTGTAGGGGGTAATCTACTGAACCGATTTAGATGAAATTTGGTAAGAAGATAGTTTGAGACCCTGGGAAGGACATAAAAAATATTTTTTATTCCCGAAACCATCACTTAAGGGGGTGGAAATTTGGATGAAAGTGTGTATTGGGAAGCAAAGCGAGGGTGAGTCGCTGGTTTGTCTATAAATATCTTAGAGCTTAGTGAAGTTTGTGTACAATGTTTCAGCTTTAGTGACAGCTGCGAACACCCATGCTGGTGCTGCCCTGCCATTAGCACGATTTTGCGTTTGTATTACTGTATGTGTGTATATTATATTTTTTGTAATTTAGTGTATTCTCTGTTGAATCGAACATTGTAGCTTACGATGTGCGAAAGTGCTAGCGTTGATATTTAGTAAGTAAATGGCAGCTAAGCGATTTAGGTAAATTAGTGACCGACTGAATATTAAGTAGTTAACTATTGTGTAATGCTTTTTAAAATCGAATAGCCACGTGTTGCGCCCTAATGATACTCATTTAAAATGAGGCGAGGGTTGCGCGTACAAATAGTAGCCCTGGCCTGGGCGACATAAGGCACGGCTTTGAATAGCACTACCCGCCACGAAACGCCTCCGGACTGGCTATATAGCTTATGTTACATTGGTGCATCTGGCCAGAGGAAGTAGACGAAAGAGGAAATATAAATGTATCACTGTGTTTTATTAATTGTATCTTAAAACTAGTGGGATTGAAGACATCTATACTACTAGCAGAACCTGCGGCTTCGCCCGCGTCCAAACTTCCGATATAAACATCAGTTTTACAATAATGTATAGAAGTCTGTCCGATTTGTTGACATTTATGATTACTGCTCCGCTCCTTTGGGTAGTAGTAGTAAGATGATATATAGCCTTATAGCCTTCCTTAATACTCGGGCTATATAATGCAAAAAGAATTTTTCAAATCGGATTAGTAGATCCTGATATTAGCGCGTAATAAACAAACAAACAAACGAACGAACTCTGGCTCTTTATAATATTGGTATAGATAAATTGGAGTACAGTGAAAGTAATGAAAATAATGGTGATTGCAGGAGTTCCCATTCGCGGACGGCAGCCCCATCACGGAACTGGCCAACTTCTACCAGGAGTGCGTGCAGGCCCGTGCCGCGGGCCTGTGGGGGGGCGAGCCCGGCGTGGGGGCGGGAGCGGGGACGGGGGCAGGGTGCGAGGGAGTGGCGCTCGCCGATCAGCTGCGCATGTACGAAGATGCGGTGCCGGAGTTCGACAGCATGGTCGCCTCCATGCTCAGCGAGGAACACCTCGACTTCTAGAAACGGTGACTGTTCTTATACAATCACACAAACAATGCTTTGTCGACATAATATTAGTTTTATGGATGTTTTGATAGCATTTGATATCGTAGCAGTTTAGAAAGATAGAAACTCTAATAAATGATAATTAATTCTTTTATTAGGGCCTCTAGGTTGAAAAAATAAGAACTGTCATATTTATTACCCATCGCTTTACCTCATGGGTTTCAATAGAATTCCATTTTTGACAACACACAGACAAGCACAAGCTGCTTGCTCGTTCTTTAGCATATTTTGTTCCTGGAGTGAGTTCGCTTCATGGCCTTGGAATTATCATAGTCTAAATAAATAAAATATATATATCTCAGTACATACTTATCAGGCAGATAAGAAGTTAAATAAATTCATTCGTTACGTAGTAATAAAACATGAAAGACAATAGCTTCTCAATAAATGTGTTCGTCTCCCTCGTTTAGAACTTACCAGGAGACATTCCCTACACGTCATCATCGATTTCGGTCAAACTTATAGAACATGCAGGGCTTGGCTAGAAATGAAAGCACCTTGAAATAAGTGGTTCATAAGGTGCGAAACATTTTTTTATTTTTTATTCTCTTTATTTTCTAAACGCTTGACCATCTGGAGCTTACACTTCGGGTACTTTCCTTTCTAGCCAAGCCCTGCATGTTCTATAAGTTTGACCGAAATCGATGATGACGAGTAGTTCCCTACTCGTCATCATCGATTCGATCGTCTCCTTGTTAGATTGAATACAAAGAAACCTTGTTTTCCATATTATGTAATCTCATCGAATGTGTATGTAGTGTTATATGTATGTATGTATATATTATACAATAGTAAAGTTTATCGTTGCTGCAGAGAGACGCAGGAGGAGGGAGAGAGGGGGGCAGCCGGGGGCGCCGGGTGTTGCGACTGTATTTGCAAATAGCTTTGAACATTTAAACTACTTATTTTACATGTAAATTGTTGTTATAATGTGTGATCCAGACTGATTCTACGTCTGCGACGTGATATGCTCTCGGGTGATACTGGTGTTATTGTATACTTTGTAATATTTGTTGTGATGACCGCGTTCGAGCGCGCGACGACTGCGGGACGATTGCCGGATGACTGCCGGCTGCGATCGGACAGGGCGTATATAATATTTACATGTTAAGTCTTTAACGAGTCTAATAGGCGAATCTTAGTGTTTGTTGAATGTTGTCATTGAGAATTTCTAAATGAAAACGTCTAATTGTATATTATATTTATAGAGAGATCTAGAAGGAAATGGGGGAGAGCACGTAGAAGTAGGAGTGGGGGAGAAATGGAGAAGGGGGGAAGGAGGGGGGGGGGGTTTGAAGGGAACTTATTTCATATAGTGGGAGGATGACATATGTTTTGAATCTTATATATCGATATAGAATCGAGCGTGCCTTATTCGGGAAGGCAATTTTATTAACATAGATGAAATCTATACTGACGTGCCAATGGGATGCTTAGCGTACTTAGTAACCCGCGCTCGCCCGCGCCGCCCTCGCGCCGCACACACAGTCCACAGTCACAGACCTATTTCACATTTCCATACGATAGTTACGTTTGAATGGTTACGTTTTTGATGGAAATTACGGTATCTAAGCCTACGGAATACTACACTATATAAATATGTACTAATATTATAAAGCTGAAGAGTTTGTTAACTGAGAAAGGCTATAGGCTATGATATATAAAAAAATGTACGGTTCCCGTGGGATAAATTTGTTTTTGTCTAGGGATGAACCCGAAGCAAAGCGAGGGTGAGTCTCTAGTGATATATATTATGGTAACGAAGTATTTGTGACACTAAGCGGGACCGCCTCAAGGAGTGCCGTGACGGACACCGGGTGGCGCGCGGGTTTGTGCGTGCGAGTGCGTGCGCGTGTGTGCTTGTGCGTGCGCGCAGGCGCGCGCGTGTGTGTGTGTAGGGCGAGGAGGGGGGGTTGTACACTATCATTGACTCACTCGTCGAGGGTGTAGTTAACGGCCTTTACCTATTTATTATTTATATCACATGTTTATTTACGAAATAAGATTATTTTATAACATATTCTAGAAATAAGATTTTAAACAGATTTGTTGTACAAGTTATACATCCAGGGCCGGATTTAGGGGAGGGCAAGGGGGCTGCAGCCCCGGGGCCTCCACAAGAGAGGGGCCCCCACAAAAAAGATTTAATAAAAAAAGAAAACAAACTTTGACTGGTCGACAACTTTTTCGTTTTTATTTTTAACAAATGTGATTGATTATGCATATTATCATGGGGTCACATCACGAACAAAGTGAAATTAGTTAAAAAAAATGATAATAGATGGCGTTGTATGTATCGATTTGTTTTTATATTCATGTTAAATTCAAAATTTGAAAAAAATTAAATGCGAAAAGCATATATTCTAACTTTAAAAAAATACCTAAAGTAAGAAGAAAGAAAGTAATGGACAGAAGTATAATGTTTTTGAAGTTTTATAAAATTCAATAATATCGTTGTATTTCTGGCGGCAATAATGGGTACTACATTGTGATAGCACGATCTTTGATAATAATTATGTAAACTGTGTTCATAGATGGCGCTCAATATAATAAAAAGTTTTGTAGCACTCAAAGACAATATCTTAAAAATATAGTTTGTAATTGTCATGGTAGCCTTGAGAGACCTTACATAGTTACCTACAACATTGCGCAGCGGCAGCTCGGGGATAGATACCCTTAGCTTTTAACGCCATCTATCATTTAGAGTTGCTAGATGTCACCTTATTTTTAAGTCTCACTTGCGCCATCTATTATCATTTTAGGACAAAAAAAATAGTGTGTCCAATAGCGTGAGTTAGCGATGTCCAAATATTTGTATGGGATGCACTATCTGTACTCTATATATGATCTGTGATATTATATAATTGTTCTTAAATATTAAAAACAATTTATCCATATTCCTTCACCGCAGTTCATCACAGTCGGGTAAAAAGAAGTTACAGAGCGGTTATAATTCATTAATTATCACGCGTTTTTTTTCGCATGAATTTATTTATTTTATAATTTTTAGGTCTGCGATATTATCATCAAACACCAATGTTTTATAGGTATATTCACGTTTGTTAACTCAAATTTGAAAGAAATTTTCTTCGATCCTTTTCTATTTTTGTTTTTTGTATTTTTGAGTGCTTGCACGTAACTATATCTACTCCATAGGTTTAGGTAGTTAACTAAAGGTGAACAAAGAGCTCATGAGGATTTAACCTTTTATTATAAAAATTTTAACCCATATTGTCAATTAGCGACTTACACTCGCTTCTCTAGGTACGCGGATTTTATTCACAATTTCATGGGTTTGAATTTTTTGCGCGGAACCCTGCTTTTTTTCTAAAATAAATGTAGCTTAAATTACTCCTTAAACATCTTCCAGTGAAAGTTCCGTCAAAATAAGTCCAGCCGTTTCAGAGATTAGCCGGAACAAACAGACAAAAATTTTAAAAATTTAAACAGTATATGCATTTCATATGAACTTAGTAAAAAAGTTATTTTGACATTACAAACAGACATATAAATTTTATTTATCTGTAGGTATAGATATTCATACGTAATTCGATAAGTATTGATAATCTGTCATAGGCTATATAGATATTATTAAAAGTCAAAATGGCGGATCCTAGGTGCCAATTTGTGTATATTGAAAAAAAATCGTCCGAATAAATCGATTGGGTATCGAAATACAACTTATTAAGAGGCGATTACAGAAATATTTACAACTTACATGTTCAAAAAAAATTTAGAATAAAAAATTGTTAAATAAAACTAAAAATGTCTAACTCTCCTAAAAAGAGGAGAACAAATTGACGAAGGAGCATAGTTTTATGCAGTCGGAGACATACATATACTATGTACCTACATGTTTTAGAATAGCTGCGTGTGTGTATGTCTCTGACTACAAAATAATAATAACATTATGTTCCTTCGTCAACTTGTTATCTTCTTTTTAGGTCGCTTTTTATGCAGTCAGTTTTTTTTATTTTGTAAAAAAAAAATTCTGGAGTGATTGTGTGTATTGTCCATTAAAAAATCTCTAGTTTTAGTAAAACAGTACTTATTCACATCTCAAAATTATTTGTGGCTATTTCAATATAAAAAAATAGCTCTCCGGCTTCATCTAATCAATTGATGGAAGTAAAATATAGTTTTAAATTATTTATTGATCAACTACCTACGAGTATCTTACTATATTTTATTTTATTAAAATAATGTATATTCTTTTACTTAAAAAGTAACTTTATCATAGATTATTTATGCTTACATTAAGTCTATATAATTATATGGACCATATATAATTTATATGGTCATTTTATTTATATGGGTAATTTAAGACTTCTATCCATAATAAAAAAACATTAACGTTCAGCGAAATCTTCAACTATTTTTCGTCAAAAAAAGCTCGCAAGGTTCCATTCATTAACGCTGTAATTTAATTTCGAATAATTCTTGTTTTTGACTATATCTACATATGTTTATTAAAATGATTTATTTATATTATTTATATTTTTTGTTTCGCAATAAAACTTAAATCACTTGACTAAAAAAATTGTTCATTTTATTCGGAAAATAATTAGGGGCCTCCACTCCGTTGTTGCCCCGGGGCCTCGACACCCCTAAATCCGGCCCTGTATACATCGAATAATATTCTCGCTTTTTAATATTTTATTTGCTACCTGTTTAGATGTTGTTTCCACGGTCGCCTCCAAGCGTTATGTATGTCTTCAGATGTATTATGTAATGTTCAAGTGTAGTTAAGCACTCTACAGATTTTATATCGACGTCTATTTCTCGGACGCTGTTTAAATATATGTTGCGTTGTAGAAACACGACTATTTATTGTGGCCTCTCCATGCAACACTCCCTCACCCTATGACCACAGTCCCTCACCGTACCAATTCAGTTTAGAAGAAAATAAAATGAGTTTTGGAAATACAAATATAATTGTGACATGCTATAGGTAATATTTGATGAGCAATTTAAGATGCTGAACGAGTAATTTTTGGAGATGATTTACTTTTCGGCTGGATGCTGTACACTTTAACGTACTGCCCTGTCACGTTCTGTAAAAGAGAAATACATACACATAATTGGATTAAGGCCGAGCGAAGAAGGGAGCAAGTTAAGCCTGTATCTCCACATCTGTATCTCCACAAGATCTCTGCTTAACATCCTTCCGTTTCCTTGTCCTTTTTTGCTTACCATCTAGATCCTGCATGATGTTTCAAATGCTTGTTAAAAGAAACATATTCTAAGAAAAAATGATATCTAGTTTCAAATTTCTGGCTTCGATACCTTAATTTGGCTAAGTCTCAAATTTTTAATCTTGTTCTTACTAAGAATTATGTAAAAGAATGTAAAAGTTCAGTGCAATTAAAAACGGATACGCGCTGACGGAGAAAAGTAGTTTTTTATGAATTTACGGTTTTATTACATGTCTATCTACTACCTGTTTTGTCACCTGTTGTTATTTTAACTGCCTCAATTGTCAGTGGTCTAGTTGCTACCTGTACATCTGGTACATCTGGAAATCTGGAGGTCCCAGGTTCAAATTCCAGGTCCAGGCAAGATTTGTTATTGAGCTCTTCTGTCAGGAAATTCTAAGTAATAGCCCGGAGTTGGGAAGTTGGCGGTATTATATCCCCGTACACCGTAAAGCCGTCGTTCCTGCCCTGTTTTCTCATTGACCGTGTCGACATTCTATCTCAACGGAGTTTTAGAGTGAAAGGAATAGAGAATGCCATTGTGTCAAGTCCATCCTAGAATTTAGACATGTGGGTGTATAGAGCAACTCACTTGGTCGTCTAGCGGCGGGCGGTAGGTGGCGAGGGGCGCGGGCGACGAGGGAGGCGCGCAGTGTGCGGGGGTGGAGGGCGCGCGGTGCACGGGGGCGCGGGCCGAGCGCGCCGCGCATCGCACCTCGCGCAGTGCGTCCAGCGCGGAGTTCAGGCGCACGCGCTTCAGAAATTCATACAGGGAGCTCTCCTCATCGCGCTCCTGGATTTATTTGAGATTATTATTCAATACAAGTGAATGTCTTCATGATCACTTCATACTTTGATTAAATTATTATAAGTATTATACTTATACCGAAGCCTGATGAAAATAAATAAGCAAAGCATTATCTCTAAAGCAATACGATGAAAAGCTCCTCTAAACACTTCTAATAAAAACTAACGAATTAGATATATTACTTGCCTTGTTGTGATGCTTCTTTAATACATCTTCTTGGAGGCGTTTCACGTCCTTCGCCCATCCACTACGTGCAAGTAAATATTAAGCCACATAATATGCGTAGTGGTTAGGTACAACACATTGAGGTAAAGCACCATTAGTAATGTTATTATATCGCGTTTAACTGATTAAAAGATTAGTTACATCTTGAACTCGCGTCCACTATAACTCTAGCTTGGCAATATTTTGTTGCCAAGTGGAATGCTATGAAAATGTACATAATATGCGAGTGCGCTCACTACGCGCGACACATAAAAAGACGCAAATGTTGCTTAGCACGTGCAATTATGGGGGAATTGGAGAGAATCTAACTTATCTAACTATTGGTCTGAACGTAACCTAATGTGGTATATACTACTCCTACTAATGCACCCTCACACTCTGGGCTGGACTAGAATTCGGCATTCGCAGTGAGAGATCAGGCGCAGCACCGACGCGACACATGATACGGTGACTCGAACCCAGAAAGCTCAGTCTCCAGCCGTACATGCTAGCCACTAGGCAACGCAGACGGTTATTATTGTGGTATTTACCTTCTTATTATCTTGTATTATTAAATGAGACGGCTCTAACGATATGAATCAAACTATGTATTTAGATAAGGTTTTCTTTTAAGTTTATCTATATAGCTGTCTTTTCTGAGAAAAAACAAAATCTTTCTCCTAAAACGCCGAGCGAAACTTGGTAATCAGGGTACTTATAATAATACCTACTACATAGAGATTCGTTTTTAATAATTACATATGTAGATACTATTTCTTATTATAATTTTACAAAAACACCAAATTCTCCTCCTCAATATTCCTTGTGTTGGCAAGCGGCGACTCGAATATAAAAGGGTAAACAAAAATTTATATGTGGTGTAATTTATTTTTAGTATTGATAACTATTTGTCCTCTATACGGCCATACTCGGCCATGTGTCCTCACCTGTTTATTTGAAGAAATTCATTTAAAATGCAATCATCTTGTCTTAATAGTCCCGAACTTCGAATTTTTGTCTCATGCCACGTTTCAGTTAGTTTGAACGTTAAATAATGCGAGCATAACACTAAAATAATCTGAAAAGTGATTACATTAAAAAAATAAAAAGCACCTTAAAAAAAACACTAAAAAGTAAAAAAGTAACTGATATGTGTGAACTGAAAAATAATCAATGTGCTTTGATTTGTATCGGCTGGCACCGACTTCAAAAATATCTGGTTAGGTATCTATAGTAAATGAAAACGACCGATCAGTTATTTTTTACTTTTTAGTGTTTTTTTTAAGTCGGTTTTTATTTATTTTTTACACTTTATTTTTCCATTTTTAGTGTAGACATAGTAGTAGCAAAGTAAAAAGAGAGTATTTTAATAAAATATATAATATTCTTTTAACCCTATTCTTTTAAGTTAGTTTGATGCCAATTTTTATATGAAGACTGACAAACTAAAATTCGCTTTTAGTAGTAACACTAAAAAAATTAAGTTTTAAAATCCAATTCTAACGTACAAACAAATAAAAAGCCCAAACTCAAGTATCTACTATTAGCCGTTGAAGAGTTCCACCTCTCCACCTTCTGCCCTTACCATCAGATCAGGTCGACGATATCGAACCACTCCACTATCAACGGAAATAGAAACACTTGCAAAGTTTCAAATCAATATGACAATTAGAAGTAGGTTGAAATTTCACTAGCTATTTTTCCACTATTAGTATTTTCGTGGTATTTTATTTTTCTATTTTAAATGGGACCAAACTGGAAGTATACACTTTCAAACAAAACAAAAATTGTCCAAATCAGTTAATAAATGACGGAGTTTTGAGATGACAAACATAAAAAAAATATCGCCGAATTGAGAACGTTCTTCTTTTTGATGTCGGTTGAAAATGTCGCTTTGAGTTGTTAGATTACCACCTACACTTGGTGATTCGTACAAGTCTGAGTTATTGAATATCTAATATATTTAAACGAGCAATTCTTGTATATTTATATATACCAGCGATCTCGGAAACGGCTCTAACGATTTCGCTGAAATTTGGTATGTGTAGGCTTTCGGGGGCAAAAATCGATCTAGATTAGTCTCGTGTCTGGAAAAACGCGTGTTTTCGAGTTTTCATGCGAATAGATGCAGAATATGCTCGATAATTTCTTACACTCAGGCATAAGCAAGCAAGATTAACAATTATAGGTGTGTCCGAGTTCGAATCTCGATCGGATACAAAGTTTTACTTTTTTTTGTATTTGTTCAAGTTTTTAGTTTTTTTTTTATCTAAAAAATATGATATAACAAAAAAGAACTCCGAGCGAAGCTCGGTCGCCAGGTACTGAGTATAATGTATCACCTCATCTTGTGCCTCGAGTTGTATATTTTTATACAACCCGTAAGCCTCGTCGGCCACGGCCACTTTGTATGCTAAGTCTTCTGACAACAGTTGTAAAAGTGAAAAGGCCTGAAATATGCAAAAGCGCGTATAAGTAGATATCTTACTTTTATTTGTTAGATTTAAGTCATGTGCACTCAGCGGGCAGTGCTGGCAGACAACGCACCTTCGACATCCGCGAACCGGCCAGCTCGGCCGCGGGCAGACACACCGGTGTGCGTTGACTTTTGATATCACTATCATCTGGGCGCCTCATTTCTTCATGCATTTCTATCGACATTAAGGGATTGTCCAAATCTGTCAAAAATAATTTAAAATTGTTACAAGCTGTACCTACTAAATACAATTGATTGGATTAGCTTTATGCTAATTCTAGATGAACTGTGGGAAATTACATAAATTCATCCTATCTGTGTAGACATGAAATTTCACAAAGTGTTTGACTTTACCTATTAAACTTTTCTCTAAGAAAAGGATGTTTTTGTCAATAGGTATAAAATGAATGTCGAAGTAAAAATTACTTTACAAAGATAACCCGACTACATAAAAGCTAAGTAAGAACATAAAAACAAGTTGACGAAGGAATATAGTAAAGTGGGTGGACCATGGAAGGCCACCTTAAGAAATAAACAGCTATAATTCTTTTATTTATTGGATAAATGAAACAAACAAATTATTAAGTATCACTTTATTCTATTACGTAACTTATAAAAAAATTTATTTTATTGCAGAGTTAATGATAATTTATTAAATTTAAGTTTTATTAAATTCTTCCAAAATGGCCTTGCAAGAAACGGCACCATCCCTATTGAAAAATTCCAATAGGATCTCATCAAAAGTGACGAAAGCCACAGAGAAACCAATAAATTTTGATGTTATATTACCTACTTCGTCAACTTGTATTCATCTTTTTAGTTATACCTAGTAGGGGGCCCAAGAGGGGATTTTTGGAGTTACTCAAGCGTGGCAGATTAATATAAGGGGGGATACCTTGGGCTCTATTGAGTACCTCCACCATAATATAAGTCCTTTATATTAGGGCGCGCGTCTAGGGTAGCTGATCAAAATTTAAAAAATGTGTGCAAATCAATAATTTGCCGATTTCCACAAGCCTAAGAGGCAAAAATCGTACATAAACTTTATTGTCGATTTTGCCTCTTCGGATTGTGCAAATCGGCAGATTTTTGAGTTGCACACTTTTCAGGATGTAATTAGCTCACCATATCTTAATCGGACGGTTTCAAGTATTTCTACCTTATCAAAATATTTTCTAAATATTTTGATCGGCTGCCCTAGACGCGCGCCCTTATATAGACGACTTATATTATAGTGGAGGTACTTAATACAATGCAAGGTGAGTAACTCCAAAAATCCCCTCTTAGCCTCCCCTACTATTAGCTTTTATGCAGTCGAGTTTTTTATTTTTATAATATATTTTTTTATTTACAGCTTTTTAGTTTTTGCCAATTAGACATTTGAAGTAAAATTAGCGAGAATGGACATATAATAAAACTCTAGAAGTCGAATGTCTGTACATAGAAAAAAATGCTAAAAACCGAGTCAGGCGGATGTAAGAAGAGAAATAGAACAAATCCAGTTTTTTTTATTTTTTTTGTTTTTCTGTTTATCTGTAACTGTTGGAACAATTTAAATGAAATTTTGCATGGTCGTACCTGTTGTATTGGTTAATAAATTATAAGTCTCCAGTTTCATTAATCACTTTAATTCTAATCAGTCTGTTTTACAAATACAAAATAATTATCAACTTTTTTAATAACACCAAGCCCTCCATATTTCACCCACAGACATAACTACCAGTGTTACCACATCTCCCTCCTTTTACTTTAGTTCAATATTAACAATTACAATAAAAAATAAAATGAATTCTCAAAATGGACATACAATAAAATAAACTCTTAAATCTTGTTTAATTATTATTATTATTATTTTTTAATCATTTTTCTACTAATCTTCTAGGTTTAATAATTCTTCTTCCATATCTAGACATAGCTTGAGGTAGAGCTGGGTTATAAGTTTCGGAGGTGATCTCAGAACTCTCTTGTGGAAGTTGAGCTGGAACCAATTGAGTCTCAGTATTCGATCCATTACTTTCAGTAGTGTTATTTCCCAAAGTGGAATAACTATTTTGATCTCCATTCATAGAAAAAGGATTTCCTGATTTCCGGAGATGAACTGAATTCCTAACTAATGTTTGACCATCCTCAGTTCTTATTATGTATGATCTAGGCGTATTATTAGATTTAATAATCTGGGCTGGCTCCCATCTCCTTCCTCTTCTATGGACCACACTTTCACCATCCTTGAAATCTCTTTTCTGCTGTGAAGTTTTATCATAGTATAGCTTAGACTTTTGCTGTTTAAGCTCCTTATCCTCCTTCACCCTAACAACATTTGGCAATAGATTTTCTTCAATAGTTGGAAGGACTGTTCTTAGCTGTCGGCTCATCATTAGTTGTGCTGGGCTTTCTGACAATCCTGTAACTGGGCAGTTTTTATACTCCATTAGTACTAAATTGAAATCTTGTCCAGATTTGTAACATTTCCTCATAAGGCTTTTGCAAATACCAACTGCTTTCTCCACCATTCCATTTGATTGTGGATAATGTGGACTGGTGTTAGTTAATTTTATTTCCCATCCTTGACAAAATTGCTTGAACTCAAAGGATGAGAAAGGCATATTATAAGCCACAATTTCATCGGGTATGCCATGTGTAGCAAATATTGGTTTAATAGTCTTGATTGTTTCTGATGCTGTCTTATATGGCATCTTTACAACATCAAACCAAGCTGATAAATAATCCACAATTATTAGATAGGAATAGTTTCCTAGTTGAAAGAAATCCATACCAACCCGTTGATAAGGTCTTGATGGAACTGGGTAAGGCATTAAAGGTTCCTTTATATTTTTATTCCTAAATGTTTCACATATTTTACATTTTAATACATATTCTTCAATGTCTGAGTTCATTTGCGGCCAGTAAAATATTTGTCTTGCCCTTGCTTGTGTTTTGCTGACTCCTAAATGCGGACTATGAAGCTTCTCCAACATTTCTTTTCTCAAGGAAATAGGCACCGACAGCTTTCGGCCAACAAATACTAAGTTTCCACTAACATATATTTCATCTTTAAATTTGTAATATATTTTCATTTCTTCAGGCACATCTTTACTATTGGCAGGCCAACCTTTCATATAGTACTTCACTAGGTGTTGTAATGTCTTATCCTTGGCGGTTTCCTCTTCGAGAATCTTTTTTCTTCTAGGTGTGACCTGCAATTGATAATTATTAGATGCTACTTCATGAACTATTTCACTAATCCAATCTTCTTCAGAACTGATATTCTCCTCATTTTCACAACCTCTTGACAACAAATCAGCAATATATAATTCCTTACCAGGCACATGTCTCAATTCTAAGTCATATTTAATTAATTTAAGAATCATCCGTTGCAATCTGGGTGATGGTATTTCCCCAACATATTTTTTAATTAGAGACACAAGAGGTTTGTGGTCTGTTCTGACAAAAGTTTTACGCCCATAGATGTATAAATGAAACTTAGATGTTGCAAAAAGAATACTTAATAACTCCTTTTCAATTTGTGCAAAATTCTTTTCTGTTGGTGACAATGACCTTGATGCATAGGATATAGGTTGTCCCTCCTGCATTAAACAGCATCCAATAGCATCTTTAGATGCATCACATTCAATAGTAATTTCCTTAGATGTATCAAAATGTGTTAATACTGGAATTTTTGTAATTAATTCTTTTATTTTTTTCAGAAGCATTGAATGAGCTTCTGTCCAAGTAAATTCTACATTACATTTCAAAAGGGTACGCAAATTAGAAGTTAATTCAGCAAAATTTGGAATAAAATTTCTTATGTAATTAAACATGCCTAAGATTCTCTGTAATTCCTTCTTATTACAAGGGTTCTCTAAACTTTCAATAGCTTTTATTCTCTGTGGGTCAATTTTCATCCCATTTTTATCAAACTCAAATCCCAAAAATGTAACTTTATTGGTTTTATATTGAAATTTATTAGGATTAAATTTTAAATTACTTGACCTAGCCCTTCCTAATACTTTATTTAGCACTTCATCATGTTCTTTTTCTGTCTCAGTTGCAATTAAAATGTCATCAAAATATATTATAAGTCCAGGAATATCTGAAAATATGGAAGTGTTTACTCTTTGGAACTCCTCAGAGGTGTTGGATACACTAAATGGGAGTTTGAGGAACTTATAGCACCCAAACGGTGTTGAAAAGGCACAGTAGTTAGATGATTCCTTGTCCAGTTTAATATTATAAAAGCCCTCTTTAAGATCAAGTAAAGAAAACCAAAATTTACCTGTTAACTGAGAAGTTACTTCTTGCAAGGTAAGTATTAACGCAGGTGTTTTAATGATGGCTTTGTTTAGATCAGTTGGGTCCAAACATACTCGAAGACCTCCATCCGACTTTTCAATTACTACAAAATTGCTGAGCCATGTCACCGGACCATCTACTTTTTCAATAATTTTTCCTCTCTCCAAAAGGTTCAATTTTTCTTGTAACCTGTCCCTAATAGCTAAAGGCACTCTTCTAGGAGGTCTGATAACTGGTGCTACAGATTTATCCACTTTAATGTGACATTCATAATTTTTTATCAGTCCAGTTCCATTAAATATGTCTTCATTTCTCTTCAAAATTTCCATTTTCTTTTGATTATCTACTGTAAGATCATTTATTCTTTTAATTAAGTTTAATTTAACACAACCATCCAACCCCAGTAAGGGTTTAATTTTATTATTATTTGCATCATCGACTACAACAAAACTAAGTTGGCAATTCCTCGTCTTATTGGCACTACAATTCAATTTAATAACTCCTGAAGATCTTAACCGATTACCTCCAAATACCTCCAAAATTATTTGTCTATTATTACATATATTGTCTGTATTTACTCCCAATTTGAACAGACAGCTTATTGGCATTACATTAATCTCAGCTCCCGTATCAAGCTTGAACTCCAATTCCTTGTTATTAATAATTAAATTTTGTGACCACTGTAAAAGATTAATTTTACAAATTTTTCTTGAGCTCTCATCTAATTCACAAGAGTCAATAAGGGTATCTGTATAATCCTGTTCACTGTCATACTTATTTTGTTTTATTTAAACTTATATTTTTCTTGTTTTTAAAACATGCAACTGCAAAATGATTTGGCTTATTGCATAAACTGCAATACTTTCCATATGCTGGACAATTATTGGCTCTATGTTTATTTCCACACTTCCGACACTGATAGTATACTGCATCATTATTGCTATTCACACCACTGTGATTCCCATATTTAGGGCTAAGGTTATTATTAAGTTTTCTGCCCTCATCATTATCTGTGCTATAATTAGATTTATTATTACTCCTCCTTACTCCATGTATTTCTACAGATTTCTCTTGTATTAATCTCACTTGTTCCTTTGTAGTTTCGGATGCTTTTACAAACTCAACCACTTTAAGTAAATCTAACTCGCTTTCTCTTAATTCTTTCCTGTAGCCCTTGGTCTGTTAAGTGTAACACAATTTGATCTCTAATTAACGATTCTAACTGATCACCAAATTCACAGTTTGCTCCAATAGTGCGAAGCACTGTCACATAATTATCAATAGTCTGACCATCAATTCTCAATATTTTAAAAATTTTATGCTGCTCAAACAACACATTCTTATTTTCTTTACAGTAGTTTTCAAATTTTTTAATTACAGCGTCATAAGTCGACGTTTCAGTAGATAGTCCAAACGTATTATATATAGCCAAACCTTCATCACCAATCAAGTTGAGTAAAACTGCTATTTTAACAATATCTTCTTTTTTTTTTCTTTTCAGTTGCTAAAAGATAATATTCCAATTTCTGCTTCCAATTCCTCCAATTTTCTGCAATACTACCCGAAAACGATAACTCAGCAGGTGGTTTAAACTCCATTGTATTTTATTTTCGCTATTACAACAGCTGTTTATTCGCTTTATTAAATAACTAGGTTTAGACCTGACACCATGTTGTATTGGTTAATAAATTATAAGTCTCCAGTTTCATTAATCACTTTAATTCTAATCAGTCTGTTTTACAAATACAAAATAATTATCAACTTTTTTAATAACACCAAGCCCTTCATATTTCACCCACAGACATAACTACCAGTGTTACCACAGTACCTTATATCCTCGGTCGACATTTAGATACTTTTTACGCCGTAAAATCAAAGAGTTCCGGTGGGAAAGCAATAGTAACTTATACAGCTTAGTACACAAAAACTACTAATTGGATTTTAATGAACCTTTACAATAATATAGTTAAGAAAGTAGAAAAACAAATAGGCTACTTTTTATTTCGATAAAATCTACGATTCCCGTGGGATAGATTTGTCGAAGCGAGGGGTAGCCGCTACTAATAAATATTTTCTGTATAAAAAAAAATATAACCTAATATTAAAACTTGTTTGTAGAACTGTGCGTATCCCTCTGGCACATATTAAGAAAATTATTTAAAGAACAATATACGATACAACAATACAGCATAGAATAAAAAGAATATCTAACTCTGGATAATGCCATATTCATTCAGCCTCACACCATTAACCGCGCACTCGTCTCTGAACACGGCGGCTAATAAGTTTGCGATTGTCGCACCGCGCTTAACCACGCTGGGATACTGGAAATTATTGACGATTACTTTGATTGAATTTTATAATACATTTGTATAAAACAAAACAAAAAAACTAATAATAATTACCTCCGATAAAATTCACTCAAACAAAAGAATGTTATGAAATTACAAAAAAAGTTATTTACAACAATCAATTTTAAAATAAGTATCTACCTATTGTTGTAACCAATAACCATCAACGGCGTTGACATCCTAGGACTCTCTTCGCCCTCGTTTGCCACTTCCCCCGCTGTCGTCATCGTCGCGTCGCGTCGTTAAGATATTATTACATTTCGCGAGTAACTTTCATTTTGTGATATCTTTTAAGATATTCATCTAATTTAAATGATGTAGAGGTCAATATTGACCTAAATTAAGTGCTTAAGTTGTCCAACATATTTATGTAGATAAGGATTAAGTTATCTTCGCAATTAAAGTATTATTTTAGACCCAATTTGAGAACCATAAAAATGTTATTTTTTTTTATTAATAGATAGACTTGCGCTTGACGACAATCAACGTTGGGGAACACTGATGAGGTTTATATTATAAATATAAACACTTATGACTGGAGTACAAACATTCGTGCTCAGCACATAAATGAATGACCCCAGCGGGACTCGCCCTGTGACCGCTGGCACAGCAAGTACTGGTTACTACAATCTAAGCCAAACGTGTCGTAAACGTAAGATTGAATTTAGGGGATAATAAAAAAAGTACTGATTCGATTCTGAATTTTTTTAATTAATAGAATATTATAAGATACAAGTAGGTAATTTTATTTTTTATTCAGGACTGACTAGTTGTTGAATTGCTTTATCGGCGTCCTCCGTCTGAACGATTTGAAATAAAGCGATAAAGTCTAAGATTCCGATCCATGTGATGGACCCCTCATTCTTTTCCCAGGCATAATATTTTTTTTAAACTATAAAACATATTAATATACACGACCCAGGGGGATTGTCACCAAAAATTTCCTGCCCCTTGGGTCGTGTTTGTTAATATGTTTTATGATTTAAAAAATATATTTCGTCTGGGAAAAGAGTGAGGGTCTATCTACCACATAGATCGAGATCTCCTACTAATAATTATATTATAGATACAAAAGGCACCTAATGACGCACGCATGTACGTCCCTAGTAATCTCAAAAAATAAAAAATCAAAATAGTGAAAAGAAATGATCCAGAAGCTTACAGCGTTGGAGGCGCCAAGGGGTGCGCGCCAGGAGAGCAGCTGCACGGCGTGCCCGGCGCGCGCCGCGTCGCACACAAGCGCCAGCGCCAGCGTCTGCACCTCGCCGCTGCTCATCTGGAACACGCACAAACACACACACGCTTCCGAATGTACTGTGAACTGTGTTGACTGTAGTGTGTGACTTTAGTGTGTACGAAGCATAAGACAATTGCCATCCTGAGTGACAAGCATAATTTGGTAGTATGGTTACATGAGTCATTACAAAATATGCTGGTACTCCTTAGCGTTTAATCGATAAGTTAAATCAAGTAGGAAATGGCGAATAAGCTCAATAATTCCTTAGCTCTTTGTCATCATTTTTTCTCTCATCTATACCGATAAATTAAATTGAAGTGTCTCTTTGTCGTGTCAAAATAACAGTTTTTTACTAAATGCATATGAAATTATATACACTATCTATAAGAAAAACACAGCTTTTAAATTTCTTGTCTGTCTATCTGCATGTATTCCAACTAATCTCCAAAACGGTTAGACTGATTTTGATGGGACTTGCACGTGCAGATAGCTGATTTAATAAGGAGTAACTTAAGCTACTATTATTTTAAAAAAATAATTAGAGTTCCGCTCAAAAAATTAAAACGTACCTAAGGACGCACCCAAGCGAAGCGAGGGTAAGTCACTAGCAAGGAATATAGCTGCAGGCAATCATCTTTCGTTGAGACTATCGATGGTCACATCACGTCCTCACACACACACTTTTTTTAAAATATTCCTGACTCTTACCTTTTCTTCGATACCTCGTAAAAGAATAATAATATCTCTACAGAGCTTCTCGTACGTAGAATTGTGGAAGGCTTTAGCTGTTTAGTAGTAGTTTAATAAAGATACCGATTACAATAACTATATATTTTATAATTTAGTCACATCAGAGGTTTCGATACGTACAGTTACTATATCCAACAAATTATAAACACCATTTCTTAAAATGAATTTCTCACGGAACTCCTTTTTCCATATTATTGATTCCCAGATGAAGTTAAGCAAAGATATCAGCCATCTGAAATGGAGAATGTTCAAGTGAAAAAACTAAGCTCCTAGTAATAAGGAGCTTTTAGTCGATATAGTAGTGCCCGCAGCTTCGCCCGCTTTAAAACTAAAAAAAAAACAAACATCTTTGCTTTACGTTATAACTTATAATTTGATAGCTGTAATAAATTTACAAATGTTTTAGAATGATTTTGCTCGCACATAGAGGGTTCCGTATCGCCCAATATTGTGTTGTTTTTATTACTAACATATTTAGGTACATATTAAAATATTTTTCTAACAAATTTAATTTTAGCGATCGTAACTTAAGGTACCCACTATTTACCCAACTGAAAGGAAAGGGTTATATTTTTCGCGCCTATCTTTGTATGTTTGTAATATTCTTTATTTCCTCATATCTTCCAAACCACTCGATGGATCTTTTAATTAAGGTATTGTTAGATTCTTCTCTTTAGTCCGAGTGTTCTTAGATAGGTGACATAAAAATAAATAAATATGAGGGTTGTTGTTATTGTTGTTTTTCTGCAACTTGGGTATCAAATTAAAGGGCTCATAACAAGGATTCCAAAAAGGTATAACATCCTCGTATTACTTACCTAATAGTACCTGGGCGACCGAGCTTCGCTCGGAGTTCTTTCTTTTATATTGTTTTTTTAGATAAAAAAAAAACTAAAAACTTGAATAAATAAAAAAAAAACAAAAGTTAAAACTTTGGTTTCCGACCGTGACCCGATCCCGGGCATATGTGTTGCCCAACTTGCGCCTTGACCGCTTGACCAAGATGCTTATAAGCGAGTGTAAAAAATTATCGACCTATTCTGCGTAAAATAATGCAAAAGAAAAACGCGTGAAATCTAGAAAACACGCGTTTTCCCAGACATGAAACTAATCTAGATCGATTTTTCACCTCCGAAAGCCCCCACACACCAAATTTCAGCGAAATCGTTAGAGCCGTTTCCGAGATCGCTAGTATAAATAAATAAAGATTTAAAGATATAAATATACAAGAATTGCTCGTTTTAATATATTAGATTATGATAATTAAAACTACATTTATTTATTTTACGTCAAATTGGCAAAAACTAAAAAGCTGTAAATAAAAAAAATTATTATAAAAAAAAACTATATAATAGTATAATATTATGCAGTCAGAGAGTCGTTGACATACATACGAGTGTACATCTCGAGACAAGGATGAAACATGTACATATGTCTCCGACTGCATAATGCCACAGATCATATATAGAGTACAGATAGTGCATCCCATACAAATATTTGGACATCGCTAACTCACGCTATTGGACACACTATTTTTTTTGTCCTAAAATGATAATAGATGGCGCAAGTGAGACTTAAAAATAAGGTGACATCTAGCAACTCTAAATGATAGATGGCGTTAAAAGCTAAGGGTATCTATCCCCGAGCTGCCGCTGCGCAATGTTGTAGGTAACTATGTAAGGTCTCTCAAGGCTACCATGACAATTACAAACTATATTTTTAAGATATTGTCTTTGAGTGCTACAAAACTTTTTATTATATTGAGCGCCATCTATGAACACAGTTTACATAATTATTATCAAAGATCGTGCTATCACAATGTAGTACCCATTATTGCCGCCAGAAATACAACGATATTATTGAATTTTATAAAACTTCAAAAACATTATACTTTTGTCCATTACTTCCTTTCTTCTTACTTTAGGTATTTTTTTTAAAGTTAGAATATATGCTTTTCGCATTAAATTTTTTTCAAATTTTGAATTTAACATGAATATAAAAACAAATCGATACATACAACGCCATCTATTATCATTTTTTTTAACTAATTTCACTTTGTTCGTGATGTGACCCCATGATAATGCTATATTCCTTCATGAACTTGTTCTCTTTTTTTAGTTAGCTTTTATACAGTCGGGTTTTTTAGTTTTATAATATATATATATATATATATACACACACACATATATATACTCGCCCTATCCAACGATTAGGAAAATGGCTATCGAGCCATCGCCTAACATTGACACCAAAATGTGCATGACATCCATCTTGCTGGTATATCATGTAAATAAAACTATCTTTTCGGATTTTTCCGCGGATTTATTTAGATTTTTGGTTCCCGACGTTTCGATTGCTTTACAGCAATCATGGTCATGGGAGAGACTTTCCCGTTCCATGGCTTTAGGACCCATTCCAAGGCGTGCGAGGAGTCCGGAGTTAACGCCGGTTGATTTCTATTTCTGGGGTCTCATAAAATCCTTATTTTTCGACGTCTCGTCTGTGTCATCCGCGAAAGAACTTCAAACAAGAATTATGAACGCAGCAAATGCGATGCGGAATAATTTGACTACTTCGGCAGTTAAGTCACAACTCGGAAAAAGAATGCGACTTTGCGTACGCAATAGGGGAAGTCACTTCGAGCAAGAATTTTAATTAAGCTAAATTACATAATGTCTTAATTGTTACTTATTATTAATTGTTAATTGTTATTAGAACTAAACTGTTACTGGTTCTAAATTTTATTTTAAATTTATATTTTTCTGTAAATAGGATCGATTGACATAAAAAAATTTTTTTAGTATATCAGCACTTTTCTCGCTGACTGTACATTTTTTCCAAAATCTGTGAATACAGCTCAGAATATCTCAAAAAGTTATGGATGGTCTCCTAGGAATGTTTTCCTGTAACTATAACAGTTAAGGTACCTGCCCTTACGGTCCCGTCTCAAAAATCCATCCTATATACTATCAACAACACACAAAAACAGACAAAAATTGTCCAATTCGGTTAATAAATGTCGGAGTTTTGAAGTAACAAACATAAAAAAAAATATCGCCGAATTGAGAACCTTCTCCTGTTTGAAGTCGATTGAAAAGATGAAAACAAGTTGACGAAAAAATAGAGTGTTATGCAGTTGGAGATATACATACCTATTTGCATACATCTTGCAGCAAGGATGAAACATGTATGTGTCCGACTGCATAAAACTTTATTCCTTCGTCAACTTGTTTTCATCTTTTTAATTAGTTTTATGACAATTTAAGTAGGGTAATTAGTAGAGATGAAAAGGATATCCGGTAACTATCCGGTATTCGGCATAACGATAAAGATAGTAACGCAATATCAATATCAATTTAAAAACTGCGATATATTTTCTTTAGTAAACTGTAAGAAAAAAATATTCGTGAGGTAAATAATACAAAATTATCTTGTAAAGGCAGCAAAGTGCTAAAAGGTAGACTCTGGCATACTTTGACATGTGTAAGTACCCACCCACACTTGTCAAAGTATTGTATGTGTGCGTTGAGTTAACCGTCCACCAACTATAAGGGTGCAAAGGGTGCAAGTATACAATTGACTTTCGCTAATCATTAAGTCATGATGACACCCGAATAAGCCTAAATTCTTACGGTAATTTATGCACTTGTCGCAACATAAAATGTGACAACCGGCTTATTATCCGGCTATCCGGCCTTACAGTTCACGGGATATCTGGTATCCGGTATCCGGCCAAACAAATATCCGTTTCATCACTAGTAATTGTAATGTTATCTTCTTAATATGCTTACTACTTAGTCAAATTATAATGTAACTAAGATTGTCCCGTGATATTGTGAGAAATGGAGACAAATGTATTTTCTACTTGTTAGTTTTTTTTTTGCTTTCAATTTATTTTTAAATGTTTTTATACTATTATCTATTCTTTCTTCGAAATTTACTGTATTGCAATGGGTTTAACATTAAAAGTTAGAATATCTCAAACCTATCACTGATAAGCAGATGCTTATCAAGAGAGTGCAGCACGACCCCGAGCATGTTCCTCGCGAGCGCGGCGAGGGAGACGGGCCACGCCAGCAGCGGGTACACCTGGCAGCAGAGCCGCGCGTTCGTCTCCGCCGCGCTTGTCAGCACGCGCAGGCCCAGCGCCACCACCGCCTGGGCGCGCTCCACCGGCGGGCACCTCTGCTCCAGCAGCGTATACATTAGATCTGTCAGTTCACACCACAAAGACGCCTTCGTTCAGCAGTGGGCGGTTCTAGACCTATTTATCGTTTTTCTTTATGAGAATTAAAAAAAAAAACGTTTTTAAAACAAGCTTTTATTTAAATCCTCTAAAAAGAAGAGAATAATATTTAAACTAAATTGAACTCAACAATTTATTACATTACACAATTTACTTATACACATAAATAATATAATAAAACAGTAACTAAGTGAAGTGGATGTACGCGTTTCACACAAAAACTACTGAACCGATTTTAACTAAATTTTGTGTAGTGATAACTTTTTATTCGGATCAACATTTAGGATAGGTAGAACTCTTCAACGGCTAATAGTAGAGACATTAAGTTTGGGCTTATTTTGTTTGATTTGACAAATCCAGCGCATTAGAGTTGGATTTTAAAACTCGATTTTAAGTGTTACAAATAAAATAAAGTGTTACGAATTTTAGTATGTTTGTCTTTATATAAAAATTGACATCAAAACTAATTTAAACGTATTAAGCGAATATTTTATTAAAATCCTTTATCTTACTTTCCTACTATGTGTATTATGTCTACATTAAAAATGGAAAAACTAAAAACTAAATAAAAAGCAAAATTTAAAATTTTGAAAAAATCCCACGACGGTTAAAAAGTAATTAAAAAATTTAAAAACTTTATTAAGTTTATAAGTAGTTGAATATGTCATTGCCATATCTACAATCATCGAGAACCAAATAGGTAGGTACGTACGGAAATGCTATGAAAACCGATACTCTATTTTTTACATATATAACCGACACCGCGAGAGATCAACTCTACTTAGTATTTTTTTTTACGTTTATTATTTCGCGTTACATTTATTTTTTAAGTCGGGGGTTTTTAAATTATTTTATCCTTTTTCAATTACTTTTTAACCAACGTGGGTTTGTTTTCAAAATTTTTAATTTTGCTCTATATTTTAAACTTTTTAGAGAGCATAGATATTATTTGCGCTTAAATCGTGTACGACGTATGTTTTAAGAATTTTTCTAAAGAATTTTTAGTTTCTACATCACTACTTCCTACAGAAGTATCTACTTACCTATCGAGTTCTATCGAGTTTCCTCATTATGTAGTAGCTACTATAATAGAATAAAATATATTAATGCAGCGTCCCCTAGTGAGCTATTATCGCTATGTATACTCCTATTTAAAAACCTTCACTAATCAATTTCAAACTCATCACTGAAAACCTCATCAAAATTAGACTAGTACTTTTGGTTTTGCACAAACAAATGTTTACTGCAGCGCGCCCTGGTGAGTTGTTACCGTAACACCTATCTATGAACATGCACCAATCAAACCCGAACCCATAACTGAAAACTGCATCAAAATCAGACTAGTAGTTTTGGAGAAAAATGGCAACATGGATATGCACAAACAATGTCTGTCGCAGCGCTCCCTGGTAAGTTGTCACCGTAATACCTATCTAAGAACATGCACCAATTACGCCTAAACCCATAACTGAAAACGGCATCAAAATCGGATTAGTAGTTTTGGAAAAAAAATGGCAACATGGATTTGGACAAACAAACAAACTTCCTCTCACACCAAATGCATGTACCGTCTCCGTTCCGTCATGGGTAAAAAAAGGTTTAAAAGATACTAAAAGCAAAAAATAACTACTCGATAGTTTTCATTTACTAAAGACTAATCCGATATTTTCGAAATCGGTGCCAGCCGATACAAATCAAAGCACACCGACTTCGAAAATATAATATGTAGGTATATATGTAAATGAAATCTACCAATCTGTTACTTTTTACTTTTTAGTGTTTTGTTTAATTCGGTTTTTATTGTTTTTAAATATTTTTTAACGCATTTAATTAAATAAAAGCTTGTTTTTATAAATGTTTTTTTTTTTCAAATGTTTTATTTTTTAGTTATTCGTATTCTTCTCAGCAAACCCTTATATTTGTATCCATATTATGGGGGTGCATAAAAAATGACATCACTTTGCTTATTGTGTTTCGCTCATCAAGCCTTTTCATTTGATGCCCATATCATAAGGAGCCACCATATTGGATTAAACATAGCGACATTTAAGTAATCGTGTATTGTCTTGGGAACCAAAGTATTGTGCCAAACTTCAACTCAATCAGACACTGGGAAGTGAGCCAAATTAAACTTGGAAGTTTCCATTACACACACCGGGACAGATGAAACTAAATGAAAGATTTTAAAAATACAGAGGAGAAGAGGGGCTAAAGCAATAACCATGATAATAATTAGAGCACGCTTGCTCTGCAAATAAAAAATGTTCAAAAATTGCTAAGCCGCAAATAATCCACAATGATTGTGTTGATTGAACTGTTCCCATACAGTTGTAAGAACGGGTAGAATGCAAGTAAAGGCAATATTTACGCATTAATACAATAACGCCGTGAGTGTCGAACAAGTCTCCGAGGGCGGCGGGCCGGGCCAGCTGCAGCACGCGCACGCACCAGTATAGTACCGGCAGCTCGTAAGGACTCTCCGAGTACCACTCGATGTACCATATTAGCCTTTGACAAAATTATTGTTATTGTTATAATAAAAATAAAATTTCTATATGCGTCTATGTATAAACACTGAAACAGCTGGAATTTGCATGAAATTTTGTACACAGAATATGTTTTGGAGTTACATATAAGCTATTTAGGTTTTAGGTTAGGTTCTCCCCCAACGTGCGTTCATCTTGTCGTGGTGGGGGAGCTCAGTAGCGTCTGGCAGTTCAGCCGGGCGCGAAGCCAAGAAACGTACAGGGAGGTGGCCCACTTCGGTGGGCGGTGGGAGGTGGCCCACTTAGGTGGGCTTTGGTTGCTCCTGGTACTTCTCTGATAGCAGAGTGGGCTGTGGAGCAACCCCACGGTTATTGTGGTCTGCTTCGGCAGACCTGCCGTCGGGGCGTCGTAGTTGAGTGCGTAAGCGATCCTGCGACGCCTCATTAAGACGGGATAGGTTTTTTTAGGTTTTAGTGGGTAGTATTGGCTTTTCTAGCCGGTATGTGTACAGGTGGTATGCGTAAATGCATTTCCCAACATAAAAAAAAAATGGTTTTAGGCTAGGTTCGTATGGGTTTTAGTATGTAGTACTGGCTTTGCCGGTGAATCCGTTATAAACTGTATGCATGCAGGTGGTATGCGTTTCCTAACGTTGTAAAAAAGGTGTTAGGCTCCCCGATAAGTGTTTACGATGTCGCCGGTCGCGGTAGACATCGTGGAGTTAGTTTGGAGTAAAGGCAAGAAAGACATTTAGAAGGCGCCCGAGTGAAGCAAAGCTAGCTCGCTAGTTATGCATAATATCCATTTTTTATTGTTTGTATTCAAAGGTTTATGAGTATATACGAGTGTATCTAAAGTCTAATAATATTGTTAGTATGATGAAATTACATCTCGTAATACTTTCTTAGATTTACGCGAATATTTTACGTTTTAAATAAAACTATATTTTCGGACTATTTCGCGGATTTATTTTGATTTTTGGTTTCCGACGTTTCGAATGCTTTACAGCAGCGGTCGGCAACCCGCGGCTCGCGGACCGCGTGCGGCCCGTTAGCTGCCTTGATGCGGCCCGTGACTATTTTATAAATAAAACTTCTAAAAGTACTCTTTATGCGAACTTTACTTATTTAGGCTAAAAAACTTTTTCAATCCTTAATTACCAAAAAAATAAATATGCTTCTCGTTGCACAGATGAGCATTTAAGAGCCATTTTACGAATTGTAACTACTAGCATGAAAGCTAAGATACAACAAATAGCCGCTCAAATACAGCCTCAATCGTCACACTGAAGTTTGTAGTTATATATTTTGTAGTATATGTTTAATTTTTTTTGTTATTTTTTGCTCATTTATTTAAATAAAACACAAATAAAATATTTTTTCGTTTTTCATATCACAAGTGCGGCCCGCCTTTACTAGATATTGCCACCTTGTGGCCCCGGCATGCTGAAAGGTTGCCGACCGCTGCTTTACAGCAATCATGGTCACGGGAGAGACTAAGGTTTTAACCACCTCAAAGGCGTTGTATACTTGTTACAGGCAATACCTACTCACAATTTTACAAAAATGATTTTAAAAATTCAAAAATGGCATCAGAGTACCTTACAATATTTGTTGATTTTAATTCTAAATATTTTTTTTTAATAAGTATTACAACTAAATACAGTAATATTATTTATTTAATTTTAGCTGTTATTATTATTAACATTACATTAAAAAAAAAACAAATCTTAATCTTAATTAATGCTATAATAATATTATTCAAATGATACCTTCTTATAATGTCATATTCCTGTACTAATCGTTGCGGCATGATTGGCAAAGTACACACCAACGCCTGCAGCGTCGTCTTACGTAGCTCTGAGTAAAGAGACTGGGACCAGCGAGCCCTGAGGGAGCACAAGCCAGGGTCGACTAAAAACATTAGGCCAAGTAGCCAGTGTTGAGATTGTACCATCTGTAAGTTTATCAAAAACTTTTTTGATAAATAATGTACTCGTATTATCATTAAGACAATTTACTTTGAATGTTTTGGTGAACTTACGAAGCTATTATAAGGAAAAGTTTTCAAAAAATCGACAGATAAATATATTAATAATTTCTTAAAGTGCGCATCCGCCTGAGCTGTGTTAAAGCTTACTGTTCGTGTCCAGTCTTCTCTAGGAGGAATCTCAGTGAGTACGGATAGCGTCATGATATCTAAAATGAAATGGCACGTATAGGTGCCTTAATCAGTAATAGAATATTCGTTGGTAATCCTATATATGTAAATAGTTTGAATTTCATTTAAAACGACCTGGCATTAACAAGGACGAGAAAGCCATCAGACGTTCGCCGAAGCAGTGGAGCAAAATATGAGCGATGACGGTCAGCACAGCCCTCTCGTGGCGGTGCTCCCGCGCGCGACACTCGTAGCGATACGCCCAAATAAAACATCTGTGTCCATATTTTTCATCATTTTTATTTTTAATAAAATCTAATTGAACATTAAGTAATTTACCAATTACATGTTAGGGCCTACACAGACTTATTAACGTTCTGTTGACGCCCGCTTGTCACGCGTTTGTGTTGTTACGAACGCAAGTAGGGCAAAGAATAAATACGTTCATGATATGCGTATCGTCGACACATTTATAAAACTGGTTTGCATGATCACCAAAAACTATATTTTAGTACTTTATAATTTCCTAATATTGTATAGAATACTAATTATAAATATATTTATTGAAACGGAAATAGCTACGAGTACCTTTGAGCATAGTAGTCCGGATGAGGAATAAGAGTACGATGATTCGGATTCTCATCTAAATAGCTTTTAAGGGTTTTCAATAAAACCAACAGTAAAGAGATTGTGGTCGACATGTGAACGCTGCTGTCTCCTGCATTAAACGCATATATTAAGTCACTTCATTAGATGATATTATGTAATTAAGAAAGTAATTACATTACATAAAAAATAAATAAAAATCGACTCCAAAAAAAAAAAAAAAACTAAAAAGTAAAAAATAACTGATTGCTAGGTTTCATTTACTATAGATACCTAATCAAATATTTTTGAAAATTGGTGCCAGCCAATACAGATCAAAGCACACCGACTTCGAAAATATCTGATTAAGTATCTATAGTATAGTCTAGTCAACAAGTGCCTTTTAGTTCAACTTTTTTCAGCAGTCTAGGAAAAATATGAACGAGGTGTCGGTGACGGTTTTGCCGTTTAGTAATTATGAGGAAACATAGGATCACACATACATACAGGTCAAACATATAACCCTCATTTGGGCTTCGCCGCAGTAGGGTAATAAAGCAGTTGTAAATAAACTCCCCACCTAGTATGACATTAATATCTTCAGGGTACGCAGGATTCATTTCATACGATGATAATTTCTCGGGAAAGTAAGGGTTGAACCGACAAAGTATATTTTCAATGATATTTTCTTTAATCATTTCAATACCTGCAAAGGTCGTGGTTTTGAGTTAAAGAAAAATATCCTTCAGGTCTCCAAGTTTTACATTTCATCGTTCAGACACGGTTCAATACCTTTTTGCTACTTTCGATGATAGGGGCTCTTAATTTGAAATAATAGGTTGAATCATTCAAAGACTTCAAAGCATTTTATATCATACTAAAGTAATATATGTATATTAGAATTATTGGTAAATCGGTCCAGTGTGGTGAGGGTTAGAGTTTTCGTTATGTTACCGTAAAGTATTATACATTTAAGCCTCTAATAAATATGATTTATAATTGAGGGTTGAGTGAAGTGGGTAAATAATAAATATCAATATATTTTCTTCATTTAATGCGCACAGTTGTGTACGGAGTGACAGGCTAGCAATAAGGCGATGTGTTGGTAGGAGGGAAACTGCGTGGGCCTGGCGAGCGCGAGCATGCGCGCGACGGTAGGCAGGAGCAGGACCGCGGCGTCCAGCACAAGCCGCGCTGTGGCCACCCCATCCTTCCCGCGCTCCCCCCGCGCCAAGCGCGCCCGCCGCGCCGACAGCTGCCACGCCAGCGCGTGGGACACGCGGCCGAACAGCTCGTCCTCGTCCACCTGCAGCAGCAGGTAGCCTGAGGGTAAATAGTTAACGTCAAGCACTGCATACGTCGCAAACCTTACGTACGCAAGACCTTAGTGTACCAATATAACAAAAACGCAAACAAGCTAAAATATTTACAAACTAGCTAACATAGCTACCTACTAATTCTGCGATCATAGAGAAGGTCTAGCAAGGAGATGTTTCTTCCCGACCAGCACTCCGGCGGTACTTGGATACTTGTATTTAGGGCTTATTTAGTCGCTTGTCGGCATACTACACGGCATTACCAAATCCGTAAACTTTGACCGCGACGTCTACTTGTAGGTATGTATACGCGTATAGCGTATCTATGCAGGTAAGGCTACGAATGCAAATATAATTTTCTTTATTATGGCATGCGATATGTCAGGCACGCTTTGCTTCCTTAACTGTTAAACGTTCGCATTGTGTGCGAGCTACTCCCCCGAGTGAACCATTCCGTCCCCGTTGACTAAAGTACGAGATTTAAAATATCTTGGTTAAGCTTCATGTAAATAATTCTTTATTATTTTCTATACAAATATGAATGTATTTTAGTATTTTTATACTAGACTGGTGACTCACCCCTGCTCCGCTAAGGTTCGTCCCTACTTACGTTTTAACGTTTAGTATAGATTTCTCAGAGATGAGATATTTTCCCGCAGTACCAAAATCGGTCCAATCGTTACACACATATACACTTTTTGTGTCGGGGGTTAAAAACTATTTACAAAAATAAAAATCCCGGCTGCCTAAAAAGTGAACTAAAATAAAAACTTTTAATAAAAAATAGAAACCGTCTTCAAAAACACACTAAAGAGTAAAAAATCCGGACAAGTTCGAGTCGGACTCGCCTACCAAGGATCCCGTACAATGTAGGAAATCTGTTTAATTTTATTTTCAACTTTTTTTATTTTTTGGAATTTTTCCATTATTTTTTTCCTTAATTTCGTGATTCTAGGTCAATGGGAACTGCCATATAGGTTTTCGACCCAAAACCTATAGGGTACTTCTGGTTGACCTAGAATTGTCATTTTTGGTTAAAAGGAAGGTCTTACAGCACAAGTAAAGGGAAAATTCCGAAAAATAAAAAAGTTGAAAAGGTAGTTTTTTGTACTTACAAGTTTTCGCGAAAATCTAAATTTACCCATATCTTTTTATCGTGTTGACTCAGTACCTATATAGATTTTTATACACCTAATAGGGTCTATAGACTTCAGTATACCAGATACGATAAATTTCAACTTGCTAGGTCCACCCGTTTCTGAGAATTTTTTTCTGTACCCATCTAGTGGAACATGGAATATCAATCTCTTCGAAAATGACTTTTAAAATGGCTAATGGAATAAGTAAATGAAGTCAGTTGGCAACGTCAGTTTTCAATTAAACTGCATTAAAATTGTCTGAAAAAGCTACAATAATTAGGTATAACAACCTACAGGATTTACCTACCATGCCGCAGATGAAACAAATTTACAAGTTTTATAAAACATATATAAATTCAATATCAGTAACGATGTAGGTATTTAGGGTCAACAATGAAATTAAAATATTCGTTAAATTAATTATACCTATTTATACACAATGCATAAGGTATTAAATTCCAGAAATCCGCAATTTCCGAATACAATAGATTTAGATTTTTTAGCGTCCAGACTTGTCAAAACTTGTTACTTTAAAACCTTTGAAAAAAGCCCACAGAGACAGAGTTTGAGCTTTAAGAAAGTTCGTAGCTAACGCACAAGAAATAGTACAAGAAAAGAGAAAAATAAAAACTTAAAAAAAAAAACCGACTTCCAGGCACTGAAAAGTAAAAAATAACCAAACAGGGGTTTTCATTTAGAATAGATACTTAATCATATATTTTCGAAGTCGGTGCCAGCCAATACAAATCAAAGCACACCGACTTCGAAAATATCTGATTAAGTATCTATTCTAAATGAAAACCCCTGTTTGGTTATTTTTTACTTTTCAGTGCCTGGAAGTCGGTTTTTATTTTTTTTTTAAAGTTTTTATTTTTCCATTTTTAGTGTAAACGTAATAAGCAGGTAATTTGTAATTTATAAGAAGAAAGATTTTTATTAATAAAAACATATTTGATTTAGCCATTTATTTAAAAACCGCTTGACCGATTTCGATAAAATTTATATGGGACCACCGGGGAAGAATACCCTTTGAAACAAAAAAAGAATTTTCCAAATCGGTTCAGCCGTCTTCGAGTAATCCGTGAACATACATAAAAAAAAAGGAAGAAACAAGATTCCGACGAATTGAGAACCTCCTCCTTTTTGGAAGTCGGTTAAAAAGAAGAACTATTTACAAAAAGAAATGAGATCCCATCAAAAACATAACATGTAAAAAAATTGCAAGCCCCGAAATGCATTTTTTCTACCGCAAAAAGTTATGAGATATAATATAAAACCAAGTCGGTTAATTTATTCAGTACCTATCTATGGAAGCATCTATCCGACAATTTTGCTTAAATCGTTTCCCAATTAGTTAAGTAACAACATTTTACGGTGACCGTATTAGATATATTTATCTCTTTAACAAATAACTCTCTTCAACTTGTTTGGTACATGAGGAAACAAGAAATCTAACCCAAAAATCCTATATAATGTCTGAGAGTATCAAACTGTGTAGTGATGTCGGACGCTCGCCGCAATAGAATCGGTTTGTCCATGTTGTCGAGGAGCAGCGCAGCACTCTCGCGCAGCGCCGGTTCGCCGCGCATACGCTCCACCAGGTGCTCCAGCACCACGCACAAGCTGGGCAGCACTTCGATATTCTGATTTGTGTTATTGATTACTATTTGTTTTAACATTTGGGCAGAGGGTGAAAAAAATTCAAGAAAACATGACTGTGAATGTACGTAAAAACTATTTCAACATCATTCAAGTTCAACGTTCATGAGATTCCATACGTTTAATATATATCAATACCAAATATGTATCAAATGTGACCCAATGACGAAGGAATAGCCTACATAAGTGAATTCTTACTGTAAACTTTGAAGTACATAATAGAAAATAAAAACTTTTGTGCACTATATAAAATTCTAGATGAAAAAACTTGTTATAAGGAATATAAGTAGATATATTTTTTTTTTTAATTTTATAATGCATAGCTAAAAAGATTTTTCGTTCGTTTGAGAGTTCGAAAATCTAATGTTTTGTCCAAAACTATTGAACCAAGAATTTTGAGAAAAAGGAGTAGGTAGGTACCTATACTCTGTTTTTTTTTTGCCTAAGCACATATCATTTACCCTAACCTTTCGTGCTAGTCCACTAAATCAATTTTAATTTGATATTTTATACAATTCCTATATTACGCGTTGTAAATATTTAGTATAAATAAAATCCCTTTCTATTTATACTACTTATAATTAGTAATATAGGTTTCTTTAAATCTGTTTTCAGGAAATTAATGATATTATGTAAAAGGATACATAACCCGAGCGTGATGCTCGAGCGAAGTCACGTATGTGAACTTGTATTCGAGTAGTCTGCAGCTGACCGGCGCAGTCCGTGACCAGGAACTCCAGGGTTGATGCTAACTGCAAAGTATTCGGCAGCTCGCATTCCTCCGTAGATTTAGGATCTTATGAAAATAATGTTTAAATTATTGTGACATAACGACGAATGTACTTTGTAACTACTATCTGCTTGAATTTTAAAAACACGCCCTGTGTATGGGTATTACAATTTAAATGAACTTCAGTGATGTAGTTTTCTTGATCTTTTACAATATTAATTGGAAGACTGGCAAAGTGTATACATGTCGATTATAATGGTATAGTTCTATATAATAATAAAGTATTTAAAATAATTTCATGGCAAGTCGAACGAAACTATTACAGCGGACAATGGAAAGGTTTTCGGGTCAAAATAGTAGCACGCGAGAAATCTAATAAAAATATGACATCCACTTTAAGGGAATGTGGGTTAAGGAAAGTTTCAAGCCAAGCCCAATAGAAGGATCCCTGATTTAGTTTTGAGCGTTGGACGTGACTCACCGGCACGTGCACTCGGGAGAAATTTACCACCTCGATGCTGCCCGCCTGCCGGCCATAGTTCGAATGTATGGTCAATCTTATTTACCTGTGACAATAGGGTCCAAAATCTTTCTAAAACTTCTTTCAAGTCGGCCCTTCTCCGTGTATGGCTTGACTGCGGGACCGTATACGCAATGGTGGGTGTCGGATGAGCCCGACAACGTCTCGAACTTTCCCAGGTATTCATCGCTAGTAATTCGTTCGTAATGTGTTTTATATTTTTTTCTCCTAAAATACTGTGTATGAGATGAGCTTTCCAGATCATCACAATCTCCTTTTGCTTTATTCAAAGATTTAGACTTTTCACCATCAAGTTTTGCAATCGTTCCAGTGTAAGTAGATTCCTTACGATCCATTGATAATTACTTATATTTCGGTAAAACGATTTGCGGTTTATTCGACAAAAGTATACAATATATAATTTATAAATTTGACAACACTGATGTCATACGGATACTTTATACTTAAGTTCTTCGTAACTGCCATGCTCGTAAAAAAGGTTCTATAAGATTTATTTACAAGAAACACGTCTTGTACAATGTATGGTTGAGTAACGTATTCAAAGTAAGTGTAAAATGTATTCTATTGTTTATTTGGGCACCGTAGAGAATCGGTCAGTATTTAGGTGCGAACACTGAATAACATGTTCTCCTGCAGAGCGCGCGCGCAGCCGAGAGACCACCGCGGCGCGACAGTCGCAGCCCGGCGCCGCGCGCTCGAGCACGTTCCACGCGCCGCTGTATCGTTCATTAGTTTTCCCTTCGAGAAAACCAAGTGAAATATAACTCGCCGCGTTGGACGCTGTTGTTGGATTTATCTAGTGTGTGTCTGTACGGAGTGTCCCGAGTCTGCGTATATTTTGGTAAGTGTACATTTTCCGGTTGGTATCGTAAGCCATTCAATCGTTAACTTAATGTCATTCATCAGATTCTTAGTAAATAATGTAAAATACCTTGAGCTATTACGGCACTGCGCACTCTATAGCAATTATATTGAGAGCAGCTACTTTTACAGCCGGTTCGGTGAATCTTTGTAGTATCATAATATTACATAAATTAGATAAATACAAAGGCGAATCCGGAACAAGAGACCTAATATTGCTGGCGGTGTGCACTCGTGCGACGACAGCCCGTGTTGTAGTCTGCAGGGGTGGAATAATTCCGTGCTGTTTATAATACAAACGTGAATGACAGGTGTGTGAGGCGCGACGCGACGACAGCCGCGCTAAGTGTCGAGTCTCAGAGCTGTGCTTTGTTAATTGTTAGTGCGGCTTTGAATACGCAGCACCATAACAATGTTTAATACCACTTTAAAATCATTGCATAGACGATGTGTTTCTTTATTCGAATAGTGTAAACAGCGAAGTCAGATGTTACGTGCAGTAGGTGTCAGAATAGTAACTAGTGTATATACCTAGTGTGAGTGAGAGTTCTTAAGTAAGCGGCGTTGGACCATGCCTGAGGTTTGTCGGGAAGGCGATGGTGGATGGTGTTCCCGTGCCCGACTGTCGCCGATATTTCTAAAACCGTCTGCGTTGTTTGCATTACATAATCCCTGTCGTGACCTCTCATGTGCTCACTGCGTTGACATAATATTATCACGTTTTGTAGAGCGGCTGCCTTTGAACGGCTTCAATATGTGTCACAATCTATAAAATTTTGGCGTTTCCATTTCAACGTTAGGTCTGAAAAACTAAAGTACAGTCATGTTTTAAATTATGAGTATTGTTGTAGGTATCTTCTCCACAGGAAAACAACTTACATTATGACCGTTAAAATGTTTAATAACTTTGGTTAAACCTACTTTTACCACACCGCCGTGGCGCGGAGTCGGACCTTGGGAATGAAATGGAGAGTATTCGTATAATGGAAAGTGTAATACGGACACTAACTTTACCGGCATGAAGTAAAATGAAATCGCTTAGCGGCTGCTTTTTAACAATAATTAATTATCTTATTAAATATTATTACTCAGTCATTTTTAAGTTCCATAGAAATTTGAATATTAAAATCTAAATGAGCGAGGTGCGAAACGGCAAATGCGCTGAGCCATTCACTTTTCCACTGCGAAATAAAGTATTGCACGTATTCACGTAATTATTATTGTTGAATTCGCTCATTTTCAATGCCAATAACAATTTACTTTTATTGTTACATATTGCTTACTAAATGATTTTATTTATAAAGTTGTATAATGCCTACAATTGACCAAGTGTAAGTAGTCGTAAGTGCTTAGGCACGTATGTACATATATACATCGTATGTAGAGACGTTGGAAGACAGCCAATAGACATAAGATATGTTATGTAATAGTAGAAATTAATGACACATTAGATAATTCTTATTTAAAACATAAATATTTCTATCCAACATACATTAACTGCTTAACGAAGCGAGATGCAATTAAGAGAAGATGGCTTCGGTAACTAATGCGAGGTTTTACACCAACATGATGCGAAGTTGAGAGTATTTCGAGAGAAATGTGATGATTATACTATTTATCCTCTCTTTAATGGACAGGACATTATTCTGTCAGTCAGAGCAGATTAAACAACACCGTTTAATTAAGTGGAGGTTGTACTAATTTAGCCATGTAAATAGTGCTATTACTGACATTATTGTGATACTCGGTGTACCTAATATGTGTATATTGTGGGTATATCGTGTATTGTACGAGTCCACGTGACGCTGCGGCGAGAGCTGATATCAGATAAGGCCTTGCTTAGATTGACGTCGTCTGAGCACGCCGCACCGATAAGCGTCTCGATCTGTCACTGATAAGCCGGCGCAGCGATAACTTGAGAGCAGACTATTGCTAGTTAGGATGTGTGTGTGTAAATACGGAGTTTCTAAACGTGTGAGGTGCTAAACGAATATGGAGAATCTGCTAAAAAGGTAGGTACTAACGTCAAACTAAACGAATAATTTAAATAAAGATATTTGACCATGCTGTTCACCATTAGAACGCATACACGAATCTTCAAACATCTATTCCGACGTAGGCCGTGCGACTCGCAGATCTTTAGGCGCGTCCAGACAGTACAGGCAGCTAAGGGTCGACAGGGCACGTGAGTCGCAGCATTTGCTCTGTGAATACAATAAAAGAATACGTACGTGAGACACACATTAATTTAAAAGAATCGTTACATGTATATTTTCTATTTTAATACACTATTTGAATTCCTAAATATCTGAGCTCGAGTTGAAATAGAAAGTGAAGTCACTGTTTCGGACTCGGCCTGATATATTGTATATATTCTACTCATAGATGGATATCATTTTATGAATACTTTATACTCTTATTATTCGATTTAGGTTCTAAAAAGTTCTCAAAAGTTTTAAATCTATCTATAATATTCAAATTCTGAAGGATTTATTTTCGCTCAGTGAACCTCACGCGCGGGCGCCCGGACGCAACACTTCGCGTTGGCAAAATGTTCCATTTAGGCATGTCCTAGCTACACTTTTAAAATATCACTTTTTGATGATTATTTTACTATAGTTAATTATATTTAACTAATAGTGAGTTACCCACCTATTTGAATATCTTATACCTATTACTTTTACTTTAAGTGGTGTGTTCCACACCGCATACGCGTGCAACATAGAAAGAAATACATTGTGATCTTTTTCAATGATTGAAGATTTAATAATTAAATATACAAGCGTAAGTAAGACTAGTTGGATTACTCTGGCGGTGGCGCCCAGAATCTCCGTGAGCAGCCCACGCGGGTCGAGCACTAGGTAGTGAGTAGGTGTACATTTTTTCGTCTTTAATAAGATAACCCTGAAACTCATTCGCTTCCAAAAGTACGAGGCTTCAAGGCGGTTGAGTGATATTTCGAAGGAATTACTTAAAGTGAGTGTAGGTTCTTACGCATTTATAACTCGATCGCTGTAACTTCTATCTCGCGCAATGTCACAAAGGCCTTGTCTCTTCGCGTAATATCTGGGGGCCGCGTCGCTGTAGAATTATTTATATGATTACTCATACTTCTGTAGAAACACAAAAAATACTTATCTATAAATTATTTTCTCGACGGAATGGGAGTAGAAATAACAGGCAATGTATAAACGTGTACTTATTTTATTGAAAGTATAACCTAAGAGCTAAATCTATAATAATATTATAAAGCTGAAGAGTTTGTTTGATTGTTTGTTTGTTTGTTTGGTTGAACGCGCTAATCTCAGGAACTACTGGTTGGAATTGAAAAATTCTTTTTGTGTTGGATAGTCCATTTATCGAGGAAGGCTTTAGGCTATATAACATCAAGCTACGACCAATAGGAGCGGAGCATAAATGAAAAATGTTGCAAAAACGGGAAAAAATGATTCCTTTTGAGAGCTTCCGTTGCGTGCGCTGCGTAAACGGTTAAAGTTACGCTAAAATAGTGTATGACGGAATTGTTCCCCTTTAAAAGTTCTAAAAAAAAGTCCGCGACAGCATATGTCTATCTTTTAAGGTTGACTTAATATAACCCTTTTTATAGTAATCAACTTTGTTCTAAAATAATGCATTATTTCCGAAGGTGTTTTTATAAACATGATATTAATCCTTATCAAAATAAATACATTATTCATCACAAGTATTTAATTTTGAACAAAATTGCCCTTGACATCATTTGATTTCAATGAATATCTTAGGAGATATCATGGTTTTAAAATATACATAGGTATTTAACTTTACGCGGACTATGGGTGAGCGCGCTCTCAGCTCGATGCATGGCGAGGGCGGGGCGGTCGTGAGGGGGGAGGGCGCTGGCTGTCTATTAGTAAAAAATGATTAAAATTAATTCCGTAGTTTGAGACTTTATTGTCCAAAATTAAATAAACGTACAAAACAGTAGTATAGACTTACATACGTAGTTTAGTATTTACCAATCATGCGGTGCGCAATGAAAGTGGTATATGTGAGAGTATACTAATGTGTAAAACCTAAGAATTTGGTTTTTGATCATCTGAACGCGGGCGGAGCCGCGGGAAATGCTAGTTAATATATATGTGTGTAATGATTTAAAAACATTAAAGAGAAGAGATATGGAGGGACGAGTTTTGCACCGACATCCAAAATATACGACGACTATAAAGTGTGCAAAAAATTTTTAATACCTATAAAAAAATTGCAAAAAAGGAACCATCAGATCAGCTCGAGGATACCCAATCACTGCATTATCAACGGCAGAAGAAACACTTGCTCAACTAAATTTTCATTAGCTATTTTTCCATCCTTAGTTTGTTTGAAAGTGTATACTTAAAGTTTGATCCCATTTAAATTTGAAAAATAAAATACCCGTATTTTTTTAAGTAGCATTTATTAATTTCATATTTAATAGCTTGATCCTAAATTAAAATTTGTAAATTAAAACTGTTTACATTTATCAGGTTTTGACATCTATCGACACTCTGAGTGTTAGCGTTAACACGTCACGTGACCATGTCGATGACGACTTAGGTACATGAATTTATTCTCCATCCAAACCTGCCTATAGAAGTTATCACTTCAAAATTTTTAAAGGAGATCGCCAGCGGACGGGTCCACCTTTGGATGCGTACATGAATGAATTTTAGCTTTAAATTCTCTAATTATTGGATAGTTTCTCACATAGGCTTAAAAGCACAAATAATTAAAAATGTCAACGACTTTTATATTTCCTACCATTCATCGAATACGTATTTAGACGTCACGCAGTAAGTGACGTTACTAACTACTCAATATTTTTATATAATTTATATTTTGTAAATCAATGCTACGCTCTTTATCTAATTAAATATTTTCATTATTTATGTAGAAATAAATGAACTTATAAAGAATTATTAAATGTAAAGAAAAAAAAATCATATTTGAATAATCACATTTAAATAGTATCGTGTCATTTGACTTTTATTTTGACAACAATAATGTGAAAACTAGCATAACATCGTTATGCTAGTTTTATATTAGCACTAGAGACTCACCCTCGCTCCGCTCGGGTTCGTCCCTACTTACGTTTTAACGTTTAGTGTATATTTCTCAGAGATGAGATATTTTCCCGCAGTAAAAAGTATCCTATATGTTGACCCGGATATCCAGCTATCACCATACCAAATTTCATCAAAATCTGTCCAGTGGTTTTTCTGTGATGCGGTAACAGACAGACAGACAGACAGACAGACAGACAGACAAAAATTCTAAAAACTATAGATTCAGCATCTGCATCGATAATAATGTCTATTTCAATAAGATTTACCAAAAAATATTTAATGTACAGATTCGGCCTAGTTACAATTTTATAATATGTATAGACTAGAGACTCACCCTCGCTCCGCTCGGGTTCGTCCCTACTTACGTTTTAACGTTTAGTGTATATTTCTCAGAGATGAGATATTTTCCCGCAGTAAAAAGTATCCTATATGTTGACCCGGATATCCAGCTATCACCATACCAAATTTCATCAAAATCTGTCCAGTGGTTTTTCTGTGATGCGGTAACAGACAGACAGACAGACAGACAGACAGACAAAAATTCTAAAAACTATAGATTCAGCATCTGCATCGATAATAATGTCTATTTCAATAAGATTTACCAAAAAATATTTAATGTACAGATTCGGCCTAGTTACAATTTTATAATATGTATAGACTAGAGACTCACCCTCGCTCCGCTCGGGTTCGTCCCTACTTACGTTTTAACGTTTAGTGTATATTTCTCAGAGATGAGATATTTTCCCGCAGTAAAAAGTATCCTATATGTTGACCCGGATATCCAGCTATCACCATACCAAATTTCATCAAAATCTGTCCAGTGGTTTTTCTGTGATGCGGTAACAGACAGACAGACAGACAGACAAAAATTCTAAAAACTATAGATTCAGCATCTGCATCGATAATAATGTCTATTTCAATAAGATTTACCAAAAAATATTTAATGTACAGATTCGGCCTAGTTACAATTTTATAATATGTATAGATAAAATACCTTCGTAATTATCTTTCTATTGTTGTAGGTTGCTCCTGTAGATCGATCATTCATTTATAGTTTTAATTCTACGTTAAAGCTGTTAAATTTCAAAATTACCGCTCAAACTCATTCGTGTCTTCCTCACAATACGTGACACTGGCAGAATGTATTGCATCTGTTAACGCAACTCTAAACCACTAAGGAAAATAAAACATCGTTATCAAATAGTGAACTGTACATTTATTAGCGTCAAATTGAAGCAAGTCCTCTTTAAAACTAACTTTAAATTCTTCATATTTATCCTTCTACTGTGAGACATTAAACTGTTTTGTGTTGTGAGATTTGGACTCTATATACATACATATTCTAAGTTAAAATATCAGGGCGTGATTATCTCCGCTTTTATGTACTGTTTTCAGTCCGTTCATTATTTGTTAAATACAATTACCACGGAATCTACGCTGGTAGGGTTCTAACGTAGTAGAAGATATTAACAAGAACATGCTAAATCTCTGCGGTCATGGATCATTCTAAACGGGTTTGTGTAGCATTGACCGGCAGCGTGTGGATATTTATTTATGCAGGCAGATTTGCAAGATTGAAACAGACCCATCACGTCTGCTGAAGATAATTTTCCTGCGTTGAACAATGAATAACAATATCCCAGAATCTCCCCCTTGACCAGTGAATGTTGTGCCTTAGCAGTCAGCTACCAGCAATTCAGACCAAAGTTAATTTAAGGATATATATATATATATAAAAAGTATTTCTACACGTGTCCTAGTTGATATTTATGCTGTTTAGTACCAAATTCATTTGATACAAAATGCTACGCCTAAATATTATTGCCTTCCCTGGGTGCCTACTAGTAGTAGTAGTAGGGCAAGAGAGGAAACGATGCAACATCAAACTATGATTGAGAAAGAAATTATAAAAATCACGCCAGTAAAATGTACAAATATTATGTTTAAAATGAAAATTCGTAAATATTGAAATGCACATCAGACTAAAATTATATTATAAAAATAAAAAAACCGACTAGGGAAGTTGACGAAGGAATATAGTATTATGCAGTCGCAGACATACATCGTTTCATCCTTACTCTGAGATGTACATATTATGTATAGACCGAGCTTTGCTCGGAGTTTTTGGTCAATAGTACATTTTTTTTAATTTGGCTTTAAAACAAAAAAAAAACTTAAACACTTGAATAAATACCAAAAAAAAAAACAAAAGTAAAAACTTTGTACCCGACCGGGGTTCGAACCCGGACGACACCTGTGATCTTGCGCCTTGGCCGCTTGACCACGATACTTATGCCCGAGTGTAAGAAATTATTAAGATATTTTGCGTGGAATAGTGCGAAAGACAACCGCATGCAAACTCAAAATACGCGTTTTCCCAGACTTAAGACTAATCTAGACAAGCGCGGATCCAGGGGGGTGGTCATGGGGGTCATGACCCCCCCCAAAGCCAAAAATACGTCTTTAAGAAGTTTGGAGTTTAAGAAAAGAAGGATTAATACAAAATACTATACAAAATTATTTTTTTAAGTACCTAATTCGAAACAAATTAAGTTTTTATCCGTTACTACTTCGCGGCTCACCCTTGCTTCGCTCAGGTTCGCCTCTAGGAAAACAAAAACAAACCTATCCCACGGAAACCGTAGATTTTTCCGGTCTAAAAGTAGCCTATATGTTATTTCAGACAATAATCTATCTCTGTGCCAAACTTCATCCAGATCCGTTCAGCCGTTCTGGTATGAAAGAGTAACAAAGATCCATACATACTCACAAACTTTCATATTTATAATATTAATTAATACGGATTATACAGATTTAGTCCAATCGAAATGCGGTTTGGGAACAAAATATTAAAAACCTGAAGTTTTATGATTTCAAAATGTTAGCAGGTATATAAGGAACAGAAATTCGTAAAATGCCCCCGATAATCAGCTTCCCCCGAGACATGGGGGGACACAAAGCGTTGAAAAATAGTTTTTATTTTTTTCAATTTCCGGCTTACTGTGACGTTTTATCGAAAAATGTTTTCAACAAAAGTTGTAGATCTAGTAAAAATCTACAACTTTTATAGATAACACTTTTTACAATAACCTCCAAGTTTTCGACATATTTGCAAAAAACTTGGTTTTTAATTTTTTCTTGGTTTTTTAATTTTAATTTCTAAAATAATCTCTTGATTTTCATGAAACTAAGGGAATGTAATTTTCGAAATATTTATAATAAACAAAAAAAAAATTGAAATTGAAATGTTTAGCCATTTCCGAGAAAAGTATGTTTTCTGGTCTCGAGAGACTGAAAATATCCCCCAACTTCAAGTGGATATTTACATTTAAAAATTTTGTTTTGTATAATTTTCAGATAAAGCTCATTCTTTTCGTCTTAAGCTCTACTTTTTATTAGAAATAAAAACATTGTATGGTCGCCCTATAAGAACACTTAAAAATTGAAAACATTGAAGAAATCGATAATTTTTAATTTGTAAACTACATTTTTTTTTCATTATCATTGAAAAAGTGTACTTTATTAACTAAATTTTTATACGCTAATTACACCAGTGTATATTTCGGGAAAAACAAAAACAAAATGGTATCATTAAGTTTTTAATTTAACGCGTATTTTATTTATACAATGTCGCCGTAAACATTCAAACATTGCAATTTGACGAATCTTGAAGAAATAATAAAAATTGGAATTCACGTAAAGTATCCCGTACTCTTTTGTATTTTTTTCGGTAGAATCTATTTATGTTATAATTTTTTTTTGAATTTATCGATGTTTTATTAATTTTTGATCGATTTTGGAGTTAAATTTTTTGATTTTTTCTGAAAAATTAGATTTCAAGGTAATAACAGAAAGAAACGAAATTCATTCATAGCCTAATCTTGTTTATTCATTAGTTAAAAGTATAATTTTTTAAAAATTAAGTTGATATTGCCTTTTTAAAGCGTTAGCAGGTCCGCTGTCCAATTACCCTCGAGAAATGGGAGGATGCAAAACATTGAAAATTAGTTTTTTTCAATTTTCTAGCTTGCTGTGATATCCTATCGAAAAATATTCTTAACAAAAGTTGTAGGTCTAGTAAAAATCTACGACTTATATAGATGACACTTTTTACAATAACCTCAAGGTTTTCGAGATATTTCCAAAAAACGCGTTTTTTTCAATGATTATTAAAAAAATGTAGTTTACAAAGTGAAAATTATCGATTTTTCCAGTTTTTTTTCAATTTTTAAGGGTATTTTTACAGGACGACCATACAATGTTTTTGTTTCTTCAAAAAGTAGAGTGCAAGACGAAAGAAATTACCAAAAATTGAACGACAATTTTTTTTAATGTAAACATCCACTTAAAGTTGGGGGTGATTTTAAGCCTCCCAAGACCATAAAATATAAATTTATCGGAAACGGCTAAATATTTCAATTTCAAAAAAAATTGGTTATTACATGTATTTCGTTGTGAATAAAGAACATTTTTCGATAGGATGTCACAGTAAGCCGGAAATTGGAAAAAAACTATTTTTTTAACTGTTTACATCCCTCCATTTCTAGGGGATAGCTGGACAGCGGGGGCATTTTACGGGTTTTTGTTTTATATATACCTGCTGAAATTTTAAAGTCACAAAGCTTCAGGTTTTAATTTTTTTTTGCTCTTAAAAATAAACAGATTCCTCGATAAAACCCGTTATTGTGTTTTCCCGTGGGAATAAAGATTTTCCTGTAGTAAAAGGCATCCCTAATGTTGATCCGAATAATAAATTTTCTCTACACAAAATTTGGTTAAAATCGTATCAGTACTTTTTGCGTGAAACCGCACACACAAACAGACTTAGACATAAATTTTGTTTTGGATTCGATATTCTGTGCACTATACGTTACACGGTTACAGTGATTGTTTTTAAAGAATATTTCATGTACCGATTTTGCTAAGTTACTGTTTTGGTACCTGGGCGACCGAGCTTCGCTCGAAGTTCTTTTTTGTTATATCGTATTTTTTAGATGATAATTTATATAACTTAAAACTAAAAACTTGAATAAATACAAAAAAAGAACAACAAAAAACAAAAGTAAAAACTTTGTATCCGACCGGGATTCGAACCCGGACACCTGTAATTGTCAATGTTGCGCCTTGGCCGGTTAACCACGATGCTTATGCTCGAAGGTGCGAAATTAGCGGCGTTATTATGCGTGGAATAATGCGAAAGAAAACCACAAGAAAACTCGAAAACACACGTTTTCCCAGACATACGTCTAATCTAGATCGATTTCTCGCCCCCGAAAACCTCCACATACTAACCTTCAGTGAAATCGTTAGAACCGTTTCCGAGATCGCCGGTATAAATAAATAAATGAATAAATATACAAGAATAGTTCGTTTAAAGGTATTATGTTAATTAAATACATATATTAGATATAGATTATATGTATAGTTCAGCATGTGACCCCCCCCAAAATGTAACTCTAGATCCGCGCCTGAATCTAGATCGATTTTTCGCCCCCGAAAACCCTCACATACCAAACTGCGAAATCGTTAGAGCCGTTTCCGAGATCGCCGGTATAAATAAATAAATAAATAAATATGCAAGAATTGCTCGTTTAAATATATTAGATACATATGTATTTTATGCGGTCGGATTTATGGACGGTTATGTTTAGAATATATTTTTTTGTTTACAGCTTTTTAGTTTTTGCCAATTAGACATTTAAATTAATATTAAGGAATTTCTTATCCTATATTACTTTTATACATATAACTAACTAGCAACTCACCCTCGCTCCGCTCGGGTTCGTCCCTAGTCCTACGTTTTAACGCTTAGCTCGGAGATGAGATATTTTTTCGCAGTAAAAAGTATCCTATATGTTGACCCGGATGACCAGCTATCATCATTACAAATTTCATTAAAATCTGTCCAGTGGTTTTCCCGTGATGCGGTAACAGACAGACAGACAGACAGACAGACAGACAAAAATTCTAAAAATTACAGATTTGGCTTCTGTATAGATAATAAAGTCTATTTCAATAAGATTTTCCAAAAAATATATAATGTACAGATTCGGCTTGGTTACAATTTTATTATATGTATAGATATATATTTTTGTAATCGTCTCTTAAAAACCTTTATTTTGATACCCCACTTGATTGGTTTAGAAGAAATATTTTTTAAAGACACAAATTGGTACCTGAAATCAGTCATTTCAATTTTTTACTATTTTTATATAGCCCATGACACTCGCGTTATCAAGACAAATCTAACGATGTATGAATCGTCAAAATCAGCACACGCGTTTGGTCTGTGGAATGGCACATAAGAACATACATACATACATAGACTGATAAACACATTACCCTCCTTTGTGTCGCGCAATCGGATAAAAAACAATTGCTATTAAACTTATTGTCGGTACCGCGCGGCGCTGGAGCGGCGGCCGCGGACCGGCCAGCAGCCAGACAATAGCGACGTCGTTATAGAGGGGCTTTTTCTCTACAATTCGATCTGTAATGTAATTGATATCAAATTATCATACGTACAGTTAGCCAAAATCGGATTCACGTACGTCGCGCTCACACACGGCGCTCGCGAGTACATACGACGCAGAATCCGTCTGCAGTCATTCGCTCCGCTAGCAGTGCGCTGTTAGAACAGATTGTCCCCGGTCTAAAGCTGCGTTGGTAAATAGTTTTATTTGCAGAAGTTGAAGTAAGCCCGTTCTTACCCGCCGCGCTTGTAGCTTCTACTGTCGGCACTACTGACCTCGTTGGCGGTGGCAGCGTCCCCGGTCGACCGGCTAGTACAGTTACACGTAACCGCTGATGGGAAACAAGAGTACATGCGATGATGCGATCTCTCGATACCTTTGTGCTAATTTACACGAAGATCGTCGTCGGCCAACTCGAGCGATGAAAGTTCCACGTCCGTGCTCCTTATTTATCTAATTACTATATTTATATACGCTTTCACAGTTACTTATTGAGATAAGTGACCGTTGATTTACGTTTCATGAAAATATTTTTTTTCGGTGCACTGACCTTATACATGATACTCGTATATCTATTCGTCGTTTGAAACCCGCACGCCGCTTGTCGAGTCAACATTTTGCATTAGGACCATGTCGGTAATTTAATTACAGCGACCTTTCTATTGGAGTCAATTGTCAGTCAGAGACAACTGTTTTCGGTTTGGAGATCCTTTCTTCTTTTTGTGAAATATCGCCTTGTGGCAGGGAGCCGCTAGGTGATGAGTCTGGGAGCTGTAACCATCACTTATTCAATTAGTTGATGAAACGCGTGGGCTAATTAAGCATGAAAACATTGTTATTTAATCGTATTATAGAGACTGTGTCTTATGATTGCGTAAAAATCGCATAAAAATTCATCCAATCGCTTCCGAGTGCTGCGGACAGAAAGAGAGAGGCAAAAAGCTATTGATTTATTTCCTATAAAATAATTGCAACCGAAATATTTCACAAGTAGGTACATATAATTCTTGCTTGTTGATATTCGTCCGACAATTGTCGGTTTACCATTAACTTCCTGTATTTCTAATAAAAAATAACCTTTAAAATAATTTTAATTTAGGAAATAAGAATAGCTGCTAATTTAATAAGTGTTGATATTTCAAGTACACGTTTTGACGACGCAATGTTGTCGACTAATCCTCTAGCAACAGCGCGTCTCAAATGTTTTAAAAGAAACTTCAGTATCGACTAAATATGTCGAAGACATTTGTTCCATTTTCACAACAAGGATGTAAGACCTATTTACAGTTTAATAAATAAATATAGTTACAATTAGTACTATAGTTAGTGTACAACGTTATTACTTAACGTGCTATATAAAAACCGTATACGACAAGGTCTCTGCGCCGCACTGCGGAGCGCGGACGACGCAATTAAAAATGAAAGGGAAAACTGCTCCACATCAAAATACTGACACAAATATTTAACTACAACAACGCGCGGATGAGAAGTGGGTAGCTGGCACATAGTACATATATGTACGTGGTACGTAAACATTTGATTTATTATTAACTAGCAGAACCCGCGGCTTCGCCCGCGATCAAACTACGAAAAAAGTAAACTTTTTCGCAATACATACTTTATTACTTGCAAAAATAAGTTTGTATAAGTTTTATTATTTGTTAAAGTATATATGGAAACAAATTTAATTTTAGCGATCGTAACTCAAAATATCCAGTATCTTAAAAGATGTTAAGCGTATATTTTGTAATTAAATTTACACTTTAGGTATTTAGCAAGCTGCACTACATGTATTTTTTGTACATTTTTCTACTCTATCTTTCCAAAGCCAGAGGAAGAGAGTACAATGATACAATCGCATTCAATGTTTACGACTATAGAATCGTATAACATGGCTAATATGTTTTTTTTTTTAACTAATATACTAACTGGCTAACATCTACGTTACTTTTAAAGACCCAATGCTATGTACACCTGAAGCATACAGTCTCCCTCTTTCGCCTTCTTTTTTAAGTTACGTACCTATATAAAGTGCCATTCTTATTTTGTTGTAGCTTTTTGCTCGCGGCTACGCTCGCGTGGACTAAACAATTTACTCAGTTTTAATTTCCATTGAATTTATATGTTGTCATATCGAATTTTTAATATTATGCCTAGAGTAAAACTCTTGATTCACTTAAGTTAGTCTACACTAAAAAAACCAACCACAAATATAGGTTAGGTTCTCTCTCTCGCGCTCTAGGTCTTTTATAGTTGTCGCTGCTGTGGCCAGCCGAAAAGTTATACATAATTTTCCTTTGGATTCGGAATAATTCTCTTTTTATATCCCACACAGTAAGTGTGCATTTACAGAGAACTTAAGCCATGTTACTCTATTTAAATATTTTCAACAACTCAAACTTCACCGCCCAGTTTTAGCCACTTAGGGGCTGAATTAAAAAAAAAATCTACAATACATGTTTATTTAATTGTATTGAAGAGTATTAATACCAAGTTTTAAGTAATTCTGATCATAAAAAATTTATTCCTCATATAAACAGCACAACCCCCTTTTAAGGGATGAATTTAGAAAAAAAATGCTATTTGTATTGTTTTAGTTTTCATTTTAAAGGTAAAGACTATTTTCCGTGCATCAATTGCAGTTTCATACGAACTTTCATCCCCTATTTGACAGCCTTATGGGATGAATTTCAAAAAATGCTAAAATATGTATTTATTTAATTGTATTGAAGAGCATTAATACCAAGTTTCAAGTAATTCGGATTATAAATAATTGTTTGCCCATATAAACTTTATTACCCCGTTTTACTCTTTTAAGGGATGAATTTTGAAAAAAATCTAATACATATATTTCTTATTTTTTATCTTAAAGTTAAATACTACTTCCTGTGCATTTTGCGTTAAGAATGACAGAGTTTCATACAATCTTTTATCCTCTATTTTATCCCCTTAGAGGATGAATTTCGAAAAATCCTTTCTTAGCGGATGCTTACATCGTATAAGGAATATGTCCTCCAAATTTCACGTTTCTACGACCAGCGGTTTAGGCTGTGCGTTGATCGATCAGTCAGTCAGGACAAAGCATTTTATGTATATATAGATTTCTTTTCTTAATCTGCGTCAAAAAGAACTTTTTAACAAATAAGTACCTAACGGCCGTTCCTAACAAGATTGGAGCAGGAAGCGTATTCGAGCTCGATGTTCACATTGTGCAAGAAACCAAATCCTAACAAAATGTTAAGTGAGAAAAGTATAATAATATTTAAAACAATGCTATGGGATTTGAACAGTATTTATTGATTCTATATATTATTTATAGATTTATAATTGATGCAATTAGTTGAAGAAGTCGTATTGCACGGTTAGGAGTGAAATACATATTATCTTCTCTGCTGTTGTTTCACCACCAAATGGTATAAAAACCAATCTTAAAGCGTGCAAGTCACTTCTGCTTGATCACATACCTATTACGGTAAGAAAAATCGCCCAAATGTATGCACATATTCGCACTTCACCGGGCGAGTAACGGCCACCATTGCAACGGCAACGGCCACATTAGCGTTGTTTGCAATTACTAAATTTGTAATTTGCTGGCAGTCATTTAGAAATGATTTTGGCGGAAATAATTACATACTTGTTAATAGTATGTATAATTATATCTTAATTTAAAAAGAAAGCATGAGAGTTCTAACTTATAACACATACATATTATGTACACATGTAGGTGTAAAGCTGCCATGATCGCTTTATGATATCTTTTAACCTAGGTATCTTTTAACGGTTAGTATGGAATAGATACTAGACTATAAAATATATTATATTAGTATATATATGTATATATATATATACATATATATATATATATATATATATACATATATATATACATAGATATAATGAGTTTTATATCCCTTACTTGAGAAATGACTGATTCCCCATATAAATTTTCACCCCCCTTTTCACCCAAGGACGACTCGATTTTCCAGTTATTGTGTTTTCCCATGGGAATTAATGATTTTCCTGTAGTAAAAAGTATCCTAAATGTTAACCTGAGTAACAAGTTATCACAACACAAAATTTAGTCAAAATCGGTTCAGTAATTTTTGCGTGAAAGGCGATCACCCAAACAGACATACAGACAAACAGACAAAAAAATTAATAACTATTGTTTTGGGGTCCATATTGTGTACATAATACGTTACAGTCATTATTTTTAAAAAATATTTCATGTATAGATTTTGCTAAGTTACTGTTTTTAACCCCTGACGCAAAAAGAGGGGTGTTATAAGTTTGACGTCGATGTCTGTCTGTGTGTGTGTGTATCTGTCTGTGGCATCGTAGCTCTCAAACGGATGGACCAATTTTGATGCGGCTTTTTTCATTCAAAAGCCAGTTTCCTTGCGGTGGTTCTTAGCTATGTTGGGTTAATATCGGTCCAGCAGTGTAAGAATATCAGCTCTTTTCCAAAATGATGTAGGGCATTTTGGCTTATGATTACTCGATTAAGTGCTTCACGCGTGCCAATGTAATCGTTAAATGACAATTAATTGATAACTTCGACCTGATGCTGCAACCAGAATGGTCTCCAGAGAACCCAACTCTTCGAAAACTCACAGCAGACATATCGCATTTTTGGGTTCAATAGATTAGTTTCAATGAGTAGGTACCTTGCAGGTTATGATCTTGCAATACGGTCACGTTGACCTGGTGCTGCAACCAGGATGATGGTCTCCAGAGAACTGCATTCTACATTCAACCTTTGATTCTTTGCTTTAACCAGTGATAGGTATGTAATGTACCTATCACTGTTACCGCCTTCACCGCTGGGAGGTACTTTGCGTAGGGGGTTTTTTAAATTTTTAATTTATGCTGATTATATTATACCTATGTATAGATAATAATATATCTTTTACGGAATAAATAAATACTCCTAGAACATTTGAACTTTACTAATCAATACTTAATATTATAAATGTGAAAATATGTTTCTTTGTTTGATATATTATACCTACATAGGCATGATGATAGTCGATCGAACCCAATCGAAGCGAAGGTGAGCGAGTGAGATGAGTCGTTAGTGTTATCATAAATTAAACATTAAATATGAGTTAAGTTAATGAATGAAACCAAACGGAAAAGATTACTTATAGTTATATTAAGGAACAAAATTCATTAAGATAGAGAAAAACAATATAATTAATTCAATACTTTTACCAAAAAAGTATAAAATTTTTACGAACATACGATATTCATTTTGAAATATTACTTTATAAATATAGCAAATTGTTGCGTCCAACTTCGTCCAACTTCACTTCATTATTTAGATAGCCATTCACGCGGTGTTACTGGCTCAATAACCAGGTGAAATTGTTAGTAGCAGAAGAAGAATAGAGATATTTTGTATTATACTTGTATATGTTCGAGCAACGGACAAAGGTGTTATGATGTAATATTCTCCAAAGTTGGAAACACATTAATTTATATTGTCACAGATCGGTTGCGCAAGCGCACACTGCTGTCAGCGCGCGGCTATTTATACTCAGTAATCGATAAAGACGTTCACTTTTTGAAGCTCAGATATTATTTTTACTGCTACTCTTTTTCTAGAGTTCTACACTAACAATATCTACAGAAAGATTGCGTGACAGTTGAAAACACAATTATTTTATTCATTTTTGATAGCTCTACAGTGTACATAGCTCTACCTACTGTGTAGAAACAAAACCTCACTAAAGCCGCCTAGAGCTATTGAGCGCGATTCTAGATGAGAACCGGAAAAAAATCTACTTGAGTTGATTTTGTCCGTCAAAGTTAGTTCCGTAACATGTGCATAATCTATATCTATATATACATAAAATGTTTTGTCCTGACTGACTGACTGATCGATCAACGCACAGCCTAAACCGCTGGTCGTAGAAACGTGAAATTTGGAGGACGTATTCCTTATACAATTTAGACATCTGCTAAGAAGAATTTTTCAAAATTCATCCCCTCAGGGGGTAAAATAGGGGATAAAAGATTGTATGAAAATCTGTCATTCTTAACGCGAAATGCACGAAAAGTGGTATTTAGTTTTAAGATGATAAATAAGAAATATATGTATAAGATTTTTTTCGAAATTCATCCCTTAAAAGGGTAAAAGGGGGTGATAAAGTTTATATGGGCAAACAATTATTTATGATCAGAATTACTTAAAACTCGGTATTAATACTCTTCTATATAATTATATAAATACGTATTTTAGCATTTTTTGAAATTCACCCCATAAGTCTGTCAAGCAGGGGATGAAAGTTTGTATGAACTTCTGTAATTGTTGCACGAAAAATAGTTTTTACCTTAAAATGAAAGCTAAAACAATAAAAATATCTTTTTTTTTTTTTCAAATCAATCATTTAAAAGGGTAAAAGAGGGTTATGCTGTTTATGTAAGGAAAAAATTGTTAATGATCAGAATTACTTGAAACTTGGTATTAATGCTCTTTAATACAATTAAACAAACATATATTGTAGATTTTTTTTTAAATTCAGCCCCTAAGTGGGTGAAACTGGGCGTTGAAACTTGAGTTCTTGAATATATTTAAATAGAGTAACATGGCTCAAGTTATCTGTAAGTGCTCACTTAGTGTGTGGGATATAAAGAATCCAAAGGAAAATTATGTATAGCTTTTCGGCTGACCACAGCAGCGACAACTATAACATATAAATTCAATGGAAATTAAAATTGAGCAAATTTTTTAGTCCACGCGAGCGTTACCACGTGCAAAAAGCTACAGCAAAATAAGAATGGTATTTTATATGTGTAACTTAGAAAAGAAGAAGAAGGAGGGAGGCTGTAAGCTTCAGGTGTACATAGCACTGGGTCTTTAAAAATAAAGTAGATGATAGCCTGTTAGTATGTTAGTTAAAAAAACCATATTAGCCGAGTTACAAGATTCTAAAGTCGTAAACATTGTATGCGATTGTATCATTGTACTCTCTTCCTCTAACTTTGGAAAGATGGAGTAGAAAAATGTGTAAAAAACACAGGTAGTGGATCCAGCTAAATATCTAAAGTGTAAATTTATTTATAGAATATACGCTTAACATCTTTTAAGAGACTAGATATTTTGAGTTACAATCGCTAATATTTAATTTGTTTTTCGTATATCTTTAAGAAATAACAGAGTTTACACGAACTTAGTTTTGCAAGTAAGTATGTATTGCGAAAAAGTTTTTTTTTTCATAGCTTAATCGCGGGCGAAGACGTGGGTTCTGCTAGTTAGAAATAAATTAGATTATACCTGTATTTAAATTTTAAAGTAATATTCTGAAAATTTTTTAAATACTTTGTAACAATAAAAATACACGTGATGTTCTAAAACTTCACCACATATCATCAGGGGGAAGGGGGGAGTTAAAAGTTGTTAAAAAATATCATGATTAATGGACGACCTCTAATATCCGGCTCAACATATAGAATATTTTTTACTGCGAGAGAATATCCCATCTCTGAAAAATCTATACCAACCGTTAATATGATCTCGTTATGACACTTTTTTGTGAGGGTTTCTTTCAATTAGCGCACGAATATGAATCTCGACAGAAAAAAAACGGAAAAATATAATATATTGGACGCAAGTTTCTACCAGAATGCGAACTGTGTTCACGGACCGTCTGAGCCAAGTGAACTTCAAGATTGAATTCTATGTATGTGAAGACGTAGCCTAATCGTACATTCATGGTTCGTCATATTATAATTATATACGATATATTAGTTTTTCTTGAAATATTTATGTGTCATTATTTCAAGAATAACATGAGCAATTTAAAATAATTTCGCCATTTAGATACCAAGAATATAACATAATACTACTTACATGCTTAGGTATAGTATAACATTTATTTCTGAATAATTAAATAATTTATTCGACTAATCGTTTCGTCTCGTCGTTGTGAGGTGACATCGCTCTTGTTTATAAATACGCTTGCTCTTGTTATATAAATAGCCTAACTTGTGTATACCACATTGTGCGCTACCACGGTAAACAAACATTGAGTCACTTTGTCGACGTTTGTGATTGTCACAATTGACTTACATGATGTTTCGCTTGTCATGAGGCAAGTGTATGCGATGCGAAGGACCGAGGAGCGAGGAGGCTCCGCGCGTCGCTCGCGGCTGCAGTGAGTGGTGTGATATTGATAGCTTATTACGAAACATACTAAGAAAATATTATGATAGCCATTACAAACGTACTTAGTTACATTATTAGGTATGTTTATTTTTCAATTGCTTGATTTTTGGGTAATTAAATTGGGGATTTAAAAGTGCTTCCATAGTTCTTATTGAATATAATAGACATAAATGTATGGGTGTATTCAGCCCCTTTTAACGTTCCACTGCTGGACACGGGCCTTCCATATGCATGTTCCTCACGATGTTTTCCTTTATCGTAAAATAAGTGGTAATCATATAGTACCTGGGCGGATATCGTATTAAGTGGTAGATGACAAAGCCGCATGCAGTGCCTAGTTTTAAAATCGATTATTATCTATTAACTATTAGTCCTAGTTCAAATAAAGTGTTATGCTGTTATAGTAGATATTCATTCCCTGTATTGTATGACTAGCAAAGCCCGCGGCTTCGCCCGTGATCAAACTACGCAAAAAATAATCTTTTTCGCAATACATACTTTATTACTTGCAATATTAAGTTCGTGTAAGTTTTATTTTTTTTAAAAGATATAGATAGGAAAACAAATTAAATTTTAGCGATCGTAACTCAATATCCAGTATCTTGAAAGGTGTTAAGCATATATTCTGTAAATAAATTTACACTTGAGGTATTTAGCAAGCTCCACTATCTGTGTTTATTGAACATTTTTCTACTCCATCTTTTCTAAGTTAGAGGAAGAGAGTACAATGATACAATCGCATACAATGTTTACGACTTTAGAATCATGTAACTCGGCTAGTATGGGTTTTTATACTAACATACTAACAGGATAACATCTACGTTATTTTTAAAGACCCAGTGCTATGTACACCTGAAGCTTAGCCTCCCTCCTTCTTCTTCTTTTTTAAGTTACACATATAAAGTGCCATTCTTATTTTGCTGTAGCTTTTTGCCCGCGGCTACGCTCGCGTGGAATAAAAAATTTGCTCAGTTTTAATTTCCATTGAATTTATATTATGTTGTCATATCGAATTTTTAATATTATGTCTAGAGTAAAACTCTAGGTTCGCTTAACTTAGTCTACGCTAAAAAAATCAACCATAGATATAGCACACTGATTAATGTTCTGTCTAGTTTTGGGTTCTGCTAAAATGTCCCTGTGAGAAGCTATCATCTCTTAAGTGCTACTTTTAAATACTGGCCCTGAGATATATTAATAGTTAGTACCTGGCGACCGAGCTTCGCAGCTTCGCTCGGTGTACTTTTTTGTTATATCGTATTTTTTAGATAAAAAGAACTAAAAACTTGAATAAATACAAAAAAAAGTTAAACTTTGTATCCGATCGAGATTCGATCTCTGACACATCTATTGATTTGTTAATTTTGCACCTTGGTCGCTTGACCACGATGCTTATGCATGAATGTAAGAAATTATCGACCATATTCTGCGTAGAATAATGCAAAAGAAAACCGCATGAAAACTCGAAAACACGCGTTTTCTCACACATGAGACTAATCTAGATCGATTTTTCGGCCCCGAAAGCCCCCACATACCAAATTTCAGAGAAATCGTTAGAGCCGTTTCCGAGATCGTTGGTATAAATAAATAAATATATAAAGATATAAATATACAAGAATTGCTCGTTTAAATATATTAATTTTTCAAAGCAACTTTAAGAAGGAAGTACAATAGATTAAATTCAAAAGCGTAGTCAGAAGTTATCAGTGGTATTCGAGGTGTGAATTCTGATTCCCTCCGAGCACATCCAGCAAACACAGCGATCACTATAATGTTTAATGAATTACTTACAGTCTAATCCCGTTACATAGTTTAGGCGACTTTTTTATTGCAGATGTGCCAACCTTCAGAAGGAGGATATAGATATTAGATAGCAGGATACTCTCTAGCTAGGTTCTCTCTCTCGCGCTCTAGGTCTGTTATAGTTGCCGCTGCTGTGGCCAGCCGAAAAGTTATACATAATTTTCCTTTGGATTAAGAATAATTTTCGTTCTCTACTTTATATCCTACACAGTAAGTGTGCACTTACAGATAACTTGAGCCATGTTACTCTATTAAAATATATTCAACAACTCAAAGTTCAACGCTCGGTTTATCCCACTTAGGGGCTGAATTAAAAAAAAAATCAACACTACATGTTTGTTTAATTGTAATAAAGTGCATTTATACCAACTTTCAAGTAATTCTGATTATAAACAATTTTTCCTCATATAAACAGCATAACCCCCTTTTACCCTTTTAAGGGATGGACTTCGAAAAAAAAATTATATTTGTATTGTTTTAGTTTTCATTTTATAGGTAAATACTATTTTCGTGCATCAATTTCAGAGTTTCGTACAAACTTTCATCCCCCATTTTACCCCCTCATGGAATGAATTTCGAAAAATGCTAAAACATGTATTTTTTTAATTGTATTGAAGAGCTTTCAGAAGACAGAGTTTCATACAATCTTTTATCCCCTATTTTACCACCTTAGGGGATGAATTTAGAAAAATCCTTTCTTAGCGGATGCCTACAATATATAAGGAGTATGTCCTCCAAATTTCACGTTTCTACAACCAGTGGTTTAGGCTGTGCGTTGATCGGTCAGTCAGTCAGGACAAAGCATTTTATGTATATATAGATGTGTGTGGTTGTCTCAGTTGATGTTTTATGAATCTACTAGCGACTCACCCTCACTTCGCTTCAGGTTTGTCGCTAGAGAAAATCAAATCTATCCCACGGGAACCGTGAATTTTTCCGGGATTATATATAGCCTATAGCCTTACTCAGTTAACGGGCTATCTAATGCAAAAAGGTTTTTCTTACCGGATTAGAAGTTCCTGAGATTAGCGCGTTCAACCAAACAAACAAACTCTTCAGCTTTATAATCTATACTAATATTATAAAGCTGAAGATTTTGTTTGATTGTTTGTTTGTTTGTTTGTTTGGTTGAACGCGCTAATCTCAGGAACTACTGGTTGGAATTGAAAAATTCTTTTTGTGTTGGATAGTCCATTTATCGAGGAAGGCTTTAGGCTATATAACATCAAGTTACGACCAGTAGGAGCGGAGCATAAATGAAAAATGTTGCAAAAACGGGAAAAAATTATTCCTTTTGAGAGCTTCCGTTGCGTGCGCTGCGTAAACGGTTAAAGTTACGCAAAAATAGTGTATGACGGAATTGTTCCCCTTTAAAAGTTTTAAAAAAAAAGTCCGCGACAGCATATGTCTATCTTTTAAGGTTGACTCAATATAATCCTTTTTATAGTAATCAACTTTGTTCTAAAATAATGCAATACTTCCAAAGGTGTTTTTATAAACATGATATTAATCCTTATCAAAATAAATACGTTATTCATCACAAGTATTTAATTTTGAACAAAATTGCCCTTGACATCATTTGATTTCAATGAATATCTTAGGAGATATCATAGTTTTAAAATAATATACATATTTAACTTTACGCGGACTATGGGTGAGCGCGCTCTCAGCTCGATGCATGGCGAGGGCGGGGCGGTCGTGAGGGGGGAGGGCGCTGGCTGTCTATTAGTAAAAAATGATTAAAATTAGTTCCGTAGTTTGAGAGCCCAAAATTAAATAAACACACAAAACAGTAGTATAGACTTACATAAATGTTATTGCTAAAACAAAAAGTGCAATATTACTAAATCAAATATGAGATTAACGGAGGAACCTTTGTGGCATTGTCAATCTCTGCCATTATTTACCAATCATGCGGTGCGCAATGAAAGTGGTAGGTATATGTAAAAGTATACAAATGTGTAAAACCTAAGAATTTGGTTTTTGATCATCTGAACGCGGGCGGAGCCGCGGGAAATGCTAGTATTAAAATATAGATTTATCATGTGAGTGGTGTTCATGACTGGACGAGGAGGTGAAGCGTGGCGTGCGAGCGCAGCAGGCTCTGTGTATTATTATTAGATTTTTGTAAATCTATTCAGTTCATATAACTTTAAATTAACTCCTCGCATGCAGTACATTGATTAGTAATTAATTGATTTAATAGATAAGTAGGTACACACTTTTTATACATATGTTCGAGCGTTGCGTTTTAAAGCGCACGTTACGTGCGATCAGCTGTCCGGCTATACAATTTTTCGGATATGTATACTCATTCTCTTCTTCTTTAAAACATTGCTGAGTAAACATAATAGGCGATAGCATTAGTAAAGTAAAAGCTTCACTTTAAGTTTGCAATTTTGTTCGTCGCAAATAAAACGAAGGATTTAAGTGGCGTAACTAACAACACGCTAAGTGAAAATAGCCACGGGTGCGAAGCAGCAGGCCGAAGCTATACATTTATTCATACAGTTTATAATGTAAAAAAGTAGAATAGAACGCATGTTGTACCTATCTATTTATTTTATTTATTTGCGGTCGTCCAACAAAATAAACATCGGAATATAAAAAATAATTTATGATTCTCATTTACAAATGGTATTTCAATTATAGGACGACAAAGCATGCACAAATGTAGTGGTTTCCGAGTTTTAATTTACATACGTTATATATTGAAACAAAAAAAACTTAAAAAAAATAAAAACCGACTTCAAAAAAAACACTAAAAAGTAAAAGTAACTAATTGGTAGTTTTCGTTTACTATAGATACCTAATCGGATATTTGACGAAGTCGGTGTGCTTTGATTTGTATCGGCTGGCACTACTGCTTTTTAACCGACTTCCAAAAGGAGGAGGTTATCAATTCGATTGGTATTTTTTTTTTTATGTATGTACATCGATTACTCTGAGATTTATAATCCGATTTGCGTGATTCTTTTTTTGTTTGATGCGGTTTAGTTGCCATGTGGTCCCATAAAAATTTTCCATAGTTTGGCCGAGTAGTTTTCATTTTATGGAAAAAAAATTATGATTTTTTTTGTTTACGTGGACGTAATTTTATGTGTGTTCGCGGATTGCTTCGTCATTCATGAAACGATTTTAATGATTTTTTTTTTGTTTGAAAGGAGATATTTCAAGGGTGGTACCATAATAAGGAGACCAGGATCTGATGATGGCATCCCAGAGAAATCGAGGGGAACCTTCAAAAATCGTAGTGGCGACTAGTGCGCTTGTTAATTTTTTTCATTAAGTATTTTAAAGCACTACTATTTAATGAAGGTCTGGAGTCGATCTGATAATGGAGCCGACAGATAGTCGAGGAAACTCCTCAACGATTTACAGCAATTACCTGGTGTTTGGGCTTGATTAATTTGTATTGATGAGAACTTTACACCTAGATGGGTTGTGGGTGTCATTAGGGGTCTGAATAAATGGCTTAATCGAATATGTTTTTAAAAATCTTTCTTCTTACAAATTACCTACACCAAAAATGGAAAAATAAAAACTTTTTAAACAAAAATAAAAACCGACTTCCAGGCACAGAAAAGTAAAAAATAACCTAACCGGGGTTTTCATTTAGAATAGATACCTAATCAGATATTTTCGAAGTCGGTGCCTGCCAATACAAATTAAAGCACACCGACTTCGAAAATATCTGATTAGGTATCTATTCTAAATGAAAACCCCGGTTAGGTTATTTTTTACTTTTCTGTGCCTGGAAGTCGGTTTTTATTTTTGTTTATTAGTGCTTTTCTTTGAAGTCGGTTTTTTTAATTTTTTATTCTTCCCTTTTTAGTATTTTAATAAAATATTCACTTAAGCCGTTTAAATTAGTTTGATGCTAATTTTTATATGAAGACTGACAAACTAAAATTCGCTTTTATCAGTTACTTAGTTATTATTATTACTTTTATTAGTTAGTTAGTTATTAGGCTTGTAAAATCAAACAAAATAAGCCCAAACTCAAAGTATCTACTATTGGCCGTTGAAGAGTACCACCTATCCACCTTCTGCCCTTACCGTCAGATCAGGTCGACGATACCAAACCACTGCACTATCAAGGGAAATAGAAACTCATTAGATTTACAATGATGTCATTTTGCTCATTTGTGTTAACTTGCAAGATTCCATTACACAGACTGGGACAAGTGAAACTAAATAAAAGTTTGTAAAGAAAAGAGAAACAAAATAATAAAAAAAGAAACTAGGTACCAATAAAACATAACATGCACTTTTTAATTTTTATTCGATGTCGAACAGAATACTAAAATATTTTTTCCAGGGCATAAATAGGTCTCTTGTTCCTATTGTAATAAGTACCATTAATCGATCGTAAATACTTAAAATGGGGTAATTATATCGACTCACTAAGGTACAAGCTACCAAAAATAGGTCGCAGATCGGCACGCTGTTATGTGCTATGCCCACACAGAGGTATGTTTTAAATTCAAGGCCGGTTATCTCATCCAATACGACTCTTCACTCCGCTGCGGCCACGCCACGACTATTGAAAACCATTGGGTTCTACATTTAAAAACGATACATAAATATAGGTATGTGGGCAAAAGTGAATACGAGTACGAGTATACGTCTCTTACATCTACATCGACAGTTAATTTTTGTGTTTAAATGTCACGGCAAAAGACAAATATAAATATTACATAAACAGAAAATTTCAAATTACATTACGATTTACGACTTATTTATTGTGTAAAATAATAAGAAATATACAACCTCACCAACGATAGTTCGATTTTCGGTGGGCGAGTCTGCGGTCACGGCCGGGCGCTGACGCTGCGGACTGTGTGTTTCCAAGTGTATAGAGGACTATTACAGTATCCTGCCATAAGCAGCACTGTGCCTATCTAGACAGATAAATAAAATTGAAGTGTCTGTTTGTAATAATAAAATAACCGCTTTTTACTAAATGCATATGGATTGGAGTGTCTGTCTATCTGACTGTCTGACTGTTTGTTCCGGCTAATCTCTGAAATGGTTGGACCGATTTAGACGGGACTTTCACTGGCAGATAGCTGGTGTAATAAGGAGTAGGCTACTATTATTTTAGAAAAAAAAAATAGGGTCCCACGAAAAAAATTTAAAACCAATGAAAAATTGAATAATATCCGATTCAAATAGGGAAGTTATATATTTTCTTTATATTTCTTCTATTTAACCTATAAACTACATATAATATACCTAGAACCCGAGCGAAGCGAGGGTGAGTCTCTAGTTTTAAATAATTTTAAATCTCTTACTCCAAAAATTCTTATAAATTAAAATAATTGACCTTTAATGTTTAAATCTATACATAATCTATACTAATATTATAAAGCTGAAGAGTTTGTTCGTTTGTTTGTTTGGTTGAACGCGCTAATCTCAGAAACTACTAGTTGAAATTTAAAAAGTCTTTTTGTGTTAGATAGTCCATTTAATGAGGAAGGCTTTGGGCTGTACAACATCACGCTACGACCAATAAGAGCTGAGCATAGATGAAAAATGTTGCAAAAACGGGAAAAAATGATTCCTTTTGAGAGCTTCCGTTGCGTGCGCTGCTTAAACAGTTAAAGTTACGCAAAAATCGTGTATGACGGAATAGTTTTCCTTTAAAAGTTCTAAAAAAAGTACGCGACAACATATTATGTCTATCTTTTAAGGTTGACTCAATATAACCCTTTTTATGGTAATCAAATTTGTTCTAATATAATGCATTACTTCTGAAGGTGTTTTTATAAACATGATATTAATCCTTATTCAAATAAATAAGTTATTCATCACAAGTATTTAATTTTGAACAAAATTGCCCTTGACATCATTTGATTCCAATGAATATCTTAGGAGATATCATAGTTTTAAAATAATATACATATTTAACTTTACGCGGACTATGGGTGAGCGCGCTCTCAGCCCGATGCAAGGCGAGGGCGGGGCGGTCGTGAGGGGGAAGGGCGTTGGCCGCCGCCCGGTAGATCTGCGAGCAAAGTCACTATTCCACGCGGACGAAGTCGCGGGCAAAAGCTAGCACATATAATAAAATTGTAACTAAGTCGAATCTGTACATTAAATATTTTTTGGAAAATATTATAGAAATAGTCATTATTATCGATACAGAGGTCAAATCTATAGTTTCTAGATTTTTTGTCTATCTATCTGTCTGTCTTTCTGCCCGTCCGTCCGTCCATCCGTCCGTCTGTCTGTCTGTCTTGCTGTGACCGCATCACGAAAAAAATACTGGACAGATTTTGATGAAATTTATTATGATAGTAGCTATCCTGGTCAACATATAGGATAGTTTTTACTAGTACTACGAGAAAATATGTCATGTCTGAAAAATCTATACTAAACTTAAAACGTAACTAGGGACGAACCCGAGCGGAGTGACAATGAGTCAGTGAGTAATATATTCTTTCGTTGAAATCAGTTCATTACTTTATCTTTTGGGGTCTATTGAATACGTTACAGTAGTTGTTTCTAAAAAAAAAACACTTCATGTATAGATATCGCTAAGTTATTGCTTTATTATACTATAGATAATTATACTCAAATGTAAAGTTGAATCCGTAACAAATAAACATATAGGTACGTTATATATTTATTTAATTAACTATCGAAGGCTGACCGTTACCGAAAGAAACTACCAACTACTCAAATCGGAAATGTTATCAATCTACCACATATCGTATTTAATATTGCAAGGTCTCCGAAACGTTTCACATTTCAACCTAATACCTACAGACTACGGCACAGCCGAGACTCCAGAGAACCCCCGAGCCCCTCATAGAGCCCGCTGTTACAATTTATTACACAAATTATTATTCACATAATTAAAAACAATGAAGACTCGTTTTCTAGCAGATATCTCCGTACGTGTATACTTTTCCAAAACTAAAATTTACATTTCGCTTAGATTATCTAATGTGTATGAATATGCATAACGATCTCGTGTGAAATTGTAATTTTGTTCTTACATCTTACGTTTGAAAATTCTACTATAGTTCTGGTGGGTCTGCGACTTCACGCCAATGCATCGCGCGGTTCAGTGAAAGTCGTCAAATCGATCTAGACGAGCTTCGATCTATAACACTTTCGTTGCGATAAATCGATTGTAATTGTAGGGCGATCCTCACGTACGTTTTCCCGCCTCTTCGCTAGGTCTCTACCGGCGGCTCTACTTTTTTCAGTCGCTATCCGCTAAGACAAAGAAGTTGTACGAAGCACTCGCTGTGCGCGAGGCAGTGAGATGGCGCGCGAGGCCGACACGAGGCCCCAAACGAAGGCCTCGCTTCCTGACATCATTTTAGCGGAAGGAAGCGGTATTATTATCGTTAAAATTGGTATTTAGCTTCAATTAATGTAACACAAGGTCCAGCTTCGCGCGGTTGTGCAAGGTGGCGGGCGCGCGCCCCGAGTCAGGCTCGCATTTCTTGCCGCGTTCGTTATGAAACTAGTGATGTAACGAATGTTCGATTTTTCAAATTCGCGAAAGCGAATGTGAATATTCATCTATACTAATATTATAAAGAGGCAGAGTTTGTTTGTTTGTTTGAACGCGCTAATCTTAGAAACTACTAATCTGATTTGAAAAATTATTTTTGTATTAGATAGCTCGTTTATTGAGGAAGGTTATAGGCTGGGCTACTGGGCTACCACTGCCTAGATGTACATACTTACCGATTTTTAAATACCTATTCAAAGATACACCACTTGACATAGTTCGTCGATTTCCATTTTTTCTTTTTCATATTATGGAATCTAGCATTCTCTTTATTTAATTATTTTTATGTCGCCTATCTAAGAACACTTGAATTAATGAGACGAATCTAACGATACCTTAATTAAAGAAATCCATAGAGTGATTTGGAAGATATGAGGGAATTAAGAATATTACAAACAAACAAACATACAAAGATAGGCGCGAAAAACATAACCCTTTCCTTGCAGTCGGATAAAAATATGCGAATATGAATGGCGAATGGCGAGTAGGTACTCGTTACATCACTTAATGATACTGATCCACGCGGTGTTGATTACGCGTCATGTCCTAATGTCTTGATATTATATTGAAAAATCATTTGTAGATATGATGCGTATAGCCTCTTTAATTTTTTATTCGTCCTATTAAAGGACGAATAGACACTCCATTTTAATCATTTACGCTATGGGATAGTAAATTCATCTTTATGTGTACGTCAAATATTTTCAAGTTAGTCTAAACTTCAAAATGTGAGGTTCCTACACTTCCAAAGCTAATACATTTGATTTTGTGTTCAAAATGAAAAGTCGTCTCCCAGTCTTTATAATAAGCGAAATTTTTAAAGTACGTACTCATCATGTCGTTATTTTTCATACATAATTGCAAAATAAACGCTCCTTATCTTCAATAGATAACTAATGTTTGCACTTAATAGTTAGTGCTCGCGTCGCGAGCAATGCGACATCGTCTCCTAGCTAGTTCCCAGCGGCGTCGGCGGGGCTTGTCATACACTATCCAGTTTCACAGCGTCGTAAGTACGACATATAGCGTGTCTTCAAGTTCCTCACCCCATGTATTTCTATCATGTTTTAAATTAAACGTGGTATGACAAAAATTGAAGTATTTTTTTTATACAGATGAATTTTTAGATGATTTTAATATTTACTAGCGACTCACCCTCGCTTCGCTCGGGTTCGTCCCTAGCGTGCTTCCCCATACAAACCTCCATCCCTATTTTCAACCCCTTAATGGATGAATTTCCGGAATAAAAAATATCATATGTCCTTTCTAGGGTGTCAAATTATCTTTTTACCAAATTTCATCTAAATTGGTCCAGTAGTTTTTGAGTACATTCATTACAAACATACAAAAATTAGCTAAACAGTAGGCAAGACGGTGCGGGGGGAGGGTCGGCGATTGCATTAAGCGAAGCGAGGCGGTTCAATTTTATTCTCGCATCTGTAATTTTTTTGCGATTACTCCTAAGATATTCATTTAAATTATATGGTGTAAAAGAGTAAAATAATGTGCATGAAATGCTTAAGGCCTCTAACTTATTGAAAATGATAAGGATTAATACCGTATTTGTGTAAATAGCTTTTACATTACGTCATTATAATTGCCAATTTTTTAAGGTATTAAAAAGGATATAGTATGTTATTCTTAAGAGATAAACATATGCCATATGCGGACTTTTCTGTAGACCTATATAAGGTACACAATTCCATCATACATTATTTTGTTATATCTCAAAGGGTTTAGGCAGCGTTTTCATTTAAAGCTCCCAGACGCCTTATTTTTTCCGACACCACCAACAAATATCGTTATACCAGCCATGTATACAAAAACTTAATAAATTATATACTAAAACCTTCGAGAACCATTCTATCCATTGGTGAAACCAGCATAAAAATCGGTGCAGTAGTTTTTGAATTTATCGCGAACAGACAGACAGAGACACAGACGCGGCAGATGACTTTGTTTTATAATATGTAGTGATTTATATGCTTTATAGTACCTGGCGACCGAGCTTCGCTCGGAGTACTTTTTTGTTATATCGTTTTTTCAGATTAAAAAAAAACAAAAAACTTGAATAAATACAAAAAAAAAACAAAAGTAAAAACTTTGGATTAGTGTTGCCGATCGATAGTCGACTATCGATAGCATATCGATAGTTAATCGATAGTGACCGATAGTTAGAATATCGATATTTCTATCGATATTACCGATACTATCGATTTTTTTATACTGGCTTTCGTCTAATTACATTGCTTTTAAAATTTACCTAATACTATCTAATTGAGCAACTATCGATAGCTGAAACTATCGATAGCATCCATACCATCGATATTATTTTATTTTAAAACTTCAATAGTATCGATAGTATCGATACTATCAATAGTTTATGATTTGTGAGCACCAATGCTATCGATAGTATCGATAGTATTGTGGTCTGTCAATAGTATTGTTACATTTCCATCTATGGATAGTTACGATACTATCGATTGTATCGATAGTAGGGCTTTTTTCGACGAAAACTATCGATAGTGAAACTATCAATATTTCGGCAACACTACTTTGGATCCCGACCGGGACTCGATACCGAGCATATGTGTTTCCTAACTTGCGCCTTGACCGCTTGACCATGATGTTTTTAACCGAGTGTAAGAAATTACCATATTCTGCGTAGAATAATGCAAAAGAAAACTGCATGAAAACTCGAAAATACGCGTTTTCAAAGACATGAGACTAATCTAGATCGATTTTTCGCCCTGAAAGACCTACCTATCATAGCAAATTTCAGCAAAATCGTTAAAGCCGTTTCCGAGATCGCTGGTATAAATAAATAAAGATATAAAGAATTACAAGAAGATATAAAGAATTACAAGAAGAAAGATATACAAGAATTGCTCGTTTAAATATATTAGATTTATGCTCTTGCTGGGAGACATTCTATTAAAGCATAGTATGGATCAAAGTCAACTTAAGAAAATGTCTTAAAATAATAATCTTAAACAGATTTTAGCAAAGTGCGATTCATATCGTACTATTCATACAGCTATACTTGAGCTGCAATATTGAAACTAACTTTTACGATAAAGTTTCGGGCGACTTTGATAGTTATCTAAGATACTGTCAATTGTATTAGTTGAGCATTTCCAAATATCAATAACAATATTATATTTATGGGCTATCGCAAGTTAATATAACTATTAAAACCCTTGCCTTGTGCTCGTTTAGTAACAATTGACAGCGTGGATCGAAAAAATATTTCCGACGTGCGGCCAAGCTATACATAAAATAAAATTATTTTTTGTATTCGTAATGTACATGCAATATAATTTTGTTATAGTAGGTACCTACTTAGAAAGTATCAATATAAACATTTTTATTGACTTAATAACAATAAAGAAAATTACAAATATCATACTTAATTATATACACAAATCAAATGTACACTTAGTTATTATTATACAAGTCATGTCCGCGTGAAATAGTGGTAAGAATGCTAGCCGCGTTCCCCCGCTGAATGGCAATGCCGATTCTTTGAGCGAAAAATGCGCAAGCTCTCCTGTCACCAGTATAGGCGATAAGACGAAGTGTTATGTCTTTTAAAAAGTGCTTAGCACTTTGAATCCATGGGCCAAGGGCTTCTACAGCAAATTGAATAAAAACATAGTTTTGACTAAGTGGAAGCGTATTTACGTAACTTAAGTAGTTTAACTATCTCCGCCGCGGCTCCCACTTTGGACGCCGTCTCTTTGACACGGGACGAGGCCAATGTGTCAACGCATGTAGCCTCCCACAATAGGGCCCGTCCCCTTTCTTAAGGAACCATCATCAGGCCATCAGGTCTCTTACCATCATCTCGACTTATTTCAGATGATTCAATAAGAGCAGGAAAGTCAACAGTCAACAGGTGGCAAGAGACCTTTTGATGGTATCGTTTAAGGAACCATGGCGGAAAAGTCTACCTGAACTTCTTTTGCAAAAGAGACCATGGAGCACATAACAGTCAACCTCTTTTCCACACGGGCACCTGTGCTCAGTGCACACCGGTGTACCCAGCCGGAGACCTACAGCGATACAAAAACTGTCATTATCCAAAAGTGTACTGATATTAGTTGAAGGTAGGACGTGCAGCCAGTGCCCCGATTCTTTGGCGGATTACGCTAAAAGTCTGGCACGGTTTACGTCACTCGAAAGATTTTGAGCCAAATTTTGGAATGTAGAATGGTAATGGCGCATCCCAAAGTTTTTGAATGAAAACTTCCTTTGGGATGTCCACATCAGGACATTTTGACTTCTACTTTTCTAAGGCTTCTGCAGCACCAGTTATGTTATAAGGAAGTATCATATGTAGAATATTTGGGTGTTATTATTTGAATTAGGTAAAGTTAAAAATTACTTAAATATTAATTAACATATGTACCTATGTAGTACCTATGTATGTCATGGCATACATTTCCACGTTTAACAAGCCTATGTCATAGCAAAGAGCGAGAGTTAAAATTTTAGTTTTTATATATTATCCAATTCACTTTTAAATGTATCTTTTAAGCGCCAATATTTCTTCGTCGCAGGCTGTCCTGCAGTCTACTTCTACTTCGATCGTTGCTTTCTCGAGGAAAATCACTTTGTTTATCAAGATAATATAACTTGTGCTCTTCTGTTTCCTTAAGAGAAATATAATTATCAATCGATATTGTTTTTGTGGGCTAAGCCAAATTCTAAATGATATAAAAGTAATTGCTTTATGTGAATACCAATAATCTTTAATTAATATAAAAATGCGTGACATAACTTCAAAATAACGTATCGCATCGTCCACTCGGCATGTAGGTATACGTAGGCCGTGAGGCGATCGGGCGGCGGGACGGGGGCTAGCGGCGGCGATAACGGCCGCGCGTGGCGGTTATGTAACGGCCGTACGAGTCCTCCACTCTCCAACGGACAGCGTGAGCTCGGGACGGGAGAAGCGCCGATGTCGACATCGGAGCGGAGTTAAATGAATAAAATATCTACTTTATATTATAAATATTTAAATAAACAGTCCAAGGAACAGCAGAACAAACAATACCAACGGCCAAGCCCTAAAATACTACACCGTACGCGCACTACGACTGCAGTTCGTAGCTAGTTGTCAAATTACTATTACATAAAATAATAAACTTACAATAATCTATACATATAATAAAATTCTAATTCAGTGAAATCTGTACATTAAATATTTTTTGGAAAATTTTAGTGAAATAGTCATTATTATCGATACAGAGGTCGAATCTATAGTTTTTAGAATTTTTGTCTGTCTGTCTGACTGCGTCTGTGTGACCGCATCACGAGAAAAGCATTGGACAGATTTTGATGAAATTTGGTATGATGATAGCTGGTTATCCTAATCAATATATAGGATACTTTTTACTGCGGGAAAATATCTCATCTCCGAGACGTCTATACTAAACGTTAAAACGTAACAAGGAATGAACCCGAGCGGAGCGAGGGTAAGTCGCTAGTTAAATTATAAAGTCAATACAACATCTTTACAAAATATGAATATAAATAATAGTAATTGCAGATTTCTTATATGAAACCAATTGAATCAACATTTAGTTCTTAGTTATAGCTTTCAGATTCCACGATAGTTGTCGGCAGCCTATTTTAAGGGCTATAAATATAAATTATTTAAGTAGAGCATTGATATCAAATCTCGCGGTGCTAGTTGTCCGCGCGGCGCCGCGCTCCCGCTCGACGGCCGGCGCTTGGACGGCGGGCGGCGCTTGACATCGAAAGTCCAGTTGTTTCTCAACTAAATATCTACTTCATTAAATCTAAACGAAAAAAAGAGGAGATTCTCAATTCAACACGTATATTTTTTTGATACGCATTTTTTTTATACGACCACGCATAACTTTTTACAGCGTAGTCCGATTTCGATGATTCTTTTTTTATTGGATTTTTTTATTGGATACCTCAAAGTTGGTCCCATTTAAATTTGAAAAAACAATCCACTCCTAAATGTAGAAAATAGCTGATGATTGATTTTTCATCTACTGAATTTTTAAAATACATTCTTACTTTGCTATTACCTTGTGTACACTAAAAAGTTTTAAAAATTGGGAAAATAAAAAAATAAAATAAAAACCAACTAAAACAAAAATAAAACATTAAATACTATTAAAAATAACTGTTTTCTTATTTTTTTTTTAAGTATTTTTAGGTAGGAAAACTAGCGAGAGTGGCTGTTAACCAGCTTTAAATCATTATATATCCTAAACTGTTATTTAAAATGAAAAATGATGAAAGAAACCTAAAAATGATTTTTAAATACCCATTCAACAATACCCCACTTGACATAGTTCGTCAATTTTCATTTTTTCTTTTTCACATTATGGCGTCCAAAATCGGCCATTTTGATTTTTCAAAATTTTTATGCTTTTCATGACATTTGCGCCGTCATGATGAATCAAACGACGTGTCATTTATCAAAATCGGCCCACGCGTTTGGTCTAAATAGTGCCACAAAGGTACAAACACACATGCATACAAACATATTATGTACATAGGCTGATAAACACATTACCCTCCTTTGCGTCGTGCAGTCGGGTAAAAATCAGGCTCTAAAATTCAATTCTAACGTATGTACTTGTCAAATCAAACAAAATAAGCTCAAACTCAAAGCATCAACTATTAGCCGTTGAAGAGTTCCACCTATCCACCTTCTGGCCTTACCATCAGATCAGGTCGACGATACCGATACTCCTGCACTATGAACGAAAATAGAAACACTTGCAAAGTTCCAAGTCAATATGACCATTAGAACCAGGTTAAATTTTCATTAACTATTTTTCCACCCTTAGGGTGGTATTTTTTTTCAAATTTAAACGGCATCAATCTGGAAGTGTACACTTTCAAATAAAACATTAACTTCATTAAAAGTACCTATTCATATTTTGATGATGAGCATCGCCGCGTCGGGGGACCGCTAATACTTTATCATTATTATCAATAAGGGTTACTTAAAATTTTTAATTTTATTTTAATTCATTATTTCTAAATTCCTCGCACTCACTCACACTAATAGATAACTTTCATTGAGACTATTCTTATGATCCCAAACACGCTATATCTGCTGTAAGTTTCTCAGGATTTGAGCATCCCGCAGACTATTTGATGTTACATCATCAGGTCAAGGTTAGCATGTCTTGGAAATACCACCGAAGTAACACCAAATATCAAATCAATTGAATCTGTGAAATTTAGTAAGACCCTTTTGTCAAATAGGAAATGAGTGATGATCATCAAACGCATGAATAGATTTTCATAAATTATAGTTAGACCATCTTGATCACGTTAGCTTTCAAACAAAAAAATCACATCAAAATCAGTTCATTCGTTTAGAAGCTACGATGCTACAGACAGACACGTAAAACTTATCCTCCCTCTTTTTGCTTCGGGGGTTAAAAAATTGTCCAAATCGTAAATGACAGAGTTCTGAGATAACAAAGATAAAAAAAAAAACAGGCGAATCGAAAACATCCTTTTTAAAGCCGGTTGAGAAATATGGGTATCTTAATACTTAGAATCAAAGCATTTTACTTACTGTATGGAAAAGTTTTAAAGTTTGTTCGCATATTATTTTCTGTGAGCATTTAATGTGAGTATAATTGTGTTGTTAATGACTAAGGAGATAACTAGCAACGTAACTCTCATTGATGTATGTAAACCGGACAAGGTCAGGGCGACCACGTGTTAAACAATATAAACGTTTCAATCACATACCTAAACAGCTACTAACACATTGACGAGTGTCGGCACGTTAGGACTTAACTAAGAATGAATCTAACTATACACATAATAATATTCCAACTGAGTCGAATCTGTACATTAGATATTTTTTGGAAAACCTTATTGAAATAGTCATTATTATCGATACGGAGGCTGAATCTATAGCTTTTAGAATTTTTATCAACAAGAAAATAAAAATCACTGGACAGATTTTGATGAAATTTTATACATACAAGAAACAAACATACAAATATATACATAAATTAGTGATCAAAACAAACGATCAGATGAGTATAAGAAATTAAGCAATTTTCTAAACTAGTTTTTGAGATGTTAAGATTTTAACACATTCATTGCGGCAATAGGTCGAATCAACCCGATACAAGACTTACCCGTGGTGTGGCACGAAAAATCTGTGTCTTACCGTTGGTACGGGATAGATATCTCTTTCGTTTTATGAAATAAAAAAAATGACTATTGAAGTTTTATTCTCCCCTCTTCAAATATTTGACGTAGATACAAAAAAAAATATAAGATCTATTCGACCCTATAATGACTAGCAGTAATTTTTTTCGCTAGGTGCGGTTATCGGGTCTTTCAGACCTGATGACCCGATAGCAGCACCAGATTTCGTGTTCGTCACACTAGTGTTGCAGATAAGTTAGCAACGTCTAAGTCGTTTTTGGCATATTGTAATTATTGTTACAAGTGGTAATGAGTTTGAGTGGGAATGAGTGGCACTACCTGCTCCCGGTGCACACCTCACAGTCCGTACTGATCGCTGATGCAGTACTTATGACTTATGACGTGACGGAACCAGTGGTTATACATTGTTGTAAAAATGAACACATTTGAATGAAGCGCGAGTGCTCTCCCCATTTGTATTGTCAATTTAACAATATAGTGTTATAGTCTTTTATTTCAGACAACTAATTGTAAAGTATGAATAAAATAAATAATACAAAAATAAAAACTAGTATTGACAGCAAAAAAATTGTTTTAGGAGTGTTCATTGACCTGAAAAAAGCATTTGATACAGTCTCACACTCTTTGCTTTTACAGAAGCTTGAAAAAATAGGAATAACTGGCAGCGCACGTGAAATACTTGAATCGTATCTTACTAATCGTAGACAACTACTAAGTACCGAACATTTTAAAACCAATCCTGCATTGATTACTTGTGGAATACCACAAGGATCAATACTAGGGCCTTTGCTTTTCTTAATTTATATCAACGACATGAGTCTATTGCCATTTTCTGGATCTGGAGAAGTATCCTTATATGCGGACGATACATGTCTATTTTATTACGGTGAATCTATTCATATCCTAGTGCAAAACGCTCAAAATGATCTCAATATCTTAAACGAATGGCTAAAATTTAATTTACTTACAATAAATGTTTCAAAGACTTCATATATTATTTTTTCAGCAAAAAACAAATCTATTCCACCTTTTCAAGATCTAGTAATTGACAAAGAAAAAATAAAAAAATCAAACACCGAAAAATATTTAGGACTAATTTTAGATAAAAACTTAACATGGCGGCATCATATAGATTCTCTTCACACTAAAATAATATCTCTTACAGAAGCTCTTCGCAAATCAGCTCGCTGTATACCTCCTAAAGTACGAACTATTATCTATATATACATAAAATGCTTTGTCCTGACTGACTGACTGATCGATCAACGCACAGCCTAAACCTCTGGTCGTAGAAACGTGAAATTTGGAGAACATATTCATTATACAATGTAGGCATCCGCTAAGAAAGGATTTTTCAAAATTCACCCCCTAAGAGGGTAAAATGGGGAATAAAAGATTATATGAAACTCTGTCATTCTTAACGCGAAATGCACGGAAATTGGTATTTAGCTTTAAGGTGAAAAATAAGAAATATAAGTATTAGATTTTTTTCGAAGTCCATCCCTTAAAAGGGTAAAAGGGGGTTGTGCTGTTTATATGAGGAAAAAATTGTTTATAATCAGAATTGCTTGAAACTTGGTATGTTCAATACAATGCTTTTCAATACAATTAAATAAACATGTATTGTAGACTTTTTTAAAATTCAGCCCCTAAGTGGGTAAAAGTGGGCGGTGAAGTTTGAGTTGTTGAATATATTTAAATAGAGTAACATGGCTCAAGTCCTCTGTAAGTGCACACTTACTGTTTATTTACAGAATATACGCTTAACATCTTATATATATTTTTGCAAGTAATAAAGTATGTATTGCGAAAAAGTTTATTTTTTTCGTAGTTTGTTCGCGGGCGAAGCCGCGGGTTCTGCTAGTCTATAATACATTAGTGAAACCAGTTTTAGAATACCTTGTAGAAATATGGGGTTCTGCTGCGAAAACAAATATCAAAAATCTACAAATTTCTCAAAACAAACTACTAAAGACTTTACACCATATGGATTACCGTACACCAACAAAAAATATTTACGAAAAAACTAAATTGCTAACCATCAAACAAATGTACAAATATAAGACATGCATATTAATAAGAAAAATAATCACTAAAACCATTCACTCCCAAATAACTTTTCAAACAAAAACGCACTCACACAACACCAGGAACATGCACAAAATTGAACTGCCTAAGACTCGAACCAAATATGGAATAAAAACTATTACATTTGAAGGAGCACAGCTTTACAATTCTTTGCCAAATAATGTTAAGGAGTCAAAAACTTAAAATATTTTCAAGAAAAACTTAAAACATTACATTATGTCATGTAAGAATCCAGATTTTGTTTAGAATCACCACTGTTTAAATTGTAGACTATAAACATGTACTTCTTTAATTTCCTAATGTAAGTGAACATTGTTCTTTTTTGGAAATAAATATCTTTAACCCGAATATTACGACACCTAAAAAACTCCAAGTAAGTCTCAAAGTGCGACTATTGTCTTGTCACAACAACGTAGAAAACTAAAGCCGTTGATAATTTCTGAATAGGTCAATATTAAGAGCATTTCCTGTTTTCGACGTTATGAAGTAATTAAACGCTATTTTTCGCAAACACTATCAAATAGCTTAAGATGAGTAAGAAAGACTCACGCGTAGAATAGGAAGTATAAGCATTGAAAATGAATCATAATGACTAAGACAGAAACACATTTGAATTTAGTCATTTATTACTATCAATTTAATAGTTTTTACTCAACTGCACGACGTAAAGGAGGGTAATGTGTTTATCAGTCTATCTATGTATATACATACACATATGTATGTATGTTTGTTCCTATGTGGCGTTCTAGAGACTAAACGCGTAGGCTGATTTCGATGATTCATACGTCGTTAGATTCGTCTTGATAACGCGAGTGTCATAGGCTATATAAAAATAGTTAAAAATTGAATTGGCGGATTCTTCCAAACAAATCAAGTGGGTTTCAAAATAAAGGTTTTTGAAAGGCGATCGCAAAAATATATACAACTTATATGTTTAAAAGTAATTTAGGATAAAAAGTTGCTAAATATTAACTTCAAATATCTAATTGGCAAAAACTAAAATGCTGTAAATAAAAAACTATATTATAATATAAAAAACCGACTGCATAAAGGCTAACTAAAAAGGCGAAAACAAGTTGACGAAGGAATAAAGTATTATGCAGTCGGAAACATAAGTACACGGTTCGTCCTTGCTGTGAGTTGTACATATTATGTATTACTTGTTATGTCTGTAGGTATATTTGCAAAATTAATTTACTACCTTACGATATTAACCTTACTTATCATTAACTTCTCGCTGAAGCTATATATGTACGTAATATGTACAAAAGCAAGTTGATATCTAATATGTTAATTATGTATTATATGTACATCATGTGATTTTGATGGTGGTGTACAGGACGTTCGGCGAGGCGGGCAGCAGCTCTCAGGCCGCCGCCGGTGATGAGCTCTCGCCGCATGCCCCGCACGCTGCCATGGAGCGCTGGCAGACCACGCTCGAGGATATGATGCATCTGCGCTCGCCCGGCAACCAGGCCTTCAAGGACAACTACTGGGTAACACACATTTATTTTCTATTCTCTCATGTAATCTCACTACTACAGGTGACTTATATACTATACGAGCAAATACTAAGGCAGTAGTAATTAGATAAGAGTAGGGACAAGTACGCAACGGTTGAATCAAATGTGAGCAATACAAAAGAAGCGATTAATGTTACAGCTCGTGCGTTCGTAACTCTTACGACTAAAAATATTATTCTTAAAAAATTGAATGAGACATAACTTTTTCTTTTATTCAGCTTACTTATAGTTATCTACATCGCGATGATTCATTATTGACGTAACTGCAAAGAAAAAACAATTAAAATCATTATTGTTCTCGGCTTGCGGCAATGCGTCATATCTAGAGAGTGAAAGTGACTTAATTGGGGTAAAAGTTAACTCAATCGAGTGAACTCCAGCGAGTGAAAGGATTTTTGGCGACAGCACGCGCGGCCAAATGTGTCAAGGAAATGGAGCGGTTACGTGTTCCAGACGTCTCAGCACTACGACTGTCCCACTCGAGACAATCAATCTAAACTCGAATAAAAAATATTTGTTATTAAGAGATATAAAAAATCAAATATTATGTAGATGACGAACATCGACATTTGCTCAACAGATAGACAGCTCTGCAGATTGCAATGTTTTTACTGTGAGTGGTGGGTCTTCATGAGTCCATCCGCTTGTAAAGTAGAGGCGTGGACTCGTCCTCAATCTCGCCGCGATATTAAAAGATGCTTACAAAACCATATCAAAAGTTTACACATTGTTTGGACGCCGCGCCCGCCAACTTCACTGAGTTATTCTGCAATGAATGTGTACTTATTTTTATTGCACCTTAATTATGAGACTTATTTATAAAAAGAAACTTAAAGTGATGAGAGCGCATTAAAGTTTATTATTGTTTTCGGAATTGAAGTTTTGCAACATTCAATAAGATGCAAGCGAATAAGAGAAACGCAATATCTAATGGTTTTCATATTACATGTAGATACGAACAACAACACACTTAATTATACATAAGTACCTGGGCGACCGAGCTTCGCTCGGAGTTTTTGGGCCAAAAGTACATTTTTATTTTTAATTTCGTTTAAAAACAAAAAAAAAACTAAAAACTGGAATAAATACAAAAAAAAAACAAAAGTAAAAATTTTGTATCCAACCGGGATTCGAACCCGGACACTCATCATTGTCAAAATTGCGGTTTGGCCACTTGACCACGATGCTTATGCCCAGCGTAAGAAATTAGCGACCATATTAATTTGCGTGGAATAATGTGAAAGAAAACCGAATGAAAACTCGAAAACACGCGTTTTCCCAGACATAAGAATAATCTAGATCGATTTTTCACCCCCGAAAACTCCCACATACCAAATTTTAGCGAAATCGTTAGAGCCGTTTCCAAAATCGCCGGTAAAAATAAATATACAAGAATTGCTCATTTAAATATATTAGATTAGAAGATAGAAGATTTTATCTGACATATCGCAGGAATGAGACTCACATTTGACGAACAATTATGAACTCTAGCCAGTGGCTGAGTAACATAACTTAATTCCGTCGGATAATTATCAATTCGGGTAAAATCGGTAAGAGTCGTTTGTTTTCGTTTTACCTTAATGTGACGATATTTAGAGACATCTTATCTCTTACTATCTAATGACATTATGGGCCAGTAAAAATAGAATTTAATTTTGCACTAAATTTCCGATCCAATTTTTTTTTGTAAGGTTTAGTTAGGATCACTTACTGAGTATATATTCACAAAATGCTGACAGATTCCGGTGGAGCTTCAAGCGCCATCTTGAAAGAATGTTTTTGGACGATATCTCGGAAACTATGCACTTTAGGTCAAAAGTCATTTTTGTAGAGAGTAAAATTTCGCATCTTTTGTTTCCTGTAATTTTTTTTTGTAAAACTTACCGTTTACTATTTATGACTCATTTAATGAACCTGTTTTTCTATTTCGGCCGATAACTCTTAAAATATTAGTTTAATCAATAAAATGCATAGATCTATTCATTTTTAAAGATCCATTTATTCTCTACAACTTTTGTTTAAAACTTTTTTTCTAATGTCCATACTCTTGGGCGCTTGGCTTGGGCTTTTAGGCGTAAGGTCGAAAATTTCAAGGTATGCAGTGTAATGGTAAAAATTTAACAAATAAATTAAAAAAATATCCCGATTGTTTATGTACGTAACAATTAATAGTTCATTTCCTTACCTGCAATTAGAAAAATTGTGGAGAATAAATAGATCTTTAAAAATGGATAGATGCATTTTATTGATTAAACCAATATTTTAAGAGTTATCGGCCGAGATAGAAAAACCGGTTCATAAAATGGGTCATAAATCGTAAACGATAAGTTTTAGAAAAAAAATTTACAGGAAACATAACAAAATAAAGATGCAAAATTTTGTTCTCTACAAAAATGGTCTCAATGACTTTTGCCCTAAAGTGCATAGTTTCCGAGATATCGGCCAAAAACGTTTTTTCAAGATGGCGCCTGAAGCTCCACCGGACTCTGTCAGCATTTTTTGATTTTATACTCAATAAGTGATCCTAAACTTTATAAAAAGAAATTGGATCGGAAATTTAATGCAAAGCTGACCAAAAAAAACATCTATTTTTACTGGCCTATAAATAATTTGTTACTGTTCAAAATTTTAAGAATTCAACATTACGGGTCTAAAAGTAGTCTAGTCAAATAAGGTCTGAAATCAAAATTTTGGCACTCAACTTTGCATTTTTGATATAATGTATTTGTAATGATACAAAAACAATGTGTAAAGGTTTTTACGTCTGCAACCTCCGGCAAGGGTTCAAAAAAAATTGTAAAAAGTGTTTTTCGCAATTATTCGAAAACGGTAAAAATTTAACAAAAAAGGGTATAGCGGGATAAGCATGGCCAAATGGCCCCTTCTCTAGATCTTGGGACTAACTTACGTTATTTATTTGGTGAGTGGAACTGTGCAATAATATACCGTTTTTATCTCTTTATCATTAATAGTTTTGAAGATAATTATAAAAATGTTTATAACTGAGGGGTCGGAAAAAAAATTTTTTTCATGGGATCTACTGCATCAAATCGAATGGGGCCAAAGGGAATATATAGAGGGGAAAAGGTATTATAACATTTATTTTTTTGAGATTTTTCGAGCTATAAGAAGTATTGAAAAAATTGGAAGTTTCAATAAAAAATGGTATTTCTCACAGTTCTGCTAGAGTGACACCTCTGAAAAAAATTACAATAATTATTCATTAAGCCTAGATACATATTATTTAAGTATCATTTAAATAAAAATACTCGAACACTTCGAAAAAAAAATAAGTATGAAAGTTGTCATTTAAAATCCACAGCTGAATATAGTTTAATTTACGTACATATAACACTTATGTTGTTATATCTCCCACGGAATATGTGAATTCTTCTATTTTACGCGGATCATGTAGCCGTCATCACTAGTCATCACCACTATCTTGGTTAATTACTACTGGAATTTTGTCCGTGACAAATATACTTGATAATATTTCCACAGGTCGTATTATGCGTGAAAAATATCTCGTAAATGATAAATAATAGATGATAGCAGCTACATGAGAATAGCAACCCACCGTACGGTTGCCAATGGGACAGTCGCAATAATAGCGTTGAATGCTTTGATGTCCTATGCTGTTAGGAACATAGTCTATGTCTTTATGGTAGGTTTTGTGATTTATATGCCGTGATTTGACTTCTGCTTTGATTATATTTGGTGTTTGCTTAACGTATTGTACATATAGGTTGCCCTGATCATCCATTATCTCAGCTAAGTATGAAACACCTTGTAAAAACTGGTAACTCCCTGTAAATAAAATTTGAAGTTCTTGCTCAAATAAATGTGGAAAATCTAGAAGTTCAACAGTATTTATATTTTGTAAATTCGACTTTCGTATATTCCAACGTTGTTCTTTAACTTCTTCAGCTGAACTATTTACTGTATTCATCTTATTCTCCATATATTTAGCAATTATTTCGGTCAATTTGCCGTTTGAACGGTCAAGAAAAATAACAAAATTACGTTGGGCAGTCGAGGCAGTCCATGGTATGACAGCTCAGAAATATCGTCTATTGCATCATAGTTTAGATAACAAAATGCTCCCTAAAGTAAATATATTGTATAAAATAGTTGGATTTTTACATAATAGATATGGGAAAAGACTAAGTTCAGACGGCGAATTGACCGAAATAATTGTTGAATATATGGAGAGTAAGATGAATGCAGTAAATAGTTTAGCTGAAGAAGTTAAACGTTGAAATATACGAAAGTCGAATTTACAAAATATAAATACTGTTGAACTTCTAGATTTTCCACATTTATTTGAGCAAGAACTTCAAATTTTATTTACAGGGAGTTACCAGTTTTTACAAGGTGTTTCATACTTAGCTGAGATAATGGATGATCAGGGCAACCTATATGTACAATACGTTAAGCAAACACCAAATATAATCAAAGCAGAAGTCAAATCACGGCATATAAATCACAAAACCTACCATAAAGACATAGACTATGTTCCTAACAGCATAGGACATCAAAGCATTCAACGCTATTATTGCGACTGTCCCATTGGCAACCGTACGGTGGGTTGCTATTCTCATGTAGCTGCTATCATCTATTATTTATCATTTACGAGATATTTTTCACGCATAATACGACCTGTGGAAATATTATCAAGTATATTTGTCACGGACAAAATTCCAGTAGTAATTAACCAAGATAGTGGTGATGACTAGTGATGACGGCTACATGATCCGCGTAAAATAGAAGAATTCACATATTCCGTGGGAGATATAACAACATAAGTGTTATATGTACGTAAATTAAACTATATTCAGCTGTGGATTTTAAATGACAACTTTCATACTTATTTTTTTTTCGAAGTGTTCGAGTATTTTTATTTAAATGATACTTAAATAATATGTATCTAGGCTTAATGAATAATTATTGTAATTTTTTTCAGAGGTGTCACTCTAGCAGAACTGTGAGAAATACCATTTTTTATTGAAACTTCCAATTTTTTCAATACTTCTTATAGCTCGAAAAATCTCAAAAAAATAAATGTTATAATACCTTTTCCCCTCTATATATTCCCTTTGGCCCCATTCGATTTGATGCAGTAGATCTCATGAAAAAAATTTTTTTTCCGACCCCTCAGTTATAAACATTTTTATAATTATCTTCAAAACTATTAATGATAAAGAGATAAAAACGGTATATTATTGCACAGTTCCACTCACCAAATAAATAACGTAAGTTAGTCCCAAGATCTAGAGAAGGGGCCATTTGGCCATGCTTATCCCGCTATACCCTTTTTAATAAATATGTAGAGCTGAAAAGTTTTATAAAAAAAAGGTTTCATGACTTTTTTCCTTCGGTCGAAATTAACCGAGTTAGGGAGGTTTAAATTTAAGGGATGAACGTAAAATTTAAAAAATCGTAGGTAGTAGAAAAATAAGCGAATTTTATTATTTTTTAAAAATTGCTTAAAAAGTGTCTGTTTAAAAAAGAGTTGCAATATGACCGAATTAATAATTATTACCTGGAAAACTTATAAATACAATGAAAATGACTAACATATATATATATCCATTTCGAACAGTGATAATTTATCTCAGTTGCGTCTTTATGGGCATGTTCTTTTTTTATGGGCAGTTAAGTGTGTTGCTGCGTACATGTAAATTTTGTCTTAGTTTGTATCTTAACAAAATCAGTTACAAATATGTTTCATTCCTTGACGCTCAGACGAAAAGGTTTTCGATTTCGAAAACTTGAAATTTATATTAGCATTATAATATATTTAGGAAATATCAAATAAATAAAATAAGAAATTAAAACCTACCAAATGAAATCTACGAATGTTCAAAAAAACCAAAATTGCAAATCAGTAGCGACAACGATCATGAGGCCGACCGAGAATATACGAGTATGACGGGCGATCTTATCTCGATCGCCCCCTGACCATTAATGGAGAGAAAGTTCAATATGATCTATTGGGACTTTAAGAACTAGACCATGAATGTTGCAAAATAATTTAAAATTAGTTTTTGCAAAATTAAACTCTAATTTGAGGTAGACAAGTAGTGCCCATTATCCAGAACAGCGCGGCGGCGCGCGACGTTCTCTATGTTACATGAATACTTAACTCTAATAGAAATTAGAACAAAAAATTCTAATTTTTAATTAGACTTTTAAATATATTATGATTATATGAGTAATTATATATGAAATGTAAAATAGTTTTCTATATTTAAATTGCTATAATTAACATATGAATATTATTATTTATTATAATCTTCTCGCTGTGAAATTATACTTTTTTAACATCCGCAAAGTGAGTGCACCGAGACAGCAGCACACATCACACATTCAAAGGCCCTCTCAGACAGAAAATCGGTTTCAATCAGTCGGTAAAAATACCCCAAATCAAAACCTCCTCTTTTCTGAAATCGGTTAATAAATAAAACTACTTAAACCAAAACAGCAATTTATTCAAATCAAATACAATCAAAATATACTATATTCAAATAAACTTTTACAAGCACTTTTGAATGGTCAATTTTACATTTTAAATTTAAATTAAATGTTAGTGTAGCCAGTCCGTAAGGAATCTACCACCGGTTCGGAAGACAGTTCTGCTGAGAAGAGCCGGCGAGAAACTCAACAGTAGCTCTTTTAAAATAATAATTGTGTACAATATTGTAATACAATAATCTATACTAATATATTATAAAGCCGAAGAGTTTGTTTGATTGTTTGTTTGTTTGGTTGAACGCGCTAATCTCAGGAACTACTGGATGGAATTGAAAAATTCTTTTTGTGTTGGATAGTCCATTTATCGAGGAAGGCTTTAGGCTATTTATCATCTCGGAAAAATGTACGGTTCCCGTGGGATAGAGTTGTTTTTGTCTAGAGACGAATCCGAAGCGAAGCGAGGGTGAGTCGCTAGTTATTATATATTATTTATCCTACTTGAGACCCAACCAGATATTAGTTCCACACATTGATATGATAAGCCTTATTCACTAATACATTTTTAATTTTAGATTTAGATTGTTTAAATGGCAAGCTCAAAATCGATTATTATACATGCGTACACTTTGCCCCGTAAACGATCTATTCAATTTTTAAAGGCGATAGCTAAGCGTTACCAGTTTTTCCTTATTTCAAGTGTTTATTACGTGTTTAGCACTGTGCTTTAAATAACAATGAATGTTTTGTCGGACAAACATAATATTACAAGTACCTGGGCGACCGAGCTTCGCTCGGAGTTCTTTTTTGATATATCGTTTTTTTAGATAAAAAAACTAAAACTTGAATAAATGCAAAAAAGAAAAACAAAAGTAAAAACTTTGGATTTCGACCGAGACTCGATCCCAGGCATATGTGTTGACTAACTTGCGCCTTAACCGCTTCCTTCCGCTTCATCGACCATATTCTGCGTAGAATAATGTAAAAGCAAACCGCATGAAAACTTGAAAACACGCGTTTTCCCAGACATGAGACTAATCTAGATCGATTTTTCGCCCCCGAAAGCCCCTACATACCAAATTTCAGCGAAATCGTTAGAGCCGTTTCCGAGATCGCTGGTATAAATAAATAAATATATAAAGATATAAATATACAAGAATTGCTCGTTTAAATATATTAGATATTATATATATTGCGATGCAACCGTAAGTACAGCAATTTCCTTAAATCTCGTAAAAAAATCCCATAGGATATCCCGAGCTTCGATGTTATAAATTGCCCGAATAGCCCTTTTTTGGAAAATAAATATAGATTTTATATCGGCTGCATTACCCCACAACAAAATTCCGTAAGTCAAGATGCTGTGAAAATAGCTGAAATAAACAAGTCTGGCAGTATCAACATCTGTTAGCTGCTTGACTTTCCTAATCGCGAACATAGCGGAGCTCAGTCTACTCGCGAGAGATGACAGATTGGGGCTCCACTGAAGACCCGAGTCCAATGTTATACCCAAGAATAATGTGGAACCTACAGTATTAAGAATCTCATTATTTAATATTTAAATTATTTAAAAACAAATTAAAATTCTGTCTCCTAACATTAGGTAGGGTAAATTGAATACATTTAGTTTTCTTCGTGGTTAATGCTAAATTGTTAATATTAAACCACTTAAGTATGTGAGATAATGCACTGTTTACTTTGTCATAATCAGTTATATTTCTATCTACTTTAAAAATTAAAGAGGAATCATCCGCAAACATTACAATATCACACAATTCATTAGCATAGAAGGGAAGATCATTTATATAAACTAGAAACAAAAATGGACCTAAAATAGAACCCGCCGGAAACTCCATTCTCAAAGGGGATCCTGAAGAATTAACGTTATTTTCAGCGACTAATATAAGAAGTAATGAGATCAAGAGCAGTGTCACGAATACCATAATGACTTAGTTTAAACATGAGGGTTTCATGTTCTACGCAATCAAAGGCTCTAGATAAATCACAAAAAACACCAATTGCATTTTGTGATTTTTCCCAAGCGTTATAAATGTGTTTAAGAAGAACAACTCCCGCATCGGCTGTAGACCTACCTTTGGTAAAACCATACTGTTCACTATGGAAGCTACTATTAAAATGAATTAACAATTGGTTTAGAATAAGTTTTTCAAAAATTTTACTCATAGATGGCAATATAGAATTCGGTCTATAATTGCCAAGATCATTTTTATCTCCGCTTTTAAAAAGAGGTATATTATCTTACTGAATTTCATAAGATCAGGGAAAGTTCCATAACCTACACATTTATTGAAAATAAGGGACAAACGTGGTGCAATGTCAGTTATTATTGAGTAATTTAACAGATATGTCACACATATCACCAGTTTTCTTAAGGTTAATGGTTTTGAATACTTTAATAATATCTTGAGCATCTACATACGAAAATTTAAACTAGCGATCATAGTGATGACTATGTTTTTGTAAGAGGTTAATCGCGTCTAGGGAAGATGATTTTAAAGAAGATGTGACCTTTATTGGGGTTTCAGAAAAATAATTCTCAAAAGTATTTGCAACATCTTCGTCTGAGCTCAGTACTATGTTATCAATTGTTAGCTCACAGGTTGACTATCGATCTTAGATCTTCCAGCCGAATGAGTAATAACATCCCAAGTGGTTTTAATTTTATTGTCTGAATTTATAATTTTTTATGATTTATAATTTTAGTATTAGTAATTTTACTATTACTATAACGTAACAAATGGATTTTATAAAAATTCAGAATGAATTACGCAGCGCCGTGAGACTTTGGCACTTACTTTAACTGTATAGTGTATAGTACTAATCGCAAACGTCTTGTATAATTCGAAAAGAAAATGTACGCTAGGAAAAAACTAGAAACCTGGTTCCTATTCCGCATGTTAGACATGTTCCGAATCTCGTGACTGTGATTTGTAACGATGTGCATTCACACTCGTCTCTCTCGTGGCTCGTACTCTGGTCGTTGGCGTGTCTGTTACTATCTTTTATTGAATCACTACATAGTATAAAACAAAATCGCTTCCTGCTGTCTGTCTGTACCTAGGTATGCTTAGATCTTTAAAACTACGCAACAAAGGTTTTAGTATATAATTTTTAAGTTTTTCTATACATTGCCCAAAATATAACGATATTTGTTGGAGGTATCGGAAAGAAATAAGCCGTCTGGGATCTTTCAACGAATACGCTGCCTAAACCCTTTGAGATATAACAAAATATTGTATGGTGGAATTGTGTATCTTATATAGGTCTACAGAAAAGTCCGCCATGGCATATATCTATCTCTTAAGGATAACATACTATGTCCATTTTAATGCTCTAAAAAATTGGTGTTCTGTGTTTCGACGTGAAAGAAAGACAAACAAACAAATAAACAAACAAAAAAACACACTTTCATATTTATAATATTAAGTATGGAAGGAAGTATGGATATTAAAAACACCTGAAAATGTGCCACCCCTTATTGGACTTTTCAATGAAATTGATATTGTAGGGCTTCTTGACCTATATCCGTTAACTTAAGAGAAGATAATATATTAGGTATCTTGTACACTGTACTTTGTACAGTACCACTAATACAATACCACTAAAACTTAAGTCACAATTAAAACATGATTGTATCGACGTTGCATTGTTTTTATTATCACAACTAGCGACTTAACCTCGCTTCACTCGGGTGCATCCCTAGGTATATTTTAATTTTTTTGAGCGTAACGTTAATTTTTTTCTGAAATAAAAGTAACCTAAGTTATTCCTTTTAACATCAAATATCTGCCAGTGAAAGTCCCATCAAAGTCAGTCCAGCCATTTCAAAGATTAGCCGGAACAAACAGACAAACAAAAATTATATAAATTGTTTTATTTTCTTATATAAGTACCATATATATTTTCATATACATTTAGTAAAAAGCTTATATTTTGACATTACAAAGTTTGTTTCGCCTATACGGCCTTATTTTACTATCCGGCCGGATACCGGGTAGTAACGCAATATCCGACCGGATACCGGATATTTAAAAACTACGATTTTCTTTTAATAAATATTAAGAAAAAAATATATGTGAGGTAAATAATACAAAATTATCTTGTAAAGGCAGCAAAGTGCTAAAAGGTAAGTCTGGCATACTTTAACAAGTGTAAGTACCCACCCACACTTGTCAAAATGTTGCGCATCGAGTTAACTGTCCACCAACTATAAGGGTTACAAACTATAAGCCGCATATTCGGTATCCGGCCAAAGAAGTATCCGTTTCATTACTATTATAAGCAGACACTTCAATTTTATTTACCTGTACAGATGTAACGCACAGAATAGTTACTTCCGTCCCCTGTAGTGTAGTTAGTACTTATGGTAAATCATTTACTTGATTATTGGTTGTGGATAATAATTTGTGGTGCAGAAAGTAAGTGGGCAAGTACATTTCCTGTGAAATTACGTTACGCATGGGGCACGAGTCTTGCGCCCGCACGCCCGTGCTACACATGCGCATGCTTCTTTCCGAAAATATAGGTATATGATGTATATCGGCATAGTGATTTTTGTAACCTATGTTCTGCCCACATTATTATCTGATTTTGAAAACAATTTAGTTTAAAACTTTAAAAAAATAAAAATAAAAACCGACTTCCAGGCACTGAAAAGTAAAAAATAACTAAACAGGGGTTTTCATTTAGAATAGATACCTAATCAGATACATATTTTCGAATTCGGTGCCAGCCAAAACAAATCAAAGCACACCGACTTCGAAAATATCTGATTATGTATCTATTCTAAATGAAAACCCCTGTTTAGTTATTTTTTACTTTCAGTGCCTGGAAGACGGTTTTTTTTAAGTTTTTATTTTTCCATTTTTAACCGACTTCCAAAAAGGAGGAGGTTCTCAATTAGTCGGAATCTTTTTTGTTCTTTTTTTTTATGTGTGTTCACGGATTACTCGAAGGCGGCTGAACCGATTTGGAAATTTTTTTTTGTTTCAAAGGGTATTCTTCCCCGGTGCTACCATATAAATTTTATCGAAATCGGTCAAGCGGTTTTTAAATAAATGGCTTAATCGAATATTATGTTTTTATTAAAAATCTTTCTTCTTACAAATTACTTGCTTATTACGTCTACACTAAAAATGGAAAAATAAAAACTTAAAAAAAAACCGACTTCCAGGCACTGAAAAGCACAAAATAACTAAACAGGGGTTTTCATTTAGAATAGATACCTAATCAGATATTTTCGAAGTCGGTGCCAGCCGATACAAATCAAAGCACACCGACTTCGAAAATATCTGATTAGGTATCTATTCTAAATGAAAACCCCTGTTTAGTTACATTGTACTTTTCAGCGCCTGGAAGTCGGTTTTTATTTATTTTTTTAAGTTTTTATTAGTGTAGACGTAATAAGCAGATAATTTGTAAGAAGAAAGATTTTTAAAAACATATTCGATTAAGCCATTTATTTAAAAACCGCTTGACCGATTTCGATAAAATTTATATGGGACCACCGGGAAAGAATACCCTTTGAAACAAAAAAAGAATTTTCCAAATCGGTTCAGGCGTCTTCGAGTAACCGGTGAACATACATAAAAAAAAGAAAAAAAAAGGTTCCGACGAATTGAGAACCTCCTCCTTTTTTGAAGTCGGTTAAAAACCATTAATTAAAGTAAGCCCAGCTTTACTTGGGAGCACCTATAAAGAAATGTTGTAATTGTAACTTTGAATATTAGAAAGAAACACGAGCAAGTTGAATTGATGCACGTACGCACGTACGCACACATGCACACACGCATGCACCCATGCACACTCGCACTCGTGTACACACATACACAGTTTTGTCCATTTTTGTTATTTTTTATATTATATATTTTTTGTGCTTAATTATTTTTTAAATGTCACTTGTAATTTGTACTGTTATCAGTGTGTTGGCATAAACTTGTCATTAATTATATGGGGATGTCACTGTCTCTTGCAATACAGTTTTTACGAGCGCGGGGAATTCATTATCACTTGTATCTATAAAAAAATATCTATAAAATTATGTCAATAAAGAATTTATTTTTATTATAGTAGGTAGTCGGGAGGATATCTTAGTATTATTTATTTTTTATTTATTTATTAGGTAGATACACCATCGACTTATCATAATAACACTATAATTTTTGTAACTTATACATGCAATTCGGTATGATTCGCCTTTACAGGTGTATACAGCATTCACTTACAATTGTTTGCGTGCGATAGAAAGAGTTTGTTATATGTAAACTAAGAGGAGTATTTAAAACAAATAGGTATACATTAAAAACATTCAAGTATGAGTATATATATAAAAAAGAAAAAACTTTTTAAAAAAAAATAAAAACCGACTTCCTGGCACTGAAAAGTAAAAAATAACTAAATAGAGGTTTTCATTTAAAATAGATACCTAATCAGATATTTTCGAAGTCGGTGTGCTTTGATTTGTATTGGCTGGCACCGACTTCGAAAATATCTGATTAGGTATCTATTTTAAATGAAAACCTCTATTTAGTTATTTTTTACTTTTCAGTGCCAGGAAGTCGGTTTTTATTTTTTTTTAAAAAGTTTTTATTTTTCCATTTTTAGTGTAGACGTAATAAGCAAGTAATTTGTAAAAAGAAAGATTTTTAATAAAAACATAATATTCGATTAAGCCATTTATTTAAAAACCGCTTGACCGATTTCGATAAAATTTATATGGGACCACCGGGGAAGAATACTCTTTGAAACAAAAAAAAATTTTCCAAATCGGTTCAGCCGTCTTCGAGAAATCCGTGAACATACATAAAAAAAATAAAAAAAAAAAAAAAAAAAAAAGATTCCGACGAATTGAGAACCTCCTCCTTTTTGGAAGTCGGTTAAAAAAAAACATGAAAAATACTACAACAATATTAACTATTAGTTATGACTAAACATTTTTTGACCTATTTGGCATAATCATCACAACAAAAAATATCTATATCGCCTTTAGATGAAATTACATTGTATGTTTCCATTAGTCTGTTCAAAGGAGCATATTTCCCTTCATTGGTCCTGGAGTGATTCAGATGGAAGATATTGCTTATGGGGTATCTAGGAACAGATCTTGGGACATTATTATTAAAGTATCGTACACGTATCTTTTATAAAGATTGTTTAAAATGTGGATTTATATGAGTAGTAAATATTTAAATCAGTCCGCAGACACTTCCGAGGACGGAAGCGCGTGGCGCTCGTAATTCAACGCGCGTTATTCGTCGAATACGCTCGAGTCTCAATTTAGATCTTAAACTGGTCGGGTTTATAGCAGCTTTTGCGTTGCGGTGAAAACCACAGCACAAAGAAAGTTATCGTACGTTTAGTATAGTATCACTTAATGCATTGACGAGTACCGTTGCCACAGCCGCGGCACGTGACCGATGGAGGGCGGATAGAGCGGCAGTTGTTGTGACTGACGTGAACAATTTATATTAGGCAGTGAAATGTAGTCGAACGTATTTCGAGCACGTCCCTGCGGTGCCAATGGATAACACTTCGGTGTAAGCGTGCCGCGCGGGTGCGAGCCCAGCGTCAAAACATTACACTCACAGAACTAGGGATACTCTATGAATTACTCGTAGGAACATTCAGTACAGAGTCAGGCCAAGTTGTCTATAATATTTGTGTATTTCTTCTATTAAGTTTGATTGCCGATCATTTAATGTCAATTTTTTAATAGTATACCATAACACTAGAGACAAGTTACGGGCCAGTTACATATACATAACTAAGTTTTATTGGTTTTTATTGATTCAAAGTCTTGCAAAACAACCGCATACAACTTAAGGTATAGAAAAGGAAATATAATTGTTTTGTTTAATTTTTATAAGCTTTTAACTTACTGTGTTAGTTAGTTTGGGTCAAATCTTGGAAGCTAAATTAAAACCACTTCCTGACATTAGATTGGGCTCAAATTTGGTACACTTGTGTATCTTTGGTGACAATGCAATAATATGGTACCTTAAAGCTGGTCTGATGATGGAATTGGAAGGTGGCCACAGAAAATCCTAAACTAAACAAGATAAACCCATCGAGTTTGATTTGTCTGGACAAAGACTTTGATGCTGTATAAATACGCTGGACTTTCAAGGGTATGAAGATGGAGCTGAAAGGTAGTCGAAGCAACTCTGTTATAAAACGTTGCAATCCTATAGAGTTTGGACTCGTTTGTGATTCAGAGATCGGTGAGATAGGCATTGTTAATTTCCCACCTGCTTTTGGAGTATAGCATATAGTAAAATTATGGATATTTATTTTTTCAGTGATTGATTATTCTAACATCATGCCTATATACGTAGATAGTTTTATATAGTATTTCGAATGATCGAATAGTATTTGATTGGTAACACAGGAATTTTAAAATAATAAAAAAAAAAACGTTTCGCTCCACCCTAGTGAACATACTTGAAATTTAATTTTTTTCTTATTTTTTCTAAAACGATAAACTCTGTATAAAAAAATACGGGACGACCTCTGGACCTACCTTAATAGAATACATTTTAAAGTAGCCTAAATCGGTCAAGCTGCCTTCGAAAAATCCGTGAACATACCTCTTTTTGCAAGTTGGTTAAACCAGGCTCTAAAATCCAATTCCAACGTATTGGGCTTATTAAATCAAACTATTTACTAGGAACGGTTGAGAATTCATCTAACCGTCTTCTGGACTCACCATCAGATCAGCTCCAAAATACCAAATTATTATACTATCATCGTAATTATACGCATTTATTGTGAAGTTTCAAGTCGAATGACAATTAAAAATAGGTAAAAAGTCTAATTAAATTTGTTAACATACTTGAAATTTCATGGTTTTTCCTCATTTTCTCGAAAAGGGCTTACTCTATGTCAAAGAAAAATTTATGAGACCACCTCGGGACCTACTATAATACAATACCGCTTAAAGTAGCAAAATTGGTGAAGTCACCTCCGAGAAACCGGTGAACATACATAAAAAACATACATACTGACGAACATAGAACCTCCTCCTTTTCAATCAACTTCCAAAAAGTTCCAATTCGTCGGAATTTTTTTTTCGCTTTTTCTCTTTTTTTATGTATGTTCACCGATTACTCGAAGATGCCTGAACCGATTTCGAAAATTCTTTTTTCATTTCAAAGGGTATACTTCCTAGGTGGTCCCATTTAAATTTCGAGTCGAGCGGTTTTTTAAAAAAATCAACAATAAATTATTTTTAAATAAATGGCTTAATCGAATATGCTATTAAAAAACTTTCTTCTTACAAATTACCTGCTTATTACATCTACACTAAAAAAGGAAAAATAAAAAATAAGATGAAAACAACAAAAAATTATTTGTGATCAGAATTACTTGAGGTATTAATGCTCTTCAATACAATTAAATAAATACGTGCTTTAGTATTTTTTGAAATTCATCACATAAGGGGATAAAATAGGGGATGAAAGTTTGTCTGAAATATACCTTTTTTGGAGATTTTTTTTTGTAGTTTTAACGCGAGCGAACCCACGGGTTCTGCTAGTATATAATATATAAAAAAGTTTTCCTTCAAAAATAATTTAGTACCTATTACGCCATCTAGAATAATCTATATATATACATAAAATGCTTTGTCCTGACTGACTGATCGATCAACGCACAGCCTAAACCGCTGGTCGTAGAAACGTGAAATTTGGAGGACATATTCCTTATACGATGTAAGCATCCGCTAAGAAAGGATTTTTCGAAATTCATCCTCTAAGGGGATAAAATAGAGGATAAAAGATTGTATGAAACTCTGTCATTCTTAACGCAAAATGCACAGAAAGTAGTATTTAACTTTAAGATAAAAAATAAGAAATATATGTATTAGATTTTTTCAAAATTCATCCCTTAAAAGAGTAAAACGGGGTAATAAAGTTTATATGGGCAAACAATTATTTATAATCCGAATTACTTGAAACTTGGTATTAATGCTCTTCAATACAATTAAATAAATACATATTTTAGCATTTTTTGAAATTCATCCCATAAGGCTGTCAAATAGGGGATGAAAGTTCGTATGAAACTGCAATTGATGCACGGAAAATAGTCTTTACCTTTAAAATGAAAACTAAAACAATACAAATAGCATTTTTTTTCTAAATTCATCCCTTAAAAGGGTAAAAGGGGGTTGTGCTGTTTATATGAGGAATAAATTTTTTATGATCAGAATTACTTAAAACTTGGTATTAATACTCTTCAATACAATTAAATAAACATGTATTGTAGATTTTTTTTTTAATTCAGCCCCTAAGTGGCTAAAACTGGGCGGTGAAGTTTGAGTTGTTGAAAATATTTAAATAGAGTAACATGGCTTAAGTTCTCTGTAAATGCACACTTACTGTGTGGGATATAAAAAGAGAATTATTCCGAATCCAAAGGAAAATTATGTATAACTTTTCGGCTGGCCACAGCAGCGACAACTATAAAAGACCTAGAGCGCGAGAGAGAGAACCTAACCTATATTTGTGGTTGGTTTTTTTAGTGTAGACTAACTTAAGTGAATCAAGAGTTTTACTCTAGGCATAATATTAAAAATTCGATATGACAACATATAAATTCAATGGAAATTAAAACTGAGTAAATTGTTTAGTCCACGCGAGCGTAGCCGCGAGCAAAAAGCTACAACAAAATAAGAATGGCACTTTATATAGGTACGTAACTTAAAAAAGAAGGCGAAAGAGGGAGACTGTATGCTTCAGGTGTACATAGCATTGGGTCTTTAAAAGTAACGTAGATGTTAGCCAGTTAGTATATTAGTTAAAAAAAAAAACATATTAGCCATGTTATACGATTCTATAGTCGTAAACATTGAATGCGATTGTATCATTGTACTCTCTTCCTCTGGCTTTGGAAAGATAGAGTAGAAAAATGTACAAAAAATACATGTAGTGCAGCTTGCTAAATACCTAAAGTGTAAATTTAATTACAAAATATACGCTTAACATCTTTTAAGATACTGGATATTTTGAGTTACGATCGCTAAAATTAAATTTGTTTCCATATATACTTTAACAAATAATAAAACTTATACAAACTTATTTTTGCAAGTAATAAAGTATGTATTGCGAAAAAGTTTACTTTTTTCGTAGTTTGATCGCGGGCGAAGCCGCGGGTTCTGCTAGTTATAAATAAATGTTATTTAAAGCAGATCTCATGAATAGAAAATGTGTTGTATGAGTTTCAATTGTTGGTGCAATTATATTACGAATACATCCGAAAAAATATAAGTAAGTAAAATATAGCAACGAGAAAAACGAGATAAAAGCCGGATGAGTGTGATACGTAATATAATAGCAAAACAATCGCGCACCGACAAGTAGCAATATGGGAGCTGTGGACGTTGTGCAACATTGTCATGCCCCGTGCCCTCTGCTGTTTGCAGCACTATTTGCAGTATTAACTGAATCGCGATCCATTCTGCTTCCGCAATATATAACATGTTTTAACTTTGCCATTTTCAACCGACTTCCAAAAAGGAGGTTCTCAATTCGACCGTATATATATATTTTTTTATGTGTGTTCGCGGATTTCTTCGTCGTTTATGAACCGACTTCGATGATTCTTTTTTTGTTGGAAAGAAGATATCCCAAGAGTGGTATCATGATAAGGAAACCAGGATCTGATGATGGATCAGAGAAATCGAGGGGAACCTTCGAAAATCGTAGTGGCGACTTGTGCGTTTGTTAATTTTTTCATTAAATATTTTAAAGCACTACTATTTAATGAAGATCTGGAGTCGATCTGATGATGGATCCGAAAGATAGTCGAGGAAACTCCTCAAAGATTTACAGCAATTACCTGTTGTTTGGACTTGATTAATTTGTATTGATGAGAACATTACACCTAGATGGGTTGTGACTGTCATTAGGGGTCTGAATAAATGGCTTAATCGAATATGTTTTTAAAAATCTTTCTTCTTACAAATTGCCTGCTTATTACGTCTACACTAAAAATGGAAAAATATAAACTTGAAAAAAAAAACCGTCTTCCAGGCACTGAAAAGTAAAAAATAACTAAACAGGGGTTTTCATTTAGAATAGATACCTAATCAGATATTTTCTAAGTCGGTATCAGCCAATACAATTCAAAACACACCTATTATATATAACACTTTAATTAAAGAAATCCATCGAGTGGTTTGGAAGATATGAGAGAAGAATATGAATAAAGTGATATGAATAAAGTATATTACAAACAAACAAACATAGGCAACAACAAAAACAGATAGGCGCGAAAAACATAACCCTTTCCTTGCAGTCGAGTAAAAAAGGGTTCAAAGTTTTCTCGTCATGTATTAATATATAGATATTTTCTACTTCTGAAACTACTTATTAATCTATTGGAGGACATAAGTGAAGTTCTGAGGCAGTATTGAGTATCGAATTTGAGTAACGTCCGGTATAATTGATGTTACACTTCATGTATACACACCAAATGACATTTAAATGTCAGTTTGGCGCTGGAGTGGACGGCACGAGTTTTCGTTGCACCGATATTTCATATCTACAAGTTTTTGCGGCGCGAAGGTGACCGGTTACTTTATCTTATTTACGCGTACTAGATAATGTTCCAACTTCAATAAATTCCCAGAGGACCGTTGGTTTATTTTTATATCAATGATTTACAGGGAAATCTATAAGTTTTTATCTTCTGTAGAGTACGTAAAGTAATTGTGTTTATTGTGACATTATGAACGTATTCATATCGATCTTTCTCCAAACGCCGAGTGTCATGTTACTGAACCTGTCGAGCGTCTCGAAGCTGCACAAAAACTTAAATACTAAGAAATTCTCTCACACCGATCTATATATATTTATTAAAACCTGTTCAGTGCTCGGTCATTATCTCGTCACTGCCGAGTGTAGCGTCATTGTTTGCGTAGGGATTGATCAAGATGTCGTACGCATCTGCCGAGAAATAGCAAGACAATTTTTTCATTTACATGCAGATACAAAAAGAAAGTAAATAGATACATGCCAGCGGATGGTGGTGATATGAATAATAATTTATTCGAAAAGTGTAGAATAACACGCTGGAAAAAGATTTAATTCCACAAACGCATCAATGTTGCCTTAGTACACCGCACTAACACGTATACTATAGGTATTGTTCAGATTCATAAAGTAGGGGTTTTACATTTTATTTCTATAAAGTTGCATGAAATACAGAGTTTTATGTGTTAAGACCCACCAACTGCTTCATTCTCTACGAAGCGCGGGCGAGAGGATAAACGGTGCGCTTCAGACTGATCAAAATCGAAGAAATCACAGTGCGCTAACTGGCTGAGTATCCTCGCCGATCGCGTGCATTTAATGGATCTGATAATTTAATAACTTGATCTCCTTTTGTCTTGCGATTTCTTCTCATTAGCATATTTACCTATAGTCTATGCCACTAATGACTGCTCAACTGGATCGAGTAGAAACTAATGCGTCGATAATAATTAATACTACACATTTTTATCTTCACATACTATATGTATGTGCGCCTCGAAGATACATACGTCTGTCTCCGCGCTAGCATTGCGCTTGAAAAGCGGTTACTTCAACTTTGTATCATCTTCAGTAGAGTTAGGTACACTTAAAATATAACGATATAAAAAATGTAAGGGATCCAATCAATTGCGAATGGTTCTTGCGCTTATTAAAGCTGCATTTAGTCGACCGCGAGAAACTAAATTTTTTATGTATTTTTCAGAATTTTAATAAGATTATAATATATAACTACACTACTACAAGATAGTTTGTCTGACATGCTTATTAAAAACACAAATAAAAATGTAAAAAACCCATGTCGGAAAATTGTGACTGTGATGAAAAAAACTCCAAAAAAAAAAAAATGTTTTTATTGAAGTTTTTATAAAAACATTTTTTTTATGTTTTTTTCATGTCACAATTTCCCGTCGTGGGTTTTTTAAATTTTTAATTATGTTTTGTTTGTGCCTTTTTTTAATTTTATTGGTAAATGCATTACATTTATTTAAATATTAAATTGACTTATTTTTACTATCTGTAACATTATAAAACTTAACTAAGAACATACTCAGGAATAAGACTTATACTAGCCGTTTCCGAAAAAAATGGTAACATATACACACCAAACTCATATACCATCTCCGTGCCCGTCCCGGGTAAAAATAATAATAATAAATATTTCGTTAAAGCGAAAAGCACCTCTAGCTGCAGCCTTTCTTCAATGTTTCTAATATATAGTTAGAGCATACAAATGAGTATACTTTTATTTTACACTGAATATTTAAATTACATAAAAAATAAATAAAACCCCAGTTCAAAAAAACACTAAAAGGTAAAAAATAAGTGATTAATAGTTTTCATTTACTATAGATACCTAATCAAGTATTTTAGAAGTTGGTGTGCTTTGATTTGTATCGGCTGGCACCGACTTAAATCGACTTAATCGACTTAACCGAAAATATTTGATTAGATGTCTATAGTAAATGAAAACTGCTAATCAGTTATTTTTTATTTATTAGTGTTTTTTTTTGAAGGTGGTTTTTATTATTTTTTTAAGTTTTAATTTTTGCCTTTTTAGGAGTGACATATGTAGTAATAGCAAAGTAAGAAGAAAGTATTTAAAAAAAATATTCGTTTAAGTCGTTTAATTCAGCTTGATGCCAATTTTATATGAAGACTGACAAACAAAAATTCGCTTTTATTACTAACACTAAAAAATTTGTCCATAAAATCCGGCTAAAAATCAGGCCGGGGTAAAAATCAGGCTCTAAAATTCAATTCTAACATATGTACTTGTCAAATCAAACAAAATGAGCCTAAAGTCAAAGTATCTACTATTAGCCGTTGAAGAGTTCCATCTATCCACCTTCTGGCCTTATCACTTAGTTAGAAACACTTGTTAAGTTTCAAGTCAATATGGCAATTAGAAGTATAGTTACTAAGTAGTAAGTAGGTAGGTAGTAATAATTAGTAAGTAGGTGGTATTTTTTTTTCAAATTTAAATAGGACCAAATTGGAAGTATACACTTTTAAACACAACAAAAATTGTCCAAATCTATATATAATAAAATGCTTTGTCCTGACTGACTGACTGATCGATCAACGCACAGCCTAAACCGCTGATCGTAGAAACGTGAAATTTAGAGAACATATTCCTTATACAATGTAGGCATCCGCTAAGAAAGGATTTTTCGAAATTCATCCCCTAAGGGGGTAAAATAAGGGATAAAAGATTGTATGAAACTTTGTCATTCTTAACGCGAAATGCACGAAAAGTGGTATTAAGCTTTAAGATGCAAAATAAGAAATATATGTGTAAGAATTTTTTCGAAATTCATCCCTTGAAAGGGTAAAAGTGGGTGATAAAGTTTATATGGGCAAACAATTATTTATGATCAGAATTACTTGAAACTTGGTATTAATGCTCTTCAATACAATTAAATAAATACGTATTTTAGCATTTTTTGAAATTCATTCCATAAGGGGGTAAAATGAGGGATGAAACTTTGTGTGAAACTCTGTAATTGATGCACGGAAAATAGTATTTACCTATAAATTTAAAACTAAAACAATACAAATATATTTTCGAAATCCATCCCTTAGGAGGGTAAAAGAGGGTTATGCTGTTTATATAAGAAAAAAATTGTTTATGATCAGAATTACTTGAAACTTGGTATTAATGCACTTTAATATAATTAAACAAACATGTAGTGTAGATTTTTTTTCAATTAAGCCCCTAAGTGGCTAAAACTAGGCGTTGAACTTTGAATTGTTGAATATATTTAAAAAGAGTAACATGGCTCATGTTTTCTGTAAGTGCAAACTTACTGTGTGGGACATAAAGTAGAGAACGAAAATTATTCTTAATCCAAAGGAAAATTACAACTTTTCGACTGGCCACAGCAGCGACAACTATACAAACCTAGCTAGAGAGTCTTTAAAAATAAAGTAGATGTTAGCCTGTTTTTATCTTAGTTAAAAAACCCATATTAGCCGAGTTACATGATTCTAAAGTCAAAAACATTGTATGCGATTGTATCATTGTACTCTCTTCCTCTTAGGAAAGATGGAGTAGAAAAATGTGCAAAAAACACAGTACTAAAGTGTAAATTTATTTACCTAACACCTTTTAACATACTGGATATTTTGAGTTACGATCGCTAAAATTTAATTTGTTTTCCATATATCTTTAAGAAATAATAAAACTTACTCGAACTTAATTTTGCAAGTAATAAAGTATGTATTGCGAAAAAGTTTATTTTTTTCGTAGTTTGATCGCGGGCGAAGCCGCGGGTTCTACTAGTAGGTAAAAAAAGACAATACAGTCGAATTGAGAACCTCTTCCTTTTTGAAGAAATCGGTTGAAAATTAGATATTAATGATACAAAACTGTTCACTTCCAGGCACAGAATGGGTTCGACGAGCTGCGGCGCTATGTGAAGCAAGGCAGCGACTTCAGCAAGGAGCTCGCCTCCATCCTACAAGAAAGGTTATACTTTGTACACTTAATATACTTTGTTTAAACACTATTACTTTTGTCTATTCATTATTTATTCAAAAATATTGAATTATAATTTGTCGTAGAATTTCATTTATTAAAAATAATAATAATTAGAAGTTAGTCTGATTTTACGAACCAAATATGAACTTAAATATTTGTATAAGTAAAATATAATTTATTAGTTATTTAATGCATGACTGAAGCCGACCGCCAGATAAGCAATCTTATCGCCATTTATTTGTAGAGTTCGCTTTCTACGGCTAAGGTAGTGATAAAATACGCTATTGTTTATGGTCAGAACGTTGTGATAGAGATAAAAATAAAGCGAAAGCAAATAACTCAAATTTGTTTATTTTAAATATGAAAATATCTTTTAATATCGATTCGGAATTAGTAAATTGGAAGCGGAGACATAGTTTTTAAATAATTTTTCTTAGATCTCTTTTGTTTTGGTTACTTTAATTTGGGCGACTCAAATAGCGCAAAGTGTTCGTGTCGCACAGGAAGGTTACGGCAATGGCCACAAAAATAAAAATAGACGCCGCGCCAAGTGGGCCACGAAAGATACAAATACATATATTGCGCGCTTACAATTATAACTGTTCTCGTTTCCAAACAAACGTTAGAATGTTCAACACGCTGTGTGTTTGCATACCACTGAACAAATACTCTCGAATCTACTCGCGACTCGCAAGTCGCAGCCAACAAACTGTTACGCAACAGCTCCGATTATTGCTCGTGTTCACTTCCTCGGTTTTACATAGATTTAGATAAGTTGCGCTTGTCGAGGCGGCCTTGTTAAGTTAGCGCTGTGTTCCACAGGGTAGAAGCAGAAAATTACTATTCGAAATGCTTGGCCAAGCTTGGCACCAAGCTGAGCAAGGCTTGCAAGGAGAGCGTCGGCTCGTGCGCCGACGCGTGGAAGCACGTTGCCTTAGAGATGGAGAAACGTTCAGAAATTCACAGGTAAATATGATTCAGCCAGGTTTTCTCTAATTTAAAATACATACTTTAAAATACCACAGTATATAATAGTAAGAAGTACATATTTTTTGCAGAAATTATTCCAGTGCTCTATCAGAGGACCTCGTAAAACCAATGAAAAATGTAATAGATGGCCAGCTCAAACTTCGAAAAAAGGTACCAACGCATTACCTACGAAAAATCGGCATCACGTCTTCTGCCACCTGTGCCGCTTTACATATATTATATATTGACGGACTTTCCAGATCGAGGGGAACGTGGACAAGACGACGAGGTCGCTGGCGGAGTGGCGCTCGGCTGAGGCCAAGTCCAAGCGACAGTCGCACGCCGCAGCGCGCGACAACGAGAAACTGCAGGACGCCGCGCTTGACACTAGGTCTGCCTCAATATAGATCAGTATAAGAAGGATCCTTCAAAGTCTCACTTGTGTACTTGCGTTGCGAATAGCTGGGCGATGTAGAGCTTTGCGAAAGTGAAACTAGCATGCGTAGAGTGTAGACGTAGAGTGTAAGTTGACGTTTTACCGACAGCAGCCGTATGGCGCGCAGCTCGAGCGCGGGGCACATCCCACAGGCGATGCTATCGGCGGCGCGCGCCGAGCGCACGGGCGGCGCTGGCAGCGACCGCGATCACGCCAAGCTGCAGCTCAAGCGGCGTAAGACCGAAGACGCTGTCAAGAAGGCCGAGGTCGACTATTACAACGTGTGCGTGCAGGCAGAGCGCGCCAGGTACACTGCACTCGTGTAATACATTAACGTCCTACGTGTTACTGTGTCAAATGGATTTGATTTCAATTTCTTTAACGATAAGCGCTATAAAAATACCCTTATTTACTCCTTATAACATCAGCTATCTGCCAGTGAAAGTTCCGTCAACATCAGTCCAGCCGTTTCGGAGATTAGCCGGAACACAGAGACATACAGACAAAAATTAAAAAAATATCAAATTGTGTTTTTCTTATAAGTACCGTCTGTAATTTCATATGCATTTAGTAAAAAATTATTGTAAAGTACCATTTATAAAAACAAGCTTTTACTTAAATGTTTTAAAAAGAACAAAATAAACTTTAAATTAAATCAAACCCATCAATTTACTACGTACCTACGTATATTTAAAACCACTGGGTCTAGAAACATGAAATTTTACATAAATCTAATATATTTAAACGAGCAATTCTTGTATATTTATTTATTTAATTATACCAGCAATCTCGGAAACGGCTCTAACGATTTCGCCGAAATTTGGTATGTGGGGGTTTTCGGGCGCAAAAATCGATCTAGATTAGTCTCATGTCTGGGAAACTGCGTGTTTTTGAGTTTTCATGAAGTTTTTTTTCGCATTATTCTACGCAGAATATGCTCGGTAATTTCTTACACTCAGGCATAAACATCGTGGTCAGGCGACCAAGGTGCAAGATTAAGATTTACTTTTTTTTATATTTATTCAAGTCTTTAGTTTTTTTTTGTGTAAAAAATACGATATAACCAAAAAGAACTCCGAGCAAAGCTCGGTCCCCAGGTGCTGTTTCTTAAATGACGTAAGTGTGCATTAAGAATAACATTTTGAAATTCATACCCTAAAGGTACGTTTACGCTAGTTCAACAATTAGTTGAAGTAACGCATTGTCGAAGCAGCACTGTAAAACAATGTTGTATGGTCAACATTGTTCAACGTCTGTTGCAGCAACACATTCGACAGTTCCATTTTACATACGTTCTACAGTTGTATACAGTCATGCATACTGAACAAGTCGTTACTACTGCGGCTTTCTTAATTTTGAATGAAACTATTCGGAAAGAAAGGAGAAAAACGATGGTGGAAACGAACAAACATTTTGCCTTTTGCCTTCGTATTGCCTATAGTTAGGCTATCTAATGCAAAAATATTTTTTAAATGGGATTAGTAGTTCCTGACATTAGCACGTCGGTTGACATTGATTGATCAATCGGTCGACTAGTTCATCGACCAGTCGGTAGAGCAGTCCATCGACCAGCCGGTCGATCTGTCGGTCGACCAGTCGGTCGACCAGCCGGTCGACCAGTCGGTCGATCAGTTGGTAGACCAGTCGGTCGACAAGTCGGTAGACCAGTCGGTCGACATTGATTGATCAATCGGCCGACCAGTCCATCAACCAGCCGGTCGATCAGTTGATTGACATTGACTGATCAATCGGCCGACCAGTCCATCAACCAGCCGGTCGATCAGTCGGTCGATCAGTCGGTAGACGAGTCGATCGACCAGTCGGTGGATCAGTCGGTCGACCAGTCGGTTGATCAGTCAGTCGATCAATTTAAAAAATAGACCTTTTTTATTCAAGTTATAATGCTGATCAACGAGTTGACTCTCTGCTCGAGTTCCTGATTTTACCCTCTCAGGGGACGAACGTCGAATAATCCGAATGATGACACGTATTGCTTATTTTTTAACTTGTGTGTATACACTTGTTCGTTTAATTGAATTGAAGATCATTAATACCAAGTTGAATAGAAACTTTCATGCCCTATTTTAGCCCCTTAAAGAATTATTTTTCTTAAAAAACTGATACTGTAAACTTTTTTCCCTAACCAAGTGCTCATATATCAATTTTTACATTTCTTACGTCAAAAATGATGAAGTTTCATACAAACTTTCATCCCATATTTTAACCCCTTAGGGGATGAATTTCCAAAAATCCCTTCTTAGCGCACACTTACGTCATTTAAGGAACATTTGTGAAAAATTTCATGCTTCTAGACCCGTGGTTTCAGTTGTGCGTTGATTGATCAGTGAGTGAATCAGTCAGCCAGTCAGTTTCTTCTATACATATTATAAAATTCTAACTAAGCCGAATCTGTACATTAAATATTTTTTGAAAAATCTTATTGAAATAGACATTATTATCGATACAGAGGCCGAATCTATAGTTTTTAGGATTTTTGTCTGTCTGTCTGTCTGTCTGTCTGTCTGTCTGTCTGTCTGTTACCGCATCACAGAAAAACCACTGGAGGGATTTGGATGAAATTTGGTATGATGATAGCTGGTGATCCGGGTCAACATATAGGATACTTTTTACCGAGGGAAAATATCTCATTTCTGAGAAAAAGTACAAAAACCGGTTGGAACAAAATCACGATGATACTATCTGTAAGCAGTTTGGCAATGTAACTTACTAAATATGGTAAAAACGATTAAAAATAGCTTATCTTGAAAATCAAATTATCAATAGCGCTATTTTATCCATTAAAATAGTTATTTTAATTAATATATATTTATGTGTTATTTAGATACTCGACAATAGATGTCGCCATGAGTCTTTAAAATACGTAGTTTTAATTCCAAAAAAATGAATGTACAGATATGTCCTTTCCACGATTTTATTAGAATTACTACTAAATTACCCGCGGCCCTGCCCGTGTTCAAATTATCAGTAAAGCAAACTTTTTGGCTTTATAAATTAGTAACTGTACATAATATAATAAAATTGTAACTAAGCCGAATCCGTAAATTCAATATTTTTCGGAAAACCTTACTGAAATATACATTATTAGCGATATAGAGGCCGAATCTATAGTTTTTAGAATTTTTGTCTGTCTGTCTGTATGTGACCGCATCACAGAAAAATCACTGGAGGGATTTTGATGAAATTTGGTATGATGAGAGCTGTTTATCCGGGTCAACACGTAGGATACTTTTTACCGCAGGAAAATATCTCATTATTGGGAAAAAATACAAAAACTGGTTAAAATAAAAGCACGATAATACTATTAACATATTAGCAAGGTAACTTTATTATGTATGTTAAAACTATTAAAAAAAGCTTATCTTAAAGGAATTTATAGCAATAGCGCTATTTTATTCATTAAAATAGTTATTTTAATGAAAATTTATTTATGTGTTATTTAGATATTTGACAATAGATGTCGCCATGTGTTTTTAAAATATGTAGTTTTAAACCCAAAAAAATAATGTACAGATATAACCTTTCTATGACTTTATTAGAATTACTACTAAATTACCCGCGGCAATTAATTCAAATTTTCAATAAAACAAATTTTTTGGCTTTATAAATTAGTAACATATTACGAGTAGTAATATTTTGTTGGCCGAAACAATTTTCAAGTTAAAATATTTGTAAATTTTTATTGTTTAGTAAATAATGTTAATATTTTTTAATCTTTTAATGTAAAAAATGGGCAAATGCAAATCCAACTCGCGCATTTTAGGTTTCGTATAGCAAAATGCTGTTGTTTTTCTTACTTACGTGTTTTGTATGGTTAACACTAAAATAAATACAAATAATATTTACGTTTCCACAATATCGACTCATTTTATCAACCGTAAAAAAAGTCGATTCATATTATTTTATAACATTTTATGGGAAACAAGTTTATGGCTGTTAAACTGACAAAGCGGGTAACTAAAAATATTTCATGTTTCAATAATTATGAAAAAGTTGAGGTATAACAGTTCCTAAAGGAACTGTTATACCTCAACTTTTTCAGTTTTTTTTGACACCATTTCTTGGAAGGTAAAGGCTTAAAGGAAACAATAAAATGCTTACGACTTTAATCATATTAGCCGAGCCATATGAAATCCTAATAAAAAGTATTTGCTTAGAATTATTTACTTACTAGCATTTCCCGCGGCTCCGCCCGCGTTCAGATGATCAAAAACCAAATTCTTAGGTTTTACACATTAGTATACTCTTACATTATACATTACTTTCATTGCGCACCGCATGATTGGTAAATAATGGCAGAGATTGACAATGCCACAAAGGTTCCTCCGTTAAATTTAACTTTTTGTTTTAGCAATAACATTTATGTATGTCTATACTTCTGTTTTGTTTGTTTTTTTTAGTTTACGGTTACGGAATTAATTTTAATCATTTTTTACTAATAGACAGCTATAGATTAATTTAATATATAGCTGATTATTTAAATTACATAATGATAACTTTTCTTAATTAGCGCTAGTTAGTAATATTTTCCAAATCGATTTTCAAAAGAAAGTGTAATAAGTAAATAATTCTAAGCGAATACATTTTTTTATTTCATATGGCTCTGCTAATATGATTAAAGTCGTAAGCATTTTATTGTGTCCTTTAAGCCTTTACCTTCCAAGAAAAGGTGTCAAGAAAAAGTGAAAAATTTGAGATATAACAGTTCCTAAAATACTTTTTCATAGTTTTTGAGATATGAAATATTTTTAGTTACCCGCTTTGGCAGTTTAACAGCCATAAACTTGTTTTCCATAAAATATTATAAAATAATATAAATTGAACTTATTTTTACTGTGCAAAAAATGAGTAGGTATTGTGGAAACGTAAATATTATTTGTATTTATTTTAGTGTTAACCATACAAAACACGTAAGTAAGAAAAACAAAATAGCATTTTGCTATACGAAACCTAAAATGCGCAAGTTGGATTTACATTTGCCCAATTTTTACATTAAAAGATTAAAAAACATTAACATTATTTACTAAACAATAAAAATTTACAAATATTCTCATTTGAAAATTGTTTCGGCCAACAAAATATTACTAATATGTTACTAATTTATGAAGCTAAAAAGTTTGTTTTATTAAAAATTTAAGCACGGGCAGGGCCGCGGGTAATTTAGTAGTAATTATAGTAAAGTCATAGAAAGGTTATATCTGTACATTTTTTTTGGATAAAACTATATACTTCAAAAACACATGGCGACATCTATTGTCAAATAGCTAAATAACACATAAATAAATTTTCATTAAAATAACTATTTTAATGAATAAAATAGCGCTGTTAATATTTCTTTTAAGATAAGTTTTTTTAATAGTTTTAACATAATATATAAGTAAGTTACCTTGCTAAAATATTAATAGCATCATCGTGCTTTTACTTTAACCAGTTTGTGTATTTTTTCTCAGAAATGAGATATTTTCCTGCGATAAAAAGAATCCTATGTGTTGATCCGGATAACCTGCTATTACCATACCAAATTTCATAAAAATCCCTCTAGTGGTTTTTCTGTGATGCGGTCACATACAGACAGACAGAAAAAAATCTAAAAACTATAGATTCGGGCTCTATATTACTAAAAATGAATATTTAAATAAGATTTTCCGAAAAAATATTGAATTTAGGGGTTCGGCTTAGTTACAATTTTATTGTATGTATAGTTACTAATTTATGAAGCGAAAAAGTTTGCTTTACTGATAATTTAAACACGGGCGGAGCCGCGGGTGATTTAGTAGTAATTCTAATAAAATCTAAAAAAGTTCATATCTGTACATTAATTTTTTTGGGATTAAAACTATGTATTTTAAAAACACATGGCGACATCTATTGTCGAATATCTAAATAACACATAAATAAATATTAATTAAAATAACTATTTTAATGGATAAAATAGCGCTTTTGATAATTTGATTTTCAAGATAAGCTATTTTTATAGTTTTTACCATATTTTGTAAGTTACCTTGCTAAACTGTTTACAAATAGTATCGTCGTGGTTTTGTTCCTACCAGTTTTTGTATTTTTTTTCAGAAATGAGATATTTTCTCGCGGTAAAAAGTATCCTATATGTTGACCCGGATAACCAGCTATCATCATACCAAATTTCATCAAAATCCCTCCAGTGGTTTTTCTGTGATGCGGTAACAGACAGACAGACAGACAGACAGACAGACAGACAGACAGACAGACAGACAAAAATTCTAAAAACTATAGATTCGGCCTCTGCATCGATAATAATGTCTATTTCAATAAGATTTTCCAAAAAATATTTAATGTACAGATTCGGCTTAGTTAGAATTTTATAATATGTATAGATTACACTTTCTTTTGAAATTCGTTTTAGACAATATTACTAATTACTAACTAGCGCTAACCAATCCATGTTGCGCGACAGATTAACATTAAGAAAAGTTGTCATTATGTAATTTAAATAGTCAGCTAAATCTTAAATTAATCAATAGCTGTCTATTAGTAAAAAATGATTAAAATTAATTCCGTAGTTTGAGAGTTTATCGCCCGAAACTAAATAAACAAACAAAACAGAAGTATAGGCATATGTACATAAATGTTATTACTAAAACAAAAATTACTAAATCAAATATGATATTAACGGAGGAACCTTTGTAGCATTGTCAATCACTGCCATTATTTACCAATCATGCGGTGCGCAATGAAAGTGATATATGTAAGAGTATACTAATGTGTAAAGCCTAAGAATTTGGTTTTTGATCATCTGAACGCGGGTGGAGCCGCGGGCAATGCTATACTTTATATAATCTACGAGCGACTCACCCTCGCTTCGCTCGGTTCGTCCCTAGCTTGGTTATAGTAAAATGGATATAGTATGTTTGTTATCTTTAAGAGATAGACATATGCCATCGCGGACTTTTTTGTAGACCTTTTTAAGGTGTACAATACTGTAGTACATTATTTTGATCTATCTCGTAGGGTTCAGCCAGCGTTTGCAATGTAAGCGCAAAAAAATGAGTTTATTTACGACATCACATTAGAAATCTCTAAAATTATCAGTGTATCTCTACTATATTATGCGTATATTACTGGTATACATGTAAACCTCTTGATTCACTCTATCTATTAAAAAAAAAACTGCATCAAAATCCCTTGCGTAGTTTTAAAGATCTAAGCATGTATAGAGACAGAAGGACAGCGAGAAGCTACTTTGTTTTATACTATGTACTAGCGACTCACCCTTCACCCTTTTGGATATACTACCATGGATATTTTTTTTTAAGTACTAAAACCTTCCGTGGACCTTAAGGAACATATAAAAAAATAAATTAGCCGAATTGGTCCAGCCATTCTTGAGTTATGCCCTTACCAACATTCATTTTTATGTAAACATTGTATGCTAGTTGTATCGTTGTACGTACTCTCATCCTCTAACTTTGAAAAGATGAAATAGGAAACGTGCAAAAAATAGAGGTATTGGGGCTTGCTATATACGCTTCGCTAAATTTACCTATTTTATGAAATAAACATTACTTAAAAAAAAAAAAACATTTTTTTTTAAATCTTGCAAACCAATCGAGTAGGGTATCAAAATAAAGGTTTTCAAGAGGCGATCACAAAAATATATGCAACTTATGTTTAACAGTAATTTAGAATAAAAAATTGTTAAATGTAATTTCAAATATCTAATTGACGAAAACTAAAAAGCTGTAAATAGAAAAATATTATATTATAAAAGTAAAAAACTTAAAAAAAAAACCGACTTCCAGACACTAACAAGTACAATATAACTAAAGAGGAGTTTTCATTTTGAATAGAAATTAAAATAAAAATTAAAAAAAAGAAAAAATAAGAAAAAAATTCGAAAATACTTACCTAATCAGATATTTTCGAAGTCGGTGCCAGTTGCCAATGCTTTAAAATAATATGAATATCTAACAAGTAAATAATATTTGACAAGGTAAGAATTCTAATTATAGTTCAAATAGATATTATACTTACATTAATTTGTGATGTATTTATACGTGAACTTAAAAATCGTTGGGATTTAAAAGAATAAGTTTCCTGCTCGGTAGAATAATGGTTTTTTGCATATAAAAACTCCTGCATCTAAAAATAAAAAACAAAAAAAAAAAGATAAATATTCATACAAACCGACAACAGTCGGACGAATATATTTTATTTATTTATTTATTTATTTTATTTATTATTTTTAATTCGTCCTCATTTAAAGCACGAATAGCAACAGTCTTTTATTTTTATAGTATACTAGCGGCTCACCCTCGCTTCGCTCGGATTTGCCTCTAGACAAACAAAAACATATCTATCCCACGGGAACCGTAGTTTTTCCGGGAAAAAAGTAGCCTATTTGTTATTTTGATGTATGAACTATATTATAGTAAAGTTTCATTAAAATCTAATCAGTAGATTTTGTGCACTAAGCTGTATAAGTTACTATAGTTTTTTAACTGTCCCACGGAAACTCTTTCATTTTCCAGGATGAAAAGTATCTAAAATGTTGACCGGAAATATAAGGTAGCACCATGCAAAATTTTATTTAAATCGGTTCTATAGTTTCGGAGATTAGCGTACAAACAGACAAACAGTAGTTTTTTTATGTACAGACATTCGCCTTCTACAGTTTTATTATATGTATAGATAGACTAGCTGACCAGGCAAATGTTCTGCCATATAAATTATCAAAGAAATCTAACGTAAGTATAATTCGAAAGTGAAATATTAAATTTGAAATTAAAGTTGCATCATAAGTTCATTAAAAAATATTATTAATAGCGACTCACGCTCGCTTCGCTCGCGTTCGTCCCTAGGTACGTTTTCGCCGTTAGCTATGTTTATACATAAATAGTAGCTTGCTACTCCTAAGATATTCATTTAAATTATATAGCGATTTACCTTCGCTTCGGTGCGTACGCCGTACGCGGATTTTGTTCACAATTTCATGGTTTTTATTTTTTTTTCGCGAAACCCTGATTCTTTTTCTAAAATAATAGTAGCCTAAGGTACTCCTTATAATATCAGCTATCTGCCAGTGAAAGTCCCGTCAAAATCGGTTCAGCCGTTTCGGAGATTAGCCGGAACAAACAGACAGACAGACAGACAGACAGATAGACAGGGAAAAATTGTAAAAAATGTTGTTTTGGTATGTGTAGCGTGTACCTATACATCCATATGCATTTAGTAAAAAGCGGTTATTTTAATATTACAAACAGACACTCCAATTTTATTTATCTGTATAGATTATATAGTAGTTAAAGTACTTTTTTTTGTGGCGTGTGAAGGCTGGAGTGGGAGACGAGTGTGATGAAGGGCGCAGGCATGCTGGAGTCGCTGGAGGAGGAGCGCCTAGCGCAGCTGAAGAGCTCGGCGGACTGCTACCTGCGCCTCACCGCCGCCGTGCCGCCGCAGCTCGCTGAGGTAACATTCGCTCTCTTAAAGTAACGTGCTCGCTCGAAAGCCAGACGAAGTGATTTCAAACCAGGTATCGCGTCTCTGAGGTTTTTATGTGAAGGAAAACATTGTGAAGAAATCTAAACCTGCACATCTGAGAGAACCTAATTAGCTTTTGAAAGACAAGTAAAATCTATCAAACCATACTTCGTTGAACTATGGTCTGATCTAGCACTTGAGCATTGAAGGAGGTCCATGCTAAATTTGGGACTGAAAGAATAAAAACTTTCATTGTAATCTATATATATATAAATCAATTCCTGTTCGTTAGTCTCGCTAAAACTAAAAACAGCTGGACCGACTTGAAAAATTCTTTTTTTGTTTTGTTGAGGGTGTGTCAGGGATGGTTTAAATATAAAAAAACTTTGCGAAAACAAAAAAAAACAGCTGGAAAATCAAAAAGTTCTGAACTGTTTTTCTTGTATGGGAATCACTAACCGTTAAAACGTACCTAGTATGTAATAATTTAAAGTAAATGCTCACCTTTTATTCGACATTAGATATCAGGATGTTGTATCCAATCTTTATTGTATTATAATTTAGAGAAAGTAAGAGGGCGTGTTTATAAGCCGATATCCATAACAATCGATCAACGAGTTGGGTCCATTTGTTTGCAACTGCGTGTATTGTTATCTATGAGTCGAGTGAAAGTATTTGTATGTGTGCGGTTGTCTAGGCGACCAACGCGCTAGCAGAGCCCATCGCGAACGCGAACGCGAATGTGGACATGCGGGTCGTGCGCTGCGTGCGCGGCACGCCCACCGGCGCTAGCGACCAGCTGCTGCCCGACTTCTACTGCGAGCACACCACTCTCGCCATGAACAAGGAGAGGCGGAAGCAGGTATGTACTACCTACGGCCTACGGGATACACGATAAACTTTACATGTCTTACTTGAGAAATGATTGATTCCCCATACAAACTTGCACTCCCCTTTTCACCCCCTTAAGGGATGATTTTCGGGATAAAAGCTATCCTATGTCCTCTCCAGGGACTGAAAGTATCCCCGTACCATATGTTTTCTAAATCGGTTTAGTAGATTAAGCGTGAAAAGGTAACAAACAGACAGACAGAGTTATTTTCGCATTTATAACATTAGTAAGTATGGATTTATATGTACTAGTCTATCTATATATACATAAAATGCTTTGTCCTGACTGACTGACTGATCGATCAACGCACAGCCTAAACCGCTGGTTGTAGAAACGTGAAATTTGGTAGACATATTCCTTATACAATGTAAGCATCCGCTAAGAAAGGATTTTTCGAAATTCATCCCCTAAGGGGGTAAAATAGGTGATATAAGATTATATGAAACTCTGTCATTCTTAACGCGAAATGCACAGAAAGTGGTATTTAGCTTTAAGGTAAAAATTGAGAAATATGTGTATTACATTTTTTTCGAAATTGATCCCCCAAAAGGGTAAAAGGGGGTAATAAAGTTTGTATGGGCAAACGATTATTTATGATCAGAATAACTTGAAACTTGGTATTAGTGCTCTTCAATACAATTAAATAAATACGTATTTTAGCATTTTTTGGATTTCATTCCATAAGACTGTCAAATAGGGGATGTAAGTTTGTATGAAACTCTGTAATTGATGCACGGAAAATGGTATTTACCTTTAAAATGAAAACTAAAACAATACAAATATCATTTTTTTTCGAGATTCATCCCTTAAAAGGGTAAAAAGGGGTTGTACTGTTTATATGAGGAAAAAATTGTTTATGATCAGAATTACTTGAAAATTGGTATTAATACTCTTTAATACAATTAAACAAACATGTATTTTAGATTTCTTTTTTAATTCAGCCCCTAAGTGGGTAATCTTTGAGTTGTTGAATATATTTAAATAGAGTAACATGGCTCAAGTTCTCTGTAAGTGCACATTTAGTGTGTGGGATATAAAGTAGAGAACGGAAATTATACTGAATGCAAAGGAAGTTATGTATAACTTTTCGGCTGGCCACAGCAACGACAACTATAACAGACCTAGAGCGCGAGAGAGAGAACCTAGCTAGAGAGTATCCTGCTATCTATATCCACCTTCTGAAGGTTAGCACATCTGCAATAAAAAAATCACCCAAGCTATGTAACTTGATTGGACTGTGAGTAATTCATTATACATTATAGAGGCAACTGTGTTTGCTGGATGTGCTTGGGGGGAATCAGAATTCATACCTCAAATATCACTGATAACTTCTGACTACGCCTTTGAATTTAATCTATTGTAATTCCTTTTTGAAGTTTGCTTTGAAATGACTATTTAATATATCTCAGGGCCAGTCGTTAAAAGTAGCAGGCGTAGACTTAAGAGATGATAGCTTCTCACAGGGACAGGGATCTTTTAAGATACTGGATGTTTTGAGTAACGATCGTTAAAATTTAATTTGTTTTCCATATATCTTCAAGAAATAATAAAACTTACACGAACTTAATTCTGCAAGTAATAAAGTATGTATTGTTAAAGTATAGTTTGATCGCGGGCGAAGCCGCGGGTTCTGCTAGTCTACACTATAATAAAGCAGTAACTTAGCGAAATCTGTACATGAAATATTTTTTAAAAACAATGAATGTAACGTATTATGTATACAATATAGACCCCAAAACAATAGTTATTAAAATTTTTGTCAGTTTATCTGTATGTCTGTTTGTGTGTGAGCGTTTCACGCAAAAAGTAATGAGCCGATTACAACGAAATTTGGTGAAGTGATAACTTATTATCCGGGTCAACATTTAAGATACCTTTTATTTCAGAAAAATCTTTCTTTCCCACGGGAAATCGCAATAACTGGTTTTATCGGGTCCTCCTTATAAACCTTCCGCTTTCTAAACCTTAAGACATACATCGAAACAATGTACTAAAAAATTGTAAGTCTTGAAAAGGTCAACAGAAAAATTTGCAACGGTATATGTCTATCTCTGAAGGTACACTCGCAATACCTATTCTTATCTATACCTATAATAAAGCTGACTTAGTCAAATCGATGTGCGCGTTTCACGCAAAAAGTACTGAACCGATTTTAACAAAATGTTGTATAGTGATAGCTTATCACTCGGATTAACATTTTTTACTACAGGCACATTTTTCGTTCCCGCGGGAAAACGCAATGACTGGTTCTATCGAGTCGTCCTTAGAAATTTCTATGGCTAACAGTGGCTGAACCTTAAGAGATACATCAAAACAATGTACTAGAAAATTGTAGGTCTTAAAAAGTTATACCGGGAAGTTCGCAATATTATTTGTCTATCACCTAAGGTACATTCGCAATTACTATTTTTATTCAATACTCGCGACTCACTGACTGACTTATTAACGTTCAGCTCAGTTCAGCAGTAAAACGTACCTAGAGACGAACCCGAGCGAAGCGAGGGTGAGTCGCTAGTAACAAATAAGTTAGCTAACGATTACGAACTATATTCCGTTTCGGTGTGCAGGCGCTATTGAAGATCCTACAGCTGGTGAAGCAAGACATCGAGCGCGAGCGCAAGTCTAAGCAGGGCCTAGAGAAGCTCTCCATGGTGATGAAGCAGACGCCCACCTTCGGCAGCGACGACTCACAGCAGAACGTTGCCGACAAATTGTACCATGTAAGAATTTTCACAATTGTTTGCTGCCGGGCACAATTTTTTGTCTCTATCATTTGACTATTACTTTATTTAGTTACCAACATTAACACTGCTGTTACAGTTAGCACGGGATAGGTACGACTGTTTTGTGGGGCTCCGGGCTTCACCTCGTCCTCGATGCCAATTAGGCGTATGAACCTTGCAATACTTATTTATTTATTACAAGCTTTTATTTATTTCATTTATCGGGCGGGGTCTCTGTAATGGAATCTTGCAAGTTAAACTTGATACATTTTCCAGTGTCCAATTGAGCTGAAATTTGGCACACTAATTTGGTTCCCGACACGATGCACGATTACCTAAATGCTGCCATCTATACAGATAAATAAAATTGAAGTGTCTGTTTGTAATGTCAAAATAACAGCTTTATACTAAATGCATATGGAATTACTAGCGACTCACCCTCGCTTCGCTCGGGTTCGTCCCTAGCTTGCATTAAATCACGATTGATCAGTTTTCGACCGGAGAGGAAAAATGATTAAATTACTAAAATGGCTATTAAAAAATAAGGGTTGATCGTAGAAGGGTGAAAATTGAGGATTGTATGTATTTTTGTATGTTGTATCATAAAAAAATAGAAATTAAAAATTTTGTCTAAAAAATAAAAAAATAAAATTTAGGGGTGGACTACCCCTAACATTTAGGGGGATGAAAAATAGATGTTGGCCGATTCTCATAGATACCGGATAAGCACAAAAAATTTCATCAAAATCGGTCAAGCCGTTTCGGAGGAGTATGGCAACGAAAACTGTGACACGAGAATTTTATATATTAGAGATATACGGTACCTACTTATAAGAAAAACACAGTTTTTAAATTTTTTGTCTGTCTGTCTGTTTGTTCCGGCTACTCTCCGAAACGGCTGGACCACTTTTAACGAAGCTTTCACTGGCAGATAGCTGATATTATAAGAAGTAACTTAGGCTACTTTTATTTTAGAAAAAGAATTATGGTTTCGCTTAAAAAAAATTAAAACGTACCTAGGGACGCACCCAAGCAAAGCGAGGGTAAGTCGCTAGTTTTTAATATCCCTTATGATATGGATATAAAATGAAAAGGCTTGATAAGCGTAATACGATGACTACAGTAACATCATTCTAAATCCAAAATGGCGATTTATCATTTCCACAGCAACCCCTATGAGATGGATATCAAATGAAAGGGCTTGATAAGCGAAATACTTTGAGTACAGTGACGTCATTGTAAATCCAATATGGCGGACGTAAATAACGCCAGAAGCTCTTATATCATATAAATTGTGTAATGTAATAAATTGTTGCGTTTGATTTAATATAAAGTTTATTTTCTTCTTATTAGAGTATTTAAATAAAAGCTTGTTATTAAAAATGATTTTTACTATTATTATTTTTTTTACTTGATTATAAGTGTTTTGATTGCAATGTATTTCATCTTAATTTTAAAGTTGAGTCTATCTCAAGATCGGGATATGGGCAGACAAAAGGAATACCCCACGATATGGTGACGATGTGTGATAAACCTGCAACTCGAGTTTGAATGAACATTTGCTTGTGAACATGTTTTCTCAGCCTACAAACTGATTTTATAGTGATGATAGTGTATGTGGTAGGTAGATATATATAATAAGCTGCAGCAGCGATGTATATTTCATAATTTCATGATCTTAACTTTTTCGTACAATATTAATATGACGTATGTATATAATGTAAAGCTACTTACCAAGGTCATTACAACATAGAACAAATTACTTGTTCTATGAAATAAATAAGTAGGTAATTATATTCGGACGTATGTACATAGTATTTCATATTTTTCAAGATAAGTGTATGTATATTTATTTAATTATTCAATCATTGAATAATATCCTATAACCAATCTTCAGCTCTACTATATTAAACCACGGTTAATTATTGTTCAATATTGACGCCACTATCCTTAGCGTGTCAGGAAGTGTTTGTCGCATACGTGTACGTACATACATATGTATATGTGTATATGAGGTGTGTTCGTTTGCAGATGAAGTCGATGCTGATGTACCTCGAGGCGGTGCGCTACAAGACGGCGGCGAGCCTGAGCGCGCTGGACACGCGACCACCCGCGCCACACCCGCTCGCCGCGCACATCCGCGTGCTGCGCGACAAGCAGGGCTTGCAGCAGAGCATACTCAAGGTACAATCACTTAGTGTCACTTAACCTACTCATCAAATTTGTTTCACACGTCGCAGGATATTACTTCTTAAAATTCTTTAATTCGATTTATAAGAGTTTTTAGATAACTCAGCTTCTCAACAGAATGTATTTCTCTTATACACCTTAAATTACTAGAATAAAAAGAAAGTGCTTCTGCAAAATTTATTAGATATGTTTTAGCTTAAGACAGGGCTGCGCAAGTTTAACTCTGGTCTGCCTAGACATTCTAAGTAAACCAGATATGGTCGTAGCGACAATATATTATTATATTCCTTTATTTTATTGGAAATATAAATAAAATAATTTCATTGAATTATTATACGCCTTTTTATGTCCAATGTTTTTCTCATATGTCACAATATATATATATATATATGCATGTACATTTGTGTGTGCCTACACCAGATATTAAATCAATGCGGTAACTTAAAAATATGATTTTTCAAACCTTTTTTATCCGCTATTAAGACAGATACTCAATTAAATAAAATGTTCCCTATAGTTTTATTTTTCAAAAAATGTACATTTTTAGAGATGTTTCGATTTTTCTTAAAAACGACTTCAGTTACATATGCAAAAAATATTCACAAAAGGAAAATATAGTTTACTGGCGACTCACCATCGCTTTGCTCGGGTTCGTACCTAGGTAAGTTTTAACGGTAGGTAGAATAGACTATATATGTTATGTACAATGTACATACATACATAGGTAAAGAAAAGTAGGTAGGTATTATTAATAAAATAAAAATATATATTCCTTACTTGAGAAATGGTTAATTCCCCATTCAATATTCCACCCCCCTTTTCATCCGCTTATATGATATGTTTTCTGGGATGAAAACTATTCTATGTCATTCCCAGGATCTCAAAGTATTTCCATACCAAATTTAATGTAGATCGCTTCAGCAGATTAAATATGAAAAGAGGGAGGACAGACAGACAGAGTTACATTCAACATTAGTATGGATACGTAAAGCAGACTTTTTTGTGGTGCTGGTCTATCATCATCAGCGTAGGCTGAACGTTGATAAGTCAGTCAGTGAGTCGCGATATTGCCTTTAATTTTAATATAATTAGCGATTTACCCTCGCTTCCCTCGGATTCGTCCCTAGGTTAATTCCCCTTATAGAAATGTTTACAATGTAATATTTACAATCTTAAAATTGCAACATCGTATAAAAATCTTAGTAGGTATTATTTAAAATGTGAATGGTCGTAAATATGAACGAGAGGACGATAGCGCGAACTTTTTGTACTCTTGGATTCTGTGAAACGGTGCGCTCGCGTGATCCCGCGCGGACGCCGAAGTTATAAATACGCCGTAAAGGGCTCGTACAAACAGTTCTTTTCAGAACTACATCCCGTTTCATGCAAATGATATGCTCTTTTAAGAGCTAACTTTTCTGTGTTTCACGACACGTACAATGTAGCTACAATAGTTTTAATGTTAATTTATTACATTTGTAATTTGTTGTAAGTGATCAACATAACAATATCTAAAATTGAGTTGTGACGCACGTGGGCAGGTACCGCCGTGGCTCCAAGCGGATTATCAGAACGAGCTCAACAAGAACCTTCAACCAAACTACACCGCGTTATCTAAAAGTGTCAACAGCGAAGACCGCGAGAGAAGAGACTCCATAATGAGTAGAGCCTCCAGCAAGTTGAGGATAGAGCACCTCTCGTTCCGGCGGCACACGGAGCACAAGAGCGCGCCGCCCACACCGTGTGCGGAGCCCCCGGCGGTCACGCCTCCGTCCCTGCAGCCGCCGCCCCTCGAGAGCCCGCTCGACTGGAGCGAGCGGGGCATCGGCGACGGACTCTCCAACCAACAGGACAGCGACTTTGGTACTTATGATTTCTATATGCTAGCAATTGTTGTATCTAATGGTACTTGCTGCTGCATTAAATTAAAATCTTAAGAAATTCGTAACCCTAATTAAGGTTTCGTTCTGAAAGATGCTAGAGATAGTTACTCTAATATGTCTCGAAAATTAATTATGTGCGACACCGTTGTACAATAATTATATTACAAGCTTTTATTTAGTTTCACCTATCTGGGTTTTTGTAATGGAATCTTGCAAGTAAAATTTAACCCACTTCCTAGTGTCCGATTGAGCTGAAATAGCACACTAGTTCGGTTCCCGATACAATACACGTTTACCTAAATGCCGCCATTTTAGTCTAATAAGGCGGAAGTTAAAAAAATGGCGATTTATCATTTCCATAGTGACCCTCATGATATGGGCATCAAATGAAAGGGCTTGATAAGCGAAACACATTAAGTAACGTGACGTCATTATCAATCCAATATGGCGGCCGCCGCAAAATGGCGATTTATTATTACAAACTTTTATTTAGTTTCACCTGTCCCGGTGTCTGCTTGTCTGTCTGTAATCAAATCTTGCAAGCTAAGTTTGACTAAACGTCATTCTAAATCCAATATGGTGGACTCCCAAAGATGACGGACTATGTTTTTTTATGCAGCCCCTTGATATGAATATCAAATAAAAGGGTTTGCTGAGAAGAATACGAACAAAATAAAAACAAAAAATAAAAAATAAATTAATAATAAAAAAGCATTTTTAAAACAAGCTTTTATCTAAATCTCTAAAAAGAACAAAATAAACTTCAAATTAAATCAAACCCAACCATTTATTACATCTCACAATTTACGAGTATATAATATAAAAGCTATATAAATCACGCGACAAGCTTTTATACCATATAAATTGGGGTTCGATTCATTTTAAAGTTCATTTTCTTCTTTTAATAGCATTTAAATAAAAGCTTGTTTTTAAAAATGTTTTTTTACTATAAATTTATTAAATAAAAGTATACTTTAGTAAGATAATATTCTGTTGCAGACGAGTTTTCATCGCAAAGCGACTGCTCGACGGAGACACGCGAGGAGAAGCTGGCGGCGGGAGCGGGCGAGGTTTCGGGAGCGGGGCCGCCGCACCATGGCTGTTTGGGCAAGTGCCGAGCGCTCTACGCGTACGAGGCGCGGCTCGACGACGAACTCACTCTCGCGCCCGGTCAGTACTCTCTGTTTTACAAATTTTCGATTTAATTGTCAAGGGCTGAAAATCAATCAGAAATAAAAATAAGAGAATCAGATGAAAGTCTCAGTATTTGAAAGTGCAATAGATCATTAACATTTTAAATTTGTAGGAGTTTAAATGGTTTAATTCCAATCATATTAAGGATTAGCGACTTATCTTCGCTTCACTCGGGTGTATACGTCTAGGTACGTCTTAAATATAAAAAGTTATTGCAAGTGCACCTTACGAGATAGACTCATGCTTGATATTGGTGACTGTTAAACTAACATGTTTAGCCAGCGTTATCCATGTCACTTTCTAAGGATGACTCGAACCAGTTATGGTAGTAAAAGATATACTAAATGTTGACTTGAGTAATAAGTTATCGCTACACAAAATTTAATAAAAATCAGTTTAGTGTTTTTTGTGTGAAACACACACAGACATACCTACTCGTACAGACATATAGACAAAAAGTCTATTAACTATAGTTTTAGGGACTACCTATATTCTGTACAGAATATGTTGCAGTCCTTGTTTTTAAAAAATAATTTTTGTACAGATTTCGCTAACTATTTTATGATATTATGCATAGATTACGAATAACAAAAAAAAAAAAAAAAAACTTTACAACAAAATGGTAAAAACTTTCCAAAAAAAATAAAGATTTAATATTGTGTTAATTCAACGATTTTTAGGCTAACTGTCTTAGCTAAAAATTGTGGCTCTAAAATTTGATTCTAACGTATTGGGCTTGTTAAATCAAATAAAATAAGCTCAAACTCAAAGTGTCTACTATTGCCGTAGTCCGTTGAAGAATTAGTACCTACTTACAAAGATTGTCTAAATTGGATAATAAATGACAGAGTCCTGAGGTAACAAAAAATACAGCCGAATAGAGAACCTTTTTGTCCGTTAAAAAATCAATTACTGTTCGTTAGTTTCACTAAAACTCAAAAATAGCTGGACCGATTTAAATAATTCTTTTTTTGTTTTGTTGAGGGTGTGTCAGGGGTGGTTTAAGAATAAAAATCATTGGGAAAATAAAAAAAAAAATAGCTGGAAAATCGAAAAGTTTAGAGGTGTTTATTTTGTATGAAAATGATTAACCATTAAAACGTATCTAGGGACGAACCCGGGCGAAGTCCTTGCGCTCGCGCGGGTTCGAGTCGCTAATGTATAGATATTTTGCGAAAACTTGCACGAGTCGTCTTGTCACTAGTGTATCTGTTGACTGACTACTGTAAGGGTCTCTGCCCACTACACTCTCATACCATGACCGTGCATTGAACGTATCAGGCACGGAAACGAGCACGGCACGGACTACTATGCCCACTAGACCGTATCAACAGCGTATCATGCCCGTACATAACGGTTATTGTGACCGTAACATCCGCGTACCATCTGCGAATCAACCGGGTATCAACCGCGTATCATCCGCGTGTCATATCCGTATGGTTCCCGTTTTAGTATTACCTGTTGTTTCTAGATAAATATCACTAATATTGAAGTATTAGTTACAATATTATAATATTGCCAGACGAATATATTAATATTACCTAATGCTGAGAAATATCGCTACTAACCCATCTTTAATAACGATTATCGCCCATCTCTACAAGACAAGCGGCAATACGTAACCGGCTTAGAACGGTCATCATACGCGGTTATAACGGTCATCATATGCGTTTATAACTCGTATGCTCACCGTTTCAACAACGTCGCGTGTCAGGCACGGAGCGTACCGGCACCGGCAAAATATTCTCGCCGACAATAATTGTTGACGCTCCGTGCGCGGCACGCGACGGTGCCGGTCGGTGACGGAACGGTCTAGTGGGCAGAGTCTCATACATTTCAATACAAAGAATATTTTTTTGCCTGACACGCTCCTAGCACGGTCATGATATGAGACGGGGTAGTGGGCAAACTCCTTAAGCTGGAAATATTAATAAGTGGTTATTTATAATCAGGTGATATTATCAACATCTACGAGAAGCAAGACGACGTGTGGTGGAGCGGCGACCTCAACGGAGCTTTCGGCATCTTCCCATCTTCCTACGTGGAGGAGATCACATCCTGCATATAACGCAATCCCATGCGTGCACACGTAGTCTCACAGCGCGTCTCTGTTAATTCCCACTGGGAACTAGTCGAATGAGACTGAGACGCATTATTGTGTCAATTTCGGATGCAATGAATACTTGTAAAGTAATGAAATCGTATCTCTGTTCTTGATTGTCGATTGATGATGACAATGATTATAATTAAAATATTGAAAATTTAATGTACCCTTGTTAATACAAATATAAATAATATTATAAATTTACGATAACAAGACAAAATGTATATAATCGCTAGAGATAGAATTGTGTAAAATCTAATGTTAACGTTACGTTAAGGCACAAACTAAGATACGTGAAGTTGTTGATACTGCGCTGCGACTGTTACGTACGACTCGGTGACGAGTTGCTGTTATATATATTATACAGTTATTTATAAAAGTGGGCATGAGTTAGATATTACACAAGCACAAAGAGCAGTGAGAGGAATATTCTGGTTAGCGTGTTAACGTGTAGTGAGCTAACAACTTCGCGCGACATCACTCCGACGGCTACGTATGTATATACAAAAATGGCGTATCATGTGTGGCGTAGTGAGTGGTATAAACCATCAATTCAGTTCATTTTGCACTTCGCACGAGTTTGTTAGCTGACGATTTTATTTACTAACAAGCGACGACTTAACGGAGAGAAGTAAGTTAAATATTTAATAAAAATGCTTAGTTAATTATTTATAAGAGATATTGTATAAATATAAGGGAATAAATACGTGCTATTTGTGTGTGCGACTTGCGAGGCACGCGCTCGCGCACGGGTCTACACCTACCAAGCTACGCCGTAAGCTAGTGTACGTTATGTTTTAAAATTAAACCAAAGTATTGTATTTGTATGTAATAAACAACAGGTGATATACGCATAACTGAGTGTAGTTTAGATGCTGTTTATTTTAATATAAATATCTTGTTCACCGTTTTATATTGTTTTATTTCCGCCGCGCCGTCTGTCGGGCGACGGGTGATGCTCTGGTCGGAGGAAGGTTGCAAATAAAAAACGCGACGAGATGACAACAAATTGTTTATTAAAATAATGTTCATACATTACAGTATTGGCAAGAGGACTACTGTCCAATTATCTAAGTTAATGCCTTCCACTGAAGACTCCTTGAGGCGTGACGGTAGTGACCCAAGGGGTGGGGAGAGGGGAGAGTGGGGCGACCACATACATAGTGAATTAAATTCTTGCAAGTGTAGACGATAGTTGATAGATTAAAAGTTAATGTAAGTTACACAACAATACACAAACACTGATTTTATCTCAATTGGCAGTTGAGCAACACAAAACGACCTAAATCCACCCGTACGTATTGTGCATTCACAATGCAATGTGATGTGCACAATCGTACAGACGTATTTACTCACATAATTAATCGTTTTTTACAATCCATTAAAGCCTTAGGCCCGCAGTACGCCTGCACTAATATAGAGCTAATACTTACATCTAAGAGCAGTTGAATAAAGTATAAACGATAAGTGACAACATAACATGTCGCCTACACTTGCACCGTGGTTCATCAAACAAGACACAATAGCTTCATATTGAGCATCAACTGTACTAAGAGTTCACACGCCACACAGTGTGTATGATACACAAGTCATATAGAACAAGTTCTATGTACTCGATCGAATAATATACAAAAAACAACAAATATAAAACTAATCTAATTTAGAAATTTATTTTATCACCATTTTAAATGGATAAATTTTCAATGGCCTAAAGCTTTCATTTTGAAGAGCGCCAGACGGACATCGGCCGGCGCACGCGTGAGATCTGTTACATTTAATTAGGTATATAAAAATGAACAACGTTCACATTACAACTATCACTTTACAACTACACCATATCCTTACAATAAATAATTTTAGTCCTACACGAGTTTCACTCTTAACAAATAATTTCCCAATGTTGTGGTGCTTTAGATAAGATATATTTATATAAATACGAAACGAAAACGTGCTGGAGCATGGTCGCCGGCGGGCGGCAAAGTCGCGCCCGGCGCCGGCGCTGGTCGCCCCCAGCCAGGGACTCTGCACTAAAGCAACCGAAACAGTCCCTCACTCGATACAATTACAATAGCTACGGTTTGCAGACACAACGTATCTCAAATACAATATATCTGTTCCCAGAGGTCGCGATCCTTCACATAAATACATTACACATCACGATACTAATTCTTTCCTTAAAATTTAATTAATGGACTCTTTCAAAAATACCTATAAACTTTAGATAATAAATCGAAAATATATTCCCTCTTATATTGAATGAGACTCGATCGTTGTAGCTCGTGCGTCGCGTCGAGTCTCTGGGGACAGACACATACACACTGCGTAGTATCTCGTACCATGACGTAATGAGAATCACAATTGGGATGCAATTCCTTTGCACTTATTACTTACAATTCCTACGACATCTAAGTTAATACATAATATATATCATTAAACATATATCAATATCTGTCCTGGCGGGGACAGTCTCGCTCGGCAAGTGGACTGTCTACGCACAGCACTAGTATGGCATACAGGTATAAGTGGGATATATTTATAGATACATGGAGAATCGCAGTTACAGTTATTTAAATATTCGGTTCCTAACTTAGTGTTTGTGCGTGTGTGTTGGTGTGTGCGTTTGTGGGTGTGCGCGTGTGTGCATGTTACACGTGCGCTGATGTGTGCGTGGACGCGGACGTCCGCTGCACTCGCGTAGCTGTAGTAGCTTTATAGATGCGTGTTTGTACATACAGCTTGGGGCCGCGTCGGCCATCAATAGTTCGCATGAATATATGTAGTCTAAGATACATTTGTATACATATAAAATACGATTATCGAATATAATCAATAAGATAATTGTAAATATTAAGAATTAAGGTGAATCGAGGTTCACGCGCGGGGGATGTTCACGCGCTCAGTACTTAGCCTATTATCAGTTGGCAATCCTTATAGCGCGAAATAACTTCAAAACATAATATTTCTCGTCTACTAAGTATTTACAAAATTACACTACACGTACAATTTTGCTGCCGAATAAAAAAATAAAGTATAGTCTGCACGCTGCTGCGGCGGGCGGCGCGGCGGAGCGCAGTGCGCCGTGCGTTAATGATTTACAACATGAAGTCCATAAGATACAAACACATCAACGAGCACGCCACGTGTAAACACTACTAAATAAAGTATGATAACCTACTACGTACAAGAGAAACGATACAATATTATAACATTTAATGTTCATATCAAGTGATCATCGTCACTGTGCACTGGTGAATGCCATCCAACTAAACTTACAAGAAACAAGCGCGACACGAACACGAGACGAGAGCGTGGCGGACGGGGCGCGGGGAGCGCGGGGGGCGCGAGCACGCTAGCGGCCTAGCACACTACGGCGACTACACTTACAAATAACTCTCATATTTACCGTACTTAATGTGCAAGACATTTGAGAACGGAGACCTAGCCTATATACATACATCTCACCATAGAATACAACTTATAGGATGGGGAAATAAAACACACGTCCGCTTACCGATCAATATAAAATATAAAAGCATCGATTACACAATATGAGACAACTCAACTTAAAATAAATATAAAAACAACTTAAAACAATATAAACAGAAAATCGTCTATTAAAAATAACATTCTAGTACAAGATAAACCTCTGTGATGTATCTGGGCATCAATTCAAAAGCTGATCGAGGTAAATGTCTTGAAAACGCTTAAAATATGAGAAAACATGTACGATGACTTATCCCGACGATAGTTATGCTATACTTATGTATATATCAATAATAATAACTTGTAAATATGTTCATTCAGATAATTGATTAAATTGAATAAATAATAATAATTAAATGATTTTATTTGAAAGCATTACGAATGATACCAAACAGCAAATGTACTTGAGTATCGGACTAGAGATATCGCAGGAGGAAGATTTGGGGTAGTCGGAGGGTGCGTGTAGGGAGAGAGGGAGAGAAGAGGCATTGTATACAACAGGCAAGAGACTAGAAATTGAGCGAACGAGTGGACGACGTGGAGGAAAAAGAATACCAACTAAACGTCACTAGTACTACCTCTACTTACAACTACCATATATATGTGTGTACATGTAATGTACGGTCTGTACGTATATTACGCGACGCAATACAATGAAATATTGCGAATGTCTCGTACACAACTTTGTTCTTACGATTAAATAAATCTACAATGTCAACTCAATGACCCGCCAGTTTCTGGCTTCGAATCCTACGAGTACATAAAATTAATATAATAAATAACAATTCTCCTGCGGCCCGACGCCCAGCGCGGCGCCACACTGTCGCGCCACTGAGGACGTCAGATCCTCAAAGTGTTTAAAGCGAATATGATAAGCGGAATAAAATTGTGTAAGCATTAAAATGGAACAAAACTTGTGCTATGTGCGCGTGATGCCACCTGCAGCAATATCGTAACAACTAAAATAAACTTTGGCCAAAGTATAACATATCACACGAGGTAGTCCTCTGCTTCTTTCCTTGACCGCGTGGGAGCGTGTGCGACTGACGCTACGTAGAGTCATTTATTCTAAAATGTCTTCCTCTTGCCTTTATTAATTAATAATAATTAGATTTGAGAAAAGAAAATTTTAAAGTCCATGCACAGGGCTGGAGTAGTTTCTAGACAAGTTGCATCAAGACGCTGATATGTACATACGTCGTCCATCACACGCATTCGATGCATTCCTCTACTATTTACAATATACGTGCCCCCCACCGGAGCGCTCCGGGGGTACCGCCGAGCGTCCCGGGGCACCCCCGAGCGTCCCGGACAGCCCCGGGCGTCCTGGGGCACCCCCGAACGTCCCGGGGCACCCCCGAGCGTCCCGGGCACCCCCGGGCGTCTCGGGGCACCCCTGAGCGCCACGGACACTCCCGCGCGGTCAATTGAAATCGGACTTAAATAAAAATACTTGTATTTGTGAGTTAGCCCGGGAGCGGGCGCGGGCACACTTCACTCGTACTCTTGGAGCCACGCGAGATACTTATCAGTCTAGAGAAGGTAGAAGCAAAATATCTCTAACTAACCGAAAATATATTGCGCATATAAAATATATGACAAAACTAAAATTCATATAAATCATTTGTTAAACTTGAAGACCTTGTTTTGGTATTGTAAAGATTACACCTTAATCGATTTTACATCCACATTAAATCGTTGGATTTTATAACAATTTTGTTTATAAAAATAATTATTCTTAAAGAATTTGCACATCAATAGTATAAAGTAAATATATATTAGTATAATATGATATTTATATTTAACAATCCATACAATACCAGAACTCGGAGGCGTACAGTCGCCGGAGCGCTGCAGGCCTTCGCGCCGAGCTCCAACTACACAGCAGTGTAGGTACTACTGCATTGGAGACACGAACAATTCCACACAACCATACCTTTAACTTCACACTTGTGCCATTTCATACAACTCACAATTCAAATAAATAAACATAATTATAAAAAATATAACACGAGTACTTTGCTCGCTTTGCTCGTCCACTAACGCAGGCGCCACGACGGAGCGTCGCATGTCGCTACAGTATCGGTTAGAGCCCTGTGTAATATTAGACGCAGGGCTCGAAACCGGTTTAAAAAAAACTGTTAATTTCGGTAATGTAATTTTTAATTCATCGCTCGTTCATTAACCGGTAATAAAAACGATCGGTTTAATAAACCGAAATAATAATGGTTAACGGTTATTCTTAGGGAAAGGTTCGACTTAGGTTTTGATACCGGGAGAGACCGATTAATTCATTCATAGGTAAGAGACGTACATGTTTCCGTCTACCAAACAATTCACCATTAGCAAAGAATCGCCAAATGTAAAGGCACAGAAACTCGTTTTAAACGGTTAATTTCGACCACGTAACTGTCAAAAACTGTTTTCCCAGAGTTCAACCGGTTAAAAAACGTCACCGAAACCTTAAGCCGAAAACCTTTACGGTTATAGGTCAATGAACAAAACCGATTTAAAAATTGAACAAGTTTCCAAGCCCTGATGAGACGTAAAGGAAACAGTAACATCGAACAATCTTGCAGTTTATGTACACTGGGGCCATACGTCGCGGCGACAAGTGTGAGTGCGCGGGTCCAAGGCCACTCACGACGGTCGCCTACAGCGTACGTACTACGTATATGGCAGTGCTAACTCCGCAGTACTCTCACTAATTCTTAAAATGACTTGTAATTTTGTAAAATTGATTAAAAAATAAATCTATATCAAAATCAAACTCGGCCTTGGACTCGGGCTGATTGTAACCTACATACATACATACTTTAAAAGAACACTTGTAGACTACAACGTTTGTCTGTCGGTTTGTTTGATTGTTCACATTCACATAGAGATACCCGTGTAGTAATATTTAATGTGAGACAATGTACGAGTGGATGTCTTAATAATACTGGTGTTTGAATGAATCTGAATAACTGCGTCTGGTACACTAGTTGAATGTGTCCACTTTTCTGAAATAAAAAAGATAAAAAAGTTAGAATGTGAAGTACTGCCAAGGTTAAGTGCGTACAAATAACAAAAATTTATTCTTATTTATTATGCATCTTTATTTATTATGCCAGCCGATAAAAATTAAAGCACACCGACTTCGAAAATATCTGGTTAGGTATCTGTTCTAAATGAAAACTCCCGTCTAGTTATTTTTTACTTTTTAGTGACTGGTAGTCAGTTTTTTTAACTCTTCATGAGTTAGGTTTTATGCAGTCGGGTTTTTTATTTTTATGACATATTTTTTGTTTTATTTACAGCTTTTTTGTTTTTGCCAATTAGACATTTGAAGTTATATTTAGTCATTTTTTGTCCTAAATTACTTTTAAACATATTAATTATATATATTTTTATGATCGCCTTTTAAAAACCTATATTTTGATACCCCACTCAATTGGTTTGGAAGATTTTTTTGTAGACATACAAATTGACGCCTGAAATCCGCCATTTCAATTTTTAACTGTTTTTATAGTCTATGACACTCGCGTTATCAAGACGAATCTAACGACGTGCGAATCATCAAAATCGGTCCACGAGTTTGGTCTCTAGACTGCTACAAAGGAACAAACATACATACAGTGCCCTCCAAAAATTAGTTGAAATCATCAATAATGTAAGAAATGTAAAAAAACTATGACAAAATAAAATCGTGGATTTAATAACTATTTATTAAAATATAATCAATTTAGAATATTTCTATTAATAAAGCAATCATAACAATTTTAATAAATACAATTTATGTAAATAAACAGTGAAGTTACGATGCCAAAAGTTAGTTGAAATTGTTGAAAAATTATTTTATGGATTATGTCTTTGCTAATATCTTAACTTTTAATATTTCGTATGATCGCCATTATTCTGCAGAACTGCTTTGTGTCGTCTAGGCATTGATTCTACAAGATTTTGTAATATTCTGTCTGGTATAGTCGACCATGTTTCAAGAACTTTATTTTAAAATAAATTTCTGTTGCGCCTTACCGAAATTGGTATCCTGCGGTATAATTCATCCCAAAAATGTTTAATGGGGTTAATATTAGGTGACATTGAAGGACATTCCAGTAAGCTCACTTCGTTATATTCAAAATACTCTCTAGTACCCTTACTGTATGCTGCGGATCGTTGTCTTGTTGGACCTTGAAAGTCTGACCTAACCCCATTGTTTCAGCAGATTGTTTAAAATTGTCACTCAAAATATTACAATACATATGTGCTATCATCCTACCTTCAATTATTTGCAGTCGGTCCACACCATACCGAGAAAAGCACCCCCAATGGCATCACACTCCCACCGCCGTTTTTGACAGTAGGCCGCAAGTATTTGTCGTTGTAAGAATTATCATTGCTACTGCGCCTACAGTTTTCCGAGGTCGATTTCCAAGTAGTTGGAACTCTGATTCATCTCTAAAGGGAACTTTCTTCCTAAAATGTATTGGCTTATCCGAATACTTGAGGGCAGAGAAGAATCTTCGTTTTTTGGATCGATATTATTAAAGGTTCTTTTTGGCAACGTGACCTCGTAAATTAGCATCATGCAGGCGTGGCCTGATAGTAGTTTCACGAGGTTCCTGCTTCCTATAATTGATCTCTGATCTCTCGTATCATAATCCTGGGATTGATTAGACACTGCCGCATTATTTGTCAATCATCAACAGAAGTAGTAGCTCTATGACGCCCCGACCGTGGCCTCTCTACAAGACTAAGACATTTTAAACCCTTTTTTATTATTTTTCGCACCCTTTTAGGACTAACTTTAAATAATTTTCCCACGGTACTAAAATTTTAATTTTTTGTATCCACACACAATCTTTGTTCTTTCTTCTATAGTTAGTTTTCCCCTCGGAGCCATTCTTTATTTATACTCACTTAAATCACCTTATAATATCTAATTATTTAATGAAAACTACTTACACTGTTCTAACAATATTAATAAATAAGTTTAAAATCGCGAGACTATCGTAAACCGGTGATAGATTGCTACTTCAACTAATTTTTGACGCACTTAGTTCAAGTAGTGTGCAAATAAACATGGATTATGGACAACAGCAAAATGAATTTCGATGAATTCCTTGCTGTATGTATTAGAATAGTGTATCCGAACATAAATAGTAAACAGTTCAATCATTAAAACTGCATATTTTAGAAAATATATGACAAAATTGACGAGGTGAATAGATTTCAACTAACATTTGGAGGGCACTGTACATACATACATACATAAATAGACTTATAAACACGCTACCCTCATTTGCGCCACGCAGTCGGGTAAAAAGAATAAATTGTTGCTCAAAGGTTCCGAAGAAGGGCTAATAATATAAATACATCGCCTGCGTTGCTAATTTATAATCCAAAACATTAATCAAGTTTTATGTATGTTGTAAAATTATCTTTTGAATTTATTTGTTGAAATTACTAATACGAGGAACTATATATTAAAATAGCCTAAAAAAGTTTGATAATTACTTGTCAACAGGAAGTAAAAGTAGCAAATATTTATATATTTGTTTTAATATTTATTCTACGCGCAACTTTCACTTCCTTAAGTAAAAAATATGTATTTGAGACAAAGTAGTACATTATCATGTACGCGTCAATCTTTGGAACAAATTCACTTGTAGTAACTTTATGTTAAGGCACATATTACACTTAGGCACTTAAGAAATTACCCATGGTGATATTCAATTTGTAGTCACCGAGAAAATAAATACGAAATAGTACTGAGAAGATCATGTAATTGACATTATTTTATTGAATGCTAATACTTACTAATATTATAAATGCGAAATTAACTCTGTCTGTCTGTCGCACTTTCACGCCAAAACTACTGAACCAATTTAAATGAAATTTGGTACACAGATAGTCTAGAGCCTGAGAAAGGTATGTCCTTTGGGATAGTTTTTACACCGAAAATTATCCCTTAAGGGGGTGAAAAGGGGGATGGAACTTTGTATGGGGAATCAATCATTTTTCAAGTAAGGGATATAAAACTCATCATACCTATCCTACTAATATTATAAACGCGAAAGTTTGTAAGAATGTATGTATGGATGTATGTTACTCTTTTACGCCAGAACGGCTCAACGGATCTGGATGAAATTTGGCACAGAGATTAGCCCAAGCGAAATGCAGTTATTTTTAAGAAAAAATAAAATATTGAAAACCTGAAGTTTTATGATTTTAAAATGTTGGCAGGTATATAAGGAATAGAAATTCATAAAATACCCCCGATGCCCAGCCACCCCCGAGAAATGGGGGGATGCAAAGCGTAGAAAAATAGTTTTTTTCAATTTCAGGCTTACTGTGACGTTCTACCGAAAAATGTTTTCTACAAAAGTTGTAGGTCTAGTAAAAATCTACAACTTTTATTCATAACATTTTTTTACAACAACCTCAAACTTTTCGAGATATTTGCAAAAAACTCAGTTTTTAATTTTTTCTTGGTTTTTTATTTTTAATTTCTAGAATAATCCTTTGATTTTCATGAAACGAAGGTAATGTAATTTAGAAAATATATAGAATAAATAAAAAAAAATTTGAAATTGAAATGTTCAGCCATTTCTGAGAAAAGTTTGTTTTATGGTCTCGAGAGGCCGAAAATCACCCCCAACTTCAAGTGGACGTTTACATTTAAAAATTTTTTTGTACAATTTTCAGATAGGGCTCATTCTTTTCATCTTGAACTCTACTTTTTAAAGAAATAAAAACATTGTATGGTTGCTCTGTAAGAACACTCTTAAAAATTGAAAACATTGGAGAAATCGATAATTTTTACTTTGTAAACTACATTTTTTTTAATTATCATTGGAAAAGTGTACTTTATTAACCAATTTTTTACAAACTGATTATACCACTGTGTTTTTCGGGAAAAAACGAAAGAAATAGTATTCTTAAGTTTTTATTTTGACACTTATTATTTATACAATATCGTCGTAAACATTCCAACTTTGCAATTTGACGAGTCGTAAAGAAATAATAAAAATTGGAATTCACGTAAAGTACACCTTTTTCTTTTGTGTTTTTTCCAGTAGAATCTATTTATGTTATTATTTTTTTGAATTTAACGATGTTTTATTAATTTTTGATCGATTTTGGAGTTAAATTTATTGATTTTTTCTAAAAAAATAGATTTTAAGGTAATTACAAAAAGAAATGAAATTCATTTGTAATCTAATCTTGTTTATTCATTAGTTAAAAGTATAATTTAAAAAAATTAAGTTGATATTTACAAAATTTTGTCATCGTTTTGTTAAAAAAATCATAAAAAATGTAAAAAATGAAAAAAATAATAATTAAAAACAAAAAAAAGTACATTAAAGGGCAATTTCAAAAAGATTTAAATTTTTAAAATTACTCTTTAATGTACTGTGCATCTATCAAATGCTTAGATATTGATGATAAAAAAAAAAGGATGCCTTTTTATTGAAAGTCGAATATCTCAGGAAAAAATCGACGTAAAGAGTTTAGTAAAAACTTTTTTTTTTCATTTTATACATTTTTTTATGATTTTTTTAACAAAGCTATGACAAAATTTTGTAAATATCAACTTAATTTTTTTTAAATTACACTTTTAACTAATGAATAAACAAGATTAGATTACAAATGAATTTCATTTCTTTCTGTAATTGCCTTAAAACCTATTTTTTTAGAAAAAATCAATAAATTTAACTCCAAAATCGATCAAAAATTAATAAAACATCTTTAAATTCAAAGAAATAATAACATAAATAGATTCTACTGGAAAAAAACACAAAAGAAAAAGGTGTACTTTACGTGAATTCCAATTTTTATTATTTCTTTACGACTCGTCAAATTGCAAAGTTGGAATGTTTACGACGATATTGTATAAATAATAAGCGTCAAAATAAAAACTTAAGAATACCATTTCTTTCATTTTTTCCCGAAAAATATAGTGGTATAATCAGTTTGTAAAAAATTGGTTAATAAAGTACACTTTTCCAATGATAATTAAAAAAAATGTAGTTTACAAAGTAAATATTATCGATTTCTCCAATGTTTTCAATTTTTAAGAGTGTTCTTACAGAGCAACCATACAATGTTTTTATTTCTTTAAAAAGTAGAGTTCAAGATGAAAAGAATGAGCCCTATCTGAAAATTGTACAAAAAAATTTTTAAATGTAAACGTCCACTTGAAGTTGGGGGTGATTTTCGGCCTCTCGAGACCATAAAACAAACTTTTCTCAGAAATGGCTGAACATTTCAATTTCAATTTTTTTTTATTTATTCTATATATTTTCTAAATTACATTACCTTCGTTTCATGAAAAACAAAGGATTATTCTAGAAATTAAAAATAAAAAACCAAGAAAAAATTAAAAACTGAGTTTTTTGCAAATATCTCGAAAAGTTTGAGGTTGTTGTAAAAAATATTATGAATAAAAGTTGTAGATTTTTACTAGACCTATAACTTTTGTAGAAAACATTTTTCGATAGAACGTCACAGTAAGCCGGAAATTGAAAAAAACTATTTTTCAACGCTTTGCGTCCCCCCATTTCTCGGGACTGGCTGGGCATCGGGGGCATTTTATGAATTTCTATTCCTTATATACCTGCCAACATTTTAAAATCATAAAACTTCAGGTTTTCAATATTTTGTTCCCAAACTGCATTTCGCTTGGACTAGATAGATTATAGTCTGGAATAACACACAACCTACTTTTTAACCCGAAACAATAACAGTTCCCGTGGGATAGGTTTGTTACTCTCTCAGGCCAGAACGGCTGAACGGATCTGGAAGAAATCTGGTATAGAGATAGACTATAGTCTGGAATAACACATAAGCTACTTTAAATCTGGTGCAGAGATAGACTATAGTCTGGAATAACACATAAGCTACTTTTTATCCCTGAAAAATGTATGGTTTCCATGAGATAGGTTTATAACTCTTTCACGCCAGAACAGCTGAACGGATCTGGACGTAATTTTACACAGAGATAGATTATAGTCTGAAATAACACATAGGCTACTTTTTATCCCGGAAAATGTACGGTTCCCGTAGGATGGGTTTGTTACTCTTTCACGCCAGAACCGCTGAACGGATCTGAATGAAATTTGGCACAGAGATAGATTTTAGTCTGGAATAATACATAGGCTACTTTTTATCCCGAAAAATGAACGGTTCCTGTGGGATAGGTTTGTTACTCTTTCACGCCAGAAGGGCTGGACGGATCTGGATGAAATTTGGCATAGAGATAGATTATAGTCTGGAACAGCTCATAGGTTTCTTTCATAGGTTCCCGGAAAAATTACGGTTCCCGTGGGATTGATTTGTTTTTGTTTTTCTAGAGGTGAATCCGAGCGAAGTGAGGGTGAGCCGCTAGTTAAAAAATATATTAAAGACTACTTTTAAATTTAAAAACAATAATCTTAACTAGTCGAAACAGAGTGACGGCTTGGCGTGATTTTTTGTGTGGAGATAGTTGGAGGGCTGGAAAGTGTCATAGGCTACTTTTTACCGCGGGATATTATTTTATTTCCATGGAAAAATACGTTATAATACAACCCACAACAACGTTTTTTCTTGTCACAATTTTCCGTAGTAGATTTTTTATGTTTTAAATTTATGTTTTATCTTAAAGCTAAATACCACTTTCTGTGCATTTCACATTGAAAATTATAGTTTCATACAAAAAATTTCAAACTTTCAATCTCTATTTTACCCCTGTAGAAGTGGAATTTCCAGAAATCCTGCCTTAGTGGATGTTTTCATCATAAAATGCATCAACTGCCAAAATTTTAAATTTTTACCCGTATGATTTAGGCTCTGCGTTGATGAATCAGTCAGGTAATTTTATATGTATAGATAGACGCGTCTCACCGTATCGAGCAGCTGGGGCCCGGCTAGTGCACAGCGCGTATCTGGTTGAGGTCGTCGTCGGAGTCGGTGTGGTGCGCCAGGTCAGAGCCCGCCAGCACGGTGAGGTGCGTGGAGTCGCTCTGCAGCGTACTGCACTCCCCGCCGCCCCCCGCCCCGCCGCCCACACTGCCCGCCGCGCCGCCCCCGCCCCCGCCCGCGCCGCTCCAGTTGTTGCACTGCGCCTTCTTCTGTAGCGCTTGCACATACGACTGGAACGGGTTGTACACATAATTACAATTATTGTACTTTAGATCAACTATGCTTTGGGCTAATTGAGAATATAATGTAAACCAAATTTACTATTTCCAATATTTTTGTCCGTATGCCTTAGTCGCATCTAAATTTACTATAAATTCAAATCTATACTAATATTATAAAGCTAAAGTGTTTGTTTGTTTGGTTGGTTGAACGCGCTAATCTCAGAAACTACTAATTCGATTCAAAGAAATCCTTATGCATCAGATAGCCCTTTAACTGAGGAAGGCTATAGGTTATATATCATCCCGGAAAAATGTACGGTTCCCGTGGGATAGATTTGTTTTTGTCTAGGGACGAATCCGAAGCGAAGCGAGGGTGAGTCGCTAGTAAATAATAAAACCTTATCGCGCTTTTGTCAGTGAGATGCGATACCTGGGAGATGACGTCCCCGTGCGCGGTGCGCACCTGGTACAGGTAGCGGTACTTGCGCTGCTTCATCTCGGCGCGCTGCTCGCGCGTCGCCGGCCGCGCCGCCTGCGCCTTCAGCCGCCGCTTCTGCGCGCTGATACCTGCAACACGCACGCACACGCACGCTACATTACTGCACACTGCACCCCTATAACGACACGGCCGGGAATTCGTTTATACTAAACTACACAAAATTTGTAATAAATTAATATAGTTTGCAATTACTTTTTGAAGCAAACAACAGTTAGACTGTAAAATTTTCAATCAATGATTTCTGTGTAATTTACCAAAGGATCATGAACACGGCCCCGTTTTCTCCACTTGACTAATTTATATAGTGTATGATCAAACATTGTCCATCATCAGAGTAATTTGACACATCGATATATGTATAAATAGACAAAGACAAAACAGTTCAGTACCTTTTTCTCCTCCGTTTTTCTTTTTACCCGGCTGCGACGAAGCCCAAAGGAGGGTTATGTGTTTGACCCGTATGTATGTATGTATGTCCGACCCTATGTTCCCTTGTAATTACTAAACGGCTTAACCGATTTTGATAATTCATATGCCGTTAGATTCGTCTTGATAACGCGAGTGTCATAGAGTATAAAGATATCGTAAAAATCAAAATGGCAATGGCGAAAAAAAAATTTTGGTCCAAATCTATCGAGTGGGGTAACAAAAATACAGGTCTTTAATAGGCGATTACAAAAATATACTTATAAGTTTCAATGTAATTTAGAATAAGAAATCTATACCAATATTATAAATAGGCAGAGTTTGTTTGTTTGTTTCTGATTGTTTTGCATTAGATAGTCCGTTTATTGCGGATAGCTATAGGTTACATATCATCATGTTACTACCAAGGGAGCGGAGCAGTAATCATAAATGATGAGCTTCATTCAGAACTGTACTGTAGTTGGAGACAGTTAAATGATTTTGTCTGAATCTGCATTATGGAATACAATTGTGTACAACATGCAGAGAGTATTCCATAATGCATCTTCTCTCCTTATTTTAATTGAAAGTTCCATTTTAAAAAATTATTTAATTTCAAAATTTAGAATCTCAAATTTTACCTTTTTTTTTTTACTGTGGACACAATGTTTACGATTTTAGAACTAAATAACTCTGCAGCTTAGAAACATACATACATATATCTGAAATTTTAAAGACTTTCCACAAATACCCCACAAGCTGAATTTTTTTGAGGAAGGACCAACCCTTTTTATTTTTCGTAAATTGATATAAATTGATAATTACTGTGACAGTCTCTGAGTACAGTAAGAGTAACATTACTATGACATGGACTGACCGACAAGAGACAAAATTACCTGGGGATGGCATCCTAAAACTCGCATCATACTAAGAAAACTATCGCACGGCCTCAGGGTCTTAAGCTCCATGTTCATTTTACTGAACTCTAAAATGAACACGACACATAGTATTTATATATACTTATTGTGTATTTTTTACGTTAATATAATTATAATCGATCGTTATTGAACGTTAAACAATAATATAATGCGCTAGTGCATCATATAACTGTTCTACGTCTCGTAACGCTCGACTGCTCCCCGCGCGAGGACTGCGGTATCGAGTGTCGCGCACTTATCCGTATCGTGATAATGGCGAGCTGAAGAATAAGATCAAATATGACGGTCAATTAATTAGGTTAGTGAAACTGAATATACACTCGCGTGCAACTGAATCGACTCAAGCCGTATATTGGTATAAAAGTTCGATTTTTAGGAAAATGGCTTATCCGATTTTCTTGTTATTTTTTGTTTGAAAGCCTAATCCTAATGAGAAAAATCGGTTGAGTAATTATTGATAAAATTTAATTTGACAGAAATGCATAAAAAATGAAGAAAAATGAAAACAAAAACATAATGAACTAAAAAATTATTTTTGATAAAAGTAAAGAAAATTAAAATTTTCAATACTTTGTATTGCCTCCCCTAGCTTTTATAACGGCTTGCATGCGATTTTTCATTGATTTTATCAATTTTTTGATAAAATCTTGAGGTATCGTATTCCATTCTTCCTCTAGCGCAGTTTTGAGCTCGACGATGCTTGATGGAGCCGTATCTCTAGCTCGCACCCTCCGTTTGAGCTCGTCCCATAAATGCTCAATGCAATTCAGATCAGGACTGAGGGCTGGCCACATCATCGTCTCAATTTGCACCTCTTGAAGAAACTGGCGAGTAACACTTGCAGTATGGCACCGAGCATTATCATGCATCAATAGAAAATCTTCTCCTATGTATCCTGCATAAGGTACAACATAATCGAGGAGAATGTTTTCCACGTACTTTTGAGCTGTTAGACCACCACTCCGACCACCACCAGGCACGAAAACAAGCTCGGTCTTCCCTTCATATGATAATCCAGCCCCCATCATGACTGAACCACCGCCATATGATACTGTTTCAACGAAACAGCATTGCGAGAACCGTTCTCCTGGACGCCTGTATACTCGGTATCTTCTGTCGTTGCCATGGAGACACATTCTGCTCTCGTCAGCGAACAGGATGGAGCTCCATTTCTCAATAGTCCAATTGAGGTGTTCGCGAGCAAATTGAAGTCGGGCTTGACGGTGAGCTGCGCTCAGTTTGGCGTCTTCTAATTGTCCACTGACTGACAGCAACTCCTCGAACCCTTCTGAGCTCCTGTTGCACATCAACGCCCGTGAGATGACGATTTCTCAACGAAGTTGAGACAATGAAGCGGTCGTCCGTCTCAGATGTGCTGCGGTGTCTATTGGTTTTTTGGTCTCCGAACGAAGCCACCAGTCTCTTGAAACCTTCTGTATACTCGTGAAACAGCTGATTGGCTCATGTTAAGTTCACGAGCGACTTGCCGTTGATTATGGCCCGCTTGCAACAAAGCTACAACTTGGGCCGCTGCTTCTGAGGTAGTGTCCATTGGATCGCGATTAAAATACTGGGAGCTTAACCACTTGAACCCCGCTGGTGCCTATGGGCACCACTTCCGGCGTTACCGTTAAACCCCGCTGGTACTCATAGGCACCACCTCGCCCGCTGCAATTTTATCACTTATTACACGACAAAATTAGTTTATTTTATGCCAAATGAGTGATACACGCAAACTTTAGAAGTTTTATCAATTATATAATAAAATAAAATTTTAATTAAATGCCGACAACGTTAAAAACAAACGCGTCAAAAATTGTTTAAATTTCAAGTGAAGAGCGCGCGGTTCGCTATTGTTTTTGTGTAATTTAAAATATTTAAACTAGTGAATTTGTGCCGTAAACGTATAAATATTTATTGTTAGTATTCTTTGCCACTATTGAGATACTAATAAGTTTATAATCACGTTATAAAATTAGTTTTTTGGTCCAACGAATTTTGATGTATAAAATTTGTAAAAGAAGTCGCCATTTTACAATATGAATTTTGACTATTAATCATTGATTTGGTGCCTGATAAAGGTAAATCACTAAATAAAAACTAATATAATTTCATATTTTCAGTTGTTTGTAGCATATTTCAATATTTTTATTATATAAAATATGTTTATTTACAAATAATATCTATAAGCTGTCAAATTTGACGTATTTGAACTCTCATCAAAGACCAGTTAGACATTGACACATGTCGATATGTGATATCGATAATATCAATATTTTAATATAAATATGTCATAGTGGGGAATAAAATGCTAAATATAATACTCTTATGTATTGTAAAATATAATAGTTATATGTAAAAGCCTAAATACAAAGTCAAACATAATAAACTACACTATAATGGGAATACCATTATAGTGTAGTTTATTACAGACGTTCAACCATATCTATATAATTAAAAATGAATGGCTAAATTTGTTGCTAAGCGCAAAACTTGAGGACGGCAAGACCAATTAGCCTATTTTTTTTCAAATATTCATTGAAGTCCTAGGAAGGTTCTTATGAAGAGAAAAAATAGAAAAAAATCACGGAAAAACGTAAAAACCACATTTTTCTTTTTACTTATTACTGTATTATTATGAACCCAACCTTAAAATTAATATATACTACTTGAATACATTTGTAAATTTCACACTTTCTCTTTCTACGATATACATTTTGACGTTGACTTTATTTGTTTGTTTGTACTTCTTCCACGTCGAAACAAAGTGCTGAATATTTGTGATTTTTTTGTGTGAAGATAGATAGAAGGCTGAAGAATGAAATTGGCTTTTTACCGCGGGAGACTATCTTGTTCCCACTGGAAAACAAGTTATATCTATTTCATACTAACCGTTAAAACGTATCTAGTGACGAACCTGAGCGAAGCGAGGGTGAGTCGCTAGTCTGAAATAACATAAGCGTTCCCTGACTGCCTCATCGGTCTAATAGTACTGTAAAAAGCTTTAGTAGTAGCGTATATTATTGAGTTGATCTACTGGGAAATACTCAGTAATAATAGTTTAGAAAAGCACTAAGTAACAAAAAAATATATACGTATTAAACTTGTGTCTACCATTTAAGTAACGTAACTATTCATGGTTACTTCGAATATTGGCGAGGTATTACACAGGCATTTAGAGTAAATTAAAGTCTTCTTTGACTATCTAAATGATTCTCTAGATTAGAGGAAAAGATAATAAAAGGGTTGGTAATCCTCGAGAACAGCTAATTTCTTAAAAGAAATCCTTAAATCAATAAATATTATGTTCATCTAATCTCTAATATTATTTTATCAAATTATTTTAAAAATAGCAAGATAGGAGTGCCAGTACATGGAACTAGTGAAAAATAATATTTAAGTACCATATAAGTGGTATAAATTTTTAAATTGAGTTAGATATTTCTCTTTTTATTAATTAATATTTAATTAATATATTATGTTACTTTTTCGTAATATATTAATTTACATAAATTAAATTTTTCATGATACGAAAGCTTGTGGACCAGAACTTTTATTCTCGCATTTATTAATGTTTTTATAATAATTTTATTTGTTATATTTTTATGAAAATTATACTTTATTTAATATTTTTTTATCTAATTTGTCCAAAAAATTACATTGTTATAAGTGCAATCACTTATTTTGATTTTTTAAATACTTATTTTTTTATGTTATAAATAAATATAAAAATTGTAATTGTGTTTATTTGTGTTTAACGGTTCACGAAAATAATCGATAATTTTTAGTGTTGTGGGGTACATCACTACGTACCAAAATATTATCAGTACATACTACATACATTATTACAGTCAAGTTCACATGTTTAAATGTTTAGTTTTTTGAATAAAAAGTATTAAGTTTTCATGCAGATGATAATGCTTAGCTTGTTCTTTTATAATTTGAGCTAAATTTATATACATAAACGTTAATTACAATGCAACACGAGCGTCTATAAAAAATAACCTCAATTTTTGTCTGTTTTAAGAAAACCATCCAAATTTTGATTACAGTGGCTTATTTTCAAGATTTATTAGTGCATATTAGTAAAGCAAAGACTATTCTGTATTTTAGTATTAGTTTTATTATGAATCCACCTACTATAACTCGGATGATTGATTTGAAAATTGCGCGATGAGCTGCGCAAATACAACGAAAGAGCCGTGAGTGCTATAAAGTTTTGAATTTGATTGTAACTAACAACTAATATAAATAAATCAAGAAATGGTTTTGTGCGATTACATGTTTATTCATAAAACAGTGTTTCAAATTTAATGTAAGTTTAAACCGTGGTATTGTCAGAAATCAATATATTACAACAACTACTACATTTTCAACTAACACTGATATATTGTCAGCTTATTTATAATTCATCAATAGTTTAAAGTGTATTTTGTATATTGTCATAAATGCTCATATTATTTAAAAACCCAAAACAGCTTATACATTTTAAATCGGTGCTATATTATTTGAATTATGAGTGTTTTTTTAAATCATGGTTGTATCGGGGAAAAATGAGGCGCGGGCTCGGTGTTTAACGGGTGTTGCATGTCAAAAAGCGCGGGGTTCAAGTGATTAAGGAGATGTGTACCTGTCAACGTCTAACGAGTGATTGATAAGAAATGTGGGTCATGTGAGCTTTTATACATGATTTAGTCTCGCAATTCGTGGATACCGCAACGAGTAATTTCTGTAACGCTCATGTTTGACCGTATTTATTTAAAAAAAAATTGTCATTGTTTATTTGAAAATTGCTATATTTATGAAAAAAAAATATATGTCTTTCGAATAAAAAACGGCTTGAGTCGATTCGGTCGTACGCGAGTATAGTATGTATTTTATTATTAAAGCTTTTTAATTTTTTATGTGTACGTAATGGCTTGGAAGAATAATGAGTTTGAAACATATGTGTGTATAATTGAAATATAATGAACACGCTCAGAGCTGCTGTAATATTTATGAATTAAATTGTAGAACCTAGCGTAAGCTCGTAATTTTCCCCAACATCTGATCGACAGAAAGACGAAATAATGAGAGACTAAATGAAAGAAAATATAAATATTATACAAGCGATATCGCTTTAGCCCGATTTCTACTTACTCTGCTCGTGGTGCGTGCCGGCGGCGGTGAGCGCGGCCTGCGCCACAAGCCCCACGAGCGCGGCGGCCGGCCACGCCGCCAGCGCCAGCCACGACAGCCGGCACGGCGGCGCCACCGCCGGCTCCAGCTTCGCGCGCTCCCACACCTGTGCACACACACGAACACAACGACCAATGAAAACCACACACACGCACACATACAGAAATACTAGACTTTATTAAAAATTTAGTTACCTATCTATTACTTTATGCTTGCAACTTCGCAAAAAATATTATTATTATTTTTATTTCGATATGACTTTTACTATAATTCTAGGCAATTATTACTTAGATTGATCATTGATGAATTTTAATTATTAGACGATTTCCTGTACATAAATTTGGAAAGTGGTCGGAGACAGCTTTGAACCATTACCATACCATGTTAAAGTAAAATATGAAACAAATACAATATAAAGCTATTCGTATATATAGGCAAAATGCACGTCGTATGTACTGACCCACTTGACCATGACCATGCGCTCGAGGAAGTAGTCGAGGCATGTGGCGATCATCGCACCGCCGTATACGCTCGTCCCGAACACCGTCAGCACTACAAACAGGGGACAAGTTACCATACCATTAAAGACTATACTAATATAATAAATGCGATAAACATATAAATACATGGAAGAAAAATACCTTAGATAATGATGATATAAAGTTCGAAGCCGGTAAACGAACAAACTAAAAATGCCAAAAAATCAACCGTCACTATTATACCTTGCGAAACGTATATCTCAAAGACAACGACGACAGCTGGGGCAGTGGCGGAGGGGGGGCGAGGAGGGTCCTATAGCATATCATCGCCGTTGATCGTTGTTGGTTACAACAATAATAATTGTTGTGTGCATTATTACTTTTTTGTTGTATGCATTATTTTTAACCCCCGACGCAAAAAGATAGGTGTTATAAGTTTGACGTGTTTGTTTATGGATATGTGTATCTGTGTGTGTATCTGTGGGTCTGTCTCTGGCATCGTAGCTCCTTAACGAGTGGACCGATTTTGATACGGTTTTTTTTTTGTTTGAAAGCTGGCGTTATCGAGATGGTACTTAGGTACGAGCCCCGATGCAAAATAGTTCGTCTAGTGTGAAATTTTCTCTCTGAGATTTTTTCTAACTTCATTATTTTTGTATATCTATATAAAATACTAGCGACTCACGCTCGCTTCGCTCGCGTTCGTGCCTAGGTACATTGTGACGGTTAGCTATGTTTATACATAAATAGTAGCTTACTACTACTAAGATATTCATTTAAATTATATAGCGATTTAACCTCGCTTTGCTTGGGTGCGTACGCCGTACGCGGATTTTGTTCACAATTTCATGGGTTTTAATTTTTTTCACGGAACCCTGATTCTTTTCTAAAATAAAAGTAGCCGAAGTTACTCCTTATCCCCCTTCCTCCCGTATTTCTGTAGTGAACAGACGTGTTTTGCGGAATAAACTGTGCTCAAAAATAATTAAGATATGACATTTTAACTAAACAAATTCTATGAGAATAATGGGACGGCAGAGATTTGAAGGAGGTGCATGGATCTACGAGTAATACCAGCGCGCACGAAGAAAAACTTGTCTGTGAGTAACTCACAATTATTTACTCACATCTAAATCCCAACGAGCGAGATAGATGGACTACACTAATATACAATCACTCGAGAAAACATAATTTATTGACAGCTACTTCTACTAAGCGTAAGCGACAGAGGTCTACATACACTAGACGCAAAACGATTTTGTTCTACATCGTCGATCGCCACCATTATAACTTGACCTCTGCAACTTACTGCGAATATATTTGTAATTTTTACTCCTATTCTGTTCGCCTGGTAATTTGGCTTATATTAGCCTTAGAAACATGCCCATAAACCGCACGCCCCCCACCTCACCACGCCCGCTAACGTCTGTCGCGGGGACAGACGAACCTGCCACCACATTACTTTGCTTTGAATCTACATTGCATCAGTGTGATTCCGCGCCTGACTTATCTGCTGACTCTAATATAACGGAACGGAAGAAAAGGAAGTTTGAGGGGATGGTTTCAAATTCTTTCGAGAAAATAAATAGAACCATGTTTGCTGCTTTTTCAAATAAACACAGGAGAGTTATTACGAGGATTTAATGAGTAAAATGAATAGTATAATTGATCAAAACGTCGAATTAAAAAAGAGTGTCGAAATGATGTCCGAAAAGTATGATGAATTCTTAAGTCGTATAACAACCTTGGAGGCAGAGAAGAGGGAAGACAGAAAGTTGATTCAACAGCTTGAGGATAAAATAGAGCTGCTTGAGCGCTCAACTCGGGCTACAGGTATAGAAATCCGTAATGTTCCAAAAACTGAGGGAGAGACAAAAGATGATCTTTGCGGCTTAGTCATGAACCTGGGACAAAGCTTGAACTTGGATTTCACTCAGAATGATTTGAAGGATGTGCACAGATTTAAAACAAAAGGCAACTCCTCTCTCATTCATGTTAATTTTACCTCAGTTATAGCCAAGGAAAAAGTCATGAATGGTATAAAAACCTTCAATAAGTCTAAAGATAAAAGTCAAAAGCTCAACACTACTCACTTGAAAATCAAACATATCAAATAACCGGTTTACATATCTGAATGCCTTACCTATAAAACACAGAAATTATACTATCTTGCAAGAACACAACACAAAAACTATGGCTAAAGCTTCTGTTGGACCTCGCGTGGCGTCGTTTATCTCCGAAAAAAAACCGGTGACCCCCAAATTCGAATTAACTCGGAAGCAGATCTTGAAAAACTTCGATGTTCTAATTCTACATGGCTAGTTTTGTATATTAATTTAAGTTTTATATCAAATTTAATACATGTTAAAATCTATCATACTCTTTTACACACAACCCTTACAATTACAAACATTTACACCTCAATTATGCACCTCATTGCACACGATAAACATACTTATATACATAACCACAATAAATTACTATACATAGTTATATTATTACACTATCACGCACAAACACACACTCACTCACTGTTAAATCCGTTTGGTAATAGTTTATATAATCCATATTTTTATACTATTTTACAAGCTTATATTTGTTTTCTCAGTCTCTCAGTTACAACATGCAGTCAACATACGGTCACTTATTTATGCGACATATTAATTAATATTATAATTTCATAAATGGCTCTATTAAATAATATTATACAAGATTTGGATAAACTTTCGGTAGCTTCATCATATAAATGTGATACTGAAACATGTTGTAAATTAATTAAAGGTACGAGTAAATCATTTAACATTATTTCCCAAAACATTAGAAGTATACACAAAAATTTAGATAACTTTATTGTACAACTTTCTAGATTTACTTTTGAAACTGATATTATCATTCTCACGGAATGTTGGTTGTCGGAAGATAGACCACCACCGTCTATTGTAAACTATTCTTGTCATTTCTCTAAAAAATATCTCAACCAAAACGATGGCATTGTTGTATACACCAAAAATGAAATAAAATGTACAGTTGTAGAACCGGAGCAAGTAGGTGCAAATTTCCTTTTGATTATGATTGGCTGTGATATTACTATTTTGGCGGCATACCGATCGCCTTCTATACATTGTATTGATAATTTTCTTAACTCTCTTGACAATATACTACGTCCTTGTACAAGTAAAAATATTATTCTTATTGGTGATCTCAACATCGATATTAAGCCAAATAACGTGGATAGAAATAGTTCCACATATTTAAATCTTTCTGTCGAATTAGGTCTACTCCCAGGTCACACGTTGCCAACCAGAAAAAACAATTGCCTGGATCATGTCGTGTTAAAAACTCAGTTGCCGGCAATCATCACAATAATAGAATCCACAGTCATTGATCATGACACGATTCTCCTTAACTTATCCTATACACGTAAGCAAAATTCCTGCAACCAATCTTTCAAAACTGACCTCTCAGCAGCTGTTAAACAATTAGAATCAACTGATTTTTCTTTTATTTGTCCAAATAGCAATGCTGAAGAGGCAACAACTCTTTTTGTCCATAAATTGTCGACCGTAATCAAATCCAATACTATTAGTTTTGAAGTTTTGAAGCCGTGGATTACATCCGGCCTACTAAGATGTATTACACATAGGGATAAATTGCATAAAAATTTAAAAAAAGATCCTGATAATCAATTACTTATAATGTCATATAAACGCTACCGGAATTTCTGTAATTCTTTGTTAAAGAAATTAAAAAGAAATTATGAAAAATCGGCACTAGAAAATGCAAGAACAAATAAAGAAACGTGGTCTGCTGTTAAAATGATTACAGGTTCTAATAAAATATTACACAATCACCTAGGACCACCCCGCTCTCAACCAGTAATTATATACCTTCCACATTAAACTCGATGGCTCTGCTACCACCTGATGAAAGTGAAGTTAAGACCCTGATCGTTAACCTAAAAAATAATAGTGCTGTTGGTTGGGATTCAATTTCAAATAGATTCCTTAAAATGTCAAAACATATTATAGTACCACATTTTACTTCTCTAATCAAATTATGTTTCGAACAAGGTATTTTTCCCAAAGTGTTTAAAAAAGCTCTAATAACGCCTGTGTACAAGAGTGGGGCACGAGACAGTATAACTAATTATAGACCATTTTTAGTGCTTCCAGCGCTCTCTAAAATATTAGAAAGAATTTTAAATAATCAACTAGTAAATTACTTGGAAACAAATCAATTGCTATCGAGCTGTCAATTCGGTTTTAGAGCGGGGAAAAGCACTGAATGCGTTGTCGGATCTTTGATAGAATATGTCACAACAAATCTTGATAAAAAGCAAAAGTGTGTAGCTGTTTTTGTTGATCTCGCTAAAGCATTTGATACTGTCTCGATCCCCATTCTTTTGGAGAAGATAGAGAGATATGGCATACGGGGAACAGTACGGAAAATTTTTACTGATTTTCTCACGGGTCGACAGCAGAGGGTTAGGATTGGCAAATATGTTAGCTGTGATGCAACTGTTACATGTGGAGTTCCTCAAGGCAGCATTCTCGGTCCGAGTCTCTATTTGTTGTATATAAACGATCTGTGTCAAATGTCACTCAATAATGGTAAAATTTTCACCTATGGCGATGACACAGCACTTGTGTTCCATGGGGAGACTTGGGACAAAGCTTGTCAAAATGCGGAAATGGGACTTCACAAGGCTTATCAGTGGCTGAATTGTAATTTGCTAACCTTAAATCTTGCTAAAACAACTTTTGTACAATTTACAAACTCTCGGAAAAAACAGCCCGTTATAAAAATTCGTTTACATACGTGCGATGTCTTATTTCAACACAATTGTTCATGCCAGGATATCGGTAGAACTACTGTCGTTAAATACCTCGGAGTACTTGTGGATGAGAAATTAACCTGGCGACCCCATATTGACATGATTGCATCTCGAGTCAGGAAATTGACGTGGTTGTTTAAAAATCTGAGGCATGTGGCTGATTTTAAACTACTACTTTCCGTTTATTACGCACTAGTCCAATCTGTCCTTAAAACGCACATGATACACCTCGAGAGAGCTCAACGTTCCGTCCTAAAAACGATGACGTTTAAACCCTATCGATTCCCCACGCAGTCATTATATGATCTATGTAACGTGCTGAGTACTAGGCAGTTATTTATTTATCTAGTTGTTATTAAGCAACATCGCTCTACTCCTTATGATCCTAACTTACTTCGAAACAAACGTACAATTATAAGTATTATACCTCCTAAAAAATGTCATAGCTCCATGATTTGGCGTCAAGGTAGTTCTCTCGCCGTGTATTTGTACAACAAAATTAATAAAATTCTTAATTTTTACACACTCACAGTGCGGGAATGTCAAAAAAAAAGTTTGAGATTGGCTGCTTACACTTAGCTATGAGGAAACAGAAAAGATATTAGAAAGGATTATATAAAATGCTGAATGACTACACATACACACACACACACACACACACACACACACACGCGCGCACGCGCGCGCCCACACACACACACACACATGCACTACACTTCATACAATTAAGTAATTTTTCCTTTCCTAAGTACATTTTGTTAAAGTTAACTTTTATTTTATTATTCATTTATTTTTTTATTTTTTTATTTTTTATTTTTTATTTTCTTCATTTACGAGCAAATAGTAAAACTATTACTGTCAAACATGCTCTGTAATATTATTGACGTGCACTTATAATTAAAGATGGAAGAGGGCGCTGACTCCTGACATACAGGTTTAATCTAGTTTGGGAGTCAGAGGCTTCAACAGGCTAATGTAACAACAAACAAATATGTCAATAAAGAATTATTATTATTAGAACATCAGCTATCTGACAGTGAAAGTCCCGTCAAAATCGGTCCAGCCGTTTCGGAGATTAGCCGGAACAAACAGACAGACAGACAGACCGACAGACAGACAGACAGACAAAAATTGTAAAAAATGTTTTTTTTTGGTATATGTACCGTATATACATCCATATGCATTTAGTAAAAAGCAGTTATTTTAATATTACAAACAGACAATCCAATTTTATTTATCTGTATAGATTAAGCTGTTCTACTATCACATGTCGCGTTACTTATACCATTTTTTAATTATGAACCAATAAACTATTTTATCTTTTTAAATTTATACATATCCTGTTTTAAATTCGAAGAAGTTATACGCAAAATAGTTCGTCTAATTGTTAATCGATGCAAAAGAGTTCGTCTATCGGTGAGTAAAATAAGATTATTCCTTCTTTGTCCAATTATGTTGTATAATTTAAATTTGTAAAAGTAATTCTGTGTCATTTGTCAAGTGAGACAGTATAAATTCTGAAAATTTCAGTTTTTTTTTTCTATTTTCTAATTTCAGTTTTTTTTTTTCGGGGTCGATGCTGGCAAATCAAGTTACCAAATATCTAAAGACTTGATACTTCCCAGGTCTACAGTCCAATCTATCATTCAGCAGTACAAAAAGAATAGAACGACTCCTTGTTTGAAGAAAACTGGTCGACCACGCATCACAAGTGCAGTAGAAAACAGAATCCTGAAGAAAATTATCAAAAATAATCGTCGTGCTCGAGCTGGAGAACTCACGGTGCAATGGAAGGACATGATTCACAAAGATGTCTCAGTTGATATTTGCAAAAGAGTCCTAAAAATAATCGGTTATGGATTTTACACCGCTAAGGAGAAACCACTGTTGACTACTGTACAAAAGAAAAAGAGGTTGAAGTTTGCTCGTGATCATTTAAATTGGACTTCCGATCAGTGGCGTAGTATCATTTGGAGTGAAGAGTCCAAATTTGAAGTGACAGTCGGCGATGAAAGGAAGAAAGTGATTCGGAACAAAAATGAGGCATTTCATACTGATTGTCTCAAACGCAAAGTGAAGTTTCCGGCGTCTCTTATGATATGGGGCTGCATGTCTGCACAAGGTGTTGGTGGTATGCAGTTTGTGGATGGTTCTATCAATGCTGCAAGGTGTCAAAACCTTTTGGAAGAGAATTTACTGCCCTCTATTCCGTCACTTAAGCATTAAGATTCCTTCATTTTTCAACAGGGTGGTGCTCCCTGCCATACTGCAAGGACAACAAAGACGTGGCTACTGGCGAAAAGCATTCCTACAATCGAATGGCCATCTAACAGCCCGGATTTGTCGCCGATCGAAACCCTATGGTGGAAAATGAAAAAAGTTCTCCGTAAAAATCCATCAAGATCGAAGAGCGACTTAAAGGCTAAACTCTTGGCTGTCTGGGAGTCAATTACGCCTGAGGAGTGTGCAGCGTTGGTTGCAACCATGCCTCTTCGCATTAAAGTTGTCATTGAGAGCAAAGGCGACACAACTAAGTGGCAGACGAACTATTTTGCGTGAGTGACAAGGGTAGACAAATACTTTTGCGTTATGTTTTTTAGAATTTTTTTTTTAATTTTTTATGTTATGTAAAGTCATGAAAGAATTTCAGTTATGTTAAAATAAACTTTAAAATGTTCCTCAAATTGTGGTTTACTTTTTATTAAACGTTCTTAATTATTTTACCAATATTTACTTTCTATATTTTACGCTTTGCACTACTTCCCATACTAGACGAACTATTTTGCATCGGGGCTCGTATAATTTATGAAGATTTGTTCAGGCCTTTAATGATCATCACTCATTCCCTATTTGACAAAAGGGTCTTGCTAACTTTCACAGATCCAATTAATTTAAAATTTGCTGTATTGTTTCTTCGGTGGTATTTCCAAGACATGCTTACCTTGAGCTGATGTTGCAGCATCGAATAGTTTGCGGGATGCTCAATTCCTCAGAAACTAAGAGCAGATATAGCGTGTTTGGACTCCTAAGAATAGACTCAATGAGAGTTTTCTATTAGAATTAGTGTCCGTGAATAATTAAAAAAATGAAATAAAAATAAAAATTTTAAGTAACCCTCGACACAAAAAACAACTCTAAAAAGTGGAAAAAAAAATCTTTTAACTTCATTAAAAGAGCCTATTGATATAAAACCAGAATACAAATAAGAAGAAGATTGATAATGACAAAGTATCAACACATTTACATACATACACAAATACGCATACACACGCACACACACGCATTCGCGCCCGCTTTCACTTCAAAAACCAATGAATTAAAGTAAGGGCTCAGAACGATTACCGCCCGCTGGTAATTTATTACATTTCAACTTAAAAGCCACGCAAGGAAAATTTGCATAATTCGCCATGCAGGTAACTAAACATACAAGAGTGCCCACTTTTCTCATTGTCCGCACCAACATTGCTCCAACTTTTACTTTAAATCGCTCTACTACATAGATTTTCTTGCAGTCTATTTGAATCAAGTATACTGGCCAAGTGCGTGAATTTATATAGCAAACACTTTCTTTTGTTTGAAAGTTTTATCTAATAATCATTCATTGTATTTGTGGAGACGTAAACAATTGATTGACGCTGCCTTCCAAATAACAATAAATTCAGAAACTAAAGAGATTGATATTCCAGTTGTCAGAACCGAGGTAAAGTGAATTGAGGAAGTTTCCTGTCAACGTTTGACTTATTGTTTGTAGCTACTCATACGAGTAAAGTTACACGATCAACTCTCAACTCTCAAGTAAGCAATGTAGCTTATTCTGGGTCGCGACAAGCTACCCATATGCGTGTATACGATATAAATACATTATAAACTGACAAATTGTATAATAACATTGCGATCATTCCTGGCCCATTGTGATCAATCAATCAGCCAATGGATCAATATACTCTCGTGAGCAAAAAAATCGACTCAGACGACACATCTGTAGTCGCAAGTCACTGGAAAAAAAAACTGAAAGCAAATATATTTTTTTCATAGTAAAGTCTTAAAGCTGCTAGTATTAGCTTCAAAATGATATAAAATATTGTAAGGTTTATTGCTCACACAACCCAACAATATGTTGTGATCAGTAACCACCCTTTTTACGCTTGTTTATAATAGTGCTAATTAAGGGTTACTGACCCATATGAAAGGTTATCTACCTGACCCACCCTTATCAGTTAGCCATCAAACGTCAACCGATACACATCTCCGTTATCAACAATCAAGAATTCTACCTGAAAATGGACACAACAAGCGATTTAGCAGCTCAAGCGATCACCCTATTGCGACAAGGCCAGAGTCAGCGTGAAGTAGCACGTGCACTGAACATGAGCCAGTCTGCTGTTTCCAGAGTTTACCGTCGTTACCAGGAGACTGGTGGCTTTAATCGAAGACGCGGTTCCGGTAGAAAAAGGTGCAGAGAGAGATGACCGATTTATTGTCAGCACATCGTTAAGAAATCGGCCCTCACTGGCGTTCAAGTCCAACAAGAGCTCAGAGAAACGCGAGGAGTAGCTGTGAGTGGCTGGACAGTCAGAAGACGACTTAAGGCAGCTAGGCTTGAGCCAAAAAGGCCAGCTACTGGCCCCAAATTAACCCCAGACCACCGAGCAGCCCGCCTACGTTTTGCTAGAGAACATGTTGATTGGACTGACGAACAATAGAGCACCGTTCTCTTCTCAGACGAAAGTAGAGTGTGCTTGCATGGTAGTGATAGAAGAGGATGAGTCTACAAAAGACCTGGGGAAAGATTCGCGCAGTGCTGTATTAAAGAAAATGTTGCTTTTGGAGGAGGTTCCTGGATGGTGTAGGCCGGCATTTCAAGCGAGGCAAAAACCGAGTTGGTTTTTATTGAAACTGGCGGTCGAATGGGAGGATTGACGGCGATCCGATACATCGAAGAGATTTTAGAGGATCACGTCGTTCCCTACGCCGGTTTCATTGGCGAAAACTTCGTCCTAATGCACGACAATGCCCGTCCACATACTGCAAGTTCCGTCCGGCAGTATTTACAGGAGGTCGCAATTGCCGCTATGGACTGGCCAGCGCGTAGCCCGGACTTAAATCCTATCGAGCATTTGTGGGATGATCTTAAAAGAAAAGTTCGGGCTAGAAATCCTGCACCAGACACGATGGCGGACCTCAAAGCAGCGCTAATCGACGAATGGAATAACATCGAACAAGATCGAGTAAGGAAACTTATTCGATCCATGAAAAAGCGATTGGAAGCTGTTATTAGGGCCAGGGGGGGCAACACTAAATATTAAAAAAAATAATTTTAATTAAATTATTGTTTTGACGAATTTTACGTGGTATTTTCTTTACCGTCAACCATCACTTTTTTTATTGCTTAAGACTCCATCTCATTCAATATTTTTTCTTTACCAGAAAACATTTTTTAATAACAACATAGACCACTCATTTTATCATTTTAAAGCTAAAACAAAGAACTTTGAGATGTTAAAATCAGAAATATAATAAAAGCTTCCGATTTTTTGCTAGAGCTTTTTAACCGCAAGCGTGCGTCCTGAGTCGATTTTTTTGCTCACGACTGTATGTATAATTTATAAACGAGTAGTGCAGTTGTATACATTGAGTGACGTGTCGCGTCACAACTGATAACATCTACTGGCTTACTTCTAAGAATAAAGCGTTAGTTGATAAGACAGCGTACCTTTCTTCCAGTACAAGTTGATGACCGCGAAGAATATGCCGGACACGAGCAGCACGACGACACATAACCAGTACTGAAAACAACAAACGTATATGTTATATCAAAACGTATAATGAAATCCGATAAAACGACTAAGATTTATTTAAAAAAACCTATTAGAAATAATGAATTCAATTTCACAACATGTGTAATAAAAACTTAAAAAAAAAATCAAAACCGACTTCCAGGCACTGAAAAGTAAAAAATAAGTAAACGGGGGTTTTCATTTAGAATAGACTAGCGACTCACGCTCGCTTCGCTCGCGTTCGTCCCTAGGTACGTTTTCACGTTTAGCTATTTTTATACATAAAAAGTAGCTTGCTACTCCTAAGATATTAATTTAAATTATATAGCGATTTACCCTCGCTTTGCCCGGGTGCGTACGCCGTATGCGGATTTTGTTCACAATTTCATGGGTTTTAATTTTTTTTCGCGGAACCCTGATTTTTTTCTAAAATAAAAGTAGCCTAAGTTACTCCTTATAACATCAGCTATCTGCCAGTGAAAGTCCCGTCAAAATCGGTCCAGCCGTTTCGGAGATTAGCCGGAACAAACAGACAGACAGACAGACAGACAGACAGACGGACAGACAGACAAAAATTGTAAAAAATGTTGTTTTGGTATATGTACCGTGTATACATTCATATGCATTTAGTAAAAAGCGGTTATTTTGATATTACAAACAGACACTCCAATTTTATTTATCTGTATAGATACCTAATCAGATATTTTCGAAGTCGGTGCCAGCCGATACAAATCAAAGCACACCTATGCATATATACATATAATAAATAGTCTATCTATTCCATTCTAACCCTTAAAACGTACCTAAGGACGAACCTAAGCGAAGCGAGGGTGAGTCGCTAGTAAGAATTAAAAACCTCTCCTATCTGGCTGCATCGAAACTCAATTACTAAGTAATTTAATAACGGTCGCTTCTAAAATAGAATTATAAAAGCAAAATACCTCCTGTTACACGTGCACGTGAGACAGAAGGTAATATGTGCTGTATGATGTGTGGTGTGTGATCTGTAGCGAGATCGAGTACTATTCATGCCTTGGGGATACGTTCTCGTGTAATCGCTGCGACTTCGACCTTTATCCATACATAATCATATCCTTAATGTTGTTTATTTTAAAAATGATTATTTTATTCGCTACGGCCAATTTTTTCGCAATCATTAATTTCACGTATCATTCGCACTGCCACGGTATAAAATGGTTTAACTAAAAAGGTTACAAGCGCTAGCTTTTAATAATTAAGTAATCATACTTGTTTTATTTTAGACAAGTGCATGATGCAAGCGATACTATAAACACGATAGCGTAATAGCAAATAGCTTTTGTAAAATGCAAATAAATCGCATCCAAAACACTTCTGACTGACTTCGCCACAAAGCAACTCGTAGCGCTGACGGCATTAGAGCACAAATAAAATAAAATGTATTTGTTTAGATAAAGACAAGTTATCGTATCGCAAGATATATGATTTTTTATGACATCAGCAGAGCAATAAAACCTTAACCAAATTGGCAAGATTCACAATTGTATATAATGCTACAATATTCATATAAGAGTCAATACGAGTGGGTTCGATGTCCACTGTAGAGCAATGTTTACATGCGTCTCCGAGTACGTGCTCTTTGTGTTTGGTGTGACGTAGGACGTTTGCACACGAGCACGGCTCTCTAGCTCTGCTGCCTCGGTAGCGGAACAGACGTCGGATTCCATCGATCTTTCTACATGAAAACCTTTTTAAATACTACGAGGGTGTCGATGAGGAGTTTGTTTCATAAAAAACCCCATATCACGATCTTACCTAAAACATAGTTATAATCAAAAAACATCGCAATGCAATCTCAAAATAAATTTTGACTACTTTTCAAATTAAAAATACCAATTTCACTTGCAAACCACTTAGAAAAATACAGAATATTATGGTAGTGTTCTGATTTCCAGCGCTTTTGCGAATACACCAAACTCAATTAAGCAATGTGAGCTATTGCGTGTATCAAAACCGCCGGGCCGGCCGACCCGCCGTCACGCGGTGCGGGGCTCCGAATATCTCGCTAACTGCATGCACTCTGGACGTATCTACATGGCATTTCATTTTAAAAGCTCCAATGTCACACGATCTTTTAGTGCTAAAAAGGCCTTAATGGATCGAGCAAACAGCACATAATGAAGGACTCTCAATTCTCTCAATTTGTAAAAATAAATATATACCAGATTTAATGTAAGTAATAAATGAAATGACAGTTTAATCATAAGAAAGAACTTATTGAGAGTTTAAATCGAAGATTATCTGTAAACTAATATTATCTTGCATTGCAGTTTTTCCCCTAAAGTGATAAGTCTGAGTGCTCCATCTTACTGTGATCTCTGAACGAATACACTAAAGAATATAAGCATAACGGAAAGAAATTAAGTTTCTCTAGTTTTTCGGTATCGTTTTACAATGAAACTAATGCTCAGCTAGGACTGTGTAGGATTTCTACTTGTTATATTTTGTGAAGTGGGTTTGAAATAATGTTCAGAAAAAAACAAGACTAGTTAGCTGTACTCATACGTTATTTATATACGTTAAAATATACAAGCTAAATTTATTAGACTGCATCGATTTTATTGAGATTAATTGTTCCGCGTGCTTCTGTAAAAACCACATACTTCTATTATCGCTTTCTTATTCATAGATCGAACTAGACTAAGTTACTTACTTTACATATTAGATTTACTTGGGACCGATGTGTATTTATAAATAAATAAATAAGCAACATAATTCCAATAAAACTATCTTTTTGGATTTTTTCGCGGATTTATTTTGGTTTTTGTTTCCCGGCTCAGCTTGTAGTGACCCTACTTGCTGTGCTAGCAGTCACGGGTCCGAGTTCCACTGGGACCATTCATTTGTGTGATGAGCATGAATGTTTGTACTCATGGGAGTTTATATTTATAATAAGTATGTAGTTAAAGTTATATATGTGTAGTGCATCAACTATCTGGTATCCATAACACAAGCCTCGTAGCTTACCATGGAATAGATGGTGATGTGTGTTTACAACAACCTAACATATTTATTTATTTATAATTCCATAGCAACGAGTAAAGATGTTAAAAATAATACATAAAGTTCCAAAGATGAAATATAAAAATCTCGACACAGAAACTTAAGTAAACCGGCTGCTATGGTCCAGAAGAACGCCCGCAGCTCCGGTAACTCTAAAGACTCATAATTATATACGTCGCTTTTCACACCTACTCGGGCTCTACATAGCTCCTCCAAGGACACTGCTCATTTCTGAACAAATTAATTACAAGAATATATTCGAGATGTGCATATAATTAATTAATCGAATGCTTATAAAAGTAAAGAAGTAGTATTTTTAGTCGATTATGCACTTTAGTAAAGTGTAGCAAAGAAAGAAATATAACAATTTATTTACAACTAGCGACTCACCCTCGCTTCGCTCGGGTTCCCACTTACGTTTTAAATTTTTAACCGACTTCCAAAAGGAGGAGGTTATCAATTCGATTGGTATTTTTTTTTTTATGTATGTACATCGATTACTCTGAGATTTATAATCCGATTTGCGTGATTCTTTTTTTGTTTGATGCGGTTTAGTTGCCATGTGGTCCCATAAAAATTTAACATAGTTTGGCCGAGTAGTTTTCATTTTATGGAAAAAAAATTATGCATTTTTTTGTTTACGTGGACGTAATTTTATGTGTGTTCGCGGATTGCTTCGTCATTCATGAACCGATTTTAATGATTCTTTTTTTGTTTGAAAGGAGATATTTCAAGGGTGGTACTATAATAAGGAGACCAGGATCTAATGATGGCATCTCAGAGAAATCGTGGGGAACCTTCAAAAATCGTAGTGGCGACTAGTGCGCTTGTTAATTTTTTTCATTAAGTATTCTAAAGCACTACTATTTAATGAAGGTCTGGAGTCGATCTGATAATGGAGCCGACAGATAGTCGAGGAAACTCCTCAACGATTTACAGCAATTACGTGGTGTCTGGGCTTGATTAATTTGTATTGATGGGAACTTTACACCTAGATGGGTTGTGACTGTCATTAGGGGTCTGAATAAAAGGCTTAATCGAATATGTTTTTAAAAATCTTTTTTCTTACAATTTACCTGCTTATTACGTCTACACCAAAAATGGAAAAATAAAAACTTTTTAAAAAAAAATAAAAACCGACTTCCAGGCACAGAAAAGTAAAAAATAACCTAACGGGGGTTTTCATTTAGAATAGATACCTAATCAGATATTTTCGAAGTCGGTGCCAGCCAATACAAATTAAAGCACACCGACTTCGAAAATATCTGATTAGGTATCTATTCTAAATGAAAACCCCCGTTAGGTTATTTTTTACTTTTCTGTGCCTGGAAGTCGGTTTTTATTTTTTTTTAAAAAGTTTTTATAACGTTTAGTATAGATTTCTCAGAGATGAGATATTTTCCCGCAGTAAAAAGTATCCTATATGTTGACCCGAATAACCAGCTATCATCATACCAAATTTCATCAAAATCCCTCCAGTGGTTTTTCCGTGATGCGGTCACAGACAGACAGACAGACAGACAGACAAAAATTCTAAAAACTCTGTCTATACAATTCAATAGGATTTTCTAAAACATATTTAATGTACACATTCGGCTTAATTACAATTTTATTATACGAGTTTGTATACAGTATAGATAGATAGATTGTAGATAGCGATCAGAATATGCTTAAAAGAATATACCTACTCATTAACGTGATCAAAGCATCGACTATAATTGCAGCGCTAGCATCGAAGATACAACGTAGGTAACTGTACAATAATCGTGGACGCTGCAAGTATATTGAGAATAAAAATTCGTCGTACAGACAAAGTTCAATGATATTGTGATAACCTTTACACTGTAGGTTCTATATTTATTTTCACACGTATATAAAAGGTCAATTATAAATATCGGAAAAAAACCATATCATGCGTCACCCCTTTTCTCAATTAAAATTCAATTATGCGTTAAACGTTTTTATTATTTTCGCGAGCACTCTCTCGCTTAATTACTTTGCCCACTTTTGTTTGTGCAGTATGTAGTTACTTATAAAATTTGCATTTAACGAACTATTTTTAACCGACTTCAAAAAAGGAGGAGGTTCTCAATTCGTCGGAACCTTTTTTTTATGTATGTTTACCGATTACTCGAAGACGCCTGAACCGATTTGGAAAATTCCTTTTTTGTTTCAAAGGACATTCGTCCCCGGTGGTCCCATATTTTTATCGAAATCGGTCAAGCGGTTTTTAAATAAATGGCTTAATCGAATATGTTTTTAAAAATCTTTCTTCTTACAAATTACCTGTTAAAAGACCACTAAAAATGGAAAAATAAAAACTTAAAAAAAAAAAACGGAAAGCCGGTTTTTATTATTTTTTTAAAAGTTTTTATTAACATACTAATAGTAATATAATTATTATGATTAAAAAAACAAAATATGAGAATACCTTACGAAGAAAGGAAAAATAAAATCTATACATAATATAATAAAATATTTCTTAAGAACAATGACTGTAATAGCACATGTAATTGTGTACAGAATGTAGACCCCAAAAATAATAGTCATCAAAATTTTTGGCTGTTTGTCTGTCGCAAGACTCGCAGTTAGTATAAAACATGGACACACGTGTGTGTAAATCTCGCGGCAAGGATAAAACGTGTATGTCTCCGACTGCATAATACTATATTCCTTCGTGAACTTGTTATCATCTTTTTAGCTAGCTTCTATGCAGTCAGGTTTTTTATTTTTATAATATATTTATTTATTTATTTCATAGTGTATTGTATTCTGCTAGTCAAGCCCTATCACTTCATACTCATATTAAGGGGGCAAGCTAAATAAAACCGTTTAAAAATTAAAATGGCGGGTGCGTGTGTGTGTGATTTAATAAATAATATATAAGTGAAATGTTAATAAACGTAACGTAAGATTTGCCAGATATACATATATAAATAGAAGGCATAGTAAATATTTTTATATTATCTTTTTTTATACTAATTGTTTTTAATTATCATAATTAATATCTACAAAAGAGAGATCAGAATATTATATTGGACACTAGCGGCTAATCTCGCTTCGCTCGGGTTCGTCGCTAGGTACGTTTTAAATAGATATAAATAGTTATTAGCCAGCGTCAGCCATATAAATTTGAATTTTTTTTTCGTTAATTTTTTCATTTTTTCTCTTTATTAAAACCTTCCGTGGACCTTAAGGAACATCCAAAAAAATTTACTTTATAGTATGGTATTAAAGTTCAAATTGACTTTTAAGTATTATTACGAATCTTTTGTATGGGAATATAGAAAAGTGTTGTTTTTAGACCTTTTAGGGCAAATTTTTAAATTTTTCTCTCCGTAAGAACCATCCTCGTACTTCAAGGAATATTATAAAAAAAACAATTTGCGAAATCGGTTCAGCTGCTCTCGAGATTTGCGCTTAGCAACACATTCAGCGATTCATTTTTTATATTGAACATTGAACTTTTAAAAACAAAGAGCAACTTATAATTGTGCTGAAAATATCTAATTTAGATGCAGCTATAAAACTTAAAAGTAGAAACAGCAAGACTCTTACGATTACGTGCGATTCTCGTCTAGACTACACAGTAACTTTAAGAACAAAAATTACACAAGCAGCGCCGTGAGGGCAACGAGCCGCATGCTGACTGCTGGCTGTGCGGGATACCCTGTTGAAAAACTCCAATAGAATCTCATCAAAAGCGACAAAAGCCACATAGAAACCAATAAATATTTATTGGTTTCTATGTGGCTTTTGTCGCTTTTGATGAGATCCTATTGGAGTTTTTAAATAGGGTAGATGCTCACCTATCAATATCGCGCTCCGAGGACGTAGTCGTTGCTTTATACTCAAAAATATCATAACATATAAGCGAAAATATTTTCATATACATAGATATAAAGTTAATATCAGTTACTAGCAGAACCCGCAGCTTCGCCTGCGTTCAAACTACAAAAAAAAAAAAAACAAACACTGGCTTTATGTTATAAGGTAATAAATAATTTGATAGCTGTAATCATTTTCAAACGTGTATGATTTTGACTTGCGCAATGCGCATAGAGGGTTCCGTACCAACGAGTATCATATTGTGTTTACAAATATATTTAAACACTAAAATATTTTTTTTACGCTTTCGTAATACTTTATTATTTATAGAAATAAGTTCGTGTTTCATATTATTTCTTAAAGATACTGTGGAAAACAAATTTATTTTAGCGATCGTAACTCAAATTATCCACTATCTTACAAGATACATAACGTACATAAATATATTCTGTAAATTCATTTAAAGTATTTAGCAAGCTCGACTATCGCTATTTTTTGCACATTTTTTTACTCCATCTTTCCAAAGTTAGGAAGACAGTAGGTATAATAATAGAACTCGCATACAATGTTTACGACTTTAATAATATGGGTTTTATATAAACGTTACCACCCCCCTTTTACCTTTTTAAGGGATGAAAAAATAAAAATCTATTATACATAGTACAAACGTATATTTTTTTTAAAGCTAACTACCACTTTCAGAATTCAATTCAGTATTCATACAAATAAATTACTAATTTTCATACCCTAATGTAGGTACTACCTTACGGGACGAACTACGAAAAAATGCTAAAACACGTATTCATTAATTAAATTGAAGATAATTAATACAAGTTTCAAATAATTATGATTAAAATTTTTTCCCCATTTAAATATGTTGGGACATTAACACACAGCATCATCTAGTTCCATGGTAAGCTACGAGGCTTATGTTATGGACACCAGATAGTTGATACACTACACAATACACATGTATAACTTTAAATACATACATCTTATAAATACAAACACCTATGACTGGAGTACATATGTACATTGGAGCTCATTACACAAATGTATGCCTCCAGTGGGACTAGAACCAGCGAACGCTGGCACAGCAAGTAGGGCACTACAAACTGAGCCACACGTGTCGTCAATAATATAAATATTACAACCTCTATTCACCCTTTCTAAAAAACTAAAATATGATATACGTATTGTTTTATTTCTTACTAGCAGAACCCGCGGCTTCGCCCGCGATCAAACTACGAAAACAACTTTTTTTTAAAAAATCGGTGTGCTTTGATTTGTATTGGCTGGCACCGACTTCGAAAATATCTGATTAGGTATCTATTGTAAATGAAAACCCCCGTTTAGTTATTTTTTACTTTTCAGTGCATGGAAGTTTTTTTTAAGTTTTTATTTTTCCATTTTTAGTGTAGACGTAATAAGCAGGTTAATGTAAGAAGAAAGATTTTTAAAAACATATTCGATTAAGCCATTTGTTCAGACCCCCAATGACAGTCACAACCCATCTAGGTGTAAAGTTCTCATCAATACAAATTAATCAAACCCAAACACCAGGTAATTGCTGTAAATCGTTGAGGAGTTTCCTCGACTGTCTTTCGGTTCCATTATCAGATCGACTCCAGACCTTCATTAAATAGTAGTGCTTTAAAATACTTAATGAAAAATAATTAACAAGCGCACTAGTCGCCACTACGATTTTCGAAGGTTCCCCTCGATTTTTCTGAGATACTATCATCAGATTCTGGTTTCCTCATCACGGTACCACCCTTGGGATATCTCATTTCAAACAAAAAAAGAATCATCAAAATTGGTTCATGAACGACGAAGTAATCTGCGTACACACATAAAAATACATCCACGTAAACAAAAATTTTCATAAATTTTTTTTTCATAAAATGAAAACTACTGGGCCAAACTACGTTAAATTTTTATGAGACCAAATGGCAACCATTCCGCATCAAACTAAAGAAGAATCACGTAAATCGGATCATAAATCTCAGTGAAATCGGTGTACATACATTAAAAAAAAATACCAATCGAATTGATAACCTCCTCCTTTTGGAAGTCAGTTAAAAGTAAACTTTTTCGCAATACATATCTACTTTATTACTTGCAAAAATAAGTTTGTGTAAGTTTTATTTATTTCTTATTTTGTTAAAGTATATATGGAAACAAACTTAATTTTAGCGGTTGTAACTCAAAATATCCAGTATCTTAAAAGATGTTAAGCGTATATTCTGTAATTAAATATACACTTTAGGTATTTAGCAAGCTGGTCTACCTGTATTTTTTGTACATTTTTCTACTCCATCTTTCCAAAGTTGGAGAAAGAGAGTACAATGATACAATCGCATACAATGTTTACGACTTAAGAATCATGTAACATGGCTAATATGGGTTCTTTTTTAACTAACTTACTAATAAGCTAACATCTATAATACGTTATTTTTAAAGACCCAATGCTATGTACACCTGAAGCTTACAGTCTCCCTCCTTCTCCTTATTTTTTAAGTTACGTTTATAAAGTGCCATTCTTATTTTGTTGCAGCTTTTTGCCCGCGGCTACGCTCGCGTGAACTGAAAAGTTTGCTCAGTTTTAATTTCCATTGAATTTATACGTTGTCATATCGAATTTATAATATTATTTCTAGAGTAAAACTCATGATTCACTTAAATTAGTCTATGTACACAAAAAAAACAAACCACAAATAAAGGTTAGGTTCTCTCTCTCGCGCTCTAGGTCTGTTATAGTTGTCGTTGCTGTGACCAGCCGAAAAGTTGTACCTACATAATTTTTCTTTGGAATCGGAATAATTTCCGTTCTCTGCTTTATATCTCACACAGTTAGTGTGCACTTACAGAGAACTTGAGCCATGTTACTCTATTTAAATATATTCAACAATTCAAACTTCACCGCCCAGTTTTACCCACTTACTGACTGAATTAAAAAAAATCTACAATATATGTTTATTTAATTGTATTGAAGAGCATTAATACCAAGTTTCAAGTAATTCTGATCATAAACAATTTGTTTCCCATATAAACAGCACAACCTCCTTTTATCCTTTTAAGGGATAAATTTCTAAAAAAATGATATCTGTATTGTTTTAGTTTTCATTTTAAAGGTAAATACCATTTTCCGTGCATCAATTACAGAGTTTCATACAAACCTTCATCCCCTATTAGACAACCTTATGGGATAAATTTCAAAAAATGCTAAAATACATATTTATTTAATTGTATTGAAGAATATTAATACCAAGTTTCAAGTAATTCTGATCATAAATAATTGTTTGCCCATATAAACTTCATCACCCCCTTTTACCCTTTTAAGGGATGGTATGGTATGGTATGGTATGTTCGGGCTGTTCTCCGCAACTCGACGACTATGCGCCTATTTTGCGTGTGGGGGGAAATTAGATTTGTTTCATTCTTGCCATCCCAGTTCCTCCAGGAAGTTCAGCAATTTCTTCGTTTTGCCAAATGTTTCCGGGAGTGTGCTGGGGGTCCCAAGATGTTGTGCCCGGTATGCCGCTACACCTGGACAGTACAAAATAACATGTGCAGCCGTTTCATCAGCCCTCATGCAGGCCCTGCAAAGTGGGCTGTCGGTTATACCTATATTAAATAGATGTTTGTTGTAAGGTCCGTGCCCCGTTAGGGCCGCAGTTATCTGTCTAATTTGAGGTCTGTTGAGTTTGATTAGACGGTTAGTCATTTTGGCGTCGATGGTTGGGAGCGATTCCCTCGCCTGTCTGCAATCTACGACCTCACGCCATAGTTTATTGTGTTGGCGTTTAGTGCGTTGTCGGATTTGGCTTTTGAGCCAGCAGGAAGGTAGTGAGACGATAGGCTCTGGTCCTATCGTCGTAATGTCGGAACCTCTTCTTGCTAGCTCATCAGCCCTATCATTTCCCCACGAGTTACTATGGCCTTTAATCCATTGTAAGGTGATCTCATTTTGGTCACTTACCTGTGTTAAAGCGTTGTGACATTCATAGATCAAACCTGATGTGGTGGTGTTACTATTTAATGCTTGTAAGACTGACATACTGTCTGATAGTATGCGAATGGAGTAACCTTTTACATCCTTTGTCGCAATTGTTCTGGCTGCCTCAAGTATACCTAGACATTCAGCTTGGAATACTGTGTTGTAGGTACCTAAAGGTATTGAAGTTTTAATGTTTAGATCATCAGAGAATATCCCACAGCCTGTTCCTGATTTGGTTTTCGAGCCGTCGGTGTATATTCTCAGGTTTTTGCTATCGTGACCTTCATATGTGTCTTCCTCTAGCTGTATTTTGTATTTTTTGTCAAAAATATATCTTATTTGTATTCCTTCGTTGGGTGCTCCCGCGAGAGGAATGTCCTTGACTACGTCCGTTAAAATTTTTGTGTGCGGTGTGTCTGTTTTTCTTAGCAGCTTTTGACTATCTAGTCTTATCGCAGTAGTCGCCGCTTCTTGTTGTATATACAGGTGTAGTGGTAGAAGATTTAACATGGCTTCGAGGGCCGCGGTGGGTGTTGTCCTCATGCAGCCCGTCACTGCCATGCACACTAGCCTCTGCCAGCTTTGTAGCTTAGTTTGTGCTGTAGTTAGGAGTGTTCTGCGCCACCATACCACGGCACCATAGCTGATCATAGGTCGTATAACTGCCGTATACAGCCATAGGGTTAGTTTGGGGTTGAGACCCCATTTTTTACCTAGCATTCTTCTGCATTGCCAGAAGGTGATACTGGCTTTGTTTAATTTGTTGTCTAGGTGTTTGGACCAGTTTAGTTTGTTGTCTAGAGTAATTCCTAGGTATTTTACTTCTGTTGTTAGTGTCAGGGTTGAGTTAAAGAGTTTCGGTAGGGTGTAATTCCCCAAGATTCTTTTGTTTGTGAACATTATTAATTCTGTTTTATGTGGATTGACCGTCAGATTATAATCTTTACACCATTTTTCCACTATTTTCAGGGCCGTCTGTGTTAATTCACAGATCGTACTTGCGAATTTGCCTGTTACAAGGATTGCTAGGTCATCTGCATATCCTATTGTGTAAAATTTTTTGTCGTTGAGTAGGGTTATTAAATCGTTGACTACGAGGTTCCACAGAAGAGGTGACAGCACCCCTCCTTGTGGGCACCCTTTGGCAACAATGGCTCCTTGTTTGTTGTCGTTTCCCAGCCTGACCATTCTATTCGCTAACATGTGTTGGATCCAGTTAGTTAATACTGGATTCACATCATGTCTGTTAAGTGCGGCTCTGATGCTGGTAAAGTTAGTTTTGTCAAAAGCACCTTCAATGTCTATGAAGGTACCTAGGCATATGTCTTTGGTGTCTAGCGCCTCCTCAATTTTGCCTACTACTGCATGGAGTGCTGATTCCGTTGATTTGCCTGAGCTGTAGGCGTGTTGATTACTGTGTAAGGGTATCTTTGACAGTATGTTATCTCTCAGGTATCTGTCACATATTCTTTCCAAAGTTTTAAGTAAGAATGATGTGAGGCTGATTGGTCTGTAGGATTTTGCATCCGAGTAGTCTGATTTCCCGGGTTTCGGTATGAAAATTACCTTAACCTCTCTCCAGGTTTTGGGCACGTAGCCAAGTGCTAGACATGCTTGGTATATTTTGTTGAGTATGTGATACAGTTCTGGGCCTCCCCATTGTATGAAGGCTGGGTAGATACCGTCTAGGCCTGGTGCTTTGAATGGTTGGAAGCTTTTGATGGCCCATGCTATTTTCTTCGGGTTTATGACCTCCGTTGCAAATTGCCAAGAAGTGTCTGTTGTGTCGTGGTCTGTGTCTGACCATTTGGTTTCATTAGTAATTGTGCAGTCGGGAAAGTGCGTCTGCAGAAGTACTTGATGTGTTTCCTCCAATGATTTGGTGAATGAGTTGTCCGGTTTCCTTAGAGAACTCAGTTCTCTTTGCGGTTGACCGGTAAGAATTTTACGGATTCTGTTTGCCTGTATAAACGATTCTATGGACTCACAATATTTTCGCCATGCACGATTTCTCCAGTATCTTATGCGTTTTTTGTACCTGGCTTTAACATTCTTATAGTGATCCCAATCTAGATCGTTGTATGTATTCATAGCTCTATTAAAGGCTTTCCTAACCTTGGTTCTAAGGCGTTTTAACTCCGGACCCCACCATGACTGTTTGTCAGCCGGGTTTTTCGGAGGGTGAATTAATGGGCATGTTGCTTCGTAGCATTTGGTCATTAACTGTGTAAGTTTGTTGACTAGTTGTTCGATACTATCGGTTTCTGTAAGTCTGTCGGAGCATTCAAGCACCTGCAGACCTTCGATGAGTAGTTTGCGAAATTGCTCCTTATTTGTTTTTCGAGCGTTTCTGAAGGGTTGGGGGTGTGTGGGATTTAGCCCTAGATCGAAGCGTATCCACCTATGGTCCGAGCAAGAAGCTTCATCAGACACATGCCAGTTGGATATCAGTTTGGCACCACCGTCGTTCGCTAGCGTGAGATCAATAATACTATTGGCACGTCTTGTTACAAAGGTAGGTTTGTTACCTGTGTTGATAATGTCTAGGTTAGTGGTCGATAGATATTCAATTAATATCTTACCTCTAGCATTTGTGTTTTCGTTACCCCAGATCGTGTGATGGCAGTTCGAATCTGTGGCAATTATGATATCTAGTCCTTCTGCTTCGCAGTAGTTGATGAGTCTCACCAGGTCTTGTGGGGGGGGGTCCTCTCCGTCTGGCATATATACCGACGAGAGGACTACTTCCCTTGACGTCATCTGGGTTTTGGCTGTTTTTATTGTGCAGATATCTCTGGAACAGAAGTCAGTTAAGATCTGCACAGGAATGTTATTTGAGATGTATATAGCGGCCCTTGTTTGGGCTTCGTTGCTTGTTATTATCTTACCTTTTAGATTGTTTAGTCCTTGTATAGACCCTGACCGAGAGAGCCAGGGTTCTTGGATGAAGGCTACGGCTGTGTTGTTTACCTCCAACCACTTGCGTAGCTGTGCCGTGGCGGTGAGACTGTGGTGGAGGTTGATTTGGAGGGCTCGACTACTTGGTAAAAGGGACCCCATCGTCAGAGTCATCCCCTGTACCAAGGTCGAGCTCCTCAATCCCCTGGGCCCAGTCCCCGACACTCTCCGCCTCATCACTGACGCTCGCCATTTCGACGTTCGTCAGATCGTACGGCATGTCAGAGGGATCCAGGGGGAGAGGGTTGTTGTCCCCGCTGCTGGTGCTGGGATGTTGTTCCTTACCGGTCTGCACTTTTGAGGTGTCCGTTGTTTGTGTGGCCGTGCTGTTATCATCGGTCTGCTTCGGGGGTAGTTCGGTGAACTTGCCCTTGCGTTCTTCAAATTTCACGTAGACGGCACCCAGTAAATAACTGAGCTGTCGTCCACGTTTGACAATTTCGTTTACCAGGTCTTCAGGGATGCTAACTAGGATGAACGTCCCTGTGTTTTGTTGTTGGGCAGTGTGTAGTAGCCAACGCTCCACTCCTGCCCATGGGTTGAAGTACCGGAGTGCCTCCCCTATTTGGTTAGGTGCTGCTTTTCCTGGTATCAGGATAGCACACCTAATTTTCTTCGGGAGATCCGCCTGTTTGCGGACCTCTACCTTTACTCCGGAGGTTATTGTCTGGCCATGGATAGCTGATCTTAGCCACTCCATGGCCTCTGCATTTGCACACCATATTTGTAGTGATCCACCAACATAAGTAGGTTTTACCTAACATAAGTACTTTTAAGGGATAAATTTCGAAAAAAAATCTAATACATATATTTTTTATTTTTCATCTTAAAGCTAAATACCACTTACCGTGTATTTCGCGTTAAGAATAACAGAGTTTCATACAATCTTTTATCCTCTATTTTACCCCCTTAGGGGATGAATTTAGAAAAATCCTTTCTTAGCGGATGCCTACATTGTATAAGGAATATGTTCTCTAAATTTCACGTTTCTACGACCAGCGGTTTAGGCTGTGCGTTGATTGATCAGTCAGTCAGGACAAAGCATTTTATGTATATATAGATTTTGAAGGTAAATGCCACTTTCTGTGCATTTAACATAAAAAATTACAGTTTCATACAAATTTTCAACCCCTATTTTAATGGATGAATTTCAAAAAATTCTAAAATATATTTTTATTTACAAGTAATTATATTGAAGAGCGTTAATGCCAAATAAGGCACTGCGTTGATGAATCAGTCAAGACAAGTAATTTTATATATATACTAGCGACTCACCCTCGCTCCACTCGGGTTGTCCCTAGTTACGTTTTAACCTTTAGATAGATTTCTCAGAGATGAGATATTTTCCCGCAGTTAAAAGTGTCCTATATTTTGACCCGGATAACCAGCTATCATCATATCAAATTTCATGAAAATCTGTCCAGTGGTTTTCTCGGGATGCGTTCACAGACAGCGAGGGTGAGTCACGAGTTATGACATAAAAGAAAAATTACTATTTGTCAAAATTCACCTCATGGTACGAATTCAATGAACAATACTAGCATTTTCTTAGTAATTTTGGTGTCGTGACGTCACAAAACTGCCAAGAAAGTAAGAATATTTTAAGCTTTAGTAAATTTGCTTTAAAGACGTTATGGTCTAACCAAAGAAAAGTCAAAATAAGATTATAATATTCATACTATAAGAGTTCATGGTGGGCCCACTGATAAATGAGACGTAAATGCGTCATACGGCAGTACGACAATATCTATATAATTGAAGTCCGACGAATGAAAGGGGTTGCAACTGAAATTCTCATATTTCAATTAACGGGCATGTTTGTGCGAATATACTCGACCGAATATTCGTTAAATAAACAGTTATTAAGACGTGATCATATCATATCGATCGTAAGCTTTTACTATGAGGACTGCAGCTTTGCAATTTTCAATTCAAAATATGTTATGATATTATGCAGATATAGTCTTAACATATAATGGCACATCTAGAGAGTAAGCGCTTGCTCTTCTGCCTGTACTAGAGTTTTAAAGTAGACGAGTTGTAACTAAGGCTTAATAACGTTTCATAGATAAATTGCATTACCGGCGGCACATTGCAATGTAATTTAAACGAACTCCGCCTAGCCTCCACTTTAATAGATTTATGATATAATTTTACTAGTATTATGATTGCAAAAAAATAAAATAAATTATATTAATTTAAAACCATCTCATTAATTCGTTTTTATAATACATACTAGCTGACCCGGCAAACGTTGTTTTGCCATATAAATAATTTCCTATTACTAAAATGGCTATTAAAAAATAAGAGTTGATCGTAGAAGGGTGAAAATTGAGGATTGTATGTATTTTTGTATGTTGTATCATAAAAAAATAGAAATTAAAAATTTTGTCCAAAAAATAAAAAAATAAATTTAGGGGTGGACTACCCCTAACATTTAGGGGGATGAAAAATAGATGTTGGCCGATTCTCATAGATACCGGATAAGCACAAAAAATTTCATCAAAATCGGTCAAGCCGTTTCGGAGGAGTATGGCAACGAAAACTGTGACACGAGAATTTTATATATTAGAATTACTTATAGAGTAATACGTTCACTAAGAGATGACCCATTCTGATAAGCGATGGGTACGAGTACATCGGCCGGAGGTACGTAGATACACGTTCGTATGCTTAGCATGTATAATGTACGTATATCTAATTTTGATAATTAAATGATAGTGAAAGAGTCTGACGGCACTGTCCGACGATAACAATAAATGCGTTTATTATGATCTCGCTCTCTGGTATGAAATGCTGCTTTAGTAAAAGTGTTTCAATAGAAAAAAAACATTAGGAACTAGCGGCTCATCCTCGCTTCGCTCAGGTTCGTTTTAGATAGATATAAATAGTTATAAATTTTATTTTATTTTTTTCATTAATTTTTCATTTTTTTTCCGTGGACCTTTAGGAACATAGGAAAAAAAAATATATACCTGAATTGGTCGAGCCGTTCTCGAGTTTTCCGCTTACCAACATTCATACTTATATAGATGAAGATACAAAAGAAATATATGAAATGAGCACCGTAAAGAAAAATCAATTATCGTCGTAAATAAGTCAGTGCCGGACAGACAGGCGATCAGGCGGACAGCCGGACAGCCGCACGCACGCCGCAGCGCCCGCGCTTGCAATTGAGGGTGCCATTATATACTTAGATTCAATGAATCAATAATTCAGAGACCACAGGCGTGGTGCTTCACGTCGATATTATCTTGTTAAAACCTACGTTATTATATTTCGTAATATCGATAATATATATTTTTTTTAAGTTTCAATCGGAGACAATTGTATTATATTTGCTAAAGTCATTATATTAGATACATTTTGGTATGTTCCAAATACCCGAGGGCAAGAAGTATATAAAAAAAAAACTTACCTTGGCTTAAAAATTATTACAGTACATCAAAAATGTGTATAGAAGCACAGATCATATATAGAGTACAGATAGTGCATCCCATACAAATATTTGGACATCGCTAACTCACGCTATTGGACACACTATTTTTTTTGTCCTAAAATGATAATAGATGGCGCAAGTGAGAATTAAAAATAAGGCGACATCTAGCAACTCTAAATGATAGATGGCGTTAAAAGCTAAAGGTATCTATCCCCGAGCTACCGCTGCGCAATGTTGTAGGTAACTATGTAAGGTCTCTCAAGGCTATTATGACAATTACAAACTATATTTTTAAGATATTGTCTTTGAGTGCTACAAAACTTTTTATTATATTGAGCGCCATCTATGAACACAGTTTACATAATTATTATCAAAGATCGTGCTATCACAATGTAGTACCCATTATTGCCGCCAGAAATATAACAATATTATTGAATTTTATAAAACTTCAAAAACATTATACTTTTGTCCATTACTTCCTTTTTTCTTACTTTAGGTATTTCTTTTAAAGTTAGAATATATGCTTTTCGCATTTAATTTTTTTCAAATTTTGAATTTAACATGAACATAAAAACAAATCGATACATACAACGCCATCTATTATCATCTTTTTAAACTAATTTCACTTTGTTCGTGATGTGACCCCATGATAGAAGCAAAACCGTGAGCTAACGTTTCCTTAAAATTGGTGTAGATATAGGTGATACGTACGAGTACATAATGTGATTAGTACAGCGTGGGCGGCGATGGATTGACCTAATTAATGAGTGACATTAATTGCTGGGCAAACAAGCGAACTGGGCAAACATATGTACATTGGCTGGTGGAAGTGTACAGGTTATTACTGAATGTGTAAACCTGTAACCGCGTGCTCCTCGACAACAGATATAAACTGTTCATATGAAATGAGAAACAATCTCCAAAATTGTTTTCCAATATTACATTCGACAAAACATACATTGTTTTTATGAAAGAAGTTATGTAAATTTTTATGATAAGGTTTTCTACAATATTCTACCATCAGAGGAACACTTATTATAGAGATAATATCTTATGTATCTGAAAAGTTAACTTGATTTTTCTTTTAAGTCATAAGCGAATAACAATATATATTTTATAATAATTGTAGTAATCCATAAGTATGATTGCTTTAAGAAATAAAACAGTAAGGTAAAGGAAAACTTATTTCTCGTGTACATCAGTAGCTAGCATTAGCAAGTAATTTTATTTAATAATTATGAGAACTTTACTATAGTTGGTAACAATAAAGTAGTTGAAGATCACACTCAGTCTTAATATCTATACAGATAAATAAAATTGGAGTGTCTGTTTGTAATATCAAAATAACCGCTTTTTACTAAATGCATATGGATGTATACACGGTACATATACCAAAACAACATTTTTTACAATTTTTATCTGTATGTCTCTCTGTCTGTTTGTTCCGGCTAATCTCTCAAACGGCTGGACCGATTTTGACGGGACTTTCACTGGCAGATAGGTGATGTAATAAGGAGTAACTTAGACTACTTTTATTTTAGAAAAAAAAATAGGGTCCCACGAAAAAAAAACTAATTAAATAATTAATTTTGTTTTGGGAAGCAACCTAGGGACGAACCCGAGCATAGCGAGGGTGAGTCGCTAGTCCTATACTAATATTATAAAGCTGAAGAGTTTGTTTGGTTGGACGCGCTAAACTCAGGAACTACTAATACGATTCGAAAAATTCTTTTTGCATTAGATAGCCCGTTAACTGAGGAAGGCTAGGCTATATACCATCCCGGTAAAATGTACGTTTCTAGTGGGATTGATTTGCTTTTTAACCGACTTCCAAAAGGAGGAGGTTATCAATTCGATTGTTTTTTTTTTATGTATGTACATCGATTACTCTGAGATTTATGATCCGATTTACGTGATTCTTCTTTTGTTTCATGCGGAATTGTTGCCATTTGGTCCCATAAAAATTTAACATAATTTGGCCCAGTAGTTTTCATTTTATGAAAAAAAATTTATGAAAATTTTTGTTTACGTGGACGTAATTTTATGTATGTTCGCGGATTGCTTCGTCGTTCATGAACCGATTTTAGTGATTCTTTTTTTGTTTAAAAGGCGATATCTCAAGGGTGGTACCATAATAAGGAAACTAGGATCTGATGATGGCATCTTAGAGAAATCGAGGGGAACCTTCGAAAATCGTAGTGGCGACTAGTGCGCTTATTATTATTTTTTTTATTAAGTATTTTAAAGCACTACTATTTAATGAAGGTCTGGAGTCGATCTGATGATGGAACCGAAAGACAGTCGAGGAAACTCCTCAACGATTTACAGCAATTACCTGGTGTTTGGCCTTGATTAATTTGTATTGATGAGAACTTTACACCTAAATGGGTTGTGAGTGTCATTAGGGGTCTGAATAAATGGCTTAATCGAATATGTTTTTAAAAATTTTTCTTCTTACAAATTACCTGCTTATTACGTCTACACCAAAAATGGAAAAATAAAAACTTTAAAAAAAAAAAATAAAAACCGACTTCCAGGCACAGAAAAGTAAAAAATAACCAAACGGGGGTTTTCATTTAGAATAGATACCTAATCAGATATTTTCGAAGTCGGTGCCAGCCAATACAAATCAAAGCACACCGACTTCGAAAATATCTGATTAGGTATCTATTCTAAATAAAAACCCCCGTTTGGTTATTTTTTACTTTTCTGTGCCTGGAAGTCGGTTTTTTTTTAAGTTTTTTTTTTGTCTAGGGACGAACCCGAAGCGAAGCGAAGGTGAGTCGCTAGTCGAATATATTTAAACGAGTAGCTCTTGTATATTTATTTATTTATAACGGCGATCTCGGAAACAGCTCTAACGATTTCGCTGAAATTTGGCATGTGGGGTTTTCGGGGGCGAATAATCGATCTAGATCAGTTTTATGTCTGGCAAAACGCGTGTTTTCATGCGCTTTTTTTCGCATTATTTCTCGCAAAATATGGACGCTAATTTCGCATGCTCAGACACAAGCATCGTGGTCAAGCAGCCAAGCGGAAGATTGACAATCACAGGTGTCCTTCCGTCCGAGTTTGAATGGGTCAGGTACAAAGTTTTCACTTTTGTTTTTTTTTTGTATTAATTCAAGTTTTTAGTTTATTTATCTAAAAATACGATACAACACAAAAAAACTACAGGCGAAGCTCGGTCGCCCAGGTACTAAGACATTATATCGGCAAAAAACTTAAAGTGCGCATCCGCGACGTAAGCCAAAGTTTTTCTTGCGTGTAATAAATCTAACACAAGGTTGAATATTATACACGAAATCTTACAAGATTACCTAGTAGGAGAGGAATTAGAATAACACAATGCGAGCAAACTTTAGATTACACATGCGTTAATAGGTAACAATTATACGTTTTGTAAATTTCTAAAAGGCATAAGTACAAGTACAGTTTAGGTAAGCAAGAATGCACGAAACATTAAATTGATGTATTGTTTCAAATTGACATTTTCTTCTTTAAAATAAAACTAGCTATTGCCCGCGACTTCGTCCGCGTGGAATAATGACTTTGCTCGCAGAGCTACCGGGCGGCGGCCAGCGCCCTCCCCCCTCGCGACCGCCCCGCCCTCGGCATGCATCGGGCTGAGAGCGCGCTCACTCATAGTCCGCGTAAAGTTAAATTTTAAATCTATAATATCTCCTAAGATATTCATTGAAATCAAATGATGTCAAGGGCAATTTTGTTCAAAATTAAATACTTGTGATGAATAACGTATTTATTTGGATAAGGATTAATATCATGTTTATAAAAACACCTTCGGAAGTAATGCATTATTTTAGAACAAATTTGATTACCATAAAAAGGAATATATTGAGTCAACCACAACAACAACTTAAGTGTGCTTTGATTTGTATTGGCTGGCACCGACTTCGAAAATATCTGATTAGGTATCTATTCTAAATGAAAACCCCCGTTTGGTTATTTTTTACTTTTCTGTGCCTGGAAGTCGGTCTTTATTTTTTTATTTTTTTTTTATTTTTCCATTTTTGGTGTAGACGTAATATGCAGGTAATGTGTGAGAAGAAAGATTTTTAAAAACATATTCGATTAAGCCATTTGTTCAGACCCCTAATGACAGTCACAACCCATCTAGGTGTAAAGTTCTCATCAATATAAATTAATCAAGCCCAAACACCAGGTAATTGCTGTAAATCGTTGAGGAGTTTCCTCGACTGTCTTTCGGTTCCATCATCAGATAGACTCCAGACCTTCCTTAAATAGTAGTGCTTTAAAATACTTAATGAAAAATAATTAACAAGCGCACTAGTCGCCACTACGACTTTCGAAGGTTCCCCTCGATTTCTCTAAGATTCCATCATCAGATCCTGGTTTCCTTATTATGGTACCACCCTTGAGATATCTCCTTTCAAACAAAAAAAGAATCATTAAAATCGGTTCATGAACGACGAAGCAATCCGCGAACATACATAAAATTACATCTACGTAAACAACATTTTCATAATTTTTTTTTTCATAAAATGAAAACTACTGGGCCAAACTATGTTAAATTTTTATGGGACCAAATGGCAACTATTCCGCATTAAACAAAAGAAGAATCACGTAAATCGGATCATAAATCTCAGAGTAATCGATGTACATACATAAAAAAAATACCAATCGAATTGATAACCTCCTCCTTTTGGAAGTCGGTTAAAAAGGAATCATTTTTTCCCGTTTTTGCAACATTTTTCATTTATGCTCCGCTCCTATTGGTCGTAACTTGATGTTATATAGCCTAAAGCCTTCCTCGATAAATGGACTATCCAACACAAAAAGAATTTTTCAATTCTAACCAGTAGTTCCTGAGATTAGCGCGTTCAACCAAACAAACAAACAAACTATCAAACAAATTCTTCAGCTTTATAATATTAGTATAGATGTAGTGACTCGTCGTCACTTCACTACGACACTCTAGGAATTTGGAGTATTTTACCCGACTGCGCCAGAAGAAGGGTTATCGTATTATGTAGTTCGCATGGAACCTACGACCTCATCATACTCGTAACGTAATAATTCTGATATCCATGCTCCAACAACCCGGGGCGGAAGCGGAAAGAATATATACGAGTGTCGAGTAATGTGAAAATCTATTTATTAAAGCAACGATAAATAATTATATATCTAATATGCGAAGCATGAAATCTATAGAACAGGTTCAAAAAACGCATTATAAATGAATATTCGAATAAAATAGGTAAAAAAAAATTAAGTTAAACGGTTTTATTGAAAATAATTGTTAATAATGACGTAGGTAATGTACTAGAAGCTAAAAACTATTTAGGTATATCCGAGGTACCAGTCATCACACCGCTCTCCTCATCAATCTAGGGCATTGATCAGACTCAAATGATGATATGAGAAATGTGTTGTGATGATTGGTACCTAAGACCTAACTAATTATTTTTTAGCTTTTTAACTTTTTGTATTTTATCTAGATCGTTATTATCTTTCTATTCAATAAAACCGTTCAACTTAAAAAAAAAACTAAGTATTTTATTTTCAAGTTTTTAGTTTTCATTTCGTATATTTTTCATTCTATTTAGTTCATTTAGTGCCTCATTATTACAAGATTTCTTTCCTGTCAATTTGTTGCAGTCTAACTCCTCAATACATAATCATTCCAAAGACTTTACTCGACTCAGTGCCACTTAAGCTTATCCTTCCTCAAACAACTTCGAGCCTAAATACCTAGTCAAGTCCCTTCATTTGATACCCATATTGAGGATTGTGAAAAAGATGTAATCCACCATTCCGTGGCGGCGGAAATCTTGGATTTACAATGACACTGAATATATTCATTTGTATTGTCATCAGAACTAAAATTCGATACCAAATATCATATAAGTCTGTCAACAGGAAAGGGGTAAAATTTCAATTATTAAATTTGACCCAAAAAACAATTAGAGCAAGCTATAATATTTTCTTATAATACTTTCTCAGCCAGACGCTCCCGTGACCATGAATGCTGTAAAGCATTCGAAACATCGGGACCCAAAAATCAAAAATCCGAAAAGATAGTTTTACTTAAAATAAAACTAAGCTAAATAAAACCTTTTAATAAAAACTATTTGCAAGTTGCGAATGAGCAACGTTTTTAATAAACTATTTGAATGCGCGTCCGCATCGGTTTTATCCAGTAACTCACGTAACACCCTACATAAAACTAGACACAAGAAACGTTCGCGTTTTCATTTGTTGTGCTGTTTTTTTTTGGAATAGGGCGGAACGCGGGTATTATTTAGCAACGATAAACACCGAGCTGGTTCTGCATCGGGGTCAAGGCTGAACGCGGCTGACCGCGCAATATCTTCGCTTGTGCCGCAGCGCGAGCCAAATATTTCAATATCAATCACTTTTGCTTATGCACATCAATTATTCTAATTGCCTTTTTATATCCTCGGAATCACCTTTCACGTTCAGCTTGTATGTAGGTGTGTGAGTTGAGCGTATTATTGTCATGATAAAGTCAGCTAATGGAAAATTAATAAACACCATGATAGCTAAAGAGCATCCATGCCGTCCCTCTAATTGTAGTAGCATGCAATGCAGGTGAACCTTCTGCGTTTAAAATATTTATTGCATAAAGCTTTTCATACGTTTTCAGCGAAGTGGCGACGGAGACCGATCCCCTTGTCTAATATTGTGAGAAACTTAACGTGTCTGCATATTTTATATTTCCAGCAACCGTCTATGAATTTTTCATAAAATATTCATCAATAAATCTGTAGAAGCGTTCCCAAGTTCTGTAAACATCGTGTTTCAAATATTATGAGAGTATTAAAGAGTCTGAACTTCACGAGTCAATCGATGAATGAAAGTTAATGTCTAACTATTCGAAATATAAGCTAGTATTTGAAAATAGACCATCTCAGTTTCTAGACGTCGTTCACTAAACCTAGTTCTGAGTTCACTAACAGCATTCTACGAGTGTCATAGATCGAAATAATTAGTTAGAATAACACAACTACAGACATGAGCACATAACACTTCGAAGAATTGAAATATGTATTTTATAGATTACATGTGTAAAAATGTAAGGTTAGTGCTCCACCGGCCTGGCAGCATCGATCGCTCTGTTCTGTGATGGAATGAAAGATGCTTATGGTCCACTTATAAAATAGAGATAGACACAATAATATAATTAATTTCTTCATTAAGCATACTTCAAATAATTGAACGCTCATTTTATTAGCCGGCCCCGTCCCTGCGCCGCGCTCCCTGCTCAGGCGGACGGGATTTAGCTCTAACTTAGTCCTCTCGTCGTAATTCATCCGGAAATGTATAAATCTCAGTTACAAAGCTCAGGAAGCTCAAGTATATCCGGCTGTTGTACCTAACCTTTTCTATCATACTCGAAAATATCAAAATAATCTAATTTCAGATTTTTTTTCACACCTTTTCGAATTATTTTTATACATTTTATATCACGTCACTTTGTCTCAAGCGATACGAAACAAATACCGATTGAATTTTTAATATCTTTATCAAGAAGTTACCACGAGTATGTTTAGTACACAAAACGTTTGTATATTGTAGAAATACACGATAACTCTCGAGTATTCCATTTACATATCAACTTGTCTACAGTGGAATAGCCGATGCATTTGTTGATTATTACTTATTTTCTATATCACAAACAGCACATAGCGCAACAGACAGGAGCGCTAGGCGTTGGTGCTCCCGACAAAGCCAGATACTATCTCATACTATCTCCTGTGTGACACAGTAGGTACACACGCTGCATGGAAATTGATAGGAAATTGTTTTCATCAAAATATCTTTGTTTATTAATAATGTTAGTTTACAAAAACGTTTATTGCGTCGTAGCTTACATCTTTTTAAAATATCTAAATTGAAATAAGTTACAATGTATAGAGTATACATATAATAAAATTGTAACTAAGCCGAATCTGTACATTAAATATTTTTTGGAAAATCTTATTGAAATATACTTACATTATTATTGATACAGAGGCCGAATATATAGTTTTTAGAAATTTTGTCTGTCTGTCTGTTACCGCATCAGAGAAAAACACACATGGTGATAGCTCGTTATCCGGGTTAAAGATTTCTTCGAAAATGAAAATAAAAAGAGAACATCCGGCTCATTATTTTATTATTTAGGTATGTTTTCTAATTAAGTATGATTATTATCTTGAATGAAGAAGTGTTGTTATTGAGATACTTCACTTAGAATATTTTAAGATTTAATTGGCAGTAATCCACGCATAAGGAAGCTTTATTTAATTCATGCTTTACGTTAAAGCGCGGGGGATGGGAGGTTCTAGATCGGACGTATAAATTAAATAGATATTTTTTTTATATAGAAAAGTATTAGCAATGTTGTTGAGATAATATATAATAAAATAATATAATAAGCTGTTCAGGAGTTAACACTCCCATTAGACATAAAAAAAAGAAAATTCTAATGACTGTTGTCAATACTGCTATTACATTCCAACCATATCCCTCGTGCTCTAAAACTATCCATTTTACAAAAAGAAGATTATTACATACTAGCAACTCACTCTCGCTTCGCTCGGGTTCGTCCCTAGGTACGTTTTACTGCTGAACTGAGCTGAACGTTGATAAGTCAGTAAGAGTAGTCAATGAAAATAGTAATTGCGAATGTACCTTATATGATAGAAATATAATATTGCGAACTTGCCTGTATAACTTTTTAAGACCTATAATTTTCTAGTACATTGTATTGATGTATCTCTAAAGGTTCAGCCAGCGTTAGCCATATAAATTTCTAAGGGCGACTCGATAGAACCAATCATTGCGCTTTCCCGCGGGAACGAAAAATGTGCCTGTAGTAAAAGGTATCCTAAATGTTGACCCAAGTGATAACCTATCACTGTACAAAATTTAGTTAAAATCGGATTTGACTAAGTTGGTTTTATAATAAGTATAGATGAGAATAGGTATTGCGAGTGTACCATAAGAGATAGACATATACCGTTGCAAATTTTTCGGTTGACCTTTTCAAGACCTACAATTTTTTAGTACATTGTTTTGATGTATGTCTTAAGGTTTAGGCAGCGGAAGGTTTCTAAGGAGGACTCGATAAAACCAGTTATTGCGATTTCCCTCGGGAAAGAAAGATTTTTCTGAAATAAAAGGTATTCTAAATGTTGACCCGGGTATTAAGTTATTACTTCACCAAATTTCGTTGTAATCGGTTCACTACTTTTTGCGTGAAACGCGTTCAAAGAGACAAACAGACAAACAGACAAAAAATTTAATAACTATTGTTTTGGGGTTTATATTGTATATATAATACGTTACACTTTACAGTCATTGTTTTTAAAAAATATTTCATGTACCGATTTCGCTAAGTTACTGCTTTATTATAGTTTAGAATAGATACTATAACAATTTTTCTCTAGTTTCATTTATTACATAATAACTGTTTTCATCGTGAAATGAGTAGCAAAGGAGATATTGTCAAAAATCTGTTTTTAGGCACCATTTTTCTAATATGGTGTCACGAGCAGCAAAGATGCGAGGTGGCAAAGTAGAAATTCGAAGAGAGACTGTCGAAATCTATAAAATCACCAATTTCCAAAAACACCCGCAAAACTTGCTAGGTAAAACTACCAAATGACTGGACTACATATTTATGGAAAGTTTTACTTTCGTTAAATATCTGCGTTCTTTAGAAAACGTGTAATTCATGCATAATATTTCACTAGAATCTCTTACCTTTGGCGTAGATCCTCGAAACTCGATGAAATACTGGCATTTACAATAATAATACATTTCCAGAAAAACGAACAGTGCAGTGAGTTCACAAACTATCTATATCCGCTTACCGTGTTGGGGCGAGCTTCAAGGAAGTGGTCGTATATCGCGAGACCGGCGATGGCGAGCAGCAGGCCGGTGTGGAAGCCGGTCATGAACAGCCCCACATACTGAATCAGCATCGTGATGAGGCCGAAGAGTAGCCCCGCACAGATCGCGACGCCTGACCAACAATATTAGACCTTACAAAGTTATACATGTGTGCCGTCTCTATATATCGTATTGCAAATTAATCGTAAATATTTGCAGCGATAAAGCCGTAATTTAAATAATAACAAAAATCAACAGATCAACCGAACCCATGTATCGAAGGTCACATAATGCCATCACAAAATATAATAAAAATGTCTTCCTGACCAATTTCGGCCAATCTCGCTGAGACAAAGTGAATGAGAGCTCTCAAAAAGTCCAATGAGGCAACAATATATACGACCTGTGCGAAGTCAGACCTTCACAAGGCAATTGTAATAAGAGGCACAATAGTATGTTATACCTTTCAACCCCCAGTTTCTTAACTCCAGGCTGTTATCGAGAATTTCCGCTAACTACTAGATCAACGAGGCACGCGGCGGAAAAGTCACACAGTGTTTCGGCATTATGTATCACGAAAATTATTAGTTTTTTTTTTTTTTAACAAGTTTTTATTTAAATGCTCTAAAATTAAGAAAATAAACTTTAAAATAAATCAAACCCAACAATTTATTACATATTTTTACCTGTGTTGAAAAACAAGTATATTTAAAATAGGTAAATCACGCGACAAGCTTTTATATCATAGTACCTGGGCGACCGAGCTTCGCTCGGAGTTTTTGGCCAACGGTACAATTTTCTTTTTATTTTCGCTTAAAAACAAAAAAAAAACCTTAAAAATTTGAATAAATACAAAAAAAAAGTACAAACTTTGTATCCGACCGGGATTCGAACCCGGACACCTGTGATTGTCAATCTTGCGCCTTGGCCGCTTGACCACGATGCTTATACTCTAGCGTGAGAAATTAGCGACCACATTTTGCGTGGAATAATGCCAAAGAAAACCGCAAGAAAACTCGAAAACACGCGTTTTCCCAAATATAAGACTAATTAGATCGATTATATTCGCCCCCGAAATTTCAGCCAAATTTCAGCGAAATCGTTAGAGCCGTTTCCGAGATTGCCGGTATATATACAAATAAATAAATAAATATACAAGAATTGCTCGTTTAAAGGTATTAGATAGATAAATTGTGTAATGTAATAAATTGTTGGGTTTGATTTAATATAAAGTTTATTTTCTTCTTTTTAGAGCATTTAAATAAAAGCTTGTTTTTAAAAATGTCTTTTTTTTACTTTTAATTTATTTTTTAGTTATTATTTTATTCGTTCGCCATCTTTGGGAGTCCGCCATATTGGATTTAGAGTGACGTTTAGTCAAATTTACACAGCGATAGGCGAAACAAAATAAAAGTTTTTAATGATAAATCCCCATTTTGTGACGTCCGCTATATTAGATTAAAAATGGCAGCATTCAGGTGAATCTAAGAATTAATTTAATAAAATCACAGACTTTATTACATAAGTGATCAAGTACACTGTAATCTATATTCTAACAATTGTTTAAAAACACGCACCTGATACTAAAATTTTGAAAGAAAATTTAAAGAAACACTTACCAACGTTGCCATATGGCGGCATCAGATATTCCTGAAGACAGATGAGGTAGACGATAGCCGAACCGAAAGTGAAGCCAGTTAAAAACATACTCGCTTTGAAACATCGGTACCCTAAAACAATATTTGTTGTTATTTATTGCTGTAGTTCAGATTAACTATATTTCTTTAAATTTATTTTTATTTATCCTTAACAGACACCAGAAACCAATTTTCAAGCTCGCAACGATTCTATTCGTCATTCGCCAGATCAATATTTATATTTATGTACATTGTACATATGTATGTGTATGGTTCATCTAAGGTTTATCTTTTCATTTTTCAATTTTCGGGAAGCGAACAAGTAGTCTGCAATCTTTTAAGCGGTTTCGGTCAGAGACATGCCAGACATCGGTCGTCAACCGCTGAGTCACAGACGGTCGTTACTATTAAGTAGTCTGCCAACTACATCGTCTCATACCATGACCGTGCGGCGTTCTATGAACGTATCAGGCACGGAAACGAGCATGGCACGGACTACTACGCCCACTAGAACGTATCAACAGCGTATCATACCCGTACATAATAGTTTTAGTACTGCGTATATGCTCACCATTCCGCCGCCTGCACGCACCGTTCCCGCAGCGTCGTGTGCCATACACGGAGCGTACCGGCACCGGCAAAATATATTCTCGCCGACAATCGTTATCGCTCCGTGCAAGGCACGCGACGGTGTCGGTCGGTGACGAAAAGGTCTAGTGGGCAGAGTCTCATACTTTTCAATACAAAGAATATTTTTTTGCTTGACACGATCCTAGCACGCTTATGTTATGAGACGGTGTAGTGGGCAGACCCCTATAAAGTCAATATATTTTGATCGTTTTAGGGTTCTGTACCCGAAACGTGTCAACGAAAGCCAAGTGAAGTCAAATCTTGAACTTCAATTTTTCCTAAGTTATCTACTCTGTGTAAATAATTCGACTGTTCAAATTTAGGAAGGTCTACTTTTAAATAGCAAACACTTTTGTAGCAGAAAAAAAAACAAGAAATTGTGTTTTAAATTAATTCAAGAATGTTGTATGTTCTTACGAAAAAGTTTCAGCATTATCTACAGAACTTGGCACCCAGTTAGATCACAATTCGTTTGTCGGTGAAATTGACAACCACGCATATTCTTAATATTGAACTTGGCTCCCATTTTCACATTTATGTTTTTTGTAAACAAACTATTATTATTCATAATTCCAAAATGACATGCAAATTCAATCTTTTTTTTTTTCATAATTTTGCGACTATTCGTTAGTGGATAAGGCGGAATAGGAAAGTGTTATTCATCATGGAATCTTTTCTCTTGAGAAAGAAAAATTTTTTGCTATTACTATAATTGCTATTGCCATTATATTTCAACAGGCACTAGGTGTTAAGCTATTACTATTATGTTTTGGAAGGCGCAAGGTGTTAATAAAATTATTATTTTTTTAATTTTAAAAATTTACTGTTTTCAGATTTTTCCCTTCGTATGCACACGATAACCCATCTGGGCACCAAATTTCAATTTTCTAGGCCATCTGGAAGTGGGTTAGGTTTTACTACTATATGTCAGTCAGTCAGTGATAAAAATGTCGATTTTTAGACGTTAATACCTCAATAACCGTGTATTTATGAAATTGAGAATTCTAGTTAATCTAAGGGAATTTAATAAATGAATGAAAATTTCAAGAGTTTATATTAAATAGATTTTGAGTTATTACGAGATGAAAAGTGGCTGCAAATGGTTCGTGTAAAATATACACACGGTGCTGCGTAGCCAGTTCCTTTGGCTTGAACTTGGCTGGACACGCTACCGCGTGTCTTGATAATGACTATTTCAATAAGATTCTCCAAAATATATTTAATGCACATGTGTACAATTTGTAATTTGTACAAGATTCGACTCAGAATTTGATTATATGTCTAGATGAACTTACCAAAAAGCGTGTAGACGATACCAAACACTATGTACATGGCACAGATGATGCTTATGATGGGGTCATAGCTGTAGTTTATAAGCGAGCAGAAAGAGCCCTCGATGTGGGGTCCATTGATCTTGATGCTCATGTTTGGTGGCCGCGTCACCTGCGGTACGAGCTGGCCCACTGAGGACATTGTACGCCCTGGACTGCTTTACAGTGCTTCCTGGCAATGGAAACGGGCATGTGTTACTCTTATCCAAGGCAACTAAATTAAAAAGAAAAAAAGGTTTATGAAACAACAAGCCTATTATTGTTTCAGAAACATTTAAAAGCGACTGGACAGATTTTAAAAGAACTTTCCCCAATGTAACAGTTAAATAGTCAGAAGTAAAAAAAAATGAGCTTGTTTACATGAGCAATATTTGTTTACATGAGACTATCTGGGGACATGCTCGGCTATGTTACCGACATAATAGACGTAGTTTTAATTGTTTGGTGACCATGAACTACACTGGATAGACAAAAAATATACGCACACTCAATCATTTCTTACATTGTAATAAAATGTCCTATATTATAAAAGCTTGTATGCTAAGCTAAGCTTACTTTACATAATTTGGTCTCAAGTTTATTCACGCATAGGATACCTGAAATACCATGGCCCTCGCCCAGCTTAGCCGTCCTCACAAACGTGAGCACCAGCAGGATAGGCCTGAGGAGATCCATCTTCGATAGCATGCCCCACCACAGGGAAGTTCGAGTATCGAATAGTGCAAAAGAACAACAGGAACAGAAATCCCTTTCACAAAGGCGTGCAGAGTGCTCGACCAGCTGGGCAAACAAGAGGCCACCAGCACAAATAGGACTGCTCTTGTCCTATTTGTGCCGACATGGGACAGGTCACTGCACCTGACTTTTTACCAGTCAGGAAAACCCAGGAACACATGTAGAACGTAATACTTTCTTCGATTTAGGCGATCTTTTGACATTTTAAATAAAACTATCTTTTCGGATTTTTTCGCGAATTTATTTTGATTTTTGGTTCCCGACGTTTCGAATGCTTTACCTTTACTTTTTGCTTTAAAACCTTAGTCTCCCCGTGACCATGAAGCAATCATGGTGATTATACATAGAGGCAAGAGGGACATAGAGACTAAGGTTTCACACGTCTCAAAGGTATCATATTATTACCTTCTATGAGTTCTGGGATCGGAAATTAAAGAACGTCTTTTGCACTACTGATGTTTTATTACTCTTTGTTAACAAGGGTAACTTATGGAAATTCGCTAACACACGCAGTATATACACAGTTCCGGTTCAACTCAAGACACTGGACACTAATTTTCATCACTAGATACATTTTCACAATAACTTCACTCCACTTTTCTTCACTTTTCACTTTTATCAATTATTTATGCCAAAATAAGTTAATAAAAAATAACTAATAAAATTTGTATGTATAAAGAAAGTAACATTGGCAGCTATGATGTCAGGTTGTCTTGGACATAGGCCTTCTCCGTCCTTCTGGAAGATCATCTTTCCACATTTTGTGTGGCCTTCCTCTTCGTCTTTTGCTATCTTAGGGGTACTATTCGGTTATACTTTTTGTCCATATTTCCTTCATCGATCTCATAATGTGACCAATCCATAGCCATTTTAATAGTTTTATTTTGTGTATTACATCTACTACTCCTGTTGCCTTCCATATATCTGTCAGTCGCCATCTATCTCTGAACTGGATCCTCTCCATTCTCTGTGGACATACTTTTAATCTGTCTATTTTCATTTAAGGACCATCTTTGGAATCCAAAAGTGAGTACAGGTAGTATGCATGTATTGAACACTTTTATTTTATCAGATATAGGTAATGATTTACTCTTTAAAATTTCTTTAAGGGACCAGTATATTTTTTTCATAGTAAAAAATTGTTAAAATTGCAGATTTTTTTATTTGAATGCAGGATGGATTTTACAATATTTACCATAATATGGTAGCATATTATATTACCGTATTATAGTATAACATATTATGTTAGTATGCACATATTTATAAAATAAAACACTTTAAATACTTGTGAATTAACAACATCTATTATCTATTCAAGCAAACAAAAAAACTTAAAAAAAAAAAAAAAACCGACTTCCAGGCACTGAAAAGTAAAAAATAACTAAACAGGGGTTTTCATCTATACTATAATAAAGCAGTAACTTAGCGAAATCTGTACATGAAATATTTTTTAAAAACAATGACTGTAACGTATTATGTATACGATATAGACCCCAAAACAATAGTTATTATTTTTTTTGTCTGTTTGTCTGTTTGTCTGTTTGTCTGTTTGTCTGTACGCGTTTCACGCAAAAAGTAATGAACCGATTTCAACGAAATTTTGTGAACTGATAACTTATTACTCGGGTCAACATTTAGGATAACTTTTACTTTTGGAAAATCTTTGTTTCCCGCGGGAAATCGCAATAACTGGTTTTATCGAGTCCTCCTTAGGAACCCTCCGCTGGCTAAACCTAAAGACATACATCAAAACAATGTACTAAAAAATTGTAGATCTTGAAAAGGCCAACAGAAATATCTACAACAGTATATGTCTATCTCTCAAGGTACACTCGCAATACCTATTCTTATCTATACCTATAGCAAAACTAACATAGTTAAATCGATGTGCGCGTTTCACGCAAAAAGTACTGAACCGATTTCAATTGAATTTTGTATAGTGATAGCTTATCACTCGAGTCAACATTTAGGATACCTTTTACTACAGGCACATTTTTCGTTCCCGCGGGAAAACGCAATGACTGGTTCTATCGAGTCGTCCTTAGAAGTTTATATGGCTAACGCTGGCTGAACCTTAAGAGATACATCAAAACAACGTACTAGAAAATTGTAGGTCTTAAAAAGTTATACAGGGAAGTTCGCAATATTATATGTCTATCACCTAAGGTACACTCGCAATTACTATTTTTATTCACTACTCGCGACTCACAGGCTGACTTATGAACATTTAGCTCAGTTCAGCAGTGAAACGTAACTAGGGACGAACCCGAGCGAAGCGAGGGTGAGTCGCTAGTTTAGAATAGATACTTAATCAGATATTTTCGAAGTCGGTGCCAGCCAATACAAATCAAAGCACACCGACTTCGAAAATATCTGATTAAGTATCTATTCTAAATGAAAACCCCTGTTTAGTTATTTTTTACTTTTCAGTGCCTGGAAGTCGGTTTTTTTTTTTTTTTTTTAAAGTTTTTATTTTTCCATTTTTAGTGTAGACGTAATAAGCAGGTAATTTGTAATTTTACTTTTCTGTGCCTGGAAGTCGGTTTTTATTTTTTTTTTTAAGTTTTTATTTTTTCATTTTTGGTGTAGACGTAATAAGCAGGTAATTTGTAAGAAGAAAAATTTTTAAAAACATATTCGATTAAGCCATTTATTCAGACCCCTAATGACACTCACAACTCATCTAGGTGTAAAGTTCTCATCCATACAAATTGATCAAGCTTAAACACCAGGTAATTGCTGTAAATCGTTGAGGAGTTTCCTCGACTGTCTTTCGGTTCCATCATCAGATCGACTCCAGACCTTCATTAAATAGTAGTGCTTTAAAATACTTAATGAAAAATAATTAACAAGCGCACTAGTCGCCACTACGATTTTCGAAGGTTCCCCTCGATTTCTCTAAGATTCCATCATCAGATCCTGGTTTCCTTATTATGGTACCACCCTTGAGATATCTTCTTTCAAACAAAAAAAGAATCATTAAAATCGGTTCATGAACGACGAAGCAATCCGCGAACATACATAAAATTACATCCACGTAAACAAAAATTTTCATAATTGTTTTTTCATAAAACGAAAACTACTGGGCCAAACTATGTTAAATTTTTATGGGACCACATGGCAACTATTCCGCATCAAACAAAAGAAGAATCACGTAAATCGGATCATAAATCTCAGAGTAATCGATGTACATACATAAAAAAAAAATACCAATCGAATTGATAACCTCCTCCTTTTGGAAGTCGGTTAAAAATAGCCTGTATTAGTGCTGTCCAATTTCTTCCATATAGTGTACTAGTATAGTATTATGTGATCTGTGGTATACTCACAAGAAAAAAAAATAAAGAAAAATAGGGTCCATGAATCATTTTAATTTTGTAATAGAAACATAGGTTGCTTTACTTTTGAATAAAAGGTGACAATAAAAGTAGTAAGAAAGCCCTTCCACAACCATAATTAGAATGTATGTACCAGATTGTATTAATGCAGTAAAAGCAGATTTTCAAAAATTCATGAATTTTATAAAGTTTGTAATATTCTTTTGAACCTATTATACATGTTATCAATAACAATAATTAATACTTTTATAAATAACTGAAAGAAATACAGTTTTTAAAGATTTTATTCTTAACACCTCGAGGACCGCGAGCACACCGGTGTGCTAGATAACAATTGAATTCTCGGAAATTCGCACGGATTTCTTAGAATTTGTCCGGGAGGGATTAAAATCTTTATCTTCTGATAACAAATTTCATTTACAAAATTATGAGTCATATTACATTACCTTCAAAGGCATTGTTAACAAAAATCTTCATACTTTGTAAATTTAATAAAAAATTCTCAACCTCTAACATTGTTCATGATCAGAACACAATAAACAATATGTATTTTAATAATAATGAACTCCATTCATACAAAAAAAAATGAAATTAACTTCACGAACAACTGAACAAAAACTAGAATTGTAAAAAATGACATGTGGGTTAAACTTGAACATTTGTATTATTTTGTTATGGAAGTTCCTGCTCTCATGTTATTTTATTTATATTATTTAAACATTTTAACAAGATATATAATATTGCTATTCAATATGCTATACATTTTGCTTTGTCCCTTATGTTTTTTAAGTTTCTTTATATATCAAATTTGTCTGCTTTAATGACTTATAACAAATTATAAATTATAAACAAAACCTTTTAGTGTTTGATACAATACTTAAATTTTGAAATATATGTTAGCAACTTAAAAGAAAGTTCTTTCTTATGTTTAAATAAGTGGTGTAAATGAATAATTCTACATAGGAACAAAAGATTTTTTAAAGGAAAAATAAGTGTTCAACAATATTTTTTTAATCACTTTCTGTGTCATGACCCAGGCAATATAAGGCAATCATAACAAATACTGTTGTCATAATAACATAAGATTAAAAAGTAAACTTTGCAATGTATACCAGTTGTTTACAGCAGTTTTTCATAATTATAAAGTGCAACAAAAACTTGAAACGAGCTTATCACAAAAATCAGGATCGCACTCAGACTTTAACCAGTTTTGTTAAACACAGTTTCACTGAACTTCAATAATTTCATAAAGACACAGAACTAAATAAAACAATCAAGCCGCCAGACATTGCCCGGTCAATATGTTGATCAAATAGTAAATACATAATATATAAATCACTTACCATTATACGTCAGTCGAATTCACATTGTAAACTAAAATAACTGAAGTACTTTGACCTACTCACTAAGGATATCACTCAAGTTGCGAGATTTTTTCAAGAGGAATGCATCGTTACACGGCTAGAATTGAACTGAAAAGCTTTAATAACTAAAGCTACCTAGCTACAAAGAAAATGAATAACAAAGGTTTTCCTAGAATTTCCTTTCATTTCCTTTTTTTTTAATAGTGATGTGCATAGAGTTTGCGAGTGATGTATTAATCGTAAGTAAACGTCAATTTACGGTATTGTTATTTAGTTCACACTGTCAACTTTCATTTAAAAATAATATACACGTCTATTTATATTGTAAAATTGTTTTGGCTGAAGGTTATTTATATTACATAAAATATTTTAATGACGACTAATTAAAAGTTGTGCCAGACCAAGGTGTAACATCTAACAACTAACACTGTTCTTCGAGCACATCCCTAGTAGTTAGCTGCCACCTTCACGAAGTTCGCTGTACTCATTTCAAGGAAATAATCTAAAGTTTTATTTTGTGCGTGGTTTAACAAAAAAGAGCCGGAATTTTCTCCGAATCACGTCCACACAGAAGCAATGTTTTGGACAGTCATCCTTTATATATAAATAACTCGTACCTGAATTCAGCAAACACTACGTTTCGTCTCTGTGCATCATCAATATCCACGATGAAAGTTACAGTTACTACTCTCAACGACGAAATATTCGTCCTCGATGTTTCTGAAGATTTGGAATTGGAGAATTTCAAAGCCTTCTGTGAAATAGAATCCGGTTTTCCCGCCACAGACATCACGTTGACTTTCAATGGGAAGCCAATGATGAACGATAAGAAATCGCTTAAGGAACTTGGAGTACACGACGGAGATGTTATTGTGATGCTTCGTATGGTGCAGAGAGCCTCTACAATGAACGCAAATGATGCCCGACAAGGTAGCTCGACCTGTACGCAACATTAGCTAAGTTTACATTGTTTATTATTTATTTAAAACTGCATTGTCATTCTTTTTTGTTGTCATCGATGACATCGATCACATTTATTTTCATATTATCTGGACAGGCGTACTAGAAATAATTATAACTAAAAAAAAGTTAAAAACTATAAATTGTCAGTTAGTGTTGTCAAAAAAAAGTTATAAATAAAAAAATTGAAAAATCTTTGGTTTCTTTTAAGCTTTGCCTAGTGGATGGGCGAATCTCGACTTTAGCAGCATACAGGTGCCGCAAGGAGCAAGTTCTTCAATGGCAACAAGAAATGCACCAGTGGAAGAAGACCCTCGTATTATCAGAGAAATGTTCTTAGCAAACCCTGACCAGTTAGCTTTACTCAAACAGAACAACCCCAGATTGGCAGATGCTCTGTTAAGCGGTAATCTGGGTTAGTGACATTGAAAGTGTGATTTATTCATGCATGACGATGGCCGAGTCACTCATACATTACATTCTTATTCTTGGCATTATAATTTTAAATTAATGTTTTCTACAGATACATTTGCTGGTGTACTGAGAGAACAAATCACAGCAAGGACAGAAAGACAACAACAAAGAATAAGGTATGTAGCTCTAGACAAATTAATTACAAAAGTGCAACAGCAATAATTTAATTTATATTTACTGTTCAATTTATCTTCCAATAGTAATTGTGATCACAAAATAACATTTAGAATCTTATATTGTATTGAAGTTTAAACAGCTTTTGTAGACATATCATGAAAATATGTCTTATGTATTTTACATAGGGATTAAATTTAGTATTGTTTGTGAACATTTAAATGTATGATATTGACATACTTTGTGATGTTTCAAATCTATACAGATAAATAAAATTGGAGTGTCTGTTTGTAATATTAAAATAACCGCTTTTTACTAAACGCATACGGCATGTATAGACGGTACATATACCAAAACAACATTTTTTACAATTTTTGTCTGTCTGTCTGTCTGTTCCGGCTATTCTCAGAAACGGCTGGACTAATTTTGACGGGACTTTCGCTGGCAGATAGCTGATGTTATAAGGAGTAACTTAGGCTACTTTTATTTTGGAAAAAGAATCAGGGTTCCACGAAAAAAAATTAAAACCCATGAAATTGTGAACAAAATCCGCGTACGGCGTACACACCCGAGCAAAGCGAGGGTATATCGCTATATAATTTAAATTAATATCTTAGGAGTAGCAAGCTACTATTTATGTATAAACATAGCTAACCGTGAAAACGCACCTAGGGACGAACGCGAGCGAAGCGAGCGTGAGTCGCTAGTTACAAATAAAAGTGCTGTTGTTCAGACACAAATATGTACTTAAACATACTGGAAAATGCTTTTCTGTTTTCCAACTACCTTTACTTCATATTGGAAAGGTTAATGTAACGAAGAGCCCTTACAAACAACTGGTTATTATTAGTTATAATAGACATTTCTCTTTTGTTTATTTTAATTTTTTGCTTCATTGTATGATAATAACATTAAAACATCCATATTGATACGCATTATAAATGTGAAAGTGTATGTTTGTTTGTCCTTCTTTCACATTGAAACGAAGAGATAGATTGGCCAAATTTATTTTGTTGACATACTTGGAGGGCTAGAGAGTGATATAGGCTACTTTTTACCATGGGGATTATCTCATTCCCAAGAGAAAACACATAATAAAACCCACAACAACTTATTATACCTATGTATATATAGTCTATCTATTCAGTACTAATCACTAAAACATACCTATGGATGAACTGAAGTGAGGTGAGGATGAGTCGTTAGTTTTTTTTAATATAATGCACTTTATAAATGTATTTATATTTTAAATAGAATGATGAACTCGGACCCATTTGACACTGAGGCTCAGCGCATGATAGCTGAAGAAATTAGGCAGAAAAACATTGAAGCTAATATGGAAGCTGCTATGGAGTTCAATCCTGAGACATTTGGCACAGTGGTCATGCTCTACATTAATTGTCATGTTAATGGGTAACATTTTCACTTGTAGTACGCTTTGTTAAGGACTGTTTCATTAGTTAACCCTGATCTAGCCACTGAATATGAAAGTAAAAAAAAAAACTATATTCTATCGATACAACTGTAATTTTAAATGTGTTTAGCTTTTTAGTTATACTATGAATGACTTTAATTTGATAAAAGTAAAATCAGCCGTTACGATAAAAACCAATGTTTCTCCTTCTATAATATTGATATGAAAAAATAATATAGTAGATACTACAGAATATGATTTATATTTATCTACACATAATAAAATCCTAACTGAGTCAAATCTGTACATTTAATATTTATTGAAAAATCTTATTGAAAAAATCTTTATTATCGATGCAAAGGCCGAATCTATAGTTTTTGGAGTTTTCGTCTGTCTGTCTGGTAATGCATCACGGAAAAACCACTGGACAGATTTTGATGAAATTTGGTATACAATATATAAATTAAATTCTAAAATTGACATTTGCATGTTTAGTTTGATCATTACATATTCTTGTCACCATTAGTATCCCCATGTACAACATACAACATCTTTAATATAGGTCATTATTATTAATTGTTTTATCTATTAAATAATTAACTAATAACTTGGTCAAGCAACACATGTATTTACACCATCATTTTTAATAGCTTGTAATGTTACTTTATACAAAAACTTTTAATAATACACACATATATATATATATATAATATGTGTGTTTGTGTGTTAAACAGTTTAATTCAGATTCAATGTTATTTCAGATTCCCAGTTAAAGCATTTATAGACTCTGGAGCACAAACTACGATAATGTCAGCGGCTTGTGCAGAGAGGTGTAACATCATGCGACTGGTGGACACCAGGTAACTAGTGCTGCCTTTATTACTGCCCAGCCCAACTAAGTTTCAATACATATATCTATATCAATACAATAATAAATATCTTGCATATACAATTTGTTTTGTCGGAACTGCTTGTGGAATGTCGAACATTTTTTTCCTTACGTTTTTGCTTCATTACACAAATATGTAGTTAGAAAGTATGCATCTTTAATGTTCGCGTCGAAATTCCTCCTCGTGTGCTGTAAATATATCATATAATATTTTTCTATCTCATTGTAACCTAAAAATATAGTAAATAAATATAATTGTAACTTGACACGTTATAATTTAAGTTAAAACACACGCTTTCTTTTTTTTTCCATAAAAATGAAAAAATTCATTAATAGGTTTAAAGAAAGCTTATAAAATATTTAGATTTAAAATTCTTTGAAGTCTTTAATCAATTACAAATTAAACATAGTTACCTTATTGTCAGTAAATACACATCGACATTTGCATGTAGTCCGGTCAAAATAGACATTCACCCTTGCATAAATTCTCAAGAAGCTGAAAATTTATATAAACGTTAGGGATACCATTATAATGAAATTGTGAAAAGTCATGGGGACGATCCTATGTGTGCAAAAAATTTTATACAAGGTCAAAGTTCGCGAAAAAGTTTTTTGGATTTTTTAGCGAAACGGTTAGTTTTATGATAAAAATAGCTCAGACAAATTTTTTAGATCATGCAATTGTCTACAAAACACCTTAGAAAAAAAAGTGTTGTTCTTACACTTTTTTTCTAAGGTACACCATTTCTGAGAAATCCCTGTTTTTCGGGCTAACTTGACCAGACTACATATATCTATATTATAATTCAGTATTGAAGTTACTATAAAAAATAAAAATTAACTTCTCACCCATACATGATATTCGAAGTTTCACCAATATTGAGTTAAAATGTTGGTCCAAGGCCGAGCAGGTGTTGAAATATTTTCCCTGATGCTATAATATGGAGCTCTTCAATAGATGTGTTAAAGACAGGTCGTGTCCTTACAAGCCGCCAACACATTCGCAACACTTCTTATGTTGCAGATGTCTATGAGCCATGATAGCCACTTACCATCAAGTGGACTTCCTCGTCTGCCCGTCTAATATATAAATATCCCGTGTCACGGTGTTCGTGGTCGCGCTCCTCCGAAACGGCTCGACCGATTTTAATGTTTTTTTTTTGTATATTTGGTAGGTATGAGAAAGAATAGGTCGTCATGTATTTTTCACACTCAAACTCCCCCCCCCCCCCCCCCCCCACCCTCTCCATCCCTTTTGTTCAATAGCGATTTTAGTATTTTTGTATGAACAATATTATAAAATGTATAACATAAAGCCAAAGAGGTCTTTTTTAGAGAGAACGCGGACGTAGCCGCGGCTTCTGCTAGTTTTTCTATTAAAAATGTACATAAGATATAAATGTATTGGTGTTCGACAGATGGGCGGGGATAGCCAAGGGTGTGGGCGTGCAGCGGATCATAGGGCGCATCCACATGGTGCAGATGCGCATAGAGAAAGACTTCCTCACCACCTCCTTCTCCGTGCTGGAGGAGCAGCCCATGGACATGCTGCTGGGCCTGGACATGCTCAAGAGACATCAGGTACGCTGACACGACCGAACGTTGCTCCCGAACGGATGAACCGATTCTGATTTTGTTTTTTTTTGTTTGAAAGGTGAATTGGTCGGGAGTGTTCTTAGCTATGTTTGATGATAATCGGTCCAAGATGGCCGCCGCCACAAAATGGCGGATTACATAATATTTTTTCACAACTCCCTCAATATGGGTTTCAAATGAAAGGGCTTGACTAGAATACTTTACACTATAACAAATTTCAAATCCAAGATGGCCGTCATTATTTATTGTTGGAGGTTTTTTTAATTTTTAATGTAATTTTAGTTATTTTGCTTAGCTTTAAATATTGCAATTTGTTATTGCTGTTGTTTTTTATTGGACTAGTATTATAATTGTAAAGGTTTTACGTGTCTATGTTTGTTGTTCTTCTTCGCGTTGCAAAGGCATTTAAGCCTTTAGGTTAGGCTTCTAACGGCGTAAGTCGTTTGTGGTTAAGAAAAGTTGTATATATATAAAATTAATATAAAAAATGACATTATTTCAAAATACATCCATACAAAATTTATCATTAGAATGTAATAAACGTCAACTCACTCGCCGACTGACAGCTTGGTAAAGCTTCACTTTGACTGCTGTATATGTGTGTGTAACTTTGTCGGTGGTGTAGTGGCTAGCATGCACTACTGCATATCTGGTCCTGGGTTCGAGTCTCAGGTCGAACCAAGTTAAGTTATTGAATCTTTCTGTCAAGGAACTCCCAATAACAGTCCGAGTTGGGAAGTTGGCGGTTTTTCACTCCCGTGCCTCGGAGAGCACTTAAAGCTGTCAGTCCTGCGCCTTAACCCACACCGATCGTGTCCAATTATCGACTCATTACAATTTGAAAGCAACAGGAGCAGACGATGCACTTGTCGCATGCTTAATAAAAAAACTGACTTAACTCAAAAAACTAGATACTTGATAAATCAAGAAAAATGTTTTTGCAATAACGACCTTGTTAGATTATTCTCAAATAGAATAAAAGTTTACAAAGTAAATTAATATATTTTAATTATACCAGATAGTCTTTAAACGTTTGATTCGTTTTGTGTAATTATTTTGACGTAATAACTCAATTCTGACCTTAGTTGTAATTGGTCAGTTTTTTATTATGTCTGCGAGTACACGCGCTGCGCTATTACATCTTCTGCACAGTTGGCTTGTCTCATTGAGATTGGACGCCGTGTCGAGATGGCACACATAACCATGCTCACCATACATATATATCCATACACACCATACATAACCATGTGTGTGTGTGTCGGTAGTGCGACATCGACCTGAAGAAGAACGTGCTGCGTATTGGCACGACGGGCACGGAGACGCCGTTCCTGCCCGAGGCGGAGTTGCCGGAGTGCGCGCGGCTGTCGGGCGTGTCCGAGGACGAGCTGCTGGCGCAGTCCGCGCGTGACCACCGCGAACACCACGAGCGCCAGCTGCAGGACGCGCTCGATAAGTCGCGCCAAGGTGGACGACGCTGACACAACCATCACGACCATTATGGATAAACGCATAAAATAAAACTTTAGCACATTTAATTATAAGGTTGATTGTCTAGATCAGCGGTTTACAATTTTTGTTTTTGGCCACGGAACCCTAATTGGTCATAAGTTTTTTCACGGATCGCCATTTTTATAATAACTAAACTGATTGTGTGTGTTGAAATTATCATACTTTCTTGTTTGACTTGAAAGAACAAATCATACATAAAAAATATCTATTTATATTAATACTAGCAACTTGCTCTTGGTTCGCTCGGCTGCGTCCTTGGATACGTTTCATTTTTTTTTTAGCAGAAACCTAATTCTCTTTCTAATATAAAAGTAGCCTGAATTACTCCTTATAATATCAGCTATCTACCAGTGAAAGTCCCGTCAAAATCAGTCCAGCAGTATTGGCGATTAGCCGGAAAAAACAGACAGACAAATTTTTAAAAATTGTGTTTTTATTATAAGTATCATATATTATTTCATATGCACTTAGTAAAAAGCTGTTATTTTGACATTACAAACAGACACTTCAATTTTATTTACCTGTATAGATAGCACTAAAATCACATTTCATGTCAGACATGTTTTATTTAACTCTCCGACAAAACTGGGAACCCTGTGACCCTTCCACGGAACCCTAGGGCTCCGCGGACCATCATTTGGGAACCGCTGACGCTAGACCTTACCAACTTATTGTTTAGAAACCACATTGGAAACTATTTGTTTACCAATAAATTATAAATTTTAAAAGTCATGGATCAAATTGGAACAGAAATGAGAAGTAAATATAAAGAAATTCATAAAAACTTGTAGGTATATGAGTGTCCGAGGGAACGTGGGCGGCGGCGGCCGAGTGTATAACAACGTAAATATTTTCAATGTGTCCGAGAGGGCACCTCAGGGACGGTCGCTGGCAGAAGTGCGCTACAAAAATAGTACACTCGATATAATAATAAAAATCGTAACAGACGTGTGTTTGTTTTGTTTATTTATATTTGCTTTGGGATTTTATTAATTGTATCTTCGAAATAACATTATAGTTATTTGCAAAGTAAGTATAATATTTGTGGCGAGGTCTTCATATAAGATTACATATTTTTTTGTTATAATACTGTTTAAACAAGATTAGTAAACAAATTAGTTTTTGAAGTTATACTTGTTTTGGCACGTTTGGAAAAAATTATGAGAGTAAAATTTTTACGATGCGCGCGCACACCGACAGCCAAAAAGCGACATGATGAAGTTAGCTGCATTCCTTTTACAAACGGAGTTGTGACATACGGGATGAAATCTAACTATTTTTGTTCTATTACGCCAAAGAAGTATAACTTCTTATGTGCGTACACAAGTACATACACACGTTTGTTTTTTTATTTTTATATATAGTGAAACCTCACACTTCTATATATTCTTCCTTAGCTTCTATTTGTTCTGTTTTAGTAAAAATAGTTTTTAATATAATTACATAGTAATAATAATTTTTTAAAATACTTTTATTTAGTACGATTACAGCCTTAAATATTTGATGATTTAAACATATGAGTTTTTATAAAAAACACGGGTTATTTGATTTAAAACGTTATTGCAAATCGTTCTTAGATCAAAATGAGAATGGGTTTGTGAAAAACATTAATATTCTTGTTTTTGTGGGTTAACATGTTATTGCATATTTGCATCCATTTATCGTGTTATTTTTTTCTACGAATTGTAATGTGTAAGGTTGTGGTGAAATTAATTGTACTATACATATACCAATTATCTAATACTTATACTAAACATACTACATAGTGTTCTATGTCGTCCGATTCCCCCGAAGCCGCCGCACTATGGGAAAATCGCGTATGTTTCGTCTCAAAACTCCGTATCTCAGTTGTTTCAAAACTAAATGAGCTGTAATTTTGCACACATATACTGGTATGTACAAAGTTTAATAGAAATAATTTTGATTTTAAAAATTCTGTTTATTAATTAATTTAAGAAATAAAACTTAAAAAAATGCATGCATTCATATCATATTCATTCATTCATATTGAAAAATAAAAAAATTACATAAAATGGATTAATAGTAACAAACGAGAAAAAAATATGTACAAAATTCAGGAAGCTCCTATAGATTTTCGTTGATAGCAAGAAGGGCCTTGGCTTCATCTAAAAGTTCTTTCGATATTGTTTCTGAGGTGTTTCTCAAACTTGATATGTATGGATCAGAAGTGTACAATAAGGTATGGAACACGTCTTCATTGGTAGCCACTCTTGAACACTTTCTAGAATGATAAAGTCTAAACTTTTTGTAATCCTTATTTCGGGATTCTTGCGCGTCTTCGGACAATTGTTCGATACGTAAAATAGCATAGTACTCAATGATCTTTTCTCCGTGAATAAGTATTTTATGCACGGACGAAGGCATATAATACCAATTATAAATATTTACGTACAGTTGGGCTGTACTATATGCGTATTCACTGAACTTTTTTGAATTAATAGCCATTCCAGATGACATAGTTTGTAGTACTATGTACATTCGTTTTATAAATTCTACGTCTACACCTGTAATGTCTGCAGAGCAAGAGTAATTCTGAAAATAATCTCCGAGCTGTGTTTCCGTCATTACTATTTCCAGTGCCTTGTCGAGGTTTATCGACATGCAGTCCCATTTCCTCCCTAAATCGCTTTTGTACCAGTTTTTTTATTTTCGTCTTTGTTTTTTTTATTTTCAGGTGAAGTAGCTGACCACTTTTCAAAAGACAAGTTATAAGAAATGTGTAAGATCATCTCCATACTCCTAATCCAAGCATGTAGTGTTGACAGTCCGTATTGAAATGAACTTTCGTTCACATCTCGTGTCCTAACTGCCGCTAAGTTATTCATTTGCCGAGGAGTAGCACCACAAACTGTACAAGAAGCGCTCGAACGAGTCTCAGTTAAAACTTGTGCCACTTTACCATCAATCACGGTTAAAAATAGGTCATGAGTAATTTCGATTACCTCACCATTCTTATTTATCAGGGAGGGAGACAGATTTTGTTTTTGATTGTTGATATCAGCCACAACAGAGGCGGTTTTTTCAGGAGTTTCTTTGGCAAATTCTAACAATATAGGTCTGCAATATCTTACAGATGAGCAAGTTTCATTCTTCCAAACAACAATACTAGTTGTCTCATCTATGAGTCTAATGGGTACAAGTGAAGCAATAAAAACGTTTGCATCTGATATTAAATCGCTTTCTTCGGGCAAAACTTGCTTGTATTCACTCTGTCCTGATGACCTGTCACAACCCCATTTACAGAATAGTTTCAACTTTCTTAAACTGTTTTTGTGAACTGAATCAATTAGTAATATACGTGCCACAGTATAATCCAACAAGTCCTGCAGATTGACCTTTGCACTTATGTTAGTAATGATTATGCTCGAATCTGGTGGTTAACACATCTTCTTCGCTTTGACTAAAGTTGGATAAGAAGGAAACACTGAGCAGTTTTTGTCCGCCAAACAAAGTCGAAGTTTCCCATACTGTTCTTTGTTAAGATCTAAGTCAATAAAGGTCCATAGTGCTTCCTCCTTTGAAAAAGGTGTAACGTCTTCAGAGTTCTCAGTAATGTATTTAAGAATTTTTTTCATATCATTTTTTGATGCAGTTCGTATAAAATTAACGATTGTGGCCTCCTCCGTCTCACCCATAGACCGTAACTCCTGAGCATATGCATTGAGCACACAGTCCAATCCGTACTCTTGTATTAATTCCATGTTTTTTCGTTTCTTTGTTTTTTCTGAAGATGCTTACTATGGTTTCGAAAGTCTGCCACCACTACTTCCAGACGTATTAGGGTCATTAACCGTGACTCGACACTCTAGTGGAACATGAAATTGACCATCTAACCAATTGACGTTCTTACTTTCAAAGCGTTCTTTTACCCGAGATGCAATTCTCCAGCGTTCGTTACATTTAGATACCAAGTTACTTTGAATGTAAGAGACTACAGAAGCCATATCCTCTGGTGACAAATTGAAATTGCCTTGTAAGTAGTCTTCTATATTATTCCCATTTATCAACAAATTACACAACTCTCGCTTGCTTCAAACAAATTCACCCATTTTTCAAAACGGTTAATTTTTGGGAATATTTGAAAATAGGTATTAACTGCTTTTTAGGGCAACTGACTGTCTGACCAACAACTGTGAATTTTTCAGGACTCGTCTTCCTTTTATAGGCCAATGAAATAGTGCTATGTGCAAAAAGATAAGAAAATAACAATTTGCACTCTTCCCATGACCAACCTGTTTTTAATTGGACCCTAATAGATAAGTGACATTATTTTATCAAGTAAGGTGGTCAAAACTGTATCAAAACCAGAAGAAACTATTAATAATACTCATCACTGTAATGAACTTTTTATCAATTTGACCTTAATAGATAACAAATGATTTTATGAGAAATAAAAAGAAATTGAAAAAATAATGATTTTTACCTCGCGACATGTTTTGACACCGTGACAAAAAAAGTGCAAATATGTGCAAGTTTTTTTCTTCTTCTTGCGTTAGCTAATGTATAAAGATCTTAATACAACAAATATCTCGACAGCGGCAAGCAGCGGTAATGGGTAAACGTCTCGTTAAAAAAAATAACCCTAAAAACATACCATATTAAACTATACTGGTTAATTTTATTTTATCAAACTAATATATATAAAGGAATCTGCCCACTACCCCGTCTCATATCATGACCGTGCTAGGAGCGTGTCAGGCAAAAAAATATTCTTTGTATTGAAATGTATGAGACTCTGCCCACTAGACCGTTCCGTCACCGACCGGCGCCGTCGCGTGCCGCGCACGGAGCGTCAACAATTGTCGGCGAGAATATTTTGCCGGTGCCGGTACGCTCCGTGCCTGACACGCGACGTTGCCGAACCGGTGAGCATACGGGTTATAACCGTGTATGATGACCGTTGTAACCGCGTATGATGACCGTTCTAAGCCCGTTACGTATTGCCGCTTGCTTTGTAGAGATGGGCGATAATCGTTATTAAAGATGGGTTAGTACCGATATTTCTCAGGATTAGGTGATATTAGTATATTCGTCTGGCAATATTATAATATTGTAACTAATACTTCAATATTAGTGATATTTATCTAGAAAACACAGGTAATACTAAAACGGGAACCATACGGATATGACACGCGAATGATACGCGGTTGATACGATAAATGGACTATAAAACACAAAAAGAATTTTTCAATTCCATCCAGTAGTTCCTGAGATTAGCGCGTTCAACCAAACAAACAAACAAACAAACAATCAAACAAACTCTTCAGCTTTATAATATTAGTATAGATAACAAAAAAAAATAAAAAAAAATAGGATACAGAAAGCTTATTTATTAGACTATATTAATTTATTATTTTTATTCCATAACAACGACTTTCTCGTGAAACGGTTTTGAGACGGCTTTGTATGGGGCTTTCCCATAGTGCGCCGTACAGAGCACTTGCCTCGCCATCGGGCATCGCCATACTATTACTAGTAAAAGTTTTCCTTCTTATGTACGAACATCAAGTACCTGTTATATAAAAAGTCAACTTATTTCTAAGACGCATGTAATGAATACACGTAAAGTAATAAAAGTTAAATATTTTTATTCTCTGCTTAATTTTTTGGTAATATGTTAATTTCGTTTTCGTATTGAGCGTCGGTCGGTCGTCGACGTGGGTTCGAATTCAATGTGTAAATATTTTAATATATAGAACTTGTTTTATAAATTTTTTCAATTAAATTTAAAAAAAGTTACAAACTTAACGTTTCTTAATATAGTTTTAACAAAATTTAAAACCTAAAAAGGATAGATACGAGCTAGTGTAGTATACAGCTATCCAAAGACGATGCACAGATGATCAACAAGGCTTTATCTCCAATACTGCCGTCATAATAAAGAGGGCCCTAACCAAAAATTTGGTCAAAAATGACTTAAATGCAGATTTGGAATCAGTAAAAAAAATGCTGCTTGATAGTCTTACTCATAAAGCTCTAAGTCTTATGAATCCGGAGATACCATTTTCATCATCCGGAGATACCATTTTCATCGTAACTACATCAAAACTACTACTAATTACTAAGACAAAACTTCAAATATCTCGAAATCAACTTTGACGAAGTTGCGGCCTTTTTTTGTAACGGCAGAATAGATGTAGGTATACCTATTGTAGATAAGTGTTGTCGAGAACGGTGACTGTCTGTGTGTCTGCACTTAAACCGCACTCACGTGTGTCTCTGTTTTAATAAAATGTATGAAAACAAACACTGTTCGATATCATCTCGCTACCGGTACGTTCTAGTCACCTTAATCGCATTTAATTACTTGTACTGTATCTAGTAATGTCATGTCATTGCAAATTCTTAACTGCCGCTATATCTTTATGTAAAGTGTTTTCGACGTTGAATAATTAAAAGTTTCAACTAAATAGGTGCGTGTAACCTTTACGCGCGGTTGAAGTAAAACTTCTTTGACAAATATCGCATATTACAATCATATATTTACAGAATATCATATATGGAAAGAATATAATACATATTACATATTTGTCAGACTAACAACTGTTACCATGGCAACATGGCAATGTTTTCTATCTCATTCTCTCGCCGGCTTAATCCTATATATTTATGTGTTTGTCTCTTTTTAGTGTCGCATTTTCGTTTCATCGAGTTTCAAATCACAACGATTATAAAGAAGTTTCACTTCAAAAATCACAATTACTTTATAAATTGCTTCAAAGTTTAATATATGCACACTAACACTGTGGTCATTTTACATATTAATAGGTATGGTATAGTTTCCTTTGTTGACTATTGATTTGATAAATTGATTTGATTTGAAAAAAAATTGATTGAATGAGATTAAAGTGGGTTTTTATCTCTTTCTCTTAAAATTATATCCTTTTTATCTTTTTCCTCAAGTTTTTTTCACATTTGCCTACATCTCGCGGCAAGGATGAGACGTGTATGTCTCCGACTGCATAATACATTATTCCTTCCTTCGTTAGCCACATAGAAACCAATAAATATTTATTGGTTTCTATGTGGCCTTTGTCGCTTTTAATGAGATCCTATTGGAGTTTTTCAATAGGGACGGCGGGTCGACGGTAGAATTCTTCATTATAAGTATACATTACATCGTAGATCTTATCTTTGCCTTCGAGCTTAAACGAAGGTCAAGAGAATGCCCATTTTTAATAAATAAATATATATATATAATCAGGACAAAAGATTAACTTTGCTATTAAAATGTAGTGTATAATACACAGCCCGTCTGTCGCCGTTCTCTCTCAGCTGTTTAAGAATTTGCAATGTTTGTATTTTTTAAGTAATTTTGTTATTGCAATTGTATTGGAAGGTGTCTCCCTCGTGTATATATCGCTTAGTTTGTTCAGTTTGACGTCGCATCCAGTAGGTATTGTAGTTACGTCGTCATCGGCAGGATTACCGAGAGTAGATATCGTGCGAAAATACTTGATAATGTCATTTCGATAACAGTTTGGGCCCAAATATATCTTGAAGATAACGAGAGCGCGTGTATGTTTATTTTCTCTTTGTTCATATTGAACTAGCTACCGTCTGCGACTACGTCTACGCCAGGGACATGGGAACATGTAGGACGAGCAGCTTAAAATTTTTAATAGCTATTCAGAGGATTAAAATGAAAATTAACGACAGTCAGACGAAAATTCTAAAATTTAATAATTGGTTCTCCTACCACATTTCCAACATGACGATAACTACGTAGTTTGTCGATACTTATCATATTATGTAAATAAAATGTATGTAAGATAAAGGTAGCCATGTTTCTGATTTGTTTAAAAAAATATTTTGACGATCGTTTCTGCGTTTAAATTTTACCATTAAATTGAATAATGTATAACAATTATTTGTTAAAGTTTTTGCGAAGGGAAATGCAAAGTTAGGGGAGTATATAAAAGAGCGAATGTCAACAAAATATATAAATCGCGGTCTCACATTGAAAACAATCAAACCCATAGACTTACATCCATACGTTAGGATATGTTGCTGATCGTTCATAGCTTGAAGTAAAAGTATTGAAGTTGAAATTACTTTAGACATGTAGATACATTGATTCAGTAGTACATTATAGTTTCATTATTCTCTTTATTGATGTAATTTGCTAGTTACAGTCTTGTTAAAATAAATGGTCGTGTACAGAGGCTTCGAGTGCGGAGGGCTCGTCGTCGAGCACAGCGCCCGCCACGCCCGCGCAAAGCGCCAGGGTTGGTGAGTGCTCGCCCTCTAACCTTAACCTAGCTTACTACATGTTATATACACTCAGACACACTTAAACATATTTTACATTACATTTACTTAGTTTAATTTGTCTTTTTTTATATATATATTTACTCTGTCTACTTGTTAAATTTTACGACTTTTAACCATAAATTAGAATAGAAAATATACGAAGGGGAAATATACATAGGCAAGTGTCCTACTCCGTATATTTTTATGTTTAATTTATAAATAAGTTCCTCATCATAAATGTACATTCAAAATCCATACTAATATTATAAATGTGAAAGTGTGTTTGTTTGTTTGTCCGTTCTTCTTTCACGTGGAAGCAGAGTGACGGTTTGGCATGATGTTCTGTGTGGAGATAGTTGAAGGTTGTGGAGATTCTAACCCTTAAAATGTACTTAGAGATGAGTGAATCGCTATTATATAATAAATAATAAATTTTACATATATAAATGAACTTTCTAAGATCAGCACAGTATGTAATCAGTAATATAATGAGACAATGCCTGCCAACAGCGCCGCCGCTGGCCAACCCGAGCCTGACCGTGCTCTCCACCGACCGCTTCTCTGAGACAGACGTGGAGGAGATCGTGGCGCTGGGCTTCACCAGGGAACAGGTAGCCTTCGACACACTCGACTTGCCCTTGCTACACAGTTGTGTTCTGTCACTAAGTATTAAAACTGCAGCAGGTACCCTCATATTGAAGGGAGGCCCGTGCCCAGCAGTGGGAAGTTAAAAAGGACTGAATACATACATACATTACCTCGGGAAATTGACCCTTGTATATAACAAAAATTATGTAATTAATTAATTATGCAAGTATCGCGGTCATTGCAGGCTGTCGTCGAGCTGAGACGGTTCAACGGCGACAAGACGCAAGCGACCGTCGCGCTCTTTGCCAAGTCGCTCAAGTTCTAGGACACTGCCGGTGCCTGGCCCGAGCACGGCCTGGGCACGGCCTGAGCGTGGCCTGAGCGTGGCCTGTGTGTGGCCTGCGCGAGCACCTCTACACATACAATGTACAGGACATTGAGATAACGTCCGGATCGACATAGGCCTTATTTGCTAAAGAAATTTATATATATATATATATATATATATATATATATATATATATATATATATATATATATTACATTTGGTATTGAAATATAACACGTGTGAATCGAATACGTTTGGAACAATGAAAAGACATTTTTCGTCTTTGTCTGTTAAGGGTAATAGTTTAAAGTTTTTGTTACTTTTGTATCGACTTCTTTTTAGGTGTCATTTGTTTCAGTACAATTAGTACTAACATTACAGAAATCCATCTATGTAGCATACTTTCATATTAGTTTATACTCGCACTTTGGTATGCAACACATACTTCATTCATTTCCTCTCTTCCCGTACATACTATTATCATCGAAATGTATTTATATTTAAAAGAACACGAATAGGAAAAAGTATAGTTTTTTATATTAATACAAAGAGTGTAGGGGTGCGGTAGATAGATACATATGTTATGAGCAAGAAAAGCAATCGTTAAGTACATTAAGTTTATATGTCTTAGGAGGTAGAGAAAAGCGGGGAGGGAGGGGCAAGGGGAGGGGGGGGGAGTATAATTGTGAGTAATATAAGGGCTGGGTAGGATTAACGATCGGTAAGTTCAAGCAATATGCATATCGGCCTTCAAAATAGTTCACACTGATATATTTTTTTAAAGTAGCTGTGAGGTTGATGCGATCTGTAAGAGACGTGACGTTGTAAGCTTAGCTGTCGGTTTATACATATGTAGTAGCTTTTATAAGTGAAAGAATATATTTTGTAGCAATTAAGCTGGTTACACACTAGTGTCATACCGATCTACCTAAATTACCAGATATCGCAACTGCGTGTATATGTACATGTGGGCATGTGTTTGCGTTTTGGATACTGACGCAGCCGAAGCTCGAAGCTACACGCTGACTACTGCCAACTGTACACAGTAACACTAACAGTGTATTATAATAAGTTACATTTACATACTGTGTGGCGACGCACTACACGCATCTTGAATGTTTCTATCAGTATATGATATTATTTAACATAAATAAGTAAATCATTCAAAATATTTCCCTGAAGGGATCATTTTTAATTTAATATTTAAAGGCAAAAAAATACCACAATTCGCTTGTCATTGCCTCGGAATGTCGAAAAATGATCAAAAATTGTCGTTCTAATGAAATACAAAATATATTTATTTCAATAAATGTTTTCATGGCAATTTATACACTAGAGTGCGTCGCCATATAAGTAGTTAATGTTATAATAATATAATATAATTTTGACATACAAGCGATATGCTGCGATTCAGAATAACAAAATGTCGACATTTTCCTCTTTTACAATATTATCATATATATATTTTTTTTTGTTTTTTTTTTTTTTTGGACCAATGTTAGTTGTTATATTTTTTCATTAGTTATAATTTATATCGCTTATAAGTTTTAAATGGATTTGAAATATATATTTTTAAATACCTCACAGAAAGTTGCCGTTATTTATGATACATTAATGACCTCTAGCTCTTTTAAGAATAGCAAATTGATGTTCACAAAGTGCCCCTGGGAAATATATGCCTTAGGCTTTTTTGAAATCGAATAAAATAACCAAACTATAATACTAAACAGATAGTTGAATAAAACAGCAGTGTCCGGAGTTAGAATTAAGTAGAGTTAAACTAAGCACACGTGGCCTAGACAAGGTATCTCCGTTATATTGTAACATAAAGTAAGTATATTTATTTCTGTAAGGGTGTAAAGGAGCTCACACCGCTGTACCTTGTATGTACGCTGTATCGTGTGAGACAATGCTTTATACAACTGCGCAATGATCATTATACTACTACATGTCGGGGTGGTGTGTAAAAAAATCACTCTCATCATTCATTTTTCATAACTCCCCAAAAGAAGTGTAACTTGGAAAATATAATAAAAGTTTATAGCAAAATTAATTCATTTCACAAATATTGAATTATTTTAAGCAAAGCAAAAAAGGAATGACCAACATTAATAATGTAAGATATTATCCATACTAATATTGTAAATGTGAAGGTGTGTTTGTTTGTCCTTCTTTTACGTCGAAACGGAGTGACGGATTAGCGTGATTTTTTGTGTGGAGATAGTTGGGGGGTTAGAGGGAGACATAGGCTTTACCGCGGGAAATTATCTCATTCCCATGGGAAAACACATTACAATACAGCCCACAACCACACATCACACCTATGTATGTACCTAGGGACAAACCCAAGCAAAACGAGGGTGAGCCGCTAGTATTTATTAAATAAGAAGATAATTTGTAGTAAGTTTAGTTATGCGTGACCGCTCGCCCTGACATTGTCAACAGCTTTTCAACAGACAGTGCTTGTGTGAGCTCATCACGCCGCCCCGACGTGTAGTAAGTACCTAGTGTACCGTTTGTGTATCATTATGCGGTTGTACGTAGCTCTCTCTGTAGGGACACTCACTCGTGAGGTCGGTCGCTGGCCACTTGGTGGAGAGGCAAGCCTGGCAGGTCGGGGACCCGTGACGGCGGCCATGATTGGCTACATGAGCTTCGAGTATTCAAGGGACTTTGTATAAATTCTTCTTTAGTATAATTAAAAATAATTGTACATGTAATATTATTTAATTTAATTTTTATATAATTAATAGATAATTGTTTGTATTACGTAATATGTAGTCTCTTCCTATTGTTATATGGACTTATTCTATTTTACCTGTTTACTGGCAACTTAATGATGTTGTGCCTATTTATGGCACTTTCTTCGGACTGTGTAAGTTTTATTCCCCTCTTAGTTTTCTAAGTGGGTAAGCCTTGTATTTTGCCGTGGAGGCCACTTTTGCCAAACTAGCCAAGTGACGACACGGCCTGCGATATTTATTTTTTTTGTACGACGTGCAGCATGTAAAGACAGCATTATATTACGCATTTCAGATGTATTTCATTGAACACCAAATAAATATAATATGTAAATTTTTGTTTCATTTACTGTCCTTTCGTAACTTCAATAACGAAATATAGGTACATTGTCGGCCGCAGAAGCTCTCAAAGACTCACTGACTGTTTGCAATCATGTCATGTCAATTTGGGATTAAAATCCATGCACATAATAAATCCGAATGAGACTACTTTTTAAAATGTATCTTTTACTTGTGCTACTTGTTCCAGTGAACTGTCACCACAAAAGGTGTTAGTTTTAACCTCGTCCGGGAATCTCACTTTTGAGCTTTGAATATAACCATTTACAGTGTAATTTAGACAAAAAAGTCGCAAAGGGGGAGCTTAATGGTATCTATATAAAAAACAGTAACTTATGTGAACAGAATATAGACCCCAAAACAATAGTTATTAAAATTTATGCCTGTTTGTGTCTGTGTGTGTGTGCGTTTCATGCAAAAAGTAATGAACCGATTTTAACATAAATCAAAGCACACCGACTTCGAAAATATCTGATAATAAATGAAAACTACCAATCATTTATTGTTTTTTAGTGTATTTTTATTTGAAGTCTGTTTTTATTTTTTTATTATAAAGTTTTTATTTTTAGTAGCAAAATAAGAAAGTATTTTAATAAAATGTCGCTTAAAGGACTCCTACCTACTACACCGTCTCATATCATGACCGTGCTAGGACCGTGTCAGGCAAAAAAATATTCTTTGTATTGAAATGTATGAGACTCTGCCCACTAGACCGTTCCATCACCGACCGGCGCCGTCGCGTGCCGCGCACGGAGCGGCAACAATTGTCGGCGAGAATATTTTGTCGGTGCCGGTACGCTCCGTGCCTGGCACGCGACGTTGCGGGACCGGTGCCCGCAAGCGGCAAAACGGGGAGCACACGGGTTATAACCGCGTATGATGACAGTTATAACCGCGAATGATGACCGTTCTAAGCCCGTTACGTGTTGCCGGTTGTCTTGTCATTTTGTTGCTATGTTGTTGTTGTTTGTTCTAAATGTAGTTTTTCTTCTAGTGATAATATTTTCAATCTTTTTCAACAATTCAGTAAATTGAAATGACGTCATACGTAAGTACATATAAAAATTTTCTTAATCATCAACTAGGTGCCTAAATAATCTCCAGTATTCTCCCTCGACTTTTCTTTCTTTTAATGTGGCGTAAACCCAGTAACGTTGTGATCGACTAATGTAATTCTTTTCTCTTTCTTCGTCAAAAACAATGGCTATCATTGCTAATTTTCTACTTGACAATTCTATTATAGCCATCGTATAAGGAAATAAATAGGAAATAATTTTCTTAGCTAAAATATTTACTCGCTCTTATTGAAGCGGCTGCCTTGCTCGAAAACACAGGTAAATAAATATACGGCTGAAAAAACGGGAACTATACGGATATGACACGCGGATGCTACGATCAATATAACCGTTATGTACGAGCATGATACGTTGTTGATACGGTCTAGTGGGCATAGTAGTCCGTGCCGTGCTCGTTTCCGTGCCTGATACGTTCATAGAACGGTCATGGTATGAGACGGTGTAGTGGGCAAACACCCTTAGCCATTTAAGATAGTTTGGTGCCAATTTCTATATGAAAAATGACAAACTAAAATTCGCTTTTACTAGTAACACTAAAAAGTCTGTTTCTAAAAGCCAAATCTAACATATTGGGCTTTTCAAATCAAACAAAATAAGCCCAAACTCAAAGTATCTACTGTTAGCTGTTGAAGAGTTTCACCTATCCACCTTCTGGTCTTACCTGCCATGAGATCAGGTCGACGATACCGAACCAGTGCACTATCAATGGAAATAAAAACACTTGCAAAGTTTCAAGTCAATATGACAATTAGAAATAGATTAAATTTATCATTAGATATTTTTCCACCCTTAGAGGTGGTATTATTTTCAAATTTAAATGGGACCAAATTAAAAGTATATCTACACTTTCAAACAAAAGAAAAATTGTCCAAATCGGTTAATAAATGACGGAGATCTGTGGTAACAAACATAAAAAAAATACAGCCGAATTGAGAACATCCTCCTTTTTGAAGAAGTCAGTTGAAAATAATTAGGATCCCGTTCTAAAAACTTAAAACGTGTCTAGGAACGCAAACGAGCGAAGCGAGTGTATGTAAGTCGCTAGAGGTAATATAACTTTAAAATATCATGTAGGTGTATATTCTTTACCAAATAAATTAAATGATCTTTGTCTGTTGCTTATGTTATGTATGGGAAAGTGTTGTACTTGTACCTATGAACGGTTTTACCTGTGGATACCATTGATCTATACATATTATAAAATTGTAACTAAGCCGAATCTGTACATTAAATATTTTATGGAAAATCTTATTGAAATAGACATTATTATCGATGCAGAGGCCGAATCTATAGTTTTTAGAATTTTTGTCTGTCTGTCTGTCTGTCTGTCTGTCTGTCTGTCTGTCTGTCTGTTTTTTTTTTTTTTTTTTTTATTTTTATAGAGCCGAAATTTCCTCTGACATGGGGGTCAGAGTCCTTGTTTACAATTTTGTTTGTTTACATACTATGTTTTAAACCAGAAGGGTTTGGTGTTTTATTTACATGGTTTTTTCCTTATCGTTCCTATGATTACTAATTGGGGGAGCTTTTTTACCTTTATTAATATCTATTTTATACATTGTAATTTTCTGTTGTAGGTTTTACTTTATACATACTTATTTTACATGTTTACAATATGTTTGTTTGTTTTCGACATACATATGTTAAATTTTACTGTTTTACTTACTATGAATTTTATTTTATTTTTACAGTTGTTCTATGGTTGAGCCTGTCTGTCTGTTACCACATCACAGAAAAACCACTGGAGGGATTTTGATGAAATTTGGTATGGTGATAGCTGGATGTCCGGGTCAACATATAGGATACTTTTTACTGCGGGAAAATATCTCATCTCTGAGAAATCTATACTGAACGTTAAAACGTAGGTAGGGACGAACCCGAGCGGAGCGAGGGTGAGTCTCTAGTATGTTATAAAATTACAACCGGAACGCAACGAACTGAGCGTATCCGTGAAGTATTTTTGACGTGTATCAAAACTGACTTGCTGCCATTTTGTTTTTCTTAGTGAGTGGATTGTTTAAAAAAATTCGGACAAAAAAGTAAATATTTATCTAATTTTCGTTCTATTTTTTTTTAATATAATCTGAACTAAGATGACTATTTTTTGCAATACAGTAGTATAATATATTGTACAACATCGATTTTTAGTGATATAGAAGAGTGTAAACCAGTATTATGCCGTTAATACTTTTTTTTAATTATATGTATCAAGATCACACAAAGGGAATTTCGAATCGGATGATGAGTCGTGCTTTGTATGTCAGAAGTGTTATATTTTAGATGGTGACGATTCAGATGTCTCCGATCGTTCTACCTTAGAATTATATGAACAGTATTGTGATGCTAAAAAATGAATAAATAATTGATTGTTTAATATTTGAGATATTCTATTTAGTTTTTGTTGATTTTTCTACAATTTAAGTAAGGAAAAGAAAGGGATCTGTCCATAGGTACATTGCCGTCCACAGTTACATTTACTGCTGTACAAAGGTATAACAACGAGTTGCACCTGTGGACAAAATAGTGTTTTTTTTTTTAAGTAATTTATTTTAATAATAATCCCAACAAAAACAAAGACTACTAATTGTTAAGGGTTAATTACTGCTAAAGCAATATTTGTATTACTTTAATTAAGTATAATAAATAAAGAAAATGTCTCAAAACCTTATTTTAATTAAAAATTCGCTGAATATCCAACAGGTACCTATACCTAACTTTTTTTTAGATTTTTTCTTTGGTTTTCTTAGTTTGGCCATATTCTTAGGTAAAAATATTGATTCCGCCGGGGCGCCGTAGTGGAATGCGCAAGCGATCCTGCGGCGTCCCACTAAGGCGAAGGGGAGGGGAACGTTGGGTTTAGTGGGTAGTACCGGCTCTCCTAGCTGGTGAGCCCCACACACCCACCTGGGGAAAAGCTGGGCGGTGCGTAAATGCATTCCCCAACGATAAAAAAAGGTAAAAATATTGATCCGATTCACGTAAAGGTATTTTTAAAAGATAAGGATGTTGTTAAATCTTATATATTTAATAATATACAGTTATATGCATCAACATACACTTTACCTAGGATTTACCAAAATAAGATTGTTTTCGGAGCCTCTTGCAATCAATTTCATTCGGTTCCATCCGCTTAAACATTATACATCATTATTCATTACTTAATAAATCTTTAAAAATTGTATAAATACTTAATTATGTAACAATTCCAACTATTTTCACCGAGGGACCATTCACATATGTTAAGAACTGTCGTCCCTCTATGTGTGCTCTAGCATGTGAATGCCTCGCAGCGCTGAGCGGAAAGCGGTACATCGTATCGTATGTAGTATAAAAATATAAAATCATCAGAACGCTGGTCCGGCACCGACTCACTCCACTTTGTGCGGTCAGGGGTGTGCTAGAGGCTACTTCATTGCTACTTTAGCTACATTGTGTAACAAATACAATTATCGCAGAAGTTTAAGAGGGCGTTCGAGACGTCATTTAAGCTTTTTTCTAAACTTCGGTAAAATCCAAAATGGACAGTTGATATACATATTATATACTATGAGCGGATACGGAGCATAGAAAATTGGGGGAAAAGAAAATTACAAAAATAAAAAACCCGACTGCGTAAAAAGTGAACTAAAAAGAAGGGAACAAGCTGAAGAAGGAACATAGTATTACGAAGTCGGAGACACACACGCAGCTATTCTAAAACATGTACATATGTACGTCTCCGACTACATAATACCTACTGTCCCTTCATCAACTTGTTCTCTTCTTTTTAATTTACTTTTTACGCAGTCGGATTTTTGTAATTTTGTAAATATATTTATTATTTACTGCTTTTTAGTTTTGCTCAGTTAGACAATTTTAATTTTATTTAACAATTTCTTAACCTAAATTACAGGTACTTAAAAACATACAGGTTTTATATACTTTTGTAATCGCCTCTTAAAAACCTGTACTGTGACACCCCACTAGATTTATTCGGATGAGAAAAATTTATCAAAACAAATTGGCGCCTGAGATCCGCCATTTTTTTATTGATATCTATATACCCTATGACACTCGCGTCTTCAAGACGTATCGAATCGACGTATGAATCATCAAAATTGGTCAATCCGTTTAGTAATTACGAGGGAACATAGGATCGAACATGCATACATACATATTCGTCAAACACATAACCCTCCTTTGGGCTTCGCCGCAGTCGGGTAAAAGTACACACCTAATCCACATATTTTTAAAATGAAGAGTGAGATAACCTCTAGATACAATAAAGCGAGCGTAGCGACTACATACCTATATATTATTACAATAGTTGTGGGTACAAACGAGTAGCTGTGTAATCTTCGCATACGAACGGAAATGTCGCAATAAATGAAAAAATTACATTCGCATTGCAGAAATAAACTACTTACCTATATATTAATTTAAATAGAAATGTCGCATATTTAGCAAACACGCGGAACATTCTGATAGTACAGTTTAATAAAGTTATTGAATAAACCCAGAACGCCTTATAATAAGAATAATAATTTATTTAATAATATGTAGGTAGTATGTATGTAGGTGCCAATAAATAGTGAATGCGAATATCACGTGAGCAGCTCGTCTGTGCCGGCGCCGCGCCAAAGTGTGGGTACATCTATTAGGTATGTATATTATGTATAAATTATATAAAATATGTACTTTACAAAATTTCCTGTAAATCTCTTCTAAATCGCATCTTATAATGGAAGTTGTTTCATTTCACTAACTCTGTATACATCAAAGTATGTTCTAGCAACTAGGTATTTTACCTACTACATAATAATCATTTATCATAATGTTAATGTTGCCAGGCGTGTACCCACTGACTGTAGACTAGACTAGTCATTTTATATTCCAAACAGATATGCATATTTTTGACGTATATTTAGAAATTATTTTAATTTTTGTCAAAGAAGTAGCTGTAAGGAACAATCGAAATTATTAATGTACGTCGCATGGGTAGTGTACCTAGCAACACTAACTCAGTTGTGGCTTTGTAGTGAATATGGTTATGGTACATCTACGCCATTCAGCGCGAGGTATTAACGTCGTGCCGCATCATCCTACAAGTAATCAAATTATAAATACTCCAGTGATATGATCCGAAAATGTTCATTTTGTGTAATCACAAGACCTCTTCGCTGTCTGGTGGCTGGTTTGCTAGTTTTGTAGCCATAGCGGTCAAAATGTCTGTCAGCCGGGCGAACCGCGTGTTAGGACTGGTCAGTGCACCCCGCTCTCCCCACAAGAAGTTTATGTGGAACTCGGTCTTGAATAGCTCCAGAAGAATTGGATCCAGGGTAGGTCCGAGGGAAGACATCTCCTGCACGACTGTTCGCGCGTTGCGTTTGAACATATCGACTTGTTGCGGAAAGTACCGGGCCGCCTCGAGGTGCGCGGCCGTCGCGTTGAAGTCAAACTCCAGCCCGTTCATGAGGCTGGTCGGGAACGAGTCGTCCGGCTGCATCAGTCCTCCGCCGTCGCCATCTGGAAACATCAGCAGTACTTTTAGAAAAAGATAATGGGAAAGTCTACTTATACCATAATTTGTATTTGACATGTAATATATGTATCTATCTATAGATATAATAAAATTCTAACTGAGTCGAATCTGTACATTAAACATCATATGGAAAATCTTATTGAAATAGTCATTATTTATTATCGATACAAAGGCAGAATCTATAGTTTTTAGAATTTTTGTCTATCTGTCTGGGAAAGAATCACGTGAAAACCGAAGAACCGAAGAATGAAGATTATCCGGTTGTACATATAGAATATTTTTAACTGCGGGAAAATATATCATTTCTGAGAAATCTACGCTAAACGTTGAAACGTAAGACGAACTAGGGACGAACCCGAGCGGAGCGATAGTGAGTCGCTAGTATTTAATAATTTCTTAAGCAATTATATGTCAGCTTTAGGTTAACTCACCGAACAAGTGGAAGCAGAGCACGGGCGGGATGACGTAGGGCGTGGTGGTGTTGGGCGGCAGCGGATTGGTGCCCTCGTTCATCATTTTGAAGCTTGGCCGCAGCTTGGCCTCGAACATGAAGGCGTTATCCGTGTACACCCGCCGCAGTATGTTCCACGCGTTCTCCAGGCACTCCAACTTGTGGCAAAACCCATAACCTATATATCTGATTATCCCTACTATTTGGGAGTTACGACTTCGTATTTATAATGTAAAGTTTATATTTGTTGATTTCCCCAGATGTAAGTAGGTGGAACTCTTACAGTCAAAGCGCCAATCCTAGCTACGTCTTAAAGAAATCATTGTCAGTGTATCTGCCTCGTAAATTAGTACACAAATATTACTACACATATAAATATAATTACAAATACAAACTTTACACATTAAATAAAAATCATAACTGGAAAATATATAAAAATACCTCCTGAAACAGCCGGGGAATAAAAACGGTTATATTGGAATTTGAAACATTTAATGTTCACATTTGTAACATAAAGGTTAATATTCATAATATTAATAACACAGACATAAATCTTATTTCCTACGACCTACGAGTATCTACAGTATACATGTTGACATATGCTTAGGTTAAAATGCAATGATAAGTTTACAATACATCCAGATTTAAAATTCACATCAAGATTCAAAATGTTTTATTAGCTTTTCAGTTATTTATAGGGAGTAGTAGAGAATTGCTTAGTGCGAGTAAAATTTAAGGTGTAAATCTACAGCAGTCCTAGCTGCTCCTGCGGCGTCCACGCGAAGCAGGAGGTTCCCACGTCGCTGAACACGCCGGCGAGGCTAATCAGGTCTTGCGCCTCCTGATGCTTGGGGAAACTGTACCCCGTCAACTTAAGCAAAGGCGCGATATCTGAAATATTATAATCATGTAACATTTGTACTCGAAAAACATTAAACCGTCTATTCTAAAATTCAGGTCAACTAAGGTTTGAAGAGTTCAACAAATTACACTAATGACTGTGTATTTAATATTATATTTTATATTTCTAATAAGCTTTGAGTGTGATTACATTTGGCACTATTACAGTCTACAATCTACATGCTACATATAATGCATGCAGGGCCGGCTTTAGGAAGCGGCACCGGTATCCAGAAGGCGCCAAATTTTGAACACCTAGTATGTATCTGTATTCGGCATATCTAACACTTGCGAAATGCATTTACGTGTACCACTTGCATACATACAATTTATATGTTGAACTCACTGGCTAAAAAAGTCAGTGCTACCCGCTGCAACCCAACGGTACCTCCTCCGGCCTATAATTAGTAGGACGCCGCCAAAAAAATAGCTATGGTCGAATTTCGACCACTGGGCGAACACCCGAGCGAAGTGAGGGTAAGTCACTATGAAAATATAAAAGGGTGCCAAACTAATGATTCGCTCAGGGTGCCTAGATGGTAAAAGCCGGTCGTGTATGCTTGTGAACTACTGACCTACTAGTAGGTTAAACTACTTATTCTACATCTGAATGATTTATCATTTAAGTAAGTTTTAAGACTAACATTCAATGTTATGATTGTGCTCAAATTCTAATTTATTTTGAAATGATACTTTAGTGAATATCGCGAACAGTTTATAACAAATGTTAGTAGTTCTGGTCAATACCCTTCGGTGTCGCGTCAGGAAAACTGTAACTGAGCGACTTCACAATACTCACAAGATAAATTCGTTAGGAGTCGTTTCATTACTATATCCATATTGAATTTATTATATCTAATTCTTTAAAGTAATTGTTTATTATAGTACTTAGTCATCTTAGATTGTTATCCGGGTTCCTTGCCATCCAAATTGCACTAGTGTTGTGAGCACAACTACCTGATTACGTCTATACTTTACAAATCGTAAGAGTCTTCAACGTATCCACCCTCATATGTACTGGGACGAGGTCTTTGGTAGCAGCGATATTCTAAAAATTCAATGAACTAGTTTTTATTCACTATTTGTAATGAAAAAGGTATAAATTCATTTCCGCTATAGTGATCGGCAAATATCTTGAAAACATGTTTAATTGCGGCACATTACTTAATGTGAGATTTGTTTAATCATTAATGGACCGAAGCGGGCAGGAGGAACTCAGTCTATACAGATTGTTGTACTATGTTGTAAGTACTCACTGTTCTCCACCGCAACCGTTCTATGCCCACGATGTTGGCCGGTCACTATACCTTCCCTTAGTCGCCTCTTACGACACCCATGGGACTACAGGGTGGCCTTATTCTTCAAATCCGCCGAGACCACGCAGCGGTCGAACTATAAACTATAGTAGCTATTCATCATGCTTTTATGATTTATATTCAAGCAACAATATGTTTAGTTATGTTTAAAATATGACTTACCGTAGATGAAATAAGATCGCTTCTATAAAGTTAATGGATAAACTTAAATATGCGTATATTCACGTGCTGCGCAGATGTTTCCATAATGCCTATGTTCGGGTACATGAAGGGAGGCAAAACCAAAGTGTCTCAATCATAAAACTATGTTTCAGCCCACTGCCTAAACATTTTTATTAAATACCAAAAGCCTCTATAAAAGTTTTAATACCTTTTAAAATATTTATTATCACACTATATTCTGGGTACCTCTATGAACCTTGAACCTGTATAATTACCTTTTTAATATAAAATATCATTTTTTAACTTACCTGTGGCATGCACAGACCAAACATAATAGCTGAGAAGCCGTAAAGATTTCCCAATGCTGTTTTCGTCTCTATTGCCAGAAGTATCCAGTCGTTAATAATGTCAGCTCTCTGTCTGTCTGTTTGGCAAGTCAGTACGGTGACCGCCACGAGGAGGCGAAATGTTTCTACTCTGAAATACATTAATATAGTCTTATTCAATCTAGAACGGCATAACGGCGTATCTAGGGCTATACACGTTTTTCCTTTACTAGTTATTGTCTTGGGGAGTTGAGTTAGTTAAGTAGAGCATGAAAGAAGCTGCAGGAAAACCTAAAATAATTATATTTATTATTACCTTTCAATGATGTCTAAACGTAGAGATCGTCCTTGAGGTAGGAAACATAACTCTAGCCCTGATGCAGTTTTATCGAGTCTTTCAATTTGGATTGAGTCTTCAAGTAAGAAATGAAGATCAATTTTTGTCATATGATTTGCTAAAATACGTGGACCAGACGTGCGTAGCAGCAGCTTGATTGTATGTAGCGTTTCCGACTCCAGGGGCTTGGTCAACCCAGCTGTGATTATTTGAGATTGAAAATTTTCAAGATTTATCCTAGATTCCACCGTGTAGTCTAAGTTTTCTAACTGTAACAACTTGGCCTCTGTTAGTTCGTAATCAAATTGCTGTTTAATAGTAGGGGTATTGGCCAAGTAATCTGGATCACTTCTTGATTTATTAGGATCGCTGTGAGCTGAACTCTGAGTGGAGTCACCAGATCCGTTTCCAGAGTCTGAACCAGAAACATGGTAAAGTCTATGTAACTCTAGCCTTCTGTCATCTGCTTTAGGTCCATCATATCTTGCTGGCTTTGCGGGTGGACTAGTTGGTAAATTTGCATCCCACGTATTGGAGCCTGAATTAGACTCGCTGGAAAAGACTTTAGTGTGTTTATTTGCTTGACTTTGTATCACACCATCCGCACTTGCACTTTTTCCATGGCTTATATGTTGTGTCATGTCTATCGGAGTTAAAGAATGGGATCTTTGTTTTTTGAAAGGCACTCGAAGTTGCGCTCCGGGTTTGGCTGCAAAGTGGCTATACAAGCTATACGCGTTACCATAATTGCTTTCGCCGTTTGGTGACACCATGACATTGGAATCATCGGATATGAAGTTAGTCAAAGGTACTACACGATTTGCAGGATATTGTATTCGAGCCCCGGAAGCTGCCGATATGGGCTTTCCTGATCCTACGTAGGACGTGATTAAGTCTGCTACAGTGTCATATGCCTCGTCTTCGAATTGGTATTGATATCTCTCGAAAACTGTATCTGGATGAACTATTATCTAGAACAAAACATTCTATAATTCAGTGAAATTTCTAACGGTTAGACTTACTGCATACGTACAACTTTTAAGGAGTCTGCCCACTACCCCGTCTCATACCATGACCGTGCTAGGAGCGTGTCAGGCAAAAAAATATTTTTTGTATTGAAATGTATGAGACTCTGCCTACTAGACCGTTCCGTCACCGACCAGCACCGTCGCGTGCCGTGCACGGAGCGTCAACAATTGTCGGCGAGAATATTTTGCCGGTGCTGGTACGCTCCGTGCCTGACACGCGACGTTGCCGAACCGGTGAGCATACGGGTTATAACCGCGTATGATGACCGTTTTAAGCCCGTTACGTGTTGCCGCTTGTCTTGTAGAGATGGGCGATAATAGTTATTAAAGATGGGTTAGTACTGATATTTATCAAGATTAGGTAATATTAATATATTCGTCTGGCAATATTATAGTATTGTAACTAATACTTCAATATTAGTGATATTTATCTATATATTTTCTAATAGCCATTTCATATAGACTAGCGACTCACCCTCGCATCGCGCGGGTTCATCCCTAGGTACATTTTAACGGTTTGTATTGTATAGATAGTCGATCGCTTGCTTTGTGTAAAACAAAAACGGCTTTATCCCACGGGAATCGTACGTTTTTTCGAGTTAAAAAATAATCAATTTGCTATACCAGACTATAATCTATCTCTGTGCTTTTCATCCAGATCCGTTCAGCCGTTCTGGTGTGGTTGAGTAACAAACATCCATCCAAACTTTCGCATTTATAATATTTCAATTAATTATAATATTTTATTAATGGGATTAAATCATATTATATATGACCCGAGTAATAAGTTACCACTACACAAAATTTAGTTAAAATCGGTTCCGTAATTTTTGCGTGAAACTCGCACACCCAAACAGACAAACAGACACACAGACAAAAATTTTAATAACTATTGTTTTGGGATATATATTCTGTACACAATAGGTTACAGTCATTGTTTTAAAAAAAATCATGTATAGATTTCGCTAAGTTACTGTTTTATTATGTGTATAGATATTAGTTAGTTTTAAATACATATTTATTTATGCATAAAAAATAACTTCGTTCAAACACATAATCATGTTCCAAAATATATATTCACCATCAATATTGTGCTCACGCGCTCTTCGCGCGTAAACTCTGCGTCACAGGTACAACTTCTGAATAACCCAGCCATGATACGCACCTCCAATAATTTTTTAAATGTAGCCCAAAATCGTATCTCTAGGGGTTTTTTTCATTTTTTCGATATTTTATTTCGTTTTCGAGATATGAATTATTTTCTAAGCGAAACCGGGCGAAAAACGACCGCATTTTTTTTACATTATTTCCATTAAAAAAAAAAGTAATTGAGTTTATTCAAAAAATTTTTTTGTATTTTGTAGCCCTCGTCATGATGCGTCTTTTGACATCCCAATCAGTCACGTAGTCTCAAAAGCGACGACACCAGGGCGATGTCGCACTTTCGCTGAAAATCGGGCCTATACCGAAGCGACAAAAAAAAAACATTTTCAATGTTAATAAATATTTATTATAAGCAAAGCACAAGTGTGTACTCTTTTTATTTACCATTGCCCTTGTATTCGAACATAATTGAGTTTTACGAAACAACCGCTTAAGAGACGAAACAAAAGAAAACTAAAATAAATCTATTACGACAGAATTGATTGTATGCGCACTCTCGTCGACTAAACAGTTAAGTCGATGTAACAGTTGTATATATGCGGTAGGCATTAGTATGAAATAGATAGACTATTATATATAACTAACGGCTCATCCTCGCTTCGCTCAGGTTGGCCTCTAGCCAAACAAAAACAAATCTATCCCACGGGACCCGTACATTTTTCCAAAATAAAAAGTAGCCTATTTGTTATTCTGATCTATGAACTATATTATTGTAAAGTTTCATGGAAATCCAATCAGTGGTATTTGTGTACTAAGCTGTATGAGTTACTATAGCTATTTAACTATCCCACAGGAATTCTTTAATTTTCCGGGATGAAAAATATCTAAAATGTTGCCCAGGGATTTAAGGTACCACTGTGCAAAATTTTATTTAAATTTGTTTAAGAGTTTCGAAGATTAGCTCGTCCAAGCAGACAAACAAAGAGAGAAACAAAAAAAAATCAAAAAAATCTGGATTTGTTCTATTTCTCTTATTACATCCCCCTGACTCGGTTTTCAGCATTTTTTTCTATGACAGACATTCGACCTCTACAGTTTTATTATATGTATAGATATGGAATAGATATTATATTTATACATAGGTATGATGAGTTGTTGTGGGTTATATTATAACGTATTTTCCCATGGAAATGAGATAATTTCCCGCGGTAAAAAGTAGATTATGTCATTCTCCAGTTCTCCAACTATCTCCACAAGAAAACCACGCCAATGTATTACTCTGTTTCGACGTGAAATAAAGAGAAACAAACAAAGCATATAATCAAAGTATAAAGTAAGTAACTGTGAATCGTAGAAAAAGAGAAAGTGAGAAATCTATGTAGGTACAAATGCATTCAAGTAGTTTATATTAATTTAAGATTGTGTTCATAATTATAAAGTAGTCTGAAAAAAAAAGAAAAAAATTTACATTTTTCCGTCAATTTTTTCCAGTTTTTCTTTTCATACTTCCTTCTTCCTCGAACTTCAACGAGTATTTGAAAAAAAAAGTCTGAATTGGTTCAGCTGTTCTCGAGTTTTGTGCTTAACAACATATTTAGCACTTATTTGTATTTATATACAAGATTATTTTTCTCTAATTCTAATCTTCTATAATAGAAATTAATTAATAAATGCCACACATACCCTTTGTATAACGAAGTGTAAATGCTGGCCATTTGAACGGCAGCTGAGCACGTAGTTATCTGGCTGGGAAGATGACTCCCTGACCAAGAATTCCCTGTCCTGCTGCAGCAGAGCCTCTGCAGCGGTGCGGCTCAGCGCGCCGTGGTACCAGCCATGGGAGATGATCTGGTCCGATGGCAGCGATAGCTCCCACTCGAGCAGACCAGACGTTGTCATGGCACTTGTGTCCTGGGGTGCGAGATATTTTATTTAATATCAAAATCCAAACATTAACTTCACATTTAAATTTAACTTATTTTATATGTGGATCCTTTGGGACAACCAAAAAATAACTAAATCAATATGATATCATGCAAGTTTTATGCGCATGTATTATACGATATAAGTGGTAAATAGCATGTGCAATGTCCTAGTAGACGACCCCGATCAATAAATAGATTGATTGCCGGCCCGGGGATGCATCGGGGATGCTTTATGCGCTGCCCGACCGGCGCAGGGAGGTGCACTTTATATTGACCTATATTCCGGAACTCGCGCATGTGAAAGCACGTCCAACAAGTGGCACGGGACAATAGCAAACAATATAAAATTGTTTTATAAATAATCTATATTAGAGTTTTTGGAGTTCCTACATGAAGAATTGAGATGGAATCGTAATATCAAGTCTGCGCCGTCTGTCTGCCTTGCCTGTCGTTCATAGTTCATCGGTCTTACCTTTAATAGGGTAGTTCTTTCTTAAATCGTCTTGTACCGTCATCAGGTACCCGGGTGAAATATTCACATAATATACTTATCCTAACAAAAATAAAATTAATCTATTGTGATCTGCATCGCGCGTTTAGTGTGGTCTATACCATTTTGGCTTGGCTTTAGATGGTTTTACGATAAAGCAAAATTCAAAATGTACCCTTAATACATTTCTTGCATCAATGATATAATTCTTCTTCAATCTTTAATTTTTTACCGCTTTAGTATTTTTTATGATTGATATTATACTCGTATAGGATGGTTTCATATATTCCGCTATAAGAACTCATAGATAAATAGTTTAAATATGTTAACCTGCTACAAATTATATCTACCTAATCTTCGCATATGATAAAGAAATAAATCTACTTTTCGGATTTTTATTATTGCTAGTGATCGCCGCGTGGTTGAAAATCAACCATAATTCATTAAGTTATATTTATTGTCTTGCGTATATTACAGTATTAATCTACTCTCAATTTGACCACAGACTTTACAATAAACAAAAGAGTATATATGCGTGTGTGTCAAATACATGATAGTTTGTGTAATGTTTTTTTTATTGATTTAATGTATTTTTTATGCATAATTTAAAAATATATATTAGCATTCTGCACTCCCTTCTCTATATAAACTAAAAGTGTGGGAAATTTCTTACTCCTCCGTCCGCGGAATTTTCGTAAACAGTACAAGAAGTACAAGGGTACAAGTTTTCGCTTCACATATTAATATACAGATTTTTTGTCAATGCGGCTATGTTTGCTTTACAGCAAGTAATCACGAAACAAATTTGAGATTTTTGACCATGTTTACTTTACATGTAAAGCTTTCGAAACGTCGGGAACAAGAAATTAAAAAAACCGCGAAAATTCATATATTCATGTAAATCTAAAAAAGTATCATATACCTAATATTAAATACTACAACAGACACTATCAATATAAATCCTATTTTATTGAAAAAAATAAATATAATTAATTCAAATATAGTTGGAAGGCTACATATATATGTAGGTATATTGTGGTGGTACGGAACTTTGTCTCTGAATGTCATTTGCAATTGGCCATTTTTTTTAAATTAATTAATAATTTCATTTGCAGTGTGAAATATGTATTTTAATATAATAAGTAGGATGGGTTCCGCTTCACAATTACTTATATTAACATTTATATCTAATAATTACTACAAACCAAATCGTACTGAGATCTGTCTCATCGCCATAAAATTATTAATTTTAGTACATACCCATTAATTTTTACTTGTATTACAAAATATTGGCATGTTGATGTACTGGTAAATAGGTACTTGTTGCAATAATACCAAAACTTGTGCTCGAAAATTTCAAACTCAACATAGACGTACTCGTAGTACATGTTCAAAATCTCCTTATCACATAATATTATTGTCACAATGTTGAAATAACAAAACTAATATTTGTTATTAGTTACAGTAACAATTACTTGCGATTGTAATATTTAAAGAGCTCACTCACCATTTCGGATGCACTTCAAAGTTTTCGAAATGGACGTGTTGTTATGCACCGCGCTATAGATTGCACTGCGAGGGGTGGCCGATCGATCCACCCGCGCCCTAGCCTCGCCGAGGTTGCCAACCTTTAGGGGTGAAATTCGCGCGGTACCAAGGCGCATGCGTCGTCTAGGTTTATACACGTAACTAGATTCTGATAGACCCTTCCTTTGTTTCCATGCGAGATGCGCTCCGTGTAAATATAAATGATATAGATGCAGTTTCTATGCAAAGTGCGCATGAATTTTCATAGTACCGGAAATCATTTCCGATTGTCAGTGACCATAGCCACCATCAAGTACCTATAATAATATTCTTAGGAGTTTAAGGCTTTTAGAAAATGTTAGAATTAGTATATTCATTTCAATGATTATTGTGATGTATGTTCCTATATTGCAATTTTTAATCATATGATTGTACCAATAGCAAGATGACAATTTGTCTCATCAACTACACGCCTAGGTACTCGTGCATTGCATATTGAAGTCAATTGGTTGAATGATACTTAATTAGGTGTATCTATTGGTTTGCTTATTATGAACTTACCTGCACCGCTCATGCACATTATGATAACGGAACATTATTTCAAAACATAAATTCAGAATATGTAGACAAATCAGGAAATCTAAGTAATTGTTGATGTTTTATTCTTTAAACACCTTTTGTTACACCAACGCAGTATCAGTCGACAGCCAGAAAGCTGTGAAGATGATCATTAGAACAAAACTAAAATGTCATGATACATTTGTTTTGATTATAGCATTATTCTCACAATACAATTGCTATGAAAAGAGTAATAATTGTAACATTAATGTATAATTTGGTTTGAAATAAAACCTAACTATAATTAATAAATAATTATTTTGCAGCTCTTCGAAAGATCGTTAGAAATCACTCAAAAATGGTGCAAAGGCCTTTCAGCGAAAGTAGGGTAGACAGCTGGAGCAACATAACAGAAAAAATGTCTCAAGAGTTTTACCCAGGATATACACAAGTAAATTCGGTCATACATAAAATGCAACGTCCTAAAATATCGACAATTCTATCTTCCATCGATACCAGTAAAAGCAGGACGTTAATATCGAGAATGAATATAGCTAAGAATGAAAACATACATCCGTACGAGCTCAGAATGGCCAGAGACGCCATTACCAACGTTATACAAAACAATGAAGATAACTTTATTTTTTCGGAGAATTTACAAGATACACGAAACATAACAAACTCTAATGATCTTAAACAATTTAATATACCTACATCTAAATTCTTTTTTTTAACAAACCTATCGAAGGAAAACGACACATCGGCTAAAGATGACGCTATTTTGATACCTGGTGACCTTAAGTTGAAGTTTGATTCTAGTGACGTTCTTGCAAAAAAAAATGTGTCAAGTACTGATTCTATTGTGAATATTAACAATATTGAAGATTTCCCCCTAATTAATATTACCGGAAAAGAATTTGATATTGTTCAGGATAAGGCTGATTACATCGCACATGTCCCGCCCGCGACTGATACGTCCCATTGTTTAAATAATTCTAAACTACCCAACTATTGCTCCGTTCTAAATGAAGTGGCAGCAGATATTGATTCGCAAAAAAAGTTTGAGCAGTTTGATATTGAGGTATGGTACAGATTCTAAGTTAAATATTTTGGTTTCCCTAGGGTCATTAATATTGACAATAATTTACTTTTAAGCCACAATGGGTTGTAGAAAAACAGTTTTGGAACAAAATATATGAAAGTCGATATGAATCTCTAATGAGAAATTCAAAATGGCCTTCTTTAAAAGTGAGTATTTAGAAGTTCTTAAAAATTGTGTAATAAAAATTTGTGTGAACGTTGTTTATTTAAAATTCTTTAAATTATTTTTCATTAAAGGTAATATTAATACCAAGGACCGATGTTCATAGCATTTGGAAGCGACCGTTTGAAAAGTTGCACAATGACACAGTGCGCAACATTATATCAAATATCGTTAAAAAACTAAAATTTTATCCAAATTTAACTTTTTCTTGGAATGAGGTATCGCATTTAGCTTATTGGTGGAGAAATTCTCGCCACAAGAGTCGAAAAGTAAGTATACATTAGTAGTTACTCTTCTATACATATAATAAAATTCTGAGTCGAATCTGTATAATAAACATTTTTTGGAAAATCTTATTAAAATAGTCATTATTATCGATACAGAGGCCAAACCTATAGTTTTTAGAATTTTTGTCTGTCTGTCCGAGAACGCATCAGAGAAAACCACTGGACAAATTTTGATGAAATTTGGTATAATGATAGCTGGTTATCCGGGTCAACATACAGGATACTTTTTACTGCGAGAAAATATCTCATCTCTGAGAAATCTATACTAACCGTTAATAAGGTATCTAGGAACGAACCCGAGTGGAGCGAAGGTGAGTCGCTAGTTTTAAATAAAACTATCTTTTTGGAATTTTTTGCGGTATTTATTTTTGGTTCCCGACGTTTCGAATGCTTTACAGCATTCATGGTCACGGAAGAGACTAAGGTAATAAACGTCTCAAAGGAACTAAATAGTTGTTACATTGTTAACTGACTCCAAAAAAGGAGGAGATTCTATATTTACCTGTATGTATATTTTTTTTGTGTATGTTCATTGACTTCTCGCAGGCGACTTGATCGATTTTGCTACTTTAAACGGTATTATATTAAGGCAGGGCCCGAGGTGCTCCTATAAAATTTTCTTTGACATAGAGTGTACCGTTTTCGAGAAAATCAGGTAATACCATGAAATTTCAAGATTTAATTAGACTTTTTTACCTATCTCTAATTGTCATATCGACTTGAAACTTTACAAGTGTTTGTAATTCCAATGGTAGTATAGCCATTTGGTATTTTTGAGCTGATCTGATGGCAAGGCCAGAAGATGATTAGTAGAACTCTTCAACGGCTCCTAATAAATATGTAGTTTGAATTTGGGCATATTTGGTTTGGTTTGATAAGCCCAATGCGTTAGAATTGGATTTTAGAGCCGGGTTTAACCGAATTGCAAAAAGAGGTATGTTCACCGATTTCTCGAAGGCGGCTTGACCGATATTGCCACTTTAAATTGAGTACTTCTATTAAGGTAGGTTTCGAGGTGTTACTGTATTTTACTTTGACACAGAGTTTACCGTTTTCAAGACAATCAAATAAAATCATTTTATCTATTTCTGGTTGTTCTTTCCTTCAACTTTCCAAGTTTTTGTATTTCGCAACATGATACAGTTATTTGCTATCATTGAGCTGATATGATGGTGAGGCCATAAGGTAGATAGTGGAACTCTTCAACGGCTAGTAGTAGGTAAATACTTTGTGCTTATTTGGTTTCATTTGACAAGCGCTAGTGTTACTAATAAAAGTAAGTTTTTTACTATGTTATTTTTTATATAAAACTAGCGACTCACCCTCTCTCCGCTCGGGTTAGTCCCTACTTACGTTTTATCGCTTATAATAATATAATTATAGTATAGATTTCTCAGAGATGAGATATTTTCCCGCAATAAAAAGTATCCTATATATTGACTCGGATAACCGGCTATCATCATACCAAATTTCATCAAAATCTCTCTAGTGGGTTTTCCATGATGCGGTAACAGACAGACAGACAAAAATTCTAAAAACTATGGATTAGGCCTCTGTATCGATAATAATGTCTATTTCAATAAAATTTTCCATTTATTATACGAGAATGTATATATAGATTTGACAGCATACTAACATAAATAACTTAGTCGAATATTTTATTAAAAACTTTCTTCTTACAAATTACTTGCTTATTACGTCTATACTAAAATAGAAAAATAAAAACTTATAAAAAAAAATTATAACTCACTTCCAGGCACTAAAAAATTAAAAATAATTGAACGGGGGTTTTTATTTACTGTAGACAGGTACTTAATCAGATATTTTCAAAGTCTCTGCCAGCCGATGCAAAGCAAAGCAAATCTATTTCAATACGTATAAATACATCTTAAATTGATGTACAATATATTAGCTATGATAAAAGTTTATACTTTGTCATATTTCCCTGTTAGATATTCACATCTTAATTAAAAGCGTTATCGGATGGAACTGACTTCAAAAATATCTGATTATATCTGATCTGATATCTATAGTAAATGAAAATCCCCGTTCAGTATTTTTTTACTTTTTAGTGCCTGGAAGTCGGTTTTTATTTTATTTTTTAAGTTTTCATTTAAAATGTCTAATATTCGTGTGAATCTAAAAAACTAGTAGTTACATTGTTGGTAGCATGTATCCATAGTTAGTAATGAAACAATAACTATTCAGACCCTTCGTCGCCTTGTAAAGGAAGGACGATTAGAAATCACTACAGGTGGATGGGTCGAAACCGACGAATCTACTTCCAATTTGTTTGGCATCATCCATCTTCTTATTGAAGGTATATTTAAAGTTTATATGTTCTGTTAATGATTTTAAATTTGAAGTTAGACTAAGAGATTGTACAACTGTTTCCAGGTCATCAGTGGCTGAAACATCATTTAAACTGTTCCCCAGAAATTGCTTGGCTTACACATAGTGTAACTCACAGTCCTACTCTACCTTATCTATTGTCTATAACAGGAATATCCCATTTAGTATTTTCAAATTTACATTACTCTTGGCAACAATATCTTACCGAGTATCAACATACAGATTTTGTATGGGTCCAGAATTGGGACAGTAATAAAGACAGTGAAACTAATCTAAATAAAGCATTACACGAAATAGGCAACGACCGTTATCCGAAGCATTCCATTTTGACGCACTATTTACAATATAATACAGCTGGGTTCAAAGCCTGCGGTCCACAAGGCGACATCTGTGACACTGAATTTAATTTTGCAAATATTAATAACAATGTAGATATTAATACGTTTAATGTTAAAGAAAAATCAGAAAAGATCCTCGAACAATATTCTAAAACTGGAACTACATCTTCACATAATATCATCATAGCACCAGTCGGCGATAAATTTTCTTATGAATTTCAAACGGAGTTCGACTATCAGTACAATAATTATCAAAAAATTTCCGAATTTGTAAATATAAACCAAGATATTTACAAAGCCACTATAGACTTCGGTACGGCTAAGGACTATTTCAAGAGCGTTTTATCCAGACACAAGACTTTTTCAACATTGAAAGGTGATTTTCTTACTTATGCCGATATAAGCAGAGGCAGCCCTGAATACTGGACCGGGTATTTTACTACTAGACCATTTCTGAAGATTTTATTAAGACGTATTCAGTCAACTCTTCGAAGTACAGAAATTTTATTTTCATTAGCTCATAATTTTAACGTGTTTAAGTCATACAATGCTTCGAATTTAATAGGACGTTTATTGAACGTTAGAGAAAATGTGGCCCGATTTCAAGATCGTAACGTCGTAAGTGGAACGTTGACAGCCAAAGCTCTAAGATATGTTCAAACTCAAATTTTGAATACAGCAAAGGATTGTTGGTTCGTTCAGGAAACAGTTGCGAGCCTACTTAGCTCCAAACCGGGTCTCAACGAGACCTATTTAGAAAAATATGTATACAGGGAAGGAGAATTTATATCTTCATTTAAATCAGTTACGTCGGGTGATCAAATTTATATTTTTAATTCTCTTAATTATGAAAGGACGGAAATTGTAGAACTTATGAGTAGGCACTTTAATTTACGCGTGATAGATCACAACAAAAAAGAAGTCATAATACAGGTTAATCCCATTTGGAAATATACTATAGAAAATAAGATAAAAATTTCGAGACAATTTTTTAAAATAATTTTTATTGTGGTCATTCCTCCTATGACATTTCAATTATTTAAAATAAAAAAATCATATGATTCTGGACAAAGTTTATCTACAATTTACTGCTTAAAATGTGAAGTGGATGATGTGGAAGGTGGTCGCGACTTGCCGTTTACAATCCACCCCATTGAAATGGGTGACATACAACTAGAAAGTTATAAATATCGGCTTGTTTTTGACGAGTACACTGGATTTCTTAAAACGGTAACTGAAAAGGCAACAAATAGTGAAAAGATTGTACTTATAGATTTTAGTGCTTTTAGAAGTTCTCACACAAATGCTGGTATGTTTATATTCAATATAAATACTTCGAAGCCATTAGAAGATATACTTTTGCCATTTCGAACAGATCCAAAGCTTAAGACGATGATGATAGTTTCGGGTCAAATTACTACTGAATTAGTATGTATTTATGGTAAGCTTCTCCAACATTCCGTCAAAATATTCAATCTTCTTAACAGCCCTCTCTCAAATGCTATTAAATTGGAAACTAAAATAGATTATGAGGTTTCTCCGAAGAATCGAGAGCTCGAAATATTTCTTTCCATTCAAACGGATATCAGTAATGGCAATCCTCTAGAATTGTTTGTTGACAACAATGGGTTTCAATTCTCACATAGAACTGTTAATTTGAGCAGACGTATCGAATCTAATGTTTATCCTATGACAAGCATGGTGTTTATAGAGGACGATAAAAGTCGAATGACTATAGCAACAGATCATTCTCAAGGTGTGACGTCACTACAGGAAGGTCAGGTAGTAATTATGTTAGATCGGCGTGTACTTTACGACGACGGTCGGGGGTCCAACGAAGGTTTAGCTGACAGTGTAACAACTTATCACACTCACTACCTTTTATTGGAAAATTTTATAGAGCAAAAAATTCAAGATGACACGACAGCAAAAACTAATTTAAAGCTGCCTAGTTTACATGCTATATATTTGGCTAGCATCCTTAATTATCAATTAGACATTTATTTTATAGAAGTATCTAAAACAAATAATTGTCAGTATGCATTTTTACCTTTAATCAGAGCGCCGTTGCCTTGTGACATAGCGGTTATTAATTACAGGGTCATCTTACATAGAGGAGCCTCACTAAAGTATCTTCCCAATACTGGTCTCATGATATTACACAGGCACAGCTACTCGTGTTCGATGGCACAGGACATTAATCTGCATTGCAGCGGCGATGAGATTAAACTAAAGAAGATGTTTCGCAACATTGAAGCAGTGTACCACACTAATTTAGTAGGCACGACCGATGGCCCACCGGTAGATGTTCTTAACAAAGAAAATTTCCCTCCAATGGAAATTATAACATTACGAATTCAATTTCTGATTTAAAAGAATATTATGTATTTTTTTATTAACTTGTCATTATGATTTTTTATCGATAAGAAATAATTACCTATATAAACCTATTGATAATTGAAACAAAATGTTTTTGATTTAAAATATAATTGCCATAAAATATATTTTATTTTAATATACATATATTATGTTTTATTAGTTTTTGAAACCCAAATGATTGAATTATGCTATCATGTAACTTATAAAGTAAACATTTTTTTAATTTTATATTATGCCGTGTATATTAAGTCTTTGAATTTTATGCTCTAGTTTTTGCTAGTGAGTGAATTTAAAACGAGAGCGATGTTACATTTTGTAAAAATATTTTTTTAAATATAATAAATGTTCAAAAATGCATCGCACATTGTATCTACTCCTACCAAATCGGTGAACGAGTTATCGGGGCGGGTTGGGTGCTTTAGTGATTCTGCTTTAGTGAGTTTAATTGAGGACTGGTTTCTCTAGACCACCTGTACGTAGGTGCAGGTTGCAGGTGGTATGCGTAAATGAATTTTCCAATGTTAAAAAGATAAAATAAAGAATATTCTTTAGAATCGCATACATATGTATATATTGTATTGTATTCAGCCCTTTTTTAAAGTCTTTCTGCTGGACACGGGCCCTCCTTCAATACGAGGGGGATCAGGGTATAGTCCACCACGCTGGTCAAGTGCAAGTTGGCGGACTACACATGTTTTTTGAAAACTTGCTAGGTTCTCTCAGACATGCAGATTTCCTGACGATGTTTTCCTTCGCCGTAAGACGAAGTAAGTGGTAATCATGTTGGATATGTTTCGCATATGAAAATATCAGAGGTGCGGAACCCGGGATTTGAACCCGCTTCACTCCGTTTTCCAAGCGAGCGCGTTCCTGGGCTACTACTGCCTCAATCGCATATAAAAAAATGAATTAATTTATTTAAACCCTCTTCTAGTAGTTTCATCTACAGTCATACCATCCATCCACTTCAAGTCGGCTGGACTCGTGTATCACAGGCGCTAGAATATAGTAGCACTGTATAAAAAATCCATACAGTAGGCATCGCCCAATTGAGTTTGACGGAAATCCGGTTATCCGGTCCGGTCTATGGGTGCGCCTCGCCTGCGTCTCAACTCGCAAGTCTCGTATGATTGCCCTGTGAAATGTATGGATTAGTAGTTTGTGAAAGTAGTATTATTATTTCGCTATGCTATATATGTATAAGTACTGCAACTTAGATCAACTTGTTTAACATTCACTTAGATTATTTTGCTATATTCATTTCGCATCAGTATATATGCTAAAATTACAATAATTATATAAATATTATTTATATACAATTAGGTTCTTTAATAATGTTATATATTTATATACAACATCATTAAAGAAATTAATAATATTTAAACTAATATATGTGTAAATAATTATTTTATTATGTGCACAATATTTGTATTAAAAATAATGTTATGATTAACGATTATTATATTTATCATTATAATATAATATTATTTTGACACTATTTGTTCCGCAACGAGAATGTGTGTCATGCACATTCATCGAGTGTTGCTGTTGAGTAATAGACAATGTGTACACTCTACAGACTACAGTCTTATTCTGTTATTTGTAATAAGTGTTCGTGTCATTTTATATTTTATTGCAAGAATTCATAATTCATAAAAATAATGTATAATCAATTCAATTGTTGTTAACAAAGAAATTATCAAAATAATACCTAACTATAATAAAGTGAATATCGTTTTAATCGAAAAAAATTCCAACACTTTGACCCACTTTTCAACAGGTGTACTCCGTAATAAGGCTTTTGGTTTAATCAAAAAGAAAATGAAACGACGCGTAACATATTTTTTGGTAGAGGACCTTTTATAAGGGTTTAAATATGACAATTAAAGTGAATAAATACATCAACGTTGTGAATTTTTTTAGATTTTAAAGTGTAGTTTTCGCTAGAGTTCTTTAAAATGAGAGCGATGTTAATTTGATATAGGATCTTGTACATATGTTTATAAACCTACACAATGGGTTTGCTCATTTCGAAAATATGGAGCCTTTTTGGGAACGAAGGTAAGAATGTTCGCTTCAATTGTAGGTACTATATAGAAGTAGTAAATAAATGTCGTGCTACGATAAGATAGTGAGTTTTGTTTCTGATAATCTGCCAGTATTAATTCTTCAAATATTGAATTAAACATGTTCTAAAACTTTGTATACTATGAAACAATACTTGATTCTTGTACTATATTGCATGAACTCATTCGAAAACTACAATTAAATTTGTCTAAATATTATTTTACAGAACACAAGTTAGTGCTAGTAGGCTTGGATAATGCTGGGAAAACGACAATATTATATCAGCTATTGCTGGGTGAAGCTGTGCATACAAGACCTACTATAGGCTCTAATGTTGAGGAAGTTGTGTGGAGAAATTTACGCTTCGTAATGTGGGACCTTGGTGGACAACAGAGCTTGCGATCTGCATGGAATACTTATTACACAAATAGTGAAGTAAGTGTATTTATTATATAATTATAATAAGATTATGGGATGAAGCTAACATTATGTATGCATTCCAAACATACAAAGGTACTCAAAAAAATTATGCTTCAAATTTAAATTTCTACACCTCATAAAATCTACAGCCTAAAATGATTTCTATATTGTGTCATACTTTAAAAACTAATATATCTTAGTTGCCCATATGCTTCACTACAGACTAGGTAGGACGAGGTAATAAAAATATTGTTCACTTTTTGGGCACAAGAATAAGACTATTTTCCTCTTTACATTTGTGTGGTTTTCATTGTACAAATCAGTTGTGGACTTTGAGCTTTGCTTAATGGCTGCAAGTAATAGTTTAGATTATGATTTGATTGAACAGCACTGCGAATGGAATACTTGCCTGAAATGCACCTATTGCAATTTTGGATTGATGGATCTATTTATAATGTGATGTACTTATATAGGAACATTTTATATAAGACTTTAACTGGTCACTATAGAGCAATACCAAGCTTTGTTCTTAACTTTTATAAATAAAATTGCAAATGCAGTATTTGGGAGTTCAGTTGCTGCATGGGTTAATATTTGTACTGACCTTGTGACTTGTAAAAGAAAGATGTGTTATATAAAAAAATATTTAGGTTAAAAAGTATATATCGGGTAGTTTAATAAGAAAATTTGTAAAGCTTACTATTGTGCATGCTGTGTACATAAATGCTATTAACGGTCTAGTTTAATCCCATTACCATTGTCGTTTACACGCAATGTATATCATCACATTGAAGGCGTACATACAAGTTCGTAGGCGCGGGTTCCATTCCCGCCAATGTCAACAATACGTGTAAAAACAGCTTAATTAAATTTCACATTGTAACAGTAATTAACAAATTATTCTACTTTAAACGAAGGCTAATGGGGTAGTATTATAATTGATGTCAACTTTGTAGAGATGTTGTGGATGGAAGTATAATAATAATTTTTTATTGCTTTTATATTAATTGAAATTGTTGCTTAACTTGACATAAAATTATTGCGTTTAAGCGAAGGTTTTTAAAATTTTTCACTGTGTTCAATTATATGGTTTCTTGTATTTGTGTGAAAAGTATGATTGATATTCATTCATTGTAAAATCCACAGTGGTTGAATACCAAGCCATAGTGTGGATGGCTTGGCGTACGTGGTTAGAACAGATTTAAAATGTCCATATCAACCAGGCCATATTATTGTCTTGAAAAGAAAGAAGCGTTCCAGTCACTTATTTTTGGTATCTTGTTTATATGTTAACTATGGACTGATTTTAATAATTACTATAATACTAGCGACTCATTCTCGCTTCGCTTCGGGTTCGCCCTTAAATAACAACAAATCTATCCCGCGGGAACCGTACATTTTTCTGGGCTAAAAGGTAATCTACGTGCTATTCCAGACTATACGAGTATCTCTGTGCCAAATTTCATCCAGATTCGTTCAGCCGTTCTGGCGTAATAGAGTAACAAACATCCATCTTTAATAATTTCTACATTTATAATATTACTTTGGATTTATTATTGAATATTCCATACGTATTACGGATTTTTATACCATCAAAAATAGAAGAGAAAATTCCGCTACTAAATCGTAACACTAAAAGTAAAATTTTAATGTTAAAATATCGTACAAGTTTAGTGAATATATTATTTTGAAAGGTGCAAAAAATTGGAAGACAATTTTATTTATTTCTTTATATTAAACGATAGAGGCGTGTTGTCACGTTGTAGTCTCAGCCGGCGTTTAGCAGTGTGTACCGCGGCCCGTGGGTGATGGCTCGTGGAGATACGTTGAGTCGTTTATTATATGTAACATGATGCATTTTAATTTAGTGTGCAATCTCTTTATTACAATAATGATTGGACGAGTGACGACCAGCTCAAGGTCCAACTTTGAACCTATTCACACATAGAGATTTGTTGTAATATTTTATTTTGCTGAAGTAAGCTACTTATATTACATTGTACACATATAAAAAATGTAAAGTTAAAATTTGTCCAATTGTACAAATTGTTTAGAATATTCAATTAAAAATTATCTTTTACGTTAAAAAAATAATCAAATTGTGCATTGCGACAATTACATTTATATACGTACATTCTGAATTCTTAATTAACTTAAATAAACATTAACTAGTCTAGTTAATCTAATCGCTTAAATTTGTTTTATTGCTGCCAAGCGTGTAGTGCAGCCGAGCGAATCCTATGTTGTTTTCATGTTAATTTAATTCAGTGAAGCGAAATGCCTCCATTTTTTCTATCGTCTAAGTACGAGTATCCATACGAATCGCCTAAAATGTTTGGATATCAATCTAGTAAGCGAAATGTCTTATGCGTAGCGGTAGTTCAGCCGAGCATTAAATGCTTTGTCGATTGGATATTCAATGCCTACTTAAAAACTTTATTACGTACATAAACTTTATTACGCGAATACCAATACATTATCTTCTAAAAGTTGTTTAGAAGATAATTACTAAAGTTTAATTAGCACGTATTTAGCTTTATTTAAGTAACAAATGTGTACACAATTTTCCAGTTCGTGATCATGGTGATCGACTCGACGGACCGGCAGCGGCTGGCCATCAGCCGCGAGGAGCTGCACCGCATGTTGTCGCACGAGGAGCTCGGCAAGGCGTGTCTGCTCGTGTTCGCCAACAAACAGGTTGGTATACACGATCGTCTGCCTACTAGGTCTAACCTAAACCCAAACAAACTTTTAAGGTGTTTTAAACAGGGGATTTTTAAGGGTATGTATTTAATCCTTTTCAACGCCCCGTTGCTGGGCACGGGCTTCGCTTCAGTATGAGGGGGATCAGGTCATGGTCCACTAGCTGGCCCAGTGCTGGATGACGGACTTCAATGTTTTTCAAAAACTTGCTAGGTTCTCTCAGACGTGCAGGTTTCCTAACGAAGTTTTCCATCACCGTAGGACAAATGGTTATCATGTTGGAAATTATTCGCACATGAAAATATCAGAGGTGTGAGACGCGGGATTTGAACCCGCTTCACTCGGATTCCTAAGCGACCGCGTAACTACTGGGCTATTACGTACCATTTACCAGTTCTCTATATTTTATTTGTTGCTCATTTTTTCGTGCTATCGATATTTTTCGAGTTAAGGGCGAAAGACAGGGGAAATGTAGTTATTGAATTGTCTCGTTTATTATTGACTTTAAGGCCTCAATGTACAGGAACAAAGTTGTGTGGGATTAAACTTTCTATAACTTTGATCTCCAACGTTTTTTCGTAGAACCAATATTTAAGATTCAGGCTTTGAACATCGAGATTGTTTCGTATGATGAGCAAACACCCAATGACGAGATACCCTTAATCAAATTTTTAATTTAAAAAAATTTCTGTCGAGTTACCGCCATTTTCAATTAGTTCATTTTTAAACATTATAATATTTCTCATAAAGCATTTTCGTAAACGTGATATTTTAAAGCAACATATTGTATAATATAATTTGTTTGTGTCCTTTAGCTATATTATATCAACCATTTTGATAAGTCGCCGCAAGTTCGAAAACAATAAAAATAGTTTATGCCCCTTTAATGTATTTTATTACATTTTGTATGCAAATTTTCATTCAAATGTGTTTAAATTAAATACTTCATTTAATTTGGCTTAGTTTGTAGTGACTAGTGACCCTTCTTGCTCTGCTAGCGGTCACGGGTTCGAGTCCCGCTGGCATTCATTTGTGTGAAGATCACGAATGTTTGCACTCCAGTCATAGGTGTTAATATTTAATTTTATAATTAGCGACTCACTCTTGCTTCGTTCGGGCTCGACCCTATATACGTTTTACCAGTTAGTATGGAATAGACTTTATGAAATATAGAATAGACGTTTATGTACAATGGACATATATACTTAGGTATAGAACAGTAGGTGAGTATTTTAAAAAAATATATATATATATATATATATATCCCTTATTTGAGAAATGACTGATTTCCCATTCAAACTTCCACCCCTCTTCAACCTCTTAATGAAGATATGTTTACTTTCATGTTAATATGTATGTCTCCAACTGCATAATGCTATATTCCATCGTGAACTTGTTTTCATCTTGTTAGTTAGCTTTTATGCAGTCGGGTTTTTTATTTTTATAACATATTTAGTTTTTTTATTTACCTCTTTTTAATTTTTTCCAATTAGAAATTTGAAATTATATTTAGCAATTTTCTATACTAAATGACTTTAAAAAATATTAATTGTATATATTTTCATGATCGCCTCTTTAAAACTTTTATTTTGATACCCCACTCGATTGGTTTGGAAGATTTTTTTTTAAGACACAAATTGGCGCCTGAAATCCGCCATTTTAATTTTAACTGTTTTTATATAGCCTATGATACGCGCGTTATCACGACGAATCTAACGACATATGAATCATCAAAATCGGCTCACGCGTTGGTCTCTAGAGTGCCACATAGGAACATACATATGTACATACATACATAGATTAATAAACACATTACCCTCCTTTGAATCGCACAGCCGGGTAAAAATTAAATAAATCTTGTATGCTATCTCAAGAAAATATGAAAAATTTTTTTTTACTTTTTTAAGATTGACGACTAATAGACAAAAGTTTTTCGCCTTAAATACTGTTTAGTTCGATATTTTTTTCGTAATGGCTTAGAAAGATATGTCTTCAAAGTGACGGTAAAAGTGACACACCAACGTCAATGTCAACCAAGTCATGTCCATGTGTACTTGACGATCCGGTTAATGTAGTTTTCTCAGTTAAATTAAGAAAGTACTTATATAGGATTTAGAATAGATTTTAATTTGTAAAGATAAGACGACGATATTTCGCGTCGTCTTTATCTATTTTATTATAGTTACTATTTTATGATATGCATAGAACATATAATAAAATAATAACTTATCGAAATCAAGGCGAAAAAGTACTGAACAGATTTTAACTAAATTTTGTGTAGTAATAAGTTATTACTCGGGACTTAGCGATACCTTTTACTACAGGAAAATCTTTCATTCCCACGGGAAAGCACAATAACTGGTTTTATCGAGTCGTTCTTAGAAGTATACATGTCTAATGCTGGCTAAACCTTAAGTCTTAAGAGATACATCAAAACAATATGCTAGAAAATTGTACGTCTTAATAAGGCCTACAGAAAAATCTGCAATAGCACGTCTTTCTCCTAAGGTACTCTTCCAATAATTATTCATATCTATTTAAAACGTACCTAGGGACGCACCCGAGCAAAGCGTCACTAGTAGTTTATATTTTACTAGCAGGACGCTCCAGCAAGACAGAGACGGGCGCTGCAGTCGAACTCTTGCGCTGCGACCTGTAATATTGCCATTAAATCTTTAAAAATTAGGAACCTGCTGTCTGCTGCCAGCTTAGTCTCGGGCTGTGGAGGAGATGAAATTTTGCACATTAATTATTACTAATATAAGTTGTATCCACGGGAGAGTGCATTCCGCGGGGACTATTTAATAAGACCAAGACATCAATAATAACAAATCACATTGGTGTTACAAATGCGGATTTTTATGAGTGATGGCGTGTTTGTTTACTTTGCATTCCGTCCCTACGGATTTGAGTAACATTCGGTATCGAGATTTTTAACGACACATTTACCAAGTAGATCTATAGGTATAGTTGCGAGGGCTGGAGAGTGACATAGGCTAGTAGCCTATGTTAAAACGTACCGTTGCTAGTTCTTTATAAATGATAAGACATACAAAAGTAGTATTTATTTCGCAATCACGTGACGCGATCGTCGATCAAGTGTGTGTTAGTTCGCAGCGGCGTTTTCAAGGCGTTGCCTATTGTATTTTGAAATATCCTTATAATATTAGGACATTAAAAAAAAAGAAAATTAAAAGAAAAACCATTGTGAGTCACACCCTCATTCGTCTCTATCATACTATATATGTATAATGTATATAATAGAAGAATCTTGAGATGATTCTTTTAATATGTGAAAGATGTAAATGATGCCAGCCAATTAAATATTGTATGACCTTGTATTATATGACCCCGTTTTATACATATTAATACAAATTAATGAAAAATATTTACCCCACATGGAAATTGAACTCCCAACTACCTAATACCTAGATATGCTACCAGATAAGTGGTAAGAATATTTATATATCATTTTAAACGAATAATTAGACACCTTATCAGAACGTCTATCTCCCTTAACCCTGAGACGTGACTCGTGATGACAAGAGTTTCGTCACACTACTGTATACAAATGTGTATATTTGTATTATAAAAGTATAATACGTTTTACAGTTTACATACAATGTTAGCGTCTGTGTGCGACGTCGAAATAATCTTTGTTGCCACGCCATAGATTATTTCGTCATGTACTGCATATTATAGCCAATGATATAATATTTTTATTATGGAATGATATTATAAAACGTCATTGTATATATCCATATTATTATTATTATTCAGCAGCGATTTGCGGACTTGTTATGTTTATATAAAAGTGTAAAACGAATACCTAACTTAGGACTTTCTCGACCGATGAAGATTAAGCTTGAATTAGTTGTTTTATCAGGTATAAAGTCAAGTACATTAAATAAGTTAAAAAAGTTAGAATGTTGCGCGATTTAACAGGCATACGAGTATGTACTTAAGTATTAGGGCATTTCTGTATGTTACATCGTAAACAAAATTTTTGCGTATATTAGTAATGTGAAAGTGTGTCGGTTTGTTTGTCTAGTTTCAACGCAGCAATGGAAATATCAAGTGGCAACAAATGACTAGAGCCGTCAATAGCTAGCTTGCTAAGTTAGATTTAATTTATTATGTGCCTAGATAGCAATGTAAGCGAAAGTGTTACGATTGTCCGCAGGATGTGAAGGGTTCGATGTCTGCGGCGGAGATCTCCGAGCAGCTGCAGCTGACGTCCATCAAACGGCATCCCTGGCACATACAGGCCTGCTGCGCGCTCACCGGCGAGGGGTAAGACACACAAACGTACACGTGGACAATGGACATACATAAATATACCGACAGATCAGCGAAATCTTAAGTTATTCTTAATAGCGAAAATCACAAAAAACTGTGACTAACTACCTTGTACGTTTCACGGCTAATCTGGCCGATATATAACCTAAAACTGCGCCATTTTTTGACTATTTAATTATTTGGAAATCGAACTAGTTATTGACTACTAGAAAAAAAAAACACTAAAAAGTAAAAATGGAAAAATGAAATTAAAAAAAAATAATTAAAAACCTATTTCAAAAAAAAAGCACTAAACAATAAAAAATAACTGGTAGATTTCATTTACTATAGATACCTAATCAGATATTTTCGAAATCGGTGTGCTTTGATTTGTATCGGCTGGCATCGGCTTCCAAAATATCTGATTAGGTATCTATAGTAAATAAATGAATAATACAGAAAACTACCAATCAGTTATCTTTTACTTTTTAGTGTTTTTTTTAAGTCGGTTTTATTTCTTTTTTTTTATTTTTTTTTATTTTCCTATCTTTAGTGCAGATGTAGTAGTAGCAAAATAAAGTATTTTAAAAATTCATTAGGTGAAAACTCGATTACCCCTATTATCTACGCTTACGGGTGGATTTTTTTTTCAAATTTAAATGAGATTTCAGAATAAACTTCTTTCGAAAAAAAAAGATTTTTTTCAAATCCGTCTATATATAACCGAGTTATGCCCGAACATACATTAAAAAATGTTTATAAAAACATCCGAATTGAGAACCTCCTCCTTTTTGAAGTTGGTTAAAAATAAAGTCCGTGGTCCTTTTTTTGAGAAAAGTGTTAATAGTTTGAAGCATATTATGTGACTAATTTAACACAAAACTATAACGTCCATATTTTGAGTGTAAATATTTCTATATATATATATATATATATATATATATATATATATATATATATATATATATATATAGAAATATTTACACTCAAAATATGGACATAAGCATATTATATATATATATATATATATATATATATATATATATATATATATATATATATATATATATATATTAGAATTTTAAAAAATGTTTTGTGATAGATAACGAAGAAGTGCTTTATTATAAAATTAGCTCACGATTAATCACATAAATTTAAAGTAAAAATCTTACGTCCTCTTACAGGAAAGAATACGTTTGAGTTTAATTCTAATTTTAGTGTTGTATGTCAAAATATAACCGCTTTCATAAGCATTTTTCTTAGGAAGAGAATAAATAATAGAATACATTTGATGTTATTTGTTGTTTATACCAAAATACCAGTAATTTTTAGGGAGGATTTACCTTTGAAGTTACACAACAGGTGTGGCATTTTAAATTTCGAATATTTTTATAATACTCTTTAATTGCTTTATACTTGCTGCAAGTCTCCCTGTGTCCATTTATATCGTCGTCTCATTGCTTATTTGTCCAAAGGATCAATTTATAGAATATTATTAATACGGAATTATTGACTTTAAAATATAAATTCTATTGGTATCAAATACGCATTATTACTTTATTTTTTACCTATATATGTTGCTTTTCAAATGGAAGAAAAAATAACAGTAAAAGTACAATAAGCATTGGTCGTTTGAAAGATAAACATAAAAGCGACGATGTCTCCGACTACATCATATACGTACTATGTTCCTTCTTCAACTTGTTTCCCTCTTTTTAGTTCTTTTTATGCAATTGTTTTTTTATATTTGCATACTAATTTATTATAATATGGCGATTTATAGGATCTTACGAAAAATGTTATAACAGCTTTAAAAAACTATGAATTTGATGACGTTAGCAATCAAATATACTATATTAGTGTAGTCTTGTTGTATAAGCAAATGCAAAATATTTTTCATATAGGTAGAACTATTTAAAGCTTAATACTCTTTTTTTCTAATCTTTGTAATATTGTCTCGTTCAGCGGAGGTCGCGGATTCTGACCGACAGACCGCTGTGATGAGGACATTAATGCGATTGAACAACAAGTTGTTTGTTTGTTGCAGCCTGCACCTGGGCCTGGAGTGGATCGCGAGCCGGATAAAGAAGAAATGACGCGGCTCGAGACGCCGACTATTGATAGTTGTTATTTTTTTCGACAAAGTATATTTTAATAAATAAATTTAATTCTAAATATTCCCACTAATTGTGAAACTATTGTGACACTTATTAATTAATAATATTGATTGCAAATGGGCTTCTATGAAATAAAATAAATATACTTTATTTTTTATCATTTTATTTCAACTACAGTTCACTGGCGTTGTACAGTCTCAACTTAAACCTAAAACAACAAATTATCACAAAAACCTTGAAGTTATACAAATATTGACTCAATATAATTCTTTATACTAAAAGTAAACGTCCGGCACACAAATTATTTACTCATTAAAATAATCTTAAAACTAAACAAATATGTACACTTCAATTTATGTACAAATAAATAAAAGCGACAAGGAATTGTCTCGCTACAGAACAAAGTCGTCAGTAACCTCCAGCTGCGATCAACGCGAGTATTCATAAACATTTCAAAATCACCCTTAATCCCTAAATTCATTATTTTTCCTATGAGAATTACAAAGAACATTGATTTATATATTTATCGAGAGCGGACGAGTGCGAATGATGCTGGCGGAACACACTGTCGAGATTCTACCTAAACTGTGATAGTTGTCTACTATACCAAGAGAGCACAAATTACTGCGAATATTCTGATAAGACATTATATATTATTGATTACGATTACAGTCAATTACAACTAAGTTAGCTGTGAGTGCGTGTGTCACTGCTGATTCACTCGCAGTCGTTTCTCGCGAGTATCTAACTACGTACATATATTTCCTAGACAGCAATATTAAATAGACATAACATTTACTTAATACGGACAAGTGGTCGCTCACTCGTCGCGGGCCTGAACATTATTGTAGTAAGAATCACATCAGTCGAAGACGCTATGAGTCGTGATTATTTAATAATCTGATATTTTAAGAATTTTCTAGAAAATACCAATATCTAATCCAAAACTGGCAATTGGCATTCACCTAAGCTCTAGTATATTATCCTACGAGCCCTGGACTTGTTACATCCTCATATTAATATAAAATAAAAAAAAACTTAATATAAACCTATGATTATGCGAACACAACCAAATATTAAAACCATGATTGTACTTGAAATTAATTAAAAGCTTTGCATCACATTTTACATTATACTAGTATACGTATAGAAGTTGCACCAAACCGCCCCAAGGAGGAGTCGTACGTAGTGGTGGAGTTAAAATACCGTTATATAAATAACGTGGAATGGAGAAGTGTCCCATTTTTTTGTATTAATTATGAAAATTTAAGCAAAATATGAAAACATGAATGAAACTTTAAAGTTGTGGTTGTAAAAATAATAAATTTCTCAGTCATTTATTGATAGCTTTAAAAAAAACATTGATTTAATAGTTTTGACCAATATTATAATTTCATTACGTTAAATATGATAATATGAACCTCAAGAAACTTCTCCATTACTTTTACCTTATTTATGAAACCTCGAATGTGTCACAAATGTCAGTTCGACGTACAGAATATATACAGCTGTGTACATACACTAATATATAGATACAATAAAAAGTTTTAAACAAATGTAGTTTATATAATAAAAAAGTGCACCCTTCTCCCGTTTTGATCTTAACAGTCTAAAACATCGTAAATAAAACATGATTATTGACGAGACAAACGACGAGCGTGTTACAGCTCTATAAAACATGTTGCACCACTCCTAGCACCGCCACGAGGACACAGAGGAGGTTTTTGTGCAAGATCTATATTAGTTTGGCAAAACAACTCGCGCAGACGCACGGTAGCTGCGTCGACGCACTCTAAGCATTATAACTTTATAAACCAAAAATTATATACAAATACAAAATATAAATAAAATGAAGTTGCGAGATTCTTACAAGTATGTATTCACAGAGTGAGCTGCGACCGGCGACGTGAGTGTGTATGGCGACACCTAACTGCTACTACTAGAACATTTACCGGTAAATATTTAAGATATCTACTGCGAAGGACAGTTAAATAAATCTGAGATTACGAATACGCTTAAACGATAGTAAATAAATATATAAATATATCATAAGGGTAAGTAAGGCAGGGCGAAGTCTCTCGTGACGCGGTCGATAAATAGGCTATACAAATTTATAAGTGAATAAGAAAGATATCGTAGATCGTGTCATTTAATTTGGTCCTGAGGTAGATTCATCTAGTGCTGGCGCTAGATTAGTTCCGAAACTAACATAAACCATTGATACAGAGCCGACAGTGGGGGCACAGCCGAGAAGCGCGCGAGGTGAAACAAACGTAGAGCATCTATGAGACACAGGCGAACAGTCGTTACTCTCCTTATGTAATACACGCCGGCGCAAGACGTCTCGACGCCGCGCCGACTAACGGGTACACCAAAAGTATACTAATAGTGTATACTTTAGTACACCCAGTCTTTAATTGAATTAAAATTTAATGTTATAAGTTTTGAGCTCGAGCGGCCCCACTTCCACCTCCTTGAAGCTAGAGAGGCTCTTGTAGATCTTGAGGCCGGTGAGACTCACATACGTCATGTTGGTGACGCGTAAATCATTGAACTTGGTCTTTTCCGTGAATTTAGCGGCCGTGTATTTAGAATTTTCATCGAGAAAGCAGTTGAAACCCGGCCTCTGCAGCACCATGAAGCAGGAGGTGCTGGGGAATTGCTCGAGTACGTCGTCGGTAAGCGTGCGCAGCGTTACGAGGTGCACGTCGGGGGGGAAAGCGGTGACGAAGGCGCGGTGCGGGCGCACGGTCACTTCCCCCGCCTCACTCGAGTCCACGATGTACACATTTGGTGGGTAGTTGAGGGCGCGGCTGAGCCGGTCGGCGGTGCGCGAGGGCAGCTCGTAACTGATGGCCTGCTGGTTGGGGCTGAAGCGTCTCTCGTGGAGCACGCTCGACACGTGGCCGGCGGCACGTCGGCGGCGGACGGGCGCGTTTGGGGCCGAAGAGGATGTCGGCTCCAGCAGCAGCCAGTGCCGGAACATGGTGGGCTTGTTGTCGACGACACCCTCGCCGATGCCACGGTGGTCGTCGTACAGCGTGCGACGTTCCAGCATCACCTCCAGGCGACCAGGCTCAAAGCCGGCGGCACCCTGCGCGTGGTCAGTCACGAGCGTCAGCCGCGCTTCCTCGTCCTGCAGCCATGCCATCGTCGTGATGGGGTAGTAGTTCGCCTCGATGCCCAGCTTGCTCACTTTCACTCTCTTCTGGTACTGGAAACCGTTCTGGTCGGTGTAGAATTCGGGCACGTCGCCATTCTGTATGTTCGTCTGAATCCTCATGAACAACTCGGTCTCTCTGTTCTTCGGGGGGCTCTCGAAGTCGACGAAGTTTTCGACTTGAATTGCGCGCGATAGATCATGATCTTTAACGTTATAAATGCGCAGCGTGTGAACGAGGAAGGGCAGGTACAAGGTGCTGACCTCGGTAGAGACGGGGCCGGATATTATGAGTATGTTCTCGTCCTGCATGCTGCCGCCGCTCATGTACGGATGCAGGACGTTCTTCTCGGGAAAATCGTAGTCTGGCATAAAGAGATACGCGCCGGAATGGCGTTGAGCGCTTTGGTATGCACCGAATTGAATTTCCACCACGTGTCGGCGACGCGTGTCTTTTCTATTGATTTGACGCAAAAGTCCACTGTTTCTATCGATTAATAATTTTATTATTGAATTTTCAAGCTGAATGTCACCCGGCATCATCTTTTTGATAGGAAAGTTTTCAGAACGATCCTTGTCCACTATTTTATCGCTACAATTGTTACAGAAGATAACGCTGTGGTGAGATATGTTGGTGTGCTCTTCTAGATTGAAAGTGACGGCGCTGAGCGGCGGGAGAGTTGCCACAAATATGATATCGAATATTGAGTCGCTGATAATGAATTTGTTTTTGCCTGTACTTATTATGTTAGGAGCTATTTGATACGGCACGTGTTCTTTTAGCCGAGTGTCGAATACTCGTACGTTAGTCGTGTTAGATTTGAGAGTAATGACCTCAGTACGCGGGTGTGTAAGGGAATTGAAAACCACCACTCTCTTTCTGTCAACGATTGACACTTGAAGCTGTTTGGGTTGCTTCCCGTACGTCTCCCACTCGACCTGACTCTGCAGCACGCTCTGCGCGTGTAAAGCGGGGTCGGGCAGCATTAGCGTGTTGAGAGCGATCTCTTGAAGTCGGATGCAGTGGTAGATACTGGTGAACAGCTTCGTGCCGTAATCGTACATGACACTGGACTTAGACGTGCCGGTGATTGCATCGTGGTGCTGGAAGAGCCCCAAGTGCCTGCGAGCAGTTATGAGCTGCTCGTAGAACTTCTCTAGACGCTTTTCAGAGGGAATAAGTTTACGGTTTTTAGACTGTTTAATGTGATTCGAGGCTAAAGTAAAAATGATTTCGGCGCTTCTCAGTTGATGCTCAAACTGACGCGCTAGGATCTTGAGATAGGGGCGGGTGGTGTAGTACCCGGACCAATACGCGGGCTTACCTTCGCTGAATATGTCTGAATAGACAAAGAAGTCTCCTTTGAGAGTTGGAATGTGAGGTTGACGTTTTTTAATCGCATCAAAGTAGTCTAAGGGAGTGCCAAATGAAACATCAGCATTGAAAACGTGTTTATGCTTATTTATATAATTAAACATTTTCATATAATTAGTATACTGAGCGTCGAATTCTATGCCGTACTCGTATCTGAAATCATCTCCGAGAGGGACAAGGATGACGTTGTGCGGCGTAAGGGAGCCGATGCGGTCATACTCCTCTATGAGGGTCTTGGACTTGCTGTGGACGTTTTGGTCGGTGATTTCTTCATACTTGGCCGTGTATTCCGAGTATTCCCCGGGTATCTTCCTGAAGTCGAAGCCGAGACAGACGGAGGGGTGCGGCCCGCAGGTGCTCTTGATAGAGTAAATGTCGAAGGGTTGGTTGTGGACGATCAGGGACGGTTTCTGCTGCGACCAGCTCGCGAGCCAATAGAACTCCTCGATTTGCCGCTGGGCGAGCCACTGTTTCCACGCGTAATGGATGCGTTGTATAATAGTGCCTTCAAGACCGCTCTGATCTAGCAAATACGGTACGGTCGGTCCATGGCCGAACGGGTCGATCGACCAACCGGTCTTCGGAGATATCCCGAGATTAGTCTTGACCCACTGGTGACCTAAAAATGAAATAAACTTTTTCTAGTAACAGAACTACAAAATAGTGCACGATGCCCTCATAGAATGGTGAGCCTTAGCCACATGATATGACAATCATAGCAGAGTTTGGCCTTTGTATGATACGAAAATATTCACCTTCAATGAATTGGTCGACGAGAGCATAAATATGCGTGCAAGCCTCGTCCGGCATTACCCAACCGCCGGTTGTAATTTCAAGACGTCCTTCTTTGATTAACTTTTTAAAAGCCTGAAAAAATACAAGTCTTATATCATTATAAATTATCTATATAAATAAAAATGAATCACCGAAATGTATGTACGCGCATAACTTCCGATCGACTGCACCAAATTGGATAATTCTTTTTTTGTGTTTGTTATTGTCAGGACAAGATTTGTATAGAAAAAAATTAAAAGAAAAAAAATCTACTAAAATAAGATTTTTTAAATCTCATGATATGAAAAGTGAGTGAGTGAAATAGTTTTTATCCCGGAAATCATCCCTTAAGGTGGTGGAAATGGGGATGAAAGTTTGTATGGGGAAGCATGCTAGGGACGAACCCGAGCGAAGCGAGGTTGAGTCCTTAGTTCATTAATAATTTATTTGCGATAGTATATTTTCCTTTTATTAAATCAAGATGTAACAAAATATCAAAATATAATTTCACTAAAACACCTCAGTAACAAATAATGCTTGCCCAAGTTTTAGGTCACGTACGTGCCGCAATGCTGGTATTTTACAGTGAATGTACGTACACACACACGTACACATTGACAACAGAGTTTTTTATAATATACAAGATTTTAATAACATATTTTGCTTCGATCCATTGCGCTTTGTTTAAAATGGTTTGAGTAGAAACAGGGAGTGGTGAAGTAAATAAAGACGAGATGGCGTTAGTAGTAATGCCGGTGCAACACGGCGATAATGAGACTTAAAGTCTATTGAATACTTTGAATGTCATGCTTAAATTACTTTTAAGTTTTAATAAACATGAATATTTTATGGAATATTTATCTATACTAATATTATAAAGAGGTAAAGTTTGTGAGTTTGTGAGGTTGTAGGGGGTAATCTCTGGATCTACTGAACCGATTTAGATGAAATTTTATAAGTAGTTTGAGACCCAGGGAAGGACATAGGATACTTTTTATGCCGGAAATCATCCCTTAAGGGGGTGAAAATGGGGATGAAATTTTGTATTGGGAAACAAGCTAGAGACAAACCCGAGCGAAGCGGGGGTGAGTCGCTAGTCTACACATAATTGTATAAGTATTGAGAGTTCAACATTGGCCCAACATTTTGTTAACATGGAGTGCAATAATTTACAATGTCGGAAGGAAGTGCACGCTGTACTGAACCTGTCACCAGATGGCGATTGCGTCCCGTAGCGAGCACGTGCTCACTCACTAATAGTTTGACGTAACTTATCTGCAATTTTGTTCGACGGTCGACTTCACTTTACCCGATATCGTGGTACAGTCGCGACGATTATGGAAACCTTTAAATCTTACTTAGCATTTTTGCATTTAAAGTATTGCAAGATTGTACATGTGACTCACCTTTTGTTTGACCGGGTGTGAGCGTTCCCACCAAGCGTTGAGGAAAGAGATCTCGGTCCATATGAAGGTCATGTTGGCATATTCGTGTAGCTTTTGCACAACATTGTTTAGAATGTTTTTCGTCTTTGATTCGAAGTAGCTTTCGAACGTCATGAGCCACCCGGGATCGTTGTGTGAATGAGGCACTACGATGACCTGGAGATATCGTTATTTTAAGAGAATACGTACCATAAGGGACATAGTAAACATTCATTCATTATTTAATAAAGAGTAAACCAAAAAGATCGGAGATCAATTTTAATTATACTTTAATTTAAAACATTATTCCTAGAAAATAATGCAAAATAATAATTGAGCACAAGCATTATTAAAAAAAATAAATAAAAAAACAATAGAATATTTAAAAAGTAGGTAGTCTCAGCTGTACTTATGTTTAAATCGGAGGCAGTGCTTTGTAACTATCGCATTCAACTTTCTTAATTGCTTTTTAAAAGACTACAGATATTAAGGGCGACAAGCTGCTCCCGACCGAGACCGACGAAGTGATTTCACAGTGCGCTTAGTACTTTAAATATTTTTAATGAATTATTATTTAGAATGGTTATTAAGTATATTTCTCTTCTATTAGAATATGCTAAGGAAATGTTAATGTAGAATAGTAATGAAGTAATGATGTCAGTAGTTAAGGTGTTACCTTGAGGCGCTGTCGTCGACTGTCGTTCTTTATTTTCTCATAGCGGTCTTCAAAGGACTTGTCCCAAAACTCTTTCGTTCTTAACCAGCTCGGCTGTAAATTAAAATAGTAATTTCATTACTTTTTGATTTTCTTGTGGACTGATTGCTTCACTATCGTATGGAAAGAGATTTTAGACTGTTTCGTGATGAATAGGCGAAGGTTCATGTATACTAGACTACAAATTTTAATTATTAATTTTATATTAAAATTAATAATTTAATTCTCTGCCTGAGCTATACAGTGACCAATTGGGGAAAAGCTATCTATGTATCACTTTATATGAATGTCACTTTAAAAATGTCTCCGTCGGTTTCACATTAGGAACTAGTTACTGCTATTGTACCTATACAGCGAGGACAGCAACATTAAACGCAATATAGCTATATTGAGATGCAGTCAGCGAAATAAACGATCCTCTGTATCATTGAGCATTCAATGGTCTAAATAAGAGTATTTGAACATTGATTTTTAATGAAAGTTTTTGATATGAATAAGCATTTAAAAAAAATAATTGTTTTCCTTTTTTTAATAATAATGTTAGTAGTAAAAGTAGCTAGTGCTATTTTAGACAATAATAATATGAAGTTTGAACTGTGGAATATTAAATTGGAAACCGGTACTTGATGTCTAAGATTTTTCTCGCCTTATGGTAAGTCCGGGAGAGTTGCCTATAGTTTTAAAAAAACAATCAATATTAATTATATGTGTAAGATTTTTCATAAAATAAGCATAGTTTATTTTAATTCAATATTTACTTATGCCATTCAGATTAAATTTGGAACTATTGTGCAATATATTCTAGATTAAAAAATCTTTTTTAAAAATAATAGAAAATAGGCATCTCACCCAGGCACGTGGGTTAGTTGCCTATAGATGTCAGGGTAGGTATAGGACGAGTAATTAGTGCATAATCAGATGTACTTTGCTTAGTGACGCAAAAATCCTTTTTTTTTATGCATTTATACGTACTACCTGTAGATGTACAGGTGGTTATGTGGGACTCACCGGCTAGAAAAGCCAGTACTACCCACTATAACCCAAAAAAACCTCCCCCGTCTTAATTAGGCACCCCGACGGCAGGTCTGCCGAAGCAGACTACAACAACCGTGACGTTGCTCCCACGATCCACTCTGCCGTCAGAGAAGTACCAAGAGCAACCATATGGATTAGGCCATAATTCACCACGCTGGCCAAGTGCGGGTTGGCGGATTTCATAATGTCTTTCGAAAACTTCCTAGGTTCTCTCAGATATGCAGGTTTCCTCGCGATGTTTTCCTTCACCGTAAGGCAAGTGGTAATCATGTTTAAAATGATTCGCACATGAAAATATCACAAGTGCAAGATCCAGGATCTCACTTCACTCGCTTTCCCAAGCGAGCGCGTTACCCACTGGGCTACCACTGCCTTAATTAGCGTCCGGATGAACTGCCGAACGCTAATGACCTCCCCCACCACGACAAGGTGAACGCACGTTGGGGGGAACCAATTAATATACTGGGCATCTAACCCCAAAATATCATTAGGCATCTCTCCCGATCATTAGGGAGAGATGCCTATCGACTCTGAACACACCGTAAAGCATTTACAATAAAAAATGGTGGATTGTTAACAAAACAAGATCACAATGTTACATTATGAAACAATTTAATACTATTTAACTAAAGAATTTAGGGGAAAAAATTACTGCAAACTATCTCAAAGATTATATTCTAACGTAAAAGTTAACTACATTATCTTATTTTACAAATTAACACCAAAATATTAATTATAAGTAATATGTCTTTGTGTAAAAACTTCCGCACTGACATTGACTGCCGACTGACGTACTATGGACGCGTTCCGAATCACGCAACATTAATTAATTTAATTTTTAAATTTATTGGGCGTCTCTCCCTTATGGGCATCTCTCCCGGACTTACCCTATATAGTGGTAGTAGCGATCGCCTTTAGCGTGGGGAGCGTTTCGTTGCTACACGACCTGCGTGTTTGAGCTTCGAGTGTTTGCGCTAAATGTTATTTAACTCTTATTCTTATTGTCCACAGAACATACTTATTAGAAATGTCTATACTTAAATTCTCGACTTTCAGACAGCCATTCAAAAAAAATGTTTTAACATTACGCTTAAGTTTTTATAAGTTTGGTAAATATAAGATCAATCTATCATCGACTTATATAGATGAAACAGTTTATTATTTGTTCCCAATCTAAGCATATGATATTCACCAGAAGGCAGTGACAGCCAGTGGGATTTATTTAGGTTTATCGCCTCTAGCTCAGGGCTTTACAAACGTTGAAGTCGTATGGGATTTCGAGCGTGCTGAAGGTAGCCTCAGGAGGACTTAGTCCTGCTACTATTGCTCGAAATATGTTACTAGCAGTAGATTTTAAATTAAAATTATTTCAATATTATATCTGAATTCAACTCCGGTTTAACTTTAATAATAATATTATTATTTGCATTTAATCAAAAGATTTCTTAAAATAATAGATTCTTCAATTTTACCTATACCAATTTCTACACCAGTAACATAATTAGTAGCGGGTTGGCGAGGCTTCAGGGTGCTCTTACGAAATTGTGTCATAAGTAACATCAAAACCACAGGGGTATTGATGGCAAAGCATTACGAGTACAAGATGTGAGACGTCATTAGTCCAGAACGAGGCTTCCTTCCGTTAGCAATAATTGTTTTAACTGGTTATCGGGAACTGCATGAAAATTTAATTTCCGCTTCCACAACCCAGCCTCCTACTTTCCGCTCTGATTCTATTTTTAGCCCACTTCAAAAAGGAGGATGTTCTCAATTCGGTTGTATTTTTTTATGTTTGTTACCTCAGAACTCCGTCATTTATGAACCGATTTGGACAATTTTTATTTTGTTTGAAAGTGTATACTTCTAGGTTGGATTTGGTATCGTCGACTTGATTTAATAAGGTAAGGCCAGAAGGTGGATAGGTGGAACTCTTCAACGGCTAATAGTAGATACTTTGAGTTTGGGCTTATTTTGTTTCATTTGACAAGCCTAACACGTTAGAATCGGATTTTAAAGCCAGAATTTTTTGTGTTACTAATGAAAACGAGTTTTAATTTGTCACTCATCATATAAAAATTGGGATCAAACTAACTTAAAGACTTAAGCGAATATTTTATTAAAATACTTTCTTCTTACTTTGCTGTCTACACTAAAAAGGGAAAAATGAAAACTTTTTAAAACAAAATAAAAACCGACTTAAAAAACATGTTAGCCGATACACAAAGCACACCGACTTCGAAGTATCTGAATAGATATATATAGTAAATGAAAACTACTAATTAGTTATTCTTTACTTTTTTTTTGAAGTGGGTTTTTTTTAGTTTTTATTTTAATCTGACGGACGGAACATCTTTTGAGTAAATTAAATACAGTCGAACCTGGATAAGCGAGACTTCAAGGGACCACGATCTCTTTCTCACTTATGGAGTTTTCTCACTAAACCGAGTTTTTAGCTTATAGAGGTACGAGAGTGGACTTTCTTATTTATAGAGGTTTAAAAAAAACAGCAAATGCTTAGAGATAAACATGTATGTATTGTATCGGTATTATTCATCAGAATTTCACAAGAAACTAACATTGTTTCCCGAAATTTAAGGAAACAAAAACAATGTTAATTTCACGAAAAAAACCATAAATCGAAACCGAAAAAAACCAAAAGTAGGAGTCTCAGTTATAGAGGTCCACGAATGAAAAACGACTTTCTCTTATAGAGGGTTTCTGTTTCTCTGTTATAGAGGTTTTTGAGAGATAAAAAGACGGGACCTGGAAATTACTCTCACTTATAGAGTTTTCGTTTTCTAGGTTCGACTGTGTATGTTGGTAAGTTGGATCTGATGAATCGGTGCTTGATCGGTGACTATTTGATACAATAAATTTATGTTGTCACAGGAAATTTTACTTTGTTAATAAAAGCAACAAAAATCTCAACTTTTTCATTAAGATATGCCGTCTGGAAAAAGATGAAGGTATCTAGGACGTACACGGGGACTAAACTATACTTATGACACAATTCGAGTTATAGAATAGGCATAGGTAGTAAAAGGACAAGTCTTGCTTTAGATCACTGAACAATTAAAGTACGGTCGAATGTTTTATTTCGAGAGAGGTTGGATCGAAAGCTGTGCAGACAATGACACAAAATTTAAACTATCAGAATATAGCCTCCTAGCGCAGCCTGAATATGTAAAGGACCATCAAACAATTATGACGATATCGTAACGTAGTATAAGTTAATTCTGAAAGCTGGAGCTTCCGATTTCGCTGGTTCTCGCTATTTTTTCGTTTTCCAACTGCATGATTGCTGTAAAGCAATCGAAACGTCGGGAACCAAAAATCAAATTAAATCCGCGAAAAAATCCGAAAAGATAATTTTATTTAAATGTGTACAAGTCATCAAAACATTTAAAAAAAGAGGCATAATGTAAGATCATATATACAGTTATTACTGCTGATTTGTTTCTTTACAATGCTTACAATATGAATATATTCCCACGTTAGTCGCAAGTCCTCAAACTTTCCGCCGCCTGTCCATGACCTTGGCTCTACACAATTTGTTGCGTTGTCTACAATAGGTACTAGATAGTACATATTTGTTCACAAGTCACATCTTCCTAACTAAAAAGTTTTATAAATGGTAAACACATTAAAACTGAACCATTCAATGTAACATTTTCTCTGTTAGCTCTATGTATTCGTGAAAGTCATTTTTGTTATTTGTTACACATAATAATAATTCACAAAATTATTTTATGTAATTTAAAAAATATATATCGAACTTAAAATTGTCAGTTCATCAGTTACTCATAACGTATTATCTTATTCATCGAAGTATCTCAGTTTTCAAACGGTAAATTTGCCAGTACAAATGACAAAACCATTAAAGCGAGCCGTCAAATGTTCATTTCTTTCAGAGTTTTCGGGATACTGTGGATATAGAGCGAATCGAGTTTCCAATCAAAAACTATCGCACATGCCGAGGTGGATTCTATTCAGCGAGCGCCGCGGTCGCGTCGACTTCGTTTTAACCAACTTCAAAAAATGCCACTTTCCCTATCTACATTTAATTTTCCCTGTCGGATAATCCAACCGATTGAGGCGCTCCGAGATCTTTCCCAATATTATTTTTAAACATGTTTGGTGCGAGCTGGGAGCGAGTTGACATTGATTTTTAATTAAAGTAATACTATAAGCTCACTTCGTCTGGTGCTTTGTGAACGAGCTGCCATTTGAAAATTTCGGAATAAGTAAAACAAAGAAATTTAAAAATAGTGTTGTGTACGATAATTGATTGAAATATGAATTGAAAAGCGTGTTGAAAATAAAAACAGTTAAACCACAGGTCTGTCAACAGTGTTGAGCTACAGAACGCAAAGGTGCAGTGAACAAAGGGGCATCACTGCAATTGACGTAAACCATTGACGAAAGCGGAAATTAAAAAATAAAATAAAAAAAGTTACAGATTTTCTCACTTTAAAACGCTAGCGAAAATCCCTGTTGAAATTCACTGTAGGCTTATAAAGGAGACGAGCCATTGTACGTAAGAGGGCCGCGTCGCTCGGCGCTCCCCGCGGTCGTAAAACGCTAAAGCTCTGGCTAATGTGAATCTTTTAGCATGTCGTTTGGATAAAATCTAGTTCGACCATAAATTATAAAAGTTAACTACAATTAAATTCCTGCCATCAATTAATAACTCTCCTTTGTTAAGTTCATAAAGATTTTTCATAAGTGATCGGTACTTGCAAAGCTTATTTAAGTATTATATCGTTGTATTTTTTGAGATGTAGAATGTATACTATAGCCAATTTAGACATATACCACTTTTAAAACTATTGGCTCACGGAATTTATATTGTGTAATCGTTATCTTGGAAAATATGGCATCGTACTCATACCATATTGGTATCAGTTTGAAGACAACTAATGTGGTCACGAGCATCATTTTCTATCCTCATCAGACATAGGGACATGAGTGTGACGGACAAAGAGAGCGGGTGGAACTGTAGATGAAAGCTTTTCGAACCTCTCTGGGTATAAATAAGTATTTGAAGTAGTACATCGTTAAGCTCGCTCATTACAGCAGTCAGATAAACACAAATTTAGATGGGCATTATTTGCTTATTTGGCCACAGTTTCCACTGCTATTTGCGTAGTAATCATGTAGCTGCGTTTACTTAGCTTCGTTGTGGAGCTAAATAAACTGAGCTACATCATATGGAGAAGATTATTTCTTTAACGAAACATGAAATATATTTCATAGAAGTAATCTATACAGATAAATGAAATTGGAGTGTCCGTTTGTAATATTAAAATAACCACTTTTTACTAAACGCATATGGATGTATACACGGTACATATACCAAAACAACATTTTTTACAATTTTTGTCTGTCTGTCTCTTTGTTCCGGCTAGTCTCCGGAACGGCTGGACCGATTTTGACGGGACTTTCACTGGCAGATAGCTGATATTATAGGGAGTAACTTAGGCTACTTTTATTTTAGAAAAAGAATCAGGGTTCCGCGAAAAAAAAATTAAAACCCATGAAACTGTGAACAAAATCCGCGTACGGCGTACCTGAGCAAAACGAGGGTAAATCGCTCTATAATTTAAATTAATATCTTAGGAGTAGCAAGCTACTATTTATGTACATAGCTAACAATATAGCTAACCGTGAAAACGTACCTAGGGGCGAACGTGAGCGAAGCGAGCGTGCGTCGCTAGTTTGAAATATAAAAAGAAAGAAAAAGATTCCAGTCCAGTGGTTTTCCCGTGACACGGACACACACAGATAGACAAAAATTAAAAAAAACTGTAGATTTGGCCTCTGTATCGGTAATATTGGTTATTTCAATAATAATTTCCAAAATGATATTTAATGTACAGATTCAGCTAAGAATTTTATTATATGTATATATCTAACATTATTATTAATATATTACTAATTTTTAGGTTTCTTGGGTATTTTTGGAAATAGGATATCCGTTCATTTTTTTTGGAATTAAAATAACATATATTAAAACACATGGCGACACCTAGTGATGAATTTCTAAATTACACCTAACAAAATATTCATCACTATTGATACAATTCATTTCAAGAAAAGCTACTTATAATTATTTTTTGGCTTATTTTGTTAAAGTTACTTTGGCTAGAATATGTTTATAGTTTCAGCGTGGCTTTATTTTAACCTAAGATTATATAAATACATCCCAAATTAATGTATAATATTTTAACTATAATTAGAGTTCATACCTAGTCATATTTATTTATTCGATATTCATATCTTAAAGCATTGTCGACTGGCACCGACTTCGAAAATATCTGAATAGTAAATAGAAACCCCTTCCAGTTATTCTTTGCTTTTTTCCTTTTTAGTGCCTGAAGGCGGTTTTTTATTTTATTTTAATTTTTTTAACAATTTTATTCATATTTTAACTTTTTGTTTAGGTTTGTTTATACATATAATTATATTTATTTGAACGCTGTGTATAATTAATTATGTATAATTGGACAGCTTTAAAATGAAATTTTAGTTTTAAGTTACATACGTAGTTGTAATTTTAATGTGTTTTCTGTTTCTGTACCTAAAAAAATAAAATAGTAAATACATTAATAATAATCAAACTTTTTTTTACATTTCTCAGTAACAGATGGAAAAACAACTTTGTTTATTTATTTGGCCAATCAACAACTGTATTATTTTGCATTATAGTGTAAATAGAAGCAATTATTTTCTATACTAAAAAAGAGATTATGCCAGCTCGTAATCATAATGACGACAGTATACTAATCTTCTTCTACCTCATTCAGAGACACCTGACTACAGCAAGTTCCTGAGCTTTGCAGGTAGAATTTATTTCATAGACAGTACACATATTGTCTATACATATAATAAAATTGTAACTTAACCGAATCTGTACATTAAATATTTTTTGGAAAATCTTATTGAAATAGACATTATTATCGATACAGAGACCGAATCTATAGTTTTTAGAATTTTTGTCTGTCTGTCTGTCTGTCTGTCTGTCTGTTACCGCATCACAAGAAAACCACTGGACGGATTTTGATGAAATTTGGTATGGTGATAACTGGTTGTCCGGGTCAACATATAGGATACTTTTTACTGCGGGAAAGTATCTCATTTCTGAGAAATCTATACTAAACGTTAAAAGGTATCTAGGGACGAACCCGAGTGGAGCGAGGGTGAGTTGCTAGTATAATAAATAAGTGGTAACTTATAACACACGGACAGAAAGAAAAAGTGCAGAAAAAATATAGTAAAGTACATAAGTATAACACAAAAATAAAACTTAAATATAAGTATATCTAAATATAAAAATATACAAAACATATACATATTTTAATTACATACATATTATATAATAGCGATTCATCCTCGCTTCGCTCGGGTTCGTCCCTAGGTCGCTTCGCAAAACAAAAGTGATTAATTTATTTGGTTTTAAGTTTTTTTCGTGGGACTCTATTTTTTTTCTAAAATAAAAGTAGCCTAAGTTACTCTTTATTACTTCAGCTATTTGCCAGTAAAAGTCCCGTCAAAATCGGTCCAGCCATTTCAGAGATTAGCCGGAACAAACAGACAGACAGAGAGACAGACAAAAATTGTAAAAAATGTTGTTTTGGTATATGTACCGTGTATATATCCATATGCATTTTATTTATCTGTACATACACTGTATCTGACACTCCAATTTTATTTATCTGTATAGAAGATAATATGAGTCTAATCTAGATAGATTTTTTGGTCCCGAAAACGCCCACATACCAAATTTCAGCGAAATCGTTAAAGCCGTTTCCGAGATCGCCGGTATAAATAAAAAATACACAAGAATTACTCGTTTAAATATATTAGCTATGTATGTATGCACCTATGTATGTATATCAATATGTTTTTGACACATGAGATGCAATGCAGCATGGATTATTCTATACGTAATTAAAAACTAGTTCAGTAAATATCTACGAGCAGTTTAATTTAAACTCCGGGAAATCGAACACAGCCAAAAACAAAGTTTAGGTATCAAGCAGCCATAGCTGTGGATGTAATATCGTGCGTTAGCAGATAAAAGGAGCTTCTAATTTTAATATAACCCAGCGTTGATATATCATGCATTTCGATAGTAAATTAAACCATATAGTATTGGTCAACGAGGAGATTAGTGAATAGAAATGTTCAATCAGAACATTAGAACATTCGGTATAGAATATTTGCCTAGTGATAGACTGGCCGCATGTCAGAGGTCCTAAGTATCATCCTACCTTAAATGAAATGTAATGGTAATGTATGTAGGATCCGAGGATACTAATAAAAGCGTTTATAATAGCACACTAACGATTTATTTTATTAAAATTACAAAACGCAATGTTTACGTGTACCATCGCATCGTGTCGAAATTTTGATACAACATCCTTCTTTTCTTTTATCCATCTTTCATTCTATTCTGTTCTTAAAATCATATCATTCGTCTCCTTTTATTCTTAAAATACCATTTCACGCATACTTTTCTCGCAAATCAAAACTTCACCCATCCTACATCAATGTCTGCCCTGACACATAATATCATTTATTCTCATCTCTACCTTAAATTATTACACCTAGAAAAATTATTACAAATATAATATAAATAAATAAAAAAATCAATTTTAAGATTATATATAATTGTTCGTCTATTCTACATTAAGTGTAAAACATAAAAGAAAAACCAAAATTTAAAAATATATCAGAAAATTGTTTGAATATTAGGTACGTTAGTGAAAACTAAAATAAGAACAAACACAAGCTCTTTCACAATGTCTGCCTTCCGTTTTGAACAGCCCAGTTTTAATTTGATCAGCCGCCATTGAAGTTACCTTACACCCATCTATGTTAACGTCTATATTTTTTCACTAGCAGAACACTCGACTTCGCTCGCGCTCAAACTACAAAAAAGAACTCTTTGGCTTTATGCTATTAATAATAATTTGATGGCTGTAATGATTTTCAAATGTGTATGATTGTGAATGAGTTTGATTGTGACCCCCGCATCGAGGGTTCTGTACCGTCGAATATTGTGTTGTTGTTGTTTCCCCACTCCCCTTGCGGGGATGTGAGATGACCAGCGTAGTAGTCGTGCTCATCATTAAGGAAAAAATAGAGAAGAAAATGTTAACATACTTTCTATCAAAAAAATACCCAATAAGTACTAATTAATTATTATGAGTAAATTTACTAAAACCGCGTGCAAAGTTATGAGGCGTTATTGTCTAAAATATGATAATGATATCTCATCTCAAGCAGAATAAACATAACTTTCTTCTGCATAAATGCATATGTGTGACATCTATTGAGTATTGACTACATTGTGCAGGGCCACAGAGTGCGGTCGCGTGGACATCGCGCTAATTACGATTCATTAGTAATCCAGTTAGTGCGATTGATTAATTATATCTATACATTAATATGTGAAGCAATAAGTTTGTACCCCTTTTTACGAAAATTGCGCGGACGGAGGAGTATGAAATTTCCCACACTTATAGTTTACATAGAAAAGGAGTGTAGAATGCTATTATTTTTTTAAAATTATGCATATAAAATACATTAAATTAATTAAAAAAAAACACACACACACACGCATATAATATACTCTTTTGTTTATTGTTAAAGTCTGTGGTCAAATTGAGGATAGATTAATATTGTAATATACGCAAGACAATAAATATATAACTTAATGTATTATGGTTGATTTCCAACCACGTGGCGATCACTAGTAAAGATAATTGCAAGTACAGCTCAGGATTACGCACTGATTCTTTAATGACAAAAATTTAAATTAAAAGACGATTTGTGAGCTAAAAGAAAAATCATTAGCGTCTTACGTTAGAACGAGGACGTGCTTTAGCATTTATTATACACTTTACAAAAACTCGATTGTACGACAATCAATTTTTAAGTCGTAATTCGTAAAGTCGTCGTTTAATCAACTCGAAATATTTTTTGTTGCCAAACGGTCCTGTTTTTTAATGTGATTAAAAGACCCTTTGAGGCCAACTGAAGTTTGCGTACAGAAACTACGTTATGTCACAAGACCGGGTTTACACGCAAGTATTTTATGCAGCGGGCATAAGATAATTTTTTTTAGTGTTAATATAGATGAAGACTGATCTAAACAGTCTTAGAGAACTGATTCAAAAAATGTTTGGATGGATTGAATGAAATCGATGGCTTAGCGAGTGACATACTGCTATATATTATATTTTCAATTTGAGTGCAATCCACTTAACGCGGTCACTATCCGCGGCGAGGACGATCAACCTGGACAGTGGTCAGCGCTACCAAACGCTTTTCTCAATTCGAAAGGCATGATTAGATTAAAACAATGGATATAAAACGTATTGAAGTTGCGTTTGCGTTTGATTGAGTACAGCAATCAATCGATAAAATCGATTATCCATTTATGCAAAAGTGTCTGAGCGCAATATCCTGTGATCACTGTGTGAGTGTCATGTATAATCTAAGATGAGTTTTAAACCTTTTCATCTGAATGAAATGTTGTAAACTTATAACCATTTAACATTTAAACTTACGTTAATTTACAATAATAAAAATAAACAAGGAGGAGCGAGTGTTTTTGTTGTTACTCGTAAGAATATTGACGAGTCCGTTAGGTAGAGCAATAAACAAAAATAATCAATAGGAATATGTGTATTTGAATCAGCATCAACGGAGACAATTAAATTATCTTCTGTAGAGTGCGACGCAAAGGGGAATATTGCAAGTCTAACTACCTATGACGTGTCCCTTTTATAGGCTCACTGTCACCGGGAATCAATCGCATCGTGCAATAGGATAGCACATTGAAATTTTATTACGAACACTGGATTAATGACACGAGTTGTATATCCATTAAAGACTATATCCACTATATCTATGCTAGAAAGTATTGTTATTTTTAACATACTCGTATATAAAATGATTGGATCTTTTTTTTGTAGTGGTATGCAATGTTTTGTTGCATTTTTCTAGTTTTAACAACGAGGGTCCTCACCTGGGTCGATATCAACTTTGCGTTTAAAATAGTTATCAGTTATAATAATTAATTGAACAGAAAATTATAACACAAACGCGTCAAATTTAGTGCTGTATTATTTGAAATATAATTTTGTAATTCCCACCCATCTTTAAGGAGTTTTGTAAACATATTTCATTCTACTTCTTGGTTCCTTTCCAAAGGATGGCTACATATTTAATTTCGTAGGAAGCCTTAAATTACTTTAAATTGGCTTGGACTAAAAAGTTCATCTTTGTACTTATATTTAGATTTCAGGACTTATTTGATTGTTCTAAAGGTCAAGAAAATGATTAAGGTAAAATATATTCCAAAATCTTTAAGTGAAAGATGCTTTTCAGAATATATGTTTGGTAGTTTTTGAGATATTCAATATTAACAGTCAGCTGCTTTGTCAGTTAAGCAACTGCAAACTTTGTCTTCTATAATATTAAAAAATAGAATATATCAAACACAAATTAATTTTTTGGTCGATAAAATGTCGATGTTGTGAAGACGTAAATATTCGCATTTTATTTTAGTGTTAACATAACAATACGTAAGTAATAAAAAATATATTATAAAAATTAAAAAATTAGATGAGGGGTCTATGGACCCCTGGTAGGAACGAAGTTCCTTTCCCTTTTTGGTACACGTTTGCTATACAGTCATTATAATTTATATTATAAAATATCAAGTTGATAGAGTTCAATTGAAAAATCTATATATACATAAAATGCTTTGTCCTGACTGACTGACTGATCGATCAACGTACAGCCTAAACCGCTGATCATAGAAACGTGAAATCTATAGGACATATTTCTTATACAATGTAGGCATCCGCTAAGAAAGGATTTTTCGAAATTCACCCCCTAAGGGGATAAAATAGGTGATATAAGATTGTATGAAACTCTGTCATTCTTAACGCGAAATGCATAGAAAGTGGTATTTAGCTTTAAGATGAAAAATTAGAAACATATGTATTAGATTTTTTTCGAAATTCATCCCTTAAAAGGGTAAAAGGGGGTGATAAAGTTTATATGGGCAAACAATTATTTATGATCAAAATTACTTGAAACTTGGTATTAACGCTCTTCAATACAATTAAATGAATACGTATTTTAGCATTTTTTGAAATTCATACTATACGGCTGTCAAATAGGAGATGAAAATTTCTATAAAACTCTGTAATTGATGCACGAAAAATGATATTTACCTTTAAAATGACAACTAAAACAATACAAATAACATTTTTTTTTTCGAAATTCATCCCTTAAAAGGGTAAAAAGGGGTTTTGCTGTTTATATGAGGAAAAAATTGTTTATGATCAGAATTATTTGAAACTTGGTATCAATGCTCTTCAATACAATTAAATAAAAATGTATTGTAGAATTTTTTTAAATTCAGCCCCTAAGTGAGTAAAACTGGGCGGTAAAGTTTGAGTTGTTGAATATATTTAAATAGAGTAACATGACTCAAGTTCTCTTCACTTAGCCGAGTTACATGATTCTGATGAGTCGTAAACATTGTATGCGATTGTATCATTGTATTCTCTTCCTATAACTTCGGAAAGATGGAGTGTAGAAAAATGTTAAAAAAATACAGGTAGTGGAGCTTGGTAAATACCCAAAGTGTACATTTATTTACAGAATATAAGTAAAAAAGTTTAATCGCGGGCGAAGCCGCGGGTTCTGCTAGTTTACAATAAAATATATTTATTATGTATATAATAAATCTTATCTTATTAATAATACATATAAAATTTTAGAAATTAACATCAATTATTTACTATAAAAGTTTAAAAAAGCCGACGAGAAGAGAGCCGTCGAGTCTTTTAGTGCGCGGGAGAGTTGTGTGCGGCGATGTATATATGGAGTTTATGCACGGCTGTAATTATAGCAAGAAGTGTCGGAAAAAAGTCTTATTACACTTTTTCCAGCATCGCTCTCATCTGCTCACAGCGTGTAACGCGCGATAAGGAACTTCGTTCAAAAAAAAAAACGACTGCATGAAAGTTAACTAAAAAGGTAAAAACAAGTAGACGAAGGAATATAGTATTATGGAGTCAGAGACATAAGTTTCATGCCGCAAGATGTAGGTACATATGTACCGGGGAACTGCTAAGTAAATAAAATATAAAAAGCATTACGGTTAAAAAGTAGTTAAAAAGGATAAAATAATTTAAAAAACCCCGAATTAAAAAATAAATATAACGCGAGATAATAAACGTAAAAAAAATTAATAATTAGAGTTGATCTCTAGCGGAGTCGGTCATATATGTAAATAATAAAGTATCAGTGTTCATAGCATTTCCCTACGTATCTACCTATTTGGTTCTCGACGATTGTGGATGTGGCAATAAAATATTCAACTACCTATAAACTTAATAAAAAACCCAAGAATATCCGTCGGGGGCTGCCTACACTATTTTAAATTTCATCTACACATATTATAAAATTCTAAGGCTATGGTCTCCTATTTTATGCCAAACGTGGCGTCTGATGATAGGAGACCATAGCCTAACTAAGACGAATCTGTACATTAAATATTTTTTGGAAAATCTTATTGAAATAGACATTATTTTCGATGCAGAGGCCAAATCTCTAGTTTTTAGAATTTTAGTCTGTCTGTTTGTTACCACATCACAGAAAAACCACTGGAGGGATTTTGATGAAAGTTGGTATGATGATAGCTGGTTATCCGGGTCAACATATAGGATACTTTTTACCGCGGGAAAATATCTGATTTCTGAGAAAAAATGCAAAAACTGGTTGGAACAAAACCACAATGAAACTATCTGTAAACTGTTTAGCAAGGTAACTTACTAAATATGGAAAAAACTATTAAAAATAGCTTATCTTGCAAATCAAATTAGCAATAGTGCTATTTTATCCATTTATATAGTTATTTTAATTAATAGGTATATGCTTATTTGTCATTTAAATATTCGACAATAGATGTCGCCATAAGTTTTTAAAATACGTAGTTTTAATTTCCAAAATATGAATGTACAAATATGACCTTTCTACAATTTTATTAGAATTATTTCTACTAAATTACCCGGAGCCCCCGCCCGTGTTCAAATTATCAGTAAAGCAAACTTTTTGGCTTTATAAATTAGTAACTATACATATAATAAAATTGTAACTAAGCCGAATCCGTAAATTTAATATTTTACTTAAAATCTTATTGAAATATTCATTATTAGCGATATAGAGCGATAGATAATGAAATTTGGTACGATGATAGCAGGTTATCCGGCTCAACATATAGGATACTTTTTACCGAAGGAAAATATCTCATTCCTAAGAAAAAATACAAAAACAGGTAAAAATAAAAACACGATGATACTACTATTTTAGCAAGGTAACTCATATATTATGTTAAAACTATTAAACAAAGTTTATCGTAAAAGAAATATCAATAGCGCTATTTTATTCATTAAAATAGTTATTTAAATGAAAATTTATTTATGTGTTATTTAGATATTTGACAGTAGATGTCGCCATGTGTTTTTAAAATACGTAGTTTTAATCCAAAAAAAAAATGTACAGATATGACCTTTCTATGACATTAATAGAATTATTATTAAATTACCCGCAGCCCTGACCGTGTTCAAATTTTCAATAAAACAAACATTTGGCTTTATAAATTAGTAATAATTTGATGGCCGAAACAATTTTTGAATGAAAGTATTTGTAAATTTTTATTGTTTAGTAAATAATGTTAGTATTTTTTAATTTTTTAATGTAAAAGTTGGGCAAATGCAAATCCAACTCGCGCATTATAGGATACTGTGTTGTTTTTCTTACTTACGTGTTTTGTTAGGTTAACACTAAAATAAATACGAATAATATCTACGTTCGATTCATATTATTTTATAACGTTTTAAGGAAACTATGTTTATGGCTGTTAAACTGACAATGCGGGTAACTAAAAATATTATATATCTCAAAAACTATGAAAAAGTATTTTAGGAATTGTTATACCTCAACTTTTTAGTTTTTTTTTTATACCATTTCTTGGAAGGTAAAGGCTTAAAGGACACAATAAAATGCTTACGACTTTAATCATATTAACTGTGCCATATGAAATAATAAAAAAGTATTTGCTTAAAATATTAAATTAATCAATAGCGGTCTATTAGTAAAACATGAATAAAATAATTAATTCCGTAGTTTGAGAGTTTATCGCCCAAAACTAAACAAACAAACAAAACAATAGTATAGACATAAATGTTATTGCTAAAACAAAAAGTGCAATATTACTAAATCAAATATGAGATTAATGGAGGAACCTTTGTGGCATTGTCAATCACTGCCATTATTTACTAATCATGCGGTGCGCAATAAAAGTGGTATGTAAGAGTGTACTAATGTGTAAAACCTAAGAATTTGGTTTTTGGTCATCTGAACGCGGGCGGAGCCGCGGGAAATGCTAGTCGTAAATAAAAATAAGTATCATCATCAAATTCTAAATATTGTTACAAATAAAAAAATATTTTAATACATTAATATAAAACCATTAAAAATATATAAAGCTTATTCGAAGTGGTCTCCATTGGCTGTAATACAGTCCTTTAAACGTTGAGGCCAGTTATCAATAGAAGCGCTACCTCCGCTCTAATCGGTGCGGTTTTCAAATTCGTACGTTTTTATGGCCCAACATCCATTAAAAAGATTAACAAAGCTTTGTATCATTAAGAGGTAGTTTATAATTAAATTACACGTCTAAGATATTATGAAAAAAAAAAGAGGCAAGTAAAGAATTGCATCACAAAATATTACTGTAAAGACAATATATTTTCAGAGGTTCAATAAAAATATTTGCAATCTTAGAGTCAATAGAAATTATTTATCGAAGACCACGGATGACTAGCTTTAAATCTTAAACCATATATTTCTAGTTAGCTTGATGTTAAAGCGACTGTAAGGTATAAACTCTGCTACCGAGCTGCCTTTCACTGAAAGACATCCGTTCGGTGTACAGATTAATGGCGTGATGTGATTTGATATCGAGACATATAAATCCTCTTAACCTTCGCTTCAAAGGCGCTCAAAAGTCAGTCGCATCATTGTTACGGGTTCGTTTATCGCTCTATAACTAATCCAAGCTTCACATCTGTATTGTGGCATAGTATCAATGCACCTGTGTGCTCCTGTCCTTGCCAGTTAGCGTCCCAATCTTATTGTAATCAAACACCAGTGGCGAAGGGTCCATACAAGACGATTCCCACCGTCTTACCTTTTAGAAATCTAATAATCCAACATTCATTATAAATATTTATTTTTTGAATTAACATAATTAGTTAATAAACAATCTATTTATTATCACTACGTCAATTTCTGAAAATAATATAACGCAAAGAATCACAAGCAATGCAAAATACATTTTTGCGCACCAAATTGCTTACGCGTTTCTTCATAGAAATGCGACGATAAGACGTTGTATTTTAGCTTACCGCGTTCATACAAAATTGTGTTTCATTCAATGTTTTGGATTGAACATTGTCACGTGACTTCATTCATTTTTAGCATTTTACGCATGCGCACTTATCAAATTTTTGTTGCTCGAAAAGCTGCTTCTTTACGTCTTATCCTGCCTGTGATTGGTCAAAAATTACAAAACGTCCCTAATTTGACAAGCGAAGCGTCAGACGAGCAATGTTATTATTTGAATGATTTCAGATTTAATATAAATTAATACGGCGGATTGTTATTGTCTACTAGTGCATTGCTTAAGAATTTTTTTGTTTTATTGAGTTTTAACTTGATTTTAGTGTAATATAGACATTTTGCGCTGTTTGTTTGTGGAAAGTGAGTGTTTCACATATTTGTTAATTTCGGTGAGTTCGATTAGCCATTATGGCATTCATTTGCACACTATTGACTTTGGTTTTATAAACTTAGTTGTTCAATAATTAAAAAGCATGTCATCAAGATACTCATTTGATTGAAATATGATTTAATTATTACATGAAATGAGTTACCTATATATTTTCATAAAACTTTTTATTAAAGATATGCTAAAATATGTGAATGTGCTAAATTAAAATAATATTTAGTTTTCCATGTTTATTATATTCTGATTCTATTTAAGTTTAGAGAGAAAAACAATATGTTATTTTAAATGTTACATTAATTAACAATATAATTTGACGAATTAAGCTAAATACTAAATAGGTTATTTAGACATTTTAAAAACGGACGTATTGCTATAGGATATTACGCCTGCGCTTCTCATTGTTCATTTTTGTGTATTATTTCATAATTTTCGTCCAATTTGTCTTGATAAATAAAATACAATAAAATAATAGATCAATTTCATCAATAAGAAAGACGAAGTAGTTCAATGAGATTTAAGAAGATGGCGGTATTTATATTAAATATTATATTGATCAAACATATTTATGTAAAACTAACAAAAAAAAAGAAATAATAATATTTAAATCCCAAAAAATATAGGATGTAATATACTTTTAATAAAGAAAAATAAAATCAAATTCCCGTATTTTCACTTACGAATACTCGTACTAAGTGATGCGTAATGATTTTTCATAGATGGCGTTATTAATATTTTATGAGGTTTTATTATTATATTAAATGTTAAATGTATTTTGCTTGAATATTTTACATGTATTTAAAAAACACAATAGCCTTATAAAAAAAAGAAAAATATCTTCACAATTACATGCCTTTTTTTTTGCATTGATATATAAAAATAGTGTATCAATGATTTTTGTCTGTTTATTTTTTTGGAACGGCTTACCTCTGCTAAAATTTCACCCTTCGCCACTGTCAAACACTATATACATTTTGAATTCAATTAGCAGGATGCAACGTGACGGTATTAAGGATTAACGTACACATGAAAGCAACTATTAATGTAATGAGATTTATGACAAGACAACATTACAACAGTGTCAGCTTATATTAACTAGTGATCGCCGCGCTGTTGAAAATCAACCATAATTCATTAAGTTATATATTTATTGTCTTGCGTATAGTACAATATTAATCTATACTCAATTTGACCACAGACTTTAACAATAAACAAAAGAGTATATATGCGTCTGTGTGTCAAATCCATAGTAGTGTGTGTAATGTTTTTTTATTGATTTCATGTAATACAACATGGGATACAAAATAATATAACATGGGAGTTTTTTGAACGAAATCATGTGTATGCATGTAGCATGTATTGTTAAGTGCCCGAAAATTTTAGATTGGATGTAAATACATATATGATGTACATACATAGTATTAATGGGTAAGAACGAAGTAACAATTCTTACCTGAAAGTCAAACGTAGGGTAGATGGCCATTGTATCGATATCGGCGGCGACCTCGCGCACCAAGGGGCATTGTTCTGCGTGCATCTGTAAAAAGTTTGCTTTTCTTAGTTGGAGCTTACAGTTAAAGTTGGCACCTGTTGATACGGTACAAATGCCTCTACTTAGATCAGTGACAATAGTACTGGCAACAGCATTGTCGTATTTGCGCTGCCCCACGCGAGGAGCTTGATGTTTGCTCATTATGTAAATAGCATTGGAAAATTAAGTGCCGTAATTTATATATCATTATAAGCATATAGAAAAAGCTTTGCTTCTAATTCGTATTTATATCTTCAGAAGCTTCTCAAATCATACATTTATACTTGAGCAATCCCAGGTGATCCGGTAGTTAAAAATAAATAAAAAATGAACCCAAATAATATGCACGTAATCCTACGTTGCCCTCCGGTCAGAACAAAAGGAAAGCAATCATTACCACAGCCTACTTGTATTTCGCATTTCTCGTTCCACTAACTACGATTAGTATATTATAACATAGGCGTAGCATAACCTCAGTAAATATGTAAATAACATTTATAATGATATGGGCGGTTGACTGTTGATAGAAATTTTACGCGTCCCACGATTTTATTTTTGAGTTCGATCAATGCCCTAGATTGATAAGGAGAGTGGTGTGATGACTGGTACCTAGGACCTACCTACACCTACCTACCTTTTTAGCTTTTAGTACGTTATCTACATCATTATTATCTTTCTCTCGAAACTTGAAAAAAAATTACCTATTTTATTTTTTATTTTTTAGTTTTTTTCTTTTTATTTTAAATTATTTAAGCTGTATGATCGGCCATGCATTGTGTTCTACGTGTAAATCCCTTTCATTCGATACCCATATTGAGGGAGTTATTCAATTATATCGTCATCCAAACTAAAGGTGTGTATAATAAATACCAGGTCAACCTATTAAAAGGAAAGGGGTAAAATTTCAATTAATTTTGACCCAAACAAACAGGGCAAGCTAAATAAAACCATTTAAAAAGCTCTGGTTTGTTGTTTTCAGTAGAGATCTCAATAATTAGAATTAGAATAAGAATTTAGTGTAGGTATAGGAACAAACTTACTTTATAAATATCAATAAGTGATGAATATCGAAGTATGGTAAAGATTATAATAAGCTGTAACTGTAATATAGGTATACATTACACAAACACTACTGCAAATTCCCGAATCATGGAAAATCTTAAGTTTCCAGTAAAGTCTGAGTCGTCGTCCAGTAAAATTGAACAGCACAAATCTAAATTGCATCGTAATATAAACTAAAAAATAAAATAAAAACCGTCTTCAAGAAAAACACTAAAAAGTAAAGAGTAACTGATTGGTAGTTTTCAGTCGGTGTGCTTTGATTTTATGGGTTGCGCCGACTTCGAAAATATCTGATTCTATAGAGGTATTTATAGTAAATGAAAAGTACCAATCAGTTATTTTTATTGTTTAGTGTTTTTTTAAGTCGGTTTTTATTTATTTTTTTAAATTTCATATTTACATTTTTAGGGTAGACATAGTAGTAGCAAACTAAGAAGAAACTATTTTAAAAATTCAGTGGGTGAAAAATCAATCATTCTCTATTTTCTACACTTAGGGAGAATTTTTTTTCAAATGTTAACGGGACCAACTTTGTGGTATATACCCTGTCTAATAAAAATTATCGAAATCGGACTATACTGTAAAAAGTAATGCGTGGTCAAACATAAAAAAATATACGTGTCGAATTGAGAACCTTCTCCTTTTTTCGTTGGTTAAAAAACGCTCATTTCTTCAATCGTTCACTCAACGGTTGTATTTTAGGGAAATGCAGATATAGAATGAATATGAATTGGTTGGATAGATGGAACATCTGGAGTAGTTTACTCTTCCATTATCTTAGAGAAATGCAGTTATACAATGAATATGAATTGGATGGATGGATGGTTAGAACACCTGGAGTAAACTACTCTATTACTAAAGTCATCTCGAAATAATCATTAAAAATATCTTAATGAACAAAATTATAAACTATTTTATTCTATTAAAATATTTAATCATATTATTCACACTTATATTACAAATGAGATTAATCTGCTTGTCTGTTATCTTTCCACTCTTAGGTTGTTTACAGAATAGATTCCAGATAGTGTCGAAGACTACCTACGGTCCATGTTCAAATAAGTTAATCACAAATCATATAAATGCAACCATAATGTCATCTAATATTTTTTTTCTTATGTATTTGCTCGACCCATTAATGTTAATTGTTGGTTGATGTTTGTGTTTAGTCCGTTATGTTGATTTCTGTCTACATACATTAAAAGTACCTAATAGAATTAAATTGTAGATATATGTACAATATGTAATTATTAATTTTAGTTTTATTTATCTCTTATAGTTTTTGTATATATTGTATTGTCTGTTGTAGGTCCTGATTTTATAACGAATTGCTCCTTTTCTACATGTTTTCAGATTTAGTGTTTTTTCTCTCCTATTTTATATATAATGTGTCTCAATATCCATTCTACACGACATGGGCGAAGTAAATGGTGCCTAAACAGTGCTCCTAGAAGCCATTGAACATAAGAATTGAATTGAATTATTATGAATCTTTAATCACACAACTTTTTACTGCTATTATCTGTGCAATTCACACTTGCCTTTTTGTTGTCTATGTACAACCGTTGTTTTATTTTTTCCCGTAATATAAAACCAAATAATTAGATCACTAATTAGTTAAAATCTATACTAATAATATTACAAAGAGGTAAAGGGGTAATCTCTGGATCTTCTGAACCGATTTAGATGAAATTTGGTAGGAAGATAGTTTGAGACCCTGGGAAGGACATAGGATACTTCTCATCCCGGAAATCATCCCTTAAGGGGGTGAAAATGGGGATGAAAGTTTGTATGGGGAATCAACTTAGGGACGAACCCGAGCGAGGCGAGGGTGAGTCGCTAGTCATAAATAATTGAGAAAATGACAGTCCATATCCCCTTTGTACTATGCGAGCAAACCACAGATAAGAACTAGTTTATAATAAAATATAAAAGCTTAGACTCACTGAATCATGTTGGCTCAATCCACGTTCGTTTTTCTTACCCACACTGTTCGGGTTAACTGAAAAAAAGAAATGATTGTGAGATTTCATTCGAAATTCCATAACTTACGTTGTAGGCTGTAGCGAAGCCAAGAGCAATAATTAATATAAAATATATTAGAGAAAAGAAGTAATACAAAATTACAACCACATCTACTAAGGGAGGTATAATTACGTTTAAAGATACTGAACTCGGATGTACTTTTTAGTTAAACAGTGTTTTATTTTTACTTTCAACTGTGAGGTGTTGATTACAAGTAGGTACCTACATTAGCTTTCTTGTAATACAGAACGATTCCTTATTTATGTAGACAATAAATAAAAGTTATGTTTGAGCATATTTGCGTTGGCAGCGATATTTATTGCTTTGTAATTAAAATTATGATTGAAAACAATAATTTCAAATCTGTTACGTAATACCACGAAGTATGTTTAAATTACTCTCGAGCTTCGTTCTCGATATTAGCAGATAACAACATGTAGTACCACACACAGACTCGCCGTTTCGCACTATATTTTAGAGATAATAACAAAAAAATATTAAAATATGAGGGTAGATTAACCTTGCTGCACCGTCACCCGCCTGGGCGATGTCATTCACATTCTAGTGCTTCGCTGTTTCGTACGTTCGGTGTTAATTGTTATTTAAATAATAATATTAGTTTTTGGTTAGTTCAAAATAATTAAAATAACTATATGAAAACATGAAAAAAGTGATTATGTAGTTTTAAATTTAAAAATTAACAAATTATAACGGCGGATTGGGCGTTGGCGTCTGCAACACAGGGATTCGTCTTCATTGGAACGCGACATGCTGCTGCCTCATAACCAACAAGGTACTGCTATGAACACATAATATAACATCTATATTTTTGTGTCTTTTTTAATGATGAATATTGGAATCTCCAAAAGGGATTTTCCAAATTTAAAATATAAATACATGCTATTCGGATTTACCTATAGGGGAATTCCAAAGCTATGTATGGACGTAAAATTAATATATATCTATTATTAAATAGTACATAATATGGGATTGCGTGTTTCTCAGATAGGAGTTTTACTACCCGCTTTTGTATATAAAAACAAAAATTATCTTGAAATTATTAGAGTGACTAAGTCACAAATCCTAATGCAACAGCATCGGACGATTTTGCTTTAGGTAAAGCCCCACCCAAGTGGGTGTGCTTATTGGGTAACAGGACAGCAATACGAGGATATTTCGAACACAGATGGAATAACTTTTCCTCTGTGCCTCCAATATGTACATATTACTGTTGAAATACCCTTATGTGCTACTAATAAAGCAGCACTACCGCGTCTTCTTTTTCTGAAAGGATTACATCACAAGCAGAGAAACTTACGGAGTCATCTGCACAAGAAAAGGATGTGTTAACGACATTGCTGTGCTTAAAACTAAAGTTTCTAAGCTAAATCCATAATTAATGGAAATTTTCCGCTAGAATCCCACCTATACAAAGGAGTGTGGCAAAGATATAACAGATCTTGCCATTAGATTAGACCACATCACTTCAATGAATCTTTCAAAAGAAAGTTAAACTAGTCGAATCGAAGAAAAAGAAAACAGGCTATTTACCTCGTGTCCTCTTGTTACCACTATCCTCTCTGGGAGCGATTATGTACGTTTATTCTGTCGTCAGTTAAAAAAAAAATCTTAAGATTCTATAACTATTAATGAATACCTGGCTCGTATCTTATCTAACTGTTATTTAACATTCAGATTCTGTTTTTCCTCGTATATTTATACTTTCAACTTTTAAGGATTAATTAAATTCCAAATTTTAAAAAAATAGATAAAACCTTTTTTGATAATAAATTGGCGGAAACATTCAAATCGGCTAAAACGTGAACTATAAACAAATCCGGTGTGGAACTCTGATTTGTATCGGCAAAGAAGCCCACTACTGCTAGGCCTGGAAAGTCTTCAGCAAGACCTTGACAATCGTTGGCAAGTGCCGGGAGCAGCGACGACTTCAGCGTCCGTGCAACCCAACATCTTAAAGATGTCATAACTTCAGCACTACGCTCCATTCACTAGATGAGGTAAAGCCTGCATGCAGGCTGTCTTAGTTATTTTTCTAAGCAATGATATATGATAACTGATAACCTGCATTACTCAGGTACTTGTGTTGTTCGTTATTTGTGTTGTGATTTGTTACTGAAATTCATTTTTCACAATATACAATATTCACACCTACCTATAGGTATTTGTGTGTTTTTGGAGGAATATTGTAAACTAAGAAATTGGAAGCAAGATTTCCAATGAGGAAAAACAAAAAGTTAAAATTTAATTAATCTATTTAGTAAATAAAAACGGTGTAAATTATGTTATTTAATCGGAGTATTTATGTCTGCTGGCCCAGCAGTCAAAATTGTGTGGTTATACGAGTATACTCGAAACATGCAAAATTTTGAGCTTTTTAAGAAAATTATGATAAATACGTTATGTATTTATTTATATATTAGTAAATAATTTAACCCCTATTTATGATCGGTGGTTAAATGCTACAAACCATTCATCCATTATGTATGCCCTAAAAGTATTTACCGAAGCCTCAACTACGGGATAGGGGGTCGCAGGTGGACAAAATACTGCTAGTGGACTTTGGAATGAGCAAGAACAGCCTATGCATATTAATTTTATTTAAAGATACATACTTTCTAGGACTTAGGTATTTGCAAAGTATTTCGAAAAGTGCTATATATTGTTACGTATTGATAATTATAATACTACGGAAATATCTTACATATACGAGTAATGTAATGGCGGAATACAATTCCCACACTTAACTTACATAACAAAATAATTGTAACAATAGTCTAACTCATGAAAAATTTTCGTATAAGCGGAATACATTCGCTCTTTCGACAAAATCAACCTGTCTATAGTAAAATTATAAATATTGCTGGCAGAATTTTTTGCAAGTAGATATAATCATAAATAACTTTTCAAAATTTCATGCAATCGGGATCCTGATGCCTATGCGATTATTAACGCATTTAATGTACGAATATATTCGACAGAATAATTTTTTTTTATAGATTTTTACCGATTTCTATAGTTTTAAGGGTTTTACGTAAACTTACAATAAATCGTCAAAGCCACTGGTATTGTAGTCGTTCCACAGTGGCCGACTCAACCGAGATATTCTATATTTAAAAGGTTTCTTATAAGTAAACCTTATTCCACGCGGACATGACTTGTACAGTAACAACTAAGTGTAGGTACATTTGTTTTGTATACCTATATAATTAGATGTATTAGTAAACCTTTAATTTTTCATTAATCTGTAAATTTAATAATTTCCCATTGTAGCAAGCCTTGAGTTGAACACCAGCAACTTACACTGGTTGTCGTGATAACATACGGACATCATTCTTCCTAAGAGGAATTTCAGTCTTCCATTCCTATAATGATAGCTTTTTTGTTTGATAATACAATACAATAATTTAACACATATTTAAAGAAATGATTTTTATATTGTTACAAAATAATGTTTCTTAACTGAAAATACCTACAATTTGAGCGCTAGTTATGGAACTTTAAACAATTGCCGATTGGCTTTATCACTTCTGTTAGTCAAAAAGTGATAAATAGTTTTGTAATTTATATTTTTTTATGGGTATACTCCGTCTTAGATCCAACTTATCAAAATATAACTTAACCTGGGACAAAACCTAAGTAAACATAAACACTTATACTCGTACATACAAATGTGAACTGAATAAAAAGCTTGTTCATTCAGCATTGCCGCCCCGGGTCTCTTACGGGCTTAGTCCGCCACTGTTCTAGACTCGTCACGTGTTATATGTATGTGTGTTCTTTTAGTAAGCAAGCGCACGGAATTGATTTCTCGAGCTCTCGAGGCATTGAATTTTTGTGTACCATCTCGATTAAAGACAAACTCGAGGATTCTCGAGCAGAAACCCTATAGGAGAGCTTAGAATCCCTAGTAAGTTAAGTGTAAGCCATAATATATTCCTATATCAATTTCTACCTATTCCTTATGATTTCAAACATCCATTGACCGAGTTGACAAAAATCGTAGACTTTGCTATAGGTATTAGTTATTCTTATTATTTCAGAATTAACAAAAACAAGCGCGTACAGTATGTGTGCATTGCCTCTAAGGCTCACATTCGATACTATGGCACTGACATCAGGTATCGGTGCAAAGAGTTTACAATTTTGATAATTCTATATCAATTTTTTATTTTGTTTTTATTTTAGCGCAGCATTTGAATAATTATAATTATATAATTTCCTGGGGTTAGTTACTTTGCGTTTAAGGTTTTATTAAACTTATTAATTCAATAATTTATTTCGAGTAATTTCGATATTTATTTATATTTGTATGTAAATAATATCAAAATTGGATGTTTTTGTAAATAACCGGTTATCATAGGGCAAAGTATGCATCTAGTCGTTTTAGGGGGGAGGGGCTAATTTGCGTCCGACAATCCAGTCGGGCGTGAAACCGAGATACATACTGGGAGGTGGCCCACTTGGGTGGGCTCTAATAGCAGAGTGGACCGTCGGAGCAACCCCTTGGTCATGTGGCAGACTTGCCGTCGCGTCGGGGCGTCGTGGTTGAGTGCGTTAGCGATACTGTGACGCCCCATTAAAACGGGGAAGGTTCTATTGGTTTTTTGTACTGTACCTACTACAAAAGGCATAATCTTTTAAAACAAAACACGTATGTAACTACAGACGATGTACTTTAAGGGTTTAAAAGTGACTCGGCCTTTAATATAATTGACAAACGCTTACCGCTACTTAATTCAAGGATAATGTGATTTTGCACTACAGTGTGCGGCCAAATTGCTATCTAGATGAACCGATGAAGCGATACCGTGATTTAATTTATCAATTAAGCCCTAATAAAAAGCTCTTAGCTTTAAGTCTACGCATGAGTTACATTAGTAAATATTATAATCGCATAACATTTTTTATAATGCAGATTGATATGTTACAGATTTTTTGTTAGGGACCAAACCTGAACTATATGTACGTATTTACTTGTACGAGTAAATGTTAAGCAATGGAGAAGTTTCCTTTTTTTTTGTTATAAAAATTTAAGCAAAATTAACAATAACTAAACAGAGGTTTTCATTTAAAATAGATACCTAATCAGATATTTTCGAAGTCGGTGTGCTTTGATTTGTATTGGCTGGCACCGACTTCGAAAATATCTGATTAGGTATCTATTTTAAATGAAAACCTCTGTTTAGTTATTTTTTACTTTTCAGTGCCAGGAAGTCGGTTTTTATTTTTTTTTAAAAAGTTTTTATTTTTCCATTTTGAGTGTAGACGTAATAAGCAAGTAATTTGTAAGAAGAAAGATTTTTAATAAAAACAGAATATTCGATTAAGCCATTTATTTAAAAACCGCTTGACCGATTTCGATAAAATTTATATGGGACCACCGGGGAAGAATACTCTTTGAAACAAAAAAAAAATTTTCCAAATCGGTTCAGCCGTCTTCGAGAAATCCGTGAACATACATAAAAAAAAAAGATTCCGACGAATTGAGAACCTCCTCCTTTTTGGAAGTCGGTTAAAAATATGAAAGAATCATTAAAATATCTCAACAAATAAAAAAGTTATGAATCTTTACAGTTGCGCATGTAAGACTAACTTCGTGACGTCACACGACCTGAACGACTGAAATATAAATAATTTCTGTCATTAATCGATAGATTCCAAAAAAAAAAACACCGATTTATTAGTTTTGAACCATATTATAATTCCATTGCGTTGAATATGATATTAACAACATCAGGAAACTTCTCAATTGATCCTTCTTTAATTTGACTATAAAATGTTTGTAACTTTTACGTGATCTACGGTTTTAGTGTTTTTAAACAATAATCATTACAATAAGTACATGGGCGGCGGCAGAATTATTTCCAGGTCGGTGCATCTGCTTCTTCACATCAAACTACTAACTAATCTTTGAATGATTATAATTTTTATTGATATCTTATTTATCATCTCTTTTTACAGATAGGTATCTAAATTTTAAAAAGGATTTTATGAATACAATTTTATTTCTTTAGATTTTTTTATACATTTTCCTTCATGTGTGCCCCTTGCACTCCCCTTTCGGCGCTCATGAATAAGCATCTACTTTAGTATAAATACTTACATTTTTAACAATAACTCTTTTTGCACCGAATATGTGACACGTGTTTTATCTCACGATATGAAAAAGATAAATTAATATACATTTTTTTTTTAACAGTAAAAGGGACCAACGAGCATATGATCCCCTGATAGGAAGTGGCTATCGGCGCTCATAGACATCTGCAACATAAGAGGAGTTGCGAATGTGTTGTCGGCCTTTAAGGGACCTAAAGGCACGACTCTTGAAGAACCTCTCGGGAGGAAGATAGTTTCACAATTTGCACGTGCGAGGCAGAAATGACCGTGATGTACGTACATTTGTGGTATGTTTAGTATCCAGCATATGTGGATGACATACCTACAACCCGAAGGCGAAGGGTGCAATGATAGAAACGCCACCAGATCAAAAAGTTCATCAGAATACTCTCCATTTTAAAGACAATAAAAGTCACATAGAGAGCCAACATCTCTCCGGAAGCTCAGAGGTTCTAACTCGTCTATGAGGATGGGATCATTGACAATACGAACTGCCTGGCGTTATAGAGTTAAATGGAAGAAGTTGGTATTGGGGGGCGCCAGCCCAGAGATGAGAACAATATTTCATGAGAAGTTGAACCAAAAGTAGGTGTCTCTACGTGAAATATTGTTTCGCTCTGTTAAGCCTATTTCTCTGTTAAGCCCAGGTGACATTTAAATTAATTCTTCAATCAATTTGATCGTATGCATCGTATACGTGTTAATAAGTAATTAGCTTAGCGCAGATTTTGGATTACATGTTATCAAAATATATTGTTCTATTAGCACTTACAGCAAACCGTTACAAGTCGGTACTAAGTGAATCTGTACAAGGCGGTAAATCTCGTGGCATTGGCAGCTTAGCTGCATTTAAGTTCAGTGGAGCGCTATTATTCGGAATTCATAGCTGTGCAGAACGAGGTAGCACGTTATCCTAAAAGGCATCTATTTATAGTTCTGAAATATAGAAGGATTTACCTGATTACCAACAAGAATATGTGTTCGGACTGACTCATCAACGCACGCACTAAGCTACTGGCTACTCTCTCAGTTACGTAGACTAGGAGTTACACTTACAAAGACTAATAGAACATAGACATAGCTTTCTTAACAAATGAAGTTGTTAATTTCAGAAAGAAAATATGTCAATCTAATGTTGTTTTTATGATTGTTGATGATACTCTGACAAAATGAATTAAATGCACTTCAGATTTTCTCATAGTCGGATTAAAACATGGAAAAAACTAAAAAATATAAATTAAATTTCATATTATAAAAATTGACTAAGTTTAGAATAAGAAATTCTATAAAATCTAGCTTCTCACTGTAGCAGTAAAGGCTCTGAAGGATTATTAGTATCTAGTAGTAGTCGGTATTCGCCCTAGTACGCAGCTTTCTTCTACTAAGGGATTAAATAGTTTTATATAGCTAAATTAATTTTATTCAAGAATATTATGGTTCTTTTTAATTTATTTTTAATTTATAGGAATCAGGCCAAGAACGAGCATTAGCGAAATATAAACACTTTTTATTATTACCTACTTAAAAAACTAAAACTGAAATCTTCAACCCTCTACTTTGAAATGTTAATTTCCAAAAAGGAGTTAAATGTAATGAAAAAATACTTTAGTTTCAGCATACTCAAGCTAGCTAAGCATATGAGTGTAATCTAATATATAAAAATCTCGTGTCACAGTGTTTGTGGTCGCACTCCTTCGAAACGGCTCTTTTTATAATGATTTTTTTGTATATTTGGTAGGTGGACCTATTCTCATAGGTCGTAAAATAATTTTCACACGTCTACCTCCACCCTCCTTTTTTTAATCACGATTTTAGAATTTTTGCATACAAACAACAAATCAACAACAATGCAACAGAAACAAATTAACAATATTATATACTCGTAAATACATAACAGCACATATACATAACAACACATTATACATAACGTATAACATAAAGCCAGTTTTACTTTGTAGATTGAACGCGGGCGTAGCCGCGGGTTCTACTAGTATATATTAATACACTGTTGACAAGATATTATTGATGTATTTGCGTAAGCTTGCGACCGCGGCACGCGACGAGAGCATAGGATTGAGATAATGTACGTGACGACCTTAAAGGCTGTTTACACATTAGCTAAAAACTCTAGCGTGTACTCTCCAGTCTTGCCTCGCTTAGTCTCGCTTATGATTTTTTTAAACAAGTCAAAGGTTTAATATCTTAAAAAAATTTAATAAAATATATCGTATTGTCTAGTCAGCGCTGAGTCACAGTAGAGATATATGATGAAAGTCCTCACGACTGTGTAGAACGGCCATCATTGTCGACAACATACAAGCATGCGTCACATATGTCTATGTAATGTAAAGTAGTAACCGTATAAAATATAACTAATTTGAATAAAGCAACGGAATTCACATATCTTTTTATGTAAACTAGTGATCGCCGCGTGGCTTAAAATCTACCATAATTTATTAAGTTATATATTTATTGTCTTGCGTATATTACAGTATTAATCTATTCTCAATTTGACCACAGACTTTAACAATAAACAAAAGAGTATATATGCGTGTGTGTGTCAAATAAACGGTAGTGTGTGTAATGTTTTTTTATATAACTCCTTCTTTATATAAACTATGAGTGTGGGAAATTTCATACTCCTCCGTCCGCGTAATTTTCGTGAAAAGGGGTACAAAGTTTTTGCTTTACGTATTAACGTATAGATATTTGTGTAGGTACTGAGTGTATAAAATAAATCTGAAATCTTTTTAACGGTTCATATTATATCTGAATTGTGTCTTGATAAAAAGTTCAACATCTAGCACTTTCAATAGGATAAAATCAATGAAGATATAGCAAATAACTGGCAGGTTTAAATAAATAATTCCCAGTTTTCTAAGAGCTAGTTAGAATTTACTAAAGCTTGAAAGCATCGCAAATATTAAATAAAAAATTGAAAATAGATGCACATTATTGTCTTGCCTTCAAAGACCCGAAGCAACGCTGTGTACGCGGATGGAAGTGGTCCTCCAATAGAGAGAGGATCTGATTAATAATTAAAAAGAATATCTTTTGAAAATAATTTCTTTCAATCCGGTTTCTCCCTTACTAGTGAAGTTAATTCAAGATTTTGCATAATCTTATCTTAAAAAGTTTATGTAGATTTAAATAGATTTTCAAAGAATTCGTAATAACGTTTTAATAAAATATTCGCGACCTATTCATCACCTATAGATGTACATATGCACAGTAACAATAAAATGTTTAAAGATGAAATAGAAAATTGGTTTCCATGGGTTTCAATTAGTACCTATAGTTCGTAAAAGAGAATAGCGAGCGCTATGAACGCTAGTTGACGCACTGATCAGTGCATCAACTAGCGTTCATTTTTATATACAACTAGCGACTCACCCTCGCTTCGCTTCGTGTTCGTTCCTAGACAAAAACAAATCTATTCCACAGGAACCGTACATTTTTCAGGTATAAAAAGTAACGTATATGCTATTCCAAACTAATAATCTATATCTTTGCTAAATTTCATCCAGATCGATTCAGCCGTTCTAACGTGAAAGAGTAACAAACATCCATCTCCATCCTCACAAACTTTTACATTTATAAAAGGTATTAGTATGGATTGTGACAATAATAGAAAATGGTGGGAGTAATATTTATAGTAAAGTAGTACGTCATGTCGTATATTTCGATATAAAAGAATGAATTTAATGTGATTAATAGTCTCATTAAATTTTAATAATAATAGGTATTTCTTTTCTAGAGGTCAAATCCCGCAGTGGTATGACGCTAAATTGCGTTGAGTTAGCGTTCATTTGCATCATTAAATAGCCTATTTAAGTTCGTGTGTTTATTATTAACGGGAAAAATCTTTCTCTAATCCCATCCCATAAATGTTTTAAGTATTGGATACTTTAAAAAAAAAAAATGGGTGGAATAGTGTAGTGGCAATACTGACGCGCACATTTTGACTATATAGAAATTTTATCGCGCCACGAACCTCAGTTGTCCCGTAACCGCCTACCGATTCGCTTGTCACTTATATGGTTATAAAAGTATATACGAGTATTATGTATTGTGGTAGTGGTATTTATAGCTAACTTATAGTGAATATAATAAATATATGTAACTTCGGGAGTTTGATTATCCCTCTGCACACACAACTACAGTCAACACGCTATAGGTTACTTTTCATCCCGCAAAAATCCATACTAACCGTGAAAACGTACCTAGGGATGAACACGAGCGAAGCAAGGGTGAATCGGTAGTGATATTCTTAAATCTTTAACAATTTACACAGAGTTTTTGTGTTGAGTTTTAAAACAGATCTACAGTATCTACAGTATTACTTGGGCGAGATGAACATAGTACCCGGGTATTGAATGAAGGGTCGGCGATGTCGATATGCTTCATTTATTTTACAACTTCGCCCAACTCATACAAGCTTTCTTACCTACTGTTATTATTGAAGCACGTAAACACAATCGGTAAATGTAGCATTATGTGAAATGAAATATGTGTCACGGGAATACGTGTAGATCACTGATAAAATACATAAAAAAAAAAGTTAAAAAACCCGGTTTCAAAAAAAAACTCTAAAAAGAAAAAAAAGCTTTCATTTACTATAGATACCTAATCAAATATTTTCGAAGTCGGTGTGCTTTGGTTTGTATAGGCTGGCACCGACTTTGAATATATCTGATCAGGTATCTACTCGTATAGTAAATGAAAACTACCAATCAGTTATTTTTTACTTTTTAGTGCTTTTGTTGAAGTCGGTTTTTATTTTTTTCTTAAAAAGTTTATATTTTTCCGTTTTTAGTGTAGACACAATAGTAGTAGTAAAGTGTGAAGACTGACAAACTAAAGTTCGCTTTTATTGGTAACACTTCTACAACATAATTCAAACGTATTGGGCTTGTCAAATCAAACAAAATAAGCCCAAACTTAAAGTATCTACTATTAGCCCTTGAAGAGTTCCACCTATCCACTTTCTGGCTTTACCATCAGATCAGGTCGACGATACCGAACCCCTGCACTATCAACGGAAATAGAAACACTTGCAAAATTTCAAGTCAATATGATAATTAGAAGTAGGTTAAATTTTCATTAGTTATTTTTTCACCCTTAGAGGTGGTGTTTCTTTGAAACGAAGTTCCTTATCACGCGTTACACGATGCTGTCTACGAACCAAAATACATACCTATTAGGTTTTGTTATTAAATCTAATTGTTTTCTAAGTGTACACATGCTATTATCATAATTGGATGTCATCATTAAATCGGATAACAAAATATGGACAAAGACGAAAAAACATCACCATAATTAAGAACCTTTAATTTGAAACGGAAGTCCAAAAGTAATAATATTGGTTTTCCGTTTCCTACATACATTTATAAAAACTATTGTTATTAATAATTTTTCAATTAAAACTACAGAGCCTCAGCAATTCCTCCTTTATTTAATCACTTTACAGAATGCCCTACAAATTTTTAAATTGCTGTCACAACTATTTAAACACTGTTTTCTTCACAACTTCTACCTGTATTATGTATTAATATTATAAAATTGCAAAATAATCAAACACGAATGAATTGAGAAACTATTACACTTATTGCATACTCAATATTATATCTTTGTTTAAAATTTAAATAATATGCACAGGTTAGATGAGTCAGATGTTGTATCTTATGTGTATTTGCCAATAGCAGTGATAATTTGATAGCCGGTGACAAAGGGTACTTTGTATCCAGAGCCATTACAGGGTTACTTAAAAACACGATTGAGTAGAGTAAGGGCGTTCCACTAGTTAAAAATAAACTACAAGAAAGAAGAACTATACAAAGGTGTCTAGGCGCCACGCACGTCTAAGTGACGATTGTTTTAACCTTGAACTATGAGCTCATATGTACCTATTAGCGTTATCCTATTAAGGTGTCATCTATACATTATAAATTATAATGAAACAGTAACTTAGCGAAATTTTTACATGAAATATTTTTTAAGAACAATGACTATAACGTATTTTGTACACAATATAGACCTCGAAATAATAGTTATTAAAATGTTTGTCTGTTAGTTTGTAAATGCGCATTTTATACAAAAAGTACTGGACCGATTTTAACTAAATTTGGTGTGTTGATAACTTATTACTCGGGATACCTTTTACAACAGGAAATACTTTATATATATCAATCAAATTACAAAGTAGGTAGCATAGATAAAACATTAATGTAACTCTATAACTATTACAATCCTTTATGAGCTAAGACACAATCATTGTACACGCGTTCAAGAAACATTATTTTTAGTGTAATAAGCGAGACATGTTTGACACAATGAACTACTAGTCGAAATTTTAAAATAACTTTATCTATTAATTTAAATACATATTAAACTAATAAATAAAGTAAAGTAGGTAAGTAAACTCCGTGTTACAAAGGTACAAAACAAAAGGTACAACTATCACCACACAAAAAAATCACGCCAATACGTCACTCTGTTTCGACGGGCACGAAGGACACTTTCACATTTATAATATTAGTAAGTATAGGTTTTATGTAACATATCAATTTAAATGTTAAGGGACGTCATACATAATATAAATACTTTTATACGACATAGAAATATTTTTTTTCAACAAAATATCTTGAACTTTAAATTCTTCTAAATATGCATCACTCACTCGGCTTGTATGCTCGCACTTGACTAGAATTTTTACAGTATGGAAAGTGCAATGTGGGTTCTCTTGCTTAGACCTACAGTCCTGTAGGTATCTTATTTGCTTCCTGTATTTAACTAAGGGGACAAAGGGATTTTACGGTGAATAACGCCATGAGGGTTATGAAAGCCACTACACTTTCACCTTTGGCTTTAAGCGTAAATTCAAATACATATTCGTACGACCCATAACATGCATTGTAGGCTGTAGCGAAGCTAAGAGCAATAATGAATATGAAATAAATTGTAAAACTAGCGACTTACCCTCGCTTCGCTCGGGTGCGCTTTTTGAGCTGAAATCTAATTCATTTTCTAAAATAATAATAGCCTAAATTTTTTTTCTGATACAACAGTGTTTGCTATTAAAAATAGAACTTCTTAAATTTGAACAGTCCAATTATTTGCACAGAGTACATAACTTAGGATAAATTGAAATTCAAGATTTAACTTGCATTTGCCCAATTTTCACATTAAAAGATTTACAAACATTAACATTATTTACTAAACAATAAAAAATTACAAATACTTTTATTTGAAAATTATTTCGGCCAACAAAATATTACTAATGTTACTAAATTTATAAAGCCAAAAAGTTTATTTCATTGAAAATTTGAACACGGGCGGGGCCGCGGTTAATTTTGTAGTAATTCTAACTACTAGGTACTTTACAAATAATGCGTTTCTTTCCAATAATTGCAGAGTTAGAAAACTGTATACAGAGCAATGGGTATTTACTTTTTCATTAACCGGTCATAAAACAAATTATTTCATCCGAACTATTTTTCATTGCATTCCCGTTGGAAATTCTGCCGTTGTGGTGGACAGTTTGAGATATAAATATCAGTAATATTAAATGTTTGCTATCAAATAATGTGACGTTAAATGTTGGACGAAGCCAACGGCCCAGCGCAGCTCAAAGGAAAGAGAGTAAATTTGCAGAGTTTAAACATGTTTGCAGGTAAACAAAATGTAGCGTACAAACATAAATACTCGTGTTATTAATTAAACATTGCTTTTGGTCAATTCCATGTAAAACTAATATTCACAGAGTGTGAAAAAATAAAGCATTGTAAATCTATACAGATAAATAACATTGGAGTGTCTGTTTGTAATATTAAAATAACCGCTTTTTACTAAATGCATATGGATGTATGTATACACGGTACGTCTGTCTGTCTGTCTGTTTGTTCCGGCTAATCTCCGAAACGGCAGGACCGATTTTGACGGGACTTTCACTGACAGATAGCTGATGTTATAAAGAGTAACTTAGGCTACTTTTATTTTAGAAAAAGAATCAGGATTCCGCGAAAAAAATTAAAACCCGTGAAATTGTGAACAAAATCCGCGTACGGCGTACGCACCCGAGCAAAGCGAGGGTAAATCGCTATATAATTTAAATGAATATCTTAGGAATAGCAAGCTACTATTTATGTATAGACATAGCTAACCGTGAATACGTACTTAGAGACGAACGCGAGCGAAGCGAGCGTGAGTCGCTAGTATTTTAATATAATTTTTCAGTTTAGCTGTAACGTAAGTCAATATTTATATATATCTTACATATAATAAAATTGTAACTAAGCCGAATCTGTACATTAAATATTTTTTGAAAAATCTTATTGAAATAAACATTACGATCGACACAGAGGCCGAATCTGTAGTTCTTAGAATTTTTGTCTTTCTGTCTGTCTGTTACCGCATTACAAAAAAACCACTGGTGGGATATTGATGAAATTTGGTATAGTGATAGCTGGTTATCCGGCTCAACATATAGGATACTTTTTAACGTTGGAAAATATCTCATTTCTGAGAAAAAATACAAAAACGGAAATGTAATAGTATATTAATATACAAACAGAAGAATTTGGTTTTTGGTCTTCTGAAAGCGGGCGGAGCCGCGGCCAATGCTAGTGTATAGATAAAAATGAATAGCTAAATGAGTTGCTAAGCGCAACACTATATTAATAATAAAACCGAGTCAGGAGGATGTAAAAAGAGAATAGAACAAATTCAGTTTTTTTTTTGTTTCTCTGTCTGTTTGTCTGTTTGTACGGGCTAATCTCCTAAACCGTTGGACTGATTTAAATGAAATTTTGCATGGTGGTACCTTATATCCCCGGTCAACATCTTAGATACTTTTTATCCCGGAAAAATAAAGTGTTCCCGTGGGATAGTTAAAAAACTATAGCAATTTATACAGCTCAGTACACAAGAACTACTGATTGGATTTTAATGATACTTTACAATAATATAGTTCATACATCAGAATAACAAGTAGGCTACTTTTTATCCCGGAATGTACGGTTTTCATGGGATAGATTTGTTTTTGTTTGTCTAGAGGCGAACCCGAGGGAAGTGAGGGTGAACCGCTAATTGTACATATATTTATAATATGTATGTATTTAAAATTATATATGTGTAGCGTATCAATTATCTGGTATCCATAACACAAGCCTCGTAGCTTACAATAGAACTAGATGGTGCTGTGTTCAATGTCCCGACATTTATTTATTTATTTATTAAGAACATCCGTCACAAAACATTGCGGAAGGTTACACTAAATGAATTTCCGAAAAGACTCAATCTTTGCATTCAAGAAAATTGTGCACATTTCGAGCATTTTATTAGTGAATTTACACAAAAATATGTATCGAAATTGTAAATTTAGGCAAAATTTAACTTAGGTCACAATATTTAAAATTGTATACTTCACATTATTTTGCACCTTCTAAGTATATTGGATAGTGTATCTAGTTATTAGTTTTTGAAGTTATAGGTACTTCTTTTGGGACGTTTGAAAAATTATGAGAGTAAAATTTTTACGATGCGCGCGCACACCGACAGCCAAAAAGCGACATGATGAAGTTAGTTGCTAAATGTTTGTTGACGTGGTAACCGTTGTTATTGCCTGACAAATGATAATAATATTATATTCTTTACTTAGAAAATATTCTATAAATATTCGATTGTAATATGCTTAATATGCCTTATTTAATTATTTTATTAATTTATCATTCCTTATACAAACAGAGAGCAGTGACATACGGGATGAAATCTTTAGCTATTTTTGTTCTGTTACGTCAAAGAAGTATAACTTCTTACATGCGTACATAAGTATACACACACTTTTTTTATTTCTAAGATGCAATGTTTGTTCGAGAGATTTTATTCTTATCATAGACCCTATTGATTACTTTGATAAAATGTAGACGGCGCGTTTTATTGAATTTTATTTTGGTTTGAGTACCGGTCCAGGTCAACTTTGTAAAAAAAATTTAAATGCATTTATTATTATTTTTAACCGACTTCCAAAAGGAGGAGGTTATCAATTCGATTGGTATTTTTTTTCTTATGTATGTACATCGATTACTCTGAGATTTATGATCCGATTTATGTGATTCTTCTTTTGTTTGATGCGGAATAGTTGCCATTTGGTCCCATAAAAATTTAACATAGTTTGGCCCAGTAGTTTTCATTTTATGAAAAAAAAATTATGAAAATTTTTGTTTACGTGGATGTAATTTTATGTATGTTGGCGGATTGCTTCGTCGTTCATAAGCCGATTTTAATGATTCTTTTTTTGTTTGAAAGAAGATATCTCAAGGGTGGTACCATAATAAGGAAACCAGGATCTGATGATGGCATCTTAGAGAAATCGAGGGGAACCTTCGAAAATCGTAGTGGCGACTAGTGCGCTTGTTAATTTTTTTTCATTAAGTATTTTAAAGCACTACTATTTAATGAAGGTCTGGAGTCGATCTGATGATGGAACCAAAAGACAGTCAAGAAAACTCCTCAACGATTTACAGCAATTACCTGGTGCTTGGGCTTGATTAATTTGTATTGATGAGAACTTTACACCTAGATGGGTTGTGAGTGTCATTAGGGGTCTGAATAAATGGCTTAATCGAATATGTTTTTAAAAATCTTTCTTCTTACAAATTACCTGCTTATTACGTCTACACCAAAAATGGAAAAATAAAAACTAAAAAAAAAAGAACCGACTTCCAGGCACAGAAAAGTAAAAAATAACCAAACGGGGGTTATCATTTAGAATAGATACCTAATCAGATATTTTCGAAGTCGGTGCCAGCCAATACAAATCAAAGCACACTGACTTCGAAAATATCTGATTAGGTATCTATATTAAATGAAAACCCCTTTTACTTTTCTGTGCCTGGAAGTCGGTTTTTTTTTAAGTTTTTTTTTTAATTTCAATTTAAGAGGCCGTATACGAAATCAAAACAAGCGAAATTAGTTATTTCGCGCACACACACACGCGCACTTAGCGTTCTGTCGCGTGTGTGCGTAAGTCCGCAGTCGCCGTTTGGCGATTAAACCGTTTTGATCCTTTAATATTTTTTATGAGTATATTACATTCACTCTCATGGATTTGTCAATTGAAATAAAATACCTGGTAATATAAAATTAAGCCTTTATTTATCGCTAGTTATTATATATTCTTTATTGCACAAATAAAAAAATTTAAAATAATTACCTATTTGGTACCAATTTGGAAAGTAAAAACAAAGACCTATTTTGCTTGTGCCAGAACTCTTTATCCGCTTATCGAGTCGCAGTGAAATGAATCATTCTAAAAATTTGCGGATGTAAAAATGTCTGCTAATAAATACATATAATAAAATTCTAACTAAGTCGAATCTGTACGTTAAATACTTTTTGGAAAATCTTATTGAAAAATTGAATTAGCTTTTATTTCTAATCATGATAAAAATGTCAGCATAACAAATACTGAGATAAATATTATTTTTCCACAAAAAACGATTCCAGAAGAACATACACATGCAATTCTTTTATTCAAAAAGTTTCTTTCGCATGTCGTGGACAATTAACCGTATAATTTACTTTCTTTGTACTTTACTAGTTTTTCGTTTTAACTTTTTAACCTCTGAAAAAACATATTTTTTAATAGATTAAAGTAAGTAGTAAACTTTATCCATAAAATATATTTACTTGGTTTATTTTTTAACGTTCCCTCGTAATTACTAAACGACAACCGATTTTGATGATTCATATATAATTACTTACAAAAGTATCAAAAATTCACGTCGCGCTACACACGTCGCTACACTTCGATACGTTGCGTGACGTCAGTAATTGCGCTAGCGCAGAACGATACATCCACCCTCTAGAAACGCTCAGCGCGGACTGCTGTCTCGTGGCTTGCGTCGAGTAATATATATTGCGAGTTTCAGTCGTTTTAAAAGATTTTTTTTGGAAAGTATAGTTTTTAACATTTTAATTTTTTTTTATGAAATGAATAGTCCTTGAACTGAAGTTTCTTTCTGTAATTTTCTTTTTATGAACGAGAGTTCTATGTAGCCTAGTGTACCAGAAATACTTTGCGCATTTTCTTTAAAATTTGTCTGAGTTTAATATTTATTTACTCAACTATTTTATATAAAAGTAGTAAAAACTGATTCATACATTGTATAAAACACTTTTACAACAATACACTGTATTTTTTTCATATTATTTAGAGGTCAACACAAGCCGTAAGTGATGGTATCCTAAACCTCTTACACAAAAAAATCACCTTTCAGTCGCGGTTTTGTTGTCAATAATTCAAAACTAAGTACTAAAAATAAAAAAGGGGGCCATTCATTAGATTATAATTAAAATGACCTTTCATATTATGTATATAAGCTTATAAAAAAAATATTTTATAACTGTGAAATAACGTTCGTAAAATAGCGTAAATCAGCGAATTCGGCAAAATTTCATATACGGCCTCTTAAGGCATTGGTATCTAAAATAGGTTAAATATTTCAAACCATTTCACACCATACTTATATAAATTGTAATGGGAGTGCGAGTTTTCTTTGTGGGGCTCAAGTTGCCACTTCGGGTTCGCGAAATACGGTTTAACCACGTCAGGGTTTTTTCATTCTAATATTGTAATAAACACAATAAAATATAACAACAAAAATAAACATAACAGTAATTCAGGTTATTATTTTTTTGTATAAAGGTAGCAATAGTGTTGCTTAATATTTTAACTTTAAGTAATAACAATCTAAATTAATATTTTAACTTTTTTAAATTACATACATATAAAACAAACTACGCTACGACGAACTTAACGAAGACGACAGTGGGGGCAGTGGCAGAGGGGCGTCCTAGCGTTAATTACATAACATACTTTTGGTTGAGTGAATCGGAGGTAATTATTATTAGTTATATGTTTTGTTTTGAACCCAAGCGAAGCGAGGGAAAGTCCCTAATATATTATAATAAAAACGTACATACATATACGAGTATATTCAATATAGATATTCTTTGTGGAACTCGATCACGCCAATCACTCACGAAATGTAACAAATGGATTGTTATATTTCGTGAGTATGTCAATCGATGCATATGAAATTACTTATTATTCACATGCTTAATTGCAGCTCGTCATTAGACACTCGAACACAATTGCGATTCATGACGCCGCGCCGCGCCGCTTTATCATAATTATGAATATAACAATGCATTTGAATTTGATTTTCCAATGGGTTTACACGCTCCGCGCACATTTACGATTCCAGTCAAATCCAATTTATACATATTATAAAACAAAGTCCTCCGTCGCGTCTGTCTGTCTGTCTGTCTGTCGGTATGTTCGCGATGAACTCAATACATACTGCACCGATTTTCATGCTATTTTCACCAATGAATAGAGTAATTCTCGAGGAAGGTTTAAGTATATAATATGTTAAGTTTTTGTATACATTGGCTAAAATATAACGATATTTGTTGGAGGTGTCGGAAAAAAATAAGCCGTCTGGGAGCTTTCAACGAAAACGCTGCCTGAACCCTTTGAGATATAACAAAATAATGTATGGTGGAATTGTGTATCTTATATATGTCTACAGAAAAGTCCAAGATGGCAAATGTCTATCTCTTAAGGATAACACACTATATCCATTTTAATACTTTAAAAAATTGACAATTATAAAGTGGTAATGTAAAAGCTATTTATTTACACAAATACTCGTACGATATTAATCCTTATCATTTTAAATAAGTTAGAGGCTTTAAGCATTTCATGCACATTATTTTACTTTTTTACATATAATTTAAATGAATATCTTAGGAGTGAACGCAAAAAAAAAATACGGACGCGAGAATAAAATTTAACCGCCTCGTTTCGCTTGATGCAATCGCCGACCCTCCTCTCTGCACCGCCTTGCCTACTGTTTAGGTAATTTTTGTATGTTTGTAATGAATGAACTCAAAAACTACTTGACCGATTTAGATGAAATTTAGTAAAAAGATAGTTTGATACCCTGGGAAAGACATAGTATATTTTTTATACCAGAAATCATCCGTTAAGGGATTGAAAATGGGGAAGCAAGCTCCCTAGCTTGAACCCGAGCGAAGCGAGGGTGAGTCGCTAGTTGATTATAACGTTTTAGTCGCAATAGTTTGATTGTAAAAATGTTGATTTAAAAAAAAAAACTTCTTGAACTACTTTTTACAAGAATGAATTGCTTATGAATTTTAAAGTTGTTATCCTCAACCTATTGAGCTGAAATTTTGCATACACCTTTTGATGACCATGCATGATTAGCTAAGTAACGTTATTCTAAATCCCATATGGCAAACTCCAACAGATGGCGGACTATGTTTTTTTATGCACCCCCCATGATATGGATATTAAATAAAAGGGTTTGCTAAGAAGTATACAAATAAAATAAACATAAAAAAATAAACTTTCAATTAAATCAAACTCTTTATTACAATACATAATTTATATGATATAAAAGTTTGTGTTTAAAAATGTTTTTTTAATATAAATTTTACTATTTATTCAAGACGCTCACGTTACCAAATCACTGGTGGAGAAGAGATGAGTGAAACACTGTAGGCTGGACGTAGTGAGAATAAGTTAATATGTAATAATATTTGACATTTTGAAATAAAACTATTTTTTCCGACATCCAAGTTCGAAGTGAACGAATCTTTTCTAGGATTAATTTTGTTTCATGGTTTTCAACGTTTCGAATGCTTTGCAGCAAACAAGGTCTCGGGAGAAACTTAAGGTAATGCTTAAATTTATCAAAGGCCTCTTTGAAAGATTCATCTTCCAAACAGCTTGGTTACCTTTTCCGTTAACGTCCTCAACTTCTTTGGCCATCTCTTGGATATCAATGACTACATATTAATGAATACTATATTGTAAATTGTCACTAATGGCATGTTCGGTCCACCCCTATTTTTATGCTATGCTTTTTTTTACAGCTTCTTGATAAGACGATAGAAGAGAGTTGATAAGATCATAGAGAAAGTGGTTTTATACATAGCAGTGAAAGTACAAGAATCGCGCGTTAAATGTTTAGACCGAACACGAAATCCTTTAAAACTCTTTTCTTCGTGATTGCGTTATTATTCAAAGAGAATTTGACGACAGAAACAATTGTGGTGGCGCACACAATACAATAATTGCCAATCCAAGTGGCAACATAATGAATAGACGCACGTCCATTGCAAGCCTTCAGTTCGTCATGAAAGTGTAATTCAAAGCCGCTGCGGTTTCATTCGGAGACACACCCCTCGTTCCGAATCATCTGCCACCGTATCTTGACGGGGATAAACTCGTGTTCACACTGATATCACGACTACTGGACCCTTTTTATCATACACTGTTTTGTACTCTATGTGAATTAATAGGCACCATACAGATTTATGTCGCTTTTATTATTAAATTTTAATTACGGTAATTTTATGAGCGTTATAGATATTCATACATACTATATTTAGATCGCTTTTAATACACAAACGTAAAACATACATATGTATGTATGTTTTACGTTTGTGAATTAAAAGCGCTCAAACGTCTCCGGCCTCCCTCTTATAAAAGGTGCAACGTCGTTAACCCTTTGGGCATTTTGCCATGATGCTACCATTTTTCTAGAGTATCTTTATTGATTATTTTATGCAAATACAGTATTTGTCTACAAAAGCGTATTTATGATATTTAAGCAGCAATAACTTAATTTTAAAGAGAAAATGACGATTATATGTCAATAATGTACTTGTGTTTTTAACACCTCACCCCGATGTTGACCGCGTCTTGATTTTCTATATAATGAGTTAAGTGACAACAGGAACAATAGCGCAGAATCCTTTATATTTACAAAACGATCTTGTAGTGAAAGGTTACTTGGGTTCAGAAAGAACATAACTCGGTTACTATGGAGGACGGCAGGATCACTCACGTTGCACTTAACCCCATACCACATATAAAATAAAACTACATAAAACGATGCAACTAGTACTTATATTTCGAATGCGATTAAGGACAAAGTTCTCTTAAACTGGTAAAAGTTCATGAAGCATTTATATGAATAGCTAACATAGTACGTCCGTGCTAAGTGTAACTGAGATAGCAACGACGGTAAAACAAACTAATACTATAATCGCGCATGTGTATCTATTTGTAGCTGTGATTCTTTGTATAATGACGGTGTATGGGTGTTCATTTTAACTCGGTGCATTAAGACCTTATCGCGTTATAATAATATATGAACTGTAAAAACAGATATAAAATATTAAACTTGTATTTTGAATATTTTAGGGTTCCGTAGGGTGCTTCTATTTAAGCTAGAATCATGAAATTTGGCAAGAAGCAATGTCTTATAGCACAAGTAAAGGGAAAAATCCGAACCCGTTTTGTAGTTACATTGCAAAAAAAAACATTTTTTTGCGATTTTAAACTCATTTTAATGTTATATGCTATGGAATCCTCGGTGTGCGATTCAGACTCACACTTGTCTGACTTTTTAAATATTATTTAGCGTAAAATATTCAAGACTAGCGACTCACCCTCGCTTCGCTTCAGGTTCGTCCCTAGACAAAAACAAATCTATCCCATAGGAACCTTACATTTTTCCGGGATGATATATATCCTACAGCCTTCTTCAGTTAACGGGCTATCTAATGCAAAAAGAATTTTTCAAATCCGATTAGCAGTTCCTGAGATTAGCGCGATCAACCAAACAAACAAACTCTTCAGCTTTATAATATTATTAGTATAGATAATGTCTATTTCAATAATATTTTCCAAAAAATATTTAATGTACAGATTCGGCTTAGTTACAATTTTATTATATTTATAGATTTACCGGAGTTCACAATAGCATCGTTTGCCTTACGTAGCCCTCGCGACGCGACACGGCGCCTAACGTAAGAGTAGACTCTTGCTTATACATAAATGTGTCAATTTAATATAACTTGTTTATCTGATGGCTGTCATCGCACCATTGTCTACAACGTCCGCGCGCGACAGGTCGCAGGTACACGACGCCACGTTTCTTTGCATTAGTAACCGACCATAAAAAAGAAGAGTTTTTTTGTTTTCGGTTTAAAGATGCTTTATTTATTTCTCATAAAAACTTTAAAAAAACCTACTTCCAGGCACTGAAAAATATAAAATAACTAAACGTGGGTTTTCATTTAGAATAGATACCTAATCAGATATTTTCGAAGTCGGTGTGCTTTGATTTGTAATGTCTGGCACCGACCTCGAGTCGATGCCAGTCGATTAAAAAATAAAACAATACGTATATCAGATTTTATTGAAATTCATCCCTTAACGAGTTAAAAGTAGGTGCTAAATTTATTATAGGCAAAAAATTATTTATGATCAGAATTCCTTGAAACTTTATAGTAATGCTATTCAATACAATTAAATAAATACGTGTTTTAACATCTCCGAAATTTGTCCCGTAAGGCAGTAAAACAGGGGATGAAAGTCTGTATGAAACTCTGTAATTTTTTTATGTGAAATGCACAAAAAGTGGTATTTAAAGAATAAAACATACTTATGTACTTCATGTATATTGGATTTCTTATAAATTAATGTCTTAAAGGGATAAAAGGGGGTGGTAATGTTTATAAGATTTTTTTTATGATCAAAATTACTTGAAACTTGGTATTAATGATCTTCAATTCAACTGAATGAATACAAGTTTTAGAATTTTTTTAATTCATCCCGTAAGATGATAAAATAAGACGGCCTAATTCGTTAACCTGCTAAGTCCATTTTTGAGCAATTTTACTTTTTATGCTCGTCAAAAAGTTCAGACGATTACCTACATTATGTTAAAGGAATAGCGACGATATCAATATAGAAAGGTTAGAAATATCACGCCCGAAAACCTGCTTTCAGTCTAATAGTATATTTACACAAAGAAAAACTGCTAAATCCTATAGGGGCCTTAGTTTTTGACTGAAAATGTTCATTGACTCACGTGCGTTGTGGCATAGTTCAAAGTTTTATCATGATTTATAGTTAAATATTTTGTTTTATTTAAATCGATTCTTTATAAAACAGAATAAGAATGAATGGCGACCTTTACTACAGAGGAGGTCATTACAATGTTATCCTTGTGAGATTAGTGACTGAACGCAGTTGTACCAGAATCGATGTAAAATTGCTGCACGGAAATTTGAGGACTTTCAGGAAATATAAAAGGCTCTTCCATCTAACTATCATGCATATTATGACAATTTATGTACCTCATGTGTAGTACCAATGAGAAGAAATTAAATTAAATTAAATCTTTATTGAGCTATTAATGAAATCATAGAAAACCATCAAGAATTCAATATACCATTGTAGGTCTACCTCATCTTCGTCGATTATTCAAAAGCGTTTGATAGCATATCACATAATGCTGTTTTTAATGTTCTTCATTGCCAAAAAATAGAATTTACCTACATAAATTTGCTTCAAATTATATACGCCCATAGAACAACCAGCATCAAAACACACAAAATCGGTCCTTCTTTACATATTCAAAAAGGTGTTAAGCAAGGAGTCACCTAAACTTTTTAAGAGCGCATTAGATAAAGTTTTCAAAAAACTGGCACCTAGCTCGGAACGTGGAGGCATTGATGTCGGTGGAGCGCAGTTAACTAACTTTTGCTTTGCTGACGATATTGTCTTGTTTTCTTCAAGGGCGAAAGGACTGGAGCTAATGTTACAACAACTTAGTGATGTAAGCCTTGAGGTTGGACTGAAGATGAATATATTGAAGACCAAGCCGATGTCTAATAGCACCCAGAGCCGCCTAAAAGTGAACGGAGAGGAAGTACACTATATTCAAGAGTATATCCATTTGCACCAGATAGTTTCTTTTTATTCCAGACAAAACAAAGACTTATCAAGAAGAATAGAAAATTTCTGGAGGAGCTACTCGTCTATGAAAGATCTTATGAAGGGTGACCTTCCATTGTCACTAAAGCGAAAACTTAAGGACAAGTGCATACTTCCCATACTGACATACGGAGCTCAGACTTGGTCTTTGACAGACACTCAGATGTTAAAACTCAGAATTTACCAACGTACAATAGAGTGTAGCATTTTAGGCGTTAAATTAACTGAAAAAGTTAGAAATGTTACACTACACTCCAAAACACAAATCACTGACGTGGCTTAAAAAGCCAAAAATCTTAAATAAGACTGGGCTGGCCATGTCTGCCATATGCCTGCAGAACTGTGGGCCAAAGTGACCACAAAGTGGTACCCTGAGACAGGAAGGCGGTGTTGCGGCGGACCACGAACTAGATGGTGAGATGAATAGGACAAATTCGATCTAAATTGGCCTATTTTTGCGGGATGATGTAGGCTAACAGTAACAATTTTATATTTTACCAAAGTTTCAGACTGAAATGAAAAAATTTTGAGGGTTGTTAATTTAAAGGATTTAGAATATTGTTTATGTGTCATTTTCTAATATTTAATATGCTAATTGCATTGATCTGATTAAAAACGTCTTCACTAATTTACATTCCATACCTACATATTTAAGTCTAAAAACTGCTATGTCCTTAACCAAATTGGATCTTCACAACGAAAAGCTGCTAAAAAATTGTTTTCTTTAATTTACTGAGCTGTGCATAAGATATACTACTATTATCACTTTCAAAATATCAAGGAAAGTTATAGGAACCAACGGTATTTTTAGAATTTTGATATCTAAATATGAAATAATATAATTCAGTTTTTTCTTCGTCCTGTAAACTTTGCAAAACTACACTTAGCAGGTTAACGAATTAGGCCGACGAAGAGATATTTGTATGAAACTCTGTAGTTTTTAATGTGAAATAAAACATACTAGTGATCGCCGCGCAATCTTAATTCATTAAGTTATATATTTATTGTCTTGTGTATATTATAATATTAATCTATTCTCAATTTGACCACAGACTTTGACAATAAACATAAAAAGCAAAATTAAAAATTTTGAAAATACACACGACGGTTAAAAAGTAATTGAAAAAGGATAAAATAATTAAAAAAACCCCGACTTAAAAACTAAATGTAACGCGAGATAATAAACGTAAAAAATTTTAATAATTAGAGCTGATCTTTCGCGGAGTCATATATTTAAACAATAGAGTATCAGCGTTCATAGCATTTCCCTACGTACCTACCTATTTGGTTTTCGATGATTGTAGATGTGGCAATAACATATTCAACTACTTATAAACTTAATAAAAAACCCAAGAATATCCGTCGGGGGCTGCCATTAAATAAACTAGTTTTGCAGTTTTATAGTAACGTGAATAATTTGAGATTTTTTAGCGCTATACTTACACCCTTAATAGATAGGCCGTGCCCCTACAGTGGGGACCTTTAGAATTTGATGATGATACTTATTTTTATTTACGATGACATTTAAAATAGTTATGATAGCCCCCGATGGATATTCTGGTAATGTCTGGTGGTAATGTTTATATGGGAAAAAAATTGCTTATGATCAGAATTACTTAAAACTTGGTTTTTAAGTCCACACGAGCATAGCCGCGGGCAAAAAGCAATGACAAAATAAAAAAATACAACGATTTCGCTGAAATTTACTATGTGGGGGCGAAAAATCAATCTTGATTAGTCTTATGTCTGGGAAAACGCGTGTTTTCGAGTTTTTATGCGGTTTTCCTGCGCATTATTCGACGCAAAATATGTTCGATGATTTCTTATACTCGGGCACAAACACCGTGGTCAAGCGGCCAAGGTGCAAGATTGACAATCACAGGTGTCCGTCCGGGTTCGAATACCGGTCGGATACAAAGTCAATGCTTTTGTTTTTTTTTTGTATTTATTCAAGTTTTTAGTTTTTTTTGTTTTTAAGCTAAATAAAAAAAAACTTTTGACCAAAAACTCCGAACGAAGCTCGGTCGCCCAGGTACTCTATACTATAATAAAGCAATAACTTAGCGAAATCTGTACATTAAATTTTTTTTTTAAATAATGACTGTAACGTATTATGTACACAATATAGACCCTAAACCAATAGTTATTAAAAAAATGTCGATTTGTTTGTTTGTCTGTATGTCTGTTTGTCTGTAAAAGAACAATGATAGTCAATCTTGCGACTTGGCCACTTGACTACGATGCTTATGCCCAAGTGTGCGAAATTATTGACATATTTTGCGTAGAATAATATGAAAGAAAACCGTATTAAAACTCGAAAATACGCGTTTTCCCAGATATAAGACTAATCTAGATCGATTTTTCGCCCCCGAAAACACCCACATGCCAAATTTCAGCGAAATCGTTAGAGCCGTTTCCGAGATCGTCGGTATAAATAAATAAATAATGCTCGTTTAATTTAAATCTATACAGATAAATAAAATTGGAGTGTCTGTTTGTAACATTAAAATAACCGCTTTTTACTAAATGCATAGGGATGTATACACGGTACATATACCAAAACAACATTTTTTACAATTTTTGTCTGTCTGTCTGTCTGTCTGTTTGTTCCGGCTAATCTCCGAAACGGCTGGACCGATTTTGACGGGACTTTCACTGGCAGATAGCTGATGGTATAAGGAGTAACTTAGGCTAATTTTATTTTAGAAAAAGAATCAGGGTTCCGAGAAAAAAATTAAACCCATAAAATTGTTAGCAAAATCCGCGTACGGCGTACGCACCCGAGCAAAGCGAGGGAAAATCGCTATATAATTTAAATGAATATCTTAGGAGTAGCAAGCTACTATTTATGTATAAACATAGCTAACCGTGAAAACGTACGTAGGGACGAACGCGAGCGAAGCGAGCGTGAATCGCAAGTTTATCTATACTATACTATAATAAAGCAGTAACTTAGCGAAATCTGTACATGAAATATTTTTTAAAAACAATGACTGTAACGTATTATGTATACGATATAGACCCCAAAACAATAGTTATTAATTTTTTTGTCTGTTTGTCTGTTTGTCTCTTTGTCTCTTTGTCTGTACGCGTTTCACGCAAAAAGTAATGAACCGATTTCAACGAAATTTTGTGAACTGATAACTTATTACTCGGGTCAACATTTAGGATAACTTTTACTTTTGGAAAATCTTTGTTTCCCGCGGGAAATCGCAATAACTGGTTTTATCGATTCCTCCTTAGAAACCCTCCGCTGGATAAACCTAAAGACATACGTCAAAACAATGTACTAAAAAATTGTAGATCTTGAAAAGGCCAACAGAAATATCTACAACAGTATATGTCTATCTCTCAAGGTACACTCGCAATACCTATTCTTATCTAAACCTATAGCAAAACTAACTTAGTTAAATCGATGTGCGCGTTTCACGCAAAAAGTACTGAACCGATTTCAATTAAATTTTGTATAGTGATAGCTTATCACGCGAGTCAACATTTAGGATACCTTTTACTACAGGCACATTTTTCGTTCCCGCGGGAAAACCCAATGACTGGTTCGATCGAGTCGTCCTTAGAAGTTTATATGGCTAACGCTGGCTGAACCTTAAGAGATACATCAAAACAATGTACTAGAAAATTGTAGGTCTTAAAAAGTTATACATGCAAGTTCGCAATATTATTTGTCTATCACCTAAGGTACATTCGCAATTACTATGTTTATTTACTACTCGCGACTCACAGGCTGACTTATCAACGTTTAGCTCAGTTCAGCAGTGAAACGTAACTAGGGACGAACCCGAGGGGTGAGTCGCTAGTATATTAAATAAAGTCTTTGTTTGTTTTGACTTTGCAGCAGGAACTATCTATAACATTTGGACTTGCTTCTCAATCGAATACAAATAGGTATATCCATTTATTACAGGATGTAAGACAGTAGAGAAGAAGTAGCAGTAATTTTGCAGATTAATCATGTGGCAATTTCCGATAGCAGCTTTCATATAACCATATAAGCTAGACACGCTATACGCCATTATAGGTGTTGCACTAGAGACTAGGATAGACGGGACTGGGACAGGGATAGACGCCGTCTATCCCTGACCTGTATTCACCAAAGTTAAGAAACAAAATTTTCTTAATCGAATATCAAAAAAAAAATTGGTTTTTATTACGAAGATAGCGTGTTACTTTTCTATTATTGATACGTTAGTTTTTAAGTTATTAAAGAAGCCTTTACCCGTGGAGAATCATTACACTAAGATTTGCTCTTTGTTGTCACGTTACGCTCACACATGTGCCTTGTACTGCGACAGAAGCTTGCAAAGGAATTAGTTATGAACTCGAGTTTTCATAAGAAAGCACGTTGAAACTTGGCTACTTGAGTTTGGAAACACCTTGTAAGTTAGGAGATAATCACACAGCCAGGTAACAGAGGGATTGCTTGACAAACATTCCCGTACGAACTATCAGCAGTTCATTGTTATGAAGCTTTTAGGTTTAAGAAATTTTAAAGAAATAATCAAAAATCCACAGATCTCGTGTCTGCCACAACCTTCGGGTACATTGAAAATGAATCTGCCAAATGAATTGAATTAAATCATTTTTAACATATTAATTACTAGGAGAACCCGAAGAATTAAAATTTGATTAAGAGTTTCTTTGTATACCACATTGGTCGATGTTCCGTCTGGTTCTGGGTTCTGTTAAAATATCCATGTGAGAAGCAAATCTCTAAAGTCCATACCTGCTACTTTTAACAACTGGCCCTGACATTTATTAATACTCATTGCAATACAAATTTTAAGGAGGAATTATGATAGATTAAATTCAAAGCCATAGTCAGAGGTTATCAGTGGTATTATTCGAGGTATGAATACTGATTCCTCTCGAGTACATCCAGCAAACAATCATTTTTTATAGATTACTAGCAGTCTTATCCGATTACACAGATTTGGTGGCTTATTCATAACAGGTGTACCAACCTTCAGAAGGATAGAATACTGTTAAGGAATTCTACCGGATAGTGAACTGCTTCATCCATTTGCATCACTGGAACGATAGACCTATATTCTATTTCTGACCTTTCGAAGGACTTAAGTTATTGAAATCAAAATCACTTTGGTTATTAAAATCAGTAGCATTGTTGTTTTTGAGGGTCAGTGTAGCACGTTCACAAAGCCAAGTTCATTAATACCAAGTTTCAGATAACTCTGATCAATAAACATTTTTTCTCCATACAAACCTTACCATCCCCTTTTACTCCTTTAAGGGATAAATTTCAAAAAAATCTGATATACATATTACGTACGTATTTAAATTATTTATTGTAAAGCTAAATACCACTTTCCGTGCACTTTACGTTAAAAATTACAGACTTTAATACAAGTAAATTACAAATTTTCATCCCCTGTTTTACCCCCTTACGGGTTGAATTATAAAAAAAGATGAAACACTTGTTTCTTTAATTGAATTGAAGATCATTAATACTAAGTTTCAAGTAATTCTGATTTTAAATATTTTTTTTCACAGATAAACTTTGGTATTCCTTTTTACCCCTTTAAGGGATGAATTTTGAAAAATCCTTTCTTATACGATGCATACGTCATATAAGGAATAGGTTCTTCAAAAATACACATCTCTGCGACCAGTGGTTTAGGCAGTGCGTTGATCCTCAGTCAGGACAAAGCCTTTTATATATATATATATATATATATATATATATATATATATATATATATATATATATATACTAGCGACTCATCCTCGCTTCGCTCGGGTTCGTCCCTAGTTATGTTTTAACGTCTAGTATGGATTTCTCAGAAATGAAATATCTTAAAAAAAAAAAGTATCCTTAAGTTTACTCGGATAACCAGCTATCATCATACCAAATTTCATCTAAATCTGTCCAATGCTTTTCTCGTGATGCGTTCCCAGATAGACAGATAGACAAACATTCTAAAAACTATAGATTCGGCCTCTGTGTCGACAATAATGACTATTTCAATAAGATTTTCCAAAAATATTTAATGTACAGATTCGACGCAGTAAGAATTTTATTATATGTATAGATACATTTTAACGGTTGGCATAGATTTCTCAAAAATGAGGTATTTTCCCGCAATAAAAATTATCCTATATGTTGACTCGGATAACCAGCTAATATTTTACCAAATTTCATCAAAATCTGTCCAGCAGTTTTCTGGTGAGGCGTTCCCAGACAGGCAGACAGACAGGCAGACAAAACTTCTAAAAACTATAGATTCAGCCTCGGTATCGATAATGATGACTATTCCAATAAGATTTTCCAAAAAATATTTAATGTATATATTTGACTCTGAATTTTAGTATATGTGTAGATACAGACCAAAGACTCACCCTCGCATCGCGCGGGTTCGTCCCTAGCTACATTTTAACGGTTAGTATTGAATAGATAGTAAATTTATCCCACGGGAATCGTACGTTTTTTCGGGTTAAAAAAATAATCAATTTGCTATACCAGACTATAATCTATCCCTGTGCTTTTCATCTAGATCCGTTCAGCCGTTCTGGTATAATTGAGTAACAAACATCCATCCAAACTTTCGCATTTATAATTTCAATTAATAAAAAAATAAAAAAAAAAAAAATAAAAAAATAATATTTCAATTAATTATAATATTTTATAAATGGGATTAAATTATATTATATATGACCCAAGTAATAAGTTACCACTAAACACAATATATAGTTAAAATCGGTTCCGTAATTTTTGCGTGAAACGCGCACACCCAAACAGACAAACAGACATACAGACAAAAAATTTAATAACTATTGTTTTGGGGTATGTATTCTGTACACAATAGGTTAAGGTCATTGTTTTAAAAAAATATTTCATGTATAGATTTCGCTAAGTTACTGTTTTATTATGTGTATAGATATTAGTTAGTTATTAGTTTAAATACATATTTATTTATGCATAAAGAATCACTTCGTTCAAACACATAATCATGTTCCAAAATATTTATTCACCATCAATATTGCGCTCACACGCTCTTCAGGCGTAAACTCTGCGTCACAAAGGTACAACTTCTGAATAACCCAGCCATGATACGCAACTCCAATGGGATTTTTTAATGTAGCCCAAAATCGTATCTCTAGGGGTTTTAACATTGAAAATGTTTTTTTTTTGTCGCTTCAGTATAGACCCGATTTTCAGCGAAAGTGCGACATCGCCCTGGTGTCGTGGCTTTTGGGACTACGTGACTGATTGGGACGTCAAAAGGCGCGTTATGACAAGGGCTACAAAATGCAAAAAAATTTTTTGAATAAACTCAATCACTATTTTTTTTTGAATCGAAATAGTGTGAAAAATGCGGTCGTTTTTCGCCCGATTTCGCTCAGAAAATAATTCATATCTCGAAAACGAAATGGGATATCGAAAAAATGAAAAAAAAAACCCCTAGGGATACGATTTTGGGCTACATTTAAAAAATCATTGGAGGTGCGTATCATGGCTGGGTTATTCAGAAGTTGTACCTTTGTGATGCTGAGTTTACGCCCGAAGAGCGCGTGAGCGCAATATTAATGGTGAATAAATATTTTGGAACATGATTACGTGTTTGAACGAAGTGATTCTTTATGCATAAATAAATATATATTTAAACTAATAACTATTATCTATACACATAATAAAACAGTAACTTAGTGAAATCTATACATGAAATATTTTTTTAAAACAATGACCGTAACTTATTGTGTACAGAATATATACCCCAAAACAATAGTTATTAAAATTTTTGTCTGTATGTCTGTTTGAGTGTGCGTGTTTCACGCAAAAATTACGGAACCAACCAACCAACCAAAGCAAGCGATCGACTATCTATTCAAAACTAACCGTTAAAATGTACCTAGGGACGGAACCGCGCGATGCGAGGGTGAGTCGCTAGTCTGTATCTATACATATTACACTAAAATTCAGAGTCAAATCTATATATTAAATATTTTTTGGAAAATCTTATTGAAATAGTCATCGTTATCGATACCGAGGCCGAATCTATAGTTTTTAGAAGTTTTGTCTGTCTGTCTGTCTGTCTGGCAACGCATCACAAGAAAACCGCTAGACAGATTTTGATGAAATTTGGTATGATATTAGCTGGTTATCCGAGTCAACATATAGGATAATTTTTATTGCGGGAAAATATCTCATCTTTGACAAATCTATGCTAACCGCTAAAATGTATCTATACATATAATAAAATTCTAACTGCGTCGAATCTGTACATTAAATATTTTTGGAAAATCTTATTGAAATAGTCATTATTTTCGACACAAAGGCGTCACGAGAAAAGTACTGGACGGATTTAGATGGGTATGATGATAGCTGGTTATCCGAGTCAACTTAAGGATACTTTTTACTGCGGGGAAATATTTCATCTCTGAGAAATCTGTAATATACGTTAAAACATAACTAGGGACGAACCCGAGCGAAGCGAGGGTGAGTCGCTAGTATATATATAAAAGGCTTTGTCCTGACTGAGTGATGGATCAACGCACAGCCTAAACTTCTGGTCGTAGTGGGATGAAAATTTGTAATTTATTTGTAGTAAAGTCTGTAATTTTTAATGTAAAATGCACGGAAAGTGGTATCTAGCTTTAAAATAAATAATTAAAATACGTATGTAATATGTATATTAGATTTTTTGAAATTAATCTCTTGAAGGAGTAAAAGGAGATGGTAAGGTTTATATGGAGTACAAAATATTTATTGATCAGAGTTATCTGAAACTTGGTATTAATGAACTTGGCTTTGGGAACGTGCTACACTGACCCCCAAAAAACATCAATGCTACTAATTTTAATAACAAAAGTGATTTTGATTTCAATAACTTAAGTCCTTTGAGGGGTCAAGGGTTTTGGTTCTCCTAGTAATTAATATGGTAAAAACGATTTAACTCAATTCATTTGGCAGATTCATTTTCAATGTACCCGAAGGTCGTGGCAGACACGAGATCTGTGGATTTTTTTTCATTTTTTCGATATCTCATTTCGTTTTCAAGATATGAATTATTTTCTGAGTGAAACCAGGCGAAAATGACCGCATTTTTCACACTATTTCGATTTTTTAAAAAAAGGAATTGAGTTTTTTCAAAAAAATTTTTTGCATTTTGTAGCTCTTGTCATGACGCGTCTTTTGACATCCCAATCAGTCACGTAGTCCCAAAAGCCACGACACCACGGCGATGTCGCACTTTCGCTGAAAATCGGGCCTATACCGAAGCGACAAAAAAAAACATTTTCAATGTTAAAACAATTCTCGAGCTAAAGGTCTTTTAAACATCGTCAACAGTCCCAACCTTCAGTTATTGAATTCCAATCCTACTCACTTTTATCCTAACTGTACCCCGTTCCTTTTAAATCTCATGTTCGTCTCTTCTCCTGATCTTGTTATATCCCATCTACAATTTCCAGCTGACTCCTCCTCATATCATGATTTATCTTATGAAATCTGTCCACCTAAATTAATACCTATGGTCGTGATACGGCGTAGCTTTAAAAATTTTGACAACAACAATTTTTGAATGATCTGAACGATATAATCTAATCTTCTAATACCTTTAAATTAAATTTCATGCAGTTTTCTCTGGTATTATTCCACGCATAATATTGTCGCTAATTTTGCACCCTCGGTTACAAGCGTCGTGGTCAAGCGGCCAAGGCACAAGAATGACAATGACAGGTGCCGGGGTTCAAATCCCGGTCGGATACAAAGTTTTTAAGTTTTTACCTTTTTTTGTTTTTAAGCCAAATTAAAAAGAAAATTGTAGTTCTGGCCAACACTCTGAGAGAAGCTCGGTCACCCTGGTACTATACATATATGCATGCAATCGATTTTTAACGCTGGAAATATTTGACAAACATGCTCCTTCCTCTATTAAAACACCTTCAATGCATTAAATTTTAATGGCTAAACGTAACGCAGTAAAATCTATTCATTTAATAAAATTCTAACTAAGCCGAATCCGTAAATTTAATATTTTTCGGAAAATCTTATTGAAATATTCATTATTAGCGATATAGAGGCCGAATCTATAATTTTTAGAATTTTTGTCTGTCTTTCTGTATGTGACCGCATCACAGAATAACCACTGGAGGGATTTTGATGAAATTTGGTATGGTGACAGCAGGTTATCCGGGTCAACGTATAGGATACTTTTTACCGCAGGAAAATATCACATTTCTGAGAAAAAATACATAAACCGGTCAAAAACTGGTCAAAAGTTCGTTGATACTATTAACATTTTAGCAAGGTAACTTTCTTATATATGTTAAAACTATAAAAAAAAAAACTTATTTTAAAAGAAATATCAATAGCGCCATTTTATTCATTAAAATTGTTATTTTAATGAAAATTTATTTATATGTTATTTAGATATGTGACAATAGATATCGCCATGTGTTTTTAAAATACGTAGTTTTAATTCAAAAAAAATATGTACAGATATGACCTTTCTATGACTTTATTAGAATTACTACTAAATCACCCGCGGCCCCGCCCATGCCAAAATATTCAATAAAACATTTTTTTTGGCTTTATAAATTAATAACATATTACTCGTAGTAATATTTTGTTGGCCGAAAAAATTTTCAAATGAAAATATTTGTAAATTTTTATTATTTAGTAAATAATGTTAATATTTTTTTATCTTTTAATGTTAAAATTGTAGGTTTCGTATAGCAAAATACTGTGTTGTTTTAATTACTTACGTGTTTTGTTAACACTAAAATAAATACGAATAATATTTACGTTTCCACAATATCGACTCATTTTATCAACCGTAAAAATATATTGGATTCGTATTATTTTATAACATTTTATGGAAAACAAGTTTATGGCTATTAAACTGACAAAGCGGGTAACTAATAATGTTCCATATCTCAAAAACTATGAAAAAGTATTTTAGGAATTGTTATACCTCAACTTTTTCAGTTTTTTTTGACACTATTTCTTGAAAGTTAAAGGCTTCAAGACACAATAAAATGCTTACGACTTTAATCATATTAGCCGAACCATATAAAATAATAAAAAGTATTTGCTTAGAATTTTTTACTTATTACACTTTCTTTTGACAATCGTTTTGGAACATATTACTAACTAGCGCTAACCAATCCCTGTTTCGCGACAAATTAACATTAAGAAAAGCTATCATTATGTAATTATCGCCTAAAAATAAACAAACAAACAAAACAGAAGTATAGACATAGATAAATGTTATTGCTAAAACAAATAGTGCAATATTACTAAATCAAATACGAGATCAACGGAGGAACCTTTGTGGCATTATCAATCACTGCCATTATTTACCAATTATGCGGTGCCCAATGAAAATGGTATATGTAAGAGTACATATACTAATGTGTAAAACCTAAAAATTTGGTTTTTGATCATCTGAAGGCGGGTGAAGCCGCGGGCAATGCTAGTCTAAATATAAATCAAAACATACAGAAGAGAATCTGCTGAAGTATTAACGACTTCGCAACCGATGCAATAAGGTACGTAGAGACGCCTAACGGAGTTACAGATTTACTACAATAGATAATGGTAATCCTATCAAAACCTGAAACTCTTAGATTTTTTGAAATTAATCGTACATCTAGAAGCGTCTCTTAAAATACACTTGATGTCAATCCTCTGAACCGATTTTATACCTCTGTCACACCTATGGATAATAATGTAAGACTTCTCACACTGAGCCATACATACAAGTATGCATTTACGTGTATTTATGTATCAACATGTATGTATATATGTTTGTAAACCTAATTTATCATGCTTGTATTTAGTATAAATTGTACCGTCCCGTCTACGGTTCCGCTAATCTATAATCTATCTATATATCTATATATACATAAAATGCTTTGTCCTGACTGACTGACTGATCGATCAACGTACAGCCTAAACCGCTGGTCATAGAAACGTGAAATTTGGAAAACATATTTCTTATACAATGTAGGCATCCGCTAAGAAAGGATTTTTCGAAATTCATCCCCTAAGGGGATAAAATAGGGGATAAAATATTGTATGAAACTCTGTCATTCTTAACGCGAAATGCACGGAAAGTGGTATTTATCTTTAAGATGAAAAATAAGAAATATACGTATAAGATTTTTTTCGACGATTATTTATGATCAGAATAACTTAAAACTTGGTATTAATGCTCTTCAATACAATTAAATAAACATGAATTGTAGTTATTTTTTAAATTCAAAATAAAAAATTGAACACATTTAAATAGAGTAACATGGCTCAAGTTCTCTGTAAGTGCACACTTACTGTGTGGGATATAAAATAGAATAAATTTATATACAGAATATACGCTTAACATCTTATACATATTTTTACAAGTAATAAAGTATGTATTGCGAAAAAGTTTATTTTTTCGTAGTTTGATCGCGGGCGAAGCCGCGGGTTCTGCTAGTAGGACATAAACTAGCTAACGTTTCTCTCTTTTTCAAGTTTTATGCCATACCTATGAATCAAAATTTCAAAAGTAATTGTTTGACTTTGCGTAGCGTGCAAATAACTATCAACCGCAGAGATATTAGCCAAGCTCTTATAGTTGTGTGCGTGCTATTGCATAGAGCGGTTATCCTGAAATAACATAAGTTCACTTTCCTCCTACTTTAGCTAACTTAAGTTAGAAAACAATGTTTACTTTTTTATTTATACAAGACATGTAAATTAGTTAAATAACTAGTCGTTTAGAAAATTTCATTAAAGTACTAGCAGAACCCGCGGCTTCATCCGCGTTCAATCTACAAAAAAAAACTCTTTGACTTTATGTTATACAGCGACCTACCCTCGTTTCGCTCGGGTTCGTCGCTTTGTATTTATGTAATATTGTTGATACAAAAATACTAGTCGCAATTAAAAAATGGGGGGTGGAGGTAGGAGGCTAAAACATACTTTACGACCTATTCTCATACCTACCAAATATACAAAATTTTTTTATTAAAACAGGTCGAACCGTTTCGAAGGAGTACGACCACAAACACCGTAGTACGAGATTATTATATATTAGATAATCCATAATTATTCGTTTATTTATTAGAGAAATCAGAAAAAAATCGCATCGGATACCTAATGGATAGAAGAATAATGGTTTAAGCGGTTCGTGGGACGAAGAAAACTCTAGGTTTCTAAAAGTCTAAAGGAATAAAATAACTTAAAGATACAAAGTCGATATTTGATCCTTAATGACATATACCTTTTTATAGTCACTACACGCGATGTGCCGCGAGGAGCCGCGGGGTAAGCTAATTTCAAATATTTGTTATATACCTATAGATCTCAGTATCCGGAAAATAGCATTGATAGACATCTGGCCCGCATCTCATTTGAGATATGTGACGCAAGTGTAGTTTTGGTCGGCTATATAAATTAAGAGAAAATTCGTATAATTCGGGAAATTATTGTTTTTGATTGATATTTTCAAAAAGGAGTTATTTGAATGTCTTTTTGTGCTTGCTACGTGATATCTTGTTAAATGATTGTAAATTAATTTTTATATTTACTTTTTTAATAAATAAGAACCTTTTGAGTGTGAGCTCATTTTAATTTTAAGAAAAAACCCTTACGTGGAGATTTTTTTTAAATAAACATTATAATTAAATAGTATTTTATTAAAATATCTTGACGCTGATAATTTATTGTTGAAAATACTTTAAATAAATATTTAGGCTAAGCAAGTAAATAACAGTGCTCGTGGTTCAAACTTAAGTTCAGCTTAACGGCAGGCTGCTAATTAAACCACTGTTTTAGAGAAATTTTGCCAGTTTTGAAATGCTGTACAGTTTTGAAATGCTGTAAATATCTACAGTTTCCAAAAGTTGACCAGCAACTGATATTTTTCGTTCAGGTTACTCTAATGAAATCTATCCAACTTTTGTTAATTGCTTCTATTTCGTTAAGTTATGACCATCTAAAGTCAACTTAACTTTTTCGAAAAATCGCTATTTTCAGATAGCAAGAACTTGATTCTCCGAACTTCGATTTGCTTCAAATTTCAAGGAAAGTTGCTCTGTTGTGGCTCTAAGAAACCCTAAAAATGTATACGAGGAAATCGAGCTTGGATCCGACCTATGAATTTTTTAACATCCTGAAAATTGCATTGTTTAAAATAACACTGGCCCATCCGGGGTCTGTACATTTCAGCAGAACGACCTACCTACTTGTTTTTTAACACGCTGACGTCAAATCTGAGGTCTGTCTAATTCGTAGGCCCTCGAAATTACCAATACATTGTAATAAATCGCTAAAAATGGTAAAAAATCGCATAAAAACTGCAGTTTCTACGATCAATAATTTTATGATCAAATATATATTATAGACAAATAAACATTTTAGAGCGGTACAAATGACAATACAACACAACTCTTAATAACGTCAGGTATGTGAGTTCCAATGTTCTTGTCCTTTATGAATAGTCCACCTCCAATTTCATATCTAAACAAATCCGACCGCCACGCAAATCTATATATACATAAAATACTTTGTCCTGACTGACTGATCGATCAACGCACAGCCTAAACCGCTGGTCGTAGAAACGTGAAATTTGGAGGACATATTCCTTATATAATTTAGGCATCCGCTAAGAAAGGATTTTTCGAAATTCATCCCCTAAGGGGGTAAAATAGGGGATAAAAGATTGTATGAAACTCTATTATTCTTAACGCGAAATGCACGAAAAGTGGTAGTTAGCTTTAAAATGGAAAATAAAAAATATGTGTATTAAATTTTTTCTCGAAATTCATCCCTTAAAAGGGTAAAAAGAGGTCATAAAGTTTATATTGGGCAAACAATTATTTATGATCAGAATTACTTGAAACTTGGTATTAATGCTCTTCAAGACAATTAAATAAATACGTATTTTAGCATTTTTTGAAATTCATCCCATAAGGCTGTCAAATAGGGGATGAAAGTTTGTATGAAACTCTGTAATTGATGCTCGGAAAATGGTATTTACCTTTAAAATGAAAAGTAAAACAATACGAATATATTTTTTTCGAAATTCATCCTTTAAAAAGGTAAAAGGGGGTTGTGCTGTTTGTATGAGGAAAAAAATGTTTATGATCAGAATTACTTGAAACTTGGTATTAATGTTCTTCAATACAATTAAATAAACATGTATTGTAGATTTTTTTAATTCAGCCCCTAAGTGGGTAAAATGGGCGGTGAAGTTTGAGTTGTTGAATTTATTTAAATAGAGTAACATGGCTCAAGTTCTTTGTAAGTGCTCACTTACTGTGTGGGATATAAAGTAGAGAACAGAAATTATTCCGACTCTAAAGGAAAATTATGTATAACTTTTTGGCTGGCCACAGCAGCGACAACTATAACAGACCTAGGGCGCGAGAGAGAGAACCTAGCTAGAGAGTATCTTGCTATCTATATCCTTCTTCTGAAGGTTGGCATATCTGCAATAAAAAAGTCACCTAAGTTAGTTACGGGATTAGACTGTGAGTAATTCATTAAACATTATAGTCTCGCCACTGTGTTTGCTGGATGTGCTCGGGGGGAATCAGAATTCATACCTCTAATACGACTGATAACTTCCGACTACACCTTTGAATTTAATCTATTGTAATTTCCTCTTAAAGTTTGCTTTTCAATGACCTTTAATATATCTCATAGCCATTCCTTAAAAGTAGCAGGCGTAGACTTAAGAAAGGATTGCTTCTCACAGGGACATTTTGGCAGTACCCAGAACTAGACAGAACATCCATGAATGTGGTGTATTTGTGGTTGGTTTTTTTATTGTAGACTAACTTAAATGAATCTAGAGTTTTACTCTAGATATAATATTAAAAATTCGATATAACAACATATTCAATGGAAATTAAAAAACTGAGCAAATTTTTCAGTTCACGCGAACGTAGCCACGCAAAAAGCTATGGCAAAATAAGAATGGCACTTTATATTTGTAACTTAAAATAGAAGGAGAAGGAGGGAGACTGTAACCTTCAGTGTACATAATACATTAATTAAATTACATAAACTAAATTTGTATTCCATATATACTTACACGAACTTATTTTTTTTTTTGCAAGTAATAAAGTACCTAAGTATTGCGAAATAATTTTTTTTTCGTAGTTTGATCGCGGGTGAAGCCGCGGGTTCTGCTAGTAAAATCATAATATTAATTTTACTTTTATAATTTCTTTTTGTTAGCGACGGTGGAATGGCATGTTATCTAAGCCCTCTGTTTACAGGTAGATGATGTCTTTACATGAAGGTATAAAAGCGCGAACAGAGTCACATAATGAAGCTAGCCAAGCAATAAGTTGTCGGATCACAATTCAATATCACAAGGTCGAAGCTCGAACATTAAGTCCTTACTGATTATTGCATGGCGTAGTAATTTTCTTTGAAAACTTATCTAAAAGGAAAGCTTTCTGTCTCAATGTAATATCTTTACTATTGCTCTCGGACCGATCCTTTCTGATAAATAAATAATTGAAGTCGAAAATGACTAGAATTATTATATTATATTTTACTAGGTTATTTCATATTGTATCAGGAGAAAATTATTTGGCTATAAGTTTTACGGCCGGTTGCCATCTGACATCAAGATTGTAGCCTTTTTCAAAGACTTTGTCGCCGCCATTGATCTCTGTGATAGATTCGTCCACCACCGAACCTTCTCTCTTCCAAGCAGCTGAAATACAGCAAAAAATAAGGGAAAACCGCCTGCGTTGGTTTGGTCACGTAATGCGCCGCAGTAATGACCATATGACCAGACTGATTTTGGCCATTAAGGAAGGTAGAAAAGGCAGAGGACGCCCACCGACTACCTGGATAAGAACAATCCACAATGATATGTTGACGGTGGGTTAACGCCAGAAATGACGCAAAATCGGCAAGAGTGGCGTAAAAGTATTAGGTTCTGTCCGCGGTTTCGCTCGTGTGATAAGCGGGGCGGGGATGAGGGATCAAGGGTAGCCTAAGACATTGGACTTACCCAGGATGCAATTTACATATTATGTCCATGCCAAATTTTATGGAAATATGTTCAGTGTCTTAGTCTGAAAAGGTAACAGAATTCCTGTCAGATTTATAATATATCATTTTATTATGTATCATTTTGAAAAGATTGAATTTCACAAAGCTTAATGATATTGTTCATGTAAAAATGTTTGTTAGTTTGTCCTTTGTAAGACTTAATTACTTTTCTATTAGATAAGCTTTGAGCAAAATGAGAGCGAAAGGCTAAATTACAACACATTAATAGCATGTCAAGTGAAGAAAATGAACAAGATAAGTTTTAAATAAGTAATATTGAAAATCGTCGTCGTAGTCGTAGCCTAGTATGTCATATTGCCGTGGCTATACAAAGAAACAGAAAGGGTTCCCAATAATATTGGTTTTATTAGATTTTTGTATGCAATGTAGTTGGAAGCCAGTTGATGCTCAGATTCAGATCATCCTCTATATAGACATGTAATTTTAAAATCCTAAACATGCATCTAGTGCGTTACTTAATAATTAATATACGTAAAAAGTGGTTTGTAGAACAAAAAAACCTTTTGACATTTTCTTAACCAGTAGTAAGTGTTTAACTCAGGCGTAGTCAATTGATTAAGTGAGCAGTAACAATTATTCAATAGTAATGCGGCGTACTAAAATATCAATCTTGTACATAAAGCGGCCGCCTTTTAGCTTTATGTATTTGCAGTTTGAGTATTTACAGAATAATGAACATCGCAAGTTTTGTAACTAATAACGAATCTAAGCAAGGACTTACCGAGTCTGGAAACACTAACGAATATGCCTTGACTTTAATAATAGATGAATTGTTTGCGCTTGTGTTGCGCCCTGTGCAGAGCTCGGGCACGCTCTATTGTAATTATACGACTAAAACAAAAACTTAGTTCCGTGAAGTATTACATATTCATGGTTTCGACGTGACACACTCTAACATACTCAGAGTTGTGCAGATCCAAAAAGTTTCTTGTGTTGCAGAAGTTTACCAATGTTATAGATACAACGCCTAATGACGTTTAAAATTTGAAGCGATGAGCAGCCACAAAAATTGCATTAAATAATACCAATAATAGGGAAAAACAATAGGGACTTTTTGGTAAATAAGAGTTGTGGAGAGGCAATACTTCATATACATGTATGTAAGTAGTGGTATGTTTCGTAGTAGGTACTCATTGAAAGCTTCTGCGGCGAGTGTTACTATCGTATCTACGAGTACATAATTCACATAATGTTTAAATTGATCAAATTGTGTAGTGGTAGACTGGACGCCTGTAATTCATCCCGTAAGGGGGTAAAAATGGGTGTTAAGTTAGTACGGAAATCCGCCATTTTTATTGTTAAAATGAAGTATTCAAGATAAAAAATAAGCAATACGTGTTAACAAACAGATTATTCGAAGTTCGTCCCCTGAGAGGGTAAAATTATTATCAGAGTCGAGTTGACTTAAAAATCAGCAGCTATTGACAGTTAATTAACGAAATAATTAAATACTTAATTTTTTTAAACGACTTTTGGTTAAATTAAAAAGTAATCCGGGGATTACATTAACTGTGACCTCATCTGGAAATGCTACTACATCTGTACCACTATCATTATTTTTTTTTATTTAATATTATTTTGTATGATAAATTGATGCAGTTCACAACAAAATGCCACAAAATAATAAAAGAACGACGAACCAACAATCCTGCGAGTGAAGAAATTATGAAAATTTCCAAAAAGAAGAAGGTTACAGACTATAAGTTATGATTAAGTGCAATGTCTTAAATGTAAGGAATGAACCCATGATGGCTGTACTGGTTGGGACCGAGATGAACTAAATGAGTTCCATTGCTTTCGTTGTTAAGTAGCAAAATCGGGTATAAAAAGTGGGTATACCCGGTTTTGGACCAGGTATGGGGCAAAACCGTAAAATGTTAACTTTTGAAAATGATGATTTTTTTTATTACTTACAATAATGAAAACAGTAATATTGTTGATCAAATATGTAATTAATAAGTTAAAGTAAATAAAGTGGTAAAGTTGATTTATAATGTTGATAATATATTTTTTGTTTAATATTTCCCTTAGCGTCCCGATTTTAACCCACTTTCCCATATATGATATGGTAAAGAAATATCGTTGTGTGTTTTTGCTGCAACATTTTAATATTTCTTATCCCCGGGCTACATTTGTTATTTGACTAGTACAAAAACGATTTTCAATTAACCAACTGTCAAGATTTTTTATTCATTCACCCTGACTGTTCATTCATTTATAAATTCAATTAGAAGTAGGTGGAATTCATCATTTTTCCACTCCCCCCTAAGGTGGTATTTTTTTTTTCAAATTTTAATTTGACTTTGAAGTTAGTCCCATTTTAATAGAACTAACTTCTAAAGTATACACTTTCAAACAAAACAAAAATTGTCCAAAACGGTTAATAAATGACGAACTTCTGAGGTAACAAAAATAAAAAAAAACATATAGCCGAATTGAGAACCTCCTTCTTTTTGAAGAAGTTAGTTGAAAATGAATCTGGTACATTGAAATGATTATTGTTAAAAAGATAATGTTCAGCGTAATACTTTTTCCCGGAAACTAGTGATTAAAATTTTATGAGCACTCTGTGTTAATGCCACAAAATGCATTAATCATCACTGGTAATCCTAAAATGTTGTGAATATTAAACAAAACTAATGTAAATCCTAGACGGATTTTTCGTGGAATAAAACATTATTTTCTAATATTTTATACTGCTATTTATGACGATAATTTTAGTGGACAAGATGTACTTTAGTCATCATCTAACTCGTTATTAAAGATACGATCTATCCCTACCGGATAGTAAAAAGTTCCTAAAAGGATAAAAGCTGCCTTCATTTCACACCTAATGCCATTTCTGAAATAATAAGTTATACACTTAAAATAATAAATATAAAAAATAGCAAATTCTCTAAACATTTTAAGTACAAAAAAATAACAATAAATGAGAGAATGATAAACTGAATGTACCTGTTTATGATGTTCGTATATGAAGCCGACAAGTGTTAAACGCCGAGTTAAACGCGTGTCGCTGTTACGTTGATTACACTAAATACGAGCTAGAAGGCGAAGTCACCCCTCGATTCATAGCACCCTCCTTTACGACTAATACTACTACAGCACTATAACTACTGAGCGCGAGTTTAAAGGTAAGTTTAGACTACGACACAAATTGCGACATACCTAAATGTCAGACATTAATTTCTGTACCTACTGTTTACACATGTTTGTTACCTCAGAACTCCGCCATTTATTCGCCGATTTGGACAGTTTTTACTATGTTTGAAAGTGCTTCCAGTTTGGTGCTATTTAAATTAAAAAAAATAACATTCCTAAGGGTGGAAAAATAGCTAATGAAAAGGACAATAAGAGGTTCCGCCCCAGATTGTATCAAGTTGTGATATATGTCATTTTGAAGACCATAACAATAGCTTCATTTTATTTTAAGACACTGACAATGAGACTCGTGCAGGGAAAGAACTATGAATTATTTAATTTTATAAAACGCGTGAAAGTCTAAAATAACATAACGTACATATGTATATGTGTATATAAGGCAGTGGTAGCTCAGTGGCAACGCGCTCGCTTAGGAAAGCGAGTGAAGCGAATTCAAATCCGGGTCTCACAAGTTTGATATTTTCATGTGCTAATCATTTTCAACGTGATTACCACTTGTATTACGGTGAAAAAAAAAACATCGTAAGGAAACCTGCATGTCTGAGAAAACCTACCAAGTTTTCGAAAGACATGTGCAGTCCGCCAACCTCCACTTGGCCGGCGTGGTGGACTATGGCCTGATCCTCCTCGTATTGAAGGGAGACCGTGCCCAGCTGGCTGAATACAATACATATGTATATCACTCTAAAGGTCATAATAATAACCTACTTGATAGTGTAGAGTAGTAATTCGGTATCGTCGACCTGATCTGATGGTAATACAAGCCCAATACGTTAGAAGTCTGCATATAAAAATTGGCATCAAACTAACTTTAATAGCTTAAGTGAATAATTTATTAAAATACTTTCTTCTTACTTTGCTACTGCTATGTCTAAACTAATCATGGAAAATTAAAAACTTAAAAAAATTAAATAAAAACAAAAAGACACCAAAAAGCAAAAAAAAAAAATCTGCTATTTTCGAAGTCGGTGCCAGCAGCCAGCAGCCAAATTAAAGCACAACGACTTCGAAAGTAGCAGATTAAATATCTATAATAAATGAAAACTACCAATCAATTATTTTATACTTTATACTGTTTTCTTGAGGTCGGTATTTTTTTTTAAGTACTGTCTTCTACGCGGTGCGGTGTATTGAAAATGTCAAGCCTGTTCGAAAATTTTTCAACCGCACCAGATACTTGGATACAACATGTTCACATAGTCGCTGATACGACACTAATTATCTTGTCGCAATATATTTCACAATTAGAGACACTCGCATTCACATAGAGACATTCGGTGTATACACTGAGTGTACCGTGTATAATGTCTTAACCTAAATTGGGCTTAACACTATTTAAAACAGGTAAGCAATATTTGCGTTTCGTCTTAATACAATGGAAACAGTTTTTTTTATTATTATCATTTGATCATAAATCGGCCCTGCTATAAATCTACTATACCATAATTTAAATAAAAACACAATCACACGATATTGAAAAGCTTTTGTATCGATCGACATTTGAAACAACGCTGGCAATAGTGGGCGTCTTTGAAGTTAACTTTTTACTCGACTGCGCGACGCTAAGGAAAGTAATGTAGGTGTAATAAAAATAAATTATAACTTCGTCATTTCAAGTGGTGCTATGAAAGAGATGGAGTAAATTTTTATCTTGATAAAGTAAAATGATTATAAAAATTATATGTACGCGAGCGACGACAGGCGCGTTCAGTTATTGTGTTTATTTATTACATGATCCATCCCCGCTAACCGGTAAAGCCAATTTTACAATTTAGAGGGCGAGGTCGATGAAAGGTCAATGTCCCTCGTTCCTTGGCTGTCAGAATTTATTCTTACATACAAGATGTGTAAATTCATATAAATTAATATAATTTAGCAAAACACTTTTCCAAAAAATAGTGTCTAACTATAATAAATCGATATAAAAATATTGATTTATAGTTTAATAAATTACTACTGGTAATTGTGAAAATTAGCATAATATTTGACGGCGCGCTCAGTGCGCCACATGGTGGTTTTCGGTAAACTCCTCGGATTTGAGTATGAAGTCAGGCTTTGACAGCGCATTTTAGTAAAGCGTCGGAGCAATGGTAGCACGTGACACAAATTCGCAGGTTTTATAAAGAAATTAAAACAGAGAATAAAGCGGACTATTTGAAAAACAATAAGAGAAATGTTAGATTTGGATCGCGCGTGCACCACGTATACGACGAATTACTTATTTCCGAATTTGTTTATCATTATTAATTGTGTACCGTTTAATGTGTGCTTTATTTTGTGGAAATTGTATTTTAGTTCTGAATGTGTGAAGTGAAGTGATGACTTAGTTCATTAAATTTGCTGTATTTATTAAAAGATAGTTTAAGTTCACACACACTACAACAGATAATTCTGATGTTGGCATCCTGCACCGACTTATGCCATTTTACACCGATAAATTCAATGGAAATTAAAACTGAGGAATTTTTTATTCCACGCGAGCGTAGCCGCGGGCACAAAGCTATAGCAAAATAAGAATGGCACTTTATATACTACGTAACTAAAAAACATGGATGTACCTGAAGTCTTTAAAAATAACATAGATGTTAGCCTGTTAGTATGTTAGTTAAAAAACCCATATTAGCCGAGTTACATGATTCTAAATTCGTAAACATTGCATGTGAGTTGTCATTGCTCTCTTACTCTTACTTTAGAAAGACGGAGTAGGAAAATGTGCAAAAATAGAGGCAGTGGAGCGTGCTAAATATCTAAGATATAAATTTATTTACAGAATATACCTATGCTTAACATCTTTTAAAATCCTGGATATTTCGAGTTACTAGTTAAAGTATGTATTGCAAAAAAGTTTTTTATTTTCATAGTTTGATCGCGGGTGAAGCCGCGGGTTCTGCTAGTATTCCATAAATAAAATAACATAATATGTAAGCTCGATTTCAGATTTATCTTGTACAAGTAAAACCGTTAAATGATTATATCATCTCCTGTTTCTATTCTATTTTGTAGATGATAATTGAATCAAGTTAATTAATTATCGAAGCTTTAATATATTTTAGTAGCTGTATTTTTTAACAAAAACTTAAAAAAAAAAGATTCAAAAAAATATATATTAAAAAGTGAAAAATAACTGATTGGTAGTTTTAATTTAGTCGACGTCGGTGCGTTTTGATTTGTATCGGCTGGCACCGACTGAAATGATTTTTTTACTTCTTTTTGAAGTCGATTTTTTTAAAGTTTTGATTTAATATCTATATCGCTCCTCAGCTCAGTTCTGATTTTAACTAACATGAGGCCATATTGATAATGTTAACAAAACGTGCTAAGTTTGTTGCAGCCTCTAGTCTAGTCTCTATAATAACAAAATTGATTAAGTTATATACTAACACAACATGCAATAAATGGCTTCCTACAATTAGAATAAAACCCATGTATAACCTAGCAATTTCTTGCATATTCATTATCGTCTATATACCTGATGTGTTCAGTTCGCGTGCATCTAATAACAGTTTGTTAGGAAAAGAAATTCAATAAATAATTAAATAGTAAATTGTACATCCGTAAATGTGTAGCGATAATATGTTATTTCATAATAATATATCAACAGCATAACCCGCGGTTTTACTCGCGTATTAGTAATAATTTAATGGCTGTAATGATTTTGAATGATATGATGATATGTATGATTATGAATGAGTATGATTTTGACTCGCGCATCGAGGCTTCCGTACCGCCAAATATCGTGTTGATTTTACAAACATATTTACACACAAATAAAATTTTTACGTTTTCGCAATATGTACTTTGTTATTTGCAAAAATAAGTTCGCGTTTCACATTATTTCTTAGAGATATTATGAAAAACAAATTTAATTTTAGTGATCGTAACTCAAAATATCCAATATGTGAAAATATATTTTACATATATTCTGTGAATTATTTTTCGTTTAATATATTTATACAGTTATACTCTTTCAAAATTGTTCTATTCTACATAGTTAAAGGAGCTACAAGGTATAGGTACATACGTCTCGGTGACCTTGGTCCTTCTGCGTATCTCCTCATTTCTGATTCGAACTCGCAGCGAAACTCCTAGCATAGCCCTCTCCATTGTCCTCTAGATTACCTTGAGCTTTCGTATGAGGCTCATCCTGAGGTACGAGCTATATAGAATATACACGTATGGAAGTTTTCAATTATTCCAGTTTTACAAAGTTATTTTTCATAATTTTGTAAATTTCACTAACATAACCTGCCTAGCAACGTAAGGTGACTTTACAGAAATCTCCTGAAAAAACTTTTTAAGAAAAAATAAAAACCGACTTCAAAAAAAGCACTAAAAAGTACAAAAAGTTGATTGGTAGTTTTCATTTACTATAGATACCTAATCAGATATTTTCGAAATCGGTGTGTTTTGATTTGTATCGGCTGGCAGCGACTTGAAGTCGGTTAATAAGCACCAAAGCGGAGTGGAAGACAGAATTTGATGAAACAATATAATAGCAACTACGCGTACCATTGATATTACCTGTCACTACAGAGGCGTCGCGTAGTTGATTTTATACTTTTATAAATTAAATATTTTCAGAGAATATTTTAAAAACAATTAACCTTATTACTTCTACAGGGGGCTGTAAACATTTATTACTCCGTTTACACTCATCATCTAATTTTTATTATTCCAAGACAAAAAGTTTATGAATTTTGATTAAAAATATTATATACCTATTGGAAATATTCCCTAAAAGTATTGCATATGACTTGCTTATAAGAAGGTACTTCACAGCTGAAATTCATTAAAATTGAAATTGTATTAGCTCTTTATGGGGATGAAAGCTCGACGAGAACGTTTAATAATATAAATTCATATTTCATGCAAAAGCTGTCATTAAAGAGTTCCTTAGAATATTATATGTAAGCATCTTCAATAAGTTGCAAAAGACACTTGTTTCCTATCGACTTTACATAATCTATGATCTACTCAGACTACTTCATTCTCGTTATTTAACAAATTGAAAGTAATCTAATCTAATATATTTAAACGAGCAATTCTTGTATATTTATTTATTCATTTATTTATTTATGCCGGCGATCTCGGAAACGGCTCTAACGTATCCCTGAAATTTGGTACGTGGGGATTTTCGGGGGCGAAAAATCGATCTAGGTTAGTCTTATGTCTGGGAAAACGCGTGTTTTCGAGTTTTCATGCGGTTTTCTTTCGCATTATTCCACGCAAAATATAGTAGAGAATTTCTTACGCTCGGACATAAGCATCGTGGGCAAGCAGACAAGGAGCAAGATTGACATTCACAGGTTCCGGATTCAAATCCCGGTCGGATACAAAGTTTTTACTTTTTTTTTTGTTTTTAAGCCAAATTAAAAATATATAATGAGAAAATAGCCATAGCCAAATAAGAAATTATCTATATATTAATACGTGAAACAAAAAGTTTGTACCCCTTTTTACGAAAATTGAGCGGACGGAGGAGTATGAAATTTCCCACACCTATAGAGAAAGAGTGCAGAATGCAAATTTTTTTTTAAATTATGCATGAAAAATACATTAAATCAATAAAAAAAAACATTATACACACTACCATGTATTTAGCACACACACGCGTATATACTCTTTTGTTTATTGTTAAAGTCTGTGGTCAAATTAAGAATAGATTAATATTGTAATATACACAAGACAGTAAATATATAACATAATGAATTATGGTTGATTTTCAACCACGCGGCGATCCACTAATAACTAGAAATCGGAGATTATTTATTCTAATAAGTCTTCTAATGATGCTGTTACTCATTGACATATTACATTTCGTGTAAGAGTTTGACGACGACGTACATACGTATGTGTTTGACTTCTAAAGTATAAACGTTGCTTGAGAAGTTAAGCTCGGAAATGGGAAACTAAAAGCCGCGGAAGTGAAACGATTTACCCTGGCTGAAACACTTTACATTTTATAGTTATATTTGAAGGCTATCTCATCAAGCAACCGTTTCCGAGTGTGTTTAATTTGAGCTTTCAATTAAATATAATTGATAGGTACAATAGTAAGAAATCTCTTTTAGGAAAATAAATTATTTAAAAAATTGTGTCTATGCTTTGACTGCAGCCTGTATTATCAGTATCAGTATTATCTGTACAATTCACAATTTTATTTACCTACTATTTTATAAAAATAATTAATAAAAATGCTTTATTAAATTTATGATTTTCACATGGAAGCGAACTAAATATATGCGATTCAATCTCAGAGATCACGAGCACAATGCCTATAAACTTTTGGCAGGCAGTTTCATGTAAGTTATCGCTATGCTCTAAAGAAGTGTTTTAAAAAAATTCGCCTTAAAATCCTGTCGGATTTTTTTTTCACTCCACTATTGCCGAAATGAGACCATTATAGTTACTCTAAAATACACATAATACATACGTATATATTATTTAAATTATAATTTATATATTGATTCGTTTAATTTGAATAGTTATTAAGATACATTATTAAGATTGCATTAGTGCGGCTTTGGTCATCGCGAACAACAATAGCTAAAAGGACAGTGATTGATATACTTTGCATTATCTTATTCGCGAGCGTTTCGCCTTACACGGCGTCATAGTTTTATTTGCAAATAGCTTTTGTCTGAGGTTGTACTTCGCATGGAAGATAAAAATTAGGTATAATTTCAAATGATTTTGCTATCTATTCCTATGTTATGGCAATAAAGTTTCGAGCTTGTGTTCGAAATTCGTAAATTTGTATTAATCAATGAGAAAAAAGGAGGGCCTCAATTTGACACGTATATTTTTTTATGTTTTACCACGCATAACTTTTTACAGTGTAGTCCGATTTCGATGATTCTTTTTTTTATTGGATAGGTATATCTTAAAGTTCTAAAATAGTGGATGATTCATTTTTAACTTACTGAATTTTTAAAATACTTTCTTCTTACCTTGCTACTACTATGTCTACACTAAAAATGAAAAAATAAAAACTTTTTATTAAAATAAAAACCGACTACAAAAAAAAAAACACTAATAAGTAAAAAATAACTGATTGGTAGTTTTCATTTACTATAGATACCTAATTAGATAAAATCGTAAGTCGATGCCAGCCGATATAAATCAAAGCACACTGACTTCGAAAATATTTCATTCGGTATCTATAGTAAATAAAAACTACCAATAGTTATTTTTTAGTCATAAATAAATATAGCAGAGTATACTTGGGTTTAAGCTCCTAGTCTGTTTCGTAGGATCAGAGGGGTGTAATTTATCATAATCTATTAAAACCTAATGAAACTATAACTGGAGAATGCTACCAACTACAACTGATGCGCTTGAGTCGCGCATTGAAGGAAAAACGGCTGGAAAATATCAGAAGACAGGACAAAGTCATTTTTCTGCATGACAAAGCTCGTTCGAACGTCGCGATGCCGGTAAAAACATACTTGGAGACACTAAAATAGGAAGTTCTATCCCACCCGCCGCATTCTCCAGATGTTTCTCCTTCCGATTACTACTTTTGCTGAACGATGGATCATTGTCTGCCTGGGCAGAAGTTAACATCTTACGAAGATTGCCAAAATGGGCCGATTCGTCAATTGATTTAAAAGATGAGGGGTTCTTCCGACGTGGCATTCGTCTCCTATCCAAAAGATGGAAAAAAGTAGTAGATAGCGATATTAATAGTAAAAGTAGTAGATAGCGATAGTATTTTTGATTTTGATTTAATATAAATAGTTTCATTTTTATCTAAAAACGCTACGAATTAATTCCAACATCTGATATTTTAATGTTTAGCGCTTTTGTTGTAGTCTAATGTCGATGATGTATTTAGTGCCAGATGCATAGGTTTTAGTTGAAACAATATTGATACAATGGCGCTATTAATTTATTAGTTTAGCATTCTGATATTTGTTTTTGCGTTTCAATCGCTTTATTGCACCAATAACAATAATGGAAATCAGTATGCCGTTTAAATGACTTAAACAATCTCTGTATAAGTGTAACATCAAAAAGAGCATTGTTCATGATAGTCGTATTTGTACCAAATAAATAAATAAATATGTTAGGACATTAACACACAGGACCATTTAGTTCCATGGTAAGCTACAAGGCTCGTGTTATGGATACCAGATAGTTGATACACTACATATTATATAACTTTGAAAACATACATATTATAAATATAAACACCCATGAATGGAGTACAAACATTCGTGCTCATCACACAAATAAATGCCCCCAGCGGGACTCGAATCCGCGACCACTGGCACAGCAAATAGGGTCACTACAAACTGAGCCAAACGTGTCGTCAAATATTTAAAATTTATACGATATTATTATATAAAGTTGTATTAAAATTACATATTACTTTGTTATCAATGCTTACATGACTCACACAAAATATGGCATAATATAACAAACAAAAATAAATATGTACAATATTAATTATAATAATGACCATTAATTAGTCTGTTATTGATGAATCTGCTTATTTTATAGGTCCAACATATCCTCTAGGTACATATTTTTGCTTTACCTAACAATTTAATTGTAGCTTTATTTTTCTTTCTTTTCGGCATACGAGTAGTTCTTTCTTGAATGTTAACTGTCAAACGTTAGTAAATGAATAGCACAACGGTAAAGTTAATTAAAAAGATATTTGTTTTGGGATGTTCCGACTGTTACAAACTTTATTTTTAAAATCTGATTTGGCATTCTCTAGTAGTTTGAGATTTTATTATAATACTAGTATTTGCTCGCAGCCCCACTCGTGTGATAGGTACAGTTGTATAAACCTATGAATAAATCAAGTAGAAAAGCTACAAAAGCACACTCGCTAACAAACTTTCGCATATATGTAGACTATTAGTACGTTAGTGTGATATACGAATGTATTAGTAGGTATAACGCTAGAAAATCAATAAAGGTATTAGGGATTCGTTATACTTTTTAACGACTTTAGCGAATTAGCAAAAAAATATATTAGAGAATAAATCCACAAAGGTGATATCGAAATGTTGATCCAGCTCAAGCAATACACTTTTTGGAGAAGAACTGACGAAATTAACAACTGCCTGACTGCGAACGAAGTAAATTGAAATAGCATTAAGAATATTTTCAACTACGGAACCCTACATTGCGCGTGGCCCGACACGCACTTGGTTATTACTGATATTACTACCAATAAACTAAGTTGTTGTTAGTATTTTTCCTTCCTTGACTAACTTCGAAAACATAAACATAATTATATCAGAAATATAAATTTTGCAAATCATGTCTGTGTCCCCGTTAACACGTAGAGAATAATATAATGCTTTGTAATTACTTTGAACCAAATCCATTCGTATTTGAATAAATTATAATACGAGTAATTACAATTAATTACTGCTTTTAACGGTGAATACTTTTATTACTTTGTTAAAATTTATTTTTTATATGTGAAATAACAAATCAGATAGCAGAAAAGACTAGATCTAGAATAGGCTAGAAGCACTCTTCAATGACTTTCAGCTAGGATAGGACGCAGGAAAAGGATGAACTCAAACACGACGTATTAATGTATTGAACGAGACCCTGACATTAAATTGTGCTATTTATTATGTATTCATATGTATTTGTTATAAATACAAACATTTAATACTGATAACAATGACCCGACCTCGCTCTTAACTTGATAATGTAATCAGCACTAACCTGGCAAATGTGAAAGATTTTTGTTCTTTATACTTCTTTCACGCAGCAATTAACAAGTGATCTACATTTTTTTAACATAGATAGATTATGGGATGAAGAGAAATTTAGGCTTCTTTTCGTCCCAAAAAGTCCAGTGGTTTCCTTGTGATAAGTGTTGACGGGTGATTTATATTTTTTATAAAATATAATTATAACTTGAATACGTTTTTATGGGATGAGTAGCTGCTACAAAAACATGTTTGTAAAGATTAAAATGCCCCCAATTTTCCGACAAACAACTGTACAGTGGCATATTATCTATACATATAATAAAACTGTAGAGGTCGAATGTCTGTACATAGAAAAAAATGCTAAAAACCGAGTCAAGGGGATGTAAGAAGAGAAATAGAATAAATCGAGATTTTATCAAATTTTTTGTTTCTCTGGTGTTTGTCTGTTTGTATAGGCAAACTGTTGGTCCAATTTAAATAAGATTTTGTATGGTGGTACCTTATATCCCTGGTCAACGTCTGAGATACTTTTCATCCCAGAAAATTAAAGAGTTCCCGTGAGATAGTTAAAAAACTATAGTAACTTATACAGCTTAGTAAACAAAAACTACTGATTAGATTTTAATGAAACTTTACAATAATATAATTCAAACATCAGAATATGAAATAGGCTACTTTTTATCCCGGAAAAATTTACGGTTCCCGTGGGATAGATTTGTTTTTGTTTGCCTAGAGGCGAACCCGAGCGAAGCAAGGGTGAGCCGCTAGTTTTATCATAAATGCCTATTTAACCAACTTGAATAAAAAATGTACAATATTATAATTAGTATTATTTAAGTCTCGTAATCTTTTTAAATGTTAGCTTTAAGCTTTATTATTTGAATATTATATCACTTACGTTTTATCTATTGTTATATTTTACCTGCGATTACATAAGTACAAGATGAAGATTTCTACTTACATTTGCAACAAAACTATTTATCTGAAAAACCAAATAAGACATGAAAATTTTGGACTTTTAATACTTCAGATATTTTGTTGATTTCAGTCCACACTTCAAGTATTTCGTTTTTCATTTCTCAAGAATTACGTATTTATGCAAGTTAAAAAACATTTATCTTTGAACAAGTGACGCTTAAGTTTTTCTTGTTTAATTAACATGACAACTGTAATATAGTCTATACTAAATACTAATATTATAAAGAGGTAAAGTTTGTGAGTTTGTGAGCTTGCAAGGGGTAATCTCTGGATCTACTGAACGATTTAGATGGAATTTGGTAAGAAGACCCTGGAAAGGACACAGGATACTTTTTATCCCGGAAGTCATCCCTTTAGGGGGTGAAAATGGGGATGAAAATTTGTATTGGGAAGCAAGCTAGAGACGAACCCGAGCAAAGCGAGGGTGAGTCGCTAGTCATAAAATATGTGTGTACTTACATTGTGCAGCGTCGAGGCAGTGTTTCTAGTTGGCAATACTAATTGTGTCGGAGAAAAAAGCAGTAACTCCATCCATATACATATTATATTATAAAGGTATTCACGTCATATAGGGATTGCAAACTAAGTAAAAATATACTCATGTGCAAAACCACGTGTATGCAAATAGCTGTAATATAAATAATACGTGTAATATAAACACTGATTCGGGAAAATCAATTAAATATTTCAACCCTCGAGACAGTTGTATGCGGCGGGTAAAGGTTTGGCTATCATTACGTCGCACAACAGAAATGATTGCTTCAATATTGACCTAGTCTCAACGAGAGAGTGAACCTACAGCAGCTATGTAGATAGCTCAGTTGTGGGCCGAAGGCCAAGGCCGGGAGACATTGACTCGATCAATTTTATTAGACGATTAAACGAAGAGCTCTAGATAAAAAATCGCTTCGAGTTGCCTACTCAAACTGGCCCTAACGTTGACTGTGTGCTTAGAAACGAACACGTTCTTTTATACATTCGTGCCCAAATATTGTTTCCCGAAATAAAGATATTAGAAGTATGCACAAATCACCTTACAGCTTTATATAATTTTTTCAATCCTTCAGATACACTAACGCTTGCTATTTTTTATTATTTCACATTTGCATATGTTTATCTATATCGAGACACAAAAACCGTCTCATAAATTTTCGCTGTAGTATTTATTAATATTTTGCATTGTGTACGTGCATATCATAAGAGGCGGGCGGCGGGAAGCATCGGGCTATTCGCTCGCAATTGTCAAAGCGAACAAGGCCGTTTTCATTACCTGCCACTCGTTACTGTTTACCGCCAAATACTATTCTATTTCACAATGCTATACCAAGTTTATTTAAATAACAAGAATACTAAATCCAAAAAATTCAAATATTTAAATTTTGATTATTCTATGCCTGTGAACGACGTGCGATTTCTGCTTTAATTAACGGAGTACGTAAAGAATCAGATCTTCAAAGTCTATAGAGAAATTCTTATTTTCCATAAGTTTTACGATTATTACTGACCAACAACCACTGAAGGTAAAATATTTACTTATGTATGAAAATAATATAAAATATAGATCATATTAATCAGAAAATTTTAAAAATGTTTAATTAAATGAGATTTCGTAAAACGAATGCAAAACGAGACGTATAATTTGAAATATGTATATTATTAAACTGGTAAATATCTGGTGATACTGTGCAATTTTACAATAAAGTATACAAAATTAATGATGGTATTTTAGTCGCATTCAATTGATTTTTTTTCACCGTTTCTGTAGGCATGACTGAGAAGTCAATACATTGGAAAATTAGTGTCGCGGAAGCGAGTTTTTATCTATACTAATATTATAAAGAGACAGTTTGTTTGTTCTAACGCGCTAATCTCAGGAACTACTAAACCGATTTGAAAAACTCTTTTTGCATTAGATAACTCTTTTATTGAGGAAGGCTATAGTTTATATAACATCATGCTACTACCCAAGGGGGCGGAGCAATAATCATAAATGCCAAGAAATCGGGCAGATTTCCATTCATTGTAAAACTATATACAGGGTTAAAGGGAAATACGTCACAATCCCTTTAAAGGCTTCTAGTACAGGACATTAGCTATCAAACAACCCCCAAAGCGCTTATGCAAAAGTGTATCGTTTTCGAGTTATCAAGACTTTAAAAATTAATTTAAAAAATTGTATTTCATCAACGCACATTTTAAACCACAGGGGTTGAAAACTTGAAATTTTGGCAGTTGATGCATTTTTTGATGTAAACATCCATTAAGGCATATTTTTGGAAATTCTAACCCTAAAGGGGTAAAATAAGGAATGTAAGTTTATATGAAAGTCTGTCAATTTTAATGTGAAATGAACGAAAAAGTAATATTCAGCTTTAAAATAAAAAAATAATAAACCACGAAAATGCGTATAGAATTAAGATTTTTTGAAGAATGAAGTTTATATGAGGAAAAATTGTTTACGATTAGAATTATTGCAATCTGTATTAATGATCTTCAATTCAATTAAATAAACATTTGTTTTAGTATTTCTTTTTAATTCATTCCGTGTCTGTCATTAGGGGTCTGAATAAATAGCTTAATCGAATATGTTTTTAAAAATCTTTCTTCTTACACATTACTTGCTCATTACGTCTACACTAAAAATGGAAAAATAAAAACTTAAAAAAAAAATATAAACCGACTTCCAGGCACTGAAAAGTAAGAAATAACTAAACAGGGGTTTTCATTTAGAATAGATACCTAATACTTCGAAGACATCGAAAATATCTGATTAGGTATCTATAGTAAATGAAAACTACCAATCAGTAATTTTTAACTTTTTAGTAAGTCAATTTTTATTTTTTTCTTAAAAAGTTTTTATTATCTTAAACTATTTTCCAGTGTATTTTTTTACATTAGAAGATTAAGAGAAAACATTTCAAAAGAAACCATATAGAGAGAGTATCTTTTTTAACGGGTACGTCTTACCCCACTATAATCCTACATTTATGTACGCTAGGTATTGAGGATAAAGCGTGCACTCCGATAAAACCTGGGATGCTATTAAGGAATCATGCATCTGAATGTTATGATCGATGCTCGCTCGCTTCGGCTTTTTGTGAGCGTGACAATTATGCTTGAATACTTTCAGTATTGGTAGTGATGAAACCGGCAGATAAATTTTATTTAGAAATACGCTTATTCATTACTAGCGACTCACCCTCGCTTCGCTCGGGTTCGTCCCTAGTTACGTTTCACTGCTGAACTGGGCTAAACGTTGATAAGTCAGCCTGTGAGTCGCGAGTAGTAAATAAAAATAGTAATTGCGAGTGTACCTTAGGTGATAGACATATAATATTGCGAACTTCCCGGTATAACTTTTTAAGACCTACAATTTTCTAGTACATTGTTTTGATTTATCTCTTAAGGTTCAGCCAGCGTTAGCCATATAAACTTCTAAGGACGACTCGATAGAACCAGTCATTGGGTTTTCCCGCGGGAACGAAAAATGTGCCTGTAGTAAAAGGTATCCTAAATGTTGACTCAAGTGATAAGCTATCACTATACAAAATTTAATTGAAATCGGTTCAGTACTTTTTGCGTGAAACGCGCACATCGATTTAGCTATGTTAGTTTTGCTATAGGTATAGATAAGAATAGGTATTGCGAGTGTACCTTGAGAGATAGACATATACTGTTGTAGATATTTCTGTTGGCCTTTTCAAGATCTACAATTTTTTAGTACATTGTTTTGATGTATGTCTTTAGGTTTAGCCAGCGGAGGGTTCCTAAGGAGGACTCGATAAAACCAGTTATTGCGATTTCCCGCGGGAAACAAAGATTTTCCAAAAGTAAAAGTTATCCTAAATGTTGATCCGAGTAATAAGTTATCAGTTCACAAAATTTCGTTGAAATCGGTCCATTACTTTTTGCGTGAAACGCGTACAGACAAACAGACAAACAGACAAACAGACAAAAAAATTAATAACTATTGTTTTGGGGTCTATATCGTATACAAAATACGTTACAGTCATTGTTTTTAAAAAAATATTTCATGTAGAGATTTCGCTAAGTTACTGCTTTATCTTCTAATATATAAAATTCTCGTATCACAGTTTTCGTTGCCATACTCCTCCGAAACGGCTTGACCGATTTTGATGAAATTTTTTGTGCTTATCCGGTATCTATGAGAATCGGCCAACATCTATTTTTCATCCCCCTAAATGTTAGGGGTAGTCCACCCCTAAATTTTTTTTTTTATTTTTTAATGCAAGCTAGGGACGAACCCGAGCGAAGCGAGGGTGAGTCGCTAGTTATAGTATAGATAACGTACTCGTATAAGAAAACAGTAATATCATTTAATAAAAATAGTTATAGCGAGTGTACTTTAGGAGATAGACATATACCGTTGAGAACTTTTCTGTAGAACTTTTTAAGACCTACAATTTTCTAGTACATTGTTTTGATGTATGTCTTTAGGTTTAGCCAGCGGAGCGTTCCTAAGGAGGACTCGATAAAACCAGTTATTGCGATTTCCCGCGGGAAACAAAGATTTTCCAAAAGCAAAAGTTATCCTAAATGTTGATCCGAGTAATAAGTTATCAGTTCACAAAATTTCGTTGAAATCGGTTCATTACTTTTTGCGTGAAACGCGTACAGACCAACAGACAAACAGACAAACAGACAAAAAAATTAATAACTATTGTTTTGGGGTCTATATCGTATACATAATACGTTACAGTCATTGTTTTTAAAAAATATTTCGTGTACAGATTTCGCTAACTTACTGCTTTATTATAGTATAGATTACTGTTTTTTTATAATTATGTTTATTTTATAATGAGATTTAAATCTATATATGTATATAAAATAAATTTTCCGTTTCCGGCTCACGAGACGTAAACATCACTCTATTGTCGACCGACATTGCATTCAGTTCCGTTTAAAAATAGTAATAACCACGATTTAACAAAGAATCTGTGCACTTAAAAAACTAATATGTTATGGAGTGCCGATTAAAATAACAATTTGCGATATACATATTAATAATTATAAATTGAAGAAATTAACTATAAGGAAAGTTATAAAAAATAACGAGGTTAGTAAACTGTCATGTTCAAATATTGTTAATCGACAAGCACATTGAAAACGCCAAATGCGTCAGTACTGATATCTATCAGCGCCACATCAGTATTGCCAGTAGAAACAAAATTAAACCCAGGAAAAGCATTTCATTACATGCAATTATGAAAATGTAGGAACAATTTCAAATGTTATTTGAAAAAATGAAAATTGAAATGCAAAATTAATCAGCACAGCCAACAAAAAGCAGTATTAACACAATAATGGATATAATGGCTATAAAATTGGAACCTATCCTAACCGGAACCGGAAAATAAAAACTCAAAGTTAAGAGTAGAACACCTTGAGAAAGAGATCGAGTATCTGAATAAGAAAAAGCGAAACAACAATATAGTTATTTTTGGTTTAAAGGAGGAGAATAATTCCACCATAGAACTATTGCACACATTTTGAAAATATTTAGAGAAAGTTTGGGAATAAGTGTGGAAGTGTGGGAGGTGAACAAAATCCACCGCATTGTTAAAACAAATAAGGAGAGCGACAAAGCAAAGTCTTTCTTACTTTCTTTTGTAAATAGTTTGAAGAAGAATGAAATAATGAAAAAGGAAAACCTACTTAAAACAAACGTATATACATTTCAGAGGATTATCCTAAAAAAATATTGAAATAAGAAAAGCTTTATAACCGAAACTAACTGAAGAAAGAAAAAAGGGCATACAGCGTAGATAAATTATGATAAGCTGATTATAAGAGAAAATAAAGAAATAAAGAAAGGAACAAGAGAAGTATCTATGTCGTCTTAATCTAACAGCCGGCCAAGAAAACAACAGACATTTATGTCATTCAAAGAAAATCGCACAAATACTTTCTATACCTATAATGCGAGCTAGACCTAACTCTTTCTCAAACTCAATAGGACATAAACAATAGCAACTAAACATCGGCAAACGGAAAACCCCTCAAAACAAAAACAAAACAGAAAATGAAACAATCAGAATCAGGCCAATCGGTCCAGCCATTTCAGAGATTAGCCGGAACAAACAGACAGACAGGCAGACAAAAATTGTAAAAAATGTTGTTTTGGTATAAGTACCGTGTATACATTCATATGCATTTAGTAAAAAGCGGTTATTTTAATATTAAAAACAGACACTTCAATTTTATTTATCTGTATAGATAATAGGATTAGTACTAAAATATAAATTTGTTTATAGCATGTACGAGGTACTTTAAGGTGTTATTAGTTAATTTAAAACTTTGTACAGTAATAAAGGCTTATTTTATTTATTTTAATTTTTTTATGTATATAAAAATCGTTTCCAATCGGCTGAAGCGATTTTGATAAAACTTTCAGGCAATCCAGATTGCGTGAAAGTTTCAGCCCAAAGGATGCGCCTGTGAAGTTTGTGGTCATTTTTATTTTATTGACTGATAGGTTGTTTATTAGGTCCATTTCTCTGGCTTTTTCAAACAGGCCATGAAGGAATTTATATAGTACTAGCAGAACACGCGGCTTCGCTCGCGCTAAAACTACAAAAAAAGACTAAAAAGATAGGTTTCATACAAACTTTAATCCCCTTATGGGATGAAGTTCGAAAAATACTAAAACACGTATTTATTATATTGCATGAAGAGCATCAAGTTTTTAAGTTTCAAGTAATTCTGATCATAAATATTTTTTTGGGTTGTATAGTGTCTCGTGTTTTCCCGTGGGAATGAGATAATTTCTCGCAGTAAAAAGTAGCCTATATTACTCTCCAGCCCTCCAACTATCTCCACACAAAAATCTCGTCAATTCGTCACTGTATTTCGACGTGAAAGAAGGACAAACAAACAAACACACTTTCACATCTATACATATTATAAAACTGTAACTGATCGCTGTCTGTACATGAAAGATATTTGAGAAAAACTATTATTGAGGATCTTTATTAACGCAATAGAACCCAAACCAATGATTTTTAGTTTTTTTATCTGTTCGTCGGTTTGTCTGTTTGTGCGCGCTAATCTTAGAAACGGTTTAACCGATTTGGGTGCGGATTTCCCTAATGTATTGTAGTAAGCTTTACTTAACATTTAGTATTGGTTTTATTTCAATCGGTTCCTAAATAAAAAAGTTATGTCAATTTAAAGAATTATCTAGCGAACACGAGTGAAGCGTGGGTGAGCCGCTAGTTTATAATATTAGTGTGTACTTTTAAATATTATATTTTCTGCTACCTCACTTCTTTTCTTAATAAAATATTCTTGTTTAGTTTTATCCTTGGGGCTCTTTTTATGCTGAGATTGTTTCTATTCTATCTCTTATAATTATTTGTTTTATTTATTCAATCTTGTCTTGGTAAATTTAGTGTTTTACTTTTATAGGTATATTATGCTTCGTAATATTAGTATAGATAATTTCTTATCCTAAATAACTTTTAAGCATACATATATTATGTAAGTTGTAATTTTATGAAATTTATTGTAATTCGTATTTAGCTTTAAAATATTTACGATCAGAATTACACTTGAAACTTAGTACAATTAAAATACAAACTTTTCAGTTCAATTAAATAAATATAAGTTTTAGAATTTACTTAAATTCAGCCCCATGCCACCTAAGGCTGGTGTAAAATATGAGATGAAAGTTTGTATGAAAATTTGTGGTCTTTAATGCGAAATGGACGGAAAGTAGTATTTAGCTCCAAATAAACCATTAATATAAAATATTTATAATAGGTTTTTCCAAATACTTTCTTAGATTTACGCGAATATTTCACATTTCAAATAAAACTATCTTTTTAGATTATTTCCCGGATTTATTTTGATTTTTGGTTTCCGACGTTTCGAATACTTTACAGTTTACATCAATCATGGTCACGGGAGAGACTAAGGTTTTAGACGTCTCAAAGGCGTCATATACTTATTACAGACAGTGCCTACCCACAATTTTACAAAAATGATTTTAAAAATTCAAAAATGGCACCAGATTACTTTACAATCAATATTTGTTGATTTTAATCTATATATACATAAAATGCTTTGTCCTGACTGACTGATCGATCAACGCACAGCCTAAACCGCTGGTCGTAGAAACGTGAAATTTAGAGGACATATTCCTTATACAATGTAGGCATCCGCTAAGAAAGGATTTTTCTAAATTCATCCCCTAAGAGGGTAAAATAGGGTATAAAAGATTGTATGAAACTCTGTCATTCGTAGCGCGAAATGCACGGAAAGTAGTATTTAGCTTTTAGGTAAAAAATAAGAAATATGTGTATTAGATTTTTTTCAAAATTCATCCCCTAAAAGGGTAAATGGGGGTAATAAAGTTTGTATGGGTAAACGATTATTTATGATCAGAATAACTTGAAACTTGGTATCAATGCTCTTCAATATAATTAAATAAATACGTATTTTAGCATTTTTTTAATTTCATCCCATAAGACTGTCAAATAGGGGATGAAAGTTTGTATGAAACTCTGTAATTGATACACGGAAAATGGTATTTACCTTTAAAATGAAACAATACAAATATCTTTTTTTTCGAAATTCATCCCTTAAAAGGGTAAAAAGGGGTTGTGCTGTTTATATGAGGAAGAAATGCTTATGATCAGAATTACTTGAAACTTGGTACTAATGCTCTTCAATACAATTGAATTAACATGAATTGTAGTTTTGTTTTTAAATTCAAAATAAAAAATTGAATATATTTAAATAGAGTAACATGGCTCAAGTTCTCTGTAAGTGCACACTTACTGTGTGGGATATAAAGTAGAGTAAATTTATTTACAGAATATACGCTTAACATCTTATACATATTTTTGCAAGTAATAAAGTATGTATTGAGTAAAAGTTTATTTTTTTCGTAATTTGATCGCGGGCGAAGCCGCGGGTTCTGCTAGTTAAAAAATAAAATGATAATCTCTGGAGAAAATAATAGATAATAATTAAAATTATTTTATTAAAATATGTTGTGTGAATTAGTTTCAAATTGGCCGACTTTGCTATAACTATAACGCACTATACTGTATTCGCCGAATGAACCAAGCACTGAGATTTTGCGCATGCACATGATTCGTTGGAGATAAGACGCTTAGGCCGCGATTACAATGCAAGTCATAGTTAGTCCGTCGTTGCATTCTGTACCGTTCAGACGTTTCTCGTATAATTACCTGATTTATTATCAATGTAGGAGATGACAGTGATACGGCGGAAAGTGAAAATTAATAAATAATGTATATAAATATTTAACAATAAAGTTAATTTTACTTTAATGTTGATTTTATTTTATTGCAAATTAGTAATAATTCCTCACTAAAGCATTAGCAACATGAATGAGCCCTATGACTTCAAACCCGTTGCAAGCGTTACTGGGCGGAGCTAGGTAGTTTTCTGTCCTTATCAGTTTGTATGCAAATGGGGGACAGAGAAAGCGCTTTGCATGGTTCACTCCGTGAATAGAGTATAATCCGCACTTACTGGATAGGGTATTTAGACAATACGCCGACCGAAGTATTGTTAATCTAGTTATGGTTCTCGTCTGATGAAGTTGTGGTGAGATATTGAGAGGCTGCGGGGCATGTTGTAACGCTGTAACATGGCTTACGCGCTCCGATACCTGCATTTAATACGTCGGACAAATGAGCTTGCTGCAGTAGTGCTTGCTAAAAGCACATTGGTAGTGCATACATATAGCAAAAGTGAAACATAACGAAATCCATATGAAATTGGAATTGTTTTTTAACCGACTTCAAAAAGGAGGAGGTTCTCAATTCAACTGGTATTTTCTTTTTACGTATGTACACCAATTACACTGAAATTTATGATCCGATTCGCATGATTCTTCTTTAGTTTGATGCGGAAAAGTTGCCATTTGGTCCCATAAAACTAACATAATTTGGCCCAGTAGTTTTTATTTTGTATGATTTGACAAGCCCAATATGTGATAATCGGTTTTTATAGCAAGAATTATTAGTGTCACTAGTAAAAGCGAATTTTAGATTGTCAGTCTTCATACTTTGCTACTACTATTGTCTACCCTAAAAAGGGAAAAATAAAAACTTTTAAGAAAATAATAAAAACCGACTTCAAAAAAAGCATTAAAAAGTGTAAAATAACTGATTGGTATATTGGTATATTGGTGGCCGATACAAATCAATGCACACCGACTTCGAAAATATCTAATTAGGTATCTATAGGAAATGAAAACTACCAATCGGTTTTTATTTTTTTCTTAAAAACTTTTTATTTTCCAGTACTAATTATGGTTCCTTTAAAAACGAATCGTTACATAATTGTATTTTATGATCCAAAATTTGCCGTTTGTCGAGAAAATTGTCATACAAAGAAAAGATTATCTTCTCTAGATAATCTGTTTTCAATAATCGACTAAATTATACCTGCCGGCTAACAATCGCTGATATCAATGCGAGTGCATGTTTTATTCCTAATAATAGTTAAAGCTGTCATTAACATCAATTTTCTTTGTTTGCATTTGTTGCATCCTTTTGTTTGCATTTCCAATTATTTCTCATTTTGTATGAAGCTTCGCGTAGTTAGCAACTGTGTTAAAACATTACACATACAAGCTGTAGGTCAATCCATGTGTATATACTATACTACTATTTCAATTTATCTATATCTATAATATAATATGATATTATATATTATATTTGCAAAGCACAAAGAAAATGAATATATATAAAGAAATACTACTTTGTTGTATGTGCAAAAAGTAATAAGTAAATATTTGTGTACACAACATAAAAGCACACAAATCAATTTCTGCCCGTCAGGTGCACTTTTATACCGTCCATTAGAGAATGCTTTTTGTGCAAAAAAAAATCAATAAAATCATGGCTCTATTGAAAATGTAAAAAATTGGGAAAATAAAACTTGGCTGTCCAATGGAAGATAGATAGCTATCTAGGCATTTCCTACGCTACATTGGCTAGAAGCTTTCTATGGCATAAAATGTTCAGCGAAATAATCCATCACATACGAGCAATAAGCAACAAAGACTATTTCACATGTCGAATATGAAACGAAAAGTCCGCGAAAGAAAAATGTAAATTCATGAGTATGGCATGCGAGAAATATTATTTCAGAATCACTCGGGCTTTGCTTCAGAATTTCCGTATCGAAGTCTCTAAATGTGGAAATTTTGTATTCACTAGTAGGTGCTTACCTCCATATAATGTGTGGTTAAGGAATGCGGAGTTAAGACCCACACAATAACTACTTGCCACACGAAATCTTAAGATGTTATCGAAACAATGTGGTTCATAAAATTTATTATAAAGCAATCCAATCAATGAAAATTTGTCTCAAGGAAAAATTCTAAAATTAGCGGGTACGTAAAACCTTATAAAATATAAGCTTTCGAAACACCGGATCGCTTGTAAGAGATGTAAAGCAAAAGTTTATTGAAAACAGAGTGGTCCACAGTAGACTTTGTGTTACAACTAAAAACTTAGTTTACTGAAACGTTTCCCAGTTAAACTTGTTTTTATACTGTTGTCTTGTTACTTGAAGTATTTAAGAAGGAAAGATTATCCCGGCGGTGCACAATGCAGCTTTATCTTCACTAACAAACCGCTGATTGCCCGGTTAGGAATGCACTGAAGACACTGCGACGATCAGTTCCTAATCTGTACTACTAATATTATAAAGAGGTAAAGTTTGGGAGTTTGTGAAGTTGTAGGGGGTAATCTCAAGATCTACTGAACCGATTTAGATAAAATTTGGTAAGAAGATAGTTTAAGACCCTGGGAAGGACATAGGATCCTTTTTATCCAGGAAATCATCCCTTAAGGAGGTGAAACTGGGGATGAAAGTTTGTATGGGGAATCAACCTAGGGACGACCCCGAGATAAGCGAGGGTAAGTCGCTAGTCTCAAATAAATCTTAGGATTTCAATGGCTCACTTACAATATTGTTCCATTGGGTAACATGATTGAATTAATTTAATTAGAGTAAGAAGAAGCACTAAAAATTAGATTTTCACCTAAAATCGCAATTAAGTTTGTTATGATTTTTATAGTAGATGACCATATACCAGCGGTCGGCAACCCGCGGCCCGCGGGCCGCATGCGGCTTTACTTCTTTATGCGAGCAAACTTTTTCAATCCTTAATTACCGAAAAAATAAATATACTTCTCGTCTCACAGATCAGCATTTAAGAGACATTTTACGAATTGTAACTACTAACATGAAAGCTGAGATACTTACAACAAATAACCGCTCAAATACAGCCTCAATCGTTACACTGAAGTTTGTAGTTATATATTTTGTTGTATATGTTTGTATTATTTTTTGCTCATTTCTATAAATAAGACACAAATGAAATGTTTTTTTTTTTGTTTTTAATATCACCCGTGCAGCCCGCCTTTACTAGATATTGCCACCACGTGGCCCCTACCTGCTGAAAGGTTGCCGACCGCTGCCATATACGAACAGCAACACTCTTAATTATACACAATTTAATTACGTCGGGTCTGTGTAACATAACTTAATTTCGTTGGATAATTATCAAATCGGGCAAAATCGGAAATAGTCGTTTCTTTTCGTTTTACCTTAATGCGACGACATGTAGACATTCTATTTCTTAATATCTAATGACATTAATAATATATGTTACTGTTCATAGGAATTCCATGTACGGGACTAAAAGATTTTATCGACTATCATAACCACATTTAAATAAAACAATTATATGTAATTATTATTTTATTTACATTTTTAGTTTAACTGAATTTAGTATGTACTAGCGACTCACGCTCGCTTCGCTCGCGTTCGTTTACGCGGTTAGCTATGTTTATACATAAATAGTAGCTTGCTACTCCTAAGATATTCATTTAATTTATATATGGATTTACCCTCGCTTTGCTCCGGTGCGTACGCCGTACGCGGATTTTGTTCACAATTTTATGTTTTTTTTTTTTCGCGGAACCCTGATTCTTTTTCTAAAATAAAAGTAGCCTAAGTTACTCCTTATAACATCAGATATTTGCCAGTGAAAGTCCCGTCAAAATCGGTCCAGCTGTTTCGGAGATTAGCCGGAACAAACAGACAGACAGACAGACAAAAATTGTAAAAAATATTGTTTTGGTATATGTACCGTGTATACATCCATATGGACTTAGTAAAAATCGGTTATTTTAATATTACAAACAGACACTCCAATTTTATTTATCTGTATAGATAAATATTGTTATTTAATTTGTGGTGAGAAATGAGTTTTCTATTCTATTATATTCTAATCACGCATAAACAGTTCCTACTGTAACTGTAACAGGACTACAGCCAATAGCTGAAATCGTATCCGCCACGCTTTCGCTGACTCGCATTTCCTCCACCGTGTTCCAGCACATTTTGTTGCTTCTTAACGATTCCCAAGTAGAATACACCAGATTTCATACATTGGTCTGATTACGCACCTCAGCGGGATCCCAATTGAAAATCATTTGTGCCCAAAGATTCTCAATGGGATTTAGATCGGGGACTTTTTTGTTGGCCATTACAAGATTTCGATATCAGGATGACTTGCCAACGATTCTTACACAACTTGAGATCTATGAATGGCACTATTGTCCTGAGCAAGATAAATAGTGTCTTCAGGGTAAGCTAAACGAACGGTCGGTAAAAAACATCCCTAAAAAGTGTCTTATATTGATGTCCATTCATCCGGCCACTCACTTCAACAACTTCCCCTGGAACCATTGAACACACCCAATCTTAAAAACTGGGTTTTTTATTCTTCTACTTGACCCATTAGGTAAAGTATTAACTTCTACATAACGTTCCGTGCAGGAATTTTATCAAATTATTGTAATTTATTGTAGATTTTGAAAATTATTTTAAAAGATCTTGTGTAAAGTAGACAAATTGACATCAAGATTTTTGTTTTTAAATTTAAATTGCATCCATGATCCGTGCATGTTTTATTTAGAAAAAGTTTAAAAAGAGTTGTAATACGACCTTATGAAGAATTATTACCTGGAAAATTTATGAATACACTGAAAAATATTAACATATATCTATCCCTTTCGAACAGTGATAATTTCTCTCGGTTGCGTCTTTAATGGGCAGTTAAGTGTGTTGCTGTTTGTACATAATTATCTATTAAACGAGCAATTCTTGTATATTTATATCTTTATTTATTTATACCAGCGATCTCGGAAAACGCGTGTTTTTGAGTTTTCATGCAGTTTTCTTTTTCATTATTCTACGCAGAATATGATCGATAATTTCTTACACTCAGACATAAGCATTGTAGTCAAGCGACCAAGGTGCAAGATTAACAAATCAATAGGTGTGTCTGAAATCGAAGCTCGATCGGATACAAGGTTTTACTTTTTTTTGTAGTTATTCAAGTTTTTAGTTCTTTTTATCTGAAAAATACGATAAAACATAAAAGAACTCCGAGCGAAGCTCGGTCGCCAGGTACTTATAAAGTAAAAGTGATAATTCAAAATAATCAGCTTCTGAGCGTCTTAAAAGCTGCCAAGACACGCTTAGTAAACAACGCCTTACTTCTTAATTCTCATATTACAGATCAATTTTTAACAAAATTGTTGTCCAATATTATTCAAAAGAACTTTATATACATTATACACTTTTCTATTCAAAGTCAGTATGGTATTAAAATATTATAGAACAAAGTCAATTTTGTTTTCATTCCAATATTTAACACTTAAAGCGACTCGCTGAAATAAACGTTGCCGTGTGCCCCGACACAGCCCCACCTGATTTTTAATTATTATTTTTGGTGTAATGACGTTACACACTTTCCACTACGCGGCAATACATTCTTCGAGTCCTTGATTTACATTATCTCGGGAGAGAGACGTCTCTGTAGATGAAGACACGTCTCATAAATACTCCTCATATCTAAGCCCATAAACGATGTTGTCGTTTCTCGCTTGAACCCATATGACCGCCTGGAATGCCATTGGAGCGGATTTTACCGTCTCGTGCACTTATTTATTAAATAATATTTTTATTTGCCAATATAATATAATCCTTAAAGGTGTATTATGATAAAAATATACAATTAGAGATTATGAGTAATCCGTCAGGATTACTTTGAATGAATTGAAAAAAAAACATGATCATTATTTATTAGTTTTATTATAAAACTAGCAGAACCCGCGGCTTCGCCCGCGATCAAACTTTATTACTTGCAAAAATAAAGAAAACAAATTTTATTTTAGCGATCGTAACTCAAAATATCCAGTATCTCTTTTTATCGTTAAAAGATGTTACGCATATATTCTGTAAATAAATTTACACTTTAGGTATTTAGCAAGCTCCACTACCTGTATTTTTTGCACATTTTTCTACTCTCCATGTTTCCAAAAAGCCGAAAAGTTATACATAATTTTCCTTTGGATTTGGAATAATTTCCGTTCTCTACTTTATATCCCACACAGTAAATGTGCACTTACAGAGAACTTGAGTCATGTTATTCTATTTAAATATATTCAACAACTCCAACTTCACCGCCCAGTTTTACGCACTTAGGAGCTGAATTAAAAAAAAATCTAGAATACATGTTTATTTCATTGTATTGAAGAACATTAATATTAAGTTTCAAGTAAATCTGATCATAAACAATTTTTTTCCTCATATAAACAGCACAACCCCCTTTTACCATTTAAGGGATGAATTTCGAAAGAAAAAAAAAGATATTTGTATTGTTTTAGTTGTCATTTTAAAGGTAAATACCATTTTCCGTACATCAATTACAGAGTTTCATACAAACTTTCATTCCCTATTTGACAGCCTTACAAAATGAATTTCAAAAAATGTTAAAATATGTATTTATTTAATTGTATTAAAGAGCATTAATACCAAGTTTCAGGTAATTCTGATCATAAATAATTGTTTGCCCATATAAACTTTATCACCCCCTTTCACCCTATTAAGGGATGAATTTAAAAAAAAATCTAATACAGATATTTCTAATTTTTTATTTTAAAGCTAAATACCAATTTCTGTGCATTTCGCGTTAAGGATGACAGAGTTTCATACAATCTTATATCACCTATTTTACCCCCTTAGGGGATGAATTTCGAAAAATCCTTCCTTAGCGGATGCCTACATTGTATAAGGAATATGTCCTCCAAATTTCACGTTTCTACGACCAGCGGTTTAGGCTGTGCGTTGATCGATCAGTCAGTCAGTCAGGACAAAGCATTTTATGTATATATAGATAATGAATTTAACTTAAAAAAATGCCTCATGAACTCAATTGCATCCTAAAACCTAAAAGCCATAAATCAGTTACTTAGCAAAACAAACTAGATTTAGAACATAATCTGTAAAATATTGTTGAGTGACCCCTGTGAAAATATTTCCGGTAATCATGGCGGTTAATAGGTTAGGAAAACAAAACCAGAGCTCTATTCTTGCATTATACGTTCCCACTTGGCGCGTTTCCCGCCGGAAGCTATTTAGAAGGCCTTTCTCGAGAGTCGTATTAAAGCCAAGCAAACGTCGCGGTCGCTTAGTTTGTATATACGCCACTACTTACTGTTACAACGAGCGACACAAAGTGCCCCTAGCACGTCTGAGCGCGATTATCCCCGTATGTCTTCAATTTTATTGCGGCTTTTACGTATAAACTGCTTTGAGATGTATGTATATTTAAATAGTCAATTTTCATTACAGATTTGGGTCACACTTAAAAGTAATAGTTAAAGTTATAAATAGTTTTAGTTGTTACAACTATGTGCTTTGGTATTTCTATTATTATTATTGACTAGCGATTCACCCTTGCTCCGCTCGGGTTCGTCCCTACTTACGTTTTAACGTTTAGTATTGATTTCTCAGAGATGAGATATTTTCCCGCAGTAAAAAGTATCCTATATGTTGACTCGGATAATCAACTATCATCATACCAAATTTCATCAAAATCCCTCCCAGTGGTGTTCCGTGATGCGGTAACAGACAGACAGACAGACAAAAATTCTAAAAACTATAGATTCAGTCTCTGTATCGATAATAATATCTATTTCAATAATATTTTCTATAAAAATATTCATTGTACAGATTCGGCTTAGTTACAATTTTATTATATGTATAGATTACTTTTAATGCAGTGAAGTCTAACTTTAGCCGTCGTACTGGTTTATATTAAAACTAGCAACTCACCCTCGCTCCGCTCGGGTTCGTCCCTAGTTATGTTTTAACGTTTAGCTCAGAGATGTGATATTTTCCCGCAATAAAAAGTATCCTATATGTTGACCCGGATAACCAGCTATCATCATACCAAATTTCATCAAAATCTGTCCAGTGGTTTTCCCGTGATGCGGTAACAGACAGACAGACAGACAGACAGACAGACAGACAGACAAAAATCCTAAAAACTATAGATTTGGCTTCTGTATCGATAATAAAGTCTATTTCAATAAGATTTGCCAAAAAATATTTAATGTACAGATTCGGCTCAGTTACAATTTTATTATATGTATAGATATTAATAAACTTTAAATACTTGAGTTTAAAATAATTTACATGGATATATGTAGGTACAATTACAAAATGCGTGAAATTTAATGTGTAAAGAGGTAAAGGTATATAAGTATTATACTTACTAAGTTAAATACAAAACTTAGTAAGTATAATACACAATATTAAATAACATTTAAACTGGATACAAGTATTTAGATTTAGGTTATATTTTTATAATGAACTCATGAATTTCAGCACAAGGTTAACGAATTTTAATTTTTCACAAGCACTTTTGAGATTTTCAAGTGCTCCATTTAGCTATATCAGAGAAGTACAATTTATTACATATAGGTTAAGGGAAACAATGCCTTCATTATAAAACAACATATAATAAAGCGTCTTCGCAATATTCCTTAATCATTATAATCTGCGTGTAAGCAGATTATAGCGTGATTAAATATCTTTTAGCATTCCTATATACGTATGTATAAGACGATCTGTTTTCATCAAAAGATTACTATCAGCAAAGATCAAGGCCGCAATAGCACGAATACTGTCAATGCAATATTTTATGCATATACGATATACATGTGTACGTATGTCGGTACCTACTCGTATTTTGTGTGGGCCGGCTGCGGCTTCACACCTCGCATCCGAGCAAATATTATCGGTTGCAGCTTGCACTTGCGCCGCAATAACAACAATATTTGTTATGGACATCGACGCTACAGGGGCATACTGTCGATTACTAAAATACCGTGTGCTAAATTATATTTGCGACAGATTTTTGAAATCTATCTGTGCTTTTGTTTTAATTTTAAATTATTTTCATTAAAATTGTGTCAAACTCCTAGTGATATTAACAAATATCGCAGTGACATAGGCCTTTGAAATCGAACTTATAACTAACTAAAAGATCCCCTGCTTTATACAAGCGTGCATAAAGAGGTGATCTGAGGATGCTTAAAGGGGTATAAAGTTTAAACAATTTATACACTATAATAATAGATACACTGAGCTGTAGTTAGCTAAAAAAATCTGTAACAAGTATCCAAGTTAATTACATTCATTGCATTAGATATTGATTTCTCTTTTACCCTATTGTGAAGGTTATCAGATCAGTCGTTATTTACTCCATCCGTATTCATTTATTGAAAACGAGATGGTAGTTTCCGTAATTAAATTTCTTATTTTAGAAGAAAAGCATGACAAGAGAAGGTCATGCTTAGACTATAAAATTTCACTCATTAAGGTGTCATGGTTGCTGCCTTTTAGCTTGTTTTTCAAAATGAAGTAATTATCCATTAAATTACCTTTTAAAATTTGTTTTGCAGTTAAGTGGACGTTGCCAGGGCTTTTTATTATAAATTCGTCCAAATAAACTGTTTTATTGCTACAAATGAATACAAATTCAATCTGAGAATAAAATGGAAAAGTTATTCAAGAATAATTAGTTCATTATTACTCATTTTATATACATATATTTATTCATACACCATTGCTATTTAATTTTGTGCTTTTTAAATCTTACATATAATAAAACTGTAGAGGTCGAATGTCTGTACATAGAAAAAAAATGCTAAAAACCAAGACAGGGTTATGTAAGAAGAGAAATGAAACAAATCCAGGTTTTTATTCAATTTTTTTTTGTTTCTCTGTCTGTTTGTAAGGGCTAATCCCCGAAATTGTTCGACCGATTTGAATGAAATTTTGCACGGTGGTACCTTGTAGCCCCGGTCAACGTCTTAGATATTAAAATTTACAGTAATATAGTTCATGCATCAGAATAAACAAATAAGCTACTTTTTATCTCGGAAAAATGTACGGTTCCCGTGGGATAGATTTGTTTTTGATTGTTTAGAGGCGAACCCGAGCGAAGCGAGAGTGAGCCGCTAGTTGTAAATAGAAAACTTTCAGTTAAGCATTAACACTACTAGTAGGAGATCCTGATCTATGTAGTGGACCGCTCACTTGAAAATAAAAGACTTGTAGAAAATGCCATCATACGTTTAGAGGCCTCTTTCGAACACATTACCTGACATCCAGGTACAAATAGGTAAATTGAAATAGTGGATTGCTTGTATCGTTTTCCGGAAAGAACTAAGTATCAAAATGTAAATAATTTTATAACAAATTGTTTTATAACATATGGTTGTTATACCAGAACATCTCCAGACTAGAAGTTTTTTAGTAAAAAATAGCGTCGAGCAAATTTTTGGTGACTCAGAATTTTGTTACTAAACGTTAAAACGTAACTAGGGACGAACCCAAGCGGAGCGAGGATGAGTCGCTAGTTTTGTTTAAATAACATATAAGTAAGTACACGTGACGTCACTCAATCATTTCCGTGGAGGATAACATGCAGTTATAAATACTGTTTAACTATAAAGTATCAACATTACTTTCTCAGAATATATGAACACTATATCCGCAACAGCTGTTATTCGAAATATTATATCTAGTCTTAAGCAAAATCAATCAAACTCCATCTTTCATCTCGATTCTCGACTAATAATCTTGAAAGCAAAATGAATTACTTTTTTAGATGTTTTCTTTCGTTAAAATATGTAATTTGGTTTCCGATAATTTAAATGATAAACATTATGTTAGCATATAAGGAATATCCTTATCACTACATAATATAAAACAAAGTCGCTTCCCGCTGTCTGTCCCCCTATATATGCTTAAATCTCTAAAACTACGCAACGGATTTTGATGTATTTTTTTTTATAGGTAGAGTGATTCAAAAGGAAGGTTTATATGTATAATACATGCATAATATAGTGGAGAAAAAATTGATAATTTTAGAGGTTTCTAATGTGATGTCGTAAATAAACACATTTTTTTGCGCTTACATTGCACATTCGGACTAAACTCTACGAGATAGATCAAAATATTGTACACCTTAAAAAGGTCTACAAAAAAGTCCGCAATGGCATATCTCTATTTCTTAAGGATAACATACTAAATTCAAGCTAGGGACGAACCCGAGCGAAGCGAGGGTGAGTCGCTAGTATATGTTATAAGTAAATGTGAACGTGTGTTTGTTCCTTGTTTAGTTTGTCGATAAACAAGTTTGACTTTAACTAATATGCCATAGCGGATCGGCGTAATACAAATACATTAATTGTTTATTGGCCGGCGCTTTGCGGATTTTAACCCGGTACATAAAATTGTTTCGGCATATTAACATGTCGCTTTGGGCGGCGCGCGACGGTAACGAGGACGTGTCACTAATTTGTAATATCCAATAGCTAAAGATGAATATACATATGGAAATCACATTCTATTTAACAGCTTGTAAAGTTTAAAAAACGAATGTTACAGGGGCAGCGCATTGCCTGGTTTGTGACCATGACATCTGTCCATTGATGTCATATCATAGGTAAACATACTTGCATTGCATAGCATTGAGAGCAGCTATAAACTCTCGTAAGTAAGCTCACTCAAAAGTGTCTTATAACTATATATACTTGTATTGACTCGTAGGGATATTTTTAAAGTTAAAAATATATAATAATATATTTTTTTATAAACTCAATAATTCGCTAATACAAACGCAGTCTATACACATCTTCTTTAAATTGTTTTTCTTTTTTTTTTTTGCTAAGTCTCATGAAATAACCAGTTTTGTTGCTAATAAAAATAAATAAAAAGCTTCAGAGTATATCCTTAACACGGACAAATATCGCCACCTGGCCGCCTATCTTGCCAACTTTATAGGGCGGCCAGGGAGAACATAATAACACGTTATGATCGTGACACCTAATTTCTTGTTTCGCTTTTTATACTAACATCATTGTTATATCCTAGAATCACACAGGTTATGTTTTCTCAAATTACCTACATACTCCAACGACTGAAAGCGTGTAAATTACTGTCGTCTACAAAAATAGATGAAACAATTGAAATATGATAGATATTGGTGGTAACTCTAGGTGAGGCTAATATCTATACTCGAAAGCTACATCAAGAGACTTCCGCTAAACGTAACGTTGAAGTACAACATCCGGTTGCCCATGAGTATTGAGCACCTATATATTTATATGCGAAGTTTTTTGTTTTAATATTTAAAGTTATTACCATACCAAAAATAAATGCTTCATTTATAGAAAAAAAAAACATAAATGTCAACCTAAAAAACAACGATTAAAATGTAATAAGAATCAGAAATAATAAAAGTGCATCTATTATTATTTGTAAGATGGATAGCCAATACATCTATTAAGTTGTTTTATTGTTCGGTTTCGACCAAACTTCGCCACGCTATTAATTTACGCGTATTCGTGAATTTCAGTTATCTCCGACCTCAGATATGGACTATGATATAGGGTTGTAACTGTATTGATTTTTGTGCTTAAGTAAAAAAAAAAAAAAATAATTTATCGTATTGTATATGTGCGACTATCCCAGATTTTGCCGGTTATTTTTGATCGATTTCAAAAAAGTGGAAAAACTCAATTTAACTACATGTTTTGCATTTTACGACAATTTTACGATATTTTCACCATATGTAAATCGATTTTGATTATTTTTACATATAAGACCCCCCCCCCCCTCCCCCTTTAGGGCAAAAAATTTTAAAAATCGTTCCTATAATACTTTCTTAGATTTACGAGACTATAGGACATTTTAAATAAAACTATCGTTTCAGATTATTCCGCGGATTTATTTTGATTTATGGTTTCCGACCTTTCGAATACTTATCATGTTCACAGGAGAGACTGAGGTTTTAGACGTCTGAAAGGCGTTATATACTTGTTACAGACTTGTCTGTAATAAGTATAGAACGTACAAAAATTGAACCTATATCTAAGTCGTTATAGGAATAAAGAGCGCCAAAATTTCTCTTAAGTATATTTTGTTATCATTTAGATTTGATTTATTGCTTACTATTCTTACATATCATTTAGAGGTGTGCTTAAATAATATTGGATGGTAAAAATAAACGTTCTTACTAATGTTTGAGATATTTGATGTCCCCGAAGTTGTCGGCTACACAGCCCTAGCCTATACATATATCAGGTCAGTTGTCGCAAGTGTCGAGTCGGCTCGCGATTCAATTGGGACTAGTCATGTGTAAAGGTAGAATTAACTTTAACTAAATTGATTCTAATATAAGATTGAATTTCAGTCTACAATATTTCATGTAGGGCTTAATTTGATTTATTTATTTACTGTCGTCTGTCGCTTTAAATCTACAAATTTAGCTCTTTGTTAAGTTTCTTGATATTGCGTGCTGGGCAAAAATACATGTGCTTTTGCTTTGACTATGTCCTCTAGAACAGAATGTTATAAAATACATACATAGAAAAATTATCACAAAATATTTATTTAAATTAAAAGCATATAATGTGTGTAACATTTTTGTAATGTACGGCCCGTGTTATGAAGTGAAATTACTCCGTAGCGTTAATGTTTGAATTGATAAACCTACATACATATATAATAAAGGTTTAATTGCTTTATATACATTATATATAATGAAACATCTATTCCGCACATGAGCATTTCTATTAAATTAAAATTAATAGTATTTTTTTTAAACAAGCTTTTATTTAAATGCTCTAAAAGAAAAATTAACTTTAAAACCCAACAATTTATTACATTACACAATTTATATGATATAAAAGCCTGTCGCGTGATTTACCTATTTTTAAATAAATATGAAAGTATTAAGACCCTAACAAAATGAAATAGGGGTTGAAAATTTATATGGGAGGTCCATCATTTTTGAAGTAAGAAATATGAAATTTCACATACATGCTACTATACATGCTACTATATATTTCATATACGAATTTGAGCGTTTTTGAAAATTTTGCCCTAAGAGGGTCAAATAGGGGTCGGAAGCTTATATGGAGAGTCCGTCACTTTTGAAGTAAGACGAATGAAATTTAATATTAGAGCTTCTCAGCAGAAATAAATACATACGTATTTTATCGTTTTTGGAAATTCAACTCCAAACGGGAGAATTAGGGTGGAAACGTTACTATAAAAATGGAAGAGAAAGGGCTGATCTGCTTAAAATTTACTAATTGTGTTTCCTGATTGACCTGATAAACAAACTACAAACATGTTTTTCAAAGTTTTTCAAAATTCCACCCCTTAGACGAGCAAAGGGGTGGCGATTTATTTTTGCTTTGAGGGGTTAGCACGTTTGTATGACATATTCGCTTTACATGTGAGTTAAAGGCCATGATTCTTATGTCGCATTGCATACGAGTTGTATTATTGGCCTCTCTTCTCTTCCTCTATCTTTAAAAAGACAGAGTAAGAAATGTGCCAAAAATAGAGGTTGTCGAGCTTGCTAAATACTTAGAACGAAAATTAATTTACAGAATATACGTAAAATATCTTTTCAGATACTGAATATTTTGAGTTACGATCACTAAAATTCTTGTTTTTCATAATATCTTTAAAAAAAATGAAACGCGAACTTATTTTTGCAATTAATAAATATGTATTGCGAAAACATAGAAATTTTATTTGTATGTAGATATGTTAGTAAAAACAACACAATATTGGGCGATACGGAACTCTCGATGTCACAATGATAGATATGTCACAGAGAGCGCGAGTCACAATCATACTTATTCACAATCATACACATTTGAAAATCATTACAGCCATCAAATTATTACTAATGGCATAAAGCCAAAAAGATTTTTTTGTAATTTTCGGGCGAGCGAAATCGTAGGTTCTACTAGTATATTTAGCATAGTTATATAATGATGTATAGATTCTCGATAGTTAGGCATAGGCAACCGCATTGGGAACCGGGTGAAGTGGGTTCAAATCCCGAGTCTCGCACCTTTAATATTTTCAAGTCCAAATCATTTCCAACATGATTACCATTTGTCTCACGATGAAGGAAAACAATGTGATGAAACCTCATGTCTGAGAGAACCTAACAAGTCTTCGATACACATGTGAAGTCCAACAACCTGTACTTGGCCAGCGTGGCGAACTAAGGCCTGATTCCCCTCGTATTGAATGGAGGCCCATGCCCAGCAGTGTGATATAAAAAAGCACTGAATACATACCTACACGATAGGTATAAATGTATGTGTTAACTTAGTGAATAAAGTTTATCACTAGTAAACTTTTCGGGAAAATGTAGTTTCTTTGTGACACACGATATACGTGGTGGAAGTTACAATACGTTCGTTATATTTTGTTGCGTCTGTAATTAAATAACTTCGGTGTTTATTATACATCTACCATATTTTTATTAAAAACGAGCTTTCATTTTAAGAAAACAAGGACAACTATCCGTTATAATAAAAAAAAACATATATACGGTCGAATTGAGAACCTCCTCCTTTTTGGAAGTCGGTCGGAAAGCTCTCGAAATTGAAGCGGTCATTTCCCCATAGTGTCTTCGACACGCGACGTTACTTTTTCTGCAACTTTATGCATGTTGCATATTTTTTTTAAATATATTTTAAAAAAAGCACACACACACATATACGAATGAGTATTAGAAACATAAATATTCCAAGGAAAATGCCAATTACATTTACGAGTATGACCGTTTTCTAATAAACCGATTACTTACCCACTTTTTATTCTATAGTCATGCTAACTCAACCTTCAAAATAGGTCTAGAATCTAGAATTTTGATGATCGTCAGTGAGACAGTGACGATATCGGAGTTTTTTAGATATCAATAAAATATAAGAGCTATGCAAATGAAAATGTTTAATAAGTCCACTGTTGAAATCATATCACGAGTATTTTGTTTATCTGGTATAATCCAAAGCCAAGTTATGACGGTTCAAAAAACGACGAAGCGCTTCATGAAAAGGTCCAAACTTTACATTGTAGCACAAGATTCAAAATACGTCATCCCAAATAGTATATGGAATGTAGGCTGATTATTCTTGTATATTCGAAAAACCTTATTTTACAAGCTATTTTACAAACAGTGCTCACTAAATTCAAGATTTCATTCATGAATAACTACAGAGTATAGGCCTAATTAATTACTCCATACGCATTTTCAGATTAATATAGATGATTGTGGTTTTCGTTATAATTAATGTTAGCTTTCTCCTATCACTTGAATAGTTTATTCTGAAATTAATCGAACTAGTCCGATATACTATATGTCGGGTATATTTTAGATACACTATCAGTTTACTGGTAAATTCATATTCAATTTAGTTTGCAATTTTAATGGAGTATTCAAACGACTCCCACAGATGCAACGTCGAAATTAATTAATGGCATCGGCATTCATGTTTGGGGTAAATCGGCCAGAGTAGATATCCAGCTTCACATATTCACGATATGTTGTTACGTTTCATTTACGTCTATCTATAATATATTGATTTAAAGCAGAAGCTCTAAAGAAGTTCATAAACATAATTTTAACACATACTTGTAGGTATACGAGATAAAATTGATTGTCAGAGGCCATCTGTTATTCTATATACAGTGCTGTGAAAAAATATAGACTCAAACTGTTATTTCATTATTTGAAAAATTTTATGTAACAAAATAATCTAAGACATTATGTTTTGTTAACTACACAATATACCCTAATACATTATATATAAACTTTTTTTGCGCATCCTTCATATTAGAGTGATGTGACTTTGTTTTGTATACGTTAAATTGAACTGTGAATATTTATAAACTCAGTTGCATTTACACAACCTACTGAAATAAACGTGTTTCTTTTATCATTGCTCTTGGAATCTACATTACTTACTAGCTTTGACTTTCGGGGTTAATCATAGTTAATTATTATATTTATTTTGTTTTGCGATGCCTCACGGTATAGAAATAAGTTCTATTGAAAAACAAAAAAAATTTGATCTGAGGAGCTGCGGTAAAACTCAAAGGCAAATAGCTGACATTATTTGTAGATCACAGAGTGTGGTGAAAGGACTTTTTGAAGCTAGATGTTAAAAACTATGGCAAAATAAAACGTTCAGAGCACCCATCGAAATTTTCTCCTACTGATAAACGAGCAGTATTAACAGAATTATCAAGTACTGGAGCATCATCATTGACATTAGTGCGTAGATTTAATTTAAACTGTAATGCTAGTCTTGTGAGAAAGTGGGCGCAACAGTCCAGACGCTTTAAATATCAGAAGTACCTAAGTAAACCCGTCATAAAAGCACAGCTTGTTGCAGAAAGACTAAAATTTGCAGAAAAATGGATCAAAAAAGGAAAAATTTCTGGCAACACGTGATTTTCTCTGATGAAAAGAAATTTATTTGTGACGGTGCGGATGGTTTTAAATAATATTTGCATGATTTAAGACTTGAACGTAATATTATGTCTCGTCAAGCTCATGGAGGTGCATCGGTCATGGGCTGGGCTGGTATCACTGGTCATTTAAAGACGGAACTGGCGTACTGTAGTCATCGAATGAACGCTGCTAATTATCGAGAGCTATTACACGACCATCTTCTACCACTCATTACCTTGACTGAAGACAAAAATATAATTTTTCAACAGTACACGCTCCGATACACGTTGCTTCAACTACAAAAAAGTGGCATCAGCACTTTGGTATACCACTATTGGACTGGCCAGCATGCAGTCCCGATTTAAATACGATGGAAAATGTTTGTGGGGTCTTAGCAAGAAAAAAAATGATCAAGAAAAACCGCAAATCAATAATATTTCTCAACTTAAACAAAGACTGCAGTCTTGTTGGTCCAAAATTTCACCAAATGATGAAATTTCGGGCTAAAATTTCATAAAAAAGTATTAATTGATAATATACCCGATAGACTAATCGAATTCATTAAAAAATAAGGGTAAATTGACGAAATATTAATTAATATATACATTATGAAGACATTGAGTTTATAATTATTCCCAGTTAATATTTGCCGTTAAATATTTTTTTCATTTTTATATCTAATGTAATGAATAAAAAAAATGTTCACATACACTAAGAAATTCCTTTATTTGTGACCTTTATTTAATGAAACAATATTTAGAAGTTTATACTTATTTCCACGTACAATCTTGAAAATTGGGTATGAGTCTATATTTTTTCACAGCACTGTATACATAAAATGCTTTAGTCATGACTGACTGATCGATCAACGCACAAACCGCTGGTCGTAGAAACGTGAAATTTGGAAAACATATTCTTTATACAATGTAGGTATCCGCTAAGAAAGGATTTTTCTAAATTCATCCCCTAAGGGGGTAAAATAGTATATAAAACATTATATGAAACTCTGTCATTCTTGACGCGAAATGCACGGAAAGTGGTATTTAGCTTTGAGATAAAAGATAAGAAATATATGTATTAGATTTTTTTCGAAATTCATCCCTTAAAAGGATAAAAGGAGGTGATAAAGTTTATATGGGCAAACAATTATTTATGATCGGAGTTACTTGAAACTTAGTATTAGTCCTCTTCAATACAATTAAATAAATACATATTGCAGCATTTTTGAAATTCATCCCATAAGGTTGTCAAATAGAGATGAAAGTTTGTATGAAACTCTGTAATTGATGCACGGAAAATGGTATTTACCTTTAAAATAGAAACAAAACAATGCAAATATAATTTTTTTCGAAATTCATCCCTTAAAAGGATAAAAGCAGGGGTTGTACTGTTTATATGAGTAAAAAATTGTTTATGATCAGAATTACTTGAAACTTGGCATTAATGCTCTTCAATACAATTAAATAAACATGTATTGTAGTTTTTTTTTTAAATTTAGCCCTTAAGTGGGTAAAAGTGGGCGGTGAAGTAGCTTAAGTTCTCTGTAAGTGCACACTTACTGTGTGGGATATATAAAGTAGAGTAAATTTATTTACAGAATAAATAACACCTTATACACATTTTTGCAAGTAATAAAGTATGTATTGCGAAAAAGTTTATTTTTTTCGTAGTTTGATCGCGGGCGAAGCCGCGGGTTTTGCTAGTAAGAAATAATGTCTGTTATTTTCTTTTATACAGTTATATATGAGACTAACAGAATCTGTGGCTTCGCTCGCGATCAAACTACAAAAAGTATAAAAAGTTTCATACAAACTTTTATCCCCTATTTCACCCCCTTTAGTGGATGCCTTCGTCATGAGGATTCTAGCCTTAAGGATTTGGCCTGTGCGTTGATACATAAGTCAGTCATTTTTGGCTTTTATATATAAAAATTATATATATATATATATATATATATATATATATATATATATATATATATATACTTAATATTATAAAGCTGAAGAGTTTGTTTGTTTGTTAAGTTGAACGCGCTAATGTCAGTAACTACAAATCCGATTTGAAAAATTCTTTTTGCATTAGATAGCCCGTTAACTGAGGAAATATCGGATCATATCGAAAAAAATTACGGTTCCCGTGGGATAGATTTGTTTTTGTTTAGGGGCGAACCCGAAGCGAAGCGAGGATGAGTCGCTAGTATAAGATAAGAAGATTTCATTTTAAGTTTAAGGATTTTTTAAAGTTTTTTTAAATTTACACAAGCGGTGGTTATGTATGTATGTAGATTGTAGGTACAATGTACATATGTATTATGATTAATAAAGGCTTAGCCAAAGACTTCAGTGTAGACTTAGTTTTCAGTTACTCTGTACTCCAACTCTTATCTCTATATTTCAAACCAATAATAATATAATCAATGTTAATAATGATCATGTTTTCCTTGTTTAATTTAAATATAAATCTTTTACGATTTATACCTAAGCAGTGACATCAGTGTAAAATTAAATCCTTTAGAGGTACAATTCCTAAGTCAATACTATCTCTTAACAATATACTCTGCGTACATCTTCATCTTCATATTGAAATTAATCCTCTTAAGAGTAGGTTATCTTTATGTGACGGCAACAGCGCTTGACGTAAAACGCAGCAAAGTTGAGATACCTAACTAATACCTAACTAACTATCTATCACTGAAGTTTATAGACGTCAAATATGTGCGTTTGACTTAAAAGATAAAGGTATTTCAAAATTTTGCTTGGAACGGGTTTTTGCTTTTGAATTATATTTAATGATCATTTAAAGAAAAAATCACTTCAGACAAATGTATGACTTAAAAATTTTGGGAATTATCACTCAGATATATTCACAAGGTCCTACTACTGAAAGTTCATTGTCCTGGCGCTAATTAACTAAATAACATCAGTAGTACAAAGTATTCTAAAATCACGACTGAATCGCATATGATATTAAATAAATTAAGCGGCATATGGCGATCAGCTGTGAACATAATGATGATTGTAGAAGTTTTAAAAAAGGAGGAGATTCTCAATTCGACACGTATATTTTATGTTTTTTGACGTGAAATGTCTTTAGAATCACACTGAAATATACGAGTAACCAGAGCGTCACAAAGCTTATGTTTCTTATTTCTCATATCACAGAACAATTTTGTTTTTAAATGTTGTCCGATATTAATCGAAAGAACTTTGCAAGTGTAAAATAATAAAAATTGTAAGAGCCGCTAGATTGTAATCTATCTCGCGAGATTGTAAACTGTCTAAAACGAAATCTTTCGACAGTTTACGATCTCGTTAGATAGATCGTAATCTAGCGGTGTTTACAATTTTACGGTGACATACACACTACTAATCAGTGTCAGTATAGTATTAAAACAATTAGAACGAAGTCAATTTTATTTTCATTCCAATCTTTAACATTAAAAGCGACTTGATGAAATAGACGTTTCACGTTAAACCAACGGTGGTATAGCCCTAGCTCTGCACGATTTATTTTTGTTTAACCAAGCATAACTTTTTACAGTGTAGTCCAACTTCGATGATTTAATGGATAGGGTTTACCTCAAAGTTGATCCCATTTAACTTTGAAAAAAAAATCTACCCCTAAGTGTAGAAAATAGGGGGATGATTGATTTGTCAATAAATGAATTTTAAAATAATACTTTCTTCTTATTTTACACTACTACTATGTCTACACTAAAAATCGTAAAATAAAAACTTAAAAAGAAATAAGACGTACCTACTTCAAAAAACAAAAAAAGTAAAAAGACTTAAAAGTATAACAATAACTGATTGGTAGTTTTCATTTACTATAGATCAGATGTTTTGGAATTCGGTGCCAGCCGATACAAATTAAAGCTCAACGACTTCGAAAATATCTGATTAGCTATCTACAGTTAATGAAACCTATCTGTTATATTTAACTTTTTAGTGTTTTTTTTTGAAGTCGGTTTTTTTCTAAATCTAAAAATCTTTACTAATATGTTACTAAATGTTGACTTGTCCTTCTGACACACAGCAATGACGCAATGGATTGATTTGACTTTTTTAGTTATTGTTTATGGACTGAAAAAGGACTTAGGTGTCAAGACGCCCCATAGCCCTCGTGGGACATTATTTATAATTTTTCAAGTTACGTGACTATTTTTAAGATTCCTTGCATATTGCAAAGGCCAAGGTTCGATTTCTCACTTTAGTTTCTACGTTATTTTAATAATGGCTATATTGTTACACACTTATGCTTGTGTTGATTTAATTAAAACAAAAATATGACAATGAAGAGTTGCTACTTCAATATTTCTTTTTTAATTTTTAAGGAGACACAGATAATCTATTTAATAAAAAAAATACAGATTAAATCAGAAACGAAAATATGGAATGTTATGGCTAGTGAATTCCACTTTATATGTACATATATTAATTATTACGCCAGATATAATTCGCTTTTTGTTATAGTGACGTATTTACGGAAAAAAAGAATTCATCTATTAATCATAAGAAGCGGGCTACGAGGATGTAAAAATATAATTTTATAATTTATACTCAGTGAATGACAAAGAAACTGTCAGATTCCTGCCTTGTTTGGATTTGACTGTTGTCTAAACTTAATTTATGTAGTTACTGGAATGCATACATACCGAAGGACAAAGGGTACCTATATTTTTTAAATGTGTTAATTTGTTGAAGTAGAATGGAGGTTTCAAATCGTTTAAGTATTATTCGTATTAATAGTAAAGTCTCTGTTAACATATTTCTAGGTATTCTAAAATTATAGCTTATTATCTATCTATACATATAACAAAATTCTAACTGTGTCGAATCTGTACATTAAATATTAAATATTTTTGGAATATCTTATTGAAATAGTCATTTTTATCGGTACAGAGTCCGAATCTATAGTTTTTAGAATTTTTGTGTCTGTCTGTCGGTCTGTTACCGCATCACAGAAAAACCACAGGAGGGATTTTTATGACATTTGGTATGGTGATAGCTGGTTATCCGGGTCAACATGTAGGATACTTTTTACTGCGAGAAAATATATCATCTCTGAGAAATATATATTAAATGTTAAAACGTAAGTAGGGACGAACTCGAGCGGTGCGAGGGTCAGCGACTAGTAAATAATGTAATGCCATAAAGTATCAAATTAAAAGAGAACTTCCCTACTAATATTATATTATAAAACATTCGTCGCGTTAATTGGAAAACATTTTGTTTGTAGACACTCGTACGACAGGGTCTTTCTCATCTGAGAAATCTATATCTATAGGATTCATTATGATTTGTACGTGGGATGGCCAAAGTATAAAAATAAGTCAGCTAATTCCATCTAAAAAAAGCTAAAAAAAAGTAAGCATAAGCTACCATCATTACTCTGCAATTCAGATTGGATAGACGCGTGGAAGATTAATGTCTATTTACTTTCAACCTTTAAACTCCTGTTAGAGGAAGGAAATATGGTTAATTAAAAAGTGCTAAGTCCATGTACCTATTCTTATATTATTAACTAGGTACGTTTGAACGGTAGGTACAGTATAGACTATGTTTATACATAAGTATAGAAAAGTAGGTAAGTATTATAAAAATTAAAAAAAATGTATATCCCATAGTTGAGAAATGATTGATTCCCCATTAAATCTTCCGACCCCCTTTTCAACCCCTTATATATGAAATGTTTTCCGGGATGAAAACTATACTATGTTTTTCCCAGGGTCTCAAAATATTTCCACGCCAAATTTCATGTAAATCGGTTCAAAACGTGAAAAGGTGACGAATAGACAGACAGACAAAGTTACTTTCGCATTTAATCGCTTTTTTGTGGTGCTGGTTTATCATCATGGGCTTAGGCTGAACGTTGATAAGTCAGTGATAAAAATATTTATAGTCATAAAAATTGTTATTGCGAGTGTACCTTAGGAGATAGACATATACTATTACTGACTTTTCTGTGTACCTTTTAAAGACTTACAATTTTCTAATACATTATTTTGATGTTTCTCTTAAGGTTTAGCCAGCGTTAGCCATACTTTCTAAGGACGACTCGATAGAACCATTTAATGTGTTTTCCCGTGAGAATGATTTTTTTTTTCCTTTAGTTAAAGGTATTCTAAATGGTGACCTGAGTAATAAGTTATCACTACACAAAATTTAGTTAAAATCGGTTCATTACTTTTTCCGTGAAACGTGCACAGACAAACAGACAAAAATTTTAATTACTTTTGTTTTGGGTTCTATATTCTGTACACAATGCGTTACAGTAATTGTTTTTAAAAAATATTTCATGTACAGATTTCGCTAAGTTACTATTTTATTATAGAAAAGCTATGTCCACACCAGAGCGCTTTCATGTTCATCTTGTCTCTTCAACTTTAAGTTAGTCTCGCGTCAGGCCTATGCAATATTGATTGCCTTAAGACGCATGCAGCTTATCGTCTTCACCCGTGCGCTCTGGTCAGTCGTCAAATGCGGCATATTTAGTATTGACTACAAGGAAAAAACGCGATACTAACACGATATTGAAAGATTTAGAGCTAAGTAATGACATCCTTTTTAAAAACTTTACACGAATGTCTAAACTCTAAAGCCACTTTTATCAAGGTTTTGAAAATAGTGGATCCAAAATTTACGAAACAAAACATTCAAGTTATCGCGAGAAGCGTTTCGCGGGATGTTGCGCGCGAACCCACCAGCGATGGATCAGTAAAAGTAAAATATTATTTTTAAAGTAAATGAAATATTCATTTCAATGGATCAATGGAATCACTCATCTATCTATACATATTATAAAATTGTAACTAAGCCGAATCTGTACATTAAATATTTTTTGGTAAATCTTATTGCAATAGACATTATTATCGATGCAGAGGCCGAATCTATATTTTTTAAAATTTTTGTCTGTCTGTCTGTCTGTTACCTCATCACAGAAAAACCACTGGAGGGATTTTGATGAAATTTGGTATGATGATAACTGGTGATTCGGGTCAACATATAGGATACTTTTTACCGCGGGAAAATATCTCATTTCTGAGATAAAATACAAAAACTGGTTGGAACAAAACCACGATGATACTATCTATAAACAGTTTAGCAAGGTAGGTAACTTACTAAATATGGTAAAAACTATTAAAAATAGCTTATCTTGAAAATCAAATTAGCAATAGCGCTATTTTATCCATCAAAACAGTTATTTTATTTTAATTAATATATACTTATGTGTTATTTAGATATTCGACAATAGATGTCGCCATGTGTTTTTAAAATGCGTAGTTTTAATTTCAAAAAAATGAATGTACAGATATGACCTTTCTACGATTTTATTAGAATTCCTACTAAATTATCCGCGGCCTCGCGTGTGTTCAAATTTTAAGTAAAGAAAAATTTTTGGCTTTAAATTAGTAACTACACATATAATAGAATAATTGTAAGTAAGCCGAATCCGTAAATTCAATATTTTTCGAAAAATCTTATTGAAATATTCATTTTTAGCGATATAGAAGCAGAATCTATAGTTTTTAGAATTTTCGTCTGTCTGTCTGTATGTGACCACATCACATCGCATCACAGAAACACCATTGGAGGGATTTTGATGAAATTTGGTATGGTTATAGCAGGTTATCCGACTCAACATATAATTAAGACTCAACATAAAGAAAATATCTCATTTCTGAGAAAAAATACAAAAACTGGTTAAAATAAAAGCACGATACTATTAACATTTTAGGAAGGTAACTTACTTATATATGTTAAAATTATTAAAAAAAGCTTATCTTAAAAGAAATAACAATAGCGCTGCGCTATTTTATTCATTAAAATAGTTGTTTTTATGAAAATTTATTTATGCGTTATTTAGATATTTGACAATAGATGTCACCGTGTGTTTTTAAAATACGTAGTTTTATTCCAAAAAAAATGTACAGATGTGACCTTTCTATGACTTTATAAGAATTATGTACTACTAAATTACCCGCGGCCCAATTTTCAAATGAAAATATTTGTAAATTTTTATTTTTTAGTAAATAATGTTAATATTTTTTAATCGTTTAAAGTAAAAATTGGTCAACTCCAACTCGCGCATTATAGGTTTCGTATAGCAAAATACTGTGTTGTTTTTCTTACTTACGTGTTTTGTTAGGTTAACTCTGAAATAAATACGAATAATATTTAGATACGTTTCCACAATATCGACTCATTTTATCAACCGTAAAAATAAGCTCGATTTATATTATTTTATAACATTTTATGGAAAACAAGTTTATGGCTGTTAAACTGACAAAGCGGGTAACTAAAAATATTCCATATCTCAAAAATTTTAAGAACTGTTATACTTCAACTTTTTTAGTTTTTTTTTGACACCATTTTTTGGAAGGTAAAGGCTTAAAGGACACAATAAAATGCTTACTACTTTAATCACATTAGCCGAGCCATATGAAATAATAAAAAGTATTTGCTTAGAATTATTTATTTATTACACTTTCTTTTGAAAATCGTTTTGGAAAATATTACTAACTAGCGCTAACCAATCCCTGTTTCGCGACAAATTAACATTAAGAAAAGTTATCATTATGTAATTTAAATAATCAGCTAAATATTAAATTAATCAATAGCTGTCTATGAGTAAAAAATGGTTAAAACTAATTCCGTAGTTTGAGAGTTTATCGCCCAAAACTAAACAAACAAACAAAACTGAATTATAGACATACATAAATGTGATTGCTAAAACAAAATGTGCAATATTACTAAATCAAGTATGAGATTAACGGAGGAACCTTTGTGGCATTGTCAATCACTGCCACTATTTACCAATCATGCGGTGCGCAATGAAAGTGGTATATGTAAGAGTATACTAATATGTAAAACCTAAGAATTTAGTTTTTGATGATCTGAACGCGGGCGGAGCCGCGGGAAATGCTAGTTCAATATAAATACATGTTTATTTTCAGACAATTTAATAAAAAATAGGCATCACTAGGCCAAATGAGGGCGCGGTTGGTAAAATATTGGAATGCATGAGAGTACAAAAGCTTCCATGTTGGAGTGGTAATTATTTCCTGGTAATCAAACATATCAGGCATGTAACCAACGAATTGAATGTTTCTTTTGTCCGACAAATATATTTATTTACAAATATTTAGGTTTATTTGCAACAACTAAAACTGATATCCTCAATATCGTCATATAATAATAAGCCATATTCCAGTTAAACTGAAAACAAACACTAGTGAGAAATTACAAATTATCAAAGTTCATAGTATTTTACAAGCTTTTATTTAATACCTCCTGATTAATTTCTACGAAATTAATTGTTAACTGGACCACCTGTGGCTCGGCGGTGTGGCCTGTGGTCGTTGACAGGTTAATTTCAACTGTCACGGTCTGTGTAATGGAATCTTGCAAGTTAAATTTGACCCACTTTCCAGTGTCTGATTGAGCTGACATTTGGCACACTAGTTTGGTTTCCGATACAATGCACGATTACTAAATGTCGCCAATTTTAATCCATTACGGCGGAAGTTACAAAATGGCTATTTATCATTTCCATAGTGACCCTTATGATATATGGGCATCAAATGAAAGGGCTTGATGAGCGAAACACAATAAGCAACATGACGCCATAGTAAATCCAAAATGGCGGTCGCCATAAAATAGTGATTTATCATTACAAACTTTTATTTAGTTTAACCTGTCCCGGTGTCTGTCTGTCTGTCTGTAATCAAATATTGCAAGTGTAACATTCAGTTATTTTATGTGCCAGTTTGTGGATTTGACAATGGATTTTTGATGTGTCAAGTGGATAGTCGGAGATTGGCATTCTAATATAAATGTAATATGAGTATTCAGAAAATGCAAAAAAATATAATTGTTAATTGCCTAATATTTGTTTTCCTGGTAATCCTTTTGAGCTGTTTCAGCTCAGAAGTGGGATTACAGCAAAAATATACCGTTTTTGCAACGCCCACAAATCGTCTGACAATTTGAAGGTTACGTTATTTTGAAATTTATATTATTTTTGTCAGTTAAAGAATTCAAAATCTTAAAATATGTTTCAATTTGTGTGGTAACTGTGTAGGAAGTTAAATAATATGGAAAAAAAATATAAAATAGTGTGATGATTAGATAGATGCATATGGATTAGATCAAAGTATATTAAAAATATTTACGCAAAATTTTATTTAAGAAGTAGGAAATGATATATGTTGGGAACGAATTTAAGACAGTAAAATACATATTAACTTAGATTGAATTTTGCACAATTAAACTTGAATACGAAATTTTCTGATAATTTTAAATTAAGTGGACGAATGTTTATTTACTTATTTGAGCATGAATAACATGTTTTTGACGCACTAACCAAGCACAAACAGTGCAACAAAAGTCATGTATGGTTTTCCCGTGCACTGCGGATTCATACGCGGTTGAATCCCCTCGAGGACCGCATACACGCCGGCGTGTATGCGGTCTGCATCTGCGGACTTACCATTTATTGAAATTAATGAACTTAGTGTACTTAATAATTTAGTTCATCGATAGGTATACAAATGTAATTCTGATGTGATGTAAAGGTGTGTCCGTCAGTCTACTTTCATCGAATCTATTAAACGGTTAGAGCCCAAATAAAGAAAATATTCGGTATAAAGGACCTCGTTCATAGTTAACAGAATAAACATTTATAATCTGCTTTTTTTTATTATATGACGAACTACTTATTATTTGACGAAATGTCGAGATAACTAAGTGTCCAATAGTAAAAGACACAATTAAAAGTCCAATTAATTTGAAACCGTGCGCATTTCTGCCCTTTGACGGTTCCCATACAAGTAAATATTGAGTGCACAACACTACTTTTTATTTTATTGCTCATATTTTATCGTCCAATTAAAGCCTAACGAACCTTGTGATCGAATGCAGCCTTTGAATTGGTGTCGGTTGACTGTTTAATGTATTGGTATATATCTCAATAATATAGAAATACATTTTATATGTGACATTTATTACTGTTTTTTATTTAACACTCTTTATGTAACATTGATCAGCGTTGATTAACGTTAAAATTTAATTAAAAAAGAGAGTCGATGTTTAACAAAGAATAATTATGATTGAGCGAGCACAACGAGCAATACAGTATGCATAGACACGTATCAATTTTGTATTCCAAACTGATATAAGCTAAATGTCAACTTGACGGTGTCACTTTATTGGATAGAATAAGTAAATATTTGATTTTATCAATTAAAGCAGTTCAGATCGAAAGGTAATTTACTTCTCACAATAGTAAACAAGTGCAAGATTCGTGGCACGTAGGCAGAGCAAATAAGATGATGACTAACAGTTTCATAGCAAGTAGAAATATTTGTTACAAATGACTAGAGTTTTTTTTTTATTTATTTACATTAAAGGAAATTACAAATACACTTAATTATATATATAAAACAAATGTACACTTAGTTATTACTGTACAAGTCATGTCCACGTGGAATAGTGGAAAGAATGCTAGCCGCATTCCCCCGCTGAATGGCAATGCCGATTGTTTGGGCGGAAAAGGCGCCAGCTCTCCTGTCACCAGTAGAGGCGATAAGACGAGGTGTTATGTCTTTTAAGCAGTGCTTAGCATTTTGACTCCGTGGGCCAAGGGTTTCTACAGCAAATGGAATAAAAATATAATTTTGACTAGGGAGGCGTATTTACGTAATTTAAGTAGTTCAGCCATCTCCGCCGCGGGTCCAATTTAAGACGCCGTCTCCCTGACATGGGACGGGGCCAATGTGTCAACACATGTAGTGTCCCACAATAGGGCCCGTCCCCTTTCTCGAGGAACCAGCGACAGGCCATCAGGTCTCTTACCATCATCTCGACTTATTCCAGATGGCTCGATAAGAGCAGGAATGTCAATGGTGGCAAGAGCCCTTTTGATGGTATCGTTTAGGGAACTATGACGGAAAAGTCTACCTGTACTTCTTCTGCAAGAGAGTCCATGGAGACCATAACAGTCAACCTCTTTTTCACAAGGGCTCCTGTGCTCAGTGCACAGCGGTATACCCAGCCGGAGACCTAAAGCGATACGAAATCTGTCATTATCCAAAAGTGTACCGAGATTAGTTGAAGGTAGGATGTGCAGCCAGTGCCCCGATTCTTTGGCGGATGACGCTAAAAGTCTGGCACGGTTTACTTCACTCGAAAGATTTTGAGCCAAATTTTGGAATATGGAATGGACCAATGGCGCATCCCAAAGGTTTTTGTATGGAAACTTCCTTTGGGATGTCAACATTAGGACATTTTGACTTCCACTTTTCTAAGGCTTCTGCAGCATCAGTTATGTTTTGGTTTGATTTCAAAATTTGAGAACAGAGTTCTCGAACACTGTGCTCAGAAGCGAGAAAAGCTGGTAGGGCTATACTTGAAATTTGTCTCACGCCGATGCCACCGTTTCTAATAGGAAGGGATGCTTGGGTCCATGAACATTCATCGAAAGATAAATTTAGATTTTTTTCTAAGGATTTTTTTAAGGTGACATCCATATTGTCGGTTAGGCCAGAAGATTTCCAAATTGGGCTTGAACGAAGAATATACGTTAATTTTGGGACGAAAAGGCAATATTTAAGGATGGTAAAGTCAATGTGAGAATTTAGAGAGCCCAATTTGTGAGTACCAGAGTTTTTAATTAGGAAGATACTGGAATCTTGTTTTTTTTTCATCATCTTGCTTAACATGACGTGTCGGCGAAATTAAAGCAGTAGATATTTATTATCACGCTTTCTCAGAATTGAGATATTTTCCCGCAGTAAAAAGTATCTTCTAAGTTATATGTTAACCCGAATAACCAGCCAAATCTGTTTAGTGGTTTTCTCGTGATTCGTTCCCAAATACACAGACAGCAAAAAATCTAAAAAACTATATGTATATAGATAGGCCTCTGTATCGATAATAATAATGACTTCAACAAGATTTTCTAAAAAAAATATTTAAAGTACAGATTCGACTGAGTTAGAATTGTATTATATGTTACATAGATGAGTGTTAATCAGAGTATGCAGTAAGGAAAAATAAAATATAATCTATAGTACAAATAATAAAACAGTAAGTAAACGAAATCGATGTGCGCGATTCACGCAAAAAGTAAAGAAACGATTTTAACTAAATTTTGTGAAGTGATAACTTATTACTCGGGTCAACATTTAGGATACCTTTTATAAATTGGAAAAACTTTCATTCCCACAGGAAAACACAATAACTGGTTCTATCAAGTCGTTCTTAGAAACTTACATGTTTAACGCTGGCTAAAATTTAAGAGATACATCAAAACAATGTACTAGAAAATTGTAGGTAATAAAGCCTACAGAAAAATCTGTAATAGCCGTCGCACGTCTGTAATACGTCTTTCTCCTAAGATACACTCGCAATAACTATCCATATCAATTTAAAATGTACCTAGGGACGCACCCGAGCGAAGCGAGGGTATTTTACTAGACTCAATAAAGTTGGCTTCGCCATCAGAAGTAGACTGTCATGCAACTATAGTAGTACTCATATTTTTTTAAATTATTCGTTAACGCTCTAGCTGTCAAAATATTATGTTTTTATGTTCAAAAGGCTCGCTCTCAAATGACTTCGACGAGTCTCTAGCATTGCTCGAAGGACAAAGAGGAGGCAAAAAGCCAACGAAATAAAAAGGCATTGCAAATTGACTATGTGCCCTTTTTAATAAGCAGTCGTTTGCAAGATAAAAATAAAACGAAGTATAAGGATTTTTTCTTTGTGGATATGAAGTATGGAGAGTCGATATATTAGAGAGGAGTAATTAGATGATAGCTTTTATGTGTCCAGTGGTCGCTCAACTTCGGTCCAGAGTCAGTTCGTGGTTGTGCTCAAGATTTCTATGATGCACATTATTATGTAACTAGCATTTCCCGCGGCTTCGCCCGCGTTCAGATGATCAAAAACCAAATTCTTAGGTTTTACACATTAGTATACTCATACATTATACATTACTTTCATTGCGCACCGCATGATTGGTAAATAATGGCAGAGATTGACAATGCCGCAAAGGTTCCTCCGTTAAATTAAACTTTTTGTTTTAGCAATAACATTTATGTATGTCTATACTTCTGTTTTGTTTGTTTTTTTAGTTTTTCAAGATAAACTCTCAAACTACGGAATTAATTTTAATCATTTTTTACTAATAGACAGCTATAGATTAATTTAATATATATAGCTGATTATTTAAATTACATAATGATAACTTTTCTTAATTAGCGCTAGTTAGTAATATTTTCCAAAACGATTTTCAAAAGAAAGTGTAATAAGTAAATAATTCTAAGCGAATACATTTCTTTATTTCATATGGCTCGGCTAATATGATTAAAGTCGTAAGCATTTTTAACCGACTTCCAAAAAGGAGGAGGTTCTCAATTCGTCGGAATCTTTTTTTTTTTTTTTTTTTTTTTTATTTTTTTTATGTATGTTCACGGATTTCTCGAAGACGGCTGAACCGATTTGGAAAATTTTTTTTTTGTTTCAAAGAGTATTCTTCCCCGGTGGTCCCATATAAATTTTATCGAAATCGGTCAAGCGGTTTTTAAATAAATGGCTTAATCGAATATTATGTTTTTATTAAAAATCTTTCTTTTTACAAATTACTTGCTTATTACGTCTACACTAAAAATGGAAAAATAAAAACTTTTTAAAAAAAAATAAAAACCGACTTCCTGGCACTGAAAAGTAAAAAATAACTAAATAGAGGTTTTCATTTAAAATAGATACCTAATCAGATATTTTCGAAGTCGGTGCCAGCCAATACAAATCAAAGCACACCGACTTCGAAAATATCTGATTAGGTATCTATTTTAAATGAAAACCTCTATTTAGTTATTTTTTACTTTTCAGTGCCAGGAAGTCGGTTTTTATTTTTTTTTAAAAAGTTTTTATATTGTGTCCTTTAAGCCTTTACCTTCCAAGAAAAGGTGTCAAGAAAAAGTGAAAAAGTTGAGGTATAACAGTTCCTAAAATACTTTTTCATAGTTTTTGAGATATGAAATATTTTTAGTTACTCGCTTTGGCAGTTTAACAGCCATAAACTTGTTTTCCATAAAATGTTATAAAATAATATAAATTGAACTTATTTTTACGGTGCAAAAAATGAGTAGGTATTGTGGAAACGTAAATATTATTCGTATTTATTTTAGTGTTAACCATACAAAACACGTAAGTAAGAAAAACAACATAGCATTTTGCTATACGAAAACTAAACTGCGCGAGTTGGATTTACATTTGCCCAATTTTTACATTAAAAGATTAAAAAACATTAACATTATTTACTAAACAATAAAAATTTACAAATATTCTCATTTGAAAATTGTTTCGGCCAACAAAATATTACTAATATGTTACTAATTTATAAAGCCAAAAAGTTTGTTTTATTAAAAATTTAAGCACGGGCAGGGCCGCGGGTAATTTAGTAGTAATTATAGTAAAGTCATAGAAAGGTTATATCTGTACATTTTTTTTTTGATAAAACTACGTATTTTAAAAACACATGGCGACATCTATTGTCAAATAGCTAAATAACACATAAATAAATTTTCATTAAAATAACTATTTTAATGAATAAAATAGCGCTGTTAATATTTCTTTTAAGATAAGTTTTTTTAATAGTTTTAACATAATATATAAGTAAGTTACCTTGCTAAAATATTAATAGCATCATCGTGCTTTTACTTTAACCAGTTTTTGTATTTTTTCTCAGAAATGAGATATTTTCCTGCGAAAAAAAGAATCCTATGTGTTGACCCGGATAACCTGCTATTACCATACCAAATTTCATAAAAATCCCTCTAGTGGGTTTTCTGTGATGCGGTCACATACAGACAGACAGAAAAAAATCTAAAAACTATAGATTCGGGCTCTATATCGCTAATAATGAATATTTCAATAAGATTTTCCGAAAAAATATTGAATTTAGGGGTTCGGCTTAGTTACAATTTTATTGTATGTAGGTATAGTTACTAATTTATGAAGCGAAAAAGTTTGCTTTACTGATAATTTAAACACGGACGGAGCCGCGGGTGATTTAGTAGTAATTCTAATAAAATCTAAAAAAGGTCATATCTGTACATTAATTTTTTTGGGATTAAAACTATGTATTTTAAAAACACATGGCGACATCTATTGTCGAATATCTAAATAACACATAAATAAATATTAATTAAAATAACTATTTTAATGGATAAAATAGCGCTTTTGATAATTTGATTTTCAAGATAAGCTATTTTTATAGTTTTTACCATATTTTGTAAGTTACCTTGCTAAACTGTTTACAAATAGTATCGTCGTGGTTTTGTTCCTACCAGTTTTTGTATTTTTTTTCAGAAATGAGATATTTTCTCGCGGTAAAAAGTATCCTATATGTTGACCCGGATAACCAGCTATCTTCATACCAAATTTCATCAAAATCCCTCCAGTGGTTTTTCTGTGATGCGGTAACAGACAGACAGACAGACAGACAGACAGACAGACAGACAGACAAAAATTCTAAAAACTATAGATTCGGCCTCTGCATCGATAATAATGTCTATTTCAATAAGATTTTCCAAAAAATATTTAATGTACAGATTCGGCTTAGTTAGAATTTTATAATATGTATAGATATAGATATTATTTCATTACAACAGCTAGCAATACATTACTTTTTCAGTTCTAATGTACGTAGGTAGGCTATTTGCCAGATTTGTTAAGAGATAATACATATATGTATTTACAATATCGAAGAGGGCTGTGTATAGGACCATCAACTAGTCAATGAGTACAGCTGATCGCAGTCGCTGTAAGTCGTTACAATAGGTTGCTGCGACCGTGGTCATGGTCATCGTCCTCAAGGGCGTGGGCAAAGTAAAACGTAGAGGGTTAGATCAAATTTAGACGTAGCTGGACTTTGTTTGGTCTGTTTGTTTGTTGCTGTTGGATTTTTGTTTGTTGTTCCAAGTAACAACTGAACCACGTTTTTTTTAATGACGTGGTAAAACATCACGTTTTATTTTAGAAAATGATTATAAAACTTACTTTTGGATTGACTTTTTATCCCGATATACCAACTCATATGAATGGGATATTAATAGACTGCTTAAAATTGGGGAAAAATTCACAGGTCCTAATTAGGGCTTCAGCGAAACGTAAATTAGTCGTAGATTGCGATTGATCGTATTATTACGTTATAGTACAACGTATTATGTGATCCTTTGTAAATACTTTCTTGCTACTTTGAAACGTATCATAAGGTTGAATTATTTTAATTCCCGTCGTAAATAGGTACTTGAAAAGCGTAAATCAATCACAAATATTTACAGTGGCCCTAATTATTTGATATACGTATGTGAACAACAGATAGTTGACTGAAATCTAGTCTAATAGAATATCTAGCAAAGCTTTATTCAGATTTCGTTTCAAAGGCAAACGAATAGTTGCTCGGAACAGGTAATGCGTTACTCCTTATTAAATAAGAGAAAATAACTGATCACATTGAACTTGATTGAATGAAATTGAATTTAATATCAAATAACTTTCAGATTAAAAGCGAATGTAAAGCAATATAATCGACATATAATCCGCATCACATATTTTCACAATATCGGAATCGAGCTCTAATGACGATGAAAATTTTCATAATTATTCCTACTAAAACATTATTATACTCGTTTACCATGGATTACGTTTTAATGTACGTTTTATACGTATTAATTAACGTTAATGGAATATTTGTAATGATCGATTGGTCTATAATACTAAGCGATATGTAATAATGAATTATTAGATGCAGAAAGTTACCTTAAAATGGTAACAACAGTTAGAGCTCATACAAGCTATAAAATACATTTTTACTTATCTGATCAATATCGATCGCTACCGATTATATTAATCTTATTATTTCTATTGTAATAGTGATAGGTCCGTAAATTCAATAACTTTAAATTTTCAAGAGAATCCCTTTGAATAGTTAGTTATGAATATATGTGGTAGTGTTGTGCAAGCAATGCTTAATAAAACTAATTTGTTATGTTCTTGCTCCGTAACTTGTGTCGCTCAGACAGTTACGGGATCAAGTACAGTTTAAAGTAACTTGGATATATTTGAGATCAAAAGTTGCACCAGTCTTCTTGAGTGTAACCTATACTTCAAATAAGGATTCTAAATTTTTTTGTAAGAAGGTATATAGGTGCAATCTATACTAATATTATAAAGAGGCAGAATTTATTTGTTTGTTTGTTTGAACGCGCTAATCTCAGGTATCTATTACTAATCCGTTTTGAAAAATTATATTTGTGAAAAATTATATATCATCCCGGAAAAATGTAGTTTCCGTGGGATAGTTTTGTTTTTGTCTAGCGACGAAACCGAAGCGAAGCGAGAATGCGTTGCTATTTTCTAATAATTTTGTTTAATATTTCATCAAATAAACACACATCAAACAGTTTCTCTAAATATGTATAAGTATAAAATATGAATACATCCTAATGCTTATCGTCGTTTTCAATTTAGCAGTATTAAAGAAATAAAAATAAAAAAAAAACAATTCCAAACACTAAAAAGTAAAAAATAACCGAATGGGGATTTTCATTTACTATTCAGATAAGTCGGTGCCAGCCACAATACTTTTATGCCTCCGTGCGAATTTCCGGGAAAACAATCGTTAAAATACACACGAGTGTGTATGCGCCTCTAACACGTTAAGAAATGAATATCTAATATTATGTAAATACTAGCGACTCACCCTCGCTTCGCTCGGGTTCGTCCCTAGCTTGCATTAAATCACGATTGATCAGTTTTCGACCGGAGAGGAAAAATGATTAAATTACTAAAATGGCTATTAAAAAATAAGGGTTGATCGTAGAAGGGTGAAAATTGAGGATTGTATGTATTTTTGTATGTTGTATCATAAAAAAATAGAAATTAAAAATTTTGTCTAAAAAATAAAAAATAAAAATTAGGGGTGGACTACCCCTAACATTTAGGGGGATGAAAAATAGATGTTGGCCGATTCTCATAGATACCGGATAAGCACAAAAAATTTCATCAAAATCGGTCAAGCCGTTTCGGAGGAGTATGGCAACGAAAACTGTGACACGAGAATTTTATATATTAGAAAGAAAGATGACGAGGTATGAACTATAATTAATTATACGTATCGAAATAGATTTGCTTTGCTATGCATCGGCTGGCACCGGTTTCAAAAATATCTGATTAAGTATCTATATATAGTAAACGAAAACCCCCGTTCAGTTATTTTTTACTTTTTAGTGCCTGGAAGTCGGTTATTTTTAAGACAAAAAGTTTTGAATAACAAATTTGATTAAGCCATTTATGTTAGTATGCAACCAAATTTTATATAAAAACTAACATACTAAAAAACTCAGTATTATTAGTAACACTAAAAATGGTAAAAGATTATAATATTTTTCGTAACGATAGGGCAGATTCTTTTGGAGGAGTGGCTTTGTTCGTTCATAGTTCAATTAAAGCGGTTGAGTTTCATGTAGAGGTTAATAATGCAGCGATTGAAGTTGTTGCTATAAAATTATATAATTGTAATACGATAGAACATATTGTGTCTGTATATTGTCTTCCTTCAGCTCGCACAGCACAGAGAGATTGTGATGATTTATTTTCTCGATTCAAGACAAAAACAATGATTCTAGGCGACTTCAATGGACATCATACCAAATGGTCTAATAAGACTGACACAAGGGGATTACAAATATTGGACGCTCTCGAAGAGCAGTCATTGGCTTCGTTAAACGATGGTAGTCCTACTCGTATAAGTTTAGTCAATGGTCAGGTCAAGTGGACAAACAAGTCCAGATATTTCTTTAGTTTCCACTGATATCATTTTACATTCTAATTATACAACATTAAATGATTCGTTGGGAAGCGATCATTTAATGATTAAAATTTCAACAGAGTTTTACGGTTCACCTTTACGGTACAAAAATATGTTAGAGGTACTGTTTAAAGACTTCTCTTACTGTGAGGATATACAGGCTTGTTACGACAATTTTGTAAACTACTTAAATATAGCTGCTGATATTCATGAACATTCCGTATATTAAAATTAATCCTAATCCGTCAAGCAAATTTTCTCCCAAGCCATATTGGAACCCTAGCCTTTCTAAATGTGTTGCAGAGCGTCGGTTAGCTTTGACCAAATTTAGAGGTAATCCAGTGCCGTGTAATTTAGATATTCTGTACAGTAAAATACGGAAATCTCAAAGAGAGATACACAAGGCTGATTCCAAATCATGGCAAGAATTTTGTATATCTATGGATGACGCTTCCGATTAAAGTGAAGATTGGCACAAAATGAAGTGGTTCAAAGGACGTGCAATACTAAAAAATTATGTTAACAAGGAACATTATATTACTAAATTAAACAATCTACTATAAAATTATTATAAAAATTTAAAAGTTACACTCAAATAACTAAATTGTATAAAATAATTGTAATACAATAGAATATATACTTATATAAACTATATAAATGTATATACATACATAATAATAAGAGTATTTTACATATTATCATTAGGTAAAATTAAACATAAAGAAAAAAATAATAAAATATAATACATCTTAAAATTTAGTATATTATAAATTGAAAGCAATAGCTCTTCCAGTTGCGCTTATTCTGTTAACCTGTGTATACATTTTTTTTAATCTTACCCTCTTACTTGTTATTTGTCTTGCCTGTGAATTTCGATGTACCCAATAAAATGTTTAGTTAAGCTTTAGCTAATGTGATTTCTCATATAAGTGAATAATTGTAATATTCTTTTGAGAAATAAATAATCTAAAACCTGTAGGAGGACACTAATAAAACTTTACGATACTCGTTGCATATATTCAGTACTTTTATAATCGTCAGTACGTCTGTCCGTATGGAAGCTACCACCGGCTCGGAAAGCAGTTCTGCTGAGAAGAGCCGGCAAGAAACTCAACAGTTACTCTTTTAAAATAATGAGTTACATAATTTATAACAATAATTTTTAGTATTACAAACATTCCATGATTAGTCACTACAGGGTGGTACCGACATCTCTGTCCAAAAAGCGCGGGAAACAAATTAATATCCGCGCCCTTTTTTATTTTTTAAAATACAATCCTATTGGCCAAGGTCACATAACAAAATGCCTTAAACATAAATCATTACAAATTAATCAAATATAATATTATTTTTAACCGACTTCCAAAAGGAGGAGGTTATCAATTCGATTGATATTTTTTTTTTATGTATGTACATCGATTACTCTGAGGTTTATGATCCGATTTACGTGATTCTTCTTTTGTTTGATGCGGAATAGTTGCAATTTGGTCCCATAAAAATTTAACATAGTTTGGCCCAGTAGTTTTCATTTTATGAAAAAAAAAATGAAAATTTTTGTTTACGTGGATGTAATTTTATGTATGTGCGCGGATTGCTTCGTCGTTTACGAACCGATTTTAATGATTCTTTTTTTGTTTGAAAGGAGATATCTCAAGGGTGGTACCATAATAAGGAAACCAGGACCTGATGATGGCATCTTAGAGAAATCGAGGGGAACCTTCGAAAATCGTAGTGGCGACTAGTGCGCTTGTTAATTTTTTTCATTAAGTATTTTAAACCACTACTATTTAATGAAGGTCTGGAGTCGATCTGATGATGGAACCGAAAGACAGTCGAGGAAACTCCTCAACGATTTACAGCAATTACCTGGTGTTTGGGTTCGATTAATTTGTATTGATGAGAACTTTACACCTAGATAGGTTGTAACTGTCATTAGGGGTCTGAATAAATGGCTTAATCGAATATGTTTTTAAAAATCTTTCTTCTTACAAATTACATGCTTATTATGTCTACACTAAAAATTGAAAAATAAAAACTTTAAAAAAAAAAATAAAAACTGACTTCCAGGCACTGAAAACTAAAAAATAATTAAACGGGGGTTTTCATTTAGAATAGATACCTAATCAGATAATTTCGAAGTCGGTGCCAGCCAATACAAATCGAAGCACACCGACTTCGAAAATATCTGATTAGGTATCTATTCTAAATGAAAACCCCCGTTTAATTATTTTTTAGTTTTCAGTACCTGGAAGTCGGTTTTTTTTTTTTTAAGTTTTTATCCAATAAAACGCTCATATATATAAAGGCAACCTTACAAACCTGACATTGTATTAAACTTTTGGAATACTTACACCTGATTGTGCACCTTGTGCCGAACCTACATTTTCATCCAAGAACACAATTTTGGAAAATGAAATAACTTTGCATGAATTACATAATTCCTTGAAAAATAAAGACAGTTGCCCTGGTAGTGATAATATTTCTTATTCTATGTTAAAGAACCTACCGCATAACGGGAAATGTAATTTGTTAAAAATTTTAATTTAGTTTTTGTAACTGGAAAAGTACCAAACCAGTGGAAAGATATAACGGTAATCCCTATTCCAAAACCCGGGAGGAGTTCTGATTGTCCTTCGTCACTTAGACCCATTTCTATGATCTCGTGTGTTTGTAAAACTTTTCATGCTATCTAATTAAGAGATTAGAATGGTTCATGGAAAGGAATAATATCTTTCTACCTATAACAACCGGTTTTCGGAAGTGTCGTTCTACTTTAGACAACCTAGCTACATTAGTATCAAGAATTCAAATAAGTTTATCTAAAAAACTATTTACAATAGGATGCTTCATAGATTTAGAAGATGCTTATAATAATATTGACATCTCAGTTCTTTTACAAGTATTAGATAATTTAAATGTTGGAGGTAAGTTGTGTGTGTATTTATGGAATTTGTAAGTCATAGAAATTTAAAAATTAACACGGACTGTACGTGGATATGTAGGTCAACTGGCAGAGGTTTAGCTCAGGGAGATCCATTTTCACCGTTACTGTTCAATATTGCAACCATAAGCTTGTGTAAAAATATAAATTTAAATAATGTGATGATATCTCAATACGCCGACGACTTTGTGTTGTATAATACATGTAAAAGTATAGATAATGGCACACACATTTTACAAGCAGAGATTAATAAATTTGTAGAATCTGCTTCAACATTAGGATTACAAGTATCTTCATCAAAGAGCAAAGTATTCGTATTCAGAAAAAGGAATAGAAATACAATAATCTACTCAACAATTAATAATGGTACACTGCAAGTGGTAGATGAAGTAAAATATTTGGGTATATGGTTAGATCATGCTTTGCGCTGGGGTAAACACATCAATGCAGTGAACATAAAATGTCTTAAGATTTATAACGTTTTTAAAGTTTTGGTTGGCTCGGGATGGGGTATCCATCCGACACATTTAAGGAGACTATATATTTTTATAGTGCGTAGTCGATGAGATTATGCTAGCTTTCTATTTGCCAATAGCTATAAAACAAATTTATGTAAACTTGATAAAGTACAAAATTTATTTATGAGAAGTATCGGTAGCTTCATTAGAAGCACTTCAATTCATGTTATGGAATCGGAACTTCATCTCCAGCCTCTGTGTGTGCGACGGTTTTATGTAGCAGGCAAATTTTGGTTTAAATCTATGAGTTACTCTCAAAATGTTTTAGCCAATGTATTGGATAATCTAAGTGACCTCTGAAGAACTACTTTTTGGAGACGCAAGAACAAGCCACTTTTAGTCATTATTCGTAATCAATTTAAAACTACTTCTTTTTATAAAAGTAATAATTTGGGATATTTTTCTTTGGATACTTGGTCAAGCAATGTGGATTTATCTAATATTATTAACAGTCATATACAGGATATTAACAAATCACAAAAGTATTATAATCCTACTATAATTAAAAATATTTGTACGAACTATTTTAGACTAAAATATGGTAATTTTTATAGCATTTATACGGATGGTTGTAAAGACGGAGATGGAGCTGGTGTGGCCTTTTTAGATACGCAAAATGGTACATCGGTAAAGTTGCAGAACATATATTGAATCCTTAAATCCAGGAAACTACGTAATCTTTTTCGATTCTAAGAGTGCTCTTCAACATCTAAATAAATGTAGTAGTACTTTTCGAGGGATACCAATAGGGTACGATATTATAAAATCTATCCAAAAACTGGCGAATAAGGGACTTGTATTAAAGCTTCAATGGGTTCCTTCACATATAAGATTGCATGGTAATGAAGAAGTTGATCGCCTTGCAAAATCAGCGGTGGACTCTGAATTAGTATTTAATGGTTTACCTTATTTCAGTGATTTAATTCATTTAGTAAAAGAAAAATGTTACGAAATGTGGAAGGAACATTTGACGTAAGATCAGTAACAAAAGGAATTTGGTACAAAACCATACAGCCATCTCTTTCTCAGTCTCCGTGGTTTGATGGGGTTAATTTATGTAGGTATAATCTTGTAACAGCTCTCAGACTTCGTTCCGGACAAATCCCATTGAATAACTTTGCTTACCTGGTACGTAAAACTCCATTTCCTAAATGTTCAGAGTGTGACGTTGTCGAAGATGTTTACCATGTCCTAGTGGAATTTGTCCGAAATGAGGTCGAAAGATTATAATTAATGAGTAATATAAATTTGTTTGAATTAGGAATATGCAATTGTATTTTAGGTCGTTCTGAATCAAAAGAAGCTAGAATATTGTATAAGATTTATAAAATAGCTGTAAAGCGTCGGTGAGTTTTTTGTAGTTGCTCCAATGAGGGTGGCATGTTCAATTTATGAACAAACCCTCTTTAAAAATAAAATAAAGATAAAAAAAAACACTAAAAATAAAGCTCGAAAATCTAATTTTAACGTATTTGAAAGCAATTATGCTCAAACTCAAAATATTTCACCTTCTGGCCTCACTATCATATCAGTTCGATAATACCAAATAATTATATTATCATCAGAAATACAAAAACTTGCAAAGTTTCAAAGATATAACAATTAGAAGTAGGTAAAAAAGACTAATAATAATTAGATTTGTGAACATACTTGAAAATTCATGGTTTTTAGGGTCCCGTACTTTAAAAGGTAAAAAAAGGAACCCTTATAAGATCACTTTCTTGTCCGTCTATCCATCGTCTGTCAAGGTCCTGAGTCAACACGATAAAATGATATAGCAAATTTAGATTTTTGCGAAAACTTCTAAGTACCAAAATTTACCTCAATTTTCAACTTTTTTATTTTTCGGAATTTTTCTTTTACTTGTGGTGTCAGACCTTGCTTTTAATCAAAATTGACAATTCTAGGTCACCCGGAAGTACCCTATGGGTTTTGAGTCGAAAACCTATATGGTACCTAGTTCCCGTTGACCTAGAATCACGAAATTTGGCAAGAAGCAGGTCTTACAGCACAAATAAAGTAAAAATTCCAAAAAATAAAAAAAAGTTGAAAATTAAAGGTTCCGTACTAGGAAATCTGTTTACAGATTTACTACAAATACGGAACCCTCGGTGGGCAAGTCCAACTCGCACTTGTCCGGATTTTTCCTGATTTTCTCAAAAACGGTATACTTATGATAAAGAAGATTTTATGGGCTCGAGATCCAATCTAATGCACACGATATTTTTCCAAAATATTAAAATACACTAACAAACAATAATACATTATCTTAATTTTAGCTTAAGAGTAGATAAATATTATGTTGTATTTAAACAAGAGGTCAATTAAGTAATTTACTTTGTATGATTATCAACATTGGTAAACAGTAGCAGTCAATATCAATGTACGGATTCCGCTCATCGTGTTTTTTCATCATTCAGCAATCACAAAATATGTAATAATTTTCAATTAAGTATTACCTGGGCGACCGAGCTGTGATTGTTAATCTTGCGCCTTGGCCCCTTAACTACGATGCATATGTCCGAGCTTAAGAAATTAGCGACCATATTTTGAGTGGAATAATGCGAAAGAGAACCACATGAAAACTCGAAATCACGCGTTTTCCCAGACATAAGACTAATCTAGATCGATTTTTCGCCCCCGAAATTCCCCATATGCCAAATTTCGACGATATCGTTAGAGCCTTTTCCAAGATCGCCGGTATGAATAAATAAATAAATATACAAGAATTACTCGTTTAAATATATTACATTAGATTAAATAGATACAGTATAAATAATACTGAACAGTAATGTAATCAATACTATTATTATTTAAAATACGAATATGTTAGCGTCAGTGTATGCAACAGATAGTGATTTAGACGGACCTTTGTAGTGGTTGCTGGGAATTTAGAATATTGCAAAGGTTAGTTAGTGAGGTGACTAGTAGCTGACCAATGTACGCGCATACTATGAAATAACTGCCTCGGTGGGGTAGTGGCAAACATGTATAGCTGCACATCCGGGCCAACTTATTTATTGAGTCTATCTGGTAAAGAAGTCCAGTAACAACCCGGTGTGGGAAATTGGCGGTATGTCGCCCCCGTGCCAGAGGGCACGTAAAGTCAAATTACCGTCCCATCAGAATTTAAGAGTAACAAAAATAGGGAGTGCATTTGTGTCTGCGCGTATATTTGTGCACTATAATAACTCCTGCGCAGATGGCTAGTCTGAGTGAGCTTGGGCGCCTTGACCGATTTAGGTCGGGAGGACATCACATACGTGAACAGAGTGAGTTAAACTAGTTATTAAAATATAACGAAATTAAATGTTTACACATACATCACTGTACAAGACTATGTAAAAGAATAGTTGCACATAAACAGCAAGTACTAAGCGGACAGTGTGATTCTGTTTAATTAGTACGTTTTTGCAGCGCTCAAAGAGCAGTCGGCGATTCAAAGGGAACAGTCCTTTGATGTAAATACCCTACAAACTATATCCACGACTTATGATGTCTTCTTAATAAATACAATTTAAATAACAGCTCCGTTTGCTTATTCTCTCCTCCGTGAACGCAGGCTGCGTGAGAGATCTCCATGATGATACATACATAAATATGAATCTATTTCATATTAGATCATGGACACAAAATACTCAATAATTTCAACCGAACTTAAATTAAAATAAAAAGTAATAATAGTTATATTACTATACCTGTAGGATAGGATTATTAAAATTCACAATCGGCGAAGATAACAAGAGAATCCGAATCGAAAACTTACCCTTTTGAAGTTAATCATTTATTCGTCCGAAATAAAAATGTCGGCGCGCCACAGTTGCGTACAAAGTAAATAACATAGAAATACTTGTAGTTAGAACAAAATATTTTTTCCAGTTAATTTGATTAAGTAACAATTTAACACTATCGAAACTGGACGACAGACCATCGCGCTATTCGTACATTGTAACGTAAATTATCCCATTGTTATCAGCTGCCACGATTTCGTTTCGATGTACAAATTACGTGTGTGAATAAAATTTAACGTTGCATCCAATGTTTATGTTTGTACACTCTAATCAGTTAATTATCTTGATCCATTTAGTTAGTCACTTTGCTAAACCAATAGAGCAGTTATGTCTCGTTCGTAATGATTAGCATGTTTAACTGCATCGAATCCAGGATCTCAGGATGAGATACTGAATTAGAGTCCCAGGTAGTGTCAAGTACGGTTATTGGATTTTTCTATCAGGAAAATCCAGTAATAGCCCAGAGCTACTCCCCCGTGCGTCGGAGAGTGGACTTTGAAAGTTAAAGGAAAAGAGTATTTGGGCAAACACGTGTCCACTATAATATCTTTTATGTAGATGGTTAGTCTCTGAGAATGGCTGCTGTGGCCGAAATCAATCGTAAATCTGTACTAATGTTATAAAGCTGAAGTGTTTGGTTAACGCGCTAATCTCAGGAACTACTAATCCTTTTGCATTAGAATTATAAAATTCTTTTGCATTAGATAGCCCGTTAACTGAGGAAGGCTATAGGCTATAATATATCATCCCGGAAAGTGTACGGTTACCGTGGGACAGATTTGTTCTTGTCTAGGGACGAACCCGAGCGAAGCGAGGGTGAGCCGCTAGTATGTAATAAATACATATTAATTATAATTAAAGAAAGTAATTGAGCCTTCTAATTAATTATAATTATTTCTTGCCAGTCTTTTCTCTAGGTAGATACATATTCCAACTGTTGCAAATTACAAAAACAATGAGATCGGTCATGATTAATGTTATGTAAATTCGAGATTTCGTCTACGAGGAAAACAGTTTTTTTTTTATGGAAACTTACACCCATTAAGTACTTTCCATTTCTATTGTTTTTTTTTAATTTCTTGATTTCTTTTCGTTTTCCTTAGGCATACATAACCCATAAAGTTTCACACTTTTTGGTTTGTATATCATTTAAATTGCCACATTTATGATGAAAACTTATTTATGTAGTAATTATTCTAGGAAAATCTAAAAAAGATATTGCAACTATAATATTTTAATAAATATACTATTTTCTCGTCAGATTTTTTTAGCAAAACTGCATTTCAAGGCGGATTGGTGGTACCTTTCCGACGGCCTGACTGCTCTGTTTGATAGACTGACAATTTTAAGAAGAAATTTCATATCGATGACTGAAATATGATCTGAAAATGACATAGAAGAATATTCGGAGACAATTTCTGTATAAAATTTCACTCTTCGATGATTTTATTCTGATGCATTTTCAAAAACATCACGTACATGTACATTGAGAGATATACTGACAAAACAAAGCTGATATTTCGTGGATATTGAAATAGTCATTATCATCGATACAGAGACCGAATCTAGAATTTAGAATTTTCCTAAAAACTATATTCGGCCTAAGAATCTATCTGTCTATTTGGGAACACAAATCACTGTATAGATTTTGATAAAATTGATAAAATTTGATATGATAATAGCTGGTTAACCGGGTCAACATATAGGATACATTTTACTGTGGGAAAATATTTCATCTCTGAGAAATCTATACTAACTACTACCTTAAAACGTTCCCAAGCGGAGCGAGGGTGAGTCGCTAGTTACGAAATAAAAAAAACTACTTCGCAATCCGTTACGTTGCGTTTACGCAAAAAATATAAGTTGCAGCCGTATATGTCTGCGGGCATCAAAACATAGTTTCTCTATTATGTGTAAATTATTATTGTATTCTTTGCTAGTTTCATTCACTTTCCGCAAGTTTCATTTTCCCTGCCACGCAAGCCCGTCTCCTCTCGGGATGAAATACTCTATAAGTATGACCAGAGTATAAAATAACACACCCGCCTGTACATTATAGACAATAACCCATAATGAACGTGCCTACTTTTTAAATATTATTGCATTAATTTATACATATCTATACAGATAAATAAAATTGAAGCGTCTGCTTGTAATATGAAAATAACAACTTTTTACTAAATGCATATGAAATTATATACGGTACCTACGTATAAGAAAAACATAAAAAAAACTTTTGTCTGTCTGTCTGTTTGTTCCGGCTAATTTCCGAAACGGCTTTACTGGCAGATAGCTGATGTTATAAGGAGTAACTTAGGCTACTTTTATTTTAGAAAAATAATTAGGATTCCGCTCAAAAACATTGAAACGTATCTAGGGACACACCCGAGCGAAGCGAGGGTCAGTCGCTAGTAATAAAATAAAATTGTAACTAAGCCGAATCTGTACTGAAAAATTCTTTTTGCATTAGATAGCCCGTATATAGGAAGGCTGTAAGCTATATATCATATAGTAAATAGTCTGTCTATTCCATACTAACCGTTAAAACGTACATAGGGAAGAACCCGAACCCGACGGAAGCGAGGGCAAGTCGCTAGTCATTAACATATGTACATATTTAATTTATAAAAGAGATGTATTTATATACACTTGAAAATATTAAATGAAGCGCGAAATATATTTAAGGTTTTTGGAAACAAATAGCTGGTAAAAAATAATTGTCACATCGGATCATAACTTATCGCAGGTGCTGCGTACAGGGTACAGTAATGGCCCATATTGTAGCAACGTGAAACAGTCCACTGTCGGCATGTCAATACCTGTAGATTTATAGCGAAGTCTGGATGGCGCGATTAACGGAAACATACCAGTGTGTCATCCACGTATAATAATATATTTTTAACCACATTATTTCCTCAAATCAGATTATTTCCTTAATTTTCTAAAGCAAATTTTAAATAACAATTTAAATAAATTGTTTTACATTTATGCATTACTTAATATGGATGTAATCTTACATCACGTCACACTTCGTTCATTATGTTATTTGTGTATTTTCCTATCACTCCAAAATATTACTGTTTTATTCTAAATACGTCCCATCCCATCTACAGTTTAGCCGCTTTAATCCTTTAACGTTTTTACGATTTTGTAGTTAAAACGAAAAAAATCAGTTTTTATTTTGAAACTCAATTTCGAACCAGACTAATGCGCGAACGAAGCAAATTAAATAAAGGTAAAAATTTAAAATTTTAAAGAGATTAGGATTTAAGAAAAAAAAGCCTTTAATAAATATTGCATTTATAACAAATTTATAGGGGGTCAATACATGATGGAGGATATCGATGGATCTACAATGTCGCCAAAAGATCACGAAACAGCTTACAACCAGCCTGTCTTTGCCACTGAGCTCCCGATCGTCGACTTTATATAGGGAAACGATGAACACAGAAGTCAATTTATTTGTATGTACCATCTTTATCGTAAATCTATTTATATTAATCTATTTAAATCTAGTTATCTTTGTATCGTAAAGAAGAGACGTTATTAATTTGCATAGTAACATATCGTCTCGTGTATATGCTCCTCGCAACGAGTCCAGGCTTGCTAAATAGCAGTGTCCCCTTGTCAATATACGACTTTGCTCACAAGAGAGAACGTCAGACTGGTAGCAATTGTATTTTATAATTTGTATAATATGTGTGATCATGTTGTTTGTGCAGCGGATACAGCGGATACAGCGGATGCTTCACACGAGACGTATCAACCAATAAATTAAAGTTCAAGTGTGACGATGATAATATTATGTAAAACATTATTTTTAAATCAAGTTATCTGTTTTTAAATGTTATTATCTCATTTTAAATGTCCAAAGCCCATTATTAAGAGGAGAAGTAAATGGGCATAATTTTAAAATAAATAGAAGATTGGATTTTTATTCAAAGAAATAAACGAGGTACAAGTGCGCGGGCTTCTATTTCCGCCTGAGTTATTTCATTTGACTATTTCATTTGACTACTTCCCGACAGCCTTGCAAACATCAATAAAATTCAATTTCATTGCTCTGAAGAAACCCTGATGTCTTTAGAAATTATAGTTGTGATAAGCAGCTTTACGAATGTTGAAATGCATAATAATTTATGCATGCGATTATTTAATTTATATCCCGACGGCCACGGAGACGGTATATGTGTTTGGAGGAGACAGCTAGGCCGAGTTTGAAACGGTTTTTGCCTTGTATTGTATTTGCCTTGTATTTGTAAGTCTCATTCCTGAGAATGTTCTAAGCTAACTTTTATAATGTTATAGATCGCCAGGGGCGTTACAGTATACAGATGTTGGAATTATGTTATAAAATATATATATATATATATATATATATATATATATATATATATATATATATATATATATATATATATATATTAATTATGTTGGAATAATGCGAAAGAAAACTGCATGAAAACTCGCGTTTTCCCAGGCATAAGACTAATCTAGATCGATTTTTTGCCCCCGAAAACCTCCACATATCAAATTCAGCGAAATCTTTAGAGCCGTTTCCGAGATCGCCGGTATATATAAATAAATAAATATACAAGACTTGCTCGTTTAAAGGTATTAAATAGAAGAATCAGAGTAAGCTGTTGACAAAAGGTTAAAAAATATATTATTAAGGTAGGTATCTACTAGCAATAATACAGTATAATCATAAAATTATATGTCAAACTACATAATTATAGAATTTATATGCCAAAAGTAACATGACCACAATGACCGTAATATACTTTCGTTACGTACAATGAGAAGTCACATCCGGATGCGCAGAAACGTTATATCGCTCGAGTCATAACTTTGACGTTATTAAATTTATTCTTAAACTGAAAGATGTTCTAAACTAAATTCTAGTAACAGAAAGCCTTTGAAGCGTCGTCGAATAAGGTGATTGTTCTGAAACCCCATGGGGCTAAAGTCATTATGTAGGAGTAAAGTCATATTCTATGTCGTATATAGGAAGGAGCACATTAAGTTTAACACTTGATTGCACTGTATTCAGATAAACAAAGTCCAAAATCCCGATCCTCACTTGCGTCTTTCTTCTTGATCTACTTTATTTAAATCTAAGATCGCTATTTATTGATTAAGTTATTGTAGGCAAATCTTCCTGAATTCTAATTGTTTTTTATTCAAATATTTGATGTAAAACAAAGACACAATATAGTTTATTTTTTATTTGTACGACAACAGCGATGTATTGATTTAATAACGCAATGAGGATAATCCCTTTGATATAACGTATTTCGCAAATATCATTTAAATAGGCCGCAGCGATTAATTAATTATTATATCAATCTCATGCAGATGACCGTATTAAATGGCCCCTTAATAGGGAAATAAATCTACGTAACTAACTCAGTGGTGTAGTGGCTAGCAAGTACAACTGCATATCAAGAGGTCATGGGTTCGAGTCCCGGGTCGGGCCAATTTTAGTTATTGGGGGTCTTTCCATTTAGTAAGTCCCAGTAACATCCCGGAGTTGGGAAGTTGGCGGTATTTTACCCCCGTGCCTCGGAGAACATGTAAAGTCGTCGGTCTTGCGCCTTAACTCTCACCGCTCGTGCCGAGTAGTCGTCCCACCGGAGTATGAGAGTGACAGGAATAGAGAGTACACTTGTTTCTGCGCGTACACTTGTGCATTATAATATCTCCTGCGCAGATGGCTAGTTTCAAAAAGACTGACCGCCGTGGCCGAAGTCGGTCGGGAAGTCATTATTATTATAAATCTACATATTACGTATATATAAAACTGAATGTCGAGAACTAATCTACATTATTTTAGTACTAGCGACGCAACCTCGCTTCGCTCGGATTCGCCCCGAAGTGCGTTTTAACGGTTAATATGGAATACATAGACTTTATATTATATATATACATAGGTATTATGAGTAGTTGTTTGTTGTATTATAACGTGTTTTAATGTGGTAATGAGTAATCTTTCGCGGTAAAAAGAAGCCTATGTCACTCTCCAGCCCTCCAACTATCTACACACTAAATATCACGCCAATCCGTCACTATGTTTCGACATGAAAGAAAGACAAACAAACACACTTCCACATATATAATATTATAGTATGAATATGGATTATAAAGTCATTCGGATGCTTTATATAATATTTGATATCTTAAACAATAACAGAATCTTTTAACCCTGACGGTAGTACGCGTATTCATCCGACAGCATTGTTCTTCGAGCCTTTGAATTCCAGATATCAAATATAGAATATTAGCCTTGATATCTGCAAGTTTATTTTTTATCTATACATATAATATAACTGTAGAGGTCGAATGTCTGTACCTAGAAAAAAAAATGCTAAAAACCGAGTCACGGCGATGTATGAAGAGAAACAGAACAAATCCTTTTTTTCTTTTAATTTTTTTGTTTCTCTGTCTGTTTGTATGTTTGTATGGGCTTATCTCCGAAACTGTTGGACTGATTTAAATGAAATTTTGCATGGTGGTACCTTATATCCCCGGTCAACATTTTAGATACTATTCATCCCGGAAAATTAAAGAGTTCTCGTGGGATAGTTAAAAAACGATAGTAACTTATACAGCTTAGTACACTACAACTTATGCACCTAATTTAGTAAAACTTGGCTTGCTGATACCTTATATTGCCAGTCAAACTATGTGTATTATAAAATTTGTAAATCCCATATGTTAGTTACTCCCAGTCCTAAATGTTTGTTACTCATTCACACAAAAACTACTAAATGGATTTTAATGAAACTTTACAGTAATATAGCTCATACATCAAAAAACACATAATCTACACTTTTTTCCAGGAAAAATGTACGGTTGCCTTGGGATAGATTTGTTTTACAATACTTCTTGTCTATACAGATAAATAAAATTGGAGTGTCTGTTTGTAATATTAAAATAACCGCCTTTTTACTAAATGCATATGGATATGTATACACGGTACATATACCAAAACAACATTTTTTACATTTTTTGTCTGTCTGTTTGTCGGTTTGTTCCGGCTAATCTCTGAAATGGCTGGACCGATTTTGACGGGACTTTCACTGGCAGATAGCTGATGTAATAAGGAGTAACTTGGGCTACTTTTATTTTGGTAAAAAATATAGCGTCCCACGAAAAAAAATTAAAACTAAATTAATTAATTAATTTTGTTTTGGGAAGCTGCTAGGGACAAACCCGAGCGAAGCGAGGGTGAGTCGCTAGTATATAATATCTATCTAGCGGTTGATTACTGCCACTTGTTCGTTAAAATTTACTAATTAGTATAATTAAAATTTGTATAGTAACATACAATGAGGTCTAGAGATTCTTTGTCAAATATTGTTATAAAATGTTTTTCTGTTTGTTTAAGTTGATTAATAGTTACAAGTTAATTAGAATATTAGTTGTTATGCGGTCACATATAAAGCAGAGTTCGTAGTACTTTAGTTTTAAAGTTAAATAAAAATAACCCCGAAGTAAATACGAGTATATTGTATCACATATTTTTTACAGTTACTCTAGGGGTATTTCATTTTTATTTATTGTATACTAGCGACTCACCCTCGCTTCGCTCGGGTTCGTCTCTAGGTATTGCTGTACTGAGCTGAACGTTGATAAGTCAGTCAGTGAGTCGCCAGTAGTGAATAAAAATAGTTATAGCGAGTGTACTTTAGGAGATAGACATATACTGTTGAGAACTTTTCCGTTGAACTTTTTAAGACCTACAATTTTTTAGTACATTGTTTTGATGTATCTCTTAAGGTTCAGCCAGCGTTAGCCATATAAATTTCTAAGGACGACTCGATAGAACCAGTCGTTGCGTTTTCCCGCGGGAACGAAAAATGTGCCTGTAGTAAAAGGTATCCTAAATATTGACCCGAGTGATAAGCTATCACTATACAAAATTTAATTGAAATCGGTTCAGTACTTTTTGCGTGAAACGCGCACATCGATTTAACTAAGTTAGTTTTGCTATAGATATAGATAAGAATAGGTATTGCGAGTGTACCTTAAGAGATAGCCATATACTGTTGCAGATTTTTCTGTTGACCTTTTCAAGACCTACAATTTTTTAGTACATTATTTTGATGTATGTCTTAAGGTTTAGCCAGCGGAAGGTTTCTAAGGAGGACTCGATAAAACCAGTTATTGCGATTTCCCGTGGGAAAGAAAGATTTTTCTGAAGTAAAGGGTATTCTAAATGTTGACCCGGGTAATAAGTTATCACTTCACCAAATTTCGTTGTAATCGGTTCATTACTTTTTGCGTGAAACGCGTACAGACAAAGAGACAAACAGACAAAAAATTTAATAACTATTGTTTTGGGGTCTATATTGTATACATAATACGTTACGGTCATTGTTTTTAAAAAATATTTTATGTACAGATTTCGCTAAGTTACTGCTTTATTATAGTATAGACAATATAAAGAGTAAACCAATAGATTGATGGATACTTATGATGGATATAACTCTGTGATGACTGCTGGGGAGGTGCAAAGCTTCATGAAAACAAATACCATGTTACTATTAATTGGTATCCGCTGGCACAAAGTTATGGCGTACAACAACACCGCCACATCGATAATGAGCACATCGATATATATAAAGCTTACTAATGTTTAAAGAAAAATGCTAAAAGTTATAAATCGTCTATTTTTTTCTAAAATTAGCATACACGGTCTCGTGCAACAATGTGCGCCCGATAAATATGTACATAGCGTTAGCCGAATGAATTGAATAATATATTTCATGATAAGCTAATTATATAACTAAATTAATCAAGTACTAATATTAATTTTAATGAAAAACCATAATATGTTCGCGTAATTGTATGGGATTATTTAGTAATTTACAATATTCTATAAATGGAATAATTTTAATAGAGATACATATATAATTATTATCAAAAGAGATCGCCAGAATTTGTATGAGAATTGGTCCCTTCTTGGGGTTCCGTACCCGAAGGGTGCGAACGAAACCTTGTTACTAAGCCTCCGGTGTCCGTCCGTCTGTCAGAGGGCTGTATCTCATGAACCGCTATAGGTAGAAAGTTGAAATTTTCAGAGAGTACGTATTTCCATTGCCGCTATAATAAAAAAAAATACAAGAAACATTTTTTTCAGCGTTCGTAATCGATCTTCGACGTTAATATACTACGTACATAGAGTAAAAGTCATATTAATAAAATGTACATGTACCATGGTATGGAACCCTTCGAGTACGAATTCGACTCACACTTAAACAAAATTTTTAAACAAGTGTACCACAATAATTAAACTACTTGCATATCATAGATTAGGTATCCCGTAAATCTGTAGATAGTTTTTCATTTTTCACCCTGACTTTTTTAAAAAAATCCATTTAAGTATTAGTTTTTGCGAAGTATAACGCCTGAATGAATACTAAAGATTGACATAAATGTTTTTCAGATGACAGTTCTGGCCAATGTATTATTGAGTTGTACTAGATTAATCCATATATAGGTACATAAAATGCTTTGTCCTGACTGACTGACCGATCGATCAATGCACAGCCTAAACCGCTGGTCGCAGAAACGTGAAATTTGGAGGACATATTCTTTATACAATATAGGCATCCGCTAAGAAAGGATTTTTCGAAATTCACCCCCTAAAGGGGTAAAATAGGGGATTAAAGATTGTATGAAACTCTGTCATTCTTAACGCGAAATGCACGAAAAGTGGTAGGTACTTAGCTTTAAGATAAAAAATAAGAAATATATGTATTAGATTTTTTCGAAATTAATCCTTTTAAAGGGTAAAATGGGATGATAAAGTTTATATGGGCAAACAATTATTTATGATCAGAATTACTTGAAAATTGATATTAATGCTCTTCAATATAATTAAATAAATACGTGTTTTAGCATTTTTCCAAATTCATTCCATAAGGGGGTAAAATAAGGGTTTAAAGTTTGTATGAAATTCTGTAATTGATGCACGGAAAGTGGTATTTGCCATTGAAATGAAAAATAAAACAATACAAATATAATTTTTTTTCGAAATTCATCCCTTTAAAGGGTAAAAAGGGGTCGTGCTGTTTATATGAGAAAATTAAAAAAAAATAAAAACCGACTTCCAGGCACTGAAAACTAAAAAATAATTAAACGGGGGTTTTCATTTAGAATAGACACCTAATCAGATATTTTCGAAGTCGGTGCCACCCAATACAAATCAAAGCACACCGACTTCGAAAATATCTGATTAGGTATCTATTCTACACGAAAACCCCTGTTTAGTTATTTTTTACTTTTCAGTGCCTGGAAGTCGGCTATTACAGTATTTATTTTTTTTAAGTTTTTATTTTTCTATTTTTAGTCTAGACGTAATAAGCAGATAATTTGTAAGAAGAAAGATTTTTAAAAACATATGCGATTAAGCCATTTATTCAGACCCCTAATGACAGTTACAACCTATCTAGGTGTAAAGTTCTCATCAATACAAATTAATCGAACCCAAACACCAGGTAAATGCTGTAAATCTTTGAGGAGTTTCCTCGACTGTCTTTCGGTTCCATCATCAGATCGACTCCAGATCTTCATTAAATAGTAGTGCTTTAAAATACTTAATGAAAAAAATTAACAAGCGCACTAGTCGCCACTACGATTTTCGAAGGTTCCCCTCGATTTCTCTAAGATACCATCATCAGGTCCTGGTTTCCTTATTATGATACTACCCTTGAGATATCTCCTTTCAAACAAAAAAAGAATCATTAAAATCGGTTGATGAACGACGAAGCAATCCGCGTACATACATAAAATTACATCCACGTAAACAAAAATTTTCATATTTTTTTTTTCATAAAATAAAAACTACTGGGCCAAACTATGTAAAATTTTTATGGGACCAAATGGCAACTATTCCGCATCAAACAAAAGAAGAATCACGTAAATCGGATCATAAATCTCTGAGTAATCGATGTACATACATAAAAAAAAAAACCAATCGAATTGATAACCTCCTCCTTTTGGAAGTCGGTTAAAAATTGTTTATGATCAAAATTACTTGAAACTTGGTATTAATGCTCTTCAATACAATTAAAAAATTGTTTATGATCAAAATTACTTGAAACTTGGTATTAATGCTCTTCAATACAATTAAATAAACATGTATTTTGGATTTTTTTTTATTCAGTCCCTAAGTGGGTAAAGCTGAGCGGTGAAATTGGAGTTGTTGAATATATTTAAATAGAGTAACATAGGTCAAGTTCTCCGTAAGTGTACACTTACTGTGTGGATATAAAAGGGTATAAAATAGAGAATGGAGATTATTCCAAACCCAAAGGGAAATTATGTATAATATCTCGGCTGGCCACAGCAGTGACAATTATAATAGACCTAGAGCGTGAGAGAGAAAACCTAGCTAGAGAGCATCCTGTTAATTATATCTTCCTTCTGAAGGTTGGCACAACTGTAATGAAAAAGTCACCTAAGCTATGTAACGGGAAAAAAAGAAATAATAAAACTTACACGAACTTATTTTTGCAAATAATAAAGTATGTATTGCGAAAAAGTTAATCTTTTTCGTAGTTTGATCGCGGGCGAAGCCGCGGTTTCTGCTAGTCTATATATATATAAAAATCAATTGCTGTTCGTTAGTCTCACTAAAACTCAAAAACGGTTGGACCGATTTGAATGATTATTTTTTTGTTTTGTTGGGGGTGTGTCAGGAGTGGTTTAAATATAAAAAAAATTAGCGAAAACAAAAAAAAGCTGGAAAATCAAAAAATTCTGAACTGTTTATGTTGCATGGCAATCACTAAGCGATAAAACGTACGTAGGGAAGAACCCGAGCGAAGCGAAGGTGAGTCACTAGTTTTACAATAAAATATTTCGTCTTCACTCCATTAATGAATGATTAATTAAGTGAAGAAATAAACGATACTTATATTATAAAAATGCAATTGCAGTAGATTAAGTAGTAGTTGGAGAATTAAAAGTAAGTACGTGTTGCAAAAGTACTAAAATGTATAAGAATATATGCAAGGAATATCTCGAAGTTTTATTAGTCCTATATAACTGATTACACTATCTACAATCTATCGATTGATGAGTCGAGATATTAGAAACTCCGTAATTACATCTAGTTTACGCACGAATTTCAGAGCAAGTCCTTATCCAGAAAGAGTTAGATTTTTTTAAAACGAACAAATCTGAAAAGTATCGTCATAAAACTGTAATGAAATACAACCTTCATAGACTAATTACTAAACTACTATTTTATAAAACATAATGCATATTCTTACATGGTATTTCAAAAAATACAGCTAATTATTCACATTATCTTCATAAGCTTGATAAGTCTGTTTGAATCTTGCAAATCTGCCTGCGTAAACGGGACAATCTATGAAAAGTAAAGACATCTCCTTCGTCTCGCTCTTTTCTCGTTTATGTCTTCTAACGTATACCTGCGTAGATTCGGTGGTAATTGTATGTAACAATTAATGCACCGGCTGAAAACAGCTCGATTAATGCGAAGATAATCACGCGCTAATATTTTAACATAGATATATGAAGTCCAAATCACACACACACAACACAAAACAGTCTAATGTTTCACAGTAGAAAGCATAAATATGAAGAATTTTAGGCACAAGTTTAGTATATGGGACGCGGCCCCTGGAGAAGTGGGTGGTATTTTTGGATAGGGGAGGTGATAGGGAGTCCAAATATATTAAGATTATTTTGAATAAACGCAAGAGTCAAAAGTTGTGGAGAATTAAAGTTGCAACATTTCCGTTCATTATTATGACATTTACCTACTATCATTTTGAAACTTGGAAATGTAAAATTAAAAATGGAAGTTTTTTTGCAGTTTATCGTAGCGTGTTGTCGTAAATGGAAAAAATTGAATTACGCGCGGTTATTAAATGCGGTGCTTAAAAAATTTCACTACGGAACGAGATACTCAAAACTTACAGGACACTTTAGGAGTAAATGCTCCACCGTATTCTACAAGTGCACGTTGGTGCGCCGAATTTAAACGGGAAAGAACATTCACCAAAGGCAAGCTTCGCTCGGACCGCTCTCCAAAGGTAGTGACCGACAAAATAGTCAAAAAAGTCGAAAACATTGTTTCAAACATTGAAAACATTCTGCTAACATCGTGTCAAGGTATATTTCACAACCGAAGAAACAAAGATTTCGATTGGTAGTGTGCATAGCATTTTACGCGAACGCTTGGGGATGAAAAAAGTATCCGCTCGCTGGGTCTTCAGAATGCTTACATGAATGAACAAAAACAAATCAGGCTGAACATTTATCGAGATTCATTGGAACTGTCAACAAAATCCTGAACTTTTTTGTCTCGATTAATAACCATGGATGAAACATGGCTTCACTATTACAATCCAGAAACAAAATTATAGCCTATGATTTCGAAAAAACCATCGTCTCCAACCCCTAAGAAATTTAAAGCGAATCATTTCGACGGAAAGAGTAAAGGGGTGGCCATGATAGAATATTTCCACCAGGGAGCAACTGTTACGGGCTCTTTGTATGCAGAACAAATAAAAAACCTGCGTAACGTAATTTGCGAGACACGGCGAGGCAAACTAGCAAAAATAGTTTTGTTTTTCATTGAACGCCCCTCGTAATACTGATACGGAGAGTACCAAGACAACAAAGCTTTATAGTGCGTATCCAAATCATCTCTGTGCAAAAATAATGTCAATCCATTTATCCGTTTCTGTATGAAAGAAGGTTAAACTAACAAATAAACTTTCCGAATTTTAATATCAGTATAGATGACGACACGTTTGGCTCAGTTTGTAGTGCCCTACCCTACTTGCTGTGCCAGCGGTCGCGGGTTCGAGTCCCACTGGGGGCATTCATTTGTGTGATGAGCATATGTGTAGCATATCATTTATCTGGTATCCATAACACAAGCCTCGTAGCTTACCATGGAACTAGACGGTGCTGTGTGTTTAATGTCCCAACATATTTATTTATATTTATTCCATTTATTTAAAACGATAAACAACAAAATTTGGTACAATATTAACTGTTAGTACTGTGTCGAATCCCACCTACTTAGAAATTAGTTACAGAAACAAAAATGATTTATGTCAGATGTATTTTGTCGTTCTAGTAATACAGTCGTACCTGCGTTTAAGATAGTTAACTTGCTCATTGAAAAAACATATTGACTCGTTAATAATTAATTTACTTAAACGATGCTCTCAGCTTCGCAATTAATTAATTAATTACGCGTCTAAGGTATTTATTTACTTAGCATTATTCCTTTATTGTCTAAGGTACCTATTTTTAAGAACTGGAATACACAATACTTCATTTTTTACTATTGTGGTAAGCTCACTTGACATTTAGCACTTGTTTTATTTCAATTGGTTTATAAATAAAAAAGTTATATGAATTTATAGAATCGCCTAGGGACGAACCTGAGCGAAGCGAGGCTGAGACGCTTGTCATAAATATAACACTGAAAGCTCCCTTGGAAATACGTCCAGCGAAATTTAAAAATTATAGATTTGTAGAAGACGTAGATTGTTGAAAAAAATAATTCGTTCCCTTAAAATTTTATTGCGACGTATAGGTACATATCTATCTATCTATATAAATAAAATCAATTGCCAAATGTATGTAAGCGAATTACTTCAGAACGGCTGCACCTATTTGGCTAATTTTTTTTTTTTGTTGCATTTGTAATTGTCAGGACAAGGTTTATACGAAAGAAATGTTTGAAAAGATGTACGGAAAAGTGAAAAAATGGGTTAAAAAATCTCAGTTATCATAATATGAATTGTATACGAAAAAGGATGTTTACTATTCTTTAAATTTTTATTTTTAGTAAAACTGTTTAACAAAACATGTGCTATACCAGTAATTGAACGCGGGCGAAGCCGCAGTGTACTGCTAGTCTATATATACATAAGATGCTTTGTCCTGACTGACTGACTGATCGATGAACGCACAGCCTAAACCGCTGGTCGTAGAAACGTGAAATTTGGAAGACATGTTCCTTATACTTTGTAGGCATCCGCTAAGAAAGGATTTTTTTAAAATTCACCCCCTAAAGGGGTAAAATAGGGAATAAAAGAATATATGGAACTCTGTCATTCTCAACACGAAATGCACGGAAAGTGGTATTTAGCTTTTAGACAAAAAATTAGAAATATTTGTATCAGATTTTTTTCGAAATTCATCTCTTAAAAAGGTAAAAGGGGGTGATAGAGTTTATATGGGCAAACAATTATTTATGATCAGAATTCCTTGAAACTTAGCATTAATGCTCTTCAATGCAATTAAATAAATACGTATTTTAGCATTTTTTGAAATTCATCTCATAAAGCTGTCAAATAGGGGATGAAAGTTTCAATGAAACTCTGTAATTATGCACGGAAAATGGTATTTACCTTTAAAATGAAAACTAAAACAATACAAATATCATTTTTTTCGAAATTCATCCCTTAAAAGGATAAAAGGTTGTGCTGTTTATATGAGGAAAATATTGTTTATGATCAGAATTACTTGAAACTTGGTATTAACGCTTTTCAATACATTGTACAATTAAATAAACATGTATTGTAGTTTTAACATTGAAAATGTTTTTTTTGTCGCTTCTGAATAGGCCCGATTTTCAGCGAAAGTGCGACATCGCCCTGGTGTCGTGGCTTTTGGGACTACGTGACTGATTGGGATGTCAAAAGACGCATCTTAACGAGGGCTACAAAATGCAAAAAAAAATTTTTGAATAAACTCAATTAAAAAAAAAATAAAAATATTCTTTATTGCACACCATTATTTTACATCACATAGTATAGACATCATTAAAAAAGAAATAGTACAATAGGCGGTCTTATCGCTAGAAAGCGATCTATTCTAGACAACCTTTGGGTAGAGAGTAAGACAGAGAGAAGGAAGGGGTGCAAACAGACTTAACAAAATCTACAATGAATACATACATGATAAAATAATATATATACATACATACCCACATACATACATATATACGTACATACATATATACGTACATACATACATACATACACACATACATAGATACAAACATACATACATACATACATACATACACACATATAAATATTAAGCATATAAAATAAAATATGACACTATTTAGCACTTTATAAGTCAAGATAGTATTCTTTAGTTAGTTTTTTAAATAATGACAGCGAATCAGCTTGCTTAACTTTATTTGGTAAAGAGTTTCACAGACGGACAGATTGGACAGTAAAGGAGCGAGTATAGAAGGAAGAAGAGTGTGAAGGAATTTGTAAAGTTAGATTTAGGTTAGAACGAAGAGAAAAATGGTGGGAATCACTTAAAAGTTTAAACCTATCCTTGAGATACTGAGGTGTACAAGGATTAAATAGAATATCGTATAAAAGACAAAGAACGTGAGTATTCCTGCGAAGACGGATAGGGAGCCACTTGAGCTTTTTACGAAATTCGGAAACATGGTCATATTTACGAAGTCCAAATATGAACCGAATGCAGAGATTTTGAATTCGCTCTAGTTTATTTAATTGCTCCTCACTTAAATCAAGGTAACAAGAATCAGCATAGTCAAGAATTGGTAACAGGAGGGTGTTAGCCAATGCAATTTTAGTGGGAATGGGTAGAAAGTTGCGCAAGCGACGATTAATTAATCAATTACTTTTTTTTAAATCAAAATAGTGTGACAAATGCGGTGGTTTTTCGCCCGGTTTCGCTCAGAAAATAATTCATACCTCAAAAACGAAATGAGATATCGAAAAAATGAAAAAAACCCCTAGAGATACGATTTTGGGCTATATTTAAAAAATCATTGGAGGTGCGTATCATGGCTGGGTTATTCAAAAGTTGTACCTTTGTGACGCAGAGTTTACGCCCGAAGAGCGCGTGAGCGCAATATAGATGGTGAATAAATATTTTAGAACATGATTATGTGTTTGAACGAAGTGATTCTTTATGCATAAATAAATATGTATTTAAACTAATAACTAACTAATATCTATACACATAATAAAACAGTAACTCAGCGAAATCTATACATGAAATATTTTTTTAAAACAATGACTGTAACTTATTGTGTACAGAATATATACCCCAAAACAATAGTTATTAAAATTTTTGTCTGTATGTCTGTTTGTCTGTTTGGGTGTGCGTGTTTCACACAAAAATTACGGAACCGATTTTAACTAAATTTTGAGTAGTGGTAACTTATTACTCGGGTCATATATAATATAATTTAATCTAATATATAAAATTCTCGTGTCACAGTTTTCGTTGCCATACTCCTCCGAAACGGCTTGACCGATTTTGATGAAATTTTTTGTGCTTATCCGGTATCTATGAGAATCGGCCAACATCTATTTTTCATCCCCCTAAATGTTAGGGGTAGTCCACCCCTAAATTTTTTTATTTTATTTTTTAGACAAAATTTTTAATTTCTATTTTTTTATGATACAACATACAAAAATACATACAATCCTCAATTTTCACCCTTCTACGATCAACCCTTATTTTTTAATAGCCATTTTAGTAATTTAATCATTTTTCCTCTCCGGTCGAAAACTGATCAATCGTCATTTAATGCAAGCTAGGGATGAACCCGAGCGAAGCGAGGGTGAGTCGCTAGTCTCTAATATATAAAATTCTCGTGTCACAGTTTTCGTTGCCATACTCCTCCGAAACGGCTTGACCGATTTTGATGAAATTTTTTGTGCTTATCCGGTATCTATGAGAATCGGCCAACATCTATTTTTCATCCCCCTAAAAGTTAGGGGTAGTCCACCCCTACATTTTTTTTTTTATTTTTTAGACAAAATTTTTAATTTCTATTTTTTTATGATACAACATACAAAAATACATACAATCCTCAATTTTCACCCTTCTACGATCAACCCTTATTTTTTAATAGCCATTTTAGTAATTTAATCATTTTTCCTCTCCGGTCGAAAACTGATCAATCGTGATTTAATGCAAGCTAGGGACGAACGCGAGCGAAGCGAGGGTGAGTCGCTAGTAGCATTTATAAAATATTATAATTAATTAAAATGTTATAAATGCGAAAGTTTGGATGGATGTTTGTTACTCAATCATACCAGAACGGCTGAGCGGATCTGGATGAAAAGCACAGGGATAGATTATAGTCTGGTATAGAAAATTGATTATTTTTTAACCCGAAAACACGTACGATTCCCATGGGATAAATTTGTTTTTGTTTTACACAAAGCAAGCGATCGACTATCTATTCAATACTAACCGTTAAAATACACCTAGGGAACCCGCGCGAGGCGAGGGTGAGTCGCTAGTCTATATCTATACATATACAAAAATTCAGAGTCAAATCTATACATTAAATATGTTTTGGAAAATCTTCATGAAATAGTCATCATTATCGATACTGAGGCCGAATCTATAGTTTTTAGAAGTTTTGTCTGTCTATCTGTTTGTCTTCGAACGCCTCACGAGAAAACCGCTGGGCAGATTTTTATGAAATTTGGTATGATATTAGCTGGTTATCCGAGTCAACATATAGAATAATTTTTACTGCGGGAAAATATCTCATCTTTGAGAAATCTATGCTAACCGTTAAAATGTATCTATACATATAATAAAATTCTAACTGCGTCGAATCTGTACATTAAATATTTTTGGAAAATCTTATTGAAATAGTCATTATTGTCACCACAGAGGCCGAATCTATAGTTTTTAGAATTTTTGTCTATCTGTCTGTCTGGGAACGCATCACGAGAAAAGCACTTGACAGATTTAGATGAAATTTGGTATGATGATAGCTAGTTATCCGAGTCAACTTAAGGATACTTTTTACTGCGGGAAAATATTTCCTCTCTGAGAAATCTATAGTAGACGTTAAAACATAACTAAGGACGAACCCGAGCGAAGCGAGGGTGAGTCGCTAGTATATATATAAAAGGCTTTGTCCTGACTGACTGATAGATCAACACACAGCCTAAACCACTAGTCGTAGAGACGTGTATTTTTAAAGAACTTATTCCTTATATGACGTAGGCATCGGATAAGAAAGGATTTTTCAAAATTCATCCCTTAAAGGGGTAAAAGGGGATACCAAAGTTTATCTGTAAAAAAAAATATTTAAAATTAGAATTACTTGAAACTTAGTATTAATGATCTTCAATTCAATTAAAGAAACACGTGTTTCATCTTTTTTATAAATCATCCCGTATGGGGGTAAAAAAGGGGATGAAAATTTGTAATTTATTCGTATTAAAGTCTTAAAATGCACGAAAAGTGGTATTTAGCTTTAAAATAAATAATGAAAATACATATGTAATATGTATATTAGATTTTTTTTCGAATTCATCCCTTAAAAGAGTAAAAGGGGATGGTAAGGTTTATATGGGAAAATGTTTATTGATCAGAGTTATCTGAAACTTGATATTAATGAATTTAGCTTTGTGAACGTGCTACACTGACCCCCAAAACAACAATGCTACTGATTTTAATAACAAAAGTGATTTTGATTTCAATAACTTAAGTCCTTTAAAGGGTCAGAAATAGAATATAGGTCTGTCGTTTCAATGATGCAAATGGATGAAGCAATTTACTATCCTGTAGAATTCCTCAACAGTGTTCTATCCTTCTGAACGTTGGCACACCTGTTATGAATAAGCCACCAAAGTTGTGTAATCGGATAAGACTGCTAGTAATCTATAAAAAAAGTATTGTGGCCACTGTGTGCTGGATATACTCGAGGGGAATCAGTATTCATACCTCGAATAATACCACTGATAACCTCTGACTATTGCTTTGAATTTAATCTATCATAATTCCTCCTTAAAATTTGTATTGCAATGAGTATTAATAAATGTCAGGGCCAGTTGTTAAAAGTAGCAGGTATGGACTTTAGAGATTTGCTTCTCATATGGACATTTTAACAGAACCCAGAACCAAACGGAACATCCAGCAATGTGGTATACAAAGAAGCTCTTAATGAAATTTTAATTCTTCAGGTTCTCCTAGTAATTAATATGTTGAAAATGATTTAATTCAATTCATTTGGCAGATTCATTTTCAATGTAACCGAAGGTCGTGACAGACACGAGATCTGTGGATTTTTTGTAAGTAATAAAGTATGTATTGCGAAAAAGTTTATTTTTTTCGTAGTTTGTTCGCGGGCGAAGTCGCGGGTTCTGCTAGTGTATAATAAAGTAAGAAACTGACTGGCTAACTGGTTCACTGACTGATCAATCAACGCACACCTGAAACCACTGGGTCTAGAAGCATGAAATTTTGCACAAATGTTCCTTATAGTCTAAGAGCCGGATACACCACGACCTTCACCGATCTGTTAACCAGATGAAACATATTTTTTATATAGTTTCAATAATATATAAATACGCCAAAAATAGCTTGCCTATCGAAATCCTGACCAGGCTATTTTTAAATTAATTTTTTTTCAAATTTTTCACCGTTTTGTTAACCAGCCGAATTTTGTTCTAACCGATAGTAAATAATATAAAGAATATATATGCCTAGGTAGCCTTGCCTACTCATTTCTTGACCACACTACCTGGCAAGAGGGTATAAACAGGTACAATATTACTATAGGTAACTTCACGGATTCTATAAAGCTAAACTTTCTGTTCGCGACTTTTTAGTATAGACTTAGCTAAGTGAATGAAGTGAATGAATGAAGTGACTAAGCTAAGTGAGTGAAGTGAAGTGAATGATAACAAATTCGATATAACAACATATAAATTGAAATTCCTCAGTCCACGCGACCGTAACCGCAGGCAGAAAGATTAACAAAATAAGAACGGCAATTTAAAGTAACTTAAAAAAGGAGGTGAAGGAGGGAGATTACAAGTTTCAGGTGTACATAACTTTGGGTCTTTAAAATACCATAAAGGTTAGCCTGTTAGGATGTTTGTTAAAAAGCCTATATTAGCCGAGATACATGAAGTCGTAAACATTGTATCAGTTGTATTATTCTACTCTCTTCCTCCAACTTTGAAAAGATGAAGTAGGAAATGTGCAAAAAGTAGAGGCAGTGGGGCTTGCTTTAAATACTTTAAGCGAAAATTTTACAGAACATGTAGATATTTTTATTTACGATCACTAAAATTTTATTTGTTTTCTATGATATCTTTAAGTATATCTTAATCCCTCCCGGACAAATTCTAAGAAATCCGTGCGAATTTCCGAGAATTCAATTGTTATCTAGCACACCGGTGTGCTCGCGGTCCTCGAGGTGTTAATGATATCTTATATGATATAAGTATATCTTATATGAAACGCGAACTTACTTTAGCAAAAAAAAAAATGTATTGCGAAAACGAAAAAACTTATTTGTGTATAAATAAATATGTTTGTAAAAACAATACAATATTCGGCGGTACGGAAACCTCGATGCGCGAGTCAAAATCATACTCCTTCACTATCATACACATTTGATAATCATTACAGCTATCAAATTATTACAAATAGCATGAAGCCCAAGAGTTTTTTTTTTGTAGTTGTAACGCAATCGAAGCCGCGGAATCTGCTAGTATTATATAGATGAATTTTTGCTTAAAAATAATTTTGAATGAATATATTAATAATAATCTATATATACATAAAATGCTTTGTCCTGACTGACTGACTGATCGACCAACGCACAGCCTAAACCGCTGGTCGTAGAAACGTAAAATTTGGAGGACGTATCCCTTATATAATGTAGGCATCCGCTAAGAAAGGATTTTTCGAAATTCATCCCCTAAGGGGGTAAAATAGGGGATAAAAGATTGTATGAAACTCTGTTATTCTTAACGCGAAATGCACGGAAAGTGGTATTTAACTTTAATGTTAAAAATAAGAAATATGTGTATCAATATTTTTTTCGAAATTCATCCCCTAAAAGGGTAAAAGGGGGTAATAAAGTTTGTATGGGCAAACGATTATTTATGATCAGAATAACTTGAAACTTGGTATAAATGCTTTTCAATACAATTAAATAAATACGTATTTTAGCATTTTTTGAATTTCATCCCATTAGACTGTCAAATAGGGGATGAAAGTTTTTATGAAACTCTGTAATTGATGCATGGAAAATGGTATTTACCTTTAAAATTAAAACTAAAACAATACAAATATCATTTTTTTTCGAAATTCGGGATGAATTCGAAATTCATCCCTTAAAAGGGTAAAAAAGGGTTGCTGTTTATATGAGGAAAAATTTGTTTATGATCAGAATTACTTGAAACTGGGTATTAATGCTTTTCAATACATTTAAATAAACATGAATTGTAGTTTTTTTTTAATTCAAAATAAAAAATTGAACATATTTAAATAAAGTAACATGGCTCAAGTTCTCTGTAAGTGCATACTTACTGTGTGGGATATAAAGTAGAGTAAATTTATTTATAGAATATACGCTTTACATATTATACATATTTTTGCAAGTAATAAAGTATGTATTGCGAAAAAGTTTATTTTTTTCGTAGTTTGATCGCGGGCGAAGCCGCGGGTTCTGCTAGTATTATTATAAAAAGGTACTTACCTTTCTAGTCCAGTCACTAATTACATTGACATTTTAAGTAGAAAATAGAAATGGTACCGTTTTATTGCTCCCGACAAAAATTACTTAAACGATTCAAAATTCACATGCGAGATAATCGATAATAATTCAATGTCAACTTTCTTTTCAATGAACAAAATATTATGTATGTATTTATTCGAGAGAAATATAAATGAATATTATTTACTAAGTATATCGAAAAAACATGAATTTAATTTATTGTTATTCTAATTAATTATCTGACTCTCTTTATATTTACTAACTAATCTCTGACGTAGTTAACAATAGATCCTAATTATTAAATGAATAGCGACTTACTTCGTCCCTAGCTAAAAACAAAAACAAAACCATCCCACGGGCGCTATACAATTTTGCGGGATAAAAAGTAACCTATGTGCTATTCAAATTCAAATTTCATGCAGATCCGTTCAGCCGTCCTGGCGCGATTGAGTAACAAAGAGCAATGGGATTAATAATGGGATTTAAATAGTGACTGGAGCTATGTTTCTTCGCAACTTCTCAGGACCTGTTCTTCTTGCATTGATCATCATGACATACCTGGTTTCGGGTAGACTGGAGAGATGGAGTAGTAGTAGCAATATACACCGAAGCCGAGTATCACAATGACAAGAGCGAACATACGCGTGGAGCAAGGCCGGCATCGGAGTAATCGCAGGCACCGCATCTTGATGCTGAGCCAAAAACAATCAAACTTTAGAGACCTTACTATACATGATAGCAATAATTTTTATCATTGGTATTAGTTTTTAAATGCGAGCCGACATAATATTTTAGCTAAAAACTATTGTACCGAATATAGGTAAAAGCAATTCAGGCGCGTAATCGCAGTAACCGTTTTTCAAATTAAATCTCCGCACACGTCACACGTGCAGAAATGAGAGTCACATTTAATTTAGAACAGTAACAGTATTCAGTTTAATTCAATATTCATATAAAAATGTGTCGTCACGTCATTCGTCAAGTCGAGTTCTCCCGAGCAATAACTAAATGATTCTACATTTAGAAGTATAAGATTACTATATAAACATGAAAAGAAAAGAATTGGGATAGCCATTGTAAAATAATAAATATTTCAGCATTTTTGGAAAACTGGCTGAAAATGAATTCTATGCGAAGCTGAAGACGCTGGCTCAGACTGACTTTGAGCAAAGCTTAGTAAAGTTAACATTACTAAAACCTTTTAAGATGATATTTTTATAGTAGCTTAGATTTCCTATCAAGTCTAAAATATAAATATAACCTTCGCCATCTTTTTAAATATCGACACAGCTACATTATTTTTTACGAGATACTTATTCGACAAAATTATTAATAAAATTAGATGAATTGAAATAATCGTGCAAAATCCTCATACACCGTAGGGTGCGTCAAATAATAGTCAGCTTTCGCGCTATTGCAACGTTTAAGTTTCCAACTACATAGTCGATTTTGCGATTTGCTTTGCTTTGCCAACTTCGCCAGTTGCATTTTGCATTTTATATTTGTGAAATGCACACGTAACATTGCTACCACACATCTATAATAAATTTCATAATAAAATTTGATAAAAAATCCTAAAAATTCTTTGTTTTAAACTTAAAAATTAAATTCTAATGTTACATTATTGTGAAAAGATCCTTTAAAATTTTCTAATACTATAATGCACTAAGCATCCAAAGCGGAGAATAAATAGGTAAATGTGTTATATATTATAATTGTTTTACTTGAATAAAATATACACTTTTGAAATGTCTGAAATTATTCATGTTGTAATAAATTCTATCAATGGAATAGAAATCTTTGTAGAACTTAAAATTGAAACAAGTCAATGGTCGGGAATATTTTATCATTTGGAACCCTAGTGTAAATAATAAAAATATAAAAACAACTTTCAATATTTAAAGGCGGTATAGAGTGGACATAATAAATGTTTAAGTCTCATGACTTTGCTTCGTTGGTGCTCCTTTGAAACTTTACAGATTGTTAAAAATGTTTTTTACTTTAACTTATTTTTCACTCATATACATGGTAATTATATTATGCATAGATGAATTAAAAAAATTAAATTTCTCTTGGCCTTTTAACTTTAATATTAACTATTAATATTTTGATGATGAGCTTCGTCATGTCGGGAGACTGCTATGACTTTATCATTATCGATCTTCTTTTTATTTGTCTTTTGGTTTTTATTATATTTACTTGGCAATGCCGATGGTAATTTAAATTTTTTAATTTTATTTTCTTTTTATTCTTTTAATAGATAACTCTCATTGAGACTATTCTTATGAGCCCAAACGCTCTATATCTACTGTAAGTTTCTGAGTAATTGAGCATCCCACAGACTACTATTAAATACTACAGCTACAGCATCAGCTCAAGTTTTGATGCTACAGACAGACACATCAAACTTATAACATTCCTCTTTTTGCATGGGGGGTTTAAGATAAGGATAAGGAAACAAAAAGTTTTTAAATAAAGGTAAAAAAAAGTATATTTAAAATTAAATTCTTTAATTTTAAATAAATTATCTAAGATTTAAGAAAAAAAATGCAAACATATAATTATATAATATTAAAAAATAATATTATCAATAGTCCGAATTTTTAAATCCAAGCAATTTGGTTACTAATAAGTATTTTATAGTATTTAAGTAAAGAAATATTTGAAATTTCAAGCAATCTAAAAATATCAAAAATGGACAAAAATGTAATTACATACTATTAAATAATGAAAAGAAAGTTAAAAACTAAGGAGCTCAATAAAAAATGAACAAAAAAACACATAAATTAAGTTTAAAGTTGATTAAAGCAAGGAATAAAATAGTAAACTTAATAAATATAAATGTATATTTCTAAAATATACACCATCGACCAGAAAATACATATACTTAGAATTTTATTACCACCACACAATTATTATTTTTTTTTCAATTGAAAACAAAAAGTTATAATTAAATAAGTAACAGCTCATCATAAATTACGTAAACTTATAAATTCGCAAAGCAAACTTACAATAAAGTTTTACAGAGTTAGGACACCACAGGAAGTTTTTAAAATTAGGATACAAAAACAAAACACATCACTTCAAGAAAAAAACTACGCACCGTAAGTCTTCTAAGTTGTAAACATGGAACAAAATTAATGTGCGCGCGGTAAAATAAATTAATACTTACATTTAAATATTATTCGCGTATAGACAGAACTTATTTAACATTTTATGTTAAGTTTGATAGAAGAAACATATTATATATTAAAAACGTTTCCGATAATTTAAGCTCAACTACTTCAAATTGAAACCTGTACCACGCCAAGGCAAGCCAGACAGTACACTGTATGTGTTACCGAATACCGATTGCAGCTTCACGCTTTAAGGGATACCATTACCAAAAACAGCGCTACTTAATACTACGCTATTTCTACCATGCCGAAATTTGTAATTTTAACTCTTCTTACAGTAAAGAACATTATTTAAGTTTATTGAACACGTATTATGATAGTAACTAATAAAATACAGTAAAATTGATACACATTTACAAAAATATTTGTATTCTAAGCGTTTCATACTTTTAAATATTATTTTGATATCAACTGAAAAAAACTATCTAATTTTACAATACTAACAATGATTTAAATATAATTTCTAGAATATAATTCAATAGGTTTTGAAAAATAGTAGAAAACTAATAGTGACAATTTTAATCAATGGCAATATTTCAGATTTGTGTTATCCGTCAAACGGTCGTTGAACGTAAGCTGTCATGTGATGCTACATATATATTAGCAAAAAAAGTAGTGGAAGTAAAGGTAATTTTGTTTTTCAAAATATTTTTCTAAATTGTTCAAATTAAATTATGCCAGAAGATATTCAATGATATAGAATATTTTTACTTACATTTGTTGTCTGTCAATGTCCTTTATCTCAAAACGGAACGCACCCCGCTTGCAGTTTTACTTTTTATTTTCTTATATTCTAAGTGTTTTATTTTAAGTTATATTTGATTTTAAAACTTCGCAACACATAATATATAAATAGTTGAAAAATTGAAAAAGCTGTCGTGGTATCATCTAAGTAATTGCAATTTAATGTTTAAAGTTTTGAATTAACTTTTCAAAGTGAACAATATGGTACCTATTTTTTATACCTATAATATTAAATTTAAAGACTTAAGAATACCAAATTAATTACCTAAATATATGTAAATAATAGATTCAAATGAAAACGCTAAAAATTCTGTGAGGCTTTTTCGAAATAGTTCCACTCAAATCTGCCGTGGCGCATGTGGAGGCTTAAGAGTCATTCACCCTTCGCTAATAACTTGACGTGAATTTTTAACACAAATATAAGCTGTGGCGGTGAATGAGATTATATTAAATATCTAAAAAGCGTTTGTTATATTTTTATATGACTATAATTACCTACGTAATACGTATATGACAATAAACCAAATATAAAAATAATGAAAAAGTTAAGCCCAAAATTCTCCTGACTAGTAGCGCCATCTACAAATTTATTTAACAAACAAAATTTTACAGCGGATAATTTGCTTCCTGATATTATTTATTTTATCTATATTTATATACATAAAATGCTTTGTCCTGACTGACTGATCGATCAACGCACAGCCTAAACCGCTGGTCGTAGAAACGTGAAATTTGGAAGACGTATTCCATATATGATGTAGACATCCGCTAAGAAAGGATTTTTCTAAATTCATCCCTTAAGGGGGTAAAATAGGGGATATAAGATTGTATGAAACTCTGTTATTCTTAAAGCGAAATGCACGAAAAGTGGTATTTAGCTTTAAAATGAAATGAAATCTAAGATATATATATATATATATATATATATATATATATATATATATATATATATATATAACTTAGATTTTTTCGAAATTCATTCCATAAGGGGGTAAAATGAAGGATGAAATTTTTGTACGAAATTCTGTAATGAATGCACGAAAAGTTGTATTTACCATTGAAATGAAAAACAAAACAATACAAATATCTTTTTTTTCGAAATTCTTGAAAGGGTAAAAGGGGGTTGTGCTGATTATATGAGGAAAAAAATTTTTATAATCAAAATTACTTGAAACTTGGTATTAATGCTGTTCAATACTATTAAATAAACATGTATTTTAGTTTTTTTTTTTTAAATTCAGCCTCTAAGTGGGTAAAACTGGGCGGTGAAGTTGGAGTTGTTGAATATATTTAAATAGAGTAACATAAATCAAGTTCTCCGTAAGTGCACACTTACTGTGTGGATATAAAGTAGAGAACGGAGATTATTCCAAACCCAAAGGAAAATTATGTATAACTTCTCGGTTGGCCACAGCAGTGACAACTATAATAGGTCTAGAGCGCGAGAGGGAGAACCTAGCTAGAGAGTATCCTGCTATCCATATCCTGCTTCTAAAGGTTAGCACAACTGTAATGAAACAGTCACCTAAGCTATGTAATGGGATTAGACTATGAGTAACTCATTAAACATCATAGTGGCCACTGTGTTTGCTGGATGTATTCGGAGGGAATCAGAGTTAAAGACGAAATCTTATACGAACTTATTTTTGCAAATAATAAAATATGCGTAGCGAAAAAGTTTATTTTTTCTGTAATTTGATCGTGGGCTAAACCGCTGGTTCTGCCAGTAAATCATAAAATCATATTTGTAAGTTTTACAGCTCTTCGATTTTATGAGTAAATAATAATAACAATATGTTGTTTTTATAAAGTGTAATATGTGGATGGTCCATGGAAGGCCATGCTCCTTGTAAGGCCGATTAATAAAAAGTCGTAGTTATTGCCATGCCATGACAAATTCCTTCTACTCAGACTAGTATCCATCGAACTCAAGTACTCACTCTACTCAGGCAGTACTCGCGGCCGGCGTGTCGGTGCCGCTGTCTGGTTCGTCAATGTGGTCTCTCGCTTTGTTGAATTCTTTCGTCGACATTTGTGTGTCGATATTTGTGTTATTATAATACGCGCTTACAGCAAAACGTTAGTTTTCAAGCAAATAAACTACAACTAACATTTTCTTTTTTTTTTTTTTGATCTGAAATGATATATATAAATCATATGATTTTATTTCAATTTTAGTGAAAAATTAAAATATTGGTAGTGTTCCTAAGAAAGCCAATGGTTCCTTGTAAGGCCGAAAAAAGATCATCAAAAAATTGATAGTGGGCCTTGCTTGTTGGCACAAGGACCTTGAATTTAGAAATCACGAAAATTGTTGCCTTTAATGATACTTTCAATAATTTTATTTTAAAACTCTTTTTGGCCTTACAAAGAACAGGCCCATAAGAAGGCCATTATAGTCGGTTTTAATTTGTTATAATGTCATTATAAAGATTACTGATAATTTATTTGATATCTATTCCCTCCCGGACAAATTCTAAGAAATCCGTGCGAATTTCCGAGAATTCAATTGTTATCTAGCACACCGGTGTGCTCGCGGTCCTCGAGGTGATAAACTAATATTATAACGAGGTAAAGTTTGTGAGTTTGTGACGTTGTAGGGGGTAATCTCTGGATCTACTGAACCGATTTAGATGAAATTTGGTAAGAAGATAGTTTGAGACCCTGGGAAGTACATAGGATACTTTTTATCCCGGAAATCACCCTTTAAAGGGGTGGAAATGGGAATGAAAGTTTGTAGGGGGAATCAAGCTAGGGACGAAGCCGAGCGAAGTGAGGGTGAGTCGCTAATCGATAATATAATGCTTATTAAAATTATTTTAAAAACATTTTCACAAATATATTCTTAGTTTTACGATAGTGTTCAAGTAATGTTTGTTGACTATTTTTTATGTGAATATGATATGTATCATATTTTTTATATGAGTAAAGTGTTTCTTAATAATTTGTTTTTTGTATTTGTCCAATAAATAAAAAAATTAGGTATAACTGTTTATTTGTTAGTGTGGTCTGCCATGGTCCACCCACTTATATGATATTACTAGCGGCTCACCCTTGCTTCGCTCGGGTTCGCCTCTAGGAAAACAAAAAAAACTATCCCACGGGAACCGTATATTTTTCCGGTATAAGGTATCCAAAGGCATGCCAAATTCTACTAAATTATGTGCATAAGTTGTTGTGTACTAAGATGTATATGTTCCTATGGTTTTTTAACTATTCCACGGGAACTCTTTAATTTTCCAGGATGAAAAGAATTTAAAATGTTGACCGGGGATATAAGGTACCACCATGCAAAGTTTCATTTAAATCGGTCGAACAGTTTCGGAGATTAGCTCGTACAAACAGACAAACATACAGAGAAACAAAAAAAGACTATTTATTCTATTTCTCTTCTTACATCCCTCTGACTCGGTTCTTAACATTTTTTTTCTATGTACAGACATTCGACTTCTAAAGTTCTATTATATGTATAGACTAGCAGAACCCGCGGCTTCGCCCGCGATCAAACTACGAAAAAAATAAACTTTTTCGCAATACATACTTTATTACTTGCAAAAATAAGTTTGTGTAAGTTTTATTATTTGTTAAAGTATATACGTAACAAATTTAATTTTAGCGATCGTAACTCAAAATATCTAGTATCTTAAAAGATGTTAAGCGTATATTCTGTAATCAAATTTACAATTTAGGTTTTTAGCAAGCTGCACTACCTGTATTTTTTGTACATTTTTCTACTCCATCTTTCCAAAGTTAGAGGAAGAGAGTACAATGATACAATCGCATACAATGTTTACGACTTTAGAATCTTGTAACATGGCTAATATGTTTTTTTTAACTAACGGGCTAACATCTACGTTATTTTTAAAGACCCAACGCTATGTACACCTGAAGCTTACAGTCTCCCTCCTTCTCCTTCTTTTTTAAGTTACGTATATAAAGTGCCATTCTTATTTTGTTGTAGCTTTTGCCCGCGGCTACGCTCGCGTGGACTGAAAAATTTGCTCATATGTTGCTTATATGTTGTTATATCGAATTTTTAATATTATGTCTAGAGTAAAACTCTAGATTCACTTAAGTTAGTCGACACTAAAAAAACCAACCACAAGTATAGATTAAGTTCTCTCTCTCGCGCTCTAGGCCTGTTACAGTTGTGGCTGCTGTAGCTAGCCGAAAAGTTATACATAATTTTCCTTTGGATTCGAAATAATTTCCGTTCTCTGCTTTATATCTCACACAGTTTGTGTGCACTAACAAAGAACTTGAGCCATGTTACTCTATTTAAATATATTCAACAACTCAAATTTTACCTCCCAGTTTTACCTCCATAGGGGCTAAATTAAAAAAAAAACTACAATACATGTTTATTTAATTGTATTGAAGAGCATTAATACCAAGTTTCAAGTAATTCTGATCATAAACAAATTTTTCCTCATATAAACAGCACAACCTCCTTTTACCCTTTTAATGGATAAATTTCAAAAAAAAAATGATATTTGTATTGTTTTAGTTTTAATTTTAAAGGTAAATACCATTTTCCGTGCATCAATTACAGAGTTTCATACAAACTTTCATCCCCTATTTGACAGTCTTATGGGATGAATTTCAAAAAATGCTAAAATACATATTTATTTAATTGTATTGAAGAGCATTAATACCAAGTTTCAAGTAATTCTGATAATAAATAATTGTTTGCCTATATAAACTTCATCACCTCCTTTTACCCTTTTAAGGGATGAATTTCGAAAAAAATCTAATACAGATATTTCTTATTTTTCATCTTAAAGCTAAATACCACTTACCGTATATTTCGCGTTAAGAATAACAGAGTTTCATACAATCTTTTATCCCCTATTTTACCCCCTTAGGGGATGAACTTAGAAAAATCCTTTCTTAGCGGATGCCTACATTGTATAAGGAATATATCCTCTAAATTTCACGTTTCTACGACCAGCGGTTTAGGCTGTGCGTTGATCGATCAGTCAGTCAGGACAAAGCATTTTATGTATATATATAGATTATACTTAATACTACTATTTTGGGTACGTATTAAATACATACATATTTTGTTCTCAGAAAAAGAATGGACAAAAAATGTAGGATTTTTTTAATCTTCTACGAATACAAAGACATTTTCCATTATAATTAGACATAATTGATTTTATTTTTAGTATTGAATAATAAACTTGCTCTGTTCTCCATATCATGCACATGGCACCTGACTAATAGAACACTAATTATTCCTTGATTCTCTGCACTCACGATAAAAATATAACTTCTCCGGGCATCGCCCAATACTTTCTGCTATTATATTTACGAGTATATACAGTCCAAAAATATTGTATTATATGAAAAATATATAGGTATACAAATTTTACCATTCCTTTTCATTTGTAATAACTTGGGTGATGGTGAGTAAGTCAAAACAATTTTTTTATATTTTACTAGTGACTTACCCTCGCTTCGTTCGGTCACCTCCTTAGAGTCTACCTACTATTAGTAATTATACCGAATCCAAAGGAAAATTATGTATAATTTCTCGGGTGGTCACAGCTGTGACAACTATAAAAGCCGAGAGATACCTTAGCTACAATGTATCCTGCTATGTATATCCTCTTCTTAAAAGTTGGCACACCTGTAAAAAGAAAAAGTCACCTAAGTTATGTAACGGGATTAGATTGTAAGTAATTCATTAAACATTATAGCGGCCACTGTGTTTGCTGGATGTGCTTAGGGGGAATCAGAATTCATACCTCGAATACCACTGATAACCTATGAATATGACTTTGAATTTAACCTTTTGTCTCCTTAAAGTTTACTTTGCAATGACCATTTATATATATCAGAGCCAGTCGTTAAAAGTAGGAGGCATAGAATTAAGAGAGGATTACTTCTGACAGGGACATTTTAGCAGAACACAGAACTAGATAGAACATCCACCACTGTTGTATATTTGTAGTTGGTTATTTAGTGTAGACTAAGTGGATCTAGAGTGATTACATAATTGAACACATAATATTAAAGATTCGGTATGACAACATATATATTCAATGGAAATTAAAACTGAGCAAAATTTTTTTGTCCACATGATAAAGCTATAGCAAAATAAGAATGGCACTTTATACCTATATGTAAATTAAAAAAGAAGGAGAAGGAGGGATACTGTAAGCTTCAGGTGCACATAACATTGCTACTGTTAGTATGTTAGTTATAAATCCATATTGACCTAGTTACATGATTGTAAAGTCGTAAACATTGTATCGTCGCTGCGCCTGCAAAAACCGACAAACGAAAATACTCAACTTTTCAGTAGAGACAAAAAACTGTTTTTAACTTCTGCCAACTTATGTAGAAAAAAATGGAGTATGTACAAAATTCCTTACGCTAGTCTTACAACATATCCCGTCCTTAAAGCCTACATTTTATTTCTTGTTTTCACAAAATAATTTTTTTAAGTTAAAAATGACACATAGCGTCTTTATTTTGCGCCGCAAATACAGCTATGTGTTATCCTAACACAGCGGGATTAACACAGCACTAATGCTCGAATGAATATTGTTTAAAAATACACATAGCGTTTTTATCAAACTAATGAAAAGTGACTTTTATTAAAATACTAGATAATTAATTCGGTCCTAAGGTTTGGCTTGAAGTTAGATAACATAGAACTCAATAAATCTATACATATAATAAAATTGTAACTAAGCCGAATCTGTACCTACATTAAATATTTTTTAGGAAAATCTTATTGAAATAGACATTACTATCGATACAGAGGCCGAATCTATAGTTTTTTAAATTTTTGTCTGTCTGTCTGTTCCGCATCACGGAAAAACTACTGGAGAGATTTTGATGAAATTCGGTGTCATGATAGCTAGTTATCCAGGTCAACATATAGGATACTTTTTACTGCGGAACAATATCTCATCTTTACAAAATAATAAAAAATAGCGTTCAAATCACATTATGATATGGAGGCAGTAAAAGCCTAGTGGTAACGTGTTCGTTTGGAAGACTGAGTGAAGCGGGTTTAAATCCCGGGTAGCACCTCTGATATTTTTATGTGCAAATCATTTCTATATCGGATAAAAGATACAAGTGCACACTCTATTCTTTTCCCTCTCATACGCCGGTCGATGGCACGGCAATTCGACACGACCGGTGAGAGATCTGGAGCAGGATCGACGACATTAAAATGAAGGCCTATGTAAAATGCAAAATAATAATGGCGCATAAATGTTTTTGACATTGCTAGTGGTAGAGTTTGCTTGTGTCAAGGGTTATTGATTGTAAATATAAGTTAGAAATAGGATACTGCAAAATAATTCTGCGGCGCCGCTATGGAAGTAAATTCCAAGATTCAGAATATCGTAGTATAATACGTTTCTTCGTCTTTATAATATGTCCGTCTTGTAGACGTGACCCTAGTCAAAGAGAAAAGTTCAGTTAAATAGAATTTTGGGATAGAACAACTGATTATAGAACATAGTAGATAGTATACACTTTTCACTTACTTTATATACTCCAACAGATTATATGAGGAGAATCTGGCTGGTGAGATCTATCTCACAGTAGTAAGTGGAGAGTGAAGACTGTTAAACTGGTTTAATGGGAGATAATTTGACTACTTCAAATTAATATGGAATTCTATTGATTTTACTTTTAGAACATATTAATTTTAAAATATAATAATTTAACAGTTAATATCTTAAAATCAAACTTATTTTTGAGCTACTAATTTTGTAATTATATGCTTAAAAACAAATGTTTAAAAAAATAAATCAAATAGTAAGACGTTAATAATTTTCAAATTACATTTAAAAATTCTGAAATACTGTTTTGTTATTTAATAAAATTAAATTATAAACTATGGATATTTAACTGATTTTTAGGATGATTTTATAAAATTATAATTAAATTGTCACTTCCGGCTGATTGATATAAAAGCACAAGGTAACCGTTGGAAGGGGCAGTTTCTGGACAGACGTTCATTACGACAGAAAAGATAAGTATTAGTTGATAAAATAATATTGAATTTATGTTGAACTTATGTGTAAAAGTGAAAACATAAAGCGCTTTCCTGTGATTAGTTAAATAGTAGTAACATAAAGTGATCGTTAAAATTACATTGAATTTTGTTATATTGGATAGAAATATGAAAATTGAAGTAACATTATAAAACTTATAAAGTAAAAAGTGATAAAATAAAGCTTATTACATTGATTTACTGTGTTCTTATTTTCCTCATCTTGAAATTATATGGTTATTTATACACTGTTTTAACAAGACTGTCTACTGTGTTCTAAAATCAATGGTTCGATCTCGAACTTCTCTTTGACTGGTACATCACTCGACGCACTTGTCGATAATTTAATATTTTTATTATTTACGTCCGTCGGAAATAAGAGTTATTTCCTTTAAACTCTTATTTTTTTGCGCTATTATAAAAGCTATACTCGTAATACAAAAGTCAACTTCATTCGCTGTCACTCCCCTAATTTTCTTCGGGCTCCATTTATTCTTGTGCTATGATAATGATAAGACTTCATCTTTATTTCCCTCTTTTTATGAAACATGTGTCACATTAGTTTTTGCGAAGATTAAAAAATGAAATTTTATGTGATTCTAAAATCTCTGAGATCTTCTTTCTTTGTGCAAAAAGTAGCAACTTTTTATTGCACCATGTTACGTACACACCTTGCTTTTTAGTGTATATACAGTTGATCAGTTGATTGCAAAGTATCAACGATGTAAATTCTAAGAGAAGAAGAGTGACAGTGACTGGGGACTTCAGATAACAGCTGTAATCATTTTTCAACAGAATCAGTTTAGAATCAGTTTAAAATCAATTTCAACTTGGGGTCTAAACAAGGGCTTTGCAAAGTAGTCATCCTCCGTCGTGGAATATGGATGTTGATTTCTTGATTAACAACCCAATTAGAAAATACGTCTTTTTTATATCAAGTATGGCTAAAAAGAAATCTCTACATTGTAGACACCATTATTTGAGTGTCATTTTGCAATCTTTCTTAGGCAAGCAATACCACAATTACGTCTATGTGTTATTTCCTATAAAATTTCTTTACTTTTATGTTTTTGATTAGCATCCCTAACCTCTACAGGTCCAATAATATAGGCTTTCTTGGCTTCCTACGATAATATGACCAAAAGTATTTAAGTATTATATAAATGTTATATTAAACAACTTTACGCGAAACTTAGCGCAAATCACATTGAATATCTTTAATTTATCTTGAACAATTTGCTATAATAGTTTGTATATTCGTCTTTTTAGCCGACTTATAAATACTATATGAACATCAACGCCAAAATATAATATGTACCTATTTAATTCATCATCATTAATTAATGAATGCAAAGTTTATATTATTATCCTTTGTGTTGAAACTGTGTAATTATACAGTTCGTATTAAAGTTCAAATAATTCGAACCTTATCTGAGGGCACAGTAGTGCCCCCGTGAAGTCTAGCAAAAATAGGCACGGCCGTACTATCTTTTCTCGCAGCCATTCAGGACATTTTCGACCTCCCTGTAACTTCGTCGTGGATAAAGCTAGAAGCCTAAATTTTTAGTGACTAAGATAACATAATATAACTAAGTACATTCCCAAATTACATTAAATTTAAACTTGCAGTTTAGAACTATTGCAGGTTCTTTAATTTCACTCACCGATCATCAAGATTCTAAGATACTTCTAGTAGACACCTGAGCTTCAAATTTTGAATTCAATTAATATTTAGCCTATAAAGCAAATATAAACTAAAACATCCTGCAATTTCAGTCCCGCTTTCTAGATATGCGACAAACTGCGTAAATAATTTTGTAACCCTATGTATAAATAGATATGCGATTCCAAAGTTACTTTTACAGTTCATACTATAATTTTTCGTCATTACCTAAATGTATAGGTAGGTAAATATATGTAGTAGATATATTGTACAGTAAGTCACAGATGATGTCTCCTTTAATAATATATGTATATTGTACTTATGATTAGGCTCAGCGTAGCGAAGGCAAGCACTAAGGCTAAATTGAGTTAAAATGGCTAAGTCATCCTATTTATTAAAAAAAAAACATATCTAACACTGATATGGTCACTATAAAATATTGTTATTTAACTAATTAGGTAACAATTTATGACAAAGTTGTTGGATAAATACTTCCATAAGTTATAGGTACTAATAAGTTAACCGACTTGGTTTTACATTCGATCTCATAACTTCTTGCGGTAGAAGAATTGCGTTGCGAGACTTATTTTTTTACATGTTATGTTTTTGATCGGATGCTTTACTCTAGTACTAAATTAATTCGAATTAACAAAACTGAATTATAAACTTATATCGTCAAACACATGGTATTGTGTCTAATGAAAAACCAGCTATGTGCTGCTAAAGGCGCGAAATGTGTATCTTTCAGCATATTAAAATATACTCTATGTGCTTAACAGCACATATCGTTATTTTACATCCATTTTTGTAAAAAAAATACATAGGGCATTTTGCTATTTTTGGATCCAGTAGAGATATCACAAAATCGTTTTTTTTTTGGAAGATGTGGCTTACTGAGTACTATTAAATTATGTAATAAACTCATTTTCGCAAAAAAAATGTTTGTCGGTTTTTGCAGGCGCAGCGACCGTATGCGAGTTGTATCATTGTACTCTCTTACTGTAACTTTGGAAAGATGGAGTAGAAAAATGTGCAAGAAATGGAGGCAATGGAGCTTGCTACATACCTAAAATAAAAGTTTATTTACAGAATATACCTACGTTTAACATCTTTTAAGACCCAAGATATTTTGAGTTACGATAGCTAAAATTAAATTTGTTTTTCATTTATCTTTAAGAAATAATTTGAAACACAAACTTGTTTATGCAAATAATAAAGCATATATTACAAAAAGTGTGTGTGTTTTTTTTTGTAGTTTGATCGCGGGCGATACCGGGGGTTCTGCTAGTCTATATATATAATAAAATTAACATGGTCAAATTGATGTGCACGTTTCACGCAAAAAGTACTGAACCGATTTTAACTAAATTTTGTGTAGTGATAACTTATTACTCGGGTAGGATACCTTTTACTACAGAAAAAAATTTCACTCCCACGGGAAAACACAATAACTGGTTTTATCGAGTCGTTTTTAGTTTATATGACTAACGCTAGCTAAACCTTAAGAGATACATTAAAATAATGTACTAGAAAATTGAAGGTCTTAAAAAGACAGAAAATTCCATGATAGTTCCATGATTCTATCAAAAACATAAATTGTGAAAATGGGAGCAAAGTTCAATATTAAGAATATGCATGGTTGTCGACTTCACCGACAAAAGAATTGAGATCTAAATGGGCGCCAAATTCTATAAATAATCCTGAAATTTATTCATAAGAACATTCAACATTCTAAAATAAATTTAAAACATAATTTCATGTTTTTTTTCTGCTACAACAGTGTTTGCTATAAAAATAGAACTTCTTGAATTTGTCAGTCGACCACTTAGATCTCAATTCTTTTGTCCGTGAAGTTGACAACCATGTATATTTTTAATATTGAACTTGGCTCCCACTTCCACATTTATGTTTTTGATGGGATATCATTACTTTTTTGCTATTACTAAGATTACTATTCCTGTTATATTTTGAAAGGCGTTAGGTGTTAAGCTATTGCTATTATGTTTTAGAAAGCGCAAGGTGTTAATAAAACTTAATTGAAAAATATTTCAAATCGTAAAAATTTACTGTTTTCGGATTTTTTCCTTGTTTTACACACAATTATCCGTCTGGGCACCAAATGTCTATTTTCTAGGTCACTTAGAAGAGGGTTAGGTTTTACTACTATATGTCAGTCAGTCAGTGATAAAAATGCCGATTTTAGACGGTAATATCGCAATAACTGTTTGAGCTGTATTTATGAAATTCAAGGTTTTAGTTTATCTAAGGGGATTTAATATATGAACCAAATTTCATGTGTTTATGTTAAATGGATTTTGAGTTATTAAGAAGTCAAAAGCGGCTCCAAATTATTCGTGTAATATAAGTCACGGTGCTACGTCGCCAGTTGCTTTGGCTTGGACTTGGCTGGACACGCTACCGCGTGTCTTGGTGTATGTCTATCTCCTAAGGTACATTCGCAATAACTATTTTTCTATATACTAGCGACACAACTTCGCTTCGCTCGGGTTCGTCCTAAGGTACGTTTAAACTATTAGTATAGAATAGATAGACTATATATATATAAACATAGGTATAATGAGTTTTATAACCTTTACTTGAGAAATCATTGATTTCTCATACAAACTTGCACCCCCGTTTTCATCCACGGGATGATTTCCGGGATGATAATTTATCTGGACCAACATGTTTAAGCATGAATTTTGAATGCTATCAAAATATTGCTTTTAATTAGACCAAGTACATATTGACAATGCCAATTAGCGCTGATTCATCGTAGGTAGCATTCATGTATTCATGTCGCTTTACTTTTGGGTGGAATATTGTGTTTTAAACTGTTATATGACTAACGTAAATAGCATAATTAATTTGTCTTGAGTTATAATGATTTGCGTAAGCTTTGGGCGTTTTCAACTAAATTATTGTATTTTATCAATCACCAACATACTGATAAGTATAATTGAATTCCTATTATGTTTCAAATAAAATTATGTATAGGATTCAATTATGGTATAGTTTCTAACTTATCTGGTCCTTATTGATATGTTAGCCTGATTTCTTTTGGCTGATTTTATTTGGAACGATGAAATGACCAAAAATTTTATTTAACCAGATGGCTAATTTTAAGAATCTTCCACCTCGCTGACTTTGAAGGCAGATTTTAGCCAAAGTAGCCCCATTAAGTACTACTTTTTTTTAATGACAGTAAAAGCTGAGAGTCTGGCGCATTCTTAGGCTTACTTAGGAACCATGAAGTCCCCAGATTAGATTTTTTATTTAAAGTTGAAAATTAAAGTCATAATTCAACGAACGTAAATTCTCTTAAGACCAACATTCTCATAACTTTCATCACAGTTACGAAGCTGAATATTTTATTCATAAAAGTACTACTTATGAAGATTCAGTTGCAAATAACAAATCTTGACAAAGTCTGCATTTTTTTTTAGATTTTTTTAAGTTAGTCAGGTCGAAAATTCTCAAAAATTCATAACTCGAAAACTATGAAAAGTCGCGTAATATACACGTAGGTGATTCGGATACCCTACGAAACGAGAGACCTAAATTTTATTTTTGGACGTCTATGTTCCGGCCACCCGGATTATTGATTGGCATAGTAGAACGCAATATGTCATTGAATCTTCTAACTTTGATAATATTTCAGAGACAACAGTGATTTTAATATCGATTTAGAAAATGTTACTCCAAGTTTAATGGTTACAATGACGACGGAGATATTCATATTTTTTTTTTAACTGATTGCTTTTTAGTTTTTATTACTACTAAACACTCAACAGTGCTATTAGGTAAGTTGAACTATTTTATGATCACATAGCTGAAAACATAAATCCTAGGTAGAAAATAATAAATATGCATATGGGTGTTCCTTCTTTTATTTAAAAAAAACGAATGAATACATAAGAAAAATTATTTTTTTCTTTTTTTAACCCCCAACGCAAAAAGAGGGGTGATATATGTTTGACATCGATGTCTGTCTGTGTGTGTGTGTGTGTGTGTGTGTGTGTGTGTCTGTATCTGTCTGTTTGTGGCATCGTAGCTCTCAAACGGATGGATCGATTTCGATGTGGTTTTTTTCATTTGAAAGCCAGTTTCCTTGGGGTGGTTCTTAGCTATGTTTGGTTAATGGTCCAGCAGTGTAAGAGTATCAGCTCTTTTCCAAAATGATGTAAGGCATTTTGGTGTATGTTTAAACTCGATTAAGTGCTTCACGCGTGCCAATGTAATCGTTAAATGACAATTAATTTATAACTTCGACCTGATGCTGCAACCAGAAGGGTCTCTAAAGAACCCAACTCTTCGGAAACTTACAGCAGACATATCGTATTTTTTGGGTTCAATAATTAGTTTCAATGAGTAGGTACCTTGCAGGTTATTGCGTAGAGGATTTTTTAAATTTTTAATTTAATTTTTAATTTATGCTTTATTTTGTTAATTTTTGTAAAAAAAAATGTTAAGAAATAACATGAAATTATTATTTATTTGTAGTAATCCAATTAAAGTGTTTGAATTACTTAGATAAATATCGTTTTAACTAAGTTCTCATTATTCTGATTGAAAAATTCGTCTGCATACTCTATAGTCTCTATAGTATATCAATAAATGCTAGAAGCAAATCAGTGCTTTCGATAAATGTTATTATAATAATTACTCAGACAAGGTAGTAGGTATATAAATTAAGACTAAAAAGTAAAAAAAAAAGCTGAAAACGATCTATCGCCGATATTTGGTATTGGATCTATCGATTTTTCGTCGATATTTGGTATGCGAGGGTTTTCAGGGGCGAAAAACCGATCTAAATTAGACTTATGTCTCTAGTTTTTATGAGGTTTTCTTTTGCATTATTCCACACGAAATATGGGCAGGAGCATAAGCGTCGCAGTCAAACGGCCAAGGCGCAAGATTGACAATCACAGGTCCGGGTTCGAATCCTGGTCCTACAAAGTTTTTACTTTTGTTTTTTTTTGTATTCATTCAAGTTTGTAGTTTTTTTTAAGCCTAAAAGAAAACTACTTTTGGCCAAAAACTAAATTATCATCTAAAAAATACGATACAAAAAAAAAGAACTCCGAGCGAAGCTCGGTCGCCCAGGTACTTTAACTATGTAACGTGTACTCAGCAAGCGTGTCGAGTGTAAAGACCATAAGAGACGATGGAATTTATGAAAATATTGTAATTTTACTCGTTATCTAGCCGGAAGGGACTAAGGTTGTGCCACATTGACAGTGATTATATTTTGTGCGTACAATCTGTAGCATTTAATTTTAAAATTTTTAATGTTGATAAATGCATTTCTTTAACGTTCACGAAATTCACATTATTCATATTCATATACACGTTCACATAATTTATATGGTAATTCAAAGGTAGTCTTTCAAAAGTTGTACTATCTATCAATATCCATCAGAGGATTCTCGCGATTACCTATTATATCGGAGAAGTATCAGAAGAAACCTCCCGCGGCCGATGTGCTGCTTCTAAGTGCAATTCTTGGCTCGGCATCCTGCTGGATTGCCAGACATTGACAACCCCACAACGACAAGATAAACATACAGAGGATAAGAGCAAAAGAGATCTATCTTATTGCGGTTATTCAGTTTAAAAATGTATTAGATAACTAATTTGGATCATAGCCTGCACCAGCCAGTAAAAACACACAGCTGTCTCGCATGTACCTACCTGGGTGGAGGTTTTCTCGTTCAAGTATAACACCCCTTCTGCGAAGTGATAGTTATCAAGTCAATGGCTCCCAATCCAGATTCTACCTTGTGTCCAGTAAATATTCTAATTTTCCAGTCTTATAGGTGTAACGTCTACAAAATGAACATACATGGAAACATGCTGTTGCAACTTTGCGTTAGAAGAGTATAAAGTTACAACAGCAGCCTGCGTGTTACTCCAGTTCATAATGTACCTGCTTACTAAATTTCATACAAATCCGTTCAGTCGTTTCAGCCTGAATAAGTAACAAACGTACACACATACACATAAAAACTTTTGCATTTATACCTAAAAGTAGTCCGATAAATTAGTCAAGATATTTTTGTTCAATATAAGTTCTTTTTAAGATAACTTAGAATCAATAATTCCATCACTATTGGACGTTATTTAGTTGCCAATTAAGCACGACGAACTTACACTTCAATTTCATTAATTACCGTGTAACGTGGCGCCGGCCTCCGAACCTACTTGCTGCAACGTGCGGGCAAGTATAAGTTACTATCAACAGGTAATGTTTACTTTTACATACATAGCATTATTTTCTTTCATTTCTTAGAAAATTCAATAACAGAAATATTATATACTTCACTGAAATGGGTGGTTGTCATATACTCTGATACATGTAATATGTACATGTTTTAGAATAGCTCCGGGTTTGTATGTCTCCGACTGCTAAGACTATATTCCTTCGTCAACTTCTTCACTTCTTTTTATTAAAATAAAAAAAAAACCGACTGCATAAAACGCTTTTTATTTGTATATTTTGACAATATAATATTAATCATTACCTAATTAAATAAGTTGGTTAAGTTATGCATTTAATTTAGATAAAATTTGCTCTTTGCAGCAAATCATTATCTATACAGATAAATAAAATTGGAGTGTCTGATTGTAATATTAAAAGAACCGCTTTTTACTAAATGTATATGGATTTATACACGGTACAAAGTACTAAAACAACATTTTTTACAATTTTTGTGTCTGTCTGTCTATTTGTTCCGGCTAATCTCTGAAATGGCTGGACCGATTTTAACGGGACTTTCACTGGCAGATAGCTGATGTAATAAAGAGTAACTTAGGATTTTATTTTAGAAAAAAAAATAGGGTCTCACGAAATAAATTAAAACCAAATTAATGAGTTAATTTTGTTTCGAGAAGCTACCTAGGGACGAACCCGAGCGAAGCGAGGGTGAATCGCTATCATTAATATTTTATAAGATATCACAGATTGAATATTATCAAAAAACAATATTCGCAATACTGTGCCAGAACGGCGCGGAGTCGACGCGTGCCTGTAGTCAGAAGTAATCGAGTTGTTTGGTGGCGGCGCCGATGTTGAACTGGAAAGTATTATATAATTTTTTAAAAAGACCTACTGAAAAGTCCACGATAGCATTTTTTAACAGATTTTATCTTCGACCTTAAAAACTTTCCGCTGTAAGACATACATCAAAACATTGTACTAAAAATTGTAGGTCTTGAAAAGGCCTACGGAAAAGTCTGCAATAGTATAGAGTCATAAGTTATCACTTCACCTTTCGTTGAAATCGGTTCAATACTTTTTGCGTGAAACGCGCACACACAAACAGAAAAAAAAATTAATAAATATTTTTTTGAGCTCTACATAATACGTTACAGCTATTATTTTTTTTTTAATATTTCATGTACAGATTTCGCTAAATTGCGGATTTATCGAATATATAAAAATCTCGTGTCACGATGTTTTGTGTCGCATTCCTCCGAAACGGCTCGACTGATTTAAATTTTTTTGTACATTTGGTAGGAATAAGTCTTAATGAATTTTTAAACATCCTTAAGCCCTCCCCACCCCCGCCCCCCTCTCAACCCCGCCCTCCCCCCATTTTTTTATCGCGACTTTATTATTTTTTAACCGACTTCCAAAAAAGGAGGAGGTTCTCAATTCGTCGGAATCTTTTTTTTTTTTTTTAATTTTTTTTATGTATGTTCACGGATTTCTCGAAGACGGCTGAACCGATTTGGAAAAATTTTTTTTTGTTTCAAAGAGTATTCTTCCCCGGTGGTCCCATATAAATTTTATCGAAATCGGTCAAGCGGTTTTTAAATAAATGGCTTAATCGAATATTATGTTTTTATTAAAAATCTTTCTTCTTACAAATTACTTGCTTATTACGTCTACACTAAAAATGGAAAAATAAAAACTTTTTAAAAAAAAATAAAAACCGACTTCCTGGCACTGAAAAGTAAAAAATAACTAAACAGAGGTTTTCATTTAAAATAGATACCTAATCAGATATTTTCGAAGTCGGTGCCAGCCAATACAAATCAAAGCACACCGACTTCGAAAATATCTGATTAGGTATCTATTTTAAATGAAAACCTCTGTTTAGTTATTTTTTACTTTTCAGTGCCAGGAAGTCGGTTTTTATTTTTTTTTTAAAGTTTTTATGTATAAACAATATCCAAATAATTTAATATTATACAAATATATAGGGACGAAGCCGAGCGAAGCGAGAGTGAGTCGCTTTATAACATAAAGCAAAAGAGGGTTTTGCTAGTTATAGTATAAATTATAACTAACGTTGTCTTTTTATTTTTAATTATATAATAAGATATCATTTCGTTATTAATTGGTATGTTTATTAATTAATTTCACTTTGTTAATTTCCAAAACATAAGACCCAAGAAATGTACATTGTATGTAATTAAAAGAAAATAAAAACCGACTTCCAGGCACTGAACAGTAAAAAATAACTAAACAGGGGTTTTCATTTAGAATAGATACTTAATCAGATATTTTCGAAGTCGGTGCCAGCCAATACAAATCAAAGCACACCGACTTCGAAAATATCTGATTAAGTATCTATTCTAAATGAAAACCCCTGTTTAGTTATTTTTTACTTTTCAGTGCCTGGAAGTCGGTTTTTATTTTTTTTTTAAGTTTTTATTTTTAAAAAGTTTTTTAGTGTAGACGTAATAAGCAGATAATTTGTAATTTATAAAAAGAAGATTTTTATTAATAAAAACATATTTGATTTAGCCATTTATTTAAAAACCGCTTGACCGATTTCGATAAAATTTATATGGGACCACCGGGGAAGAATACCCTTAGAAACAAAAAAAAATTTCCAAATCGGTTCAGCCGTCTTCGAGTAATCCGTGAACATACATAAAAAAAAAGGAAGAAAAAAGATTCCGACGAATTGAGAACCTCCTCCTTTTTGGAAGTCGGTTAAATAGGTAGATACTTGTATGCAACGAGGTCATGGTTGTTGAGTTGTTTTCAAAAGCAATATAAGCTGACGGCTATCGCTTTACTCTTGGAATTATCAATAGATTTGCTCCAAGTGATGATCCACACTTCAATTAACTTCTTTGTTCTCCGTCTCACACCAGGTGACCTCTGACCACATGTAACATGACCTTACTATGTTCTAGCATGTCTTGGATTTTTGTTATGAAGACTCCTTCCTATCCGTCTATTTTTTATTTCTTTATTTATCACAAATTATATTAAGTATACTACATAATACAAAAACATCTACTTTTCTTTAAATATATAGGATGAATCAAAAAGTTCTTAGAAACGCATATATATATATTAAAATTATATTTTATTTTAAAACCTTTTTGGGGACAGTTCGATATTCGTTTTAAAGAGTGTTAATTAAACTATATTTATGCTAAGGTTCATTTGTTTTTGTCAGTTCATTCGCATGCAATTAATTATTTTGTACGAGTTGCTTAAAATGTAAAATTATGAAGAAAAGTCATTTACGTGTGCGGTGTGGTTATATAGTGATAAAGTATCTGTGCCTGAAAAAAATGTCCTCGAAGGAAATTTTTAAGGACATTCAGAAGACATTAGGGGATGGTGCTGTTCCCTATTCTACGGTTGCGTATTGGGTGGCTGAATTTAAAAGAGGTAAATTAAGCTGTAAAGATGACCCGCGTTCTAACCGCATTTCAAGTTTCAACCTACATTACGGAAGAAAGCATCAAAAAGGTTAAGCATCTAGTTTTTTAAGTCAGAAGAATAACTATAAAACATTTAGCTGAGATCCTAAATATATCATTTTGTAGCATTCAATCTATTTTAATTGATTCATTGGGCTCAGTGTCAGCAAGATGGGTGCCACGAATGTTAACCTACGAAAACAAATAGCGACGTTTGGAAATTTCTAAATGCAATCTCAAAATGTTCCAAAACTAAAAGAGCATATTCGTGGAACTAAATTTCACGATGACGACGTGATTAGGGCTGCCGTAGACAAGTTTTCAGAGACTCGAGAAAAAAATTTTTTTCACAAGAAATAAGAAAGTTAGAAACGCGTTATTTTAAATGTATTGCATTAGAGGGAAATTATGTGGAAAATTTTGAAAGAAAGATTTAGATTCCAAGACCTTTTTGATTCATCCTCGTATATGTATGTCTTCATCTATTGACTAACGATTAGTGCCACCTTTCAACAATTTTTTTTACTAAAGAAAGTCTATATTATGAGCACTAATTTCCAAGCAATTACATTGAATTACTGCTAAAAGTTAATATACATAGTTATTAAGATAAGTTTGTTTAAGAATACGTCAAAATATATTTCTTTATTATTACACCTCTGTGACTGATAACTAGCTTTGTATAGCGGATGTAGTTCTATCGACATAAACATCATTCCGCTGAGTTTCCTCAAATAGAAACAGTAATTAATCTACAATGAGTAACTTATAACTATCAATTGAAGTAGCTAATACAGTAACAGTAAGTATCTGTACTTTAATAATAATAACGATTTTTAAATACTTCTGCATTAGGTATTTAAATTATTAATTACTAGCGGCTCGCTTCGCCTCTAGGAAAACAAATATATATATATATATATATATATATATATATATATATATATATATATATATATAGAGACGAAACGCGTAGTCCGATTTTGATGATTCATACGTCCGTACGTTAGATTTGTCTTGCTAACGCCAGTGTCGTAGGCTTTATAAAATTAGTTATAAATTAAAATGGCGGATTTCAGGCGGCAATTTGTGTGTCTTTAAAAGAAAATCTTCCAAACCAATCGAGTGGGGTATCTAAATAAAGGTTTTTTAAAGGCGATCTTAAAAAATATATATAATTATATGTTTAAAAGTAATTCAGGATGAAATATTGCTAAGTAATAATAAGTAGTAAATAAAATACATTATAAAAATAAAAAGCCCGACTGCATAAAAGCTAACTAAAAAGATGAAAACAAGTTGACGAAGGGATATAGTCATGCAGTCGGAGACATACACGTTTCATCCTTGCCGTGAAATGTACATATAATATGTATGTCTCCGACTGTTAGTACACTTCGTACTAACGAACTCAACTTGTACTACTGTAACTTGTACTAATGAACTCAAACTTGTATACTCAAAACTGTATTTCATAATAAATACATCAGAAAATGTTCATATATTATGATAACAGCATTCACCTCTGTAAGGAAACAAAGTTGCGACCGCGCGCATTAAACAATGTCTGCCAGATAATGACCTCCCGACCGACTTTGGCCACGGCGCACTATGGGAAAGCCCCATACAAAGCCGTCTCAAAACCGTTTCACGAGAAAGTCGTTGTTATGGAATAAATATAATAAATTAATATAGTCGAATAAATAAGCTTTCTTTATCCTATTTTTTTTAATTTTTTTTTTTTGTTATAATGTATATAAATAGGCTTCAAAGCTAACTCATGTTCAATAACGTAATTTTGACGCAATGTGTTACTACAATTCAACGCCACATTACTCGAAAGTTTTTGATATAAATGTATAAGTATTATACATTTTTTAAATGCTTATAATCTCCTCTTAACGTTTCCTAATTAGTATTATATATATTAGTTTGATAAAATAAAATTAACCAATATAGTTTAATATGGTATGTTTTTAGGGTAATTTTGTTTTTTAACGAGACGTTTACCCATTACCGCTGCTTGCCGCTGTCGAGATATTTGTTGTATTAAGATCTTTATACATTAGCTAAAGCAATGAGAAAAAAAAACTGCACATATTTGCACTTTTTTTGTCACGGTGTCAAAACATATCGCGAGGTAAAAATCATTATTTTTTCAATTTCTTTTTATTTCTCATAAAATCATTTGTTATCTATTAAGGTCAAATTGATAAAAAGTTCATTACAGTGATGAGTATTATTAATAGTTTTTTCTGGTTTTGATACAGTTTTGACCACCTTACTTGATAAAATAATGTCACTTATCTATTAGGGTCCAATTAAAAACAGGTTGGTTATGGGAAGAGTGCAAATTGTTATTTTCTTATCTTTTTGTACATAGCACTATTTCAAGTCCTATATTGTTAGAGTTTGCCAAAGAAACTCCTGAAAAAACCGCGTCTGTTGTGGCTGATATCAACAATCAAAAACAAAATCTGTCTCCCTCCCTGATAAATAAGAATGGTGAGGTAATCGAAATTACTCATGACCTATTTTTAACCATGATTGATGGTAAAGTGGCACAAGTTTTAACTGAGACTCATTCGAGCGCTTCTTGTACAGTTTGTGGTGCTACTCCTCGGCAAATGAATAACTTAGAGGCAGTTAGGACACGAGATGTGAACGAAAGTTCATTTCAATACGGACTGTCAACACTACATGCTTGGATTAGGAGTATGGAGATGATCTTACACATTTCTTCTAACTTGTCTTTTGAAAAGTGGTCAGCTACTACACCTGAAAATAAAAAAAACAAAGACGAAAAGAAAAAATTGGTACAAAAGCGGTTTAGGGAGGAAATGGGACTGCATGTCGATAAACCTCGACAAGGCACTGGAAATAGTAATGACGGAAACACAGCTCGGAGATTTTTTCAGAATTACTCTTGCTCTGCAGACATTAAAGGTGTAGACGTAGAATTTATAAAACAAATGTACATAATACTACAAACTATGTCATCTGGAATGGCTATTAATTCAAAAAAGTTCGGTGAATACGCATATAGTACAGCCCAACTGTACGTAAATATTTATAATTCGTATTATATGCCTTCGTCCGTGCATAAAATACTTATTCACGGAGAAAAGATCATTGAGTACTATGCTATTTTACCTATCGGACAATTGTCCGAAGACGCGCAAGAATCCCGAAATAAGGATTACAAAAAGTTTAGACTTCATCATTCTAGAAAGTGTTCAAGAGTGGCTACCAATGAAGACGTGTTCCATACCTTATTGTACACTTCTGATCCATACATATCAAGTTTGAGAAACACCTCAGAAACAATATCGAAAGAACTTTTAGATGAAGCCAAGGCCCTTCTTGCTATCAACGAAAATCTGTAGGAGCTTCCTGAATTTTGTACATATTTTTTTTCTCGTTTGTTACTATTATTCCATTTTATGTAAATTACAAAAAAAAAAAAGACAAATATTGTTTATTTTTCAATATGAATGGATGAATATGATATGAATGCATGCATTTTTTTAAGTTTTATTTCTTAAATTAATTAATAAACAGAATTTTCAAAATCAAAATTATTTCCATTAAACTTTGTACATACAAGTATATGTGTGCAAAATTACAGCTCATTTAGTTTTGAAACAACTGAGATACGGAGTTTTGAGACGAAACATACGCGATTTTCCCATAGTGCGGCGGCCAGTCTCATTGAGACTAGCCATCTGCGCAGGAGATAATATTATAATGCACAAGTGTACGCGCAGAAACAAGTGTACTCTCTATTCCTGTCACTCTCATACTTAGGTGGGATGACTACTCGACACGACCGGTGAGAGTTAAAGCGCAGGACCGACGGCTTTACGTACTCTCCGAGGCACGGAGGTGAAACACCACCAACCTCCCAACTCCGGGCTGTTACTGAGATTTACTAAACAGAAAGACTCAATAACTAAACTTGGCCCGACCTGGGACTCGAACCCAGGACCTCTCAATGTGCAGCCGTACCTGCTAGCGACTACACCACTGAGGCAGTTATCAGCGCGCGCCAGCTGTATCAAACTGTAATCCAATAAACAAATAATATAGCATCGACACAAGCTTTTATCTATTACAGATAAATAAAATTGAAGTGTCTGTTGGTAATGTCAAAATAACAGCTTTATACTAAACGCATATGGAATTATATACGGTACTTATAAGAAAAACACAATTTTTTAAATTTTTGTCTGTCTGTCTGTTTGTTCCGGCTAATCTCCGAAACGGCTGGACCGATTTTGACGGGACTTTCACTGGCAGATAGCTGATGGTATAGGGAGTAACTTAGGCTAATTTTATTTTAGAAAAAGAATCAGGGTTCCGAGAAAAAAATTAAAACCCATAAAATTGTTAGCAAAATCCGCGTACGGCGTACGCACCCGAGCAAAGCGAGGGCAAATCGCTATATAATTTAAATGAATATCTTAGGAGTAGCAAGCTACTATTTATGTATAAACATAGCTAACCGTGAAAACGTACGTAGGGACGAACGCGAGCGAAGCGAGCGTGAATCGCAAGTTTATCTATACTATACTATAATAAAGCAGTAACTTAGCGAAATCTGGACATGAAATATTTTTTAAAAACAATGACTGTAACGTATTATGTATACGATATAGACCCCAAAACAATAGTTATTAATTTTTTTGTCTGTTTGTCTGTTTGTCTGTTTGTCTCTTTGTCTCTTTGTCTGTACGCGTTTCACGCAAAAAGTAATGAACCGATTTCGACGAAATTTTGTGAACTGATAACTTATTACTCGGGTCAACATTTAGGATAACTTTTACTTTTGGAAAATCTTTGTTTTCCGCGGGAAATCGCAATAACTGGTTTTATCGAGTCCTCCTTAGGAACCCTTCGCTGGATAAACCTAAAGACATACGTCAAAACAATGTACTAAAAAATTGTAGATCTTAAAAAGGCCAACAGAAATATCTACAACAGTATATGTCTATCTCTCAAGGTACACTCGCAATACCTATTCTTATCTAAACCTATAGCAAAACTAGCTTAGTTAAATCGATGTGCGCGTTTCACGCAAAAAGTACTGAACCGATTTCAATTAAATTTTGTATAGTGATAGCTTATCACTCGAGTCAACATTTAGGATACCTTTTACTACAGGCACATTTTTCGTTCCCGCGGGAAAACCCAATGACTGGTTCGATCGAGTCGTCCTTAGAAGTTTATATGGCTAACGCTGGCTGAACATTAAGAGATACATCAAAACAATGTACTAGAAAATTGTAGGTCTTAAAAAGTTATACATGCAAGTTCGCAATATTATTTGTCTATCACCTAAGGTACATTCGCAATTACTATGTTTATTTACTACTCGCGACTCACAGGCTGACTTATCAACGTTTAGCTCAGTTCAGCAGTGAAACGTAACTAGGGACGAACCCGAGCGAAGCGAGGGTGAGTCGCTAGTTTTGTAAATAAGCCTCGTGTTTTGCAGAACACTGTGATAGTGTAGCTACTTCATATACACATGTACATATACATGTACAGTACATAGGTACAAGTGTCAAGGAACAAGTCGGTACGATAACATATTATAATATTTATTACACGAGTACTTACACAAAATAGTCTATAAAAAGTCAGTAAAGTATTCATTAATAACTAAATTAAAAGTGTCTAGTAGTAAGAAAAACTAAAGTTGTATGATGTTAAGTAATAATAGAAATTGTGCTATTTTTAGACGTCGAATTTTGTACTAAACTTTTATTTCTTTAGATAATAATCATTTTATTACTTTCATGAAATACTAAATAGGATAAAATACCTAACATTTTAAAGGTTGACGATCTCGGCATATTTGTATTTTGTCGTCGCAAAAAAAAAATAACTTTAAAAATAAATGTAAGATAATCCACAAGACACTTCCCTTCTTTCCCAACCGGCCTTATCGTCAAGCGTATTTAATTTACTTTAAAATAAAAGTTATTATACCTATCTACACATTATTTTTACATATTTAAAACAATGGATGTAAACAAGTGGGATGTTTCGCCGTGGTCGGCACCAGGGAGGATCCATCTAGAATATGGGCGGTCTGTTAAGCGTTAATTGTAGAAGATTTATCAGCGCCGCAGCGGCGCAGCGGCTCAGTCGAGTGCAGCACTCCGAGAGTGCGGGTCGCGCGTCCACGGCAACGGCGGTCACCCTCCACCATGCGCTACAACGATCTCGGCCGCACCGGCATGAAGGTGTCCCACGTCAGCCTCGGAGGAGCCCCCTTCAGTGACATCTACGGGTAAGTTTTAACTTTAATTCTACTTTAAACTTTCTTTTTTTTTATTTAGAAACTTTTAATACTTAATTCAAATTATTTCGGTCTGTGTTCGTTGATTTGATAAATTTATCTACTTATATTTTTTTGCTAATCATTTTTTAATTATATGTAGTATGATATTTTAATTCATTCACTTTTAAATAAGCATAAACCGCGCACCTTTCGCCGCTTTGTTTAATCAAGTAATTCCACGAGATATCGTATTTTTATCGCTAAAAGTATCAAAGTAATTTGCCGTCGGATTATTCTAATCTTAATAATAGATTACGCGAATTCTGGCCGATACCTGGGTGTTCTGGAGTGAGAACTAACTGTCTTTGCAAATTGCTTCGCGACGACTCTGGCCTACGTGGCGATATATCTTAAGGATAATACTAAAGAACTTGTTTATGCAAACTTGTAATAAGTAATAGATTTCGCTTGATAATGTTGGAATCTAAAATAATATTTGCAATACTTAAGTTTATTATAAAACAAGTGTTTGTTAGAAGTTGTCACGCTGAGTATTGCTTATTGAATGACAAACAATATAAAATATCTGCGATTACGCTACACGTGCGCACCACATATTTATGTACGTATTGGCGAATTTATAATATTATAATAATGTAATAATTATAACTAATAAATAAATTCTCTTCATGACGAGTTAACGGCTTCGTTAAACACTAATTCCAGCGTACCCACCTTTTAATAAAAGTAAAAAGAAGGTAACTTCTTCTTTTTTCTTATTACATATATAATAAGTAATAACTATATTCGGTTCATAAGAGAGACTTATTATCTATATAAACGTGTATAAACTAACGGCAAGCAGCAGTTAATTCGTTCATAACAAGTGCTCAAGCACTGTGTCTAATGTTAAATGCACACTTAAACGTTCGTCTAATCTGTTAAGCGATTTATTTACACGCTGCACTGAGCGAAATTGCTAGGTTTCTTATCGCTTATTGACTTGAATGATGTAAAATAAAATCTTGATATACACATAAGTGATAAATGTTATCAAAGAACGTATTCAATAGCATTGCGAATTTGTTTCTAAGACCAATTTTAGCACACATATAATCTTTTTGCAAACTACCCTCCCAAATGTTTATTTAAAAAAAAACTCTAAAAAGTAAAAGAATAAAATTTCTCTCTTTGCCTTTTAACTTCATGAAAAGTACCTATTAATATTTTGATGATGAGCGCCGGAGGACCGCTAATACTTTATCTATACACATAAATAAAATTGGAGTGTCTGTTTGTAATATTAAAATAACCGCTTTTTACCAAATGCATATGGATTTATACACGGTACATATACCAAAACAACATTTTTTACTATTTTTGTCTGTCTGTCTGTCGGTCTGTCTGTCTGTCTGTCTGTCTGTCTGTTTGTTCCGGGTAATCTCCGAAACGGCTGGACCGATTTTGACGGGTCTTTCACTGGCAGATAGCTGATGTTATAAGGAGTAACTTAGGCTACTTTTATTTTAGAAAAAGAATCGGGGTTCCGCGAAAAAAAATTAAAACCCATGAAATTGTGAACAAAATCCGCGTACGGCGTACGCACCCAAGCAAAGCGAGGTTAAATCGCTATATAATTTAAATGAATATCTTAGGAGTAGTAAGCTACTATTTATGTATAAACATAGCATAATATAAAAATGAATCGCTGAATGTGTTGCTAAGCTCAAATCTCGAGAGCAGCTGAACCGATTTCGCTAATTCTTTTTTTATAATATTCCTTGAAGTACGAGGATGATTCTTACGGAGAGAAAAATTTAAAAATTGCCTGAACATGTCTAAAAACAACACTTTTCTATATTCCCATACAAAAGTTTCGTAATAATACTTAAAAGTCAATTTAGCTTTAATACCATACCATAAAGTTTAAGTGTTAGTGGAGGTGTTCCGGAAAAGAATTATTTCGATCAAAAAAATTAAAACGTACCTAGGGACGAACCCGAGCGAAGCGAGGGTGAGTCGCTAGTCATTAATAATTATTATCAATGTTCTTTTTATTTGTATTCTGGTTTTTATTTCATTTACTTAGCGGTTCCCCGACACACACAGAGACACGTCAAACTTATAACACCCCTTTTTTGCGTCGGGAGTTAAAAATTGTGCGACCCTGTTTAGCCTTCGAGTTGGCCATTATAGCATGCCTTTTATTGCTGTGCTATACTGAGTACTGAGTGATGCTGTTTGAATTCGCAAGCTCCTACTTAGACAGTTAGGTAATATTGACAACTATGCAGAAATTTACAGCTTATTTCATAGAGGCGCAGTTATAATAAATCCATAACACATTTTATTTGTGCAAAAATTGATAATTAGATTGATCAAAATTCTCTGCCTACCCCACAAGAAGAATGTGAAGGTGGTGTTTTTAAGTGAAAATTATACTCACCTATTTATTTCACTTTTCAAAGATTTATTATTGAATCAAGAATACAAACAGATAGGCATTTTCTGTCCGTCCCTGTTCCAGCCGCTGATTATCTATATATGTACAATGTACATATGTATAAAATACTTTGCCTTGACTGACTGATGGATCAACGTACAGTCTAAGCCAGTAGTCGTAGAAACGTAGAATTTGGAGGACGTATTCCTTATATGATATAGTCATCCGATAAGAAAAGATTTTTCGATATTCATCCCCTAAGGGGGTAAAATAGGGGCTGTAAGGTTGTATGAAACTCTGTCATTCTTAACGTGAAATGCACAGAAAGTGGTATTTAGCTTTGAGATAAAAAATAAGAAATATGTCTTTGAGATTTTTTTTCGAAATTCATCTCTAAATAGGGTAAAAGGGGGTGATAAAATTTACATGGACAAAAAATTATTTATGATTAGAATTACTTGAAACTTGATATTAATGCTCTTAAATTCAATTAAAACACGTGTTTTAACATTTTTTGTAATTCATCCCGTAGGGTGGTAACTGTAATTTTTATATGAAACTAGCGACTCACTCTCGCTTTGCTCAGGTTCGTCCCTAGGTACGTTTTAACGGTTAGTGATTCCCATACAAAATAAACAGTTCAGAACTTTTTGATTTTCCAGCAGTTTTTTTTTTTCGCAATTTTTTTTTTTTATATTTAAACCACCCCTGACACACTCCCAACAAAACAAAAAAAGAATTATTCAAATTGGTCCAGCCGTTTTTGAGTTAGCGAGACTAACGAACAGCAATTGATTTATATATATATATATATATATATATATATATATATATATATATATATATATATATATAGATGTACGGAAAGTAGTATTAAATTCTAAAATAAAACAAACAACCTTGTTATTCTTCGTATGCTTTATAATTCTTCGAATTCAGAATAATTCTAAAATCGATGCTAATATTAAATTCCTATTATACATGTTTAGTTTTATAAAAGGTCTCTCTGTCTATTAATGGGAATAAGTGCTGTTATCGAACATATATATAGTTATATAAACATATATAAGTTTGCAATATATATTCACACATTTCACAGTTATTTACTATAGCAAATAATGTTTTTCTTAATGTATAGGATTGTAAGGATTATTACAAAGGCAGCTCTGGACCGGTTCTCAACGCATATTGCAAATAGACTCCTGCCTGTTGCTGCTTAGTTGAACTACGGAGCTATTGTTTCACTGTAGCATATAACGGCACGGACGGCCATCGACGAACCTGTACGGATTAAAGTAAGATGAATCTCTCGGTATCTATTTACGTCCGGAATTCGAGTATCTCATTACAAATAGTTGAGGAGCTTGTTTAAGCTCTCACTTTTATACCTTCAACCATATTGCTTAATGTGCTACCTTAAGTTTGATATTTTTGGAAAATGGAATTTTTTAGCAACTGATATACCTTCCTCGCAGTCTCTCGTCACTCGATTATTATATCGACTTGACCAATGGATCAATTGAAATGAAGAGTTCTACTAATATATAGGATTCGGAAATCTTATCAACAGTACAAGTTTGATTCAACTATACTAATTATTACGACAAGTAGTTTAATTATGTAGTCGAAAATCATGTAGGTAAATATATATATATATATATATATATATATATATATATATATATATATATATATATATATATATCCTTTGATATCTTCTGTAGAAGACGTTAGCGCCATTTAATCAGTACATAACATATGATCCCATTAAAATTTTAGATTTTTAATTTAGTTCAGAACTAATTATTGTAGTCTTCACAATTTTGGAAGCATGTAAAAGTTTTCTGATATTTTAAACCGTTATTATTTAATTACGGCCTTTGGTACCTGTTTTGTATAGTATTCGAAAATAAAGACTAAAAAAAATATAAACCGATTTAGGTATCTATAGCAAATGAAAACTACCATTAGTTACTTGTTACTTTTTAGTGTTTTTTTTTTGAAGTCTGTTTATTTTATTTTTGTTTCTCCTTTTTAGTGTATACACAGTAGTAGCAAAGTAAGAAGAAAGTATTTTAACAAAACATTCGCTTAAGCTGTTCATATTCGTTTGCTGCCAAATTTTATATGAGGATTGACAAACTTAAATTCGCTTTTATTAGTAACACTGAAAAATCTGGCTTTAAAATCCAATTCTAACGTATTGGGCTTGTCAAATCAAACAAAATAAAAACTTTAGAAAAAATAAAATAAAACCGACTTCAAAAAAACACTAAAAAGTAAAAAATAACTGATTAGTAGTTTTCATTTACTATAGATACCTAATCAGATATTTTCAAAGTCGGTGTGCTTTGATTTGTATCGGCTGGCACCGACATAGGTAGCTATGTATGTCCATGTTTTAGAATAGCTGCGTGTGTGCATGTCTCCGACTGCAAAATACTATGCTCCTTCGTCTACTTGTTCTCTATTTTTTTAATTCATTTTTTACACAATCTGGTTTTTTATTTTTGTAATTTCTTTTTATTTACAGCTTTTTATTGTTGGTCATTTTTAGTTTTATTTGACAACTTCTTGTCCTAAATTACATTAAAACATATAAGTTGGATATACAGGATAATTTTTAATTCACTGATAACCTTTTGGGAACATACTATTTACATCATAATAACAACATCTGAAAGAAAAAAAAATAACATTTCTTAAATTTTTATTTTCATACAAAAATCAAAATACTTTTATTGCACCTTCTAAACCGTAATAGTCCTAGCATTAGCAAAAGAAAGCGCGTGGCCGGTGGAGGGGCAGGGGTAGAGGGGTGCAGGAAGCAGCGCTTACTCATTTAAACTTGACCTAATTACCTGTTGCTTCAGTCGCCTTTGATGCGCCCGCGGCGTTTGTCCTTCCGGTGCGAGATTAATATTGCGAATGCTACCTTGTTACGATGGCTTACCGATACTCAAATATCGAGTATACCGAAATGGTGCGAGTTTTAGCAATTTGCAATGATAACGTTAGTGAAGCCTGCCGTGAATATTCAAGGCGATTTCCGAACTCACGTACACCGAGCTCCGCTACGATGTTGGGCGCTACACAGCGATTGCGAGATTATGAGCAATTCCAGCCTGTATCAATCGATCGTGGTCGTCCACCGCGGCGCGCAGTTCATTTGCAGGAAAATATACTGCAGTTTTTTGAAGAAAATTCAGCAGCGAGCACTTATGAGGCAGCCCGACAGTTCAATGTATCACAATATTACGCATGGAGTGTCATACATTGCCATCCGAAAGCATTGTTGCTAGCATAGCGTTCGTATCAAACTAAATGTCTATTCAGTAAACAAATTAATAAAATAATAAAAAAACTAATGAACAATAAGCAGTATGTAAATAGTTAATGTAATTAATATGTTATTTGAAGTGGTGCCTTTGGTGCAATAGGCATGTACATTGTACAGTGGTCACTGATCAGTGAGTAGTGGTGACTGGTGAAGTAGGCACTTGCGAGCAGCGCAATCAGCTGAGCGCGGGCGTCGACCGGCGCCGTATGGATGCGTGCGTCGCAGAGGTTATACTTTATGATTACCTATTAATTATTAATTTTACTACTTATTTGTGATTTTTTTGAAAATTATTTAATTTATGTATAATGATTTGATCACGATGTGTATTATCAAGTGTAAAGTATAAAAAATGGCAATTTTCTTAGACGACGCGATGTAGGATTTGAATGAAATTGTTTAGGTACTACAAAATACAGACGTATAAGGAATCAGACACGACAACAAAAACTTAAACGTAGTTTTTTTGTAAATGTATTATGTTTTGTAAAGATTGATCTCGCTAAAATTGTTTCATAAGATATTACGAATATATTCGTAAAAGGTTTTCAGTAAATTAAAATTTACCCTGTATATTTGTAATCGCCTCTTAAAAACCTGTATTTTGATATCCCACTCGATTTACTCCAACTCGACAAGACATACAAATTGGTGTCTAGGATCCGCCATTTTGATTTTTATAGATATCATATCTATATACCCTATGACACTCGCGTTATCAAGACGAATTTTAGTAATTACGAGAGAACATAGTATCAGACATAAATACATATTACACACACACACACATATTACACACACACACAGGTCAAACACATAAACCTCCTTTGATCTTCGCCGCAGTCGGGTAAAAATTACATGCCATTAATGGAATGTTGGGGCGACAATTCTAACAAGTGGTCGGCCAGTGGTTGAAATTCAACCACAATTATTATTGTAAAATAAATTATATCTACCCAATACTGAACTGTTTTTTTTTTGTGTTTATATAACTACTAGCGGCTTGCCCTCGCTGCGCTCGGGTTCGCTTCTGAAAAACAAGAACAAATCTATCCCACAGGAACCGTATATTTTTCGGGATAAAAAGTAATTCACAAACTAAACACCAATTGTTTGATTGATAACACTAAAGCTCGTCAATAGGCAATGAGGTAATAAACAAAAGAAAGAAAATCGGTTGACCAATAGTTGAGAAAAATGTACTAAAGTGTCTTTGTCTATTTATATTTAGATTTTCATCCTAGTTAAAGCACGTTAAGGTAATCGTTGATAAAATTATGCGCATTTATTTATAACCTTAACACGTTCACCTGCGTCTTCACATGCTACTCACACCAGATACAATTTATTCATTTAGCTATCTTATGACAAAATACAACGACTTATAATAATAGTACTACAAGAATATACATATTTCTACTAATACATTTTTTGTAAAATAGTATTGTAATACTAATGTTGTAGGCGACACATTTTTATTTGTTTATTTTAAATAATAATTTTAATTCAATTTTAAATAAATAAAATTTTACTATATAAAAAATAGCGGTGAGTAACATTGCCTTGCCACTGAGGTTTCTCTTTTAATCTCATATTAATTTTAAGCAATTTATTTATAACTAGCAGAACCCGCGGCTTCGCCCGCGATCAAACTTTATTACTTGCAAAAAAAAGGAAAACAAATTTCATTTCAGCGATCGTAACTCAAAATATCCAGTATCTTAAAAGATTTTTTGCACATTTTTCTACTCTCAATCTCTCCAAAGTTAGAGAAAGAGAATACAATGATACAATCGCATACAATGTTTACGATTTTAGAGTCATGTTACTCGGCTAATATGGCTTTTTTAACTAAAATACTAACAGACTAACATCTACGTTATTTTTAAAGAGCATATGCTATGTACACCTGAAGCTTACAGTCTCCCTCCTCCTTCTTTTTTTTAAGTTACATATATAAATTGCTATTCTAATTTTGCTGTAGCTGCTGTGGCCAGCCGAAAAGTTGCACATAATTTTCCTTTGGATTTACTACTCTACTTTATATCCCACACAGTAAGTGTGCACTTACGGAGGACTTGAGTCATGTCACTCTATTTAAATATAATCAACAACTCTAACTTCACCGTCCAGTTTTACCCACTAAGGGGCTGAATTTAAAAAAAAAACTACAATACATGTTTATTTAATTGTATTGAAGAGCATTCATACCAAGTTTCACATAATTCTGATCATAAACAAGTTTTTCCTCATATAAACAGTACAACCCCCTTTTACCCTTTGAAGGGATGAATTTCGAAAAAAAAGATATTTGTATTGTTTTAGTTTTCATTTTAAAGGTAAATACCATTTTCCGTGCATTAATTACAGAGTTTCATACAAACTTTCATCCCCTATTTGACAGCCTTATAGGATGAATTTCAAAAATGTTTAAAATACGTATTTATTTAATTGTATTGAAGAGCATAAATACCAAGTTTCAAGTAATTATCATCATCAATCATCATATAAATCATCAATCATATAAACAGCATAACCCCCTTTTACCCTTTTAAGAGATGGATTTCAGAAAAAAAAGGATATTTGTATTGTTTTAGTTTTCATTTTATAGGTAAGTACTATTTTTCGTGCATCAATTACAGAGTTTCATACAAACTTTCATCCCCTATTTGACAGCCTTATGGGATGAATTTCAAAAAATGCTAAAATACATATTTATTTAATTGTACTGAAGAGCATTAATAGGAAGTTTCAAGTAATTCTGATCATAAATAATTGTTTGCCCATATAAACTTTATCGCCCCCTTTTACCCTTTTAAGGGATGAATTTCGAAAAAAAATTATACATATATTTCTTATTTTTCATCTTAAAGCTTAGTACCACTTTTCGCTTAGGGTATGAATTTTGAAAAATCCCTTCTTAGCGGATGCCTACATTGTATAAGGAATATGTCCTCCAAATTTCACGTTTCTACGACCAGCGGTTTAGGCTGTGCGTTGATCGATCAGTCAGTCAGGACAAAGCATTTTATGTATACATAGACTAGCAACTCACCCTCGCTCCGCTCGGGTTCGTTCCTAGTTACGTTTTAACGTTTAGTTTAGAGATGAGATATTTTCCCGCAGTAAAAAGTATCCTATATGTTGACCCGGATTACCAGCTATCATCATACCAAATTTCATTAAAATCTGTCCGATGGTTTTCCCGTGATGCGGTAACAGACAGACAGACAGACAGACAAAAATTCTAAAAACTATAGATTTGGCTTCTGTATCGATAATAAATTCTATTTCAGTAAGATTTTCCAAAAAATATTTAATGTACAGATTCGGATTAGTTACAATTGTATTATATGTATAGATAGATTTCATATCTATACCTACATCTATACAGATAAATAAAATTGGAAAGTCTGTTTGTAGTATTAAAATAACAGCTTTTTACTAAATGCATATGGATGTATACACGGTACACATACCAAAACAAGATTTTTTACAATTTTTGTGTCTGTCTCTTTGTTCCGGCTAATGTCTGAAATGGCTGGACCGATTTTGACGGGACTTTCACTGGCAGATAGCTGATATAATAAGGAGTAACTTAGGCTACTTTTATTTTAGAAAAAAAATAGAGTCCCACGAAAAAAAATTAAAACCAAATTAATTAATTTTGTTTTGGGAACCAACCTAGGGACGAACCCGAACGAAGCGAAGGTGCTTAGCAGAGCTACATAACTAAAGTCTCACACATTGTATTGTTTAAAGATAAACGTCCCATCTTTACCTTTCAAGAAGTGGTATCAAAATAATGTAAATAATTGAGGTAAAAATTTTTCCAAAATCTTTAAATGAAAATTACTTTTAAAATATATGTTACGTAGTTTTTGATATATTGAATATTTTCAGTTATTCACTTAGTCAGTTTAGCAACCGCAAACTTGATAATGTTTTTGATCGATTAATGTCGATGTAGTGTGGACGTAAATATTCGTATTTTATTTACGCTAAACGGCTTAACGGAGCAGTTGATGTGCAATTTGGACTCGCACTTTTTATATTTAAAATATTACAACAATTATTATTATTCATTAAATAATAGCTAAAATTTATAAATATTTTCATTAGAAAAACGTGGTTGGAGCCACGAAATTGCTAATAATTCTAAAAAAATATTAGAAAAGTCATACCTGTACTAGTGATGTAACGAATGTTCGATTTTTCACATTCGCGAATGCGAATGCGAATATTCATCTCCAATATTCACGAATACGAATACGAATGCGAATGGTGACTTTCAAACAAAGCGCGCGCAAAATGTTAAACAGAGAGTTTTGACATTTCGTGTCGGCCATATTTAAAACAAACATAGCCGAACCGATACAGTTCGAATGAATGAAGTTAGTCACGTAAAGTTCGTTCAAAAAGATTTGTTGTGATTTGAGGTTAGTTTAATATTATTGCATTTGTCAAATTTAACTAATACCTAGTCAAATTAACAAAGTTATATAAAAACATGAGTAAAGCACAGTTTTACTATCATTCCATATCCTTTAATTCCTTTTACAATTTAATTTTCGTTTGTCAAATACATTCGACAAGCATTCGCATCGTTTCTTGCGAATACGAATGTGAATGTCAAAAAATATGCGAATATTCGCAAATGCGAATGCGAATATTCGTTACATCACTAATCTGTACATTATTTTTTTGTGAAATTCAAATTATATATTTTAAAACACATCGATATCTAGTGATTGTTTTCTAAATTATACTTAACTAAATATTTGTCGAGTTATTTTTATGTATAAAACTAGCGATAATTCGCAAAAAAATGCGAAAAAAATATTAGATTTTTCAAACCTAATTTCATCCCCCGTATCTAATAAATGGCTGCAAAGATTTGGATAAAACATATCTAAAAACCATCGCCAAAAAACTAGCTTTGAAATAAAAAAAAAGCATCAAAATGGGTTCACTCGTTTAAGAGCTACGGTTCCATAAACAGTTACACACACACATAACGGTCAAACTTATAACATTTCTCTTTTTACATCGAGGGTTAAAAAATGGATGGTGGGGATAGGAGATTGAAAAATACTTACGACCTATTCTCATACCTACCAGATATACAAAAAACATTAAAATAGGTTGAGCCGTTTCAGAGGAATGCGACCACAAATACCGTGACACGAGATATTTATATATTAGATGACATAAGCTACTTTTTACCCGACTGCGCGACGCAAAGGAGGGTAATGTGTTTATCAGCCTATGTATGTATTTATGTGGGATTGTATCTTTGTGAATTGTGGCACTATTTAGACCAAACGCGTGGTCCGATTTTGATATATGACACGTCGTTTGATTCGTCATAACGGCGCGAATGCTATAGAAAGCATAAAAATTTGGAAAAATCTAAATGGCCGATTTTAGACGCCATAATGTGAAAAAGAAAAAAATGAAATCGACGAACTATGTCTAGTGGGGTATCGTTGAATAGGTATTTAAAAATCATTTTTAGGTTTCTTTCATCATTTTTCATTTTAAATTACAGTTTAGGATATATAATGGTTAACAATCATTCTCGCTAATTTTTTATTATTTAAAAATACTTAAAAAGCTGTAAATAAATAAATATATTATAAAAATAAAAAACCCGATTGCATAAAAGCTAACTAAAAAGATGAAAACGAGTTCATGAAAGAATATACTCGTAATACTAAGCAGTCGGAGACATACGAGTACGTACATCTTGCGGCAAGGATGAAACATGTATGCATCATACTATATTCCTTCGTGAACTTGTTTTCATCTTTTTAGTTGGCTTTTATGCAGTCGCGGTTTTATTTTTATGATATATTTATTTATTATACTAGCTACCATCTGAGGCTAGATTGGACGCTGCGCGAAGAAATGGCTAGTACTGATTTTAAAAAGATAAGATTCGCTGACTGTATTGGTCAAAACGGTTGATAGAATGTGAGTTTTAGTTGTTTATGGAGCAATATGTCTGTGCGGCAGCAAACATTCAATTAATCAGACCCGTGACAGCCAAAATCAGAGACTAAACGGATGACCTAAGCAATTAGTTTCCGGAAAGCTTTCAAAGTATAACTATATAGTGGTATTTGATGGAAAATCGGTTTAATACTATATATTTGCATATATGTAAGTATGTGTTGAGTTTCAGATAAAGCTAAATAAACTTTAGAGAAAAGGTAATAAGTAAATATGTTTTTTTTTTTCTTTTAAAATCATATTTGTCATATAACTTTAAATTTTTAATTATTTGTTTTACGTATTGGTTAATTTTCACCATATATGATTTAATAAAGTTTGTCATATTTATTAAATTGGATTTAATAAATACGTAAATATATATTTTATTAAATTTTTACATTAATTAAATGTTTCTTTTTTTTTACAAATGTCATAACTCTAAAGATCGACAAGTATTCTAATCTCGAAGACGAAGCGATGCATACTCGTATATGATTGATGATTAAACGAACTTACCTTAAATGACATTCTATCATAATTATACAAAGGCTTCATCAAAAGGGATTCTGTCCCTTCCACTCTTTTAGATTACCCAGACTGAATTTGTGAAAAAAACAAGAGAGAACAGAAAACTCTAAACTATATGAAAATAGTGTCGACAGGGCTGCCATATGAGAATCTATGGCAGCTCTGTGTACCTTAAAATAAATTATTAACATTTTTATTATTTAAAAAATGTATTTCTCAACTATAGGGCATGAATGGCTACACGGTTCGTACTTCTACAAGTATTCTAATTCGAGTGGAGTATCTAAAATCTAAATACAAGTTTTTAACAGGCGATTACAAAAGTATATACCTAGAACTTATAGCTTTAAAAGTAAATTAGAATATGAAATTGTTAAAACTAAAAAATATCTAACTGACCTAAATTAAAAAGATGTAGGTAAGTAAAAAAATAATTTACAAAAATAAAAAAAATCCTGACAGCGTAAAAAGCGAACTAAAGAGAAGAGAACTAGTCGACGAAGGAACGTACTTATGTATGTACATGTTTTAAGAGTAGCTGCGTGTGTGTATGTCTCCGACTGCATAATTATGTTTCTGGTCCTATGTTCACTTTTTACGTAGTTGGGTTTTTTATTTTTGTATACTTTAGTTTTTTTTTTGAGACAGGTGTGTTGGGGTAATATCGGACGGATTTTCGAGTAGTTGAAAGAGTACTACAAAAAAAATAATTTCTCGATTAATCAGTATACGTTATAATACTAGAATGTTGACCAAATTTTTAATGGAAATACATACTAAAGCTATTTTAGTTGTTTTTGTAAGTTTAATAGTTCTAACTTTATACGTGTCTAAAGACAAGCATATTTTGGACAAAACCATTCCCCATACAAACTGGGGCCCTTACAGGCTTGAAAATTACTCATAAATTAATACATTTAGAAAAACGTCTTAGGGCTAATTTCCATGACCTACAGCGGTGGTCAAGTTAGTCAATTCGGTTTCAAATACGTTATTTTCAGGGGCCTTACCGTCACCTATTTTAAAACATTCTTACTTCAAGACTGTTTTGTTTCAAGATTACAATAATCTTACTTTTATTCGTACCATAACCTTTAAAAAGCAAGCTTGTTTTAAAATTGTTTAGTGATGCGGCAGAACGAATGATTTGTCTATTTCCTCCTATAAAAGAAAGGAAATAGTGCTATATACGTTGTATAGCGCTATCCCTGTCACTCCGATAGTCGTTCGTAAATATGATTAGTACTTACCTAGGATAAAATTAAAGAAAAATATTATATTATTTAATTTCAAAAGTACATATTTACCACAAAATATGCGCAATCTATGTCTTCTTTAAACTATTTATAACAAATAATTTTAGTTCAGATTTAAAAATTAGGAAAACTATTAGAAAAGAAAATAAAATAAATTATGGCTAAATTGTGATACAAAATTCGGAACAATTAATTTCCTTGACAACGGCCTGACTATTTATTTACTTGTTTGACGACGAGCGAAAATTAAAAGTCAAGGAGAGGATAGTTTGTTTACGAGAGCTTTTAGATTAGAATAAAACAAGTTGAACTTATTGTATTAGTAATTTGTACTATATTTAACAGTAAGAAACAAGGTAAGGTGTACAGAAAGGTTTTATTCATTAAATAAATTTAAATCAATGAAATACTAGCCTACATAGTTTCACGAGTACTTCGCAAAGGAAGCATTTGGAGAGGCACGAAAAAAATGCTTAATATTTTTGGATTTTTTATTTCAATTTAATATTTAATATAACTTATATTATCATCACCTACACTTTTTTAATATTATAAAGCTATAATTTTTCAGCTAGGCAAACACAAAAATAAAATAGACACTTTAAAAACGTTTAATTAAAACTGTTTTTTTAGGATTTTAAGTGCTGCTTTTCCCTGAATCAGTGGAGAAAAAATAATTCTGCTGCTGATCAAGGAAGTACTGTGTGGTTGATTACTGCTACGGTGCTGTATAGAGTTTCCTTTATTACATATTTTGTTATTTTATAAAAATAAATATATTATTATAAATACATAGTTGTTATAATTTTTGTAAGTTCTTTTAGGGCTCCATACCTAAAGGGTCTATATAATACGTATAGAAATCTTTCCATCCAACTTCTTACATATTTTTTGGATAATATAATAAAAACTCTTAGTAATATAACTCTAAATAATATTATTATAAATGCGGAAGTAATTCTGTCTGCCTGTTTATTATTCTCTCATTTATTCACACCTAAACCTCGATATTTTGTAATGAAGGTATCAAGTAAAGCGAGTAAGGGGTCAAAAATACGAAAGGGAAAGACTAAAAGTAAAAGTACTAAAGGAATTACTAAACTAGAAACAAAGTTTCTATAGGTATTTTTCTTTACTATATTTCCTTCGCATATGTAAATTCTCATCAGAGAGTCTCGCTACAGAGTTTGTTTTACTTTTTTTATAATAGATAATGCTTAGTAAATTCTTCTCAATTGATGTCACAAAGGTTATATTCGAAACATAGCTGAAAACGAGATTTAGTGTTCTACAAGCTTCTGCCTTATAAGCATTTAAAATCATAAGTATTTCGAAATTATTACATTTCTAGAATCAAAGTATACATTAATTTCCGAAGTACTAAAATTACACGATACGTGTATCAATCGATAGATTTTTGAAAATAATAGGTTTTACTCAATTTATCTGGCACAATCAATTACCTTTTTAAATATTGTAAATTTTGAAAATAATAATACGTCCGTCGCGTATCAACAACTTTTACAAGATTGCTAATTATGACAGAAAAGTAAGAATGCTATTTGTCAAAATTCACCTCATGTTACGAATTGAATGAACGATAACAACATTTTCTTAGTAATTTTGGTGTCGTGACGTCACAAAACTGCTAAGAAAGTAAGAATGTTTCAAGCATATAATAACCTTGCTTTTAAGACGTCATGGTACGAAAACTCAAAGTAAGATTATAGTATTCATGCTATAAGAGTTCATGGTAAGGCCCCAGGTTAGGTTCTACGTTATATTTTGAAACATGAGACATCATTATATGACAAATTATTAAAAAGGTAAATGATATACACACGGGCTCGCTTTGCAGACACTTCTATAATTATATCTACAATATTATAGATTCGGCCTCTGTATCGATAATGTTTAATTTCAATAAGATTTTCAAAAAAATATTTAATATACAGATTCGGCTTAGTTACAATTTTATTATATGTATAGATATTACCGCGTTTTTTTATAAAAACAATCTTAAGTGTTTTGAATTAGATAAATCATAAAAGATCTAAATTGCACACCATAGTTGAGTGCACAAAACACGTTTACTTAATATGGATAAATCTTTGCACCTATCTACCATCCATGCTAATGAGGCAACTTAGTGCAGTAATATAGAAAATTGAAGAAAAGTGTCTTCCACATCCTATGCGTTCGTTCCACGATGTTAATTAGAGTCGCTATGTATGTATAAATTGTAAGATTTCATCGTTTTCATCAAATGTAACATACAATTTTCGTTCGAAATATTTCATCCTCTCTATCTATTAATTCGATAAAATAGTGACGGTGTACCTTTTTGCATTTTCCGTTGGTTCGATTACCAGTTCAGGTCACTTCTTTTAAAAAAATAAATAAATGTTTCTTTGGAGTGAAACTTGATATTTTCAGTGTTTAAGACACTTTTCTTCCATGTCCTATGCTTTTGTTCCACGATGTTAGAGTCGATATGTATAATTTGTAAGATTTCGTCGTTTTCTTTAATTCTAAGAGGCAATGTTTGTTCGAGAGATTTTATCCTTACCATAGACCCTATCGATTAAATCGATAAAATAGTGACGGTGTCCTTTTTGCATTTTTATTTTGTTCGATTCCCGGTTCAGATGACTTTTTAAAAAAAAATTAAATGCAGTTATTATTATTTAAAAAAATAAATACATGTTTCTTTTGAGTAAATCTTGATAACTTCAATATTTAAGGTACTTTTCTTCCATGTCCCATCGATTTGTTCCATCCCGTATAGAAATAAAAGACGTACTTGGATATTTTAATGTATTTTATAAATCATCATCGTCATTAGAATAATATATGAAATACTGTCTAATAATTGGGCAGGAGGTTTTATAAATATGAAACCTTGGTGTCGTGCCCAACCAACAAAAAGAAACCATATTATTCTCATTGTGTGGACGCAGAAAGCGACTGTTCTTTTTTCCACAATACTCTTAAAGAACTGTGAACTAAAATATAAACATTTATTGCGGCTGCAGTTTAGAATATGGAACGCGGCCCCTGTAGGAGTGGCTGGTATTTTTAGATAGGGAGTCCAAATATATAAAACTTATTTTGAGGAAATAAAAGAGTCAAAAGTTATTGAGACTTAAAGTTACAACATTTCTATTCATTATTATGACATTACTGCCATTTTGATACTTGGAAATGTTAAAATGTCACTTCCAAGTGCCAAAATGATCTTCAAATAATGAGTCAGATCTATATAGCAGGGGTTCTAGGTTTGAAATAAAAAAAAGACCTAACGAGAAGGCTAAGCCTTTTCAACCTAAGTTATTCAAGTCGGACTGTCACATAATCGAAAATAAATAATACACTTAAATTAAAAAAATAGTCTACTTACGTTTATAAACTGCATGCTCGTACACTTAAAACACTAAAAAGACTTAAAACTATAGTAATATTATTTAAACAAAAAAAGTAGAAGCGAGCGTATACGAAATAAACAAAATTATTAAATATTGTAAAATAATATGAGAAAAATAACTATAAAAAAGAGCAAAAAATATGAAACACTTACGCCTTTAATGAGTGCCGATCGTATTCACATAAACTATCGAACTTCGCGGTATTTTGTAACTACTCGCCAAAAATACTGAAAAGTGTTCACAGATAATAAAATCAAATAAGGCTTTAAAAAATTTGCTAAATGTTAATTCATTATATAACTCAATATTTTACAGAAATCAAATAAAAACTTGAATTGAAAATAACATATTCTATTTTGAAATCTTATTAATCTGATGACAATTTTCACTTTTAATATGCATAATTCTTATCTATTTATTTATTTATAAGTTAACAAAACTGACATACAAATGAAATACACTATCTTAATTATAATTATTCAAAAGTATACAATCAGACAAATGTTGTCTTCTAAGATGTGAATATATGCACATGCATATGCTAAGAACTAAATATTAATTATAAAAACATATACTGTTTCACAAGGCTAAATTAAATTAAATCTAAATATTACTGTATTATAATATAACATAACATAAATATAGTACAATCCGACTTATCTACTTTTGTTTTATTCTACGAAAATAATATTTAAACAGCTTTCTTTTTAACGAGGGCACGGAATCAAGGAAAATATCTATGTCATTTGTTAGGGCGTTTGCTAAGGATACCATTCTATAAATAGGACTATGTTGACCTAGGTTAGTTCTTGTTACTGGTAAAAAGAAGGTTTTGCGATTATGCAATCGAGTTTGTTGGCGGGGTACTGAAAAATACAAGCGTTCCAGTAATTCAGGGGTATCAAATAACTTTTAACTAATTTACACAATAGAGTTAAATCTCCAATTTTTTTCGTTCTTTTAATGGTAACATATTAAAATGTTCTAAACGAAATTTATACGAATGAATATCTTTACAGTTTCTTTTTAAATATGTTAGTTGATACAGAAAACGTTCTGTACCCGCTCGATCCGGTCTGAATGCACTTTATATCCTGGATTCCATACTGAACTGCAATATTCCAAGATGCTACGGATTAAACTGTTGTAGACTAAAATTGATAAACTTGGAACGTTAACAGCTTTGAAACTTTAGTTATAACGAAATCGATATGAGGACGAAAACTTAGAGTCTATGATTACACCTACATCTCTTGATTTCATGGACTTCTGTGAGAGCTGTATATTAATTTTGTAAATGCAATCATTAAAACGGGATTATCCAATTATTAAGTGATAATCTGTTTTGTCCTGAAAGCGGTATATAAAACACATTGACAGTCCCATATACTGAACTTGTGCCTTCATTGCTTATATGTCTTGATTTTAACCATGTACTTTCAGATCTTGACAGCTCTTGTAATAACCCCCTGTCCGCCTCCCTGTACACTTCTATAACATAAGAGCCATTTGCCCTTATATACTCCCCATAATATGATCGAGCCTGTGTAATTTGACACGAACCCAATGATACAAAAATTAAATCACTAAAAGTTAACTTAGGAAAATCTCTTAAATTATTTGTATTGACATCTATTGGTTGAAATTGCGCCCTATCCCGATTTAAGTTATTACTTATGCAATCAATAATATTAATCGGTATACGTGCATAAGTACAAGAAATTCGATAGAGATTAGGATTCGTTTAAAATACATTTACTTGCGTACAAATACGAAAAGCAAATGACAATATTATGTCATACGATTTTCGTATTCAGATATTTAATATCTAAGGAGGTCTTTATTTAGCGTTAAAAAAAAATCAGATTTCATATTTTCGTCTTATTTTTAACTTTAAACTTAAAAACGCAAAACGCACAGTATCAAATTTCGAATATATTGATCATAATTTTTAATAGAACAGTTCTATAAAATCGTTTAAAAAGAAGACATTGACGTTTTATGAAATAAATAAGATATAGTTTCCGTTTATAGAAGCTTTAAGCAATATCGAAAAATTCATTTTTTCTTAACTTGGCCGTTGCAAATAAAATTAAGATTTTAATGGAATAATCAAGAAAATAGATTTTTTTTTATATATATACTAGCGACTCACGCTCGCTTCGCTCGCGTTCGTCCCTAGGTACGTTTTCACGGTTAGCTATGCTTATACATAAATAGTAGCTTGCTACTCCTAAGATATTCATTTAAATTATATAGCGATTTACCCTCGCTTTGCTCGGGTGCGTACGCCGTACGCGGATTTTGTTCACAATTTCACGGGTTTGAATTTTTTTTGCGGAACCCTGATTCTTTTTCTAAAATAAAAGTACCCTAAGTTACTCCTTATAATATCAGCTATCTGCCAGTGAAGGTCCCGTCAAAATCGGTCTAGCCGTTTCAGAGATTAGCCGGAACAAACAGACAGACAGACATACAGACAGACAGACATACAGACAGACCGACAGACAGACAGACCGACAGACAGACAGACAAAAATAGTAAAAAATGTTGTTTTGGAATATGTAACGTGTATACATCCAAATGCATTTAGTAAAAAGGGGTTATTTTAATATTACAAACATACACTCCAATTTTATTTATCTGTATAGATTTGGTTCCTATTTCTCAGGGCCCGAAAATGGGTTTCTCCTTTTGTCAATAAGGGGTAAGAACGGACTTCGATTTAAAGTATTATATATTAGGAGACATACACATTACACACATGTAGCGAAAGAATACTCGGAGTAGGTATGTACATATGTATGTGTCCTAAATATAAGTGGATCTTGAAATTAATTTTATTCTATTCCGGCTAAGAGTCTAGAAAATAAATATTTCCTGGCGGAACCGCACGGATTGTAATCGGAAGTAAGTTTTAATATCCTGGCCTTTCATGACGGCTGTCGTATAATTAAGATAGCATAAAAAGTTTATTATTTTAACTTTGAAGCAACCTTTCCACGTTTACCGCCGGGGCGCCGTAGTCGAATGCGCAAGCGATCCTGCGGCGTCCCACTAAGGCGGAGAGGAGGGGAACGTTGGGGTTTAGTGGGTAGTACCGGCTCTTCTAGCTGGTGAGCCCCACACACCCACCTGGGGTAAAGGTGGGCGGTGCGTAAATGCGTTCCCCAACGCTAAAAAAAAAACAACCTTTCCACGTAAACTCCACGTAAGAACTGTGTCGTGTTCCGCGAATATGCAATAATATTTCAACAATTTATTTTCATACAGAATATTATAAATTTCATGTGAATTTATTAATTTGAACGTGTGCAGATACATATGTACGTCAACGATGTGAACACCGACTGAAAGCAACGCTCCTTTATGTACCTTATTAATTATTATGTTTTTTTTTTTATATGCCATTTATAAATTTTCACTTGCAAAGAAAGCAAGTCTGCTTTGCAGCGTTTCTGGATCTTTAATGCACAAAAGAGCAATCTGTGACGATAGTTATTAATATTTCAAAGTACTTTGTTAGTTAATAAACTTACGCTTATAGTCTCCCTGTATTTACTAAAAACACAAAGCAAATTACGTTTATGACAGTCGGAAGACTCACAAAACCAGTCTTAATTAATACTTTAATTAAAATTACTTTAAAATAGAAATATTGTTTCCGCCAATACTATACCTTTATAATTTTATTTCCTAGCCGCTTTTCTTCTTTTATGCACGCCTGCAATTTTAATATACGCTAATGAACACAGTTCGCAATTAACGGCATGAGTCTCGAGACGTACACGGATACATCCGCGCGCGCCTGCTATGATTTGCATGGAGCATTCGAATCCTTGTGATGTGTGCCCCCATGTGTACCACCACCGCCGTCACCATTTAACTGCTGTTGTCATCATCGTCGGTGTTGAAGCTAAGGACCTGACGCAGAGCTCCAGCAAGATAGACGTGCTTTTTATTCCAGCTCTCCGCACATTTTAATCTTATATACAATCTATTTAAATTTTACTCCTTATTGTACCAGGCCTATCGGTATTAAACATATGTTGTTTATATGGAACGCTTAAACGCATCAAATATTATATCTTAACTTAATTCTATGAAACAATAGTGATCAATATTAGAGTCTCATATTGAATACAAATAATTTATGACAATCTGAATACATATATAAAATACTAAAATGCTGATGCAGAGTCTTAATCTGGGGGCACACGCGTAGCGTCGACTCGTGATGGTGCGCGACGTTAGCGGTTCTCCTCTCGGCAACATATAGAACATACTCGTATACATATGATGCTGATGCAGTCTTAATTTGGGAGCAAACGCGTAGCGGCGACTCGTGACAGTGTGTGACGTCAGCGGTTCTTCTCTATGCAACGTATGTAACAAGCTAAAAATTGTTATTAAATCAATAAAAAAACATCAAACACTAAAAATATATTTCCTAATATTTTACAAGCTTTTATTTAGTTTCAACTGTCATGGTCTGTGTAATGAAATCTTGCAAGTTAAATTTGACCTACTTCTCAGTGTCCGATCGAGCTAAAATTTGGGTACACTAGTTTGATTCCGAATACAATGCACGATTACTCAAATGCCGCCATTTTTAATCCAATATGGCGAAAGTTACAAAAAGGCTCTTTATCATTTTCTTAGTAACCCTTATGATATGGGCAGCAAATGAAAGGGCTTGATGAGCGGAATACAATAAGCAACGTGACGTCATTATAAATCCAATATGGCGGCCGCCGCAAAATGGCGAATTATAATTTCCACATTAACCTCTATGATATGGGTATAAAATGAAAGGGAAAGGGTATAAATTGAGAACCTAAATACGATGAGTAAACTGACGTCATTGTAAACCCAATATGGCGGACGCCACAAATTGGCGATTTATCATTACAAACTTTATTTAGTTTCACCTATCTCGGTGTCGGTGATCGGTGTCTGTCTAGAATCAAATCTCTTAAGTTAAATTTGACTAAACACCATTCTGAATCCAATATAAATAAATAAATAGTTTTTTTTTAAATAGTTTTTTTAAAAACAAGCTTTTATTGAAATGCTCTAAAAAGAAGAAAATACACTGTAAATTAAATCAAACCCAACAATTTTTTTTAAAGCTTGTCGCGAGATTTACCTTTTGTAAATATTATATTCTTGTTTATCTACACAGGTAAATCTCGCGACTAGCTTTTATATCATACTTTTAACATTTGGTACTTCTAGATTTTTCAGAAGTGAGATATTTTCCCGCATAAAAAGTTTCGTATATGCTGATCCGGATAATCAGCTATCATTATACTACAGTTTATGAAAATCAAAGCTTGTTTTTAAAAATATTTTTTTACTATTAATTTTAAAATAGGTTTTATTATAGGCTTACTGAAGACTAAACTTATAATGTTTTCTGTCAGTTTATTTGCCAATAATGGGGGAATAAGTACATACTGGCTACAGGGCACGACATAAAGACATTATGCGGTATCAACTGGAGGGCATTAGAAAAATCTCCCACTGACTGCTTGGTATTCTGGAATTTCGCAGGCAATCTAAAAATTGTTGATATAGATTTGATTTCTGCCTGAACCGTGGACGTTTGTAACGTTCTTTAAACATTTTGTAACATTGGATTACTGAAGAATTCAATTTTCAAAATTTATCTGAAAAGGTTTTGTATTTATTTATAAGTTAGTTGATATTTAACTGCATTGCAGGATTACAATCTGCGACGTGTCGCTGCTAACTTAGGTACCACATTTTCTCTGCCCCATCTTTACTTTAATATTATTGTAAACTAGCGGCTCACCTTCGCTTCATTCGTGTTCACCTCTAGACCAACAAAACCAAATCTATCCCACGGGAACAGTACATTATTCCGGGATAAAAAATAGTCAATTTGTTATTCTGATGTCTGAACTACATTATTGTAAAGTTTCATTAAAATCCTTTTTTGGAACTTTCCGGGATGAAAGGTATCTAAAATGTTGACCGGGGATATAAGGTACCACCATGCAAAATTTTATTTAACTCGGTCCAACAGTTTCGGAGATTAGCCCGTACAAACAGACAGACAAACAGAGAAACAAAATATTTGAAAAAAAACTGGATTTGTTCTATTTCTCCTCTTACATCCCCAAGACTCGATTTTAGCATTTTTTTTCTATGTACAGACATTCGACCTCTACAGTTTTTTTATATTTATAGATATATAGACATATTCACAAAGTTGCTCGTCCTGATCGACACGACTAGACCATATCAATCGAGACACAATTGAGATGCAAAGCATAGAAAAATATTACTAAGAAGTACTAAAAAAACGTGTATAGGTACCTACTTGTGTACGCACGTAAGAAGTTATAATTCTTTGGCGTAACAGAAAAAAATAGGTAAAGATTTCATCCCGTATGTCACAAATCTATGTTTGTAAAAGGAATGCAGCTAACTTCATCATATCGCTTTCAGCGAACTTCATCATGTCGCTTCTTGGCTGTCGGTGTGCGTGCGCATCTTAAAAATTTTACTCTCATAATTTTTTCCAAACGTGCCAAAAGAAGTATAACTTCAAAAGACTTAAAAGATTATAAGCTCATAGAGCGTCCAATGTATTCAAAAGAAAAACATTAATTTTATTTACCTACTTTTTTAATAAATATTATTCATTTACCTACCTATTTACGATTTGCACAGTTTTAGATATTAATTCAATAGTAGAAAGTAAGTTAAAATTGACATATAAGATTTTCCAAAATCTGTATGGTTTATGCCAAATAAAATTATATTTAAAAATAATACAATTAAAACTGTACAGATCTTTCGAAAAATCGGTGACGATTAGCCAAGAAAATATAGAAAATGCACGTCGAACATAGTATTTCTTCCTGTTTTGAAGTCTGATGAAAAGCAATCGGCCTAATTAATACTAATCAATGGCACTTAAATACCTGTTGTAAGCTCTACGAGTCCTCGCGCGGCATCAGGGGCATAGCTGCATTGTGCTTTACTTAATATTTAATAGAACATTTTCTCAACTTGAAATATTTTTAGTCAATTCTGTTAGATGCTCTCAATAAGGTAACATTTATAGATTGGATTTTCTAACATTTAATGGACAATTTTTTCTCAGGACTTTTGAGGAGAAGCACGGCTTGGCTCTGATACGGGAGTCGCTCAAACACGGCATCAATTTTGTGGAGACGGGGCCGTGGTATGGACAAGGCTCTTCAGAGAAAACAATTGGAATGGTAAGTGTCGTCAGAAAATTATATTATAACTTTAAAAACCTCATTAATGCCCTTTTCTTCGTAACGTGCTAAAATCTGATATGACTACTAAAATCTAGATAATAAGTTTATTTAGTACATATAAGTAATATTAATAGAAATATACACATAACTACACGCTACATCCTTTTCGGTGTAGTTAAAACGAACAAGAAACTTTTCAGTCTCTCTCACTTCTCTTTCGCTTCTTCCAAAGAAATTCTTTTCATCCGCACTTGTTTTTTTTTGCTATAATAGAAACGTAGTCTTTTTTAAGCTCTCCCAAATTAACTCTCATTCACTGTACCGCCAATATTAAGAAAACCACGTTGTCCGCGCGTTCATACTTCTATCTTATCCAAATTTAGTTGTAAAACAATCATTACTTGCCGCTTAGATTGCATCGCATACTTTTTGCAAACACTATTTCATTTTCATATTCTAGCAGGTTGATTTGAGAACTCAGAGATTTGAAAACTCTCAATTAATTTTTGAGATATTTGCAAAAAACTGAACACCTTTTTTTAGTTAATTGTTTATATCTTTTGCAATTTTTGCGGAACTTGGTTTTTTTCAAAAACATACATGCCATTCCGAATCGAATAACACCTCGTTCATATTTTTCCGAGACTGCTGAAAAAAGTTAACCAAAAAGGCACTTAATGACTAGACTAATGTATAAAGTAATTACAAAAAATAAAGGAATATTATAAAATTTCCATTCTCACTACATCGATGTGTGAATTTTCCTAATTAGTCCCGGCAGTAGCGTAATTGAACTCATTCTCACAAAATATGTAGGTAGGTGCAACAATACTGAATGCTTGAAATTTGTGGAACGCGGAGGGTATTTCTGCTTATAAACTATTGGTGTCCATTCCAGAGTTTATGATCTGAAAATGAAAACGTTTAACAGAAAAATATGACATTTGAATTTGTTTAGTTTTCATCCTTGTACCTTTAGAAATAGAACTTAACTTATATATTGAACAATGAGTTAATGCAGCTTTATGCAAATATTTTTGAAAAACAATATTCTTTTATGATGATGATGATGATTTTACTTATGATGATGGTGATGGTGATTCTAAAAACATTATTTTAATTATCCTACTAAAATCACATCCGTTAGGACGTTTCGTTTCTTGTAATATAAATGTGGACGTGTATGTTTTAAATGAAATTTAATATCAAAAAAGTTTAATTAAAAAAAAACATTAAAAAAGTATTTTTATTATAAAACAATGTATTAATTGAAATTTGTGGTGTGGATGTGTGCATATCATATAGAATGTAACACCTTCAACTTTTAGAATCGCGATATCTTAGGAATGGTGATAGTTAGGAAAAAAAGTACCACGATTATTTATGTAGATAATTTTATAATTTACAATTTTTGTCCAGACTATATTTTTGATAAAACTTATCGTTTTCGAGAAATATTCAAAAAACCGAAAGCCTTGAATAACTTTGACCTTGAATAACTTTTAGCACAAAAGGGATCGATGGGGACTTTTGGCACTTTATTTCTACTGGTGTACCCAAAGTCTCTACTAAAATTCAGCTCTGTCGGAGTTTTTGTTATTTGATCACTATTTTTAGGGTTCCGTAGGTACCCAAAGGGTAAAACAGGACCCTATTACTAAGACTTCACTATCCGTTCGTCTGTCTATTTGTCCATCTGTCACCAGGCTGTATCTCATGAACCGTGATAGTTAGACCGTTGAAATTTTCACTGATGATGTATTTCTGTTGCCTCTATAACAACAAATACTAAAAAACATAATAAAATAAATATTTAAGGGGGTTCCCATAAAACAAACGTGATTTTTTCACTCGTTTTTGCTCGATATTGATAACGGCAACAGGTAGACGGTTAAAATATTCACGGCATATTTAGTTATATATTTACTTTAAAAATAAATAATTAAATTAAAATAAAACAAATATTTAAGGGGGGCTCCCATACAACAGACATGATGTTTTTATAGATAACTAGCAGAACCCGCGGCTTCGCTCGCGATCAAACTTTATTACTTGCAAAAAAAGGAAAACAAATTTCATTTCAGCGATGGTAACTCAAAATATCCAGTATCTTAAAAGATATTACGCGTATATTTAGCAAGCTCCACTACCTGTATTTTTTGCACATTTTTCTACTCTCAATCTCTCCAAAGTTAGAGGAAGAGAATACAATGATACAATCGTATACAGTGTTTACGATTTTAGAGTCATGTAACTCGGCTAATATGGCTTTTTTAACTAACATACTAACAGACTAACATCTACGTTATTTTTAAAGAGCCTATGCTATGTACACCTGAAGCTTACAGTCTCCCTCCTCCTTCTTTTTTTTAAGTTACATATATAAATTGCCATTCTAATTTTGCTGTAGCTGCTGTGGCCAGCCGAAAAGTTGCACATAATTTTACTTTGGATTTACTACTCTACTTTATATCCCACACAGTAAGTGTGCACTTACGGAGGACTTGAGTCATGTTACTATATTTAAATATAATCAACAACTCTAACTTCACCGTCCAGTTTTACCCACTTAGGGGCTGAATTAAAAAAAAAACTACAATACATGTTTATTTAATTGTATTGAAGAGCATTCATACCAAGTTTCACATAATTCTGATCATAAACAACTTTTTCCTCATATAAACAGCACAACCCCCTTTTACCCTTTGAAGGGATGAATTTCGAAAAAAAATGATATTTGTATTATTTTAGTTTTCATTTTAAAGCTAAATACCATTTTACGTGCATTAATTACAGAGTTTTATACAAACTTTCATCCCCTATTTGACAGCCTTATAGGATGAATTTCAAAAATGTTTAAAATACGTATTTACATAATTGTATTGAAGAGCATAAATCCCAAGTTTCAAGTAATTCTGATCATAAATAATTATTTGCCCATATAAACTTTATCACCCCCTTTTACTCTCTTAAGGGATGAATTCCGAAAAAAACCTAATACATATATTTCTAATTTTTCATCTAAAAGCTAAATACCACTTTCTGTGAATTTCGCGTTAAGAATAACAAAGTTTCATACAATCTTATATCACCTATTTTACCCCCTTACGGGATGAATTTCGAAAAATTCTTTCTTAGCGGATGCCTACATTGTGTAAGGAATATGTTCTTCAAATTTCACGTTTCTACGACCAGCGGTTTAGGCTGTGCGTTGATCGATCAGTCAGTCAGGACAAAGCATTTTATGTATATATAGATAGATTACTAAGACTTCACTATCCGTTCGTCTGTCTATTTGTCCATCTGTCACCAGGCTGTATCTCATGAACCGTGATAGTTAGACCGTTGAAATTTTCACTGATGATGTATTTCTGTTGCCTCTATAACAACAAATACTAAAAAACATAATAAAATAAATATTTAAGGGGGTTCCCATAAAACAAACGTGATTTTTTCACTCGTTTTTGCTCGATATTGATAACGGCAACAGGTAGACGGTTAAAATATTCACGGCATATTTAGTTATATATTTACTTTAAAAATAAATAATTAAATTAAAATAAAACAAATATTTAAGGGGGGCTCCCATACAACAGACATGATGTTTTTATAGATAACTAGCAGAACCCGCGGCTTCGCTCGCGATCAAACTTTATTACTTGCAAAAAAAGGAAAACAAATTTCATTTCAGCGATGGTAACTCAAAATATCCAGTATCTTAAAAGATATTACGCGTATATTTAGCAAGCTCCACTACCTGTATTTTTTGCACATTTTTCTACTCTCAATCTCTCCAAAGTTAGAGGAAGAGAATACAATGATACAATCGTATACAGTGTTTACGATTTTAGAGTCATGTAACTCGGCTAATATGGCTTTTTTAACTAACATACTAACAGACTAACATCTACGTTATTTTTAAAGAGCCTATGCTATGTACACCTGAAGCTTACAGTCTCCCTCCTCCTTCTTTTTTTTAAGTTACATATATAAATTGCCATTCTAATTTTGCTGTAGCTGCTGTGGCCAGCCGAAAAGTTGCACATAATTTTACTTTGGATTTACTACTCTACTTTATATCCCACACAGTAAGTGTGCACTTACGGAGGACTTGAGTCATGTTACTATATTTAAATATAATCAACAACTCTAACTTCACCGTCCAGTTTTACCCACTTAGGGGCTGAATTAAAAAAAAAAACTACAATACATGTTTATTTAATTGTATTGAAGAGCATTCATACCAAGTTTCACATAATTCTGATCATAAACAACTTTTTCCTCATATAAACAGCACAACCCCCTTTTACCCTTTGAAGGGATGAATTTCGAAAAAAAATGATATTTGTATTATTTTAGTTTTCATTTTAAAGCTAAATACCATTTTACGTGCATTAATTACAGAGTTTTATACAAACTTTCATCCCCTATTTGACAGCCTTATAGGATGAATTTCAAAAATGTTTAAAATACGTATTTACATAATTGTATTGAAGAGCATAAATCCCAAGTTTCAAGTAATTCTGATCATAAATAATTATTTGCCCATATAAACTTTATCACCCCCTTTTACTCTCTTAAGGGATGAATTCCGAAAAAAACCTAATACATATATTTCTAATTTTTCATCTAAAAGCTAAATACCACTTTCTGTGAATTTCGCGTTAAGAATAACAAAGTTTCATACAATCTTATATCACCTATTTTACCCCCTTACGGGATGAATTTCGAAAAATTCTTTCTTAGCGGATGCCTACATTGTGTAAGGAATATGTTCTTCAAATTTCACGTTTCTACGACCAGCGGTTTAGGCTGTGCGTTGATCGATCAGTCAGTCAGGACAAAGCATTTTATGTATATATAGATAGATTTTATGGAAACCTTCGAGCGCGAGTCCGACTCGCACTTGGCCGGTTTTTATATCTAATTTGACCGGACTAAATTCTTAGATTCAACAACACACCTCGTATTCACGTAAAGTCATCATTTACAAAAATGCTGTTGAATCTTCAATAGTCCGACAACGAAAAGGACTTTTGCAATTGTCTGTCACTTTCACTGTCACTGCTCCGGTTTGAAAACTATTTCGAAAACATATGTAACATTGCTTCTGTAAGTGTGAAAGTTTGTATGTGTGCGTGTGTTTGTTACTCCTTTACGCTAATACGCCTGGACTAATTTGGATAAAATTTATTGCTCAGATAGACTTTTAACTTGATGTAAGACATATTTTTATAATTAAATTCGCCAGAAGAGTGGGTTACAGTAAAAGAAGTAGTAAGAGGAGAGTTTAAGCCGATCGTCATAATATATTCTCACTACTCATGTTTCTCTTATTCTTAATGAATTCACAAATATATTTTAAAAATTTACATTCGTAGGCATTAAAAGGAGTCCCGAGAAACAGTTTCTACATAGCGAGCAAGGTGGGGCGCTACGAGCGCGAGCCCGAGAAAATGTTTGACTTCTCTGCAGAAAAAACAGAATTTGGAGTCGACAACACACTTAAGCTGCTCGGCGTGGAATATTTGGATTTAATACAGGTTAGTGAAACATTCCATTTTTAAGATTCAATGTAGAAGAAACTTGCTGGTGATGTCATCATAGGGACGATTTAAGCCGGCAGAGCCTTAACGAAGCTTAGCCTTTTCCTTCTCCCAATTCTTTGTTCCTTTGATTTGAGCTAGTAAAGGGACTGTATTTAAGTTTATCAATTTTGTAATTTAAAAAATTGGAAGAAGAGAGATCTTATGCATAGCGGATGCATGCATTGTAGATTTTATTTTGACGTATCCCTCTATATAAAAAATACTCTTCAAACCCCACTAGGGTACCCTATGTTGGTGGTCTGCTAAAACAAACAAGTCAGAATTTGCAAAGAGAGAATAATCTGTTTTCTGCCCTTCTATATCCTGAAGAATAAAACATTAACCTGAGAAATTTCTAAATATTATAAGATGTCACTACTCGACGAGTATAGAACTATAATCCTTACAAGAAGGTAAAGCCAAAAGAAGGTAAAAAAAATAAGGTTCCATTGCGCTAAGACGTGAACCAACTAAAAAGTACAAGGTTCTGTGAATCTTACAATCCTACAGTATGAAGTCAAATAGAGGTCGAAGACACTTATTATTGGGTGAATATTTCATTTCGTGCATATTTAGACATTTTGAAAAAAAAATAGGCCTGATGGTGTTCTTTATCATATTTTTGTAAAATATATAATTAAAATTAGCTAAATATGACTGAGGGACAGTGATGTGACGTTTAGTATTGAAGATATTGGCTTTTGTTTTTTTTCTCACAAACGGTAATGAGATTTACACGCACGGTAATTAACGTGGTAACATCAAGTCTTCTCAATTTTCATTTTAACAACAAACGCTTATCAATGTATAGTTTTCATGTACCAGTACAATATGTGTGCAACATATTATAGTTTAAATATCACATAACAATGTAAAAAAATATAATAGTACGTTAAGACAAATAGGAGGAAACATTTGTCATACTCTCAAAGCAGATCTTCTTCTTCTTAATTAAAAAAAAGAAAGTACAAAAACAACCTTTGATATAAGTAAAGTAAACTTCTTAAAATCTTATTAATAACATTATTATTATATAAAAGTATACTACTTATTTAACGTTGATAATATTTTAATCACGTCACGTTTATAATTAAATCACTATCATCGTTACGTTTTGAACCGACAATTACTTTTTAAAGTATTGTCTCTTTGGAAAAATGTCTGAGTCGGAGTCGCTATCCAAACTGCTATTTAAGAACCTCTTAAGCAAAGCTTTTGTTGGCCTCTTGATTATAAAGTTATCTTCATATTTCGCAGTACTACCTATGTAAGATTTATCTGATTCTAGACATCTTTGTGATTCTTGTGACAGGTTGGTCGGCAGTGCTCCAAAACTATCATCTTCAGAACAATTTTCTACTATCATCCATAAACCACTGGATCCTGGTATCGATGGATGAGATTCTTTAAGATAGTTTCGTTCAAGCTCTTGTGAAATATTTTGTCGTGTGTTCAACGTATAGCGGTTAGTTCGATCAAAGTCTTCAAAATAATCTGAGAAACTAGTAGCAGCATTTGAAATGTTATAATCTCTTACCATTTCATTTATATCAATATTGGGATGTAAATGAAGTTTATTATCCGGCATGATATCAGATAACCTAGTCACATTAGAATTACTGGTTTGGGGTGAATTTAACAAAATATTGGAATGTATAATTACTTTTGGTATTTTACTATGTCGGGTGTCGATGTTGTCATTTTCTTTGTTTTCATAATTTCGATTTACATATTTTAATTTACCAACAAACTTTGTGTGCGTACAATTTTCATCAATACAAATAAAACAACTTGCTTCTCTAAAAATTAATTCTTCATTTTCTTTACTCCATATAACTTGATGCACATTTAAAGTACCCTTCAATGGTAGCAATTCTGATTTTGGAATAAGCAAATCTTTTTCATATATTTGGTAATCATTTATCACTTTTACTATAATATTCTGCATATTTTTTGTAACAATTTCAACAAAGGAATCTATATTATTAATATCTTTACCTTGAGCGACCGCTGCATCAGCTGTACGTTTAAGAGTACCTCCAACACCATCAGCTGCACCTTTCCCATGTCCAGACTCTGAATAATTCCACGTTAACAATTTCAAGCCATTGAGGTACCAGTATAACTGTGTAATTATGAAAAACTTGGTTTTGTTTCTATATTGGCTGCTAGGTGAATCAGACAAAAAATGAAGTGTGGTGATCTTATTACTTAAAGTTTGCACATGTTCTAGTAACGGAATTAAATGCGCCCATACAGCTACGATATCATGCCGTAAATTTTCACTAACAGTACTTAGAGATTTAGCGGTACATTTTCCTTCTTCGACATAATAAATTACTGCTGTATGGAGGGTTAGTTCACCTCTACTTCCACCAAAATGAAATGATTGAACTTCAGAGGCGTACTTGAAGGCGTAATTTTCGCTAAAGTCTATGTGAATAATTGCCTCGTGTTCTTTTAAATTATTTTTAAGGTCATGTACAGCAGAAAATTGCCACCTACGTAAGCCTTCGTGTTTTAGAAATTCAGACAGGTTTTTTTCTAATTCTTCAATAGCATCTTTTGGAGACAAACTCACTTCAATTTTCTCTATAACCTTCTTTTCTTTCTCGATGCCTTTATATACATATGTGGTTTTCTTACTCTCCTATTTTCTAATCTTTAATAATTCATCATTATTAAACTCTAAATAATTTAAAATTTTGTTTTGACATTCTTCACACCGTTTGATTCAGCATGCAGTTTGAGGACAACACAGACTTTTAATAATATCATTAGGAGTTTTCTCTAATAAAATTCTTCGTTTATTCAATGCTTGAACCAAAAACTCCATATTTGCATGAGTTTTACATTCACATGTATCTCTTTTATTAACGTGAGGAATAAGGACCCAAAAAGGCCTTTGTTTGCAAAAAAATGAATAACTAACTTTACAATATTGTTGTTCGAAAATTTTGTGAAGATTTTTGAGGGAATCTAATAGATATCTCTTTTGTTTTTGAATCTTGGCTCTTGTAATTACTTCTTTTTTCCCCGACGTTATCATTGATACATCATCACGTTCATAGAATTTCTCAATGTTTTGTTTGACAACATCATAATGCTAATCAGATTCCACTGATACTTTATTTTTACTTCGGACGCTAAAATGTTTAATCTCAGTCAACATATTACACTGTTTTATTACTGATTTATCCCCAAGAACTGCGTCAGTAAAATCTTTTTTGCCCGTTTTTGATTGTCCTTCGGTTTAAAGATGTATTTATTTCTCAAAAGAATAACATTCACTTAATGAGAAGAAAGATTACAAGTAGGTAGTTGAATATTATTTACATCGTGAACAACTTTATACAAAACAAAAAATATGGTATTATAGGTACACAAACATCAAATATGAGTTCACTAGGTAATAAGATTAGTACTTTATACATTTGGTTAAATAATATCATTTTTACATAATGTTGTGGGTAGAACGGTGTTACAACTAGAATGTTTACGTATTTAATTAGTAAACACAAAGATATAGAGAGCTTGTTACTAGAAGAGATACGGATAGAATTTAGTAATAAAAATGAGTATAATAATAAAATATTAAATAAAACTATCTTTTCGGATTTTTTCGCGGATTTATTTTGATTTTTGGTTCCCGACGTTTCGATTGCTTTACAGCAATCATGGTCACGGGAGAGACTCAGACTAGTCCGCGAAAAAATCCGAAAAGATAGTTTTATTTAAATGTCAAACATTCGCGTAAATCTAAGAAAGTATTAATAAAATATTAGCTATTTTATTTTATGACTATGTATTCAGTTTATATTATATTTAGATTACTTTTTTGTTTTACTTCCTTTTTTTTTTATTAATTGAATACGTGTATATATGTATTTTGTTATTTACATTTTACGTAATATATATATATATATATATATATATATATATATATATATATATATATATATATATATATATATATTTTTTTAATTATTATTTCTTAAATTATAGGTATGTTGTTTAATACATGATGTTTTAAAAGCTTTTTGAATTTATAAAAGGGTTTTGTTTCTATTATATTTGATGGTAATTTATTAAATATTTGAACGCCTTCATACATTATATTAAGTTTGCCGTAGTTAGTCCTTGGTTTAATTAAACTTATTTGATTTGAATTGCGTAGTAAATGTTTTGGTGTATGTGTCCTTTGTAATTAGATTCCAGTGTCTTTTTTATAGCTTCACAAAATAATATTTTCTTCTTAGCTTCTGGTAGTTTCGATTTATCTTTTAATAGAACCTCATTGATTTTTGAATTAGGACTTAGCATTCGTTTCTTTAATCTTATAATATGTTTTTTTTAACATTCAACCTTTTTTTTCAGAGTATTTATTTTATTTTTAAATGCCTTATTATTTTTTAATATTATGTATCTTAATCTTCTAATCTTCTTCTTTAATTCTATCATTGTAGATGTTTCTTGAGATTGAGTTGTCGAGGGTTATGGATCTGCTTTTATGTGTTGATGCTCTGACCGATTGAATGCTTCTTCAGAATCTGCTTCAGCACCATCTTCCCTAAGAGGATCTTCATTATCACTGCAACTCGGCGTGTTGGCGTTCATTAGTTCGATGCCACGTTGGCGTAAAAGTTTTCTTTGGTAAAATTTATTAAAGTTTTCTCTCCATTTTTTTTTTTTTGGAGTCTTTTGGCTCTTGGAGTCATATCACATATTGACAGAATTCTCTTTTGTTCTTTTGGTTTAATATATCTTTGATGTTCTTTTTTTTCTAGAGCATATAAGGCAGGGTTTGATTTAATATGTTCATATATTTTTCTGCGTGCTATTTTAGCCTTTTCTCTTACTTCTTCTTTGGTTTTTCTGTTCCGGGGCATCGTTGTCTAAAAACTAATAAAAATATGATAAAATACACCTTAAAATACAATAAAACAAGCAAACGGACAAAAATAAAAGCTTACTAATTTGGTTTTCTAAGCGTCCCTAATCAATATTAATTATAAGTCTAATTATTTTATATATGTACTTTTGTCTAGTTAAAGTTTGATCAAATCTTAATGTTAATATAAACTCATTACCGTTACTTTCTTCTAATTACCATTCGACTCAAAAACGAACGGTAACCACTGGTAATTAGAAGTTTGGTAATTAGATTCATCAATATATTTGGTTAAATATCATTATTTTAAACAGACATGTATTTATAAAATTTACTGTTTAAAAGAAAAACTATTATCGGTTAAATCTAGCTAAGATTAAATAAAAAAAACAATTACATATTACCTTTTATAACTCCAACGGTATATAGAAATATTCCGAACCACACCAACTTTTTAACCGGAGAAATTAATTTCACGGTGCCAGTAACGGTCTTTTATACGTGTATTCGGCTCTATGGCAGAGCGTTGACTGGTGCCGAATGTTTTGCGCGACGTAAGGTACATGGTGATGGAAAAATAACAAAATATCGACAAAACCATTTCATAGAATGGTAATTATGGGTAAGTGTAAGGACATTTTTTAAAGTAGTGAAAAACAGCTTAAAGGATCATGGGCATTTCGTCCCCAGAGTGTATCAAGTTGAGACATATGTCATTTTGAAGATCAGAAGAATAGCTTCAATTTATTGTATGACACCAACACTGAGACTCGTGCAGGGAAAGAACTATGAATCATTTAATTTTATCAAACCCGTGAAAGTCTAAAACAGCATGACGTATGTACATCACTTTAAAGGTCATAATAATAGCTTTATTTTATTGTATGTCACCAAAAGTGAGGCAGTTGCATGGAAGAACTATGAATTATTTTATTTTTAATGAAGACAAGATTACTTTTAGGTTTTATACTCTTTTTCATACATTTACTTTTATTTACAGAAATTGACAAAACACTCAAATTACTTGATTTTTTCACCTTAACTGTGGCTAGTTGACATCGTTCCAGCCAAAACGATTTTCACGAATGCTAGTCTTGTGCCATACGCATCCAGTGGGCTCCAGCGTTTTTGATCAAGTCATCCGGTCCGCCTTGAGGGAATCCTGCCCACGTTTCATCTTCCGGTACGTGGCAGCCACTCAAGAACTCGTCCTCAACGACCATCCGATCCTTGAGCGATGTGTCCCGCCCAATACCACTTGAGCTTAGAGATTTGGCCAGCTACATCGGTGATTTGGGTCTTTCTGCGTAGCTTCTCGTTTCTGATTCGATCTCGCAGGGAAACTCAAAGCATAGCCCTCTCCATTGCTCTCTGGGTGACCTTGGGCTTTCTAATAAGGCTTATTGTGAGCGACTACGTCTTTGTGCCTTATGTCATCACTGATAACACAAGTTGGTCAAAGACTTTTATTTTGAGACACTGCGGTATTTGAGACAAAAAGTTTTGCGTAGTTTCCCGAATGCTGCCTTTCCGAATTTTATTCGTCGATTCACCTTCTTCTCGAAGTTAGTCCTACCTAGTTGTACGGTTGTCCCAGGTATACATACATGTCTATAACTTCGAGTCATCACCCATAAAAACTGGAGTGGTTGCAACATAGTTATTTAACATAATTTTGGTCTTATCTATGTTTTATTTTAGACGATCTCGTTAAGAGACTCTATTGAGGTCATTGAGCAGTGTACTGAGGTCCTCCATAGTCTCAGCCATGACCACTATATCGCCGGCAAATCAAAAGTGAGTGATGTACTCGCCGTTAATGTTGATGCACAGTCCGTTCTAGTAGAGAACCTTAAGAACGTTTTCAGCGTCTGCAGCGGTAAACAATTTCGGCGAAATGACACTGCCTTGTTGTACTCCTCGTCGTAATTGGACGGGTCTAGAGTCCCCGGCCCTAAAGTCGGACGGGTCGATATGCCGTGGTTAACTTGACACCGCTGGAATAACTGCAGCACAGCCCAGGTCTTGATCGAATAAAAGGCTTTTTCGTAGTCCTCAAGCGCCAAGAAAAGAGGCAAGTTATACTCCTCAGTCTTCTGTATAACCTACCGCAGCATATGAATGTGGTCTAACGGTACTAAAGTCTTTACGGAAACCAGCTTGTTTGAGAGGCTGGAACTCATTGAACTTGCATTCGAGACGGTTCGTAACACGAATTCCCGAAACAACTTGTAGACATGGATCAGAAGCGAGATGAGTCTAAAATTATTTAGCAATGCATTATCGCCCTTTTTACAGAACAGTACCACTACGCTTCTGCTCCATAATTGTGGGATTTTCCTTCGAGTATGATAAAATTAAGTAATACCTCAGAAATTCAGCTGTAGTTTTGCCTGAACCCGATGCTTTGTTGTTCTTAATCTGTTTTAGTGACGTCTTGGATTTCTTCGGTATAGTGTCGGGTTAGCCTGGTGCTTAATCATTGTCTAGACTGATGGGTTGTCACGTTGATGTAAATAGCTATCCATAAAATCTTTCGATCTCTCCCAAAAATAAACTCAGGGGTAGATGATACAATTCTACTGGCGTCGATTTTGAATTTTACTAGCTGGCTTTGCCCAAGAGATAAATCAAAAAACCTCGAAAACCTTTGGGGTGTTACAGCTTTGGATGACTGTAAGATCATCTCTCTCCTTTCTGCCATGAGCTCGAGAGTTCTTTGAGAGAGATATTTTTTGAGTCTATTTTTAGAGTGTGTTTAGGTACTTTGACCAAACTGATTGGACAGCTTTGAGGAACCCATCGTTAAAAGTAGCCACATGACTGTCGCAATCAAAGCGGTTTTGGAGTTCCAGCTGAAAGCTTAAGGGGTTTTGGATTTGGTGTGGCACTGGTAGGAACGTGGACTTCGCCAGTCGGAGTCAGTTGGAGTCGTTCAAGCTGTACACAGTCACCATGCTGTACCACCACAAGAGTCTTGTAGATGATAAACCCGACACCACCTAGGGACCGTTAGTCACCCGGAAATAGAACAGGTTACCAGATTTAAGCGTTATCGAGTTGTCCCCTTCTCTTCGAAATTCCAATAACCCTACAATTTCCCATCGTAACCTGCTCAATTCTTCCTCATTTATTTATTCAGCTATCCTGTACAGGGCTGCAAAAGTCGCAATATGTGCTAAGGTGTGTAAACACAGACGGCACGGTACGATATAAAATAATATGCATGAAAACCTTGTACAAGCTAAATTATACTCTTTTACTTTCACGAGTTTTATAAAATTAAATGATTCATAGTTCTTTCCCTGCATGAGTCTCAGTGTTGGTGTCATACAATAAATTGAAGCTATTCTTCTGATCTTTAAAATGACATATGTCTCAACTTGATACACTCTGGGGACGGCTCCCATACAAAGTTGCCCGTTCTCCTTTGTTCTTTTGCTAATAATAAAAAAACAAAATATAGATAATGTACCCTATTATCATAAAAATGTATAAAAAACTTATTCTTCAAGCACAGTTTTATGTAAAAAATTCCGAATTAGTGAAATCTAGTGAAAGGGACACTAGTGGAATTGGATTTTAAGGCTTTGTTATTATTTTTTAGACATATCTAATAATAATATACATATTTAACGAATTGCGTCTATTAGAATCCCAAGCTTACGATACATAATTAGCGTCAACTTCAAAATCTTCCTACGTTTTATATGTTCCTTATGGTCCGATGTGTGATATGCACGAAATGAAATATTCACCCTATTACTACTTCACTTTATTATATTTCATATGTTTTACATGATATCTCTAATGATTTTATCAAGTATTTGTGTTTCATCCACTCTCATTTAAATCTGCTGTTCTGAAATATCCATAGGAGTATACTTCTTAACTTTTACTCGGCCTAAAAAAACTTATTGATTATATTATTCATTTGATCATATCTCTATTAATTTCGGGAGAAACTTTTGAAATATGGTTTTATATGAAAGAGTAAAAAAAAAAGATTTAAAACCTCGCTTAGTTCTTCTGAGGCCTGAGGTAATTTCTTTCCGTACTGGTGTTAAAATTTTTAAACATTGTAAAGAGTGTATAATTCCTACCATGATTTTATGTATTTAAAAAAAAAACTATTCTTTGAGCAGAAATCAAAGCCTGTATCAGCGCGGTCATTTACAGATCAATACTTTAAAGTAACTCGTTTTTTTAATAAAACTTCATATTTATCGACGTTCCTTTCGCTCACTTTCTTTAGGTCGTAAGTATAGGTAGGCATAGAAAACTGTAAATATTTTACATAGATTCGATGACTTCGACGTTCGATGACTTCAGCGATACGAGCGAGAAATACGTGCGCGAGAAATTAAATGTAACTGACACGATAACCTAATTGAACCTATAATGGCTACATTTAACAATCATTTTACAAATTAAAATTATAAAGTATATGAGTGAAAAAAATTAAAATGACTTTTTGTGTGGAGATGTAACTTCAATTTGTTGTACGTAATCTTTACCCCGAGCGGCGCTATGAAGAAAAAGTAGTTTGTAATATAAACAAGTATGAATGATATTTATGATAATACCGAAATTATTCGATAAAGGGAACTTTATCAGATAATTTGAAACTTAATAATAAGAACTCAATAAACAGTTCAAAGTTCAAATTCATGATAAACAGATTTAGTGCAGAGATTGACCAACCCGCTAACTCAAAGGTATCGCACCGCCTATGTTTACTAAACATGCCTGGGTTTATCAATACATTATTGACTGACAACGAGTTTGCCGTTGGGTTTCAATGCCGAAGTAAAATATACTAGACTAGGCGCTAGATGTAGTGGAGTGTGTAAAATATCAGGACCGCATTCTGTAAATTATTTTAAGTTCAGAAAAGCTTGACCAATACGATTTAAAAACAAAATTATAATCTATGATTTGGAAAAAACCATCATCTCTAACCCCTATTAAAAAGGCGAGTCGATCCGCCGGAAAGATCATGGGCTCTCTTTTCTGGGATAGTAAAGGGGTGGTCATAATAGAATATCATGACCATGAAGCTACTGTTACGGTCTCTTTGTATGCAGAACAAATAAAACTGGCAAAAATTGTTTTGTTCATCAAGATAATGGCCCGGCTCACAGCTCCGTCGTTGCTATGACTGCGGTTCGAGATGTTGGCTTTGAAATACTTGAGCATCCTCCTTACTCACCCGACCTTGCTCCTAGTGATTTTTATTTATTTCCAAGGTTGAAGGAGTCTCTGAGAGGACAGAGATTCAAAAATGATGAAACAGTAGTTGCCGCAATACAGAAATTTTTACGTGGTAGGCGAGGTATTATGCTCATAGGCGATTATAGCGAAAAATAAAATAATATATACGTTTTTGTTTGTCTAGTATTTAGTAAAGGATACCAGCAACATACTTATCCTTACATTTTATTGAACGCCCCTCGTATATTGTATAAATCGCTTAGGTTGAAAATCGTATTGAATTTAGTTCGGTGTCGTCTATTCGCATCACAATAGGGCTAAACACAGAGTACTGTAGATTTCGCTCTCAAACAACCGAGACTTATAAATAGACCAGGGCCGATGCCTTTGAAAATAGTAAAAAGTGAAAAAAATAGTAGGATGAAACCCATTGGAAAAGGAAGAGAATATAACAAAAATCAAACAACAAAATAATTTACGGGCGATCTGAGGTCGGGAAGTTGAGCGGGGGGGGGGGGGGGGGGGGGTTAAGGTATCTGCTTCTTTAAAAAAGTCGGTAGGTTATTTGTTCCTTGAAATCTCTACTTTCTGATGGTGTAAAAAAAACATACATTATTACCATGGTAAATTTTCTCAGAAAATGCAAAAAGTATAAGCCAGGACCTCCTAGCCCTTTCCATACTTCTCTATGAAATACCTTTTGATGGGCTAAAATTTTCCGTAGGTCACTCAGGTATATAAGTTATCTTAAAATAGCAATAAATAGGCATCTACGCATATAATTTAAAGTATAATCTACAACTTTCTCAAAATATTGTAGATGTCTTATTAAATATTAACTTTATTAATTGCATTTTCTGAGCAAATTTACCATGGTAATGTTTATTTTTTTTTTACCTGATGAGACAGTGAAAATCGCTTGTTCACAAGTCACCGATTCCCGGCACAGGATTCCTATAGGAATTAACGTTCATTAAAATTACAAAAGAGTGTATTAAAGAGTCAATATTATACTAATTAAATGTTATAAAGTTTTCATTAAAAAATTGAATGGGTTTTGTATAAAACGGCAATATCATAGATAAGGACCTAAAGTTAATACTAATTTTTCCTTCCTTCCCTTTGACTGAATTACAGATGTATTATATTATGTAGGTAGTTGATCGTCATTACCACTAGTGGGTAATTATGCTGTGGCGCGCTTCTATACGCTAGTACGCATTATTTACATTTTAGTGTAACCACAGGCAAGTTGAACACATTATGTTATTAGAATGGTGCGCACACGTAGCCTTTGGATGAATACATGCGGGTTCTTAATAAAATGTATGTACACGTTCCCTTACGATGCAGGTAGATTTCTGTTTTAATTTTTCATTTGCGATTAAGTGACTATCATCATTGGTTTTCTCATATTATAATATTCCTAAGCGACTTTAGACAAGGTCGTCAATCTCAATCAAATTAATCATCTATACCTATAGGAGATATGTGCGAGCACAGATGCACTTTGATCTTCACATTCATGGCTACGCGAGGTATATACGATGAAACCCACAAACAGTATCTTTAATTAAAAATCACCAATTAAGGCTTAAATCTATACTATAAGAAACTGAAACATTAATTTAAAAGACCAGCTTTTGCGTTGTTCTAAACAAATTATCATTTCAAGACTATGATTGGGTCTCAAGAACTGTTACTTATTTTTTTTTAAATAAAGTTAAAACATAAAAGTACTTTTAAAAATTTAAATAAATGAGCAATTTTGGATTGGAGCTTATTATTTCAAAACTGAAATATACTTTAGGAACTGGACTTATACTGAAATTTCCTATAGGTTTAAGTGCAGATCCGTCAATACTTGGGTCATGTTACAATAATACAATACAACAATACAAAACACGTACCTGGCTATGTATGGTTATGGATATGGTTGCGTTGTGAGAAATTGATACAGAACTAGAAACTTAGATCGATCATTATTTAATACAATGCATTTCAAATCCTATATAACTCACTGCTATGGCAGCTTCATAGACTACAGTGAATTGGTAGTTATTGACTAAAATACTTTATCAGTGCTTCCGAGTGATTATTCTTAAATAAATTTTATTACTAAAGTTGGAAACTTATTATTATGCCCACATGTCTTTTTGTCATTCCTTTATACGGCACAACCAATGGTAATTGTAAGATCTTTCGCATTTTTATAAAATGTGACGACAGATTTTTTAAAGTAATTAAGGAAATGAGAATAGTGTATCCACACAAGATGTATTTAAGCATTTTTTACCCTTGTGTAAACAGAGAAACAGATGAGAGCATCATACGTGGTGTGATTATATTAATATGAATCTTAAAGCAAAACAATAATAGAAATTGAATAAATGTGACTCGGATGCCTGCTAATAACTTTAACTGCTGTCCCTGACCTTTCGCTTTCGTTGACCTTCAAAGGCTTCCATTTTCTCATAAACATAAGTTAAAAAAACATATAAGACTGGTCCTGATTGTTTGTACGGTTTAATTATTTCACTAGCTATTTCCCTCGCTCCGCTCGGGTTCTTCCCTAGTTACGTTTTAACGTTTAGTATACAGGGTGGATTTTTGAGACGGGACAGTAAGGGCAGGTACCTTAAATACTATAGTTACAGGAAAACGATCCTAGGAGACCATCCATAACTTTTTGAGATATTCTGAACTGCATTCACAGATTTTGGAAAAAATGTACAGTCAGCGAGAAAAATGCTAAAAGTCGAAAAAAAATTTTTTTATGTCAATCGATCCTATTTCATGTAGGGATCAAAAGACTCTATGGGACCATTTAAAGTTTGAGTACTAGAAATGACAGAAATCGCCAAAATCTTTTCCTATACATTTTGTACTGAAAAACGTTTAATCAACTCGAAATATTCTTTGTTGCCAAACGGTCCTATTCTTTAATGTGATCAAAAGACTCTTTGAGGCCAACTGAAGTTTCAGTACAGAAACTACGAAAAGCCACAATTTGTCTAGTTTTTGTTAAGCCGGTCTCGTGGCGTACTATATCTAGAAGCAAAAGTACCTACCTAAGTAGAAAATCATAATTGCATCGGCAAATAAAAATAAAATAAAATTATATCAACTAAACGTCTATTTTTAAACACGTTATCCATAGAAGTAAATTATCGGCTGCTACTTGCTCAGTACAAAAACGAATGAACTTGGATGGATATCGTGTTTAAAAATACACGTTTAGTTGATATAATTTTATTTAATTTTTATTTGTCGATGCAATTATGATTTTCTACTTAGGTAGGTACTTTTGCTTCTAGGTACAGTATGCCACGAGGCCGGCTTAACAAAAACTAGAAAAATTGTGACTTACAGTAGTTTCTGTACTCAAACTTCAGTTGGCCTCAAAGTGTTTTTTGATCACATTAAAAAATATGACCGTTTGGCAACAAAGAATATTTCGAGTTGATTAAACGTTTTTCAGTACAAAATGTATGGAAAAAGATTTTGGCGATTTCTGTCATTTCTAGTACTCAAACCTTAAATGGTCCCATAGAGTCTTTTGATCCCTACATAAAATAGGATCGATTGACATAGGCCCGATGGGGCTTGTATCCCCGATCGAGGATCGCAAAACGCGAATATATTGCACAAATTGCATGCGACTGACCGACCGACCGAGTAATCTACTGCAGCGATTGTGGTATCTTTGAATAAGTCAAATCGTAACTTTACTTTTGAATATTTTTTTATGTGTATTAAATTCCTTTTTATTTTTTAATTTTGCATGATTGATACCGAAATATATTCTTGAAAACCAATATTTAATGGATTTTTATTTGACTTCTCCATAGATTAGATTCTCAATTTTTTTTGAATTTTCAGAGTCCCAAATAAATAGAGTTTTTTGGCAAAACCTCATGATGGTATTTTTTTTCTTAAAGCCTTGTATGTCCTCTTTGAAATCCCGTTTAAAATTTGAAAATCGTTTGTTTAGAAAAATAGTTATAAATTTTTGTTTGTTAAGTGACGGTTTGACCATTTTTCAGCACTTTTAGCTATTCAAATCGATTTTTCGCCAACTAAACCTTAATAAAATTGAATTTAATCTTCACCATTCTCTTTGGCATGAAAAAACATAAAATATCACGTATTCATGAGTCAGATTACTGCTTTCGGAACGATTTTACAAGGAAAAGACGCGTGGGGTAGATATTTACCCCGGTTTGTAGTTTACAGGTAAAAAAAATGGGTTTGTAGTTCTAGGGTTAAGGTACCTGCCCTTACTGTCCCGTCTCAAAAATCCACCCTGTATATTTGTCAGAGATAAGATATTTTCCCCCAGTAAAACGTATGCTATAGGTATGTTTACCCGGATAAGCCGCTATCATCATACCAAATTTCATTAAAATCTGTCCAGTGGTTTTCCCGTGATGCAGTAACAGACAGACAGACAGACAGACAGACAGAATATTAGATAAAAACGTTTTAGAAAAAATATGTAAAGCTTAAAATTTTGCATAAAAAAGGTTCTATGACTTTTTTTCCTCCGGTCAAAATTAACCGAGTCAGGGAGGTTTTAAATTTTAATGGCTGATGGCATTGCTATTAAGTACCGAGTAACAACGCTGGGATTGACACCTCTGCCATGCTTTAAATCCGTTCCCAAAAAACGATTTAATGTCGTTTCGATAAACATGTCACTCCAGATTCCAGCCCACGCTTTATCGGACCTGCGAATTGTAAAATATCCTTCTTTCGTAAATTCATCATACTCCACTGGATCCATTATTAATTCTAAATTAACCATTGATTGTAAGTAAATTTGACCATATTTGGCGTATTGGTAATGACCAGCGGCATGAAAATATGGTAACATACTTTTTACACTTTGGAGATGCAGCTGCCAGTTACCTAATCGTTCGGAAACCTTTTCAAAAGCTTTTTTAACCTCTTCTTTCACTATAGAAATTTTCGGTTGTGTTTCATATACATTGAAATTTATTGAACATATTTGATGGTACGCGGCCTCATAATTGGTTGATCGAATGCTATTAAATCGATTAATTAAAATTTCACTATCGTCAACATCTCTTCTTCTTGCAATATCTATCAACCGATTTATAGAAGCATTGCTTGTTAATGTGTGAATACGTTTATGAGAACGATCTAGTGGTAATCCACAAAATATATATAAATTGATGAAATCAAATTCAATTTTCAATCAAATTCGATTCTGCTGTTGATGAACTACTATAATATCGTTTTCTGCAACCATTATGCAAGCTTCTGATTTTGCTTCCCAAAGTGCTCTCTTGTCATTTTTCTCAATACTTCTTTTTATTAAAGTTTTTATCGCTTTTTCTTTGACAGTAACAACCTCATCATTGTTATCATGTAGACTTGAATCACAAATACTGCAAAGAGAATCTTGATCCATTTTGTCCACTTCTTAAAATAAAATCAACAAAATATGTGTAATTTAGTACACAATACATTATGTCAATCAAAAATTAATCAAAAAGAGTCTAAATATGGCAAAAAATAAATTATTCATTACTTTTTAAGTATTGAAATTTCAAACTGTTATATTTTTTTAACAATAAAAAAAATCTGTATATCTAAAATTAAAGATTAGATTTTTATAAGTAATTTGAAAAAAAAAAATATTAAAATTTGCTTATTTTTCTACTACCAACGGTTTTTTTAATATTTACGTTGATCCCTTAAACTTAAAACCTTTCTAACTCGGTTAATTTTGACCGAAGGAAAAAAAGTCATAGAACCTTTTTTATGCAAAATTTTAAGCTTTACAAATTTTTTCTAAAACTTTTTTGTCTAATTTTTACCGAGTAATTGCGAAAAAACACTTTTGATTATTAATTTTGGACCCTTGCCGGGGGTTGTGGACACGAAAACCTTTACACATTGTTTTTGTATCATTAAAACTACATTATATAAAAAATGCAAAGTCGAGTGTCAACGTTTTGATTTCAGACCCTATTTGACTGGACTAATAGATAAGTTTTTGTAATATTGCGTCTTTGGCAGCAAAAATGGTGCTAGTTGATAATCCAATCACAACTGACTGCAATCATCTCCAACAACCCAGCCGGTGATCACGTGATCAATTAATTAACATTTGAAATCGAATCTATTTGTACATATAAAAAATATATACGAGTAAATATTATTGTATTAACGTTACATTTCGATTTGTTTTTTTCGAAAAAAAATTCGAAAAAATATATGCGCCAACCCGCACTTGAACAGCGTGGTGGACTATGGCCTGATCCTCCACGAATTGCAGAGAGGCTCGTGCCCAGTCGTTAAAAAGGCTGAATATTAGTTTATTAAAATGTGGCAAAACTATACAGTAGTAACATTTTAAAATTATATTTAAATTTTTAAGCAAGTCAAAAGAAAGTAATTACTTGTTAGTAGAATTTTTAACCGATTTCAAAAAAGGAGAAGATTTTCAATTAGGTGTTGATTTCTTTTTATGTTTGTTTGGGCATAATTCCGTCATATATAGACAGATTTGCAAAATTCTTTTTTTTTCAAAAAAGATCGAAGGCGTAAATTTGAAAATTGACAATTAGTTCCCCCAAGTGTAGAAAATAGGAGACGATCGATTTTCCACCTACTGAATTTTTAAGATACTTTCTTCTTATATTGCTATTAGGTACTATGTCTACACTAAAAATGGAAAAAATAAAAACTTTATTAAAAAAAACAGACTTCAAAGAAAATGACACTAAAAAGTAAAAAATAAATAGTTTTCATTTATTACATTCTAGCGACTCACCCTCGTTTCGCTCGGGTTCGTCCCGATCGTCGTTCGTTGATTCCCCGTACAAACTTTCATCCCTATTTTCACCCCTTAAAGGATATTTCCGGGATAAAAAGTATCCTACGTCCAAATTTCATATAAATCGGACAGTAAGTCCAGAGATGACCCCCTACAACCTCACAAACTCATAAACTTTACCTCTTTATAATATTAGTGTAGATTATAATATTTTATTTATTTTCTTTGTTTATTAAACTGTATTAATCTACAACCCCCATACAAAGTGATAGGAATTTTATGGCAATTTGCAAATTTAATTCTCAATTATTAATAATTCCAACTTCAGGTGTCACTCTACAAGGTCTCTGACCTGTAGGTAACATGGAAATGCTCTCGCAGGTATTGTTTTAGTTAGACAATGATTTAACAGAATTTAATAACATTTTAATTTGATTGCTAGATTATGAATTTTATTGTAATACTAATGACTCACCCTAACTTCGCCCGGGTGCAGAATGAGACACTATATAAATATGTGCATGCTCACTGTTTACACCTGTCATATTCAGATCAGTAGGTATATCTATGTACCTATACATATTATAAAATTGTAACTAAGCCGAATCTGTACATTAAATATTTTTTTGGAAAATCTTATTGATATAAACATTATTATCAATACAGAGGCCGAATCTATAGTTTTTAGAATTTTTGTCAGTCTGTCTGTTACCGCATCATGGAAAAACCACTGGAGAGATGTTGAAATTTGGTATGGTGAAGGCTGGTTATCCGAGTCAACATATAGGATACTTTTTACCGCGGGAAAATATCATTGAGAAATCTATACTAAACGTATGTAGGGACGAACACGAGCGGAGCGAGGGTGAGTGGCTAGTTTTAAATAAAATTGTCGCATATTAATAAAACTATATCAGAAATTTTCGCGACTTATACACAATTACTAAGTTTCGTACCGGATGTTGCAATCACACAAATACAACTCATACATGCATTCATTTTATTAAACGGTTTTATTTAGATTGCCCTCTTTGTTTGGGTCTTTAGTAATTGAAATTTAATCTCTTTCCTGTTGACAGATTGATCTGATATTTGGTACATACCTTTAGTTCTGACAATTCAATAGAATATATTTATACCCTGTACAAGTTAGCTTGATCTTTTTGACAGACGGGCTAGTGATGGGAAACAGAAAATATCTAGTAGTCCAAAAAATAACGTTTTAAAATACTTGTAACTGTGACGATATGGTGTGGGTGTATTATGTGTGAAATTCTTTATTGCGCTAGACATATAAAACATTGGGTAGATAAGCGACAGTGGGTCAATATTCATAATAAGTACCTATTTAATATTACAGGGTTATTTTTGAACCTCCCGCCAAATTTAAATAGGTGGTTCAGACCATGAAAGTAAACAACTTTCCCAAAGAAACACGGGTCGAAAAGTGAAAAAAAAAATTCAGACCTTCCATACGAAATCGACCACGTGATCGCGCAGTTTTCTATGGGAGGGTCGATTTTTTTTTCACTTTTCGACCCATGTTTCTTCGGAAAAGTTGTTTAGTGTCATGGTCTGAACCACCTATTTAAATTTGACGGGAGGTCCAAAAATAACCCTGTATGTAAAAATTAAGGTTGAAAAATAAAATAGTTTTATCTTTAAAAGAGTTCTTATTAAGGAAGAGGAGCACAGCCAAGATCATCATCACCAGAGTCGTCGGAGCTTGTGTCATCATTTCGAACTTCAATTATTATTTCGTGTTCAATAAAATTGTCGAAGTGGACGTCGCGCATCCAGTCAGATAATATTGCTTCTTTGACGTGTCGTACTAAGTAATACATCGATATTTGTAACAGTCACTGGCTGTTATTCATGTCCCATCCGTATGTACCGACCGATGTAACATTGAACAAGCGTCTATTATATTCAGTGTTCCTATTTAAATTTTACTTTGAAGCAATAAAAAGTCTTAAAGTTTTCGGATAACGCTTGAATCTTTAGAGACTTTTGTGTTATATGTACTTTTTTAATATTTTTACATTTTTTAAAATCATTAAATTAAGAAAATAATATGTTCGTCATTGCAAAGTTATGTCGATCAGAAAAATTTACATCTGTCAAAAAAATCAAGCTAACTTGTACAGGGTATAGTATCATTATTTATCCAAGATAGCCGCCGCCACGAAATGGCGAATTACATATTTTTTTACAACCTCTTCTATAGGGTTATCAAAAAAAACCAAATCTAATATAGCCGCCAATAAAATGGCCTACATATTTTTTCACAACGCCCTCAATATGGGTATTAAATAAAAGGGATTTATAAGTAGAACACAGTGCATGGCGGATCTTAGAGTTTAGACAGCTTAAAAAAACTATAAACTTGAAAATAAAGAACTCAAACTTCAGTTGGCCTCAAAGAGTCTTTTGATCACATTAAAAAATAGGACCGTTTGGTAACAAAGAATATTTCAAGTTAATTAAACATTTTTCCGTACAAAATGTATGGGAAAAGATTTTGGCGATTTCTGTCATTTCTAGTACTCAAACCGTAAATGGTCAAATAGGGTCTTTTGATCCCTACATGAAATAGAATCGATTGACATAAAAAAAAATGTATTTTTGCGGTTTTTCTCGCTGACTGTACCTTTTTTCCAAAATCTGTGAATGCAGTTCAGAATACCTCAAAAAGTTATGGATGGTTTCCTAGGAACGTTTTCCTGTAACTATAGTATTTAAGGTGCCTGCCCTTACTGTCCCGTTTCAAAAATCCACTCTGTATACATAGACACTGTCAAATAAATGTTAGGAACCTTTAAATTGGTAATAAACTTCACTATAACGTTTTATATAGGTTGGCTACGTACCAGCAAAAAAAAAATGTGTTCTTACATAACTTTCCAAAGCTTTCTCGTTTAAAAGTTGGTTTATCTATATATCTATGTATTAACCCCGTACATTAACTGCAGGTTCACGATGTGACCTTTGCTCCGGACACCTCCATCATATTGAAGGAGACTCTGCCCACTCTGCAGAAGGCCGTCAACGACGGCAAGGTCCGTTACATCGGCATCGCGGACTACAACATCGATCTGCTGAAGGAAATTGTTGAGCAATCAGAGGTCAAGATATCTGTTGTCCTCTCATACGCCAAGTCGACATTATTAGATAATCGTCTTCAAAACTACGCTTTATACTTTAAGGTAAGTCAATTCAAACTTATTTTGGAACAAAGTTCCTTATAGTAACACGTTATACTCGGCAAGCTTGGTGAAGGAGAGCTAGACGGAAAAAAGTATAATATTTCTATGGTCACATTTTTTATTATTTACTTAGAGCACCCCACGTGACGTCATCATAAGTATCATGCGAGCATAAGTTTTAAGGAATGTATGTAGTAAATAGTTCGTACTATGATGGAGCCCTACATCCATATATGTATGCATAATAGACATTCCTTAAGGCTTGTGTCCTCTAATATTCGTGACAAATATCACCAGATACTATTGGTTTTAGGGTTTCCTTTAAGAAAACAATCTTCTTATTACAGTACTTTTTATTAGTGCACAACAAAATTATAGCAAGAACACTTAGTTTCGCAATCAAAGATTATATATACATACAAATTGTAAGGACAGACAGTGTTGCCCTCTAATAAAACAAAGTTAAATTATTACTTTTCCAACAGGTACTATGAGCCAAAGGCATCCTTTTTCGTCTGTTAAAAATGGGGGATAGTTGATTTTTCACCTACAGAATTTTTAAAATACTTTCTTTTTAATTTGCTACTACTAAGTCTACACTAAAAAGAAAAACTTAAAAAAAACAACTTCAAAAACTAAAACACAAAAAAGTAAAAAATAACTGATTGGTAGTTTTCATTTACTATAAATACCTAATCAGATATTTTCGAAGTCGGTGCCAGCCAATACAAATCAAAGCACACCGAAACAAAAGTTTTCATTTTGAAACATAATCACAAGGACAATTGTCAAAAAACCCATCACGCGCGCATCCCCGCGTTCCGCGAGCTACGATGTAAGCACACGTATGTATATAGGCAATTTATAGAAATCAAATAACTTCCAAATTCATATTTAGAATCTCTAATCTCTATCATATTGCGATACGAGGTATTTTATTTTTAACTTTCAATATTGAATTATTAAAGTTCAAATGGCTTAGTGAGAAATATATTTCAAAGAATAATATTATGGGTTTATTTCTTGTAAAATCGGCTTTATCAAAAATAAAGATTAATGTACCCACCCACTCTTAACTAAATCGCCTTAACGCTAATGAAAATCTCGCTTAAATTCGTTAAGCAGTTTCAAATATTAATGTTTACACTCGTATATAGAGCTAAGTTAAAGTTAATAAAGGATTACCACGATTTTTAAGTCAAACATTCATAACACAATCCATTTGGTATATTATGTATATTTGATGTATTATTATGTACAAATAGCATGAATTAGATTTATTAGAAACACATACACCGACGCAGTGTCGTAACGTTGGATGATAAAGACAATTACAATGAATTAAGATCTATTCACTATTGTATTGAATGATTTAATGACTTAATGGACTTCGGACACTGCTGACTTTTCGTCGGCTGGTAGTTTAGTCGGTTAATAATTAATATGGACAGAGACGTGAATAGCAAGCGCTCAGTCTGGATTAAATTTAGTTATCAATGTACACTTTGCTACTGTAACTGTAGGAATTTATGTATTATACCTATGTATTAATTATAAATATAGTATCGTTTTTTAATTTATTTTTCTAACTTAAACTAGAGAAAGTGAAAACTGCCAAACTAAAGTAGAACCGTTAATAGAAGTATCATGCCTAAGATACATAATATAGAAAATGTATTATGTTACATATTATATTACCGACTAGCAGAACCCGCGGCTTCGCCCGCGATCAAACTACAAAAAAAATAAACTTTTTCGCAATACATACTTTATTACTTGCAAAACTAAGCTCGTGTAAGTTTTATTATTTCTTAAAGATATATGGAAAACAAATAAAACTTTGGCGATCGTAACTAAAAATATCCAGTATCTTAAAAGATGTTAAGCGTATATTCTGTAAATAAATTTACACTTTAAGTATTTAGCAAACTCCACTACCTGTGCTTTTTGCACATTTTTCTATTCCATCTCTCCAAAGTTAGAGGAAGAGAGTACAATGATACAATCGCATACAATATTTACGACTTTAGAATCTTGTAACTCGGCTAATGTGGGTTTTTAAACTAACATACGAGTACTAACAGGCTAACATCTACGTTATTTTTAAAGACCTAGTGCTATGTACACCTTAAGCTTACAGTCTCCCTCCTTCTCCTTATTTTTTAAGTTACCCATATAGAGTGCCATTTTTGTTTTGTTGTAACTTTTTGCCCTCGGCTACTCTTGCGTGGACTGAAAAATTTGCTCAGTTTTAATTTCCATTGAATTTATATGTTATAGTTGTCACTGCAGCGGCCAATCGAAAAGTTATACATAATTTTCCTTTGGATTCAGAATAATTTCCGTTCTGTACTTTATCCCACACAGTAAGTGTGCACTTACAGATAACTTGGGCCATGTTACTCTATTTAAATATATTCAACAACTCAAAGTTCGCCGCCCAGTTTTACCCACTTAGGGGCTGAATTTAAAAAAAAATCTACAATACATGTTTGTTTAATTGTATTAAAGAACATTAATACCAAGTTTCAAGTAATTCTGATCATAAACATTTTTTTCCTTATATAAACAGCATAACCCCCTTTTACCCTTTTAAGGGATAGATTTCGAAAAAAAAAAGATATTTATATTGTTTTAGTCTTCATTTTATAGGTAAATACTATTTTCCGTGCATCAATTACAGAGTTTCATACAAACTTTCATCCCCTATTTGACAGCCTTATGGGATGAATTTCAAAAAATGTTAAAATGCATATTTATATAATTATTGCATTGAAGAGCATTAATACCAAGTTTTAAGTAATTCTGTTAAAAAATAATTGTTTGCCCATATAAGCTTTATCACCCCTTTTACCCTTTTAAGGGATGAATTTCAAAAAATCTTATACATATATTTCTTATTTTTCATCTTAAAGTTAAATACCACTTTTCGTGCATTTCGCGTTAAGAATGACAGAGTTTCATACAACCTTTTATCCCCTATTTTCCCCCTTAGGGGATGAATTTCGAAAAATCCTTTTTTAGCGGATGCCTACATTGTATAAGGAATATGTCCTCCAAATTTCACATTTCTACGACCAGCGGTTTAGGCTGTGCGGTGATCGATCAGTCAGTCAGTCAGGACAAAGCATTTTATGTATATATAGATATAGATAGATATAGATTACTGAGTTTATAAAATTCTATATTTCAACTGAATCGGCAAACATTAGCTTGAAAATTGGATACCAGATAATATTTATTGAAATTAAAGGTTATCATAACTAAGTAACCCCTGACACGAAAAAAATGTCTAAAAAGTTAAAAAAATATAACTTCTCTCTTGGCCTTTTAACTTCATTAAAAATACTTATTAATATTTTGATGATGATCGCGTCGGGGGACCGCTAATACTTTATCATTAGTAATTTTCTTTTTATTTGTATTCTGGTTTTTATTTATTTACTTAGCGGTTCATAATAAAATCACAAAATCGGTGCATTCGTTTAGGAACTACGATGCCACAGACAGGCACACATACACACAGACAAACAAGTTAAACTCATAACACCCCTCTTTTCAGCGACAGGGATTAAAAAAGATAAGTTGTAAGCGTCATTCAATCCTTCAACCACCACAGCCGCGTCGCGCCGCGTCTGCAAAAGTGATGACGATCGCTGTGCGCGTCACTTCGTCGAATTCCTCAAAAAAAAGTAGTCCACTTGAGATTATTTAAGTATATTACTTGTAATTAATGTCTTTCTGGTTCTTTATAGCATATCTATACAGATAAATAAAATTGGAGTGTCTGTTTGTAATATTAAAATAACCGCTTTTTACTAAATGCATATGGATGTTATATACGGTATATAAACCAAAACAACATTTTTTACAATTTTTGTCTGTCTGTTTGTTTCGGCTAATCTTTGAAATGGCTGGACCGATTTTGACGGGACTGTCACTGGCAGATAGCTGATGTTATAAGGAGTAACTTAGGCTACTTTTATTTTAGAAAAAAAAATAGGGTTCCACGAAAAAGAATTAAAACCAAATTTACTAATTAATTTTGTTTTGGGAAGTAACCTAGGGACGAACCCGAGCGAAGCAAGGGTGAGTCGCTAGTTATAAATAAGTCTTTAATAGCTGGTTTATAGTTACAATCCCACTCAGTGTTTATATCAGTATTGGTCATATAAGAATTCGTCGCGGCATGGGTATATGCCCTCATATGATGTGAATGTTTCTTTGCCGTTGACTCAAAAGAAGCCATTGAGTCAGAAGCGTTATTTATTTATAGGTTTATCCATTTCCAAACCTAACCACTTCGGAGAGAATATATTGGATTTTGTGTAAGGAGACAAGTCTTGCTTAGGGCTCGATCTTTTACTATAGTAGTTGTAGTCTTTACATGATAATTTCGCAATTGCGATATTCGGTAAATATACCAGGGTCTTCAAAATTTATAAAAAAAAGAAACTCAGTGGGACATTTTTTTTTTTAATCTAAAACACACGAAACAATTTATGAGTAAATACATATATTTCATAGATTACACAAATAAACAATCAATCATAAAGATGCTTTGTAGATATTAGATAAGATGCCAAAAATTAAAAAAACAAGACGAAATATAAGAATACATTAGGCTCACATATCAAACTAAACAGTCTTGCGCGAACTGGAGGCAAATACTTTAAGCATCTTGATGGTTACGAGATCCTCTGCATAGCGTCTTAGGAAATTCATTTGAACATAACATCTTGGCAATGTTTAACATCCGAGATATATTTAATACTGTACTATATTTTTGTGTACTTTAGGTAAAAAAAAAAAAAAAAACGATAAGTATGGTGATAGTTCAATACATAAGAACTCAAACCGAACTGAAAACTACTACTTATGTAAAGCAAAATGCCCCACTGAAATATACCCCGTGTTTTTTAAGCAAATAGTGACAAACTAGCGAGTAGGTTCATGTTATACTCAAATATATCATTGTGCCTACACCCCGAAAGAGATCGTACCGACTAACATGCGTTGGAACATTAAGTTGTTATACGTAAATATTTTTCATTGTAATCTTTATATACAGATAAATAAAATTGAAATAATGTCAAAATAACAGCTTTTTACTAAATGCATATGATATTATACTCGTAATTATATGCTACTTATAAGAAAAAACACAACTTTTAAAATTTCTGTCTGTCTGTCAGTTTGTTCCGGCTAATCTAGTCGAAGGCTAGTGCTGTAAAGTCAGTACAGATGACATTCACCCTTAAAAAAGGAGACTGCCCACCTGTAAAGATGGCCCAATGTACTTTACCCCACAGTGACCATGTAAGATATCTTGGCTTATACATTGATCGTAGACTAACCAGGCACCACATCAAATGTAAAAAGCAGGAGCTTCAGGTAAAGTACAACAGCTTAACCTGGATGCTAGGAAGGAACTCGAGACTCTCTTTGGACAACAAACTGCTGATATATAAAGTCATCCTAAAGCCCACTTGGACGTATGGTCTGCAACTATGACAGCGCAGGCGATTCCAATATAAATATACTCCAGCGCCAACAGAACAAGATCCTAAGAATAATTGGAAAAGTACCATGGTAGATAACCAACAATAATAGGCAGCTAATACAAAGAGCGGTTAATTCGTACCAGGACCAGTATGTGAGACGACTAAAGTGTCATCATATCCTAGAGCTAGAAGACCGACAGTAGCTCTGGGCAGCGGATGAGTAGATACTTCCAATGGGAAGCCGCTATGCACGACAGATTTGATCATAGTCTTAAAGCTGATTGCAAATACACGCAGAGAAAAAAAATGGTTAAATTTAACAGATGTACCTACGCTATACACATATATGTACATAATAGGAGTTATTTAATATGTTAAAAAAAATGATCTGATGGTCCCAAGAAGTCCCATTTTACGAATTCCTTATATACCTGCTAATATTTTAAAAACATAAAATTTCAGGTTTTTATTTGTTTGTTCGCAAACCGGATTATGATTGGACTAATGTAAAAAAACAGTGATTTAGCAAAATCTGTACATAAAACGTTTTGTGTACAGAATATAGACCCCAAAATAATGGTTATTTTTGTCTGGCTGTGTGTGTACGTTTCACGCAAAAAGTACTAGACTGATTTTAATTAAATTTTGTGTAGTGATAACTTATTACTATAAAATGCGCTAAATAACCGCTTTACCGGCCTGCACTAGAAAACTCGTTGTCTGTATATAAAAATAATTTTTATAATTATTAGGAACGAACCCGGGCGAAGCAAAGGTAAGTCGCTATTAATATATACATAAAAAAAATGCCGAGTAGTTGCCTTGCCTTTAGATGTAGGTGTATTTAACGCTAAATAAAATATAATTATTAAATTTATTATTATTATTAGATAAAAACATTTTATTATCTGGGACATCAATTTAAAAGGTGTGCTGTACAAAAGTAACAAAATAATATTCCTACTTACTCATTCTAAAAGTTGAATTCTTCCTTTTTTAACCGACTTCCAAAAAGGAGGAGGTTCTCAATTCGTCGGAATCTTTTTTGTTCTTTTTTTATGTATGTTCACGAAGTGTTGTGTGTGTGTTTTGTGTGTGTTACTCGAAGACGGCTGAACCGATTTGGAAATTTTTATTTTGTTTCAAAGGGTATTCTTCCCCGGTGGTCTCATATAAATTTTATCGAAATCGGTCAAGCGGTTTTTAAATAAATGGCTTAATCGAATATGTTTTTAAAAATCTTTCTTCTTACAAATTACCTGCTTATTACGTCTAGACTAAAAATAGAAAAATAAAAACTTTTAAAAAATAAATAATAGCCGACTTCCAGGCACTGAAAAGTAAAAAATAACTAAACAGGGGTTTTCATGTAGAATAGATACCTAATCAGATATTTTCGAAGTCGGTGCCAGCCGATACAAATCAAAGCACACCGGTTTTCTTTTTTTTAAGTTTTTTCTTTATAAAAGAAAATATATTTTTATTATTACGACGATAGCTACAAAGTAAATTTGTAAATGTGCACTTCCGCACCCAACGGAGCCTCTCTTCTGCTTTAGGCTGCACATCAAAGTAAGAAATTTCAAATTTGTAACCTAATTAATACAGTTTAATAATGGTTAAATAACCTTAACCGTAAAGAGAGTTTATTTTGACCGTAATGCTTTTTAAACCGGTTTATTAGGAACGAAAACGAAATATTAAGTTCTTAGGTAGGTACTTATGGCTTAACAGGTTCGGAAAATGCAATGAATCTCATCCCAGAGAAATTGATGGGAACCTTCGAAAATCGTAGTGGCGACTAGTGCATTGTTAATTTTTCATTAAGTATTTTAAAGCACTACTATTTAATGAAGGCCTGGAGTAAATCTAATGATGGAGCCGAAAGACAGTTGTAAAGAGGAGAGTAATGAAATACTCGAGAGTCGACGTAAGACTACTTTATTCATGTTATGATTACATTTAAATGTTATGCTATTGGTAGGAGGGAGGCACACACCACTACACCTCCCGCGATATTTAAAAAAAATGTTCTCTATATACGCTTTTTTTACAATTTATTTTAGTTTACTTGATGCATATAATAAAAAAAATGACTTTTGATTACATTTACATTACATTGTACTAAACATTGTTCATCTAATACTGTTATCAAGAATATGGACATTACAAAATGAAACGTTTAAATATATATTTTTTATGAACCCCGAATCTTATAATAATGCATTTAATATTGAAGATTAAAATTAAATAATATGTAACTTAGGCACTGAATTGTAAATTCTAAATTAAGTAAAATAAAGTAATAAAAATAATTGTATAAAAAAATAAAAGATTATAATGTCATGATCATGATCAGGTTATACATAGTCATAGTCAGTCCAAGATACGCATGCGATTTTATTTCGTTTACATTTTTAATATGTCGTACGTTACAACAAAACGTTAACATGAACTTATTGCATAGCTAATAGCATATCATAGCTAATACCATATATTCATATATATATATATATATATATAAAATTCTCGTGTCACAGTTTTCGTTGCCATACTCCTCCGAAACGGCTTGACCGATTTTGATGAATTTTTTTGTGCTTATCCGGTATCTATGAGAATCGGCCAACATCTATTTTTCATCCCCCTAAATGTTAGGGGTAGTCCACCCCTAAATTTTTTTTTTATTTTTTAGACAAAATTTTTAATTTCTATTTTTTTATGATACAAAATACAAAAATACATACAATCCTCAATTTTCACCCTTCTACGATCAACCCTTATTTTTTAATGGCCATTTTAGTAATAGGAAATTATTTATATGGCAAAACAACGTTTGCCGGGTCAGCTAGTATATATATATATATATATATATATATATATATATATATATATATATATATATATATATATATATACAGGGTGGAACAAATCGATGGGACATGGAAGAAAAGTACCTTAAGTATTGAAGTTATCAAGATTTACTCAAAGGAAACATTTCTTTATTTTTAAAAATAATAATAACTGCATTTAATTTTTTTAAAAAAAAGCTTACCTGAACCGGGAATCGAACAAAATAAAAATGTACAAAAGGACACCGTCACTATTTTATCGAATTAATCGATAGGGTCTATGGTAAGGATAAAATCTCTGAAACAAACATTGCGTCTTAGAATTAAAGAAAACGATGAAATCTTACAAATTATACATATCGACTCTCACATCGTGGAACAAAAGCATAGGACATGGAAGAAAAGTGTCTTAAACACTGAAAATATCACGTTTCATTCCAAAGAAACATTATTTTATTTATAAGAATATGATAAACTGCATTTGATTTTTTTTTAAAAGAGATGACCTGAACTGGTAATCGAACCAACGGAAAATGCAAAAATGTACACCGTCACTATTTTATCGACTTAATAGATAGAGAGGATGAAATGTTTCGAACGAAAATTGTAGAAAATTAAGGATAAGTGTCTTCCACTTTCTATGCGTTTGTTCCACGATGTTAAATAGAGTCGATATGTATGTATAAATTGTAAGATTTCATCGTTTTCATTAACTGTAACATAACAATTTTCGTTCGAAACATTTCATCCTCTCTATCTATTAATTCAATAAAACAGTGACGGTGTACCTTTTTGCATTTTCCGTTGGTTCGATTACCGGTTCAGGTTACCTCTTTAAAAAAAAATGTAAATGCAGTTAGTCATATTCTTAAAAATAAAGTAAAATTTCTTTGGAGAGAAACTTGATATTTTCAATGTTTAAGACACTTTTCTTCCATATCCTATGCTCTTGTTCCACGATGTTAGAGTCGATATGTATAATTTGTAAGATTTCATCGTTTTCTTTAATTCTAAGACGCAATGTTTGTTTCAGAGATTTTATCCTTACCATAGACCCTATCGATTAATTCGATAAAATAGTGACGCTGTCCTTTTTTACATTTTTATTTTGTTCGATTCCCGGTTCAGGTAAGCTTTTTTTAAAAAAATTTAAATGCAGTTATTATTATTTTTAAAAATAAAGAAATGTTTCCTTTGAGTAAATCTTGATAACTTCAATATTTAAGGTACTTTTCTTCCATGTCCCATCGATTTGTTCCACCCTGTATATATATATATTCTCTCTAGATTTATTACATGAACTATTATTTATAGCTCCTCGTTTAATTTCTACATACTTCTCTCTCTTTTTTTTTACATCCCCAGTTCTATATTTTCAGGGATTCACGGCCTTGTACTTATTTTTACATTTATTTATTTATTTTTATATATGGAGAGCCCGGACTACTTTTTAAACACTTTAATTCTTGGTTAACCCTTTTATTTTTATTTTTTTATTTTTTTTATAATTATTCATTATTAGCCTTTCACACTACAACCTTCACGCAGACGTCTCGCGTACAGCATACAGCATGATCCAGTATATGTGGGCAACAATAATAATTAATAATGCGTCTTGCATTCAACTTGATATCATATCATACGTACTTTTTATCCTTTCCAAAACCTTGCTGTCTATGAAAAGTTCTCATTGACTTCTTAGCATTTCTACTATCAGTGAAAAAGCTAATTATCAACCAGATCTTGTGCTTTACCTATAAACATTGCGACATTTATTCATTGCTGAAATAAGTTAATATTTCAATTTACTCTAACCAATATGTTTAAAACACTTATTGAATTTATTTTTATCAGTCAAACCTCTCAATCTATACAGATAAATAAAATTGGAGAGTCTGTTTGTAATATTAAAATAACCGCTTTTTACTAAATGCATATGGATGTATACACGGTACATATACCAAAATAACAATTTTTATCTGTCTGTCTGTCTGTCTGTCTGTTTGTTCCGGCTAATCTTTGAAACGGCTGGACCGATTTTGACGGGACTTTCACTGACAGATAGCTGATGTTATAAAGAGTAACTTAGGCTACTTTTATTTTAGAAAAAGAATCAGGGTTCCGCGAAAAAAAATTAAAACCCGTGAAATTGTGAACAAAATCCGCGTACGGCGTACGCACCCGAGCAAAGCGAGGCTAAATCGCTATATAATTTAAATGAATATCTTAGGAATAGCAAGCTACTATTTATGTATAAACATAGCTAACCGTGAAAACGTACCTAGGGACGAACGCGAGCGAAGCGAGCGTGAGTCGCTAGTATTTTAAACAATCCTTGCCAATCAAAACAAAACTAAGTATCTTAACATGTCTTATTCCATACATAAAATAAAAGAAAATAGCTTTTCTACAGTTATTAATAAAAATATTTCTTTTGTTATACTTGTAGATTTTTTCTTATATTTATTTTGATAAAAAATCCATAAATACCAATTAGGGTAAGTCCGGGAGAGATGCCCATAAGGGAGAGATGCCTAATAAATTTAAAAATTAAATTAATTAATGTTGCGTGATTCGGAACGCGTCCATAATACGTCAGTCGACAGTGAATGTCAGTGTGAAAGTTTTTACACAAAGACATATTACTTATAATTAATATTTTGGTATTATTTGTAAAATAAGATAAGTGTAGTTAACTTTTACGTTAGAATATAATCTTTGAGATAGTTTGCAGTAATTTTTTTCAGTTAAATAGTATTAAATTGTTTCATAATGTAACATTGTGATCTTGTTTTGTTAACAATCCACCATTTTCTATTGTAAATGCTTTACGGTGTGTTCAGAGTCGATAGGCATCTCTCCCTAATGATCGGGAGAGATACCCAATAATATTTTGGGGTTAGATGCCCAGTATATTAATTGGTTCCCTCCCAACGTGCGTTCACCTTGTTGTGGTGGGGGAGCTCATTAGCGTTCAGCAGTTCATCCGGACGCAAATTAAGGGAGTGGTAGCCCAGTGGGTAACGCGCTCGCTTGGGAAAGCGAGTGAAGTGAGGTCCTGGGTCTCGCACTTGTGATATTTTCATGTGCGAATCACTTCAAACATGATTACCACTTGCCTTATGGTGAAGGAAAACATCGCGAGGAAACCTGAATATCTGAGAGAACCTAGCAAGTTTTCGAAAGACATTATGAAGTCCGCCAATCCGTACTTGGCCAGCGTGGTAGATTATGGCCTAATCCAGATGGTTGCTCTTGGTACTTCTCTGATGGCAGAGTGGATCGTGGGAGCAACCCCACGGTTGTTGTAGTCTGCTTCGGCAGACCTGCCGTCGGGGTGTCCCATTAAGACGGGGGAGGTTTCGTTGGGTTTTAGTGGGTAGTACTGGCTTTTCTAGCCGGTGAGTCCCACATAACCACCTGTACATCTACAAGTAGTATGTATAAATGCATAAAAAAAAGGATGTTTGCATCACTAAGCAAAGTACGTCTGATTATGCACTAATTACTCGTCCTATACCTATACCTGACATTTATAGGCAACTAACCCACATGTCTGGGTGAGATGCCTATTTTCTATTATTTTTAAAAAACATTTTTTAATCTAGAATATATTGCACAATAGTTAAATAAATATTGAATTATAATAAACTATGCTTATTTTATGTAGTATCTTACACATATAATTAATATTGATCGTTTCTTAAAACTATAGGCAACTCTCCCGGACTTACCATATATATATTAAATTGTAGATAAGTAAAGTCATTACACAGTACCTACTAATGTTTAAATATTCGCTGATCAATGCGATAATTGGAAACTACAGCGCGAGCGATTCATGTTTGTTATGAATGCCATTCCCATATACGATTTTGGAATCTTTTGCTATATGAGAATCAGTATTAGGTTTAACAAAACAATGTTATTAAGAACTAGCTATTTGAAAGTATTTTTAATAGATCGATTTAAAATAATACTTTTATGTTTTCACATCTTTCTTTAGGGCAAATACTTACTTGTATTATTTTATAAATAGTTGTGTACACATATATACTTTATATGAGTACATACATATATTGATATTTTATTTATAAGTGAATTTTTTGCTTAAAAGTTTAATTTTATTAGATCTTTTTTTACTAACTATGTAATAAGTTAGTGCATGCATATGTATACGAGTATATGCCAATCAATGAGATTAAATTGACATTAGAATTAAAATAAATCAAAAATGTATCAAAGCTGTGTTAATTTTCATTCAGCCGTGTTGAATAAAATACGTTTTTTAATATTGATATTTAATGAACATCGCGTCAGTTGACCGTTTTTTACCAAATGTAATTTTAAAAATTTATCAAGGTTATTTTATCCTATTACAATAAATTATAATTAATCATTCAGCCAAATCGAATTTTGCACATTTTCGATTATATTGTTATTTTTAATATTTTCAACATGTTATGTATATTCCAATAGTTTAAGGTTCAACAATTAATTTAAAATATTTTTTATCAATTACAAGATATCAAAACTTAGATATTCCAATTATAAAGCTTTTTTGGAAAAAAGACTTACCTATCAGTACAATTACCTAAGATGCGTCATTGGCGGCTAATATTAATATTTAGAAATTCCTTGGTAAGCTTTCCTTTTAAGTTTTTTTTTTAGTTTAGATTTTATAATGATATACCTATATTACGTATACATTTAAAAATATTATTCTAACTTTCCATACCGTTAAATCACAGCAATATTGATTTTATTCAATAATCTTAGTTATACCTTGGCTCAGGATTCTTTATTTACTTCTTTTTATCTTCTTCTTCATCTTAAAGAGGAGAGTAATGAAATACTCAAGTGTCGACGTAAGACTACTTTATTTATGTTAGGATTACATTTATATGTTATGCTATTGGTAGGAGGGAGGCACACACCACTACACAGTCGAGGGAATTACACAACGATTTACAACAATTACATTGTGTATGGGCTTGAATAATTTGTATTGATGAGAACTTTACACCTAGATGGATTGTGACTGTCATTAGGGGTCTGAATAAATGGCTTAATAGGTACCTATCTATTCTAAATGAAAACCCCCGTTTAGTTATTTTTTACTTTTCAGTACCTGGAAGTCGTTTTTTTTTAAGTTTTTTAATGTTTCATGCTATGGAACCCCCGGTGTGCGCGTCAGACTGGCACTTGTCCGTTTTTTTTTTTATTATATGAATACTAGCTGAGCAATAGACGTTGTCCTATCTCAATTTTACTACGAACATTTTAAAAAGATATTAGCCAAACATATTCAACCGTTCTCAAGTGATACGAATACCAACGCAAAGCATTTTTCTTTAAATTTTTTTATATAAAATAGGAATAAAACAATGTGTCTGTTACAGCGTCGTGGTATAGGCGTAATCAACGCGGCGCCTACCGGGATGGGCCTGCTCACCAACAAGGGCCCGCCGTCCTGGCACCCAGCTAGCGACGAGATCAAGGCATTGTGCCGTGAGGCGGCCAAGTTCTGTAAGGTAACTAGTATTGAAATTATTATATGTTCAATGTTATGTATGTCTGTATGTCTTTCTCGGTGATTCGGAGGTCCTGGGTCCGAGTCTCGGGTCAGTTCAAATTTACTTATAGAGCCTTTCTATTAAGAAATTCTCAGTAATAATTCGGAGTTCAAAAGCTGGCGGTGTTTCTCCCCCGCGCCTCGAAGAGCACGTATAACAAACGGTTCTGTCCCATCTCGTCAGTCCTGTCAAATTGTCATCCCACGGGATTTTGAGAGTGACAGGAATAGAGAGTGCACTTGTGTCTGCACAGATAAGTTAGCTCTGAAAAGAGCTGTATGAAACAAGATATAGTTCTGAAAAGAACGTAAAGAAGAAAGAAGATTACAGAGGAACTATGCGAACTAGTTCTCAGATCCCTCGCTTTTTAGTTCGTTAGTTCGTTTTCGATCCTAAGGATCTATGGATGTTATATATTAGTAATCTGTGTCACGGATCTTTTTTCAGAACACAGTAAATACTTTTTATATGTACTTTATTTGTTAATGCGGATAAACTTGGTAAAGTAGTAAAGTCGAGAAACGAACTAACGAACTAAAAGACCGATATAGTTCGCTAAGGAGCTGCGAACTAAATTGACCGCTCCCAGTCGCGAACTATTATGCCCAACTCTACTCTCCGCGCGCATTGACGGCCTATATTTATAAATTCGGCGTTCCACGCGAGATCACGCGAGCGCGCCATTTCCCAGAATCCAATAGAGCAGAAGATTCGCGCTATTTTTCTCTCTTTCATATTTACGACCAATTGTATTTTAAATAATACTAATTGTATTCGAAAGACATGTGAAGTCCGCCAATCCGCACTTGGCCAGCGTGGTGGACTATGGCCTGATTCCCCTCGTATTAAAGGGAGGCCCGTGCCCAGCAGTGGGACGTTCAAAAGGGCTGAATACAATTATCTATTCACTGTTTGGTTCACCATAGACAGGTATATAGCATAACTATTACAAAACTGCCGTGAATTTAATTAATAAAGAAAAAAGTTCTAAAAATCGATATTTTCTCTCAACACTACGTAAAATTCATTCAGTTAGATACAATCCTCGGTAGTATAGTGGTGAGTATCCCCGCCTGTCACGCGGGAGACCGGGGTTCAATTCCCCGCCGGGGAGATCTTTTTTACTTTTTTATGGATATTTTCTATAGTCTATATAGTTTAATATTCTATACTTTTTTCTTAAAGCTCTATACATTTTACTTTTTAGCATATTGAGTTTATCATGTAAAATATTATCTAATTAAAACTTTATCCGAACATATACCTATGTAATAAACGTGTTTTTTTTTGTTTAATAATAAATATTATATATCTAATAAATAAGATATTTGTCGTCAAGGAAATTAAAAAATAAACTTTTTGGTTGTTATGTTATAATTTAATTGTGTAACTAAATTGTATAACATCGGAGGTGAATTCTGAATGCTGATTATTTAACAGATATATTTTTGTTTTTTTGTGGTATTATTTAGTTGACTTCCTTGCTTTTTCTGGCGGTTACGATATTAGTGAATACTAGCAGAACCCGCGGCTTTGCCCGCGACCAAAGTACTCTCTTAAGTCTAGGCCTGCTACTTTTAAGGACTGGCCCTGAGATAAATTTACAATGACCTTTTTGTATAAAAAGTCATTGCAAAACAAACTTTAAGAAGGAATTATAATAGATTAAATTCAAAGGCGTAGTCATAAGTTATCAGTGGTATTCGAGGTATGATTTCTGATACCCCCGAGCACATCCAGCAAACACAGTGACCACTATAATGTTTAATGAATTACTCACGGTGTAATCCCGTTACATAGCTTAGGCGACTTTTTTATTGCAGATGTGCCAACCTTCAAAAGGAGGATATAGATAGCAGGATACTCTCTAGCTAGGTTCTCTCTCTCATGCTCTAGGTCTTTTATAGTTGTCGCTGCTGTGGCCAGTCGAAAAGTTATACATAATTTTCCTTTGGATTCAGAATAATTTCCGTTCTCTACTTTATATCTCACACAGTAAGTGTGCACGTACAGAGAACTTGAGCCATGTTACTCTTTTTAAATATATTCAACAACTTAAAGTGTAACGCCCAGTTTTACCCACTTAGAGGCTGAATTTAAAAAAAATCTACAATACATGTTTGTTTAATTAATTGTATTAAAGAGCATTATTACCAAGTTTCAAGTAATTCTAATCATAAACATTTTTTTCCTCATATAAACAGCATAACCCCCCCTTAAGCCTTTTAAGGGATGGATTTCGAAAAAAAATGACATTTGTATTGTTTTAGTTTTCATTTTATAGAAAATAATACTGTTTTCCGTGCATTAATTACAGAGTTTCATACAAATTTTCATCCCCTATTTGACAGCCTTATAGGATGAATTTTGAAAAAATCTAAAATACGTATTTATTTAATTGTATTGAAGAGCATTAATATCAAGTTTCAAGCAATTTTGATCATAAATAATTGTTTGCCCATATAAACTTTATCACCCCCTTTTACCCTTTTAAGGGATGAATTTCAAAAAAATCTTAAACATATATTTCTTATTTTTTATCTTAAAGCTAAATACCACTTTCCGTGCATTTGGCGGTAAGAATGACAAAGTTTTATACAATCTTTTATCCCCTATTTTACCCCCTTAGGGGATGAATTTCGAAAAATCCTTTCTTAGCGGATGCCTACATTGTATAAGGAATATGTCCTCCAAATGTCACGTTTCTACGACCAGCGGTTTAGGCTGTGCGTTGATCGATCAGTCAGTCAGGACAAAGCATTTTATATATATCTACTATAAATACATAAAATGCTTTGTCCATTGAGAGGGTAAAATAGAGGATAAAAGATTGTATGAAACTTCGTCTTTCTTAACGCGAAATGCACGGAAAGTGGCATTTAGCTTTAAGATAAAAAATAAGAAGTATATGTATTGGATTTTTTTCGAAATTCATCCCTTAAAAGGATAAAAGGGGGTTGTGCTGTTTATATGAGGAAAAAAATGTTTATGATCAGAATTACTTGAAACTTGGTAATGTTCTTCAATACAATTAAATAAACATGTATTGTAGATTTTTTTTTAATTCAGCCCCTAAGTGGGTAAAACTGGGCGGTGAAGTTTGAGTTGTTGAATATATTTAAATAGAGTAACATGGCTCAAGTGTGGGATATAAAGTAGAGTAAATTTATTTACAGAATATACGCTTCACATCTTATACATATTTTTGCAAGTAATAAAGTATGTATGTAAGTATGGTTCATCGCGGGCGAAGCCCCGTGTTCTGCTAGTAATAGATAAAGCTATCTACTCATTCTACGCATTCAACTTATTACAAGTACCATTATTAACTCCCAACTTGTAAAAGAGGAAATTATTTGTATGTCTGTATCTATAAGTATGTTTAAGTTTCTTAAAATTTAAACACGAGAATCTACTTAGTTCAATTATCAGCGAGTGGTGAGATCTCAAAAAAGGTACAAAATAAAAATATGTAGGTACCTATTTCAAAATAAATCAAAACGGTTGAGAATAATAAATAATTCGGAATTCGGAGAATTCAGGTCGATTTTTTCAGGAATAAAGATAGATCTAAATATACCAGAAAAACAAGGTACGTGCGTACATATCCTAAAAGACGAAAAAAATGGTATCGAGACTTAATTTTTTGTGATGTTTTGCATTTTCAAACAGCTGATTTATTAGATAACATTTGTTATCATGAGTGATATAATCGAGAACCCCTAAGAAACTGCTACCGTTTCAGGATCACAAGGTGGAACTGGCCCGCCTGGCCACCCACTTCGCTATACACCAACCCAGCATTGACACACACGTGTGCGGCTTCTTAAACGCTCATCAGTTGTACGACACCATGAGGGTTATGCATAAGGGCCTAACAGAAATCGAGAAGAAAGTGTACGAGGAAGTCAAAACCAAGTAATTACCTCACTGATCTATCTAATTTTTTTTTAATAAGACCGAATTTCCTCTGACATTAGGTCAGAGATCTTTTTTACATTTTTATTTATTGTACAGAACATATTTTTAACCTATTGCTTATGATTTTTTACAAGTTTTCCTGTCTTTACAATGTTGCCTAGAGAAAATTCATGTTTTCTCACTTTACTTTCTCAGTTTGACTTAATTTACATTGTATTTGTTTGCAATTATTTTACTTATTATTAACTTTTAATGAGAGCTTGGAAAGGAGTCTTTATAATTTACTACTTCTCTACGGTACGCTTTTAATTACTTTACTAAAATTACATTCTTATTCTATTCACTGACAAAGATAATTTTTTATTTACTTACTGTCTATTAAATCTTAGTTTAACTTATATTTATTACATCATGTTACTTATTGTACTATTGTTATTACTAGTGATTACATTGTTGTTTTAAGTTCTACTATTTCTATATCTATTTTTGCTTACTTCTATGTGGTTGTGCATAATATGTTTATATACATATATTATAAATATTTATGTACTTAATTTCTTTTTTAAATTTGCTGCTTACTTCGTACTGCAGATATATAACTTTTTTCCAGTACTATTATTTATCTACATTACATTATGTTTATTTTATGACATTTTTTTTTGTATTATTTGTCTAAAGGATAGTTGTGGTATGTAGGTTTGTTTGGTTGCTTTTTCGACTAGAGTGACTGGAGTTAAGTTTATCTATACTAATATTATAAAGCTGAAGAGTTTGTTTGATTGTTTGTTTGTTTGTTTGTTTGTTTGGTTGAACGCGCTAATCTCAGGAACTACTGGTTGGAATTGAAAAATTCTTTTTGTGTTGGATAGTCCATTTATCGAGGAAGGCTTTAGGCTATATAAAATCAAGCTACGACCAGTAGGAGCGGAGCATAAATGAAAAATGTTGCAAAAACGGGAAAAAATGATTCCTTTTGAGAGCTTCCGAGCGTGCGCTGCGTAAACGATTAAAGATACGCAAAAATAGTGTATGACGGAATTGTTCCCCTTTAAAAGTTCTATAAAAAAGTCCGGGACAGCATATCTTTATCTTTTAAGGTTGACTCAATATAACCCTTTTTATGGTAATCAAATTTGTTCTAAAATAATGAATTACTTCCGAAGGTGTTTTTATAAACATGATATTAATCCTTATCCAAATAAATATGTTTATTCATCACAAGTATTTAATTTTGAACAAAATTGCCCTTCACATCATTTGATTTCAATGAATATCTTAGGAGATATCATAGTTTTAAAATATACATATTTAACTTTACGCGGACTATGGGTGAGCGCGCTCTCAGCCCGATGCAAGGCGAGGGCGGGGCGGTCTGAGGGGGGAGGGCGCTGGCTGTCTATTAGTAAAAAATGATTAAAATTAATTCCGTAGTTTGAGAGTTTATTGCCCAAAATTAAATAAACATACAAAACAGTAGTATAGACTTACATAAATGTTATTGCTAAAACAAAAAAATGCAATATTACTAAATCAAATATGAGATTAACGGAGGAACCTTTGTGGCATTGTCAATCACTGCCATTATTTACCAATCATGTGGTGCGCAATGAAAGTGACATATGTAAGAGTATACTAATGTGTAAAACCTAAGAATTTGGTTTTTGATCATCTGAACGCGGGCGGAGCCGCGGGAAATGCTAATCTATCTATATTTACTACATATTATAAGAAGAGAAAATTTCTTGTTTGTAATGGATAAACTAAAAATCCGTTGACCCGATTTAAATAAAATTTGGTATAAACATAGTTTGTGACCCTGGGAAGGACATAGGATAGTTTTTACCCCGGAAATCATAGTGAAAAGGGGAATGAAAGTTTGTATGGGGAATCAATCATTTCTCGAATAAGGGATATAAAACTCATCATACCTCTGTATATACTCGTATATAAACTAATACACACATAGTCTATCTATGCCATACTAACCATAAAATTTAATAATTTAGGTCTAAGCACGTATTTTCTTTTTACACGACTGCGGCGAAGCCCAAGGGAGGGTTATGTGTGTGACCTGTATGTATGTATGTATGCTCCCTATGTTCCCTCGTAATTATTAAACGGCTTAGCCGATTTTGATTAATGATACGTTAATAGGTTCGTTTTGATAAAGCGACAGTCACAGGGTATATAGATATTGTTTAATGTCAAAGAAACGGATTTGGGGTGTCAATTTGTGTCTAGAAAAAAAGTTTTTTCGTCCCAATCGATCGAGTGGGGTATCGAAATACAGGCTTTTAAAAGGTCATTTGGTACATCTATACTACTATTATATAGAGGTAAAGTTTGTGAGTTTGTGGGGTTTTAGGGGGCGATCTCTGGATCTACTGAGCCGATTTAGATGAAATTTAGTAAGAAGATAGTTTGAGACCCTGGGAAGGACAGAGGATACTTTTTATCCCGGAAATCATCCCTTAAGGGAGTGAAAATGGGGATGAAAAGTTTTTATGAGGAATAAACCTAGGGACGAACCCGAGCGAAGCGAGAGTGAGTGGCTAGTTATAACTATTTTCGGATAAGAATTTATTAAATAAAATTAAAAATGTCTCACTGGCCAAAACTAAAAAGTTGTAAATAAAAAAAATATTTACGATATTAAACTTCGCTTTTTACACAGTAGGGTTTTTTATTATTGAAATTTTTAATTTGTGGGACATCTCAAACTTTAAACTCTTAAACTTAGCGTATCTGACTTCTTACAAAGATTGATATTTTAAATCTTCAAAAACGGCTTTTCTCTACATGAGATACTTTGTATTTATCTGCATATTTATTTATTTACCACTAAAGTATGATTACATTTTTAAAGTATTTTCCCTTTATTTTATATGTTAAGTTACTAGCGACTCATCTTCGCTTCGCTCGGGTTCTTCCCTAGTTGCGTTTTAACATTTAGTATAGCTTTCTCAGAGATGAGATATTTTCCCGCAGTAAAAAGTAAGTATCCTATATGTTGACCCGGATAACTAGCTATCATCATACCAAATTTCATCAAAATTTGTCCAGTGGTTTTCTCGTGATGCGGTCACAGACAGACAGACAAAAATTCTAAAAACTGAATGACTATATCAATAAGATTTTCCAAAACATATTTAATGTACAGACTCGACTCAGTTAGAATTTTATTATATCTGTGTATACATTTTATACTGGCTTTGTGCTTAAATTTACTCCGTGTGAATAAGGCAGCGATAGGTGGTTTTACATTTATATCACTACCGACTCGATGAATCGGTAAAAGCTTTTTTAATCCAAGCAATTAGTTTCGAGCAGAAATGATAAATAAAAATTATTACTAAAAATTACTAAATGAAATCTATACATATAATAAAATAGTAACTAAGCCGAATCTGTACATTAAATATTTTTTGGAAAATCTCATTGAAATAGATATTAGTATCGATACAGAGGCCGGATCTATAGTTTTTAAAAAATTTGTCTGTCTGTCTGTTTGTCTGTTACCGCATCACAGAAAAACCACTGGAGGGATTTTGATGAAATTTGGTATGATGATAGTTGGTTATCCGGGTCAACATATAGGATACTTTTTACTGCGGGAAAATATCTCATCTTTGAGAAATCTACACTAAACGTTAAAACGTAAGTAGGAACGAACCCGAGCGGAGCGAGGGTGAGTCGCTAGTATGTATATAAAAACAGAAAAATTGAGTTCAATTTAATAAAAAAAAGCAATCATGAGGACTGCCAACAGAAGTGAAACTTAAAACTATAAACAAACAGCTTTTATTTTTGGATATTTAAATTATAAACAAACGAACGAACGATTTCGTTGAAATTTGGTATTTGGGGACGAAAAATCGATCTAGATTAGTCTTATGTCTGGGAAAACGCGTGTTTTCGAGTTTTCATGCGCTATTCTTTCGCATTATTCCACGCAAAATATGGTCGATAATTTCTTGCGCTCGGGCATAGGTAGGTAAGTATCGTAATCAAGCGGCCAAGGTGCAAGATTGATAATCACAGGTGTCCGAGTTCTAATCTCGGTCGGATACAAAGATTTTTCTTACGTTTTTTTTTATCTAAAAAATACTATATAACAACTAAGGACTCCGAGCGATGCTCGGTCACCCAGGTACTATTGTTAAATATCACATTAGCAGCTAGAATTTACAATAATTAAAAAAAGAGAACACTTTCTTATAATATTGATATTAGTAACTGGCGACCGAGCTTCGCTCGGAGTTCTTCTCTGCTATATCGTATTTTTAGATAAAAAAAACTAAAAACTTGAATAAATACAAAAAAAAAAGTAAAACTTTGTATCCGATCATGATTCGAACTCTGGCACTCCTATTAATTGATAATCTCGCACCTTATTCGCTTGACCACGATACTTATGTTTGCGTGTAAGAAATTATCGAGCATATTCTGCGTAGAATAATGCAAAAGAAAACCGCATGAAAACTCGAAAACACGCGTTTTCCCAGACATGAGACTAATCTAGATCGACTTTTCGTCCCCGAAAGCCCCTACGTACCGAAATTCAGCGAAATCATTAGAGCCGTTTCTGAGATCGCTGATATAAATAAATAAAGATATAAGTATACAAGAATTGCTCGTTTAAATATATTAGATAGATAAAAAGTATCATTTTTAAAATTTTTTAAAGGATAAATATTAAAAACGATTACTTAATAGCATTAAATGTTTCAGGTATTTCTGTAAAGGAGCGCTACATTGGGATAATGTCGAGCTTCCTAACCATAAAAAAAAGCTTATACAAGACTGAGAAGACCTGCCTTTTGTAGTCAATCCTGATATACCTCTTAAAAAAGGAGGCTACGAGGTGTATATCTAAATTGATTAATCGATTTTACATTTCGATTTCGGCTCAATATCGTTCTTGTTATTATTGACTGTATTTTAAAAATTTGTGGTAAAGGCGCTTTTACTGAATGTTTCCAACCCGAATCTATAATATGAACAGATAAGTTTAAAATCAACATTTTCGTAATGATCTAAAAGAGAGTTCTTATTTTAGAATCGATTACATGAATTATTAAAAATCGATTTAAAAGTTAGTAATTATTTTCATGTCACCTAGACACGTCTCCGGTGGTGGTGTTTCCTGTGTGATATTCAATATTGCAAGAACACACTTCTTACTTCAATTCACCAATATATTGTATATCTTACAGGAGACACTTAGTACGACTATAATTACCTATTAGTTATTAGCTGTCAATCTCCGTCATCTGTAACATTGCATTATAGCGTCTTCAATTGACCATATTATATATAATTGTTTGAAAATATAAATAATTATTCAAAAATTAATAATTAACCAGAAGCTGATATATAGGATTTTGATTTTTTCGCCAAAACAAAAATCTACGAGACGTCATTCTAATGGTACGTTAATATTTACTATACGTAATTAACTTTTTTACTCTTATAACATACGCTTGGCAAGGAAATATCGATATCAGCGCATAAAAGGTAAAGACGAGATTGAACCGAGATCGACATAGAACTATTGAGCTGACACCACCAAATATATCAGGATTGATTATAAGGCACCAAAGTGAAATTAAAACGGACATACAATTATTACGTTCAGGGAAAATGACTTGAATAAGATTTTAGTGACAAAAGTAATCACTGATTAAATATGTCAAAATAAATACACTAATTCAATAAAAAATTTACATGTGACTTTGAAATACTTCAAGTATATGTAGTTTAGAATAAGGATGAATGATTTGTCATCTTCAAACTTTAACTAACTTTTAAACATTGACATTTGAACGGTTCTTGTAGAGTAAATCCAAGAATTACTATTTTAAGCTTAAATTATGTGCATGTTTTTTGTCATAAAGATGTTGGTGTTACTGCGCATGCAGTATATGTGTAGACTATTGTTGAAGTAGTTCCAAATACGTCTATTTTTGAGAAATATATAATACTTAGTAGAGCTTCACAGTGCCTGTTAGTACATTCCTCCTTATAGTGTTTCAATCATTGATAAAAATCATAGTTTTGATAAAATAACGTATTTATTAAGTCATTAGAAACGTATTCTTGTCCCCCCGTGGATATTATATGTTAAATAAAATTAAAAATATAAAAAATATCTATTTACTAATATTGATATATTTTTTATATAAAGAAAACCTGTTATACCACTCTTGTTTTAGTCGATAACTAATTATTTTCTGTATAATAACATCACTACAAGTTTGACAGCCATTAAGCGGCTACACGCAAAATATTAATATTTAAAGTAATTTAATTAAAGATATGTCTGAGATATTTTATCTTTTATATCGACTAAAATATTTTTGTATTAACTAATTTTATGATAGTACCTTCTAGTACGAACTTACTAACGGCTTTAACCCTCTCACTAGTACATGAATACGTAAGGACTTTACTTCAACAAATTGTTAGTTAATAATAATTAATATTATAAGTTTGAAAACGTAGAATAAGTTTTTAGTAACATATCTACGAGTTGTTACGATGCATTTACTGTAGATTATTTACGATTCTACAATCTATGTCGCTAATGGAAAATAAAAAAGCTATATGGAATAACTTACTGATATTTGACTTATAATAGCGCTAAGTAAGCTCAGTTCATAACTTAATTTTCTATTAGCAATAACAATTCTGGCATTTCACCTTTTTAATCTTTTAGCATCATTTGATAAGTAAATTTCAATGCATCGTAATCTCGAAGAAGGTTTTACTATAATTATAATCAATTTTTTTATTAGATAATTTTGTGTTTGTGTGTGTTGTCTCCAATTTAGTGTTAGGTTGTAACATTGTATCCATTGAAATAAAATAAATGTTTTGTGTGAAAAGTTGTTTTATTTTAACATAACATAGTCCAAGAAATAAAAATAGTTATCTATTACCATTCTGTTTACAACACAATAAGTGATAAATATGTTATATAATATACCAAGAACATAATATTTCAAATGGAGATTGAAATTATATATTGTTAGAGCATTTGAGCTGTCTTAATTATATAAATTATTTAGTGATATAAAAAGTGTAAATCTGTACACTTAGAAGCAATAACTTTAAAGGCAAATAAAAATAAGTATAAGTATAATTTAAACGTAACATGATTATTTGCAGTTGTTTTAATAGTAGAAATATAGGTACATGTATACAATATGAATTATATTTCTAAGAACTTTGCACATGATGTTCTTGTGTTATAGGTTTTTAAAGGCGAGCTTTTTTTATTTAGAACATAGCTTTATATACATACCTTAGTGCTTATGTTTTTAATATAATATGTTAAAGTACCGTCCATTTGACTAGATCACATACTGCTGTGAAAATGCCTAAATAATATTCTATGTAACATACAATATTAAGTTTTATTACATATATTATATTACTTATTATTACATTTTTGCCTTGAAAGTTTTTGACAAACATAACAAAAAAAAATAATTTTAATAATTTTACAAGTCATTCCTTCAAATCATGCCACAACATTAATCGTGGAAATAAAACGCACTCCCTGTAAAGATAAACAGAATTTGATTTGTCTAGTATGTAATTTTAAATATTTTTCTCTTAGTTTTAAAATAAATGAAAAATATATGTGATTAAAAAGATAATTACTTTCATAAGATAAATTATTTTCATTTGGAATTTTAGGAATCTTTATACCGTTTCCAATATTGGTGGTACAAAGAAAATAGAAGTGTTTTTTTCTAAATTTTTAGTCCATTTTTCACTTCTTTAACTGCCAAAAACTAAAATTTAATATAATTAAGAGAAAAATCGTTAAAAAAAATTTTTTTTTTAACAAAATTATTTTAAAACTTAATAACCCTAAGCTTAATAAATTAAATATCTAATAACTTTATTTTTAAAAAAATAAGCAAATGTCTTCAGAAATAATGTAGATTGTTGAATATATTATATCGTTCATGTTTAAACTACAACAAATATCAATTTTCAAAGTAGGTCTCTATCGATAATGATTCAATATGACTTGCAATTAAAGGTTATTCTTGAAATATTAAGCCATTATATAGGAACTATTTTTGTTTTGATTTATTATTAGTTCTTAACACAATTAACGGGAAAATTCTAAAAAATATTGTTCTAAAAACAAAAAAGTCATTTACATTTTGATAGAATTTCAAAATTACATACATACAAATGTTAAAATATTCCTAAATAAAGAAATTGTATAGTTACTCAGACTATAGAATAATAAATACGGAGCCCGCCAAATTAAATGTCGAAGTGAAAATAGTAGCATGAATTATCTTTTTACAATACTAATTGCAATTTATTATACATATTAGATATGTGCAAAGTATATAAATCAAAATAAACTTAATAATTATGAATATTCACTATACAAAAAGGAAATACTCTTCTCCAAAAAATAATTTTCTTTTCATCCTCTTCTTGTCCTTATCCCACAATCTTTATCCTTCTTCCACTTTCCTCTATCAGCTGTCATCTCAGTACACATCTTTCACACACATATTCTCTTGCACATAATCCATCTATACCTTACTTCTATGTCCATTCTAATTTCATTTATTCACAGCTAATATCCCCTTACTTATATGACTTCTTTAAATAATAATACTAAATAGACATTGAAAATAATCTAAAATACTGTACTTAATGTATTATTTATTTAAAAAATATTTAATTTCACAAGTTACACTCGATCTTTATTATTCTTATAGTCTGAGATCCTATGATGCTTATAGTATTAAAAAAATCAAATATTCTTTGAATTATTATTTTTTTTTAAATAAAAAAATATTTGTATAGCATATTGCGAAAACTTAACTCTTGTCTATCTAAAAGTAAATATAACACCTACATCTATGTACATATCAGTGTTATAATTACACTCACTCACATTGCACTCAATATCTGTAAATAGTGAGAGAAAGACAGAAATAAACGAGATAGAAACAATGAGATTCTAAAATCACTACAAATATGTATAGATAGTGACATCCACGAAGACGCGACCCACTCTTTTTCCTGATCGCTTACAGTACTGTGTCCAACATTCCGCTAGTGTTTTAACTTTTAATTTTGTCGATACACATTTATTACATATGAGTGCGCATGCACACTACAATGAATCATGCATCGAAACTCCCCGCACCCTGCGATTCCATCTGTCAAAAAAGTGAGGGGCGCATCTTCGTGGGTGGCACTATCTATACTTGCGATAGATTTTTTTAATAAGATTCAGAAGACTCTAAGGTCATTTTATATAAATTAAAATTATTGTTAATTATTAATAACAAATTCAAATACTTCACATAGAAATTCACATGTCATTTGAAGGATAGCGATTTCGACATAGAGACAAAAATTTAGAGATATTTTCAAGCAAACATTCAAAACTAAGTTACATAATAATAGATCAAACACGTGCTTTTATTTTAAAAATCTTATCTGTAATATGTATAAGATTACAGCAAAACTAAATACGTAGGCAATACATATATATGTAAATAAAAAAAATTAAATAAAAAAAAACTATCTTTCCGTTTTCTTTTCAATCATGGTCACGGGAGAGACCTCTCTCCACGTAACTATGATCGCTGTAAATCATTCGAAACGTCGAGTACCAAAAATCGAAAAAATAAAAACGAAAATATAGTTTCATTTTATTTAGGTAAAATGTCAAATATTCGCTAAAATCTAAGAAAGTATAATAAAAAAAAAAATATTAAAATAATCATGTTTTTGTGAAGCAAATTATGATTTTTTATATACCTAACTGATGATCTCATTTAAATACTAAGGTCGTTCATTATTATGAAACAATTGTGTTGTCATCAATTCTTAACTACATTGCACTTTCTGTAATTACATACATTTTTAATAAAATGTAATTTTAATTATTCCTATAATAAAACATCGAAACTCGCATTTGCATATTTACCATTGAATTTATAGGTATATAATTAATTATAAGTAATCTAGATATTTTGCATAATCGCAAAAAACCATTTGTACATTTACTCATATAACGTAGTACAGTGTATTCAATCTTAGAACTAATAATCGGGAAAGTCAGGTTTCAAAATGCAACAAAAATACGGAGCACTTCGAATATTTTAAAATGTGAGGGAAAACAGTGGTATTTAATTTAGTAGTATTATATTAATTAACTTTGCCAACTAGAATACAGATGGCGGTTGTGTAGCATAACTAGTTCAAACAATATTAGATGGATATCGCTACTGGAACAGATCTATGGTAAGCGCATCAGTATTGCCTACGCAATAAGTTTACCACTAAATTTGGTGCTTTTAACCTTATCAAGGAATTTTAACCGACTGCGCGACGCAAAGCAGGGTAATGTGTTTATCAGTCTATGTATGTATGTAAAACGGGAGTGGTAATCTTTTTTACATAAACCCATATTAGCCGAGTTATATCAGAATATCAAGTCGTAAACATTGTATGCGAGTTCTATCATTGTACTGTGTTCCTAACTTTGCAAAGACGGAGTAAAAAAATGTGCAAAATAAAAAAAATGATTACACACGTTTGAAAATGATTACAGTCATCAAATTATTAGTTATAACATAAAGCCAGTGTTTCTTTTTTGAACGCGGGCGCCGCGGGTTCTGTTAGTTTAACGTATATATTCATACCTTTATTCTTTAATAAGTAGTATTTTAGTTTAATAGAACCTAGATGCTATAAATATTTTGTAAAACAGTGAAACACTTTTCCAGTTTTAATCGTTATATTGTCAGTGATTAATAAAATTTATAAACACAAACCAAAATCATAAGTCCCGCCCAAACGTCAAATATAATCGTCGTCATACTTTTCCTGCCTGCCTGGCACCTACGTAGACGAACACCATAGAGGTTGTACGAAGGCGCTTGATGCTTTCGACTGAACTAGCGGCGCGTAACATTTTCCTACATAAACTACTTTGGATGTAACAACAACAACATGTACGTTACTGCAATAGTTTGATGGGTATTTTGGATAAAAAGATGAAAATAAGTTGACAAAGGAATACAGTATTATGCAGTCGGAGACATACGTTTCATCCTTGCCGCGAGATGTACATATCTATGTCCCTGAATACGTAATACTTCATTCGTTCATCAACTTGTTTTCATCTTTTTAGTTAGCTTTTATGTCGTCGGGTATTTTATTTTCATAATATATATATATATTTATTTATTTAAATGTCAAATATTCGCGTAAATCTGAGAAAGTATTATATATTTTTATTTATTTATATTACAGCTCTTTATTTTTTGCCTATTAGACATTTGAAGTAATATTAACATAAATTACTTATAAGTTGCATATATTTTTGTGATCGCCTCTTAAAAACCTTTATTTTGATATCCCACTCGATTGGTTTGGAAAAAAAATTTTTTTAAAGACACAAATTGACGCCTGAAATCCGCCATTTTAATTTTTAACAATTTTTATATAGCCTATAACACTCGCGTTATTAAGACGAATCTAACGAAATATGAATCATTAAAATCGACCCACTCGTTTGGTTTCTAGAATGCCATATAGGCATAAACATATACATACATAAACTGATAAACACATTACCCTCCTTTGCATCGCGCAGTCGGATAAAAATGTCATAAAATCCCATAGGAATTAATATTTCCTGTATCTCTGTAACAACACGTGAAAATATAAACCTATGTATGTATATTTTCATGTGTTGTTACAAAAGCTAAGATTACCCCTATTGAATTTCAAACAATTTAGTTAATATTACAAAATATAACAGATATATTATTGTTACCTGTTTGGTTATTTATATTTACTATCCACCTAGTATCATGTTGTCCAACAACTGATAAACGATAAGTAACTGTTTAATATATTATGCATTTGATTTTGACGTTAGAACCATAGTGGTCCAAGTGACATTTTCATCTTAAGCACTTGGATCAGTGTGGCATGAAAAATATAATTATGTTTGTTTGGGACGTTAATGACAAAAAGTTCCTTTTGACAAAAATGTCGCTTGGATCACTATGGTTGTGACATCGTCATATGTAGTAATATTAAAAATATTTTATTACGAAGTTTTTTAGAACTTCAAAATAAATGATTAAATTACAAATAACTTTACAACGAATAGTATCGAAAAAATTGACGTATACTGTAAAGTATACTGTAAAGTAATATATACTTTTGGAATATTAAGAGATAATAAGTAAGAAACACTTTCAATATTAAATTTAAAAAATATAAAAAAATCTTATATAAAGTAAAGATTTTTTTAAATTAAAACTAAATACATACAATTAGCAGAAATTTATATTTATCAAACTAACTTTTTATCATTTTTATTAAAAAAATATGTAACACCTGTTACAGATAATTAATATATGAATAGTATACGGACGCATTGGTATAAAGCCACCATGAAAACTACAAGTTGGGTCAGAACACATTCTTACGACCAGGATGAATATTTGGAAATGAACCCGCTATCTCTGGACTTACAGGCACCAGTAAGACTCACTGAGTCACAACATTACTACAAGGTATTATTATATGGTAATCCCATTAATATTATAAAAGTGAAAGTTTCGTGGGTGTTACTCTTTCACGCCAGAACGGCTGAACGGATCTGAATGAAATTTGGCACAGAGATAGATTATAATCTAGAACAGCGGTTCCCAACTTGTTTTGGTCACGGAACCCTACTTAATCATATTTTTTTAACGGATTGCCATTTTGATAGTAACTAAACTGATTGTGTTATAGTTAGAATACTTTCTTATTTGACTAGAAAGAACAAACCATAAATGAAAAATATTGATACTTATAAGTTATAATAATATTTATTGTACCAAATATATGTATAGCCTTAGTTAGTAATGTGATGAATGAAATTTTTGTCACATATTTATTTAGAATAGCACTAAAATTAGACTTTATATATGACAACGTTTTATTTAACTCTCGGACGGAACCCGGAACTCCGGGATCCTTCCCTAGGGTTCCGCGGATCGCCATTTGGGAACCGCTGGTCTAGAATAGCACAAAGGTTACTTTTTATCTCGGAAAAATATACAGTTCCCGCGGGATAGATTTGTTTGTTTTTCAGTTATTAAATAAAAATATTTTAAAACCGAATCACTAAAATAAACAATACTAGACTGTACAGTTTTAACAAACTTAACATCAAAGTATGAGATTTTTAGGCCTTCCTTTAAAAAAGGTAATGTCTGAAGCACATGCCATAATACTACAATAGAATATTTCTTCATTTACATAACATTTTTAATTAAAACTATCTTTTTACGTTTTGCTGTGTCAATGTTGCAGGCATATGATTAGTTATTCTTGCAAAAAGAAACATAAAAGAGCTGTTTTGTACTAACAGGTAATGATTTTGTAAAATAGTTGAGTCACAACGTTTTATTTTTTTTTTCAAATCACAGTTATATATTTCGACAGATTAAATTAAGTCCAAAAGCTTTTACAATTAGGCATTTTACAAACACGCGTATGTTTGCAAAATCTGGTGCCTTTTGCGTGATGACGGGTAATACAATATGCCTGCAACATCGGTATATAATAGAATATTTAATTTCACAAAAGCTATAATATGTCTATAACATATCGATGGGACATGGAAAAAAAGTACCTTAAGTATTGAAGTTATCAAAATTTACTCAAAGGAAACATTTCTTTATTTTTAAAAATAATAATAACTGCATTTAATTTTTATTTTTAAAAAGCTTACCTGAGCCGGGAATCGAACAAAATAAAAATGTAAAAAAGGACACCGTCATTATTTTATCGAATTAATCGATAGGGTCTATGGTAAGGATAAAATCTCTGAAACAAACATTGCGTCTTAGAATTAAAGAAAACGATGAAATCTTACAAATTATACATATCGACTCTAACATCGTGGAACAAAAGCATACGACATGGAAGAAAAGTGTCTTAAACACTGAAAATATCACGTTTCACTCCAAAGAAACATTATTTTATTTTTAAGAATATTATAAACTGCATTTAATTATTTTTTTTAAAAGAGATGACCTGAACCAGTAACCGAACCAACGGAAAATGCAAAAATGTACACCGTCACTATTTTATCGAATTAATAGATAGAGAGGATGAAATGTTTCGAACGAAAATTGTAGAAAATTGAAGTGTCTTCCACTTTCTATGCGTTTGTTTCACGATGTTAATTAGATTATCTATACAGATAAATAAAATTGGAGTGTCTGTTTGTAATATTAAAATAACCGCTTTTTACTAAATGCATATGGATGTATACACGGTACATATTTATATATACAGATAAATAAAATTGGAGTGTCTGTTTGTAATATTAAAATAACCGTTTTTTACTAAATGCATATGGATGTATACACGGTACGTATACCAAAACAACATTTATTTACAATTTTTGTCTGTCTTTCTGTCTGTTTGTTCCGGCTAATCTCCGAAACGGCTGGACCGATTTTGACGAGAATTTCACTGGCAGATAGCTGATGTTATAAGGAGTAACTTAGGCTACTTTTATTTTAGAAAAAGAATCAGGGTTCCGCAAAAAAAATTAAAACCCATGAAATTGTGAACAAAATCCGCGTACGGAAGCGAGGGTATATCGCTATATAATTTAAATGAATATCTTAGGAGTAGCAAGCTACTATTTATGTATAAACATAGCTAACCGTAAAAACGTAACTAGGGACGAACGTGCGTGAGTCGCTAGTGTATGTATAAATTGTAAGATTTCATCGTTTTCATCAATTGCAACATACAATTTTCGTTCGAAACATTTCATCCTCTCTATCTATTAATTCGATAAAACAGTGACGTACCTTTTTGCATTTTCCGTTGGTTCGATTACCGGTTCAGGTTACCTCTTTTAAAAAAAATGTAAATGCAGTTAGTCATATTCTCAAAAATAAAGTAATGTTTCTTTGGAGAGAAACTTGATATTTTCAATGTTTAAAACACTTCTCCCATGTCCTATGCTTTTGTTCCACGATGTTAAAGTCGATATGTATAATTTGTAAGATTTCATCGTTTTCTTTTATTCTAAGACGCAAAGTTTATTTCAGAGATTTTATCCTTACCATAGACCCTATCGATTAATTCGATAAAATAGTGACGGTGTCCTTTTTTACATTTTTATATTGTTCGATTCCCGGTTCAGGTAAGCTTTTTTAAAAAAAATTAAATGCAGTTATTATTATTTTTAAAAAATAAAGAAATGTTTCCTTTGAGTAAATCTTGATAACTTCAATATTTAAGGTACTTTTCTTCCATGTCCCATCGATTTGTTCCACTCTGTATAAAGGTAGGTTCACATTTAGACTGAAAGCATAAACAAAATGACTTAACGAATAAGTCAAGAAACAACGACTTTTGCTCAGTATAGAACACGACTCGAATACAGTATTGAGTAAGAATGGCATTTTTTACTTACTTGTAGAATTTGCTACAATACTACTCCTTATGAGATTCAATAAATTAATATTCGTCGCCTTAGTGCTTACTTGATTAAACTAACAATACTTGTTGTACCTACTTTACAGTTGAGAATTTTTCTTCTATTTCAAAAACAAGGCTTTATTTCTAAGACTTATATACATATATGGATAAAATACATTTTTAGGTTTTTTTAAAGTAAAATATATATAATATCAGTAGAATTAACATTTAAAAATCAATAATTCTGTATTAAAATCTCTTTTGGTAAATTGGTCGTTTCGACAAATATGCACTGAGACGACGTATTGTCTTCTGAAACACACTTCATATGCTAATTTTGATAAAAATGCCTAGAATGGATAGATCTTATGCATATAACGAGTTAAATTAACTAAATAAATAAGATTTTTCACTAGATTGTGACTGGTGATTGAAAAACCTATCTACTTTTACTATCTAACATCACAATTTATAGTTTGCTCAAATATAGCCCGATTGTAAGTTTTAACTCAACTATAACAGGAATAATCTGAATTATTTGATAATATAGTTTGTTGTGATTCTAAATGGATATTTTTTTCGCTAGCAAACATTGATTTCATTACTGTGTTCTGATGTATTCTACAATGACACAATTAAGCACGAGTATCGTATTCTATTTCATAGATCTTGTGAACTGTGACCTAAACTCGCCAACTTCGTAATCCAAAGATGTGGAATGTTTTTTATCTTTTTGCTAACATTTTCTTATTCTATCTCATTCAATCATTTTAACGTCCCACTCTAGTCGGAATTATATAATTTTATACGACATTTAATTCTCAAATTTGATCATAAAAACTTTCCAAGATTTTGAAAACGAAAAAAAAATCATAAATACAGACAAAAGATCTGTGGTGTTCGTTAAAAAAAGAACATCCCACTGCTGGGCACGGGCCTCCCTTCAATACGAGGGGGATCAGGCCATGGTCCACCATGCTGGCCAAGTGCGGGTTGAAGGACTTCACATGTCTTTCGAAAACTTGCTAGGTTCTCTCAGACATGCAGGTTTCCTCACGATGTTTTCCTTCACCGTATTCGATCAATGATAGTTATTATTACGTTCCTATTTCGTTGCACACATACTCAATTAAAACCAGAAACTGTACAGAAAATCGCACACAAATTGTAATATTTACGGTAATTTAAAAAAATAATGATAAAAAACGCAGTTCTTCTAAGAATAATTATTTAGAACAAATTTGTCTTCATCTCTCTTATCACATCCAAAAGCACTCTCTTCGTTACAACAACATAAAACATTATTTCATTTATTGTTCATAAATTAAGTTTTCGAGACGTTATTCAATTAATGTTTGGTCAAATTAATATCATAAATATATGTAAATTGAAATTAGGTTGAGTCAAAACGTATTAAAATATTGCACTTTCAAAACCTCTCTTACTTATTATGTATATTTAATAATATCTCCTATTTTGTTAGATCGGAGTATATTTTTTTTTAATATAAGTTAATATATATTTTTTTTAGTTTTAATTTCTACGCGTATTGCCGCGTCTACAGTTAATAAATTTAATTTATTCGATGAGATTATATTGCATTATTTCTTAAATATTTTTCATTAAAATATCTGACTAAAACTATTTAAGATCAGCTAAAGTCTCATACGTTTTTCTGTTCCGTGTGATGAAAGATTTCACGCCGGTTTTCGGATCTAGATTAGCCATTCCGAGATTGTGCGTTTCTTTGAGTAGGTTGGCAAAATTTTGGTATGTCACCATAGAATCTAGCTTATTGATGTTTATTTTCAAAGTGGGTTTCTTATGTTTAACAGTTTTGGTGTGCCACACAAGTACCTTAGTGCAATTAGAAGCTAGAGGTTCTATGTCTTCTATTTTCAGATCCAAACTAACAAGGAACCTGTCCTCCTCGTGTCCCGCTATGAAGGGCATATTTGCTGTATCTTTCAAAAAGTCAATGTTAACAGCGAAGCCCGCCATATCGACGGGGAACGTTCTGGAACCAGGCCACGAATCGAAGAAACCGACAACCTGAAATTTTTATAAAAATTCGTTAAGTTGACTTCATATAGGAGGTACTCCATTTAGATGTGTATTTTTGTGTACGTGGTACGCGCATGTACTCTCATCGCCAATTGTTTGAACTAAACATGTTTTCATGTTATTTTACCTTAAACCGTATGGTGGAAACAATTACTTGTCTTTTTAGTTAAAAAACATTTACTTCGTGTTTATTGACTAGCCTAAGAATTCTTAGATTTTATGACGCGTGCGAAAATATAATATATATATATAATATATATATATATATATATATATATATATATATATATATATATATATATATAATATATATATATATATATATATATATATATATATATGTATATGTATATATAAACGTGCGAAAGTAAAATCTAACGGTCTATTCAGCTATAAGCGGTAATACAAATTACCAGAAGCCATTCAAAATTATCATCTTCTGTCGATGAAACTAGGTTTAATACTGCAGTACCCAATGGTACGTGCAATAATTTATAACATTTATTTTTTTCAAAAACAAGTCGCGTTTCCCGTTATATACTTTTATTCAAAATCTAATTTTATAACAGGAATACATTAAAAAAGGTCAAATAATAAAAAATTAAATCAGTTCCCTTTGAGCATTTTTGGTTTCCTTATTTAGTTGGAATTCGATATCCACACCCGCTTGAAAAATACACTTACCTATAATATGCATCCAATGATGCAATCATCATGTATATATTCAATATTTATAGTATCAAAATATTTTATTCAACATTAAAATATTACAAGTTTTATTGTTTAGTAGTTTACCAACTCGGAAAGACATTTTTCCGAATAAACTAGATCTGTGGCAGGACAACGTGTATCTACTTTCCTACACGGCCTATTGGATGTTCTTGTTTTTCCCCTTCGCCCCTTTTTCTGCACTTCTCTTTTTGTCCCGCTTTATAACACTCTCTCCCACTATCATGAGTTGATTGAGAAATAAATCCACCTTTGAGCGCATCATTTTCCATCATTCTATTAATATTTTTCACTTCAAGAAATAATATATACATTTACCATGTACAGGAACCATCAATAGTGACGCAATAACCAATTAGATCATCAAGAGATAGTTAAGAATATATCGCAAGCTATACCTTTCCATCTTTAACTATTGGAGCTGAAACGCCATAATCCCCGATGAGACCGACTGGAAACATCGATACTTTCTTCGTATTCCGTATCTCCTCGAAGAGTTGGAGGTCGACGGTGTTATCATCATCACCGAAGTATAGCACACCGTCCACAACATTCTCTTGGAGCCAGTGTAAGGCGGCTCGCCTATTCGCTACTCCTCGGGGGAAGTTCGAGCTTTTGTATATAAAGGGTTTGGGACTCGATATATGAGTGAACGGTAGGCCAGTCCGCCTGTAATTGAAATAATTATAAATCAGATTGAGTAAATATACCGACTATCAGTTTTTCTACCTTTTTTCTTATAAATTAGTTCAGTATTGGGCAAAATATCGCGGAACATACATTAAAAAAAAACATATATACTCTCGAATTGAGTACTTCTACCTTTTATTATTTGGCCAATGAATCTTAGCTGTTCAAAATCCATTTATTGCATAACTTAAAAAACAGACAAAAATCCAAACACGAACTTAAAACTATTGGATTTCCTTTATATCCCGAACAACTTACTTTTACTTATAAAAGTTATAAAAAGATCAAAAGAGCAAGCAACCTACCTAAGAACACTTAATACTTGATCAGAACAAATAGGCTGATCATCAGCCACGATCCAATGCAGCCTTGAAACATGCATTAATGTGTGTGCCAGTCTTGTGATCTCAGGTATCTGTTCTGGTCGAGGATATGTTGGGGTTATGTAGTATATCATCTTCAAGTTTGTGTTGTTGCTTATGTGCACTCTGTCATCGTTAAAGTTGACACTACAAAGCTTGTTCTTTACAGTAAGTGGTATACTTTTGTCTGTTTCCAAGCTGGAATGTAGAATTTTTTTAATAAGTAGATATGAATACTATGCTACGCAACATCTTCTATTCTCAAATATTGCCGTGTCTCAGGGTAAAAGTTTCCACCAGTGAGTGTTGCCAGTGATGACATACTGCACAGACACTAGGCCGCTCACGATCGGCTTTATATAAGAGCTCAATTCTCAGGCTCACACAGAGTAATGGAAAGAGCCAAGTTCAGTTAAAAAGTATTACTGTCAAAGAAATTCTCTATAACAGCCCGGAGTTGGGGAGTTGGCGGTGTTTCACCTCCGTGCCTCGGAGAGCACTTAAAGCCGTCGATCCTGAGCCTTAACTCTCACCGGTCGTGTTGAAGTATCATCCCATTGGACTGTAGAGTAAAAGGAATAGATAGTGCACTTGTGTCTACGCGTAGACTTATGCCCTATAATATCTCCTGCGCACTTGGCCAGTTTCAGTGAGATTAGCCGCCATGGCCGAAATCGGTCAGGAGGTCATTATTATTTAGGTAGAGGGCTATACTCGGAGTTTCCATGCGAGATTGAATGAGAAATGAGGAAGAAGGACCAAGCTTACGGACATAGCCCACCGAATCACCAAGCTTAAGCAGTGAGCAGCGCACATCGCATTGTGGACAGGCGTCCTACAAGGTAAGTCTACTAAACCCACTGAATGGGGAGACCAGCAGTCGCGGAAATCTTTAGGGGAGACCTATGTCCAACAGCTGAAACACAGCTGAGAGGAGATATGAATTTAGTTTTTTGACAATAGTCAAAAAATTGCAAGTTAATGAATAATATATTGTTATGTTCTATGAGTTTGGGGATCGGATATTAAAGCACGTTTTTTGCATGCTCAATGCTTTAGAGTCGCGCTATGGTGACAGCCACCTGGGACACGTACACAGTGCCCAGAATAAAGATCCTACTTAAAGAGCCTATGAATCCCTGCAGCAGTGGTCCGTTGTTTTATTTAAAGTTTTAACACTATAGAAATACTTTTAAGTTATAATATAAATTGTCATGTTTCTTATGAGATATACCAAAAAGAGTTATCTGTGCTCAACCTAATATATATATCACTAATATTTAAATAACTAACAATACTAATTTTATAACATAACAAATAACTTGTAGTGACAATATATCCATTATGTCAGAATATAATAATAATATAAAGTTCAAATATAGATGTCCATGAAATATTTATCACATTTGTGGTGGCTACACAAAACATTTGCATTTTAAAATGGAAACTAATAATTGACATATTACTTAAACAAAGCATAGAAATACGTAGATCATTCCAAGCTGCATTATTTCATTAAAAATGCAATCTTATTATGGCACAAGTATTTTTACCTGCTTAAGCTATAAACAAATTTATTAATATATAATAAGAACTTAAAATAAATATATAACATGTATATTACCTAAATATTCCTATATTACTCCAGGTAAACAGCAACCACATACCACTCAAAATAAAAGCCATTGCGAATATTTTTTTTAAATATTTAAGAGGATTCATTTTAATGTAAAAACATTTTCTTTAATCTTATTAAAATATAGTTATCCGTGTAATAATAAAATTTTGTTTTTCCGCACTTAAATATAGTAGTATAATATTATCTAAATATTTTTTTCAATATACAGCAAACCAGGGATGAATAACTAAGCAGTAAGCAGAAAACCATCTGACAGAAAACAAATGACATTTTTAAAATGCCTAAAGTTGACCATAGATTAAATAAATAATACAATGTAGAGTATCTATGAAAAACTGCACAGAATATTACAGGGCACTATGTAGAGGTTAATTAGAATATTACTTATCTGTATCAAGAATTCATTTTTTTTTATTTATAATAATTTGTACTTTTTTTACATTTATCTAATAAGCATAATAAAGAAACATTTTTTTATATTTTAATAATTTTATAAAACACTAAGTACTCATAATATAACTATGTTTCCAATAATATACCTTTTATTTTAAATTTCGTTTTTTTTTCGTAAAAATATTTTTTGTTCAGGACTACAATCTTATTCTTTGTAAATCTCTATAATTAGGATGTAAAGTCAAAGAATAATTTAAGCTTTTACTGAAGATATCTACACAATTTTTTTTTTTCTATGGAACTATAAAAGAATCGAAGGAATTCAGACGTATCAATCAAGCTACGAGTATGGTTTATTTGTTTATTTATATTGATTCATTTATTTGTGATACTAATTAAATCTTGTATAAGCACCGCCTATATGTATGATTTTATTATATAAAAACATAGTTTAATAATGAAACTTTTAATATATGTATTTCTTTTATCGTAAATACAGTTTACTTGATTTTAAAAAATTTGTTAAACAAACAGAAAAAATTTTTGTAATGTTGATGATTACTAATTAATTGTTTGATTTCAATAACATGGAAAAATCAAAATATTATTTAATTTTTCAATTACATTTTCTAATTTTATAATACATTAAAGTTGTTTAGACATTTACATAGCATTGAAAAAATATTAATTCTGTTTTATTTTATAATAACTATTTGTAAAATATAACATTTTTACAAAGTTGATACGATTTTGGAATTTATATATTACATAAATGCATGTAAGATATATGTACTTCCGTGGAACAGTTGCTCAATTAATTATTTATTTGAATATAAAGTTTGTCTTATAGATTTTACTTAGTAAAGTTTTAAATAATAAATATTAAGAGTAATTTCAAAAATATTTTGCCATGCGTTTCTTAACTAATTTATAAAAGAAAGTAATAAAAAATCAATACTCATGAGACATGCGTGAGAAAATTTCGGGATATTTGGTGAAATGGTGTCTTCGATCGTTTCGAATTATGTCGTTCTAAAATACTAAATATTTTCATCAAAAGAAAGGTTAATATCGAGATATATTTATTCATTTAACTCCGAAATATATCAATTGATTTGTTTTTTCTTATATATTATGTTGGTCGTATTGATTCGGTTGTCAACAACTTCAGAGTGGAGGTGCGATAGTGATTGCGCGTAGTGTTATTGTTTTGTGGAAAAAATTGTGAAACTTAACTAAATTCGATACCTTTTTTACCATATTTCCTCACAGTTCATATCTTTGTTCTTATATATTTATTTTCTATGTGGAATATGTCAGTCTTCAGCTTGGTAAGTAATAAAATTATGCTACATCAACACAGCACAGGGCGGTACGATCGTAAAGAAATTGACAGCATTTCATGTAGAAATTAGTGTTTTATCACTAAAAACCATAATTTTTTAGAGTATGTTGCAATAAAAATACTTATTTAATATAACTTAAGTGAGACATTCTACATAGAAGAGTATTTCGACAATCTCGGATATGCATCCTCCATATTTTACTGCTACGTGCATGGTACCAACTACATAATATAAGTACCTATAGCGGATAGCTTTTCATTGAAATCTGATGGTTTTTATTATACATTACGTGAAAATAAGCTTATTTAATCAAATTTTGATAATAATAATTCTCTGAGTCGTTATTTTTGTACAATCGGGACGGCCGTATTTAATTCGTACTTGTTAGTAATGGTTAACACGAAGTAGGTACATATAGATGGCCAATTATTCTTCACATCCCAAAAATTTCTCTATTTCTTCGTATGTATTATATCACTTGCTTATAACATTACTTTTCTATTATAAAATGCAAAGTCGTTATAAATGACAATAAATCTTTTGGTATAAGTTCAAAAAATAATTTTAACCCTTAGAGTCAAAAAATTGGGAATATTTTCCTGCTCAAAGTAGGATATTTTAAAAATAAATCTTGATAAACAAATGAAACGTTTTATAATATTTCAATAAAATAACATCTATCTTATATATACCTGTATATATAAAAATAGATAATTATAAAGATTATTATTAAAGAAATATATATCAAATTAAGGCAGTATGTTTAAATTAAAAAATGAATTTTATAATATTTTATTGCATTAACATTGCTGCTTCACTTTGTATTCACATTAATTCACAACATTAAGCTGACATGAAAAGTGTGTGACCTACTTCAATATAATGCTGATTGTCACATAAGAAACTTACAAAACTAGTTTCACAAAAATAATAAGAAATTATACATAAATATTGTAACTAACAATGAACAAAAATAATTCAAAATTTAGCTAAAACATAATATACAAGTAGTTGAGTCCTGAAAATTTTGATAAAAGCACAAGCAACAAATTCCCTTAATTTATTTTTCATCAAATTTACTTTAATTTGATGTCATCTACACATCCTAGATTCTTATCATCTCACAAATGTATGTGCATCACCTTATGTCTATCTCGCACATTCAAAATGTGGATTCACTGGGTTCGGGTAGAGCCGTGTCTTGAAATACCTTAGAGGCCTGCAACACTTTCGCCACTTCTCTTATGTTGCAGATTTTTATGAGCCACTTACCATCAGGTGGATAGATTACTCGCAAGCCCATTTTACTAAGAAAAGCTAATATTCATCTAAACACTTGTTCAAATGGTGAAAAATCCTTACAGCTGATCAGAAAGGAATTAATATATTACATATTATGTTCAAAAAAAATTATACAGGGTGGATTTTTGAGACGGGACAGTAAGGGCAGGTACCTTAAATACTATAGTTACAGGAAAACGTTCCTAGGAGACCATCCATAACTTTTTGAGATATTTTGAACTGCATTCATAGATTTTGGAAAAAATGTACAGTCAGTGAGAAAAATGCTAAAATACGAAAAAAAATTTTTTCATGTCAATCGATCCTATTTCATGTAAGGATCAAAAGACTCTATGGAACCATTTAAGGTTTGAGTACTAGAAATGACAGAAATCGCCAAAATCTTTTCCCATACATTTTGTATGGAAAAACGTTTAATCAACTCGAAATATTCTTTGTTGCCAAACGGTTCTATTTTTTAAAGTGATCAAAAGACTCTTTGAGGCCAACTGAAGTTTGAGTACAGAAACTACGCTAAGTCACAAGACCGGGTTTACAAGCAGGCATTTTATGCAGCGGGTATAAGATAATTTTTTTAGTTTTTGTTAAGCCAATCTCGTGGCATACTGTATCTAGAAGCAAAAGCACCTACCTAAGTAGAAAATCATAGTTGCATCCATAATCTTTTACAACATAAGAACTACAAAATAAAATTAAATCAATTAAACATGTATTTTAACACAAACGTAAATAGGTAACATTTAGGTGATCTACAAAATAAATTGCTTAAAATGGATATCGTGTTTAAAAATACACATTTAGTTGATATAATTTTATTTTATTTTTATTTGTCGATTCAATTATGATTTTCTACTTAGGTAGGTACTTTTGCTTCTAGGTACAGTATGCCACGAGATTGGCTTAACAAAAACTAAAAAAATTATCTTGTGACCGCTGCATAAAATGCCTGCTTGTAAACCCGGTCTTGTGACTTACCGTAGTTTCTGTACTCAAACTTCAGTTGGCCTCAAAGAGTCTTTTGATCACATTAAAAAATAGGACCGTTTGGCAACAAAGAATATTTCGAGTTGATTAAACGTTTTTCCATACAAAATGTATGGGAAAAGATTTTGGCGAATTTTGTCATTTCTAGTACTCAAACCTTAAATGGTTCCATAGAGTCTTTTGATCCTTACATGAAATAGGATCGATTGACATGAAAAAAAAATTTTTCGTATTTTAGCATTTTTCTCGCTGACTGTACATTTTTTCCAAAATCTGTGAATGCAGTTCAGAATATCTCGAAAAGTTATGGATGGTCTCCTAGGAACGTTTTCCTGTAACTATAGTATTTAAGGTACCTGCCCTTACTGTCCCATCTCAAAAATCCATCCTGTATAGCAATGTCATATTAAGTCTATTTTCTGTTTTGATTATTAAATATTTCCAATAATGTATGTTAACAATTTTTAATTTAGAATTTGCTCTTGACTTTAATCTTTTGTATACATGACAGTTGCCTGTGGTCACCGGAAGACTAAATGAATGATATTCACATTATCCAAACATTTGCCACACAAAAAGAAGCATTCACATCATGCTGAGCATTTTCTAAGCTATTAAGCAATAGCTTAATAGCACTTCCGTATCAGCATTTCCTTTTTTTTAATTTATCATTTCATTCATATTTTCGAGTACCAGCAGTTTGCTTTGGAATATCCAGGCTATTGACAAGATGTTGATTTTGCCTACTGTATACACAGTATATTATTTAGAACATAATTATTTCATCTCTAAATTTGATAAGTGTGGTAGTGTTGAGATACAGTCTACAATAAAATGCATCAAATTGGTGGTAATATAAGGTTTTTTGTACGCATCAGGATTAATCATCACTTTAAAATACTTTCTTGTTAAAAATTAGTTAGAAAAAATACAATGTTGGAGGGCTATTTTCTAACCTGTTTCTAAAATATTGAAAGTAACTTGAGCTGACAGTAGGTATATTAAACTTTTATCGGAATTTATATTTAAATAAAGGCATTTAATTTTATGAAACTGAAGTAATCTTATGTTTTAGACTTCAGTCCTTTAGATATATTTTTTACTTAAAAGTTCTGATGAAATATAAAAAAATGAGTAGTTACAACTTTTCATCAATACATATAATAAAATTGTAACCAGGCCGAATCTGTATATAAAATACTTTTTGGAAAATCTTATTGAAATAGAATTATTATTATTGATACAGAGGCCGAATCTATAATTTTTAGAATTTTTGTCTGTCTGTCTGTCTGTTACCGCATCACGAGAAAATAACTGGACAGATTTTGATGAAATTCGGTATGATGATAACTGGTTATCAGGGTCAACATATAGGATACTTTTTACTGCGGGAAAATATCTCATCTCTGAGAAATTTATACTAAACGTTAAAACGTAAGTAGGGACAAATCCGAGCGGAGCGAGGGTTAGTTGCTAGTATATAATATAATTAACATTATTAATCAATTTCAAAAAATATAATATTACATTAATTTTTTTTTATGGATATTATAATTTTACAAGCAGTTCAGAAAGAAAAGCTGAACTGAAGCTGAAATCTTGAACTGAACTGGTGAAAGAAAGTAGAACTAAAATATTATTTTTTCTTTTTTAAATAAAATTATAAATTGCAAAAAAAATTATATTAAAATTATAAATTGATCACCTCCTTGATCGAATCATTGTCATCATATCTTCTATAAAATCGTTTCTTGTAAGAAATCTTTAGCTTAGAAAAATTCTTTAGGTATAATTTGAAATATATTCAATAACTAACTTGGTACATTTTAACGGTTGATATAGATTTCTCAGAGATGAGATATTTTCTTGGAGTAAAATGTATCCTAAATTTTCACCTGGATAATAAGTTGGGACAGACAAAACTTCTAAAAATTATAGATCCAACCTTAGTATTGATTTTCCAATATTTAATGTATAGATTACTCAGTTGGGATTTTATTATATGTATAGAAGAATAGAACTTCAACATAATTGAATCGGTCATTTCAAAAACTTCAAATGTCACTCACTTAGAATTTTTCAGAAATCAATAAAAACTGTATCATACACAAACAAATGAGTTTTAAAGGACTTTTTTAAGTTTAATTTAGTATTTGAGTGGTAAAAAATTAAAATGGCGAATAACCTTTACAGTTTATTAATAGAAATAATGAAAAAAACCTGAAAGACAGTTCTTGACTTATGTTGTTTTAGCGAAAAAAAGGGTTAGTGGTATATAATGTATCCAAAATAATCGTAGTAATCATATTTTTTATTGCTTATAATTGAGAATTACACTTAAAAATAATCTTATTAACATTTTACATGTATTAATTTGTCCTGTTTTAATATCTTTATGGTACATAGTCATATTCTCCATCATTCTCATCTGGATTATCTTCAACATTTGCAGTTGGCGAGTTAAAAATGTTGATATAAAATGGCGTATGCTCTTCCAGAATGCTATCTTGAACTTGTTTTAAATCGTCTACATTTTTTTTTTATTGATGGGCACTTTCAAATCATAGGCTTTGGTAGATGGAAGTGAAGCAGTAGTTGTTATTTTTTTTATTAATGAGAATTAATGATTAATCAATCCATCAATATATTCCTCATATATGTTGTTTATGCAATAAACGTCTTTCACGCGGTATTATTGAAAGAGACAGGAATGTATCGACTTAAGTGGTTTTCACCCAGAATAGGCATCTCCCTTTAAGGAACCATTTTCAGCCAAAAAAAGTATGTTGGAAAAAATGTGACTTAAGAGGTTTTTGAAATGACCGATTCAACTTATCTATTTACTTTATATGTTTATAAAAATAAAAGTGGAATATTTATGTATGGTTTTAAATTGTCTAATTATACCAGCATATGTCTGAACCAACTTACTAAGTTAAAAGGCTTCCATGGGATAATAGAAAAACGAGTCAAATTTTGACAGAACATTCATTTGCAGGTAGATTGCTTGACCGAAAGTGAAATGGCTGTATTTTATGGAGAATATAAATGTTTCTTGGAAAATACAAATTATTCAAACTGGATTGTAACTCATTGAAGTTGTAATGAAATGGGGTGTACCAAATTGGAAATGGATCGATAATTTAAAATAAAAATGTTCTTATGTCTAATGCCATCATATAAACTAGCAGTTCCCAATTTCTTTAGCCATGGAACCCTAATTGATCATAATTTTTTAATGGATCCCTGATTTTGATAATAGCTAAACTGATTGTGTTGTAGTTATAATACTTTCTTGTTTGACTTGAAAGAATAAATCATAAATGAAAAAAATATATATATATTTATAATAATACCAAAAATATAACCTACTAGCAGAACCCGCGGCTTCGCTCGCGCTAAGATTACAAAAAAAACTTTTTGGCTTTAGCCTATTAATGATAATTTGATGGCTGTGATGTTTTTCAAATATGTATGAATGTGAATGAGTATGATTATGACTCGCGCATCGAGGGTTAAGAATATTGTGCTGTTTTTACTAACATACTTTTTTGTAGTTTTAGCGCGAGCGAATCCGTGGATTCTGCTAGTTGTTAAATAAAACTAAAAACGTATAACTACCCAAAACTAAAAAGTTTTGAAGCCAGTTTTTTTTTAAGATGTTTGCATTTTGCATTTCATTATTTGCATGTTTATGCAATTTTTATTAGGGAATATGTCCATACAAACGTACTAACCCTTCAAAACAAAAATAAATAAATTGCCACCCCTTTTTTCGTCTAAAGGGTGGAATTTTGAAATACATGTTTGTAGTTTGTTTATCAGTTCAATCAAGAAATACAAATAGTAAATGTCAAGCAGATCAGACCATTTTTTTTTTAATTTTATACTAATGTTTCCACCGTTTCTCCCGTTTGGGGTTGAATTTCCAAAAAACTATGAATTATGTACGTATTATTTATTTTTGCTGAGAAGCTTTAATATTAATTTTCATGCTTCTTACTCCAAAAGTGACGGATTCCCCATATAAACTTTAAAACCCCATTTCACCCTCTTAGGGGTCAGATTTTTAACAGCGCTGAAATACGTATTATTTATTTCTAACCAGAAGCTTATCTATGAAATTTCATGCTTCTTAGTTCAAAAATGACGGACTCTCCATATAAATTTACAACACCTATTTCAAAAACAAAAACGCTGAAATACATATTTCTAGTAAATCTTGAAAACTTCAATATTTAAGGTACTTTTCCTCCATGTCCCATCGATTTGTACCACTTTGCATATATAGATTTAATGTGATTAATGAATTTTTTACGTATTTATTTATAAGTGCAATAAAATTAGGCTTCATGTCTGACAACGTTTTATTTAACTCTCGGACGGAACTTGGAACCCCTATGTGACCCTTCCAGGGAACCCTATGGTTCCGCGGACGTACATTTGGGAAACGCAGTTATAGACGTAATTGTTTGTACGTAATTTTATAAAATTCTCCCATTTGCACAGATTTAATCGAACTCGATATACCTATAGTATAGTTTGCGAATATCTCAATTTTAATAACGCAATATATGTATGTATAAAATTGCAACATATAGACTTATAGTTGTTTTTAGTTGAGCTGGCACATTTCAGTGTTTGTTAACTTCTAAAAATGCACATGTTACACTTACTTCCCCATTTTTATCCGTCTTTATCTTTACAGATAAATAAAATCGAAGTGTCTGTTTTTAATATTATAATAACCGCTTTTTACTAAATGCATATGGATGTATACAGTACATATACGAAAACAACATTTTTTACAATTTTTTGTCTGCCTGTCTGTCTGTTTGTTCCGGCTAATCTCTGAAATGGCTGGACCGATTTTGCCGGGACTTTCACTGGCAGATAGCTGATGTAATAAGGAGTAATTTAGGCTATTTTTATTTTAGAAAAAAAAATAGGGTCCCACCAAAAAAAAAAATTAAACCAATTTAATTAATTTTGTTTTGGGAAGCAACCTAGGGACGAACCCGAGCGAAGCGAGGGTTAGTCGCTAGTATATAATATAATGGTAAATACATATAAAATATTTAAAGCGATTTTTATTCAAAAAACTAGGTTTGATTAGTCCCTAGCTGTTCAATATGAACTGCTATTTAATTTTACATTACACAAATATAAAATGTGATATTATAGAATCCTTGGTGTGAGCGCTCTACGAAGACAAAGCTGCGAATTTTGTTATATTTTATTTAAATAGAGTCATGAATATCGATAATATATCGATGGATAAACACCTACAATACTTTTGTGTCATAGGCGTTTTTGAGGGGTTTTGATACGACACATAGATAAGCAAACTTATTATGCATTCAAACACTACAGACAGACGGACAGAGAGGCAGACTACAGCATAAAGGCCAGAGTGCCAAGAATTATGTTGCAACCTCTTTCACATCGGTAGGCTAATAATGTTCAAGACGTTAAAAATAAGTCAAAATTTTAATAGAACCATTATAATATTGGTTGTTTTTCAATTTTTTTTATAAGTGCATCTCAATTTATTAACCGACTTCAAAAAAAAGGAGGTTATCAATTCGATACGTATGTATCTAATATTATTGGAACCGCAAAATATTCACATGATGATAATCTGTTAGGGCTTAAAAACAAATATAAAAAAAATATAGGTGTATGTGTATGTTTGTCCACGCATTTCGCTGCAACTAGTAATTGGATCGTGATCATTCTTTTTATATTTTCCTTCATTTATTTCAACTTAGGGAACAGTAAGGATTTCAGCAAAATCGGTTCAGTAGTTTTCAATGACACGGACTAAAACATAACTAAAACTGAAATATTTTTCGTAATTATTACTCCTTATTACAGATAAAAAAAACCGACTTCAAAAAAAAAACATGCTAAAAAGTAAAAAACATAACTGAACGGGGATTTTCATTTACTATAGAACTACATAATCAGATATTTTCGAAGTCGTGTTTTATGATCGGTGAAACGATGTAGAAGTTATATGCTGCAGCGTCATGTAGTGGCGAGTTACAGCGAGATGGATAGCACGAAATCCTTCTCCATAAAAAACTTGTACGTTTTAATATTACAGACCAAAACGGTAAGAAATTTTCGGACATTTATATAGATATGTAGTTTGCATTATTTTTGTGGACAAAGCAAAATAGTAGACGGAAGATATATAGGTAGGCAAAATAGATGAGAACGTCTATATCGCACACTGCAATTTTGTAGGGGGTAATTTAAATAAAACTAAGAATTCTTAGTAACTAAGATAAAAATAATAAACATGTCGGAATCTATAAAGGAATTTTCATGTACATCGCAAATGAATACCATTTTTTCCATGCTCATTAAGCTTCCCAGCAAGAAATGTTTATTTTCTTAAACTTTTCATTTACGAATTTAAGCTTTGACTCGAATACTTAATTATTATTAACTATTTTACAAATCGTGTCAAAATATTCATCTTTTTCTCGCAATTAAATCTATACAAATAAAAATGAATCACCGAAATGCATATACGCGCATAACTTCCGATCGACTGCACCAAATTGGATAATTCTTTTTTTGTTTGTTATTATCAGGACAAGCTTCGTATAGAATAAAATTAAAAGAAAAACATTTTTTACTAAAATAAGACTTTTTTAAATCTTGATATGAAAAGTGAGTGAACAAAATAGTTTTTATCCCGGAAATCATCCCTTAAGGGGGTGAGAATGGGGATGAAAGTTTGTATGGGGAAGCAAGCTAGGGACGAACCCGAGCGAAGCGAGGATGAGTCGCTAGTTTTCTAATAAGTATAACATATTATAAAGACAAAATTTTCATCAAACGTGAAATTACTTTTCATAACCTACATAGAGTTAAGTAGGTATCTTTCCATGTATTTTATTACTGTTTTAGCATCTATTTTACTTGTTGTTCAGTTTTGTGGATCAGTATATACATAAATATTAAGATATTACCTAATATATAATTTTTCTTTTATTAACTCACGTAACCTTTAACATTTACTACGAAATCTTATATTTACTTTAGGTAATTTCTTTTGTCTTTATTATAACTTGATTCATGGTCACATTACACGCTGGTTACTCCAGTATCAATGAAGATGTGTCAGTAACATTATTGAATGAATGTCGTGCAGTTGACCCGAGGCAGACTGTTGACAATTGATTAATGATGATTTGATTTAAAAGTGATATCCTACCTTCTGTGCTTTAAAAACCATTATGGATATTATTTCTTGATTTTCTCTATGCAAAAAGTTTAAGTGCCAATTGAACTCATACGTGGATCTCGGTGAGGCTAAAATGGAACTTATATTGTAACTCTTTTATAATATTTATGTATTTTCATGGTTTTACTTTGTGTTTGATTTTTTATTACTTTATGTAATGTAATGTTATATCGCAACAACGTACATCATTCATTCATATCTCGGCAAATTGTAAGGTGCAAGTCGGTAAAACGCAATCAACTTCTAAATAACTTTGATATCACACATTATTAATTTACATCATAGATATACTCGTATACATTATAAAAAAAAATGGGTGTGTGTAACCTTTACGCGCGGTTGAAGTAAAACTTTTTTGGGCAAATATCGCAATTAAATTAAAACAAATCAATAATTAAATAAGACATATTACGCATATTACTATACAGGATGGATTTTTGAGACGGGACAGTAAGGGCAGGTACCTTAAATACTATAGTTACAGGAAAACGCTCCTAGGAGACCATCCATAACTTTTTGAGATATTCTGAACTGCATTCACAGATTTTGGAAAAAATGTACAGTCAGCGAGAAAAATGCTAAAATTCGAAAAAATTTTTTTTCATGTCAATCGATCCTATTTCATGTAAGGATCAAAAGACTCTATGGGACCATTTAAGGTTTGAGTACTAGAAATGACAGAAATCGCCAAAATCCTTCTCCCTACATTTTGTATGGAAAAACGTTTAATCAACTCGAAATATTCTTTGTTGCCAAACGGTCCTATTTTTTAATGTGATCAAAGGACTCTTTGAGAAAATCATAATTGCATTGACAAATAAAAATAAAATAAAACTATATCAACTAAACGCGTTTTTTTGAAACATGATATCCATTTTAAGCAATTTATTTTGTAGATCACCTAAATATTACCTATTTACGTTTGTATTAAGAGTCTTTTGATTACATTAAAAAATATGACCGTTTGGCAACAAAGAATATTTCGAGTTGATTAAACGTTTTTCCATACAAAATGTATGGGAAAAGATTTTGGCGATTTCTGTCATTTCTAGTACTCAAACCTTAAATGGTCCCATAGAGTCTTTTGATCCTTACATGAAATAGGATCGATTGACATGAAAAAAATTTTTTTCGAATTTTAGCATTTTTCTCGCTGACTGTACATTTTTTCCAAAATCTGTGAATGCAGTTCAGAATATCTCAAAAAGCTATGAATGGTCTCCTAGGAGCGTTTTCCTATAACTATCGTATTTAAGGTACCTGCCCTTACTGTCCCGTCTCAAAAATCCACCCTGTATATTCTAACACGGAAAGAATATAATATATTATATTTGTCAGACAATAACAATGGTTACCATGGCAACAATTAGTCATAATAGCTCTTATTAATAATTAATTTATGCACTTTCATCCCACAGCAATAAATATTCATTTTTATATAACTTAAGTTTTTTTTTACCAAGTTTAAAAGTTATTTAACACATATTACATACATATTATTCAGTATTATTTTTCACTTCCTGTGTAATGTATTCTATCCCATTCTCTCGCCGGCTTAATCCTATACTATATTTGTGTTTGTCTCTTTCTCGTGTCGCGTTTCCGTTTCATCGAGTTTAAAATCACAACGATTCTAAAGAAGAGTTTCACTTCAAAGTAAAGGTTTGAAAAGGTTTGAATACTTGATTATTTAAAAAAAATTTGAAATAACAATATTTGAATTACATTTGTACGATAATACAAAATAATATTTGACTATTACAATAAGAAACAATTATCTTGAGGTATATTATGCAATGACTTCGAAATGTAGAATAGATTTGACGATTGTATTTTGAACATTTTTGAACTACACTAGTAATAATAAACTCCGTTATTTCCGTTTACGCTTTTAAACATTATATATTTAATAACTTGTACAATAATAATAAAAATAGAAACTTGTTGACAGAAAAGCTCTTTGCTACTTCAATGAAACAAAATACATTTCTTTTTGTGATTTTTAAAATACATTATTCGTGGCGTATATGTTTTTTTCTATTTTCACAGTTCGGTATCGTCTAGTATGTTTTAAGAAATAATAATTCTCTATATCCATTTCAATAAAAAAAAATTGTCTCTAAAAGTATGACATAAGGATTTTTAAAGGGAGTTGGTTAAATATAAAATTCCTTCTATCAAATATGTATAACGAGGGCGTCGAGTGTGTAGCGTTTCCTCTCAGTCAAATTATCTGGCTTAAAGGGTCATTGGTTTGGCAGATCAGTTGCAAAGTTACTTTATAGTTTTACTGGCTAATGCCTGTGTTTTCGTGCTTGTGGCGGTTTAGCTAAATGCAAAAAATAAAAATATCATAAGCCATAATCATTGTAATTATTTTCAAATCCAATTGGAAATATATTTATACGTGGAACTTTTTAATTAACATTTAGACCCTCTAACATCATCAAGACACGCGGTAGCGTATTCAGCCAACTACAAGCCAAAAGAAACTGGCGACGCAGCACCGTGTGTATATTTTACACGAACCGTTTGAAGCCATTTTTCACGTCATAATAACTCAAAATATATTTAACATAAACTCATGAAATTTGGTTCATTTATTTAATCCCCTTAGATTAGAAATGATTATCGAGATATTTACGTCTAAAAATCGGCATTTTTATCACTGACTGACATATAATAGTAAAACCTAATCCACTTCTAGATGACCTAGAAAGTTGAAAATTGGTGTCCAGATGGGTAATCGCGTGCATACAAAGGGAAAAATCCGAAAACAGTTTTTTTTTAAATTTAAAAAAAAAAAATTATTAACATCTTGCGCCTTCCAAAACTGTAGCAATAGCTTTACACCTAGTGCCTTTTGAGATATAATAGCAATAACAATCATAGTAACAGCAAAAACTTTTTCTTTCTCAGGAGAAAAGGTTCCATGATGGTTAAATAACATTTTCCTATTCCGCCTTATCCACTAACGAGTAGTAGCAAAATTATGAAAAAAAAAGATTGAATTTACATGTCACTTTGGAATTATGAATATTAATAATAGTTTCTTTACAAAAAGTCATGATATCCCATCAAAATCATAAATGTGAAAATGGGAGCCAAGTTCAATATTAAGAATATGTTAGTTAATCTGTGCTAATATTTATAAATGTGAAAGGTTACATGGATATTTAGTAGTTTGTTACTCAATCACATTAGAACGGCATTGAGTTGGATAACATTTCGCACAGAGATAGGTTATAGTCTGGAATATCACATAGGCTACTTTTTATCCTGGAAAAATTTACGGTTCCTGTGGGATAGATTCAGTGTTTCTAGAGGCGTTATAGGGTGATAGGGAGGGTGAGTCGCTAGTGTCTAATATAACTAAAAATAATATTTAGGCTTGTTTCATGATTTTTAAACAAATTGCCTAAAATCCTCCTCTTGAGATAAAATATTACAAATAAGGTAATTTTTATGAAAGTTACATAACAACGTATCCTGTGAGATGAGCACTGATTTTATACTAGCGACATGCTTATGCTTCGCTCATATCCTAATTACGCGCTCGTCCTTTACCCCACTAGATGTACCGGTATTATAAGTAACATATTTTGTCGCTATAAGGGCCATAAATCCCTCTTGAATTTAAAAATCAGCCCGATCTGTTATACTGTTGCGTGATGTAAGTCTTGTGACACCTGACAAAGGGCAGGTCACACATCGAACTGCAATAATATCACCTCAAGTAGGTGATGCAGATGTGATACTACGGTTTACTACACAAGTTTTATGTAATCAACCGTTTTCAACCGACTTCTTCAAAAAGGAGGAGATCTCAATTCGACTGTATATTTTTTATTTTTTTTTTGTTTTGGTGAAAACAGCATGAAAATCGGTGCAGTAGTTTTTGAGTTTATCGCGAACAGACAGACCGACAGACGTGGCGGAGGACTTTGTTTTTTAATGTGTAGTGAAAATCTTGTGTCAAGTAGACAGAATTGACATCAAGATTTTTGTTTTTAAATTTAGATTGCATCCATGACCCATGCAGTTTTTATTTGGAATGAACTTTGCGTAAATTTCAATTTGAGTCTTAAAGAAGGGATGCAATACGACCAAGTTAAGAATCATTACCTGGAAAACTTATGATATACATTGAAAATGACTAACATATACCTATCCCTTTCGAACAGTAACAATTTCCCCAGTGGCGTCTTTAATAGGCAGTTAAGTGTGTTGCTGTTTGTACAGGCAGAGATTTAATTTTTTATCTGTTTCTTTTATTCAAGTAAATTGTCATTTTTGTGTGATATTCCTAACACCGTATAAAATCAGTTATGTTTACTTTTATTGCACTTACATTAACGTGGACGTGGTTCGTCGTTCTTATTTTAATTGGTAGTGTAAGATTTTCCTCAAGTTTTTTACTTTAAACTATTTTTAACTTTAAACTTGAAAAGAATATAAAGTGGCAAAAGCAGGTCAATTTTCTATTCAACATACTTTTCCGAAACTAGACTACATCTATTTACAATATAAAATATTAATTAAAATCTAATTTTCTATTTATACATGAGTCCATACGTATTTTAATAGTGACATTGTATATTGTAGAAGCAGCAGTTATTCAATTCTCTTTTCCTTTAACTATAATTGTTCTTGAAACTGACTGAAACTGAAAATAGGATACTCAATGGGGAACCCCCAAATGTGTTTGTTAAAACACTAATTCTATTTTTATATTGTCAAAGTATTAATTCTAAATCGATTTTTATAATTCCTTTTGCAATAAATAGTTTCTAGGTAATATCAGTGTATAGTAATTACTAATTACTTTGAAAAAGATGTGGAAGTCGGTGTACTTTTTCAGTCACAACGTAGCTAATATATTAAAGCTTGTATTATCTAATGAAGTTGCTAGAAATAAAATACAGTGTATAATTTATATAAAAGTAATTAGAGACTTATATGCTTGTAATATCAATTTCTATTTAAAATATTCTACTCCTACATATTAAAAAATGTTATGAAATATGATATTAATAGAAAAACTCGAGGTAATTTCCATACAGTAGGAGACTCGCAAGCTTATGATGCCTTAATTTTTACCCGACTGCGCGACGCAGAGGAGGGTAATGTGTTTATCAGTCTATGTATGTATGTTTCTTCCTATGTGGCGTTCTAGAGACCAAAGGCGTTGCCCAATTGTCATAATTCATACGTCGTTAGATTCGTCTTGATAACGCGAGTATCATAGGCTATATAAAAATAGTTAAAAATTAAAATAGCGGATTTCAGGCGCCAATTTGGGTGTCTTTCAAAAAAAATCTTCCAAACCACTCGAGTGGGGTATCAAAATAAAGGTTTTAAGAGGCGAGTACAAAAATATTATGTATATTTTTATACTTTTTTATTTATACTTACTTATATCCTTAAAAGTAATTTAGTAATTTAGTGTAAATCAAATGTCTAATTGGCAAAAACTACAAAGTTGTAAATAAAAAATATATTATAAAAATTAAAAAAAAAATCGACTGCATTAAAGCTAACTAAAAGGATGAAAACAAGTTGACCGAGGAATATAGTATTATGCAGTCGGAGACATACACGTTTCGTCCTTGCCGATGTGAGATGTACATATGTATGTCATCGTCTGCATAATACATACTATATTCCTTCGTCAACTTGTTTTCATCTTTTTACTTACACACTTTATCTACCACTATTATTATTATTATTATACCGTGTACTAATAGTAATGCATATCCTACACGGCATGGCGTGGCGCACGGTGGCGCAGGGCATGCGGGGGAGTGGGAGTGTTTCTGTATTAATTGCTTATAACATAAAGCCAAAGAATTTGTATATTTTTGTAGTTTTAATCCGAGCGAAGCCGCGGGCTCTGCTAGTTCAATATATCGGCTAAAGATGCTTACAAATCCAACTCAAAAAACGCAAAGATATCAGCAAATGAATGCGATAGTATCATACTGAACATCACTCAGTTGGCCATATACGAATCATTTATTTTGCGTATCCAGCCACTTGTTGCAATGATTGACAGTCCCTTATTTCCTTTGTAGAAGAATGTGGTTGACTGTTTCGTTATTACATAAGTTTCAAAATACTATAACAGGGGTGGTATATTCAAATACTATCTTGCTTGTAAATTGGTAGTCTAATCGATTGGTGAATGATTTCTCACTATACGGGAGTGTTTATACTTTTGACTTTGGGGTAGCGCTTAGAAAAAGTACCCCACTTAATGTTTTTGTTTCTTCAGAAAACTTATCAATGATTACGGGTGTAGCAAATTGCGGTGGTGTAAAAATCCACTAGTGACAGAAATCTTAAAAAATTGTACTGCCTAAGAAATGGAGATGAGTAGGTAACATTTGTTTGAGCTCATCTACACAGATAATTAAAATTGGAGTGTCTGTTTGTAATATTGAAATAACCGCTTTTTACTAAACGCATATGGATGTATACCAAAACAACAAGGTACATATACCAAAACAACATTTTTTACAACTTTTGTCTGTCTGTCTGTTTGTTCCGGCTAATCTCCGAAATGGCCTTACCGATTTTGACGGGACTTTCGTTGGAAGATAGCTGATGTAATAAAGAGTAACTTAGGCTACTTTTATTTTAGAAAAAAATAGGGTCCCACGAAAAAAAATTAAAACCAAATTAATTAATTAATTTTGTTTTCGGAAGCAACCTAGGGACGAACTCGAGCGAAGCGAGGGTGAGTCGCTAGCGTATAATATGAGAGTAACTTAAACACTGCAGAGAAAGTTGTAAGGTATCTTGTGCCGCTGTACCAAGGGATATTTTGAAGAAACTCGAACTTTACAGAAATATCTATACAGGAACATACCAAGTTTATATTGCGATAGTGAGAAGAGTAAGAAAATATTACATATAATAAAGGAAATTGATAGCAGACTTTTTATAGTTTGCAGCTCATCAGTAATTATTGAATTATAAAGAATATCTGAAAAAGTTAACTTTTTGACATGAATGATTGTTTCTCATAAACGTCTAGTAAAAAGTAGACTTAAAAACGCAGAAATTAGTCGAAATTGTACAATTAACTCTATAAAAGCATGCATATATTCCTTGAGTTTCAATGACCTTGTCGATTTCGGCCACGAGACTAGCGATGTGTGCAGGAGATGGTATTATAGTCCACATTGCACAAGTATGTATGCGAGGAAACATTAGTGCATTCTTTAATCTTTACTTAGACTCTTAAACTGATGATGTAACAATAATTTGACACGACCAGTGAGTGATAAAGAACAGGACTCCAAAGCAAGGGTGGTGTAACATCACCAACTTCCGACGTATGGGTTGATTTTGAAAATTGCTTGAGAGCAGGGTATGAAATTGTCAAGATAAATATGTCTATTTATAATTATCGCAATAATTATCAAGATAATTATCAGATAATTATGCGATAATTATCAAACGGATATAAACTTAGCAATCCTTGTGTAGGTATTGGTTTTTGACTACTTGCCTATCATAATTTACGTTAGAATAAATTATACACTTTTAACAATCAAGAATTAATTTATTATTATATAGAATTAATTTTAATATATATTTTTTTTCATAATTTTGACACATACAAATATGGAAATAAAAACAGAATACATTGAACCAACTACATAGGCACTATTTAATTAAAGTGTCTGCCCACTACACCGTCTCATACCATGACCGTGCTAGAACCGTGTTTGGCAAAAAAATATTCTTTATATTGAAAAGTATGAGACTCTGCCCACTAGACAGGCACCGTCGGGTGCCGTACACGGAGCGTTAACAATTGCCGGCGAGAATATTTTGTCGGTGCCGGTACGCTCCGTGCCTGGCACGCGACGTTACCGAAACGTGAACGGTGAGCATACAGGTAAAGGAGTTTGCCCATTACACCGTCTCATACCATGACCGTGCTATGAACGTATCAGGTACGGAAACAAGCATGACACGGAATACTATGTCCACTAGACCGCAGCATCCGCGTACCATCCGCGTGTCATATCCCTTTGGTTCCCGTTTTGTCAGTCGTAGGGTTTACCTGTGTTTTCGCGCTAGGCAGCCGCTTCAATAAGAGCGAGTGAATATTTTTGCTAAGAAAATTATTTCCTATTTATTTCCTATACCTATTCGATGGCTATCAGAAAATTGTTCAACAGAGAATTAGCAATCGAACACTGCTTGACAGTAAAGCTAAGTCTAAGAGGGTATCACATGAGAAGAATTCTCAGGTCTTTCAAAGGATACCTTCCACTTCGTAACTTTCATTATATTTTAAATATAGGTGACGATGTGCTTGATGTGCTTAAACTATACGAAAACTTAACCATTTCATTACCCAAATGATCATAGAATGATATCATTAATAAAACATTGGTTTATAAACTATAAGAACCAACTAAAATTTCCAGTAAGGTTTCAAAATGTATTATTTATGTATCAAAGTGTATCAAAAAAAAAAAAGAAAACAAAAGTAAAAACTTTGTATCCGACCGGGATTCGAACCCGGATACCTGTGATTGTCAATATTGCGCCTTGGCCGCTTGACCACGATACTCTTGCCCGAGTGTACGAAATTAGTGACCATATTTTGCGTGGTATAATGCGAAAGAAAATCGCATGAAAACTCAAAAACACGCGTTTTCCCAGACATAAGACTAATCCAAATCGATTTTTCGCCCCCGAAAACCCCCACATGCCAATTTCAGTAAAATCGTTAGAGCCATTTCCGGGATCGCCGGTATATAAATAAATAAATATACAAGAATTGCTCGTTTAAAGGATTATAAGATTTATTTTCCACCGGTGGCTCTTGTATGACCATGTTTAATTACGTATATAAATATATTTTTTTTCATTATCCGTTATTTTTTTAAATAACGAAATAGTAGGGGAGCCCAAGAAGGGATTTTGGGATTTACCCAAGCGCGGCAGATTAACATAAGTGGGATACTTTGCACTCTGTTGACTATCTCCACCATTTGTAAGTCCTCTGTAATAAGGTCGCACGCCTAGGGCAGCCGATCAAAATATTAAAAAATATTTTGATAATTTATAAATACTTAAAACTGAGAGATACCGTTTATTTCTTCACTTAATTAATCATTCATTAATTGAGTGAAGACGACATATTTTTTGTAAAATTAATCTAGTGTAACTCAATAATACGTTGGGCAGAACTGTCAACTGAAAAACTGTAATTTATGTCAATCGTTGTACCTCTCAAATACTAATATTTACATGATTTTTTTTAAACTCAGGCTGAAAAGTTAAAAACTATTTGCACATTCGGATTACGGAATACAGGTAGGTATGACCTGACATTGCGAGTCGGACTCGCCCACCGAGGGTTCCGTGCAAATTTGTAGGTATATATTATAAATATATTGTATGAGCGCCCATACAACTCAGAGGACTATCTTAATTGGCGTCAACTATGTATGTATGGGGATAGCCTTTAATTTTCATATTTATTTATTTTTTGAAATTTGTCCTTTATTTTTGCTGTAAGACTTTGCTTTTTGCCAAATATTGTGATTCTAGGTCAACGGGAACTACCATATTGGTTTTCGACCCAAAATCTATAGGGTACCTAGAATTGTCAATTTTTGTTAAAAGCAATGTCTTACAGCACAAAAGTAAAGGGAAAATTCCAAAAAATAAAAAAAAAGTTGAAAATTAAGGTAAATTCTGGTACTTACAAGTTGTCGCGAAAATCTAAATTTGCCCATATCTTTTTATCGTGTTGACTCAGGACCTTGATTTTTAAACACCTAATAGGGACTATAGACCACAGTACCTGGTATAAATTTCTACTTGCTAAGTCCACCCTTTTCTGAGAAAATCGGTGGTGACACACGGACAGACGAACAAGAAAGTGATTTTATAAGGGTTCCTTTTTTTGCCTTTTGAGGCACGGAACCCTAAAAAGGGACCGAGTCCCATACAAATTCTGACGATCTCCTTTGAATGTTTTCTCCGAAAAAAAGAAACACATAATACTTATGCTCTTATGATCCTAGAGACAGTAATACTGTCTGTAATTTCCGTGAACACTACGCACATACACTAAAAACAAAAAAATCAGAACAAAGCCACTTCTAGGATAGAACATATTTATGAAAGTATTGAACATTTAAATCTAGTTTACGTAATTTTACCCTTTTACATATGCAGTTTGCATCGATTTTTGTTGGCACACATTGGACTGGTAGAAATGTGGCATCGAATTGAATTTATTAAGAATTTACAAGAATATTGATGGACGAGAAAGGTCAAACCATAGACATAGAGAATGGACTGAGTGTTTCTTTACCAGCCGTCAGCTAAAAATGGCGGATAGACGCGACAGAGACAAAACGAATATGCGGTCAGAAGTCTTCTGTATTAATTGAAATACGATTAATGAAGTATAGATATTTATAGCCATTTTACATTCCATTATAATATTTTTACATGCGATTTAAAAATTCAAATTGTAATAAAAGACGAGTATTGGCTGCACGTTGGCTTTCTTTCTTTCTAGATAGTGGTTAATTTCATGAGATTATTGCTCAGTCTATTCTCTAGGTCTGTGGGTCAAGCGATGTGAAATGTCATATTTATTATAAAGAACGTTCTTTCTGCTAAACTCTTTCGTTTTTATTATTTGGTGGACATTACCTACCTCAAAAAAATCTTGTACCTATATCAGTATTTTTTATTTATTGGCGTCGTCTAGACTTGTGAATATTTAATCAATTCTAAATTTCTGTTTTCTTTTTTACGTGTACTAATTCTTGCTACTGTTATAACATTTTTAATTCATATGGCATCGCGAGGTTAAGCCCGTTTCTGCTCTTGACAATATATTTATTTTGTCATAAAGTGGTTAGCACATTTCTTACGACGAAAGCGGGTGAATGTATGGATGGTACGTTTTTATGGGAAAAGTTAATTATTTTAAAGAGACCTACATAAAAATATATAGGCTGACCCTATTGATACAGAAACTGTACGAATAATTTATTATTATTAGTACAGTTACTGTACGACTAATATATTTTTATTTATATTTATATTTTAGATAGCCAGTAACTGGTTACTGGCTATCTTCTAAAATATAAAACTACTAGCTACGTTTTACCGTTTAAATTATCCTATATGTTGACCCTGATAACCAGCTATCGCCTATCGTCATACCAAATTTCATCAAAATCTGTCTAGTGGTTTTCTCGTGATACGTTCCTAAACAGAGAGACAGAAAAAAATCTAAAAATTTGTCGAAAACGTAAAACTCGAGTGATTGAAAACTGAATCTGGATAAATCTATACTAATAAATAATAATGTTATAAAGAGGCCGAATACGCTATTCTCAGGAACTATTAATCCGATTTAAAAATTCTTTTTGCATTAGATAACCCGTTTATTGAGGAAGGCTATATATCATCATGCTATTACCCAAGGGTGCGGAGCAGTAATCATAAATGTTAACAAATGTTAAAAATCATATCTTAGGTACTACTTACAATATATTTGGTTTTGTATTTTTTCGATTTCCTAGTATTTGCAATGAAATTGGATTTTTTAATTAACCCAAATACAGAAGTGAATTGAAATTGAATAAGCAAGTATGACTGTTTCAATCTTTGCACCGTCTTTATGACGGCTACAATTTTTCTCTTTTAAAAGGATTTGTTTTTAATTTGTGGCCCGTAGTTGTTGTAAACGACTTTCAGTGACTTTGATGTTTTTCAGATATTTTCGCATTTAATTAGATGAAATAGTTCGAAGCCTTTCATTTCGGCAGGTTCACGATATATCTTAATCTTTGTTTAGATAAATGGACTCCCAGTTATTTATTCAAGCTTGTTCAGTAAATATTTTTATTATTAGGTTAGACTAGCTGCTCACCATTGCTTCGGTCGGGTTCGCCTGTAGAAAAACAAACAAATCTATCCCACGGGAACCGTACATTTTTCCGGGACAAAAACTAACCTATTTGTTATTCTGATGTATGAACTATATTATTGTAAAGTTGCATTAAAATGCAGTCAGTAGTGTTTGTGTTCTAAGCTGTATAAGTTACTATATTATTTAATTTTCCGAGATGAAAAGTACCTAAAATGTTGACCGGGGATATAAGGTACCACCATGCAAAATTTCGTTTAAATCAGTCCAACAGTTTCGGAGATGAGACCGTACAAACAAACAGACAGAGAAACAAAAAAAAATGAAAAAATCTGGATTTGTTCTATTTCTCTTCTTACGTCCTCCTGACTCGGTTTTTAGCATTTTTTATGTACCGACATTTGACCTCTACAGTTTTATTATATGTATAGACTAGCAGAGACCCGCGGCTTCGCCCGCGATTAAATTACGAAAAAAAAACTTTTTCGCTACACGTACTTTATTTGCAAAAATAAGTTCGTGTAAGATTTCGTGTTCTTAAAGATATAAGGAAAACAAATTTAATTATAACGATAGTAGTAACTCATAATATCTAGTGTCTTAAAGGATGTTAAACATAGATCACATACTCTGTAAATAAATTTTCATTTTAGGTATTTAGTAAGCTCCACTACCTGTATTTTTTACTTATTTTTCTACTCCACTTTTCCAAAGTTAGAGGAAAAGAGTACAACGATACAATCGCATGCAATGTTTACGACTTTAGGATCATGTAACATTAATATGGGTTTTTAACTAACATATTGATAGGATAACATACTAATCTACGTTGTTTTAAAGACCCAAATCTATGTACACCTGAAGCTTACAGTCTCCCTCCTTCTCCTTCTTTTTTAAGCTACATGTATAAAGTGCCATTCTAATTTTCCTTTGGGTTTGGAATAATCTCCATTCTCTACTTTATATTCACACAGTAAGTGTGCACTTACGGAGAACTTGACTTATGTTACTCTGTTTAAATATATTCAACAACTCCAACTTCACCGCTCAGTTTTACCCACTTAGAGGCTAAATTAAAAAAAAAAACTAAAATACATGTTTATTTAATTTTATTGAAGAGCGTTAATTAATACCAAGTTTCAAGTAATTTTAATCATAAACAATTTTTTCCTCATATAAACCCCTAAAAACAACCCTCTCTTACCCTTTAAACGGATGAATTTCGAAAAAATGATGCTTGTATTGTTTTATTTTTAATTTCTAAGGTAAATACCACTTTCCGTGCATCAATTACAGAATTTACAATACAAACTTTCAGCCCCCCTTTTAACCCCCTTATGGAATGAATTTCGAAAAATGCTAAAACATGTATTTATTTAATTGTATTGAAGAGCATTAATACCAAGTTTCAAGTTATTCTGATCATAAATAATCGTTTGCCCATACAAACTTTATGACCCCCTTTCAACCTTTTACGGGATGAATTTCGAAAAAAATCTAATACATATATTCCTTATTTTTTACCTTAAAGCTAAATACCGCTTTCCGTGCATTTCGCTTTAAGAATGACAGAGTTTCAATCAATCTTTTATCCCCTATTTTACTCCCTTAGGGAATGAATTTTGAAAAATTCTTTCTTAGCGGATGCCTACATTGTATAATAAATATGCCCTCCAAATTTCACGGTTCTATGACCAGCGGTTTAGGCTGTGCGTTGATCGATCAGTCAGTCAGTCAGGACAAAGCATTTTATGTATATATAGATTAAACATTTGATTAAGATATACCAATCTTGTGCTGATAGATACCTAGTGCATACTGATACTTCCAGACGTGTTATTTATACATAAAAAAAACCAGAATTATTGTCTTAAAAATGTATTTTTGAGAAAAACTTTATTTATTTTCTATGTAAGAGAGTTTCTTGATTACTTGCCATTATCAATTAGGTATCAAACTTCGCCTTTTTCTAGCCTCAACCGCGCGGCGCCCGGCGCCCAGCTCGACCGCGCCGCTTACCGAATGATTTAGTACATTTATCTTTATAACTAGGCTAACCTATGTCGTGTTAAGATAATATGCCTAATAATTCCATGTAAAGTGAATTGATTGAAGGGAAAGGAAATAGTTTTATTTTATCTATACATATAATAAAATTTTAATCGAGTCGAATATGTACATTAAATATTTTTTGGAAAATCTTATTGAAATAGTCATCATTATCGATACAAAGGCCGTCTGTCTGTCTGTCTGGGAACGCATCACGAGAAAACCAAGACAGATTTTGATTAAATATGGTATGATGATAGATCCGGGTCATCATATAGGATATTTTTTACTGCGGTAAAATATCTCTGAGAAATCTATACTAACCGTTAAAACGTAGCTAGTAATTTTATGTTTTAGAAGATAGCCAATAAATAAACTTGAAAGCTATTTAAAAAATATCAATAGCAAATCGTGAATATTATTAACATATAAAGTATATCTAATATATAAAATTCTCGTGTCACAGTTTTCGTTGCCATACTCCTCCGAAACGGCTTGACCGATTTTGATGAAATTTTTTGTGCTTATCCGGTATCTATGAGAATCGGCCAACATCTATTTTTCATCCCCCTAAATGTTAGGGGTAGTCCACCCCTAATTTTTTTTATTAGACAAAATTTTTAATTTCTATTTTTTTATGATACAACATACAAAAATACATACAATCCTCAATTTTCACCCTTCTACGATCAACCCTTATTTTTTAATAGCCATTTTAGTAATAGGAAATTATTTATATGGCAAAAAACGTTTGCCGGGTCAGCTAGTAATATATATTTTTTTATTTGAAAATAGTTCTCATATTGTTATTAGAATTCTAATAGTTGTATTCGTACATCTTTCTTAGTATTTTAAAATTAAAACTACTTCTTATATGCATATACAATTACAGTATGTATTTTCGCCAGTGTAGCGTTCGAGAACTTAACAAACGTGTCATTTAACACTTAGTGCAAAGGAATCACAAAGCAAAGTAATTGATCCGTTTAGAGCACAATTCATCTTATATATGTCACCACTTGATGCTGCGACCTTTGAAGTCGATCCGTTTTTGAAAAGATTAGAAACAGGCGATGAGAAGTCAATCACCTACGATAACAATTTCGAAAACGATCTTGGTCTAAGCGAGGTGAGCCATCGCAAATAGCCAAAGCTTGGCCACATCTCGAACAAAGACATGTTGTGAGTGTGGTGGGATTAGAAAGACATTGTGTATTATGAGCTTATGTCTCGTGGCCAAACGATTAGTTCTGATATCTACTGTCAGCAATTAGAAAATCTGAAACAAGCGCTTAAAGAATAACGCCCAGAATTAATGAATAGAACAGGTGTAGTCTTCCACTAGGACAATGCTCGACCGCACACATCTTCGTCGACTAAACAAAAATTGTTGAACCTTGGTTGGGAAGTTCTAATGTATCCTCCATACAGTCCAGGATTATCATTTATTGTGCTCTTTACAAAACTCTTTAAATAGAGTAAAATTACATTCAAGGGAAACTGTATAAATATAATAATAATACGTATAAATCATTTAAGTCAGTTTTTCGCTCAGCATCCCCAAAAATTTAATAGCGAACTTAAAAAATTATTTTCCAACCCCCAGAACAGGCTGGTTTTCGAAGTTGCTACGGCACCATAGACCACATTCACACAGCGCGGTAGATTATACAGAAGCAAGAAGAGTATAATCAGCCCTTATGCCTAGCATTTGTGGACTATGAGAAAGGCTAACGTAACGTACGCTCTAAGCGAGGCCAGAACCAGGCCACCAGTTCGCTCCCTGAGAAAAACGAGATTTACGGGCACTCAAATCGCAGCGGACTCCTCGCGCACCTTCACGATCAACGAGGCTCAGGGATTAACATATGAGTCAGTAGTGATCATCCAGACGAAAAGTTAAAAATCCAAAATCCATGACAGTGTCCCACATGCCATAGTCGCCATCTCTAGAAACACGGTCTACTACTCTGATGCCGAGGAAGATGCACATTGGCAGATTTATCCGGCGGACGAACGAAGCAACACCCAGGGCTATCATAGACTACAATCTAAAAATAGCAATCTCTCATAGAGTCAACGAGGCGATAAAGTTCCTGGCAAACTTCACCTACCAGGCAAGCACCACACCGCAAGCAGAAGCAACAACATCAATTTCAACCCAGGACTCTTAAAATCCTCTCTTCTTTTATTAAATAACCTCGTATATAACACACTAACCTCATTTAGTTGGACTCCTAAAGTCCACCCGATCCCACAGTTTTGTTCAACTTTTCTTTCTATTCGCAACATTTTTTTTTGATTCTGAAATTGTACACGCATGAATCCATCTCAAATAAAATTCCACGAGCATCTTCACATTGTGATCGAGTCACCTCGTTCGTATGCTTGTCTCTCGTAAATGTAGTTGTACCTCTTTCAGGCCTTACAGCTTCACTATGATGAGGATTTTTTTATGTACTCATATTCATATCGATGTAGAATGTCGTTAGCCTATACGTATTGTGGAAATAACACCGTACATACCACTTCTGAGATGACGGGATGGCCAATAAAACTTCAATAGTCGCGTAATTAATGTATACATTGTACTGCTTTCCACCAAATCTTATATATTTAAACGAGCAATTCGATATATTTATTTGTTTATTTATTTATTTATACCGGCGATCTCGGAAAAGGCTCTAACGATTTCGCTGGGTATGTGGGGGTTTTCGGGGGCGAAATATCGATCTAGATTAGTCTTATGTCTGGGAAAATGCGTGTTTTCGAGTTTTCATACGGTTGTCTTTCGCATTATTCCACGCAAAATATGGTCGATAGTTTTTTTACGCTCGGGCATACTTATATCGTGGTCAAGCGGCCAAGTGCAAGATTTTACTTTTTCTTTATTTATACAAGTTTTTATTATTATTTTTTATCTAAAAATACGATATAACATAAAAAAAACTCCGAGCGAAGATCGGTCGCCCAGGTACTATGAAATAAAACTAAACGAAATATTCTAGTCAAGTTCATAACGAAAAGTAGGGATGACCTACTTTTTAAAATATTGACAAGTGTCAACTGACATTCATAAAATACATTTTATAATTACAGAGTATAAATTCGGTTTATAAATTAATAACCCTAACAATTTGTATTGGCTGCAACCTAAAAACCATCTTACACTGATTGCACACTCGAAGTTTCATCGGAACAGGAACTTTCTATTAATTGGTCTCAATAACGCTATATTGTCTGGGGAGATTATAGGAGTATAAGTTGTATGAGTATTATCTATCTAATATATAAAATTCTCGTGTCACAGTTTTCGTTGCCATACTCCTCCGAAACGGCTTGACCGATTTTGATGAAATTTTTTGTGCTTATCCAGTATCTATGAGAATCGGCCAACATCTATTTTTCATCCCCCTAAATGTTAGGGGTAGTCCACCCCAAATTTTTTTTTTTATTTTTTAGACAAAATTTTTAATTTCTATTTTTTTATGATACAACATACAAAAATACATACAATCCTCAATTTTCACCCTTCTACGATCAACCCTTATTTTTTAATAGCCATTTTAGTAATAGGAAATTATTTATATGGCAAAACAACGTTTGCCGGGTCAGCTAGTTTATTGTATAATTTTTAATATGTTTTAAAGCTGCCTTTGACTTAAAAAGTACAAAGGATCTGATAATGTAATTGGATGTATAATGCGACATTTAATTAAAGACGTGAAAAGGATATAAAGGTTTGTTGTTTCCTATAATAAAGTAAACAAAGAATTGTTAGCATAAAAGAGTACAGTATAATGAATATTATAAAAGAAAAGTGAATATAGGTGACGAGATTGTATGTTTAGATCGCAGCTTTTAGCACTTTGTCTTCTCTATTACTATAGTACAATACTGTAATTTGATATAAGTCTTTTCTCTTATATTTCTTTTTGTTATTATAATGGATGTTTTTACATTAACTCTTAACGTGTCTTTTTACATAAAACTTTGTATAAAAACTAGTCGACTCACCCTCGCTTCGCTCGGGTTCGTTATTAGGTACGTTTTTATGGTTTATGGTGGTCCCGCGGTAAAAAGTAGCCTATGTCACTTTCCAGCCCTCCAATTATCTCCACACAAAAAATCGCCAACGCAAATCCATCACTCCGTTTCGACGTGAAATAGGGACAAAAAAACAAACACATTTATAATTTTATTATATATATTATGTATAACAATAGTTATTGGTAGATATTGGGATTCAAATATCTCTATGATCCCATTACATTTTAAATACCTTAATAATAAGATGACCTTTTCTTGGTTTTATGTATGCAGCGTCAAAGTTAACCATTGTAAGAAATATAAATTACATAAAACAATTTCCACCTTAGTATTAAGGATAGCCAGTATGACGGCCGAAATGATTTTCAGGTTTTTTTTTGATGGTGATTGTAAATAAATATGGGGATTACGTTTTTAAAGTAAAACTTTTTTAGAATCGTTGATTTGAAACTCGATGAAACGAAAATCCGTCACGACTAAGAGACAAACACATAAATATATAGGATTAGCATTTCCCGCGGTTTCGCCCGCGTTCAGATGATCAAAAAGCAAATTCTTAGGCTTTACACATTAGTATACTTTCATTGCACACCACATGATTGGTAAATAATGGCAGTGATTGACAATGCCACAAAGGTTCCACCGTTAAATTGCACTTTTTGTTTTAGCAATAACATTTATGTATGTCTATACTTCTGTTTTAGTAGTAATTATAATAAAGATGTAGAGAGGTTATATCTGTACATTTTTTTTTTGGATTAAAACTACGTATTTTAAAAACACATGGCGACATCTATTGTCAAATATCTAAATAACACAAAAATTTTCATTAAAATAACTATTTTAATGAATAAAATAGCGCTATTCATATTTCTTTTAAGATAAGTTTTTTTCTAATAGTTTTAACATATATAAGTAAGTTAGTTACCTTGCTAAAATGTTAATAGTATCATCGTGCTTTTACTTTATTCAGTTTTTGTATTTTTTCTCAGAAATGACATATTTTCTCGCGATAAAAACCATCCTATATGTTGACCCGGAGCTATCATCACACCAAATTTCATCAAAATCCATCCAGTGGTTTTTCTGTGATGCGGTAACAGACAGACAGACAGACAAAAATTCTAAAAACTATAGATTCGGCCTCTGCATCGATAATAGTGTCTATTTCAATAAGATTTTCCAAAAAATATTTAATGTACAGATTCGACTTAGTTAGAATTTTATAATATGTATAGATTAAGCCGGCGAGAGAATGAGATAGAATACATTTCACAGTATAGTATTATATGATCTGTGATATTACACAGGAAGTGAAAAATAATAAAAACTAGAGATCGCCGCGTGGTTGAAAATCAATCATAATTCATTAAGTTATATATTTATTGACTTGCGTATATTACAATATTAATCTATTCTCAATATGACCACAGACTTTAACAATAAACAAAAGAGTATATATATACTGTAATATAAACACGCATATGCGTGTGTGTGTCAAATACGTGGTAGTGTGTGTAATGTTTTTTTTAATGGTTTAATGTATTTTTTATGCATAATTTTAAAAAAATATTAGCATTCTGCACTCCTTCTCTATATAAACTATAAGTGTGAGAAATTTCATACTCCTCCGTCCGCGCAATTTTCGTAAAAAGGGGTATAAAGTTTTTGCTTCACGTATTAATATATAGATAATACTGAATCATATGTAATGTAAATAATATGTTAAATAAAATATAAAATAACTTTTAGAGTTATATAAAAATAATAACAATAATAATAATAATAATATCCTTTATTGTACACCAAAGAGAAACAAAAAAATATAAAAAAAGAACAAAGAAAAGATGCACAGCAGGCAGCCTTATCGCTGGAAGCGATCTCTTCCAGGCAACCTTCAGGTGGAGGAGTAAGTTTTCATAAAAACGGTAGGCGGTGTACTCGCTTTTACACGTTTATATATATAAATACTTATAGATAAATAGATACATATATAAATTCATATATAGAATCATACATACATACCTACATACATTCATACATACATACATGAAAAAGAAAAAAATCATCCATATAATATATACATACATAGTATTAGATACTAGAACATAATAGAGGAAATGATAATAATAATAAGGATGATATTAGGGAAAAGTACTAAAGAGAGAAAGGGGAAAGGACTAAGGAGAAAGGGTTAAAAAGACAGATAATAATCTTTTAAATAGCTTTTAAATTTATCTAAGCTTTTAGCACATCTAATCTATAATGGAATAGAATTTCACAATCGAGCAGCTTTTACTGTAAAATAATTTGTGAAGAAACAGGAAGAGTGAGTAGGAATTTTGAGAAGGAAGTTCTGAACAGAGTGAAGTGAACGAGCATGGGAATCACCCAGAAACTCAAAACGCTCTTCCAGATAAATATCTCAAATTATTATCCTATTCCTGATCTCGGACTCTATATTCATCTCGTAGGTTACTTTTCGGAAGTTTCACTTTTACCATGTGTGAAATACACACACACACCCAATTTTTTTGTATATTTTTAATCAGTGTGTGATCTTAACAGTTTTTATAGTTTTTTATTGAAAAATATTAAATAGTATCAAAGGTATCACAGCTTTGCTGTAAAGTCCTGAAAAAAATTCTCCCTCCACGGTCGCATCGATTTTTCGAAAACGGGTTATCTGAAAAAAAAAAAATCAAAATTCATTATAATTTTATAAATGTAGATCGTTGTACGTAACCGATTACTATAATTTTGATTTTTCATAAAATGGCGACCGATTAAAAGTTTTCTCATTTTCCTTTATATATTCGTATCTAACATATAAATTATCTGTAACTTTACTATATGGTTCTGTTATCGAATTTTTGTATTGTATCTTTGATTTATTTTATTGAAACTAATCTTAAAGAGCGCTGAAATCCGAGCGTGAAATCTGCAGCGTTCTATGTAATGTTTGTAAACAAAGAGAGCAACACGTATGCTTTCTTAGTTCAAAACAAAATCCATTACAGACTTCCATTAGCACACAGCTATAGACAGCTTAAGTACATCCAGGAATTGACATCCATGCGCATTGCTACTAATCGATAGCATCCCTTTAATTCTGTTCTGCATTTATCACTCGACCAGCGTACAATTATTGCTCTCATCTACTGAAACCCCAAGAAAAATGAATATAAATTACTGACACAATAAAACAAAGACATTTAACTATCGTCGTTCATAATTGAATCGTATGCACCGGCATTACGATCGTAAATTGCATGGCGAGTGCGTTGTTTAACACCAATACGTTTGATATATGTAGGTAGTAGCGGGGCGATGTGATTTCAGCTTAGTTTAAAAAAGGAGTATAGATTCGCTCGTGCGCCCTAGGGCTTCCGTGGCCGGGCCGAGCTACCCCCCCGTCCCGCGTCGTCCTCATCTATCATACACTAGCTAGCGCCGCCGCTACCAGTCGCCTGTCAGCGGTCGACTACATCGGCAACAGTCGAGCGCCTCTTGTGCATACTGCAGTGTTCTGTATGTCCCTGTGCTTGCTTATTATTCTAACGGTTTACCAAAATTGCGTGATAGCAAAGTGCCCAAATCTTTAATTTATTTCGGTTTTTATTTATTTATTTTTTTAAATAAAACATTTTTATTTTTTTCTGTCGTTTTAATTTTATTTCATTCACAAACAATTTTTTATGGCCTTTTTTGAAATTCGGAATTGTTTTCTTCTTCATTATATAAAAAAAGCAATTAATATTTTTAGTGCAAATAACAATTATTTTATTTTTACGTTTTTATTTTATTTTTTCTCGTGAATTACTGTCAATTTCACAATCGCCGTGACCGTGTGTTGTCTAAATATATTTTTAAATAAATCAAATTTCACCAAATAATATTGTCAAAAAAAATAAATCTAAAGCTGAAAATTAGCATCCTATAAAAGACAAAACAACTGAAGAGACCCTAAAATTCCAGGTGATATCGATTGATATCGGTCAGGGACTGCCTCAAACTGGCTGCTACGTGGTCCAGTTGTAAACTAATTCCAAGAAGTACTTTGATTAGTGGACGCCGCGGGGAGGAGCCACGTGTGGCCCTGTGTACAACCGGGGGCGGGCGCTCTGCGCCGCCCCGCAAAGAACTAAGTAAGTATCCTTAACATTCATGTCCGTTAATCAGGTACCACATGGCAGGATTGGCAGCTGTCCGACTTAAGAAACTGTTACACACATTTAGCACATTACTAGAAGATAATATTTATATTTTGTAACATTTACCGTAGCAGATACAAAAAGGGAAAGGCTATTTATAGCGCTTTGTAACCGCGATTCATTGATTAATTCAGTCATATAAAATACACCTAATTGTAATGACATTAAGCAATGAATTTTTTAAGCTACTAACGACCTAGGGTTCTTAAAATACGCTTATGCCTCGTGCTAAAAGACTTATTGGTACGAGTTCGCGTCATCACTGCGATTGCATTATTGATATAGTTTCGTGTTTCATAATGATCTTATATATACCGTGGTTGATGAGGACAAAGTTAGAGTTAAATTGAAAACATGTTTTAATATTACAGAACGAATTTAGTACTGCAAGCATTTCTTTCTTTATTTATATGTGTTAATTTTTATGCATTTTAATAGATACGTAAGTTAATTTTTCTGTATTTTTACTAAAATTGCGATTGTATTTTGCAATTATTCAAGAGTTTGAAAGGAGAAGAAAGTATTTGTCATCAAACAAAAACACGTGATGCGAACGCTTGAACCTGTTGCGTGCCGCTCTCCGCCGTCGATATTCTATACTTGCGTTTTGTTCTAACTTTTGTTATGTCTGAATGTCGTATATTTTATTTCCTTCTGTTAAACCTTGCGAATGTATTACTCTGTATGCGCTTTGATCTCTCAGCATCATTACCTAAACGTAAAATGATAAAAGCCAAAAAGCTTCTCTAACTTTTCTCAAAACCAAATGAAATTCAATTTTAGAGTAATGTTGCTGTTAACAAAAAACTGAAAGCAAAAATTTAATATTTTATAGTTGCATTTGTTAGAAGACTTTATACTATGTTTAATTGATCTAGGATGTATGCTATTATACACGTTTATTATAACGGGCATTATAACAAAAAAAAAACTACATGAGTATTTGTCTGTTTAAATATATTCATAAAAAATAATTACTGTATACGTAAACAGTTTTGAAGTAAGATATGGCAAAGCGAATTTAAATTGATACAGAAATGTACCTTTGCGCCCTTACAAGTATAACACAAACTAAATAGAAATGAAACAAATGTATAAACTTGAGTAAAGTTACATTTAGTAAAGTATTGGCGATTGATGCGTAACATTAGCGATGATATCTCTCAATAAATATTTTTTCTTTTATATAACTTTGTAAAAGATATAAAAAATACGAACGGATATTTCAAATTCTGTTGAACTGATTTAATAAAATTTATATAAATCGTCCCGAATGTATAATTTGATTAAAAACGATCATTATGCAACAAAATATTATTGTCACATGATTCACCTTTTTGTTTAAATGAACATTTTCTCTGTGTGCGAGCGGTAATGTTTATCAATTTCACCTTCATAATAAATCAGTAATGAGGCCTTAGTGTGAATGTGGGATGCATTCGCTACGCCGCGCCGGGCGCTCGCAGCTACCCGCGAGAGTAGGCGGGAGGGGGCGCCCGCTCGTTCATTGCGCGCATTTCATAAAAATATTTCATTCAATTTTTAATTTATCATTCTTTCCATACCACCAACTTACATCTTAAATATAAAGGCTTTATAATGTGAACATTTTATTTATCAATATGAAGCCAAGCGTACGCCGCTAAGCCTTCTCACGAGCTTTCATATGTTTGCTGAGCGCTACTTTTTATTTTGAAACATTTCTTTACTGGACTGTTCGCTGCTTTATATCTAATGAACTTGTTTATTCTTTGCATGCGTTATTTTTCCTTTTTTAATTTTTCGTTACTAAATGTTTTTTTTTTGTTTTTTCTCCTCCTCTCTAGCGTTTTGACGAGGCTGTGCCTGTACGTTAATAGGTGAAATTTTGGTCCAGATACCTGCCAGATGGTTTATTGACGTTCGACCGAGATAAGCATGATGTAGAGCAAAGCTTCGACCCGGACCCGTTCGCATCAGACGATTGTTTAGATGAATCCGACCATCCGTTCCTGCTGACTCCGTGAGTATGATGTGTGTTGTCGTTAGTGTCCTGACTGCGGTGGGAACATCGTCTTACTATGTATGGCTGTTATCGATCGTTGTTTATATTTGGATTTTTGTTTAGGGCTTATTTTTCTACAGGTATTTTCAATTTTGAAATCATTTCTACTACTACGTAAAAAAAACTTACAACTTTTTAAAATTGCGTATAAAAAGCTGGTAAAACAATGGTGTTTTATATTATATTTTCTGTCTTTTAGTAAAACAATAGAAGAGAAATAGAAAGCTACGAGTAAAAAAGACTGAAATTCTATATTGAGTGCATCCTATTTTTTGGGTTTATGCACGTAAAACTGTAACTCGACTGAAAACTATAACCCTATCATTCGACGCGCTCTTGAAACAACGCATGTCTGAAAAAGAGTATTTCGTTTCAATGTAAAAAATAAACTTGTTCTCTTCAGTTTTATTAATTTGATTTTTTAATATAAACTGAATTCTAAGAAAGGCAATTCAATTATTCTAGTTGATGGCTTTTAAACTAGTCAGTTTAGTAGTCTACTTAATGTTACCAATGTCACGTTTTAGTGAGGACCTTCAGAAAATTTTTACATTATAATTAAATACTAGTATTCGCCGCGTGATTGAAAATCAGCCATAATTCATTAAGTTATATATTTATTGTCTTGCGTATATTGCAATATTAATCTATTCTTAATTTGACCACAGACTATAACAATAAACAAAACAGAATATATACGTGCATAATTTTTAAAAAATCCGCGCAATTTTTGTAAAAAGGGGTACAAAATTTTTGCTCCACGTATTAATATATAGTTATGTAATTTATATACCTGTGAGAAATAGCTAATTTTTCTATGAAGTGGTGGAAAAAAAGTGGTGGTAAGGTGAAACTTTTCCTTGAATAAATGCTTTTTAAATGTTAAATCTGGTAATAACAATTTCCTTAAATAATGTTTAAATTTTTGCTATCGTTACCGCATACCTATTAATATAGTATAGATGAAACGGATAGTTGTTAGGTCGGATACCGGTAAGAAGAGATATTCGGCGGCCGGATATTCAGCCCTTTGTCACGTGCTACAAGTGCATCAGAAGAATTCGGGCGTATTTGGACGCTATTATTATTTAGAGATTAGCAAGTCTGTTGTTTACATGCTCCATCACTTGCCACCCTTGTAATTAGTGGTCGGGTAACAAAAAGTAGTAACCACAATTGTCAAAGTTTTCTAGGATGTATTATGTCTCACAGACATTTTGTTGTTGCAGTTTATTAAAGAAAAGTCATATTTTTTAAATATCCGGTATTCGGCCGAATATTGCGGTACTATCCGGTATTCGTCTGGATAACAAAATAAAACTGGATAGACCGGATACCGGATAGTTGATGGTTTAATCTCTAATTAATATATTTAAAAAAAATAATTATTTAACTCGCAAAATTCTATTTTCCCTAAATCTCTATCTTTTTTCTCTTGAAGCCGATTGAAGATGCCGTTTTTAGAAAGCTAGTTAGTTACCTTCATGCGAAATTGTATTGAGATTGACTTAGTGGTTTTACGTCGAGATGATAAAAGAAAGATTGTGAGCTATAAATAATATGATCTTATGTTAGGTTTAAATATTTTTAGAAACTGTTTTAGTAGGAAAAGAATGTACAAATGAACAGTTAATGCTTAAAAAATATTTGATAAACCTTCAAAACCTCTCGTATGTTAGGCCTCGTTGCAAAAAGCCAACATCGAAAACTTCATGATTTAGTACTGTCAGTTCAATTGGCTCTACATCCGTCTGTTCATACTATCAAAGTTGAAGATATTAACAATTTACATTAATGTTCATAACATAAGTTACGTGCATCTGTGTGTAGTGGTTATGAAATGAACCACTTTTTACAATGAATTTAGAAGGTCATTAGCTTTACGATGTTTTTATATTTCACACTTATATAAAGTAATACTTTATCTTCGCCGTTCAATCAAGGGGAAATGATGGATTTTTTTTTACTTTTTTAACGGGCTGCCACTACTACTAATAGAGTAAATTAGATATGAAATTATAAAAAATATAAAAAAATATAAGAAATTATAAAAAAATGAAACATAAGACGCTCAGTAAAAGCTTTTTTAAGGTGTAGGTACTACTTGATATTTTATTTAAAATAATAATTAATCGTAGTTTCAAATTACGTAATTTATAAACTATATAACCGTCGAAGGTAATAGAATCTTTCAGGATAACACGGTATAACAGAAAAGATGCCTAACTAAAATTAAATTACACAGTATCTTATATATTAACATTTTGAAACTAGCCAAAAATTTGCTTGTGCGTACAGCAAAGTATTTCATACTCAAATTCAAAATATACTTTATCCTATATGCCTAACATAACCGTTTGTAGCGTGCCATCTTCAACTAGCCTTTGCAAATACGAATGCACCAATTAAGTGGATCATTCTATTCAAATTATAAACGATAGAAATTGAAAGATATTAAAGCTCGGTTTCCATTGTATATACAAGTTTCTAAGCATTTCACGTTGCCGTTTATAAGAGTTGTTGCTCAATTGACTATGATTCATTTAGCTTTTGCGGACTGTGTTTTGAAGGGTTCTTAATTATAATTGTTTTGTTATTAAAAAGGTGTTAGTTAGCCTTCTTAATTATAATTATATGTATAGTCATCTTTATATTTGGTCCTTACATACGAAATTGGCGTTTTATACGGAAAAAGTAAAACGAAAATATAATTATGAAATTATATATTTAATCAATCAAAGTACGTACCATTGTCATCTATGCACGTTCGCCATTTTATAGGTAGTTCATTGATTTCTCTGCTAAAAAAATTGTGGGAGCGAGAAATAATAAAATGAATATTTTTCCTTGCTAGAAATTGTCCAAAGTCCCGAAAAGTAGAGTGGTCTATTGGAGCAAGGTCCGGGGAATATGGTGATAGGTTTCTATCATAGTTTGCAATTGTTGACAATAAAGATCTGCCATAATAGTCAAATTTTCCAGAACGAAAACGTTGGAATCAAAAAAGTACCGTGTTTTTTTTACAGGCGCTCCCCATACGCATCATTAATCCTTCGAGCTATTTTTGCAAAGCTGTAGCCACGGTGGAACTCGTATTCGTAAATAACGCGATATTTTAAGTTTTCCAAATTGTGAACAGAACGATATCAAAGAAAAATTAAATGGCCCGTAACAAATGAATCACTAAATTCGAAACACAAATACACAAGCCTAAATTTGAAATAAATTTGAATTTGGAATTCCTAACCAAACGTCAGATATTTGAGACCAAAGTGGCCAGTTCGATAAAACGCCAATTTCATAATATGTAAGCACTAAGGACTTAATATATAGTCTTCATTATATCTTTTTTATTATAATTAGACATCGGATTATATGCACTATCAAAATGCCAAAATATACCTACATGCAAATATGCACTAAAAAGGGCGAAATATGCACAAGATATTCACAATCAAAATAATAATTGGTTTGGGTGGGGGGGTGAGGGTGGAGTGAGGGTGGGGGGTGTTGATTATTTAATCCTACTGTAACGACTGTTGGTGCTTTTTTTCAAAATTTACCTTGCTGCTATTGTAGCGTCCCCTCTACCTAACCAAATTTAAGAGGGGTGGGGAGGGGATGGGGGTGGGGGTGGGGGTCGTTGATAACTTATTTAAAACTTTACTTTCTTTATTCCTTTAAGACTTCTTCATGCCTACAGAACAGCATGTAATTTGCCACGGACCTTTTCCGATAATTATTATTGGATTATAATCCAACTCAGAACTCTCCACGGTAATAAAACAGTCCTTACACATTTAACTACTGAAATAAGCACTGTCAATGAAAAAGTACTGAAATATGCAATAACGCCCAAAAATGGCGTTTTATGCATTTGCATATGCAAACGTGCAAATTCATATAATTCGATGTCTAATTATAATATTTGGCACGATAGTGTTCAGGCTACTTAACGGACTTATATATTAAGACTAGCGACTCACCCTCGCTCCGCTCGGGTTCTTTCCCACTTACGTTATAACGTTTAGTACCTATAGATTTCTCAGAGACGAGATATTTTCCCGCAGTAAAAAATATCCTACATTTTGACCCGGATAACCAGCTATCATCATACCAAATTTCATCAAAATCTGTCCAGTGTTTTTCTCGTGATGCGGTCACAGACAGACAAACATTCTAAAAACTAAGATTCGGCCTCTATCGATAATAATTACTTGAATAATAAGATTTTCCAAAAAAAATTTAATGTACAGATTCGAGTTGGTCAGAATTTTATTATATGTATAGATGTATGCATGTATATATTTTGAAGAATGCATTCCCCTAGTATCATGAAAATCAAAAGATTATTGTAGAAATTACAAATAAAAAACAAAGAAAAAATTAAAAACCGAGTTTTTTACAAATACATATCTCGAAAACTTTAAGGTTTTTGTAAAAAGTGTCATCTATAAATGTTGTAGATTTTTACTAGACCTTACAACTTTTGTAGAAAACATTTTTCGATAGAACGTCACAGTATGCCGGAAATTGAAAAAAAAAAAACTATTTTTCAATGCTTTTCGTTCCCCTATTTTTCGGGGGTAACTAGGCATTAGTGATTGCAATCCGGCGTCATTTTCAGTCCGGCCGGATCCGACTGGATTTCCATCGATCCGGCCGGATCGATCAAATCAGGATAATTTTCGCTTTTCGGTTCAAAATGAACTGTTAGTAAGTTAATCAAGTGTGATTGTACTTAATATAGGTAGTTTATAAAAAATAAAACATATATAAAAACAACTTTGACGCCTTGGTGACTTTGGATGGCCACGACAGACGCCTTTGCCGCACCCACCACATTTCGATAGCTCTTATAAAAGTATTTCATTATGGATTATCTTGAATTGATTATAGAAGAGGAAGAAGATGATGACCTTTCAATTCGATACTATCTCAGTGTAGAAAAGGCCTCTACTTATCCAATTTTCATCAAAAAGTTGAAACAATGAAGGTTTCTACAATGTTATTAATTATAAAACAATATAAAAAATAAATTATAAAGCAATGGATGCCGATACACCAGTGTAATTAAAATTTCATCATCTTCTTCAGTAAACGTCTCAACAGATGCCATTTTATGATTTTTTATTGAAAATACCTCAAAATACACGTGTGCGGCGGCGACACTGCGAACATGAGCGCTGCAGTAACGCTAGGTCTAACGTCACAGTCGCAGCGACACTGACGCTACTGACGCTTGCACTATGTAAATGTAGGGAACGACATTCGAGCGCAGCGTCACTGACGGAAATACTTTTAAAAGAGCTATCGAGATGTGGTGGGCGTGGCAAAGGCGATACGATGTTGGACGTCTGTCGTGGCCATCCAAAGTCACCAAGGCGTCACTGATATCAGTCAACTAACGCGGCGTCGGTAACGCTATAAACGCCGCATTATTGACGCTTGTTTTGAAAGTCTACCTTTAACAAGGTCGAATCTCTTCTGTACAGGGCCTCTACATGCAACATCTCTATTATTTTGCCAAAAATTGCGAGCACCGGATCCGGTCGCCGGATCCGGTATATTGGTACCGGCTCCGGTGAACGTTTAATGATGCCGAATCCGCCGGATTACCGGATCCGTTTTTCCGGATTGCAATCCCTACTAGGCATCGGGAGCATTTTACGAATTTTTTGTATTCTATTTATATTTCTAGTTTTAATTATTTTGTTCCCAATCCGGATTCCGATTGGACTATCACTGCGCTTTCGTTTTATGACCTACGTACTTTACATTATATACATACTGTTTTTTTATTGTGAATGTCTTCTTGATTTTTTTATTATACCTCTAGTATTAAAGTCTAGTATCAAATTGTATTAATAGTTAGTCTAAATGTAGAGTAGCAGGACTTTTAAAGATATATCAATTCTACGAAAATTATAAAAAAGAAATAATAATTAATTGACTTACATTATACCTGAAAGTCATTAACACATTTTTAAAAATAATAATAATTTTAAACCTTTATTTTATTTGTATGTACAGATGACGCAAAACTAAATAAAAGTAATTGACAATTAACCGATTTAAGTGACTTATTAAAATTTTACTAAAATTCAAATCATGTAGATGTTATCTATATATACATAAAATCAAAAATGCTTTGTCCTGACTGACTGATCGATCAACGCACAGCCTGAACCGTTGGTCGTAGAAACGTGAAATTTGGAGGACATATTCCTTATATAATGTAGGTATCCGCTAAGAAAGGATTCTTCGAAATTCTTCCCCTACGGGGGTAAATAGGGGATAAAAGATTGTATGAAACTCTGTCATTCTTAATGCCAAATGCACGGAAAATGGTATTTAGCTTTAAGATGAAAAATAAGAAATATATATATAAGATTTTTTTCCAAATTCATCCCTTAAAAGGGTAAAAGGGGGTGATAAAGTTTATATGGGCAAACAATTATTTTTGATCAGAATTACTTGAAACTACGTATTAATGCTTTTCAATACAATTAAATAAACATGTAATTTAGCATTTTTTGAAATTCATCCCATGAGGCTGTCAAATAGGGGATGAAAGTTTGTATGAAACTCTGTAATTGATGCACGGAAAATGGTATTTACCTTTAAAATGAAAACTAAAACAATACAGATATCATTTTTATTCGAAATTTATCCCTTAAAAGGATGAAAGGGGGTTGTGCTGTTTATATGAGGAGAAATTTGTTTATGATCAGAATTACTTGAAACTTGGTATTAACGCTCTTCAATACAATTAAATAAACATGAATTGTAGATTTTTTTTTAATTCAGCCCCTAAGTGGGTAAAACTGGGCGGTGAAGTTTGAGTTGTTGAATATATTTAAATAGAGTAACATGGCTCAAGTTCTCTGTAAGTGCACACTAACTGTGTGAGATATAAAGCAGAGAACGGAAATTATTCCGAAACCAAAGGAAAATAATGTATATTTTTTCGGCTGGCCACAGCAGCGACAACTATGACAGACCTAGAGCGCGAGAGAGAGAACCTAACCTATATTTGTGGTTGGTTTTTTTAGTGTAGACTAACTTAAGTGAATCTAGAGTTTTATTCTAGACATAATATTAAAAATTCGATATAACAACATATAAATCCAGCCAGCGTAGCCGCGGGCAAAAAGCTACAACAAAATAAGAATGGCACTTTATATACGTAACTTAAAAAAGAAGGAGAAGGAGGGATACTGTAAGCTTCAGGTGTACATAGCATTGGGTCTTTAAAAATAAGGCAGATATTAGCCTGTTAGTATATTAGTTTGAAAAACCCATATTGGCCGAGTTACATGATTCTAAAGTCGTAAACATTGTATGGGATTGTATCATTGTACTCTCTTCCTCTAACTTTGGAAAGATGGAGTAGAAAAATGTACAAAAAATACAGGTAGTGCAGCTTGCTAAATACCTAAAGTGTACAATTACAAAATATATGCTTAATATCTTTTAAGAATTACTGGATATTTTGAGTTACGATCGTTAAAATTAAATTTGTTTCCATATGTACTTTAACAAATAATAAAACTTACACACTTAACTTATTTTTGCAAGTAATAAAGTATGTATTGCGAAAAAGATTATTTCTTTCGTAGTTTGATCGCGGGCGAAGCCGCGGGTTCTGCTAGTATCAAATAAAATTATAATTTTCGTACAAAGTGTAATTATGTTTCACATGTAACGTAAAGGGTTTGTTGATAACTATTGACTTCGTCATTAGGTTTATTTAATTAATCTATACATAATATACCTATAGTCTAGTCAACAAGTGCCTTTTAGGTCAACTTTTTTCAGTAGTCTCGGAATAATATGAATGAGGTGTCATTCGATTCGGAATGGCATGTAGATTTTTTTTTCAAACGGCACTCCTAGAAGCTATGAAACTTAAAAATTGAATGATTTAAAAAAAAATCAAGTTCCGCTTGCAAAAATTGCAAAAGTTATAAGCAATTAACTAAAAATAAAAAAGAGGGTTTACTTTTTTGCAAATATTTCGAAAACTAATTGAAATTTTTCAAATCTAAAAAGAGATTCAAAAAGAGGAGGGAATTTCTTAAAAAATGTCGTGACTCCCGGAACTGTAGGACCAATATTTATAATTTTCTCAGAGGGATGAAAATACGGCCTATAACGGTTGCTCTCGCTTACGCAAGCTGTGCCTACTTCGGACACTTTTTCAATAAATATTATTTAAACTTGTGAAATATGAAAATTAAGAATTGAAAAAATTTAGACATCTACTGGATAGATGAATTAAACCCTCCTTTTTATTTTTAGTTTTTATAACTTTTGCAATTTTTGCAAGCGGAACTTGATTTTTTTCAGAAATCATCTACATTCCATTCCGAATCGAATGTCACCTTCTTCATATTTTTTCGAGACTGCTGAAAAAAGTTGACCTAAAAGGCACTTGTTGACTAGACTCATAATAAAATTGTAACTAAGCCGAATCCGTACAATAAATATTTTTTAGAAAATCTTATTGTAATAGACATTATTATCGATACAGAGGCCTAATATATAGTTTTTAGATTTTTTGTCTGTCTGTCCGTCTCTGATACCGCATCACGGAAAAATTACTGGAAGGATTTTGATGAAATTTGGTATGATAATAGCTGGTTATCCGGGTCAACATATAGGATACTTTTTACTACGGGAAAATATTTCATCTCTGAGAAATCTATATTAAACGTTAAAACGTAACTAGTTACGTCCGTAGGGACGAACCCCACCGGAGCGAGGGTGAGTCGCTAGTTTATTATATAATCTATACATATAATACAAACAATAACTTAGCGAAATCTGTACATAAAATATTTTTTTAAAACAATGACTAACCTATTATGTACACAATATAGACCCCAAAACAGTAGCTTTAAAATGTAAAACAACTGTTTAAAACTATTGATATTTTATTTTATTTCTTTATTTCAATAATTTTGTTTGTGTATAAGCTACAAATTCTACCACCAAGCTAAAAAAAAAACATTTTTTTTTTTTATTTTTTTTATAATAATAAAATGTCTTCTTAGTCGATTCCGACCACCACCGTCAATCTCCCTGAGACTGGTCAGGTGAGCAGAAGATATAATAGTGCACAAATAGCTCACAAACACAAGTGTGTTCTCCTAAAGTCAGATGGAATGGAGCGATACGACCAGTGAGAGATCAGAATGCTTAGACAAGTGGCAAACGGTTCATATCTATTCTCTTGCGATAAATGCTAACGCCTTGGCAATATCGATAACAATTTGGTAGCCAAACGTACTAGGACTTGTCGAACGCTCAGTCTATTCGATCGTTCGACAATACTCGAACGTAGTCTATGGTTTTGTTTGTGAACGTCATTTTGACATTGTGAAGTGCGCTAAAATTTAAGAAACGTATGGGAGCAAGTATAGGATATTTTAGTTTTTTCTAGTTATTTATTATTTTGCTTCATTAAAAGTTCACTAAATATTTTATTAAAATCACGTTCAATGCAGTTTCCTGCTTAGATGTGACGGGTAGGATATACTTCTTCCCGAGAACCAGTTGCAGCATTTAGTATTGGTGTCATTATTTAAGCCCTCTGAGGGTATCCAGAATCCTTTTAAAACGAGCTCAGAGGGCATCAAAGAAAAGACAGCAGTTGTCTAATACGTCACTTTTATTTTCACACTTATACACTTATATGCACTAATCACTTCACATCACTATAAAATACACACAACCACTTATTATTGCACGATGTTAACACTGATGACGCGATTAGGAATCCCCATTTACTTGTTCAGCAATCCCTTTTATACCCTTTGAGTGAATGTCAATTCAAACGTCAAAATCAAAAATGACATAACGGTATCTAAAGTTCACATTTGAATATACATTCACCTTACAAAAATATTTTATAATCAATCTCTATAAATTATTATGTATGTTACAGTCGGCCATCCTTTAGAGAACGTGTCCTCACGTTCACAATTTACAATTTAAGAAAGAAAAAAATATACAATCACTATGCTCATTAATAATTTCACTAGGTCAAGAAAATAGGGTTACTTCCTTCACCACTATTCTCAAATATTATCACTTGGGCGGCGATATCCTACGCCAACTCCTGCCCATATTATATCACTGATCACTAGGATGTGCTTCTCCTTGGGCGGCTAATTCATAAGCCAACTCATGCCCACACGTCATAAAAATCACTCTTTTGACTAATATACATAAAGAAATATATTTAATAATACATAGTGTAATAAAATATAATCAAATTTTAAATACATTTAGATCACTACAATATATTTGAAAATTAAGTCTTATTAATTACTATCATTATCACTACTACCATTAGACATAACAGGGGCACTAAAACTTAACCAAGGCGAAATGTTATCAATAGATACTACATTTTCGTATTTCTTGCCTTTCCTAGTTAGAGGCGTATCTTCTACTACGAATCGATCATTAGGTAAAATCTTTTTTATTTTGTAAGGACCTTGACATTTGGGTTCTAGTTTTTTGGACTGACCTGAATTTCCAACTATTGTTCTAATAATATTTACCAAATCGCCTTCTTTATATTCTCTAGCTGATTTTCTCTTTAAGTCGAATCTGTCTTTATTTTTTTCTTGATGATATTTAATTAATTCTTTTGTTTCTAACCTAATTTTATCCAAAGAGTCTTTTATCACCCCGTTACCTATATCATCACTAATATTGTTCAAAATACTCTGAGATGGATTATTTACTTTTCTTCCAAACAGCATTTCAGTTGGTGTTCTCTTAGTAACATCATGAACACTAGTGTTAATACCTAATTGTACTTCTGGCAATCTTAAGTCCCAAGAGTCATTACTTTTACCATGATTTAATGTACTGAGAGAAATTAATATAGTGCGGTTGTACCGCTCTACCTGGTCATTAGCTCGAGGTGTGGCTACAGAATTCAAAATCTGCTTAATACCTACCGATTTTATGAAATCTTTAAATTTACGACTCGTAAAGCTTGTACCTCTGTCTGTTATTAAGCGAGATGGGGTGCCAAACAAACTAAAATAGGTTTTAAAAATTTTGATACTGGCTTTACTTTTTGTGCTACGTACTGCGCCTAGATAAACGTATTTGGTAAAACTATCAACTATGACAAAAAAGTACGTATTACCTTTTTTACTTCGGGGAAAAGGGCCTAAATGGTCTGCGTGGATTGTATTAAAAAGGAATTTCGATTTTTTCAATTCGATGTAAATAGCCTTCTTTAGATCCTGATGAGACTTCATGATGAGCACACTAAGCAAGCAGCAACATATTTTTTTACAAATTTTCGCATCTTTGAAAACCAAAAGTTTGCCTGAATCCGTTGAAGGGTTTTTTCGAAACCAAAATGACCTACTTCATCGTGGTTTACTTTTAAAATTTGCCAACGACTTCCCCTAGGAACTACCCAACGAAGAGTATTGTCAATAACTCTGTATACACGGCCGTTTTTAATTCTATACTCTTTATGAATAGCTGCTATTTTTGGGGTTTGAGGATCTTCTAAAATTGTTTTTATACGTTGGATTTCTTCGTCAGATGTCTGTGCTGTAACTATCAAGTCATCTAAATTTACTGATAGAATGTCTAAAACATGGACTTGATCTGATTCTGTAGAGACTGGGCTCCTACTAAGAGCATCCACATGATTCATGCTATGACCGGGACGATATTCAATTTTACAATCGTACTCTAGAAACTGTATCCACCAACGAGATATACGAGGGATTAAATCCTTTTTAACGAAAGTCGACCTTAGCGGATTGCAATCTGTTAATATATTGAATTTAATTCCAAATAAATATGAACGGAACTTACTTAAGGAACAAACTACTGCTAATGTCTCTAGTTGAAAAGAATGGAACTTTTGTTCTTTTGAAGTGGTTTGTCGGCTATAATATGCGACTGGACGCCAAGGATTCGAGTCAATTCTTTGCATTAATATTCCTGCTAGGCCTAACTTGCTTGCATCCGTATGTAATTGAGTTTCCGCGGTAAGGTCATATAATGCCAATTTGGTCTAGTTGTAAGTAATTTTTTTAAGGTCTTAAAAGATTCTGTTTCTTTGTCAGTCCAGTTCCATGTCACGTCTTTTTTTAACAAGTTAGTTAGAGGTCTGGCTATGATCGCAAAGTTCTTTATAAAACGTCTAAGAAAACTAGCTAACCCTAGAAACCGACGAACATCATGCTGGTACAAGGAATTTAGAAACTGCATTTTTTTTTGATTACCAGGACGAATACCATTTTTATCAATCTCAAAACCCAAGAACTCTACACTTTTTTGAAAGAAGTTACATTTTTCCATTTTTAGTGTTAGACCGGCCTCTTTTAACAAACAAAAAGTCTCTTCCAACCGTTTTAATCCTTCGTTAAAAGTTTTCGCGGGTATTAGTATGTCGTCCATATATATAATTACATAATTGACCTTAGATTTATTTAAAATTTTATGCATAGTACGCTGAAAAACGGTTGGGGCATTTGCCAAACCAAACGGCATACGGTTATACTCGTACTGTCCGTCTGGCGTAACAAATGCTGTTTTTTCCCGAGATTCTTCCGCTATAGGGATTTAGTGATAGCCAGAAGCGAGATCAAGGGAAGAGAACAAAGACTGACAACTCAATTGATCCAACAGATCATCAATCCTAGGCAAAGGGTAATGGTCTCTTTTAGTACGGCTATTAAATGCACGGTAATCTACGCAAAGACGTTTTCCACCGGATTTCTTCTGTACTAAAACTGTGGGGCTTGCGTAAGGGGAGCTAGATTCGCGGATAATTCCATGTTCGATCATTTCATCTATAGTATTTTGTACGTACTGACGCTGTGAGTATGATAAGCGATAAGGCCTCAAACAACTGGGTTTATATCTTTAAGGTGTATCACTTTGATATGACTCTATGGCCAAGAAGCTCAGAGTACACAGGACCTACAAAAGAACAAAAATGTAGGAAATTCGGCATTTCAGTTTTTGCTTCAAACTCTATTAAGAAATAATTGTTTTGTGGCGCCTGGGCCACACTTCTTCATTATGCGCAGTTCACAATAGTCTAAGTTTATGCATTTTACAAAAAAATAAATTCACCCAAACACAGTTACAACACTTCCACACGTGTGAGCTGTTCGCCATGATTCGCCATTGTGTAGCGTTATCTACAAGATATTAGCGTTCGATAAATTATTGTATAGCAGTAAAATTCGTTTGCCAAAAGTGACACTTGCTTTCAATTTCTATGGAGATTGATGTACTACCCTCACGTTTCGTTTCATCGAATAGTTTATTTCAACATTTGGCTACCAATTATAATCCACTTATGTAAAAATGCTGTATTAGTACATACTACAATAATCAAATAAATAAAAAAAAAAAATAAAAAAATCGATACTTTGAATCAAATTACAAATAGTAAGCTTATGTCAATCCCATACATTGATTAATTATTTTATTCTACTGGCGTTTATGCCACTTGTTCGTCACGTTGCCACACATTTCATCCTTGCCGCAAGATTTAAGCACATTTGTATGTCTCCGACTGCACAATACTTTATTCCTTCGTCAACTTGATCGAGCTTTTATGCAGTCGGGTTCTTTATTTTTATATTATATTTTTTTATTTATAGCTTTCAAGTTTTTATCAATAAGACATTTGATGTTATATTTCGCAACTTTTTATCCTAAGTTACTTTTAAACATATAAGTTGTATATATTTTTGTGATCGCCTCTCATAAACCGTTATTTTGACACCCCACTTGATTGGTTTGGAAGATTTTTTAACAAATTGGCGCCTGAAATCTGCCATTTTAATTTTTAACTATTTTCATGTAGCCTATGACACTCGCGTTATCAAGACGAATCTAACGAAGTATAAATCATCAAAATCGACCAAAGCGTTTGGTCTCTAGAACGCCACGTAGGAACAAACATACATACAAAGACTGATAAACACATTACCCTCCTTTAATAATAAAAATGTTTGATTGTTAATCGAAAACTGCGAATCTCCGAAAATCTTTAACCGAGTGTATATTTACTGTTGGACTTCTGCGCGGTTTGACCGAAAGCCATGAAAGTTTTCGGGTATAAATAATATTATTTATTTGAGGATAGAGAATAAATACTCTCGTGTTATTATGCGTGTGAAACTGCAAGCGAAGGTTTAGGTGCTAACCAAAATTATTATTTTGTAATAGTTTTTAAACGTCAAATTTTCTTTTAGATGTTTTTTAATGTAGCGGTAGAAGCTTTTCGAACGTTTTTTAATATCCTATTGTCAGAACGAAAACGATAAATGCTGGATTCATTATTCATTTTTCACTTGAATCTATAGTGTAAAAACTAAAAGTTGTTGAAATCGTGACAACCGTGACAACGTGAGCTTAAATTAAATGTATGCGGCAGCATCTTTGTCAATCATAAATATTTCAAACGTAACAATTATTAAAGTGAAAGAATACAAATGAAATGTAGTAAAGTAGTAATAAAACTAAAAAAAGATAGATTTTTAGGTTGTAGAAAGTATTAAAAAGTAATTTTTGATTAGATAATTTTTTTACCCTTTTCAGTTAGTAAATTTGTTTTTAGTACAATCTTATTAATAGTAAAACGCATCATGTCACGTAAATCTCGTTATTGTTTTAATTTTTTTTTACGAGAAGTTATAGAACATTGTTATGACTAATTGTTCTGTATTATTACGTAATTATATTTCTAAATCTAAACTAATATTATAAAGCTGAAAAGTTTGTTTGTTTGGTTGAACGCGCTTATCTCAGGAACTATTAATCTGATTTGAAAAATTATTTTAGCATTAGATAGCCCGTTAACTGAAGAAGGCTATAGGCCATATATCATCCTGAAAAATGTAAGATTCCCGTGGGATAGATTTGTTTTTTTTTACGGACGAACCCGAAGCGAAGCAAGGGTCAGTCACTAGTAGTTAATATACTGATGAATAAAATCAAGAATGTAGTTTACCGTTTATCAACCCCCTTTCTGCTCCGTTCCTTAAAATAAGCAATAACATTTTTTTTAAAGTGCGAGACGTCAAGGCAAAGCCTCTGACTACAAGATAGAGATAAAAATATCATAAAATAATCCACAACTCCGTGAAATGGTAGCATTTCATAAAATAGTCAACTGTTAGCCATAATATAATTTGTTTGTTTATCGACATTAATAATAATAATAATAATATAATAATAAAGGAGTCTGCCCACTACCCCGTCTCATACCATGACCGTGCTAGGAGCGTGTCAGGCAAAAAAATATTCTTTGTATTGAAATGTATGAGACTCTGCCCACTAGACCGTTCCGTCACCGACCGGCACCGTCGCGTGCCGTGCATGGAACGTTAACAATTGTCATCGAGAATATTTTACCGGTGTCGGTTCGCTGCGTGCCTGGCACGCGACGTTACAGGACCGGTGCGCGTAGGCGGCGCAATGGTGAGCATACACAGCACTAAAACCGTTATGTACGGGTATGATACGTTGTTGATACGTTCTAGTGGGCATAGTAGTCCGTGCCATGCTCGTTTCCGTGCCTGATACGTTCATAGCACGGTCATGGTATGAGACGGTGTAGTGGGCAGACTCCTTTAGCCCTTTATTCCGAACTGTTTGTTTGTGTGACTTTATAGAATATGTTTTATTTATAATAGTATGTCTCGTAGTTCGGTGTGCCTCTTGGCATAGGCCTCCTCTAACATTTTCCATTGCGATCGTTCACGCGCCGCCCTCCTCCAGTGGTGTCCAGCTGTCAGTTTTATGTCATCCTCTCATCTGGTCTGCTGGCGACCTCGTTTGCGTTTTCCGTCCCTGGGATACCAATCAGAGACAGTTTTACTCCACTTCTCCTGAGGATCTCGCATCATGTGGCCAGTCCATCTCCATTTTTGTTGATTTATTCTCGTAATTATATCAGTCAGTTCAGTTTTTTCTCTTATTGTGCTACTTCTTATTCTGTCTTGTTTCTTTATTCCTGTTAAACTTCTCTCCATGGCTTTTTGACAACGTTCCAGTTTTTCTCTGTGATGTTTGGTGAGAGATCAAGTTTCACAACCGTAAGTGATGACAGGAAGAATACATGTCTCAAAGACTTTTCTTTTTATTTGCATGCTTACCTCTTTGGATTTTAGGACTTCTTTGAGTGCCCAGTACTTCTTCCATCCATTCGCTATTCTTCTGTTGATCTCCTTAGTGGTCTGATCATTATGAGAAATTATCTGTCTTAAATAACTGTATTCTGTTACATATTCAAGTGGTTGGTTGTCAATTTCCATAGTTATCGGTTCAGAGTTAGTAAGCACTTTTGTTTTTAGTTTGTTTATGGATAGGCCTATTTTCATGCTTTCGTCATTTAGCGATTTTATCATTTCCTTCAAATGTGACGGATTTTTCTCGAATAAAATTATATCGTCCGCAAACCTGAGGTGGTTCAATTTTACGCCATGCACGTTGAGGCCGAAGTTATTCCAGTCTAGCTTGCGGAAAACAGTTTCTAGAGCAGCAGAGAACAATTTCGGTGATATAGGGTCTCCCTGTTTTACGCCCCTTTCGATCTTGAATTTATGTCCTAGTGTTTCTAGTTGAATTCTTGCTTCACTATTTGCATAGACGTTCTTTATAATGTTGATATAATTTGATGGTATCCCCTGCTGTTCTAGACTCTCCCATAAGGCTGTGTGATTGATGCTGTCAAAGGCTTTGGTGTAGTCGATAAATACCATAAAAATTATATGGTATTTATCGACATTAGCATGTACCTATATTTTTGGAGGTATGATATGATATGTAGGTGGCGGTACAGCAGAGTGGGTAGTAAGGGGTTCAAAAACATGAAGCATCACATAAACACGTTGACAACAGCCTATGTGCACTACTAAAGGTGAAAAGTGAAAAATATAACTATTTTTACTATATTACGTTTGACCAAATCGTAAACTCCTCGTTTTTCATAAACAAATGAAACAATTTCTATTTATTCATTTGGTGATGCAATATTCTTCGATATGGTCCACAAAAAACTTTTTAATAAAAAATTAAAAACCGACTTCAAAAAAAAGAATACTGAAAAGTCGATGTCAGTCGATGCAAATCAAAGCACACCGACTTTGAAAGTATCTGATTAGATATCTATAGTAAATTAAAACCATCAATCATTTATTTTTTACTTTTTAGTGTTTTTTTGAAGTTGGTTTTTAATTTTTAGTTAAAAAGTTTTTATTTTTCTATTTTTAGTGTAGGTAGTAGTAGTAAGAAGACAATATTTTAATGAAATATTTGCTTAAGCCGTTTAGGTTAGTATGATGCCATTTTTATATGAAGACTGACAAGCTAAAATTTGCTTTTATTAGTGATACTAAAAAATCCGGTTCTAAAATCCTTTTCTAACGTATTAGGCTTGTCAAAGCAAACAAAATAAGCCCAAACTCAAAGTATCTACTATTAGTCGTTGAAGAGTTCCACCTATCCACTTTCCGACCTTACCATCAGATCAGATTTATATGATATAGAAGTAGATTAAATTTATCATTTGCTATTTTTCCATCCTTAGGGGTGGTGTTTTTTTTTTCAAATTTAAATGGGACCAAATTGGAAATATACACTTTCAAACAAAACAAAAATTGTCCAAATCGGTTAATAAGTGACGGAGTTCTGAGGTAACAAGCAAAAAAAAAAAAACGCAGCTGAATTGAAAACCTCTTTTTTGAAGAACTCTGTTGAAAACTGGTACATTATTTTTATGACTGCCTCGTTGGTAATATAAGATATTCAAGATGTTTAAGGATATAATAAGTGGGGATGTATCTGATACCAAAACCGATATATCGGCGATATCGTCGTATTTTCGATATATTGGTATCGGAAATATAAGTTTGCCGATACACCGATACATTTTAAATAATTTAAGGATGTTGCGTTTTGTGTATAAAATTGTTATAAATGTGAATTTTTAATATTATTTCAAATGTGAACTTTATTACCTAATTGATATTTTGTTTAATTACTATTTTCAAAAAATAACTAATATTCTGTTCAATTAGTAGTAAAAGTAATGCCGTTTGTTTTTATGTTTTCTATCTTTTGAACCCACAGTATTATACTTTTTATATCTTTTGAAGCCTGCAATGCCTGCATCGGTATTGGTATCGTATCGGCAGAAGTGCGTATCGGATGCATTCCTAAAAGAAGTTCACTTCCTTATCGATGAATTAAGATCGTTTGCTATACCGCCATTTGATTTTCATTTTACACTCTAATGTGAAAGTTACAAAGGAAATATTAACCTGACTCGTATATTGTTACTGTTATTTTCAAAAGTTTATTTCAGCCATACATTGTAGTATCAGCGAAAACTCACCGTAGTTTTATTTGTTGTTGCTTACATTTCGTTATCATTGAGAAATTACCTTTAAGGTTACTTTTAATTTTTAGGATCGAGGAACTGAACACGATGAGTACGGGTGAAGATGAACCATCGTCTGGTTTAAATGGAAGGTTGAGACCAAGAAAGTCAAATATCCCCAGCCCTCAATCTGCTAAAATTACTCGTAAACTGGACACCAAACCCTATGATAAACCCAAAAGAATTACCCCGTCCAAAGTTACCCCAAGTAAACCTGATGATCTCACTAACAAGTCTGATTCCCCTTCCCCGCAAATTCTTTGCCCTTACTGCGATAAGATCTTTTATGCTAAACAAGCTGTTTCTAAACATATTAGACGTACACATGTTTCCACATCAAAACAAGACAACTCCATTAACTGTTTGTTCTGCAATCATAATGAAGGCGATGGCAACGATATTATCCGGCACATGGTCGATAATCACCCTAACCAATACTTCGCATGCTATGACTGTCACACAAGATTTCCATCCACAACCGAACTAGCCGAACATAAGCTAAATGTTTGCGAAAAGCAAAAGTTACCATATCGTAACAAGTTACGACAAAAGACCTCAAAAAAGGGCCAAAAGGCACAAAATATTAACGGGCGAAATGATTTCGAAAATGATGATAAAAACTTTCCGGCAGAACATAACTTTAATCGCATCGTTATTTCATGTGAGTTAAAGCCATCACATCCAAATGATCCTGCCGATATAGAGGACAACATTACTACGAATTTGATTTTACCACCAAGTAAGACTTTAGGTAATGCAACTGTCATCGAAAAGAATGCTGTTATCGTTTTGGATGATTTGCAATGGAACAAAAGGATACCGCCTAACTTCTCTTTTCATAATACAGATGCTGATCAAATATTATCAAGACTCGGCGTAGTTCATAGGTCACCAAGAGCTAGCGAGTCTAATAGACGAGAATTGTTTAAAAATATGGATGAATCAAATCAAAAATTTGAAAAATGTTTTGATACAAGCTTTTACTCTAAAGTTGCAAGTAATGTTCAAGAGAATTTAACTAAGTTCCTTGATGGTACGTTCAACTTTAATCCCGATCCGGAGAACACAATAAAAACCAGAAAAGCTAAGAACAGCGTTCCGATCAATACTGTCGAAGGATTTCCGATTCTATTAACATGTGAGCAATTTAACAGAAATGTTTTTGATGCGTACATGCCAAGGGCTATAGCACCAAAGCATAAATGGAAGTGGGATAATCTGGAAAGTGATAAAAGCTTAATGAGTCCTGAGCAACTAAAACGTGACTCTCATACTAATAATTGCATAATTACCCTTGTTTCCAGTCTGGACATATGGACACAACTTTGCATGAGACGAAAATTTGAAGAAAAATTTAGCCTACCTTCCATAGAAAAGAGGACTGAAAAACAGAACGTTATTGGGAAAGAATTAAAGGAAATACTAGAAAGCAGAGAGCTACCGACGTCATCTTCTCAAGTGGTAAAATATACAGAGCCACCAGTACCCGTTCGTGAAAGTCTAGACTTTCCTTCGTCTTTAGGTTTGGTGCCAAATAAACCCAGTTATGATATAAAGCCTGCAGTTCTCAGTGGCGAATGGGTCCGCCCGCGATGCTATGTATGCTGTGCCTGTGGTGCTCAAACGCGTGATTCGAAAGCGTTGTCATCGCATATTTCTAATCATCATCCAAACGCGCAGATTCAACATTATGAAATAGTGGGTGAAGTGCTTCTTAACTCTGATATTCTGAAACATTTATATGTACCACCCAGCCAGATGAATAATAGAACACGACCTCTTCGAGGATTCAGAGAATGCACGAAATGCAAGAAGTCAATAACCTTGGAAGATTTGCACCAACACATGCTAGATTGTGCAGGAGATACTCCCACAGTGCGGAGAAAATGTAGATATCGCCCGTTCGGAATGCGGAAACGGCGCCCAAGATTACCTGACAATACTATACGCAAGAAAATACGCAAAGATATACGATCTCGTCATACTAGAAAAAATCATATGAGGCCAAGACAAAAGATTAGATCAGAAGTTGGCGATGGTGAGTACATATATTTTTTATAATTATTTTTGCTTAATTTTTGGTTTTCTAAATATTTTTTTTTTTCCAGCTGAAACCATACGAAAAATGTTGGCAGACTTACCAGCTAAACGTCACCGCGTCATGGTGAATCCACTTAACCCTATCTTGCGCCCTAGAAGAAAACTTAACAAACAAAGAAATAAACTTGTAATGAAGAAGAGAATGATAGACGAAGTTAAAAAGAAAACGCAAATTAATGATTCTTCGCTTAGTAATAACACTGTAAGTGACGAACCTAAACGAGGATCCTCGGATCAAAGCGATCATAAAATTAAAAAAACTACAGTAAAACGTGTGGCTTCTAAAATTTTACGCCATAAAGACTCCTTTAACAAAAAAACTAGTATGAATAGATCCAGAAGAAAAGGTGTTCCCACTAAAGCACCTGTTACCGGTTCTCATACGCCTTCTGATGGCGAGGGAAACATGCAAAACCAACAATCATCTATGCAAAATAAGTCTGATCGAATTAATATTAACGACGGTTCTTATAATAAAAGAGAACATAGCAATAATAATAATGGATCTAATAACAAAGACAATCAGCAACCTGGTTGCAGCGGACAGAATAACGGTTCTGAAAATTCATCTAACCCATCGCAAAATGTACCCCTCAAACATTCTATTGAGAGATTGACGGCTTGTTCTGATACTCAGGACAAATCGGTGCAATTCCATTGCGCCTTTTTAGTTCAACAAGAATGCAATGATCCTGCTCAGCACATTACCCACAACACTTCAGAAGAGAGAATGCTATTTGAAAATGAGGCAGTTGTTACCAAATTAGATAAACCGCCTTTACATTTTGGTCATCAAGAGATTATGGACACTCAAATGTTTAACAAGAGTAAACTTAATAACAAACGTAAAGGGCTGAATGACTGCATAGCCATGTTAAAAAATAAATTAGTGCAGCCAAACATAGGTACTCCACCAGGACATGTGTCAGTTCAGTGTGGAACTGACGAGCCCTTAGACCCTGAACCAGTGGTAATTGAACGCAGACATTCCACTACGGATTCGACATTTGAGACAGCTCAGAGATCACTACAAATGCATTATCCAAATAAGACTCTTCAGGATTCTTTACAATCTTATGATACGGATATCAGACTCACTCGAAGGTCTTACAGCGTAAGACAAGAGCAAGCTTTGAGAGATATGCAAGCAAACAATGACTACATGCAATGGAAACTTTATTATGATAGTCAAATGTACGCTGTTCAGAAAAATAATGAGCAGAATACTCGCAGAGAACCAAGTCGACGTCGATCAGTTGTTTTGCCGGAAGATCTCTTGTTACAACATTCTATGAACGTTGATATATTGACAGGCAAAAATTTCAGAGGCATTCCTGAATATAGCTACCCTAATAATATCAAGGCGATAACACCTCCAAGACCACCAACAAGAAGAAGTCGAGACGCTAGATCAAGAAGTAGATCTAAGGTTACCAAAGAAACGCCGTCACGTGACGCAAGCTTAGTTAGCACACCTAGGACTCGACGTAATAGTCGTCGCAAAGCAGAGTCTACTACTACTAGTGCAACGCCAACTCCGACTAGAAGATTAAGTGAAAAAGAAATTGAACAGTCAAAAGTTGGTGGCAGTCTGATTACAACTGAAAACGTAGCTCTTGGCTATTCCCAAATTACAATGACTGACGACAGAATAAGTATTATTGAAAACCAAATACTGCCTACACAGAATTTCCCAGATGAGCAAGCCTATCATAACGCTAGTGTATATCAAAATCCACCTATAATACAGTACCCAAATGAAGCCGATATTCGACCTTTGCATTACAATATGCATATTGAACCAACAATAACAGCACCATTAGATTTGTCAAGCAAACTTCCGCGTTCTGAAGACCAAGAAGCAATCGTGCAATATGCTACAGAACCACATTATTGCGCCGTACCTTACGATAACTATGAAACCTTGGATTTGTCGAACCGACATTCGGTTCAATTGCATGAAAAAGAACCTCAAATTAATGTGGATGATGTTGTAGATTTGCGTGTCAAATATACTTCTCATCCAACTCATTTACCTTGCTTTACACCGGTACCTACATACCGTACAGATATTGTGAGTCACAGCGTAGAAGACAATATAACTGATTTATCAATAAGACAACCATGTGTAACTCAAGATGACTATTACCCAACTGATTTGTCCGTTAAAAGGAGTTATCCTACAGTACTTTCATATGAAAAACAAGGAATACAAGACAATGGATCGGATATCAATATGATTCAAGATTTATCCCGCCCAATGATGCAAATTCAGCACATGTGCACATCAATGCCGGAGAGTCATCAGCTCGTCAATGAACAGCCTACTGATTTATCAAGTGGAAGAAATGAAAATAGCTCAAATCCTTTAACCATTTGTATGTCAGAAAGGCAACCGATAAATTTGAACATTTGTACAAATACTACAGAACTCAGAAACGAAGACATTCCGGCCGATTTATCAGCACGAAGTAAGGAAAGAAGACATCGAATATATGTAGATTCTCAAGGAACTGAATTTTATGAAGAAATTGTTGTTAATAACGAAACAGGTTCAGTTCACAACGTCAATGATGCTCAGTTATCCATAAATTGCGTGGATGCTGAAGAAATGATTAGAGTTCGTTACAACTCATCACCTAGATCGAATTACTCAAGATCAACTCTTATGGCTTATTCTGAGCAAAGTAATACTGTAGATGACACACAAAATATTTCTACATCAAACCTTATATCACCAACTCCAACCACGTGTGATATGGCTACATGTAATGAAATAGTTTATCGACATTCTGAAATACCCTTAAGTCTAACAATAAATAAAACATCTGAGCCTCGTGCTGGTCAATGTGACACAGTAGCAAATCCTATTGTATATGAACCTCGTCAAGCAAATTATATAATGACGAACAGCACACAATATAATACGGTTGACAATCTGAACACGAATAGTGCGCAAAATACATCCACGGCCCTTATGATAACTGCAGAAAACCGCGAATCAGTTAATATAACTCAATCAAGTATTTCACCAATATCACATAAAACATGCAACGATGATGTTATAATACAAAATGAGGAAGTCATTACCGATTCAATGAAATATATACCTGTTAGAAAGAGTCCAGTTCCTTCTATTATAAATAAATTAGACAGTGAAAAGAAAACAACAGAAACTGTTCAAGATGACATTAATAAGACGACTTTAGATCAAGATCCGGAAACTGCAAGAAAAATTGCAATGTTACCTAAAGAACTGGTAGAAATTTTGGGAAATATGCCAATCGATCACCGTAATCAACTTCTAAATGTTCTACCGCAGTATGTATCTACGTCAACGTCACCTGTTTTACCTAATAATAAAGCTAATAATAAATCCAGATCATGCAACTCTCCAAATATTAAACCATCTATACAAATTAATGACGACTTAGTAAAAGACCATAAAACAGATATAGCATCTGATGATGGGCTTGCTTTAATGACTAATACAATGGCAATGTCTCCCACCACTGTGTCAAGTTCAATACTTCTTACTCCACCTACACCTCAGTTGCCGGATCGTCATATGATTAATTCTCAAGAAAATGCTGATATAATATCTTCGAAATATCGAACTAACTCTAGACGTTCAACTGATGGCCAAATACCTGTAAGAAATATTGACACAGATAAATCTAAAGCAGTATCGAATTTGTCATCATCAATTAAAAACATAGTAAAAATGGACGAAATTGATACAAAGGATCGTATAATTGATTTAACTGTTGATGAATTTTCACTTGAAGATTCAGAGATCTATTATAATCCAGATCCTTTAATACATACAATTCCTCTCCCAAATAGTATCAAATCAAATGCACAAAAATCTAACAATGATAAAACTGCTAGCTTAAGAGCAGTACGAATTAGAGCACCTTCCGAAAGACAACGTTCGATTCTCTCTAAAAGTACATCACTTAAGAAGCACACTGATAACGTGCCAAATATGAGTGACGAGAAACAAAAACCTAGAACTTCCGAAACGTCTAATCCTATGGCTATTCAACAAGCTGAAATAAGTAGCACTCAACATCGAACAGTTGTTGGAGTATCTCCAATTTCTCCTACGCTCGATCCATCCCCTAAAGAAAATAACTCTACAAGAAATGTACAAGAGAATATCGAAAAAGATACACTTGCAACATCTGATAATGACATAAGATATAGTGTGACGGAAAAACAAAATATAGTCACCTCATCACTTACAAAAGGCGTAGATAATAATTTAAAAAATAGTAAAGCCTTTCCCAAAGTAAACACACCGAAAATTTCTACTGAAATAGTCAATGTATCTTCTTCAAAGAAAAATGATACTGAGACAGATTTTTGTAAAGAAAGTTCTAGCATATCCACACAGAATGTAATAGATGCAAGCCAAAGTAAGACTAAGGCTATATTAGAAACCTCGAACGATAAATCTACAATTGAAGATGAAGATTCTGAGGATGATGTTACTTTAGCAACAATAGTGAAGAAGAAAAATCGAGAGTTTAATGTGACAGTTCAAAGTAATAATATTCAACTTGAAAGAAAAAAGAAGAAAACTAAGAAAACAAAGAAAGCAGAACAAATAAATGAACAAGTTTTACAACAAAATCGGAATGAGATTATGGCTAAGGATGATAAGCCTTCAGTAGCTGAAACGGATTTGTCAATTGATTCGTCTGAGGGCTCCACAAAAATTAAAGATTTGGAAATAACTGAAGATCTTACAAATGAACAAATAACAATACCAAAAAAGAAAAGCAAGAAAGGACGTCGAACGAATAACTTTGGTGTAACAAAATACATAGAACGACAAGATCAAATATATCAAACTATCGCCGAAAAAGAAGTTGATAAAGAAAACACAGTATCATCTGATATTGTAAATAGCAAGGAAACTATTGAAGATCCTATAAAAGCAAAATCCTGTAGTGATTCAGATTCAAATCGAAGCATAGTGACAAATAAAAACTTAATAAGCGATAAAGAGATGTCTACAAAAAAAGAAAAAGTTAAGAAGAGTGTAGAATTTTCCACTGACTGTAATTCTACAACAATTCAAGTAATAGATAAAAATTCGGAAAGATCCACTGTCCCTGATCAAAATGAACAAGAAACTTTTATATCTCTAACCAATAAAATTTCCTGTAACGCTTCCAATACACCATGTAACTCGGCTGCTGTCACTAATGAAGCGATCGCAGATAAGGAATTGAAAATAATAAACAACGTAGAAAAAATCGAACTTAATGAAGACTCAAAAATGATTAAAAATCTCAAAGTAAATCTTCCTACAATTCAAGATGATCTAAATAAATTAGAAGATTCTTTGGCTTCACAAAATAGAATAATGAAAGATAAACCTGATGAAAGATCTACGGAAATTCCTTTAGATAAGCCCAACATCAATGATAGAGAAGACTCTAATACGACACCTTTGAGACGCAGTCGTCGAGGTAAGTCATTGTTTATTGATAGCACTTCTATTATGAATGAAAATGTCCTAAATTCAGAAAATACTACAGAACATAAGACTCCGTTAACAAAAAAACAATTAATCTTCTCTAAGCTTCTAGACGAAGAAAACCATAATAAAAATTCTAAAACTAGTAGTCAACAAAAAGAAATGGAAAATCCTCTACCCGACACTTACAATAAATCTGTGTTGACAAGTGACAGTGAAATTGAAAGAGAAACCTTTCACGAAGATAAAAAAACAAATAAACGCAAAAAGTCACCTCAACTAAAGAGAAAATGTAAAAAGAAAAAGTCACTGATAAGTCCGCAAGCACCTGAAGATACTGATGTAGAAATGTCCACAAAATCTCTGAATGTCCCTACTTTCGAAAAGTCATCTAATTTGACTACTGAGAATATAGTATCAACGTCTACTACGTCTCATCAAAAACATGATGTCTTGGATAAAGAAAGTGTTGAGATTGGCAAGACTTGTGTGAACCGCGATCCACGTCTTGAAGCTTCTCTTTCAATTCAGAAAGCAAGTTCTACTGAAAAACGCAAATCCACTTCTCCAGTTAAATTTGACTTGGTACCGAGTTGGAAACCAAAGAAATCTAAACCAAATGATGAAGTAAGCAGCACACATTCTACCAATCTTGAAAAAGCAGCTGAGAGAGACAATAAATCTGTGGACATTAAAGAAGGTGTAACTGCAATCGTAGTCTCACGAAATACACCTTGCTATAACAAACCCGCAGCAAGACGCGCACGTTCAAAATCTGTCGTCGTCAAATCTTCTGGAGCAGACTTATATGATCCATACGATATAGATTTGGAAGATATGATTGAAAAAACGGAACCGTTCGTTAGAAAAGAAACATCATCAAAAGTAGAATTTAACTCTTTTAAATCTTCCTTTGTTGCCAAAACAAAGAAATTAACTAAAACTGCACCTTCTGCTATCATCGATATTTTACCATCTGATCATGCTGATGTTGCACTGCCAACTGTTGACGCGTCTATTGAAAAAGACAATAGTATTAAGGACACGGGAGAGTCTACTTCTGGTTTTATAAATACGTCTGTCAGTAATACAAAGGATAGCAGCAGTGATTCTGATGAATCTTCAAAGAGCGATGTACCATTAAAGAAGTATGTAGAAGAAAAGGAAAGAAAACTTTTAGAAGAAGTAAATAAAACAAAACGTCTACAAGAGTCTAAAGATTCCACAGTGGAAAATGAGAAAAGCGATAAATCGTGTGATAAATCGAAAGCTCGTAAAAAGATTAAACGCGCTCAATCTATTAACAATAAAGAAGAAACGGCTTTATCAAAACAAGATACTGAAGAAGAGCTGCGTTCTGAACAGTTCATGGAAAGTTTTGGTTTCTTTTCTGAAAGAAAACCCAGGAAGTCCAATTTACTGGCCACTAAGAAAATTTCTGAAACTTTTCACATTATAGCAAGTGAAAGTGATGATGTTTACTTTTCATCTAAAGATAAAGTATGTAAAAAAACTAATGACAGTAAAAAGGAAGAAGACACGAAAGGTCCAATTTCTCCAATCAAGAAAGCTGCGAAACGTGGCAGGAAGAAGAAGAGTCTTCCACCAGAACCATCATTTTGTCATATTTGTAAAAAGGCTTTTCGAAGATCTGATAACTACTTACGCCATCAAATGACGCTTATTCATATATCAAGGTTTTCAGAAGTGGAATTAAAATTTAAAACTGTAAAAATTGAAGAAGAACCAAATTATTTAATCGTTTATAAGCAACAATTAGATCGATTAAAGGTGCTTCAAAATAAAATAGCAAAGAGAAAGAAAAATTGTTTATCTACGGCGGATATTATTTTACCTACGTTAGAAGAAATTTTAGCTGACGTTAAGAGAACTATAATGGAGCAGCAGCTTTCCCGTAGAGGGCTAAGTCGAGATCAAGCATTATTTATTGATTGCTGTACGATGTTAAAGGAATCACATACGAATGATCAAGCACCTGTCAATAAGCGTATTCGTAATTGCAATAGTTTTAATTGTGCACAAACTTGTCAAGAAGAGTTGGCTTTGTTAGAAAGAAGTATTAGTGACGATAGATGTGACATTAAATGCGATGACGTAGATTCGATTACAGCAAAAAATATTTTAGAAAGTGAAGAAGTACGCAATTTAGAGAACGATTTGATATCTAACCTTAAAGAAGCTAATGGGCTCAAGGGGCCTTTAAGTAATGTCCACTTTAAATCTTCTGAAGACTACACTTCTGTTGATGAAGAAGCGGTGAATTATAATGATGAATCGCAAAAAATTAAATCCAAACGGCAAATTGAAGTTAAAGACAAAATGTATCCAGATGTTGTTGAAAACATAGATATGTTTGAAGATAAATTTGACAAAATTAAAAGGAAATGTCGATCTCAAGCAGCAGCTGCTAAACAAATTCAATCTCAGGTGGAAAGTAAAATCAGGTAAGAATTTATTATAAAAATTGTAAGTATTACTATTATTATTTTTATAATTGGTTTTGTTGGTATTTTTTTTTTCTTTTCTTGTTTTAAATATTACTTTGGCATGTCAAGTAATGTATTTTTCTGGAGGGATTGGGCGCTGTGAGCTGAAATACAGGTCTCCTAGTTCAGCCACAGATGCTTTGTTCACAAATTAGCGATATTATTTCTTGGCTTAAATAATTTTTTTTGTGAAAACTTGTAAACATTTTTTTTTTTGGATAATAAATTATATTATTATTATTATTATTATTATTATTAATTGTTACATTTAATTTTTCTTTTACAGTCATAAAAATCGCAAAAAGGCTGAAAAGAAAAAAGGGAAAAGAAGTTCTAAGAAATGTCAAAGTACTGTACCTACTAAGGGTGCCCTAAAAGGTTTTGATGGATTTAAGGTTTCCATTTTAACGTCAGATATAAATATGTCAGCAATCGTACCTTCCGTAGGAAATTCATTCAAAAAGAAGAAGAAAAGCAGTTCAAAGAGAAAGAGAGAAAGAAAGAGTTCTGATGTAAGCAGCAAATGCGACAGTGATCACCGTCCTAAAGAGACACCTCAAAAGAAAGTCGATGTTTATGAGTTTATGGACACTGAAGATACTGAGTTATTTGAATTTAGACCTTCAACCCTTATGGAGAGGTTTAAGAGTATGACCAATAAGGAAATGCCAAGCACGTCAAAAGCTGTAGTAAATCAAGATGACTTAGCTGAAGCATCAAGTGAGAGTGGATCAGATGGTGACGATTTTGTTTATATGTCGGATGACTACGTATGTAGCGACGATGAAACTGAAAATAGTATGCTTTCTTGTGAATTAGGACACAAGAAAACTGTATCTCCGCTTAAAAGAAAAGATGTCATTGAGAAAAACGCTGTTATGGGTAAAATATTTAAACACAATGCTGTTCGTAGTGAAAGGAGAAGTCCGAAAAGAAGAGAAACTCCTAAACCGAAGGCAAATCTGGATCAGCTATTCGATAGTCTACTTCAAGAAGAACCCAAAACTTCTTCACCACCCAAAAATAATGATGCTTCACCCAAAAACAAAGACGTTGTACCATCACAGACTTACAGTACCCCGGCATCCCCTAAACCTGATACAATTAAATCCAAATATGACAGTTCGCCATCTGCCAGCTATAATTCAAAGCCGGAAACTAAAAATATTCCTGAAGAGAGTGCTTTGCCTGACTCATCAAACTATCCAAGTACATCTTCATCGTCTAAAAAGCGGAAATCAATTACACCACCTCGAAAACTTGACTTGAATTTGATTCCAACTACTATTGAATATGAACTTCTAGAATCAAATCGAAAAGATGTCAAGAAAAGTGAAACCGGTAATGAACACAGGCATTCTTCACTACATTCAGATATGTCCACGAAAAAATATGACATTGATCTATCAGATGATGATGATCTCTCTTCCGATGAAGATAATAATACGTCACCACAAAGTGATCATTATCAAAAACACAAAAGAAAAGAAAAATCGGACAAGGAAAAGGAGATACCCTATGCAAATAAGAAAGAAATTGAAAAGCCTGAGATTGCGGAACGTAGCGAGCCTGTAGATCAGATATCTGAAGATGCGGGTGTAGCAAGACAAAGGGCGCGTCGGAAATGCACTGTTGGCAAACAGAACGTGTTGGCCGAGACTTGGAGTTCTGAGTCTGAGCCCGACGGCGCTCCGCAGAGGCCGAACAGCGCCGAGTCAGTGATCGGTGGCGGTAGAAAGAAGAGAAGTAGGAAGAAGGATATGTCGTGCAGTCGGAAGGCTATTAGGCAGCCGAAACGACCGGAGACAGAGCGAGTGGCGCGGCCGCGAGCCGCCTACTACTGGTCGGAGGGCGAGGACGAGCAGGAGCACCCGCAGCAGCACGGCTGGATCGTGGGAGACAGCCACAAGAAGCTAGTGACCATGCTCGCGCACGCCAAGGGCCGTAAGCGACATGACGACAAGCGCCAAGTCCTCGAGTGAACCTGCAGAGCATGACCTTGTAAATAAGTTGTATATAATCTAATTCTTTATCAGTGTCACTCAAGTGACATGTTGACCAGAAATCCTTTTATCTTTAATTAAATTCAGTTGTGTAAATACTGTATATCTTTTATAGTATATTTTAGTTAAATTTTTAAATGAGCCTACGTGCTGCGCGGTCGGCGGCCGCGACGCCGCACTCGCAGTATATTAGCTAAATTTTTAGCGGAGTATATTTTATTTGGAGTCCGATATGTCCTCATACTGATTTTAAAGTTTATCACGTCACATCTACTCTGAGGGGAGGAAAGCTAAGAGCGTAGGCGTTAATAGGTTAGTCATAGAATATCAGCGCTCATTTAATGTGTCTAATAGAGATTTTCCAAAAATATATACACTTTAATCTTATCAGCGCTTTTTTTAATAAGTTTTTGACTGCGAGGATGTGTTAGCATTTGTTTTAGCGTCGAACTACGGCGCGAGTGTAATTAAATTTATTTAATGAAAGTGCAAACGTTGATTATTTTATAAGAATTTAGTGCGTTTGAGAATATGCGGATTTATTATTATTTTATATTTTTTACTATAAATTATAAGTTGCAGCATTTGTGTAAATACGGTAGATGTGAATTCAATGATTACTATCATGATATAACTGACATTATATGTGTAAATGTTTAGTCTAATGCCTGTCCTTTAATGTGAAATTGTTTACGTCGTCAGTGGAATGGACCTAGCTAGGGCTCGGTGTTGGGGCGGCACAGCCTTCTCTACCCTTTTAGCTAATTTTATGCAATATCATATAATCTGGAGGTGCGCTCGCGAGATTCTTCGGATGATCACTGGCTATCTCCACCCTAGCTATGTCTATTATAATATATGTTTTTAATTAAAATTATTCTATTCTTGCATAATACTAGCGGGCATTTTATATATATATATCAATTATAACATGTATTTTTACTCAATCGCAATGAAATTATTTATTTACATGATTTTAATTACCCTATATAGTTGATTTTTCGCGGGGGCTGATAACGCGGCGGGTGTTGTGTCATTTTCATTTGTTAACTATTTTTATACATTAGATTTTGAGTAGTCAATTAGCGCGTGAAATCTCAAGCTTTAGTTATCTACGTATCTAGTCCAGAGAGGATGAGTCTAGCCACTTATCAGCCTCGAAATTTTTACAAGACTTACATATATCCCATGTACTGGTCGACCTCGTGTTTAGAAAATGCAGTTCGTACCTCACACTTCGGTTAGTGTTTGTTTAGTTTCCCTGCACGTACGAAGTTGTACCCGTCGAGTAGTCTCACTGCGTGTATAGGCTCCCAAAGTGAATGTACTAGCTATGTAAGGTAGAAGTATGGAAGCATGTCTAATTAAATTTATTATGTAACGGCCACGATGAACTCTTTCTTGTGTACTCTGTAAGTTAAGATACGATGTAAAATTTAACCTCTGGGCAATTTCACTTATTGTCGCAGATATTATATATTTTAGATGATATATGAACATTTTCTTTACACCGTGGATGACTTAAGTGTTTCGCTTTGTCCTGACGACACCCGAATTCTGTGTTAGGGTCTTTTCACGCCCGTTATTAGGAAATCTAAATGTTTTTCAAAATCTGTGTTATTTCTTAAGATCAATAAGAATAAAATATATACTTTTAAATATATGTGGTATATGAATAAAAAGTCTTTTAATTCTCTCCAAAATGTGTTATAACCCTTGAATGTTAGTCTACACTGATATAAAAGCTGAAGTGTGCTATGTTTTTAACCGACTTCCAAAAAGGAGGAGGTTCTCAATTCGTCGGAATCTTTTTTTTTTTTTTTTTTTTTTTTTTTTTATGTATGTTCACGGATTTCTCGAAGACGGCTGAACCGATTTGGAAAATTTTTTTTTTGTTTCAAAGAGTATTCTTCCCCGGTGGTCCCATATAAATTTTATCGAAATCGGTCAAGCGGTTTTTAAATAAATGGCTTAATCGAATATTTTTTTTAATTATGTATGTTCACGGATTACTCGAAGACGGCTGAACCGATTTGGAAAATTCTTTTTTTGTTTCAAAGGGTATTCTTCCCCGGTGGTCCCATATAAATTTTATCGAAATCGGTCAAGCGGTTTTTAAATAAATAGCTAAATCAAATATGTTTTTATTAATAACAATCTTTCTTCTTATAAATTACAAATTACCTGCTTATTACGTCTACACTAAAAATGGAAAAATAAAAACTTTTTAAAAAAAAATAAAAACCGACTTCCAGGCACTGAAAAGTAAAAAATAACTAAACAGGGGTTTTCATTTAGAATAGATACTTAATCAGATATTTTCGAAGTCGGTGCCAGCCAATACAAATCAAAGCACACCGACTTCGAAAATATCTGATTAAGTATCTATTCTAAATGAAAACCCCTGTTTAGTTATTTTTTACTTTTCAGTGCCTGGAAGTCGGTTTTTATTTTTTTTTAAAAAGTTTTTATTGTTTTGCTAATCTATACATCTACTCGTATATATAAACTAGTGATCGCTGCGTGATTGAAAATCAACCATAATTCATTAAGTTATATATTTATTGTCTTGCGTATATTACAATACTAGCAGCTCAGCTAGGGTTCGTAGCTAGATACATTTTACATATATATCTAAAATAGTTATTTGTCAGCGTTAGCCATATAAATTTTAATATATAATTTTTTATTTTTCTAATGTTTTAATATTTATTATCCTGTTCCAGACTAAGAGAAATTCAAAAAATCTAATATCATAAAAATTCGTTCAGCCGTTCTTGAGTTATAAATTATGTAACTAATACGACTTTGTTTTATATATACGAGTATAAAAGATTAATCTATTCTGAATTTGACCACAGACTTTAACAATAAACAAAAGAGTATATATGTATGCGTGTGTGTGTCAAACACAGTGTGTGTAATGTATTTTTAATTGATTTAATGTATTTTTTATGCATAATCAATGAAGTTATAAAAGACTAGAGGAGCACCGTCCAACAAAAACATTGCAAGAAAACGTAACCACGTACAAGTTTAAAGACGTAGCTTTGAAAGTGATACATAAATATGTCAATTCGTCTAAATAATTTATGTTTGTCTCATTTTTTCTACCGCCAAACTAATTACATTGAAAAGAGACAAGACATTGTCATTGACAAAATGGTCAGGCGTTAACATTAATCAACATAATTTCCCCAAAATTAATGAAAGTTTGATTTTTTTTCTTGCTGCCCATGTTTATATTAATTACTATGAAATATTGTTCCATGGATCTTTCAAAAGATTAAAGAATTAGAGAAATTGATAAGGACTAGGAAGATTAGGATGAAAAAAAAATGCGTAAAGGTATATTATATGTATTTCAAAACTGTAAAATCAAGGTGAAATAATACTTTCTTAATACTTTCTTATTAAATAATATTATATTATTAATTCTTAAAGTTTTAAAATATTGTAATATTTATAATAATAACAGCTAATATTAAACAAATAATATTTAATTATAATACTTATTAAACTTTTTAAATATGTTTAGAATTAAAATCAACAAATATTGTAAGGTATTCTGGTGCCATTTTTGAATTTTCAAAATCATTTTTGTAAATTGTGGGTAGGCAGCGCAACACTATTGCCCACACATCATAAGCGATAACAATAATTTTACATTTAAATATAAATAAAATATAATTTACTGCTTAGGTGGTTTAGGTGTTTAAATTTAAGAAAATATGTTATACTCGTATTAAGGTAAAGTAAATGTGAATGTTTTATTTTTTCGTTCAGGGAGTGAGTACTATACTAGTGTGTTTAACAAAACAGACTTTAATAATAAATTTAAACTTACACTAACATACATACATACGTCATTCACTAAGCTCCCAACAATCTGGGAAATTCAAAATCGTATTTACTGGTAACATTGATGGCAAAAATGACGTTTGATAAATTTATTTCGTTTTATAATGATAATCTGAAGAAAATTGAACAAACTTACTTGTGAAAAGTAACACCACTAGCTTTATTAATCTTTTCAGACCGTGATGGGCACACTTTTACCACACATTTCACCATCTTGATTTTTTTTATCGCCAAGCAATCACTCTATTGACATCAGACTGACAACTGAGGTCCAATATGCCTGTGGACATATTCAACGTAGTCGCACATCGATGCCGTACAATGCTTATCTAGTCCTGTATAACATCATTGTGCATAATTAAAAAAAAACTTCTGCACTCCTTTATATAAACTATAAGTGTGGGAAATTTCATACTCCTCCGTCCGCGCAATTTTAGATAAAAATGAATCTTTGAAATGTACTCGTATGTACGCGCATAACTTCCGATCGACTGTACCAAATTGGATAATTCTTTTCTTTTGTGTTTGTTATTGTCAGGTCAAGTTTAATTGTATAAAACTTTAAAAAAAAAAATAAAAACCGACTTCCAGGCACTGAAAAGTAAAAAATAACTAAACAGGGGTTTTCATTTAGAATAGATACTTAATCAGATATTTTCGAAGTCGGTGTGCTTTGATTTGTATTGGCTGGCACCGACTTCGAAAATATCTGATTAAGTATCTATTCTAAATGAAAACCCCTGTTTAGTTATTTTTTACTTTTCAGTGCCTGGAAGTCGGTTTTTATTTATTTTTTTTTTTAAGTTTTTATTTTTCCATTTTTAGTGTAGACGTAATAAGCAGGTAATTTGTAATTTATAAGAAGAAAGATTTTTATTAATAAAAACATATTCGATTTAGCCATTTATTTAAAAACCGCTTAACCGATTTCGATAAAATTTATATGGGACCACCAGGGAAGAATACCCTTTGAAATAAAAAAAGAATTTTTCAAATCGGTTCAGCCGTCTTCGAGTAATCCGTGAACATACATAAAAAAAAAGGAAGAAAAAAGATTCCGACGAATTGAGAACCTCCCCCTTTTTGGAAGTCGGTTAAAAAGAAAATTAAAAGCTTTTTTTTTACTAAAATAAGATTTTTTTTTAAATCTCATGATATGAAAAATGTGTGAGTGAAATAGTATTTATCCCGGAAATCATCCGTTATAGGGGGGAGAATGGGGATGAAAATTTGTATGGGGAAGCAAGGTAGAGACGACCCCGAGCGATAATACAAGCGATTCACCTTCGCTTGGTGAATCGCTTGTATAATAAAATTGTTACTAAGCCGAATTTGTACATTAAATATTTTTTGGAAAATCTTATTGAAATAGACATTACCGATACAGAGGCCGAATCTATAGTTTTTAGAATTTTTGTGTCTGTTTGTGACCGCATCACGGAAAAACCACTGGAGGGTTTTGAATGAAATTTGGTAAAGGATACTTTGTAATACGGGAATATATCTTATTTTTGAAAAATAATATTCGATCGAAACAGGATTTGCAGCCTAAACCGAAACTGAACCTTCGGCCTCGGTTTCAGTTCCGGCTGAAACCAAAACCGAAGCTTATTTTGGACCTGTTAAAATTTCTATTTATGCTGAAAGGTAGTACATGTCTTATATGTTAAGTAGTTAACTAGCGACTACACCTTACTTCGCTCGGGTACGTCACTTAATAAGAACTTATGTTTAACACATAATATATCTTGTACTAAATTTCAATGAGTAACTAACGCACACAAGTACACTTACACCACTAAACCACCGAGGAAGTCCAGAGAGCAGTATAAACCCATACATACTACTTTTGCATTCATAATAGTGGTTTGTTTATACACATAACACTAACTCAACACAAAGGCGCCGACGACTGGCGAACTAGGCTAGCGACCACGATGCAAGAACTCATTCGAACGAAGCGAGACAATTCATGAACACTAAGTTTCGGCGCGACCGAAGATTCAGCTTGTTTTTGGCCGAAACTGGCCGAAACCGAAACCGAATCTTCGGTCGGTCACTAAAAACAATACTATATAATCAATAGGCGAAATATTTATTCGTTAAAGAGTATAGCAAGTCAGATGCCCCTCGAGAAAGTTAGGTTGATATTTTTACAATGGAATCATCTTAAGAGAAACATTTTCCTAAGCTATCACCCCTCTCCACGCTCTAGTTTTTCAAATAAAACAATTATCTACATAATTGAATTTTTTAAAATATTTTATTTTCTCGTACAACATTTTTTTTTTTCATCTTTTCTGCCAACGTTAGATACTCGAAAGATATATTACCACATTACACATAACCTTACACTACAACACATCTCACCACATCACACCCTTCGTCACGCGTAACTGTAATTCCATATTTATATTACATAACTAGCGGCTCACCCTCACTTCGCTCGGGTTCGCCTCTAGATAAACGAAAACAGATTTATTCCACGCACCTTACACGCTCAACGCGAATTATCCGCCCTACGCACTTTACCCGCCCTAAGCACATTACCCGCCCTACGCACATTAACCGCCCTACGCACTTTAACTGCCCTACCCACATAACCCGCCCTACGCGCGCACTTTACCCGCACTACGCGCGTTGTTCGCCTTCCCCAAAAGATTTGTTATTCTAATGTATGAACTATATGTTACTGTAAAGTTTCATTATAATCCAATCAGTAGTTTTTGTGTACTAAGCTGTATCAGTTACTATAGTTTTTTAACTATCCCACGGGAACTCTTTGATTTTCCGGAGTAAAAAGTACCTAAAATGTTGACCGGGGATATAAGGTACCACCATGCAAAATTTCATTTGAATCGATCCAGGAGTTTCGGAGATTAGCCCGTACAAACAGACAAACAGACAGAGAAACAAAAAAATTAATAAAAAAATCTGGATTTGCTCTATTGCTCTTCTTACATCCTCCTGACTCGGTTTTTAGCATTTTTTTTATGTACAGACATTCGACCTCTACAGTGTTATTATAGTAGGTATAGAAGATAGATTAAGGTCTACATTAATTTAATGTTATAAATTATAATTTTATAATTGCTAATAAGGGTGACTGCCTGGCGATCTGTAATACAGGTTCTTTCTTACCTAGTACAGACACCAGTCTCTCACAAAGGCTTCTATTATTATTATGTAACTAGCGACTCAGCTCGCTTCGCTCGCGTTCGTCCCTAGGTACGTTTTCACGGTTAGCTATGTTTATACACACAGATATTCATTTAAATTATATAGCGATTTACCCTCGCTTTGCTCGGGTGCGTACGCCGTACGTGGATTTTGTTCACAATTTCAAGGGTTTTAATTTTTTTTCGCGGAACCCTGATTCTTTTTCTAAAATAAAAGTAGCCTAAGTTATTTCTTATAACATCAGCTATCTGCCAGTGAAAGTCCCGTCAAAATCGGTCCAGCCGTTTCAGAGATTAGCCGGAACAAACAGACAGACAGACAAAAATTGTAAAAAAAATTGTTTTGCTATATGTATCATGTATGCATCCACATGCATTTAGTAAAAAGCGGTTATTTTAATATTACAAACAGACATTCCAATTTTATTTATCTGTATGTATAGATTATCTATTATTATTACTATGTTATTTGTTAAGTTTACTTATGATATTACTACCTTGTTATAATGGCTTTTGTGATGGGAAAATAAATAAAAATATATTAAGTAAGACACTGAGGTCTTCGCAATGATTCATATATCGAAATATCACAAATTAAAAATAAAAAAAAAACTTTAAAAAATAAAATAAAAACCGACTTCCAGGCACAGAAAAGTAAAAAATAACCAAACGGGCGTTTTCATTTAGAATAGATACCTAATCAGATATTTTCGAAGTCGGTGCCAGCCAATACAAATCAAAGCACACCGACTTCGAAAATATCTGATTAGGTATCTATTCTAAATGAAAACCCCCGTTTGGTTATTTTTTACTTTTCTGTGCTTGGAAGTCGGTTTTTATTTTTTTTTAAGGTTTTATTTTTCCATTTTTGGTGTAGACGTAATAAGCAGGTAATTTGTAAGAAGAAAGATTTTTAAAAACATATTCGATTAAGCCATTTATTCAGACCCCTAATGACACTCACAACCCATCTAGGTGTAAAGTTCTCATCAATACAAATTAATCAAGCCCAAACACCAGGTAATTGCTGTAAATCGTTGAGGAGTTTCCTCGACTGTCTTTCGGTTCCATGATCAGATCGACTCCAGACCTTCATTAAATAGTAGTGCTTTAAAATACTTAATGAAAAAAAAATATCAAGCGCACTAGTCGCCACTACGATTTTCGAAGGTTCCCCTCGATTTATCTAAGATGCCATCATCAGATCCTGGTTTCCTTATTATGGTACCACCCTTGAGATATCTCCTTTCAAACAAAAAAAGAATCATTAAAGTCGGTTCATGAATGACGAAGCAATCCGCGAACATACATAAAATTACATCCACGTAAACAAAAATTTTCATAATTTTTTTTTCATAAAATGAAAACTACTGGGCCAAACTATGTTAAATTTTTATGGGACCAAATGGCAACTATTCCGCATCAAACAAAAGAAGAATCACGTAAATCGGATAATAAATCTCAGAGTAATCGATGTACATACATAAAAAAAATACCAATCGAATCAATAACCTCCTCCTTTTGGAAGTCGGTTAAAAAATAAAAATGTCACGTATTTTAAGATACACTATCATGATTTTTTTTTCTTTAAATGACCCTTACTATGCTCTATAACATATATTTCTTTCAAAATTTTGGCTACGGTAGAGTAGTGTAAAAAAGTAGTTGGTTGATTGCGATAACTTTCAATAAAACTACTGAAACTTTTGCTTATACATTTTAATACTACAGGCTCCACATACTACACTTAGAATAATAGTTTTTGGTTTCTCTAACACATACCTATGCTAAATATTGTTTTTTTACTTACGTATTTCACACGTTTAACACTGAAATAAACTACAAATATTTACGTTTATGCAATATCAACCTATGTATTGATCGGAAAATTACCTTCGTGTTTCATACAATTTTTTAACATATTATTGAAAACAAAGTTGATTCTACGGTTGCTAAACTAGCAAAGCGAGTAACTGAAAGTATTCCATATCTCAAAAACTACTTAACGTACATCTATTCTTATTTACATTATTCTATATTCGTTGAGAGATTATAAAATTTATACTTACATAGATTATAAAAGGAGGTAGCCCTTCTCCTTTATCTTTTGAAAAAGTCTGGAAGCAATACAATTTTTACGAATTTTGAGTCATAAAATTCGAATAAGATGCAGGAGTCCACATGCTTGATTGTAATTGTGGACTCTCTTACATACATCGGACAAACAAAGATATCTATTAGAACTCGGGTCAAGGAACACATAGCTGTGATGTGAAGCACCGTCGCAATATTATATCTGCGGTCTGTCAGCATAGCCAGGATCACCCAAGCCATTACAGATTCGAAAAACCTCGCGAGAGAACATCTTTATAGTCCTAGAATGGTTGATGAAGCTATTGAAATTAAAGAAACTTCCACATTTCCAAAGCGAAGGTGGCTAGGTGCTACAATCGTCGTGGATCCTGCATATCTATAGGTACTAATATTATAAAGCTGAAGTGTTTGTTTGGTTGATAGCGCTAATCTCAGAAACTACTAATCTGATTTGAAAAATTCTTTTTGCATTAGATAGCCCTTTAATTGAGGAAGGCTAAAGGCTATATATCATCTCGGAAAAAATGTAATCATCTAGGGACGAACACGAAGCGAAGCGAGGGTGAGTCGCTAGTAGATACGTAATAAAATCAAGCACAAAAAATTAAAGAAGTCATAATAGGCCATTACACACATTACTGTTACTTAATTTTATAAACATAATATGTATGTAATAACAACCAAAATAAAAAAAATATATATTTATTCAAAGTTAGCAGAACGAAAATTTTCAAGACGCCGAATTAGGGCATTCGTCTCGGGATGCATCGACGTCTGAAATTCATAAGGTTGGAATCCGTGTACCACCGTTTTATCCTGACGACCCAGAGATATGGTTTGCTCAACTGGAAGGTCAGTTTGCTCTTGCTAATATTACAAACGATGTCACTAAATTTTATTATGTAATTGGTCATATCGAACATATGTATGCTAAAGAGGTTAAAGACATAATTGTCAACCCTCCAGCAACGCAGAAATACATAAAACTCAAGTCTGAATTAATAAAAAGACTTAGTGCATCAAAAGCATCAACAATTAAACAATTGCTTACTCTAGAAGAACTAGGCGATAGAAAGCCAACACAGTTTCATCGACATTTACGTAATCTAGCTGGCCCTGATTTTCCTGATGAATACTTACAGACTATTTGGATTAGTAGACTACCTTTGAATGTTCAAACTGTCTTAGCCGCATAAGCGTCAACATCTTCAGATAACCAAGATGATAAATTAGAAATATATGTATTAGATTTTTTTCGAAATTCATTCCTTAAAAGGGTGTAAGGGGGTGATAAAGTTTATATAGGCAAACAATTATTTATGATCAAAATTACTTGAAACTTGGTATTAATGCTATTCAATACAATTAAATAAATATGTATTTTAGAATTTTTCGAAATTCAATCCATAAGGGGATAAAATGGGGGATGAAATTTTCTATGAAACTCTGTAATTGATGCACGAAAAATGATGTTTACCTTTAAAATGACAAGTAAAACTTTACTAATATCATTTTTTTTCGAAATTCATTCCTTAAAAGGGTAAAAGGGGGTTGTGCTGTTTATATGAGAAAAAAATTATTTATGATCAGAATTATTTGAAACTTGGTATTATTGTTCTTTAATACAATTAAATAAATATGTAGATTTTTTTTAAATTCAGCCCTTAAGTGGGTAAAACTGGGCGGTGAAGTTAGAGTTGTTGAATATATTTAAATAGAGTAACATGCCTCAAGTTCTCTGTAAGTGCACACAGTAAGTGGGATATAAAGTAGTGAACGGAAATTATTCCGAATCCAAATGAAAATTATGTATAACTTTTTGGTTGGCCACAGCAGCGACAACTATAACACACCTAGAACGCGAGAGGCAGAACCTAGCTAGAGAGTATCCTGCTATCTATATCCTCCTTCTAAAAGTTGGCAAATCTGCAATAAAAAGTCGCGTAAGCTATGTAACGGGATTAGACTGTGAGTAATTCATTAAACATTATAGTGGCCACTGTGTTTGCTGGATGTGCTCGGGGGGAATCAGAATTCATACCTCGAATACCATACAGCAAAATAAGGATGGCAATTTATATATGTAACTTAAAAAAGAAGGGGGGGGGGGGGGGAGGACTGTAAGCTTCATGTGTATATAGCATTGGGTCTTTAAAAATAACGTAGATTAGCCTGTTAGTATGTTAGTTAAAAAACTCATATTAGCCGAGTTACATGATTCTAAAGTCGTAAGCATTGTTTGCGATTGTATCATTGTATTCTCTTCCTCTAACTTTGGGAAGATGGAGAGTAGAAAGATGTGCAAAAAATACAGTTAGTGGAGCTTGCTAAATACCTAAAGTGTTTTATTTACAGAATATACGCGTAGCATCTAGCAAAAAACTGAATATTTTGAGTTACGATCGCTAAAATGAAATTTGTTTTCCTTATTTTTGCAAGTAATAAAGTTTGATCACGGGCGAAGCCGCGGGTTCTGCTAGTAACTTATTAAAATTATAAAAATACTTGTAATTAAAATCTACAAATACTGTAAGGTCAGTGTTTTGGTGCTATTTTATTGTATCTTTAAAATCACTGTTTAATTTACGGATGGATACTGCCTGTAACAACTATATAGGTAATAAATAACTTTTAAAATGTTTAAAACCTTAATCTCTCCGGTGGTCACTTTTGCTTTAAAAATTATTTCGGTCAACAAAATATACATTATCTAGCGGCCCATCGTTGCTTCACGAGAAGTTAATATTAAGAAAAAATATTATTATGAAGTTTAAATAATCAGCTAAATATTACTCCATCGATAGCTTACTGTCTGTCTGGGAATGCATCACAAGAAAATCACTGGACAGATTTTGATTAAATTTGTTGCTTTCTAGTTAGTAGTTGATATCGTTTCTACAGTTTAAATAGATCCTTTGAAGAGGAATAATGCCATAATACATTGTTTCATATTTAACGTTACGCGCGCACGCTTATAAAGCTCCTAGTCTGCTTGATTTTTTCCAACATCTTCAAAAATCGTCGTATATTTCAGCTAAGTTACGCAAAACCATAAACAAACCTAACCTAAACCTTCCTCGTGAATCACTCCGTCTACTGGTTGGTGGTTTTAGTAGGAGATCCCGATTTCTGAAGTGGACCGTGGAATCCTCATTCTTTTTCCAGACGATTTTTTTTAAGCCATAAAACATATTAACAAACACGACCCAGGGGGGTTGTCACCAAAAATTTGCTTCAAGCTATATAATATATTTAATGAAAAAAATTGTTATTTTTATTTTAAATAAAGTGAAATACTTTTAAGGGTAATAATTTTAAGGGCTGTCATACCAAAACATCTCCAGACTAGAGGTTTTTTAATAAAAAATATAAAAAAAAATTGGTGACAACTCCCCTGGGTCGTGTTTGTTAATATCTTATGGTTTAAAAAAATTGTCTATTAATATGTTTTATGGTTTAAAAAGTATATTTTGTTTGGAAAAAGAATTAGGGGTCCACCACATAATCGGAATGTTATTTTATACTAAGGCTACTTATTTTAATAATATGTAGTGATAATTAACTCCTGCCAATAAAAATATGCAAAGTCGCGTTTTTGTTTAACGTAATTTTGCATTATCAGGAGGTAATGCACTTTATGCTTGGAAATATTCGATTAGGCATCTACTTCTTTGTTAATCCAATTTTAATAGATTTTTTCTCGGTATTTAAATGGACGGACATATATCAATACTATTCATTTATTCCTGTATACGAGCTATTTGTTTTCCCCAACAACACGCCTTGTCCCAAACATACAATGTTTTTACCGAGGATCTAACCCGCGTTTTCCATCCACTATGTGTATCTATTTGTGTTGAACTATATACAATGTACATATTTGGACTTGGTAAATAAATATGGGTTTATCATATTGTTGCGCAATGGAGAGTGTGTAACGTCATTACACCAAAATAATAATTAAAAGACACGTCTGAAGTACCTATGCTTTATGCGTCCTAAGACAGTTGTCACAACATTTGAAGAGAGGCATCGAAATTACTAGAACTTTTGAATCTAGACAAGAACAGTTAATTGTAAATTGCCGTGTGTAAGAGAGAGAGAGAGAGAGAGAGAGAGAGAGAGAGAGAGAGAGAGAGAGAGAGAGAGAGAGAGAGAGAGAGAGAGAGGAACAAAACATTCGAAATGACTAGAAAGGTTTCGAATTTTCGAATACTAGGATGTTCTTTACGCATGTAAAAAGGCCGGCAGTGTGTCGAGAGATCAGTTGAATTTCGAAGTTAAGTGAAGATTGAGAAGAAGTACGAAAAAAGTGTATGTAGTAGTGAAAATTAGTGGCCAGTGACCGAGTTTAACCAGAACTTTGTACATAGTGCGTGTGTTAGCGAATCTCGAAAAATATTATTAGTTCTCATAGAACGTAATAATATTTTAATGAATTTATCCAAATGTCGCGCATTTATTATATACCTACTAGTTGTCCGATTTTTTGACTTTTATGATCACTGCTCCGCTCCCTTGAATAGTAGCATGATGATAGGTATATTATAGCCTATAGTATTCTCAATAAACGGGCTATTTAATGCAAAATAATTTCAAATCGAATCAGTAGTTCCTGAGATTAGCGCGTTTAAACAAACAAACAAACTCTGTATCTTTATAATGTTTGTACCTATGGATATAGGTACAAATGTTATACTTACTGCTTCACCCAGGCTTAAAGTGAATCGCATTCATCTAACTTACTTAGTGTTTTTAGTAGGTACCTGGTTGTATTCATAATAAGCCATAAATTATTCCGTTTGACTGGCGTATCTCCTATCGTACATTAATGGTATCATATGTGTATCAGACATACATATCTATAAGAATCTTAGGCAAATATTATTATTTGCCTTATAGATATCACTAGCGACTCATCATCGCTCCGCTCGGGTTCGTCCCTGCTTACGTTTTAACGTTTAGTATAGATTTCTCAAAGATGAGATATTTTCCCGCAGTAAAAAGTATCCTATATGTTGACCCGGATAATCAGCTATTACCATACAAAAATTTCATAAAAATCCCTCCAGTGGTTTTTCTGTGATGCGGTAACAGATATACAGACACAAAAATTCTAAAAACTGTATATTCGGCCTCTGTATCGATAATTATGTCTATTTTAATAAAATTTTCCAAGAAATATTTGTTGTACAGATTCGGTTTAGTTACAATTTTATTATATGTATATATAGATTAACCAAAGTACAATTCATGTGAAATCAGATTTTGATGTTAATATTAGAAACATTATACCTCAATGTAGAGTTCAAAAATAATCGATTGTGGCTTTATTTCCTAACAAAGCTTAGCAAGCGCTTATAAAACAAGCAATTTAATTAGCGTCCGTAATTATTAGATGTATTTATCATATAGTTTTCTAACATTAATTATAGTTTTTATGAACCAGTGAAGATTATGTAACAGATACTAATAGCTAGTCTTGCACTAGCTTTTTCATTCATTCTATTGTCATTATATAATTGCAAGTTATAGGCAACGACGATAAGAGGTTAATTTAAAATGAAAAAAAAAAATAACTGAAATTTGCTATTCAATAAAGCTTCTTATCTTATATATAAATAATATTAAAAAGTCGATCTGAAATTTTAAAACAGTTATTATGGGTTTATTTTGGCTGAGTAGGTGGCGACTATTTGCAAGATAACATAACCCAAATTGCCATTGAAATCATTATTATCTGTTTATTTTTCTACCTTTGTAACACTTATGAATTATATGGAAACTAGGAAATAAAACAAAAATATAGTATAAAAATTAATTTATATTAAAAATTAAAATATTCACATAGGATGTATGCGCTCCGTGGAGTCACTAAAGTTGTTTTTCCTCAAATATCCAACTCGTATGAGGATGACAACACCTAGCGCTACCACGAGCGCGCACACTGTCATGAGAACTGGGATGAGGATATCCACGAGCCGCAAGTTGCGAAGGAGACGATTCTTCAACAGGTTCACATAATCTTCTGGGAGATGCATACCCTGGAAATATTAATCATATAGCCTATATGATATAGGTGGTAAAGTAAACAAAGAAATCTTACCAGATGCATTTTCAACATATCACGAAAATTTCATCACAACCGGATGAACGGTTAATAAATTTCTATTTCTTTGTTACAGCCGGCAGAGCGAAACTCATTGCAAACTCTGCATTATTTAAATTATATTATAAGGCACTCTTGAATTAATTTTTACAATAAAAATTAAATGTAGGTAAAGTCTGCGAGGAAGCTACTACCATTTTAAGTTTCATGGTTTTCTTTAATTCTAAAATGCAATGTGTTCGAGAGATTTTATCCTTTCCATAGACCTTATCGATTAATTCGATAAAATAGTGACCGTGCCCTTTTTTGCATTTTTATTTGGTTTGATTCCCGGTTCATGGAAGCTTTTTTTAAAAAAAAATGAAATGCACTTATTATTATTTTTTTTAAATAAAGCATTGTTTCCTTTGAGTAAAATTTGATATCTTCAATATTTAAGATATTTTTCTTTCATGTCCCATCCATTTGTTCCACCTGTATATGCATATATATGTACTTAACATTTACGAATGAATTAAATATATACATAGGTATATTTCTACATCTTTATGTTAAATATCAACGAAGCCGAACTTAGAAGCTCAGTTTAAATAAAAAAAAAATAAAAAATAAACAGAAAGTATTAGATACCACGGATATTTAAGACTTAGATATAATTTTTTTTTAATTTTGATAATTTCAAAACAGATATCATTTTATATTTACATGCATTTTGTACCTACAAAATAATTTAAATCAAAGTCCATTATCTTCTTTACACTTGTATTGGCAAGCATATTCGTGGACATATGTATGTATATGTAAGGTATGTATGTATAAGTATGTATGTACATATATCTAATGCGTCCCTGCGTATTAATCGTATTACCTACATATATATGGTATAACATATTTTTTTTACCTCTTCAACCCATAGGATTGGGGCCAGTGTCAATCGCAAGTTTTGCGTGGCCTTGATGGACGTCACCGGCCGCAGGAAGACGTTGAACTGCGCCCGCTTCATACCTCGAATCACTGTGCCCGTGTACTGCAACGAAGCAAAAGTGTTAGTCTGTCATATTATTATAAGATATATTACATACCTACTTTAAAAATACCTACACTATAAATATTTTATTGTAAGAAAAAATTGCGTCGAAAAATTTTGAGAAGACCTTTTATGAAATGTTACTTGGCTAGAATACCTACATAATTTTTTGTATACATTATTTAATGCCTTTTCATTAAATGATTATATCCATGGATAATTTAGTTTGATATAGATAGTAATTTTTAAATCTATCTAAAGTTTTTATTTGATTTAGACACTTTGCATAGTCTTTTGTTACCCTGTGCAGGATTTAATCCTAAAATCCCATTTTAGAAGTTTCAGTTGATGTCGGCTTTACACTTAATGTGTATCCTATGATATTTCATGACCCACGTGTAAAAATAATTCCAATATTTTGTTGTTTGAAAAAGAACATACACGCTAGTGCTATCTATTGTTATTTATCACTTGCAACTCACCTTCGCTCCGCTCGGGTTCGTTCCTAGTTACGTTTTAACGTTTAGCTCAGAGATAAGATATTTTCCCGCAATAAAAAGTATCCTATATGTTGACCCGGATAACTACCTATTATCATACCTTTCATCAAAATCCCTCCAGTGGTTTTCCCGTGATGCGGTAACAGACAGACAGATAGACAGACAGACAAAAATTCTAAAAACTATAGATTTGGTTTCTGTATCGATAATAAAGTCTATTTCAATAAGACTTTCCAAAAAATATTTAATGTACAGATTCGGCTTAGTTACAATTTTATTATATGTATAGAAGAAAGTAAGATATGTTACAAACAATTCAATTTTTAAAAGCATAGAAAACAAAAGAAAAGTGGAGCGCCCTTTCTTAAGATAAAATATTTTACGTAATGTTTCTATCGAGATAAGCTTAGAATATACCTCAAAGCGTAAATGCATGACAGATGTAAGCACTTTTCCAGACTAATATGTGATTTCTATTGAAAGGAAATTGTAAATTTCACTATTACTATAAAACCTTTATGCGACATATTTCAGGTATAAATAGAAATACACAAATGTTACGTACATATTGAACATCATGATGTGCATGCAATATATTATAGTGGAAATTTGTGTTGTTTGAGAAATAAACAGAAACAGAAACCCACGTTGTACACACAAATCTTCAAAACTTTTCACCGCGCTTCAACGAGGTTTCAAAAAAAAAAAAAAAAAAACGAAGAAATATATCTTACCGGCTCTAGATCTAAGAAAATTCGGTGATCGTCTTCAACAGGACTGACGCCCACCACACCGTTCTTGTATGTAAAGTCGGCATACAAAAAGTGAGGATAAGTCAACACTAAGTAGGCACCTGGAACAAAAAGCAAAATACAGTGAACCCCCAGTAGCGGAATAATATCATTTAAAAAGTGGAAATAGGTTTAAACTGTTACGGGGATCAGGGATCGGAATTAAATCGGACGTTGAAACCTAAATGTTTTTGCCACCACGAAGAAAAAACTCCCGTACCGATTTTGTTCCGGTACAAATTCAAAAGCTAAATCCAAGCCAAGTAAGTATTTTTTAACATAGGCTAAGCGGTACACCCCCTTTATTGTATGCAGTACAAATGGAAACATGAGTTCACCCAAGGTTCGAGTCCGGGTCGGACTATTTTTATATACGAGTTTAAGGATTTTCAGGTATTAGAAATGTACAATAACAGCTACAAAGTAGGTAGCGTGCCTTGGAGAGCTTTTAAAATAATTTATTCTAGATTTGATTTTTACACGGTCTTGTCAGATTATAATACACTTCTATAGTTTTATAAGGGTTTGCGTTAGGTAAAGCATCCGTTATACAATTTATTATACAATATTGCAAAGAGTACTTGGTTTCTTATTTGTAAAAAAATATAGGTATTATACAACTTTGATACTTTTAACATATAAAAGTTTAGAATTGAAGAAAGCCTTTAAAATTTAAATCAATCCGTCTGTATGCAGACCACGTACAGATGTGTACAGTATAGGCTGAGACCTTGGACAGGGAGACAATGGCACTTGTTTAAAAGAAACAACTCGACCTATTCATTGACCCAAAATCGATGCAGTTTAACTTGTTACTGAGTTTCGAAAGGTAATATTTTTACATCTCTTATCAGCTATAGCTGTTTCTCGTTATCGTATCGTTTCTAAGGGAAAAACCAAAACATGTTAAGAATTTAAAAGCATATTTACATAATTTAAAGGTTTTTCAAATTGTCATTATTTGTGTTGTTTGTATTCAATAAGTGTGTATAATCTCTAGTTACTTAATAATTTCGGAGTTTACTACTACGTCTGACTCAAAATCACTTTCATAAAATACTGGTTTTTGCCCGCGACTTCGCTTACGTGGTAAGTGGGGCGGGAATCATAGGTACCTATGTCCGTCCCCAGGATGCTATCTTTATACTTATTAAATTTTATTGAAATCTGTTCCATGGTGTAAGCATGAAAAGGTAACAGACAGCTACTTTTACATTTATAATATTAATATGGATGGTACAGATTAGCTTAGTATTTATAGATATGCGTTTTCCATTAAAATTGCTTCCGAGTTAGTTCATTTGATGCGGACAGCTCATTATATTCGAAGGCACGTGTAAATACATAATTAACTATAGTAATTATAAATACTTGTTGTTTGTAGCAATTAGCAATGCGATGCACTGCTAGTCTATGTATTCTGCATTGACATATCGACGTCCTTAATATTCTCGTATTAAATATGCAAATTAGATTTTCTCGATGTTTAACATTTAATAAAAATGTTAACTGATTAATTCAAAGGAATGTTTGAAATTCAAGTATTTGCTGTCCAGTCAATAAAAAAGAAAAACGGCGAAATGTACATAAAATAATACTATTGATAAAGGGGCACATCCTTTGCCAATTTTCATAGAATCTTCGGTGCTAGCCAATACAAATCAAAGCACACCGACTTCGAAAATATCTGTTTAGGTAGGTATCTATTCTAAATGAAAGCCCCTGTTTAGTTATTTTTTACTTTTCAGTGCCTGGAAGTCGTTTTTTTTTTAAGTTTTCATTAATTATGTAGGTATATAAAGTTACTTGTCCTGATTTGTTGTAAGGTAAAAATATTTATTACTCTTTGACAAAATTATTGTAACACGTATGAGAGCGTTTCCAAAATTAAATTGATTAAGGAATAAAGGGCTAACTTTCTGAAAAATCCAGTTTTTTATTTTATCAAATTTTTGTTTAGTTTTTTTCATTAGGTACATCGCGAAAACATCTTATTGCATAAATATCACTCCTATAGTAGTACAGATGTATCTTGAAGTTTATTTATATTTTTATTTACTATAGTTTTATAGTAATCTAAAAAAAAAAAAAAAAAAAAGAAGTTCTCCTAAAGATATTGGTAGAAACATACGAAATCAAAATACATCAGTGTAGTGTACAGTATATATTCAGCTAACAGTATTGGTTATAGGTGGGATGTTTTGAAAGCTGACTGTATATCAATAGAATATTCCTCGAGGGCTTATCCGCGGCTCTGAACAGAGCATGTCGACCAAAAATGCATCGAAGAATCAACAAACGTGTACATCTATTTATATGAACACCGTTAGAATGGAGAATAAAAATCTATATTAATTGCGATACAATTGATAACAAATACAAAGGATATAAATATGTAATCTTTTAAATATAAAATTTTAATTATCATTTTAAATATCTAAGAGTCACATTATACATGATATGCTCACATTTCCACGCCACCTGTGAGGCAGTGTACTCGGCGCATTTTTTTCACTGTGGTAAAAATAGTATTGAGGAGTTTATCTGGAGCAGGTGGGAGTAAAGTTTTAATCGGTTCCAGAGTATTATCTATCAATTTCCAACCCCAGTCTTCTGGGTTCAGTTGATTGCCTAGCCATGTTTGAACTTGATAGTATACTCGATACAAGTGATGAATAGCAGATGCCGATGTTGGAGGAAGACATGATAGTTATAGTTGTTTCTTGTTTCGCGTATTTTTACAAAAGTTAAGTATCGGTATTTGAGTCATTTGCAAAAAAATTGTACGTAACACAAAATAAACACAAGGGAATTCTAATATTTTGTTACACAATGGATTATAATATTACACAAAAGAATTTATAAAGACTAATTCATATTGGACGTTCTTCACTCTTCTTATAACGGGCACTTATTTATCGAGAGATAATTTAAAAAACTGTAGATTGTAATGTAGATATTTCTTTTATTAAATTTTCAAAATCCAACGGGTACAATTTAAAAAAAATAGCTTATGAGATAAGATAGTCCACTAACAAAAATACTACTCTGAATGTAAACTCTTAAAACAAATTTAACACAATTAGGTATTAATTAAACGAAAACAAAAATATTTTTACTTATAATAAAGTTAACAACGAGATCATTTTCTAAATTAAAAACTCTAACTTGGACTTTAAACCAGTATTAAAAATATATGTAATGTTAAAAATACATGAAAATAAACACTTCGTTATAAAAATGTGTACCAAACACATTAAAAAATTACTTACAATGACTTTTATAATTATGAAATAAACAGACAGTTGCCAACTCTAAAGTTATACAAAAAAAACTTCAAAAATATCTGTAAAAGTATTACAAAAGTGAAAACGAAAAAACTAAACGCTATTTAGATTTGGTTATAACTTATTTTTTTTTCAAAATGTAAGTAATCAAAAAATAAACAATACTATTATAATTGTAAACAATCAGTCAAAATAAGTGTAATCAAAATCATCCTCTAACATAAACTCATTTGAAACAAGTTTTAAATTTATATTTTTTACAACACAGTTAGTGGGGACCGTGTCTTTATCAGTTTTCTTTGGAGTTATAAATTTCAACAAGGGTTTTTTAACAGTTTTTAAAAATCGAATTACGTAATAAGTCAGATCTGTTTTAATTTCGATGCCTTCTATGAATCCAACATAATACACCCATGACTTTCTTTCATAGTATCTAACTAACACACTATCATTTATATTATAAATAAAATCGTCAATTTCTTTGTGTACTTCAGTTTTTTTTCTTTGTGTGTACTTTGGTTCTTTAGTCTCATTTTCTCTTTTGGAATAATCTTTATTTTCTATTTCAGGTTCACAGTCTTTGTTTGTGATTATTATAATATTTTCTTGTTTTACATCTGAAGTAGATGGAGATGGAGTGTCATAAATATTTTTCATATTATGTTCTTTATGTATCTGAATTTTATTTATTTCATGAAGCTTAAATGGACCGTAGTTTTTTAAATCGAAATATCTATAATTTTCTGGGGTATTTTTAATATCAGATAAAATAGTTATTTTATTATTATGGTATTTAACTGGTTTTTTTGTTTTACTATTCACAACATTACTTTTATTTTCTTCTGTGATTATTTCGTTATTTTCATTTACACCATCATCTCCATACTCGTCGTCATATTCATCGTCAGCCTTCCAAATACTATCATCTGATTCAGCGTATGTCACTTCCGAATTTATGCTAGTATCACTGTCATCTGTTAATAATCTCTTCCTAGAGTTTTCAATACGTGTTCTCTTATTAGTTTTCATATCTCTTTGGTCTTTGTTACATTTTCGCTTCTGTTTTTTTAACTTTAGGTTATGCTCTTCCAAACCAAAACAATCACATGAAAGCTTTCTACAGAAACAAGCCAATTTTCTAAATTTTATAACATTCACTCGATCCGTAGTAATAACTTGATGAGTGTCCATAGTATGTGGTACAGGAACCAAGCCCGTTAGATCTACTTCTTGCTCTACAGTTTTTACATTTTCATCTGATATATAAAAGTACATAATTTTAGACTGACATCGTACTAGGATATCATACGCAGTTCGGGCATCGACGATGTCTTCACCGTAAGTAGTTTTTTTGTCTAATATTCTTTTTACCGCACCGCCTATTCCATCTGCAGCCCCTTTACCGTGAGCAGATTCAAAAAATGACCAAGTTGATTTCTCGAAACCCAGTTTTTTTATCATTTCCGTCATAAGATAAAAATTGGCTTTTTGTCTGTATTGGGTGGTGGGCCCGTCAGAAAAGAAGTGTAGTGTAGAGACATTTCATAACGTGCTTTTGATGTATTCCAAAACGGGTGTTAAATGTGCCCATATGGCTATTGGACTGTGATTATTATTCGGTGAAATGGTGCAAAATGATTTATTTTGAAGTCCCTGTTCGTTTTTATAATAAATGACTCCAGTGTGTAATGTAAATTGTTGTTTAGATGCTCCGAAATGTGTTGCTTGTACTTCCTCACTTAATTTAGCAAGATAATTTTCCGAGAAATCACAATGAATGATGCACTCAGTGTCAGATAGTGTCTCTTTACATTTCTTGTACATTTGGTATGCATGATAAATATTAAAATAGTGTTTTTTAAATTTTTGAAGTTGATCGGTAAAAGACTATCAGAGCTGCTAATGTACCTTGTACTACATCCTTAGTAATTCGCTTTGTGATTTTCTTATTGTTTTCTTGATTGTCATTCTTTTTCACGTATTCGTGGTTCTTTGTTACCCATGCATTCCAGGACACAATCACATCTTTATTTTTTTGAGTCAAATTAATTGAAAGTGTTTTATTTTTACAACTTTTACATTCACTGTACATACATTTTTGATTAAACTTATCACAAGAAATAGCCGAAACTAGTATCTCGAGATCATCAGTTTCTAAAACTCCAAGTATTTTTAATTTTTGAGCTAAGAATGTCAAATTCGCATGTTTAACACATGCACATGTGTTTCTTTGTGTAACTTTCGGATCTAAAATATAAAACGGTTTGTATCTGGTAAATGTCGTGTAAGAAGCCGAACCACCTTCGTCAATATATTTCCTATGCAGTTTTTCTAAAGAGTTTTGTAAATATCTGATTTGCCTTTTATCTTTCTTGAGGGTTTTGGTTTCTCTTTTTCCTGCTGTTATCCTGCTGTTATCATCTCTTTCAAGAAAATCTTGTATTTCTTTGATCCTTTTCATCCTTTTAATTTTAAGCTGCCTCTTTTCCTTCCTTAGTCTTCCTCTTAGTCCCAAGCAAGAGTAACCAAAATTAGTCCTTAATTTATATTTTTTCACAACGTCATTGTTTATTATATTCTTTAAAATATCTCTTTCAGATTTAGATTCGGCTTTGGAGTATTGGCTTGATAAAGATTCTTTTAAAACATAATTTTCGAATATCGCTTTTTTTACCTTTTCCTTATCCGGGCTGGGAATATTTGGCACCTCTTGTAAAAATTTTTCTGTTTTGGAGAACGGTGTTGTCGCTTGTTTAGTTGCAAATTCTTCCATTGTAGTTTTATTTAAATTTTCAGTCTTATTTAATAATTGTTTTAAGTTTTCAATTTGATTTTTATATCTATATATGGTTTTTCTTTGAGCTCTTATAATTTTTGTCATTCTTCCAACGGTTGATTTTAGTTTTGAATTTTCTTTTGATAAAAGGTATCGAGCCTTGCGTTTCGCTTTTGTATCATTTTTCTTCATTAGTTCTTCTGTTTTATTACTTTTCGATATTTCATTTTTCATTTGTTTTTGCTGTCGCCATTTTTTGCGCTGTTCTTTTTGTTTTGCGTCTGGTAATTGTTTAATTTTTATATAGCTTTTTTTCGTTCTTTCAGCATTCTCTTTTTTTAACTTTTCGTATTTTTCGCGATTTTCTAGTTTTAACTTTTCCCTATATCTTCTTTGACGTTCCGCTGAAGTCATAGGTGCCATTTTTCATTATCTACAGACAAATACAACAACATGAATAATTTAACTCCAAACAAAGCGACAAGAGCACACTTGCGGTAGACCACAGAAAAGATAATAATTAATAACCTTATTATCTAATTCGTGTGGTCGATATTAGAATAAAAAAGAATAGAATAAACAGTCGAGGGTATTTCTCAAAAACTTATCATAATTTATATAACGCATTTTTTTCCTCGCTATTATAAATCGGAATTATTAATCTGCATCTGAAATATTAAAATAAAAAAAGAGTATCAATATGAATAAAACAAATGAATTTGAAACTTATTCATTATAGTTCAGTTTTTAGTTAGAAATAGTTAATCGTAGAGTTTTTTTCATCTGATATAATAATGAGATGAAAAAAAATGCGCCATATAAATTATGATAATTAACTGTTTTTGAGAAATACCCTCCAAATGAGGTGCTCCTTTTTTTTAAAATCGGTTCAAAACACTGACTCTTGCAATATGCGCACAGCTTTATAAATTTTTTTTGTGTGACGTTACACAATGTTACACAAAAGAACAATATTACCCGGCGTCAACATAATGTAAAACAAATGGCAGCCAAATATTTCACTAGAATGATTTAATTACATTTGTATTATCTCATCAGTATACGAAATCACACGAATATATAACATTTTTGACATATATATTGGTACTTACCTTTAAATCCACGTTAGTTAGAGGAAAATAATTAGCGACAAAAATCACGCACCACAGTCGAAGTCTAAATGACACTAAAAATAATATGGCTGCATTGTCAGCTTCTTAGGTTGACAGTAGCATATTGTGTTGCCACTGCTAAATAAACAAGAAATGCGTTCAAAGTAAATCAAATATCTGTGATTTTGTCGTTACACAGAGGTGTTACACAAAGTACAAAAAAAGTGGACATGTACTTAAAATCAATTCTGATATGTTTTAATTTAACGTTTTATGAAAATTTCCTTTTGATTCGGTAGATCGGTATCTTCGGTAATATATCACGTTCTGAATTTAATAGTATTTCATCTAAATAAACATCTGTTAATGTTTTTGTTGTCGAGAACGTAAGTGAGACAAATAGATTTGTATAAGAAACGAAGAAACACTTCTTTTTTATTTCGCATTCTTTATAATTAAAATAATAATGTAAGAGGTTATAAGTGTTTAATTTGATAAGTTTAAATTATAAATAATGTTTAAAACATAACGCATTCATGAAATCGGCAATTAATTCATAGTATTACGCGATTTTACAGCGAGGACAATTTATCAATGCAAGTTATTTTTTTTGGAGCTCCATAAACCGCAAGAAGAAAGCAAATTCCTTCCGTAATTATTGTTTGAGGTGTGGAATCAATTTCTGTGAATACTTTAGCGCAGTCAGTCAAATCTTTATATGCACATATCATTTATAATTTGACTCTTAGAATCGGGATATCTTACGAATGGTAACTCTTAGGAAAAAAATTATAAGGACCATTTTTGTAGAGAATTTTAAGATCTACAACTTTGGTTAAAGGTTTTTTTTTTGATAAAACTTACCGTTTTCGAGAAAAATCCAAAAAACCTCAAATGTTGACCTTTGACCCCGAATAACTTTTGTAGCACACATAGGATTGATGGGGATTTTTAAAACTTTATTTATAATGGTAAACCCTAGCTCTCCACCAATATTTGGCTTTCCGGGAATTTTTGTTATTTGACCACTATTTTTATGTCTAAATTGAACGGACTATAGGTACACATAGTATAAAGGAAAGTCGCTGTGTGTCTCTATCAATTTCTCGGCAACTTGTGATTTAGAACCACACAACGGATTTTGACACAATTTTTACTAATAAAATTATACCGTCAGGTCCACTGGCCTTATTCACGTCAAAATTTTGCAATTTTATGGTATCGATTACTATATACTTATTCAAAATCTTATAGTAAAGGAGGAGGTTAAATGGTTTTTTGACAGTTTTAAAAATGCATTGCTCCGTAACCTGATCAAAACCAAAGTTAGATCTTTTAAGGCTGTTTGTGGGAAGAATGAAGTGTAATCTCTGAAACTTTCAAAAGATTTCTAATTGATAGAAAAACGTTATGGGTATCTAAAAACAGTGATTTTTGAGAAATCGATCAGCTTTACGTGGTTGTATTTCGAAGACATAGTAGCAATCAGAGAAAACTAGAATGGAAATTCACAAAGAAATCTGTCTTGATCAAATCTCTAAGTTACACAGGAGCCGAAGTATGAATTTTTAAAGATGACAAAAAATCAACTTTTTTCAAATTTCAAAAAAATCTCCAGCGGCTGCATTTAGTGGTATTGAGCTGAAATTTTCAAGATCTTCTCCTTTTCTACTTTTGAAAAGTAAAAATCAGAGTCCAGATTAAAAATTAAATAAAGCGTAGTATACTGTAATACTTAGACTAGTATTTTAAGAACTTTATCATAGTCATAGGCGTATCTCCTCGGATATTATAAAGAGGTAAAACTCGCAAGATGTAAGAGATAAACTTCAGAACTACTGATCCGGACGTGCGCTTAGTTAAGGTTTGACTTTCCAGTTAAATATAAAGTTAGTACTCAATTATAAACCTGTCTACCGCATAAAATTAAATAAAAGTGAAGACTTTGTCAGCAATAAAGAATACGTCTAAAAGATAATTAGATTTACCAAAAAATATTTGTAAATAACAATAAGTCTACTTGTTATAATGTTAGTTATAGACCAGGGTCGATGCCTTTGAAAATAGTAAAAAGTGAAAAAAAAAAAAAAAAATAGTAGGATGAATCCCATTGGAAAAGGAAGAGAATATAACAAAAATTATAGGAAAAATAATTTACGGGCGATCTGAGGTCGGGAAGTGGAAGGGGTCCCCCCCTTAAGGGTAAAAAACGGTTTATCTCGATTTCCGGCAAAACTACAATTCCTATGGAAAAAAGTTAAAGAGCAAAGTTGTAGGTAATATAAATATCTACAACTTGTGTATTTACACTTTTTTCACATAACCTTAAAATTTATGTGAAAAATTCAAATAACCAAGTTTTTGGTTTTTTTATTTTTATCTTTTACAAAAAACATATTTTATTCATGAAATTTGGTGCAAACTTACCTTTTTATGTCCCAAATACACTGTAATTTTTTTGATTTAAAATATTTATTTTTTTCACCTTTTTTTGACTTAATATCGAAAAACACCCTAATTTTCAATCGAAAATTCTCGCGTCAAAATATTTGTTTTTTTATAAAATTCGGTGGGCTTTTTGTTCGTTGAAATCTCTACTTTCTGATGGTGTAAAAAAAAATATACATTACCATGGTAAATTTCCTCAGAAAATGCAATTAATAAAGTTAATATTTAATAAGACATCTACAATATTTTGAGAAAGTTGTAGAATGTTCTTTAAATTATATGCGTAGATGCCTATTTATTGCTATTTTAAGATAACTTATATACCTGAGTGACCTACGGAAAATTTTAGCCCATCAAAAGGTATTTCATAGAGAAGTGGGGTAGGGGCTAGGAGGCTCTGGGCCTTATTACCTGTTATTTCGTAGCAGCTATAACAACCGTTCTGAGAATATATATATATATATATATATATATATATATATATATATATAAGAATATATATATATATATATATATATATATATATATATATATATATATATAGATTATTATATTTAAATTATTTTTTTCAGCATTAAATTATTACGATTTTTAACTAAACGTCATGAGTCATTTACCAGTTTTATTAAGAAGAAGCCTCAGACTTGAGAAGAACTGGCGAAAGAAACTCAGCGGGACTAAAATTAATTTTTCTATCTTTTTTTTAAGTAAAAATTATAAATTACAATAGTTCTAAAACATTGAACACAACAAATACACATATACCTACTGACAAAACATTATCTTTTTTTCTATGGAGTTGGATAAGTATAAAATTAATATAAATTTTAACGATTCATAGTATCATATTGTGCATTAAAACCGAACTTTTTTATCCGAAAACAGGATAATATAAACAAGAAATTTAATCATCATTTTATCATTTAATTAAGAAACCGGTTCAATAAATGCGAGGCTTCCTGATTATAAATAAACATTTAATATAAAATTATTAGTATGCATAGAGTATTGATTACTTCTGGGCTACAAGTAATACACGTGGTTTTCTTATTATTTTATACTAATAATATTTTATGCGAAAATTCGTGACAGATATATTCGTGTTTGTCACTTTACGCTTACGAATTTTCTTTAAACCATTAAGGTGTTACAACGTTATTTTTTTATATACGTATACTAGCGACTCACCCTCGCTTCGCTCGGGTTCGTCCCTAGCTTGCATTAAATCACGATTGATCAGTTTTCGACCGGAGAGGAAAAATGATTAAATTACTAAAATGGCTATTAAAAAATAAGGGTTGATCGTAGAAGGGTGAAAATTGAGGATTGTATGTATTTTTGTATGTTGTATCATAAAAAAATAGAAATTAAAAATTTTGTCTAAAAAATAAAAAAAAAATTTAGGGGTGGACTACCCCTAACATTTAGGGGGATGAAAAATAGATGTTGGCCGATTCTCATAGATACCGGATAAGCACAAAAAATTTCATCAAAATCGGTCAAGCCGTTTCGGAGGAGTATGGCAACGAAAACTGTGACACGAGAATTTTATATATTAGATAAAACTTGAGGTCACATAAAGGTCAAATCTTATTGGAGCCGTGGACAAAATGGCTAGTGTGTTCGGTTCGATTCCCGGTGTCCTCATGTAAGTTTCATAAAGGACAAATAAACACATGTGTGTATGTACAAATATTCGTATTTATTATAGTGTGATTACACTACAAATATACCAATAATATATAACATAAAAAGTTCTTGTTCGTTTTCTGTCTTCAGGCCTTTTTAATGTCCCACTGATGGGCCTTCCTTCAATCTATGCATATAATAAAATTGTAACTAAGCCGAATCTGTACATTAAATATTTTTTGGAAAATCTTATTGAAGTACATAGACATTATTATCGATATGTCTGTCTGTCTGTTACCGCATCACAGAAAAAACCACTGGAGGGATTTTCACGAAATTTGGTATGATTATAGCTATCCGGGTCAACATATAGGATACTTTTTACCGCGGGAAAATATCTCATTTCTGAGAAAAAATACAAAAACTGGTTAAAATAAAACCACGATGATTGACTATAGACATTTTAGCAAGGTAACTTATCAAATATGTTAAAAACTATTAAAAATAGCTTATCTTGAAACTCAAGTTATCAATAGCACTATTTTATTCATTAAAATAGTTATTTTAATAAATATTCTATTTTAATGAATATTCGATAATAGATGTCGCCATGTGTTTTTAAAATACGGAGTTTTAATTCCAAAAAATTCTATGTACAGGTATGACCTTTCTATAGTTTATTATAATTACTACTAAATTACCCGCGTCCCCGCCCGTGTTCAAATTATCAATAAAGCAAACTTTTTGGTTTCATAAATTAGTAACATATTAGTAATATTTTTTTGGCCGAAACAATTTTCAAATGAAAATATTTGTAAATTTTTATTGTTGTAAATAATGTTAATGTTTGTAAATCTTTTAATGTAAAAATTGGGAAAAGAGAAAGTCCAACTCGCGCATTATAGGTTCCGTATAGTGAAATACTGCGTTGTTTTTCTTACTTACGTATTTTGTTAGTTTAACACTAAAATAAATACGAATAATATTTATTTTCCACAACCTCAGCGGAACTCGAAGGAGGGGGGGGGGGGGGAGGGCTATAGATATAATTTTTGTGGTTCCTACTTCTACATTTTTTTCGCTATCATATGAATATAGTTTTATGCTGGTTAAAACATATTGGAATAAAAAAATAACTCCCATACAAAAAGTGGACATGTCATTTGTGGATGGAAGTTTGTAATAAATAGATTGTTAATTAGAAGTAGGTACTTTAAATAGAAATACACAAATGTAGACTCGGACATAACTAAGTTTCTCATCTCTGTTAGGTTTATTGCGAGAACATTCGAATCTAATCCGCTGCATTGGGATTGAGATTCTATTTGTGGCTTCCGAGAAGACGTCCTCAAAAGTTGTTGTAGATTCTAGTATGTCGAACTAAGAAAATATGCGAAACGGCAGGTATTAAGTATGAGAAACAATGTAAAATCACTTTATCTGCCTCTACAAGCGAAAAATACTTCGGATAGTTTGTAGCAGCTATCGTGCCTACAGTCTAGGTACTGTATAATAAAGTATTTAATAATTTAAGGATTTTCCACGGTTCTCTTCGACAAAATTACAAAGTGTCTTTAAGCGTGAACATTTCATGTCATTAGTATTTCAATGGCATAATCACAATTCATAATTAATGTATTATTATACTTTAGTGCATAACTCTTACAGTTGAGACAAATAATTATAAATATTAATTCTAAGTCCAAATAAAGTCACACTAGAACATCCATCAGATTCAATACAACCTAACAAAAAATTGATTTAGTGTAACAAATATGATATTAATTACATCCATATATTGCGGTACTTTGGTAAGACCCATGAACGATATGCAAAACCCATTGATATTTAATTTTTTACTAGTAATTGATTCGCCATGCACGTACAGACTAAGGATAGACTCTTCAAAGACTTGACGTTTCGCTCGGGTGTGTCCCTAGGTACGTATTTTTTTTGAGCGGAACCCTAACTTTTTTCTAAAGTAAAAGTAGCTTAAGTTACTCCTTATAGCATCAGCTATCCGCCAGTTAAAGTCCCATCAAAATTAGTCCAGCTGCTTTGGAGATTAGGTGGAACAAACAGACAGGCAGACAGATAAAAATTTTAAAAGTTTTTCTTATAAGCACCGTATACAATTTCATATGCATTTAATAAAAAAGTTGTTATTTTACATTACAAACAGCCAATTCAATTTTATTTACCTGTATAGATAGAGTTCACTGGACCATTATATTTTCATTTAAATAAATGCTAATAAAAGCGTGCTCATTAAAATTACATGTATATAAATATGTACATGAGTATGGCTAAGTAGAGATAACTAAAAATATTTTTATGTAAGTACAAAGCTTTAATTCATTTCAAGTCATTTAAACGTACAACATTTGTCAACAGCCTCGGAGTACTCGAAACGACAATGTTCGTGTAAGTAGGTACTTATTTACATTGTCACTTTGCTTCAAGATATGAACATGACGTAATTTATTAAAGATGTATGTGTTGAAGTTAAACCTGTTTTATTTTCTTTAAGTGAAAAGATTTAATGGTATGCGAAGATGTAAAGGCTGACTTCAAAAATATGCACGCACGCGGACCTAAATCCCTCACTCCTATTCAACTTTACGATTACAATTATTATATTATTAAATCATTAACGCTTCGCTTAGGTGCGTCCGGGGATTTAGGTCACAATTTCATGGATTTTAATTTTTTTACGCAGAACCCTAATTCTTTTTCTAAAATAAATGTAGCCTGAGTTCTTCCTTATAATATTGGCTAACTGTCAGTGAAAGTCTCGTTAAAATCAGGCTAACCGTTTGGGAGATTAGCTGGAACAAACATACAGACAAAAAAACATTAAAAATTGCTATTTTTTTGTTATAAGTATCTACCGTATATCCTATAGGTATTAAGTATAAAGTTGTTATTTTGAAATTACAAATATACTTCAATTTTATTTATTTGTATATATGTATACAAATACAAATACAAATGTATACAAAGTATAGCGTTTCCTAATTAAAAAGTACAGCATATACATCCAAGTCAGCTAAAAAGTGCAGAGCTAGCTTCGATTTAGCTGTAACAAAAACATCAAACCGTGATATATATTTTCAATATGAGTTAGTTTTCCGGTCATAAAGCAATGAATATGCGTAATTAATTGCACTAGCGAGCTAACCGCGGCTGCGCGGCCCGGCGTGACCTACTTCGCGACGCATCAGGAATTATTTCAATTTATATGTGGGCCATTCAAAATTTAATTTTTATAATTCACTAACGTCCCTATGCCCTACTTGCAATAGACTAACTATAACTAGCCGAAGTAATAGAAATAATCTATCGTATACTATTCAGCGATGAGTAACTTTTGGAAAAAAAAACACATACAAGTACGTGCATTGCTCGTTTAATTAATTATTAAAATAATGAAGATATTTTTATAAATCTTAAAATATTGAATGAGAAAAAAAAATACATGGGTAACGCTGGTGAATACCTCTTTATATCTATTTAAAACGTACCTAGAGACGAACCCGAGCGAAGCGAGGGCGAACCGCTATGAGCCACGTTTATATATAAATTTATTTCATGTATCTAGGAAACAGATCTTTCGATTTGGATCAAATTTTATATTTAGATAAGGCTTTGCTTTTTATGTTTTCTATATATCTATATAATATTTTTTTTTGGAAAAATGGCTTTTTTTATCTTTTCCGAAAAACTCCGAGCGAAGTTCGGTCGCCGGGGTATTTGATGTAAGATGAACTAACATTATATTACAACATACATAATATTAACATAAGGGTAAATTGAAAAAAAACACTGGCGTATAGATTTCCGACAACTACTGACTCTTCTATTCTCTTATTTCTCGTCTTACTTCTTAGGTAAATGAGCATAAGGGTACTGTTGCAAACATACATATATAAATGTTACTACACTCCATAAGTAAATACTTATTTCCACTCTCTTACTACACTACACTCGCGATATAATAAAACTTAGGCAGCAAAATAGAATATAGAATGCAAGTAAAAAAATAATTCTTCAGTAAAAACGTTAATGTTAGTCGTGCTTTTTAAGTTGTATCGCGTCGCGAGCTTATGTATTTGAGCTTACAAAGATCCAGACGAACCCGAAGCTTCAAGTAACATATTCTATAACTAAAGTTAAATATTTAGAAATTAATCAATACCTTTTTTCACTATTGCTATTACGATATTGAAGAAAAATGGCTGTTGTGTTTTTATAAAACATTATTTTTTATTATCATACTGTCAAGCTTTAATTTAGTTTACATAATTAAACCAAATAAGGCGATGACGACGTGCTCGCTTGGGAAACCGAGTGAAGCGGGTTCGAACCCGGTTCTCGTACCTCTGATATTTTGTGCGACTCACTTCCAACACGATTACCACTTGTTTTAAGGCAAAGGAAGACGTCGTGAAGAAACCTGCATGTCTGAGAGAATCGAGCAAGTTTTTGATAGGCATGCTCAGCCAGCGACCCCGCTCTTGACTAGCATGGTGGACTATAGCCTGATCTCCCTCGTATTGAAGGGAGGCTCGTGCAGCAATGGTACGCTAAAAAGGGTTGAATATCTATAATTATCTACCAGCATTGTCCAGGCATATTAGTTTAAGACTTGTTATCCAACAAATCAACTAAAAGTGTAATAAGAAGAAAAACAGACACTTTTTAATTTATAGTATTAGTAAAATTTAATTTACCAAGTCATAATAACAGTATCTATATCCAGAGAAAGTGCCCTTCAAAGGATATCGTAATTGAATGAATAGAAGGCTAGTAGCTAGGGACGGCGATGGCTTTAGACGTTGTTATCGAGTTAAGCATATTAGAGCTTAAGCACTTATTGAATGCGAACTTGCATCAAAAGACAATGTACGAGAACGTAGCTTAATATTATAATCTTCATATTTATTTTAGTTCATTCGCGTTAAGAAAATAGTGAGTCATCGTTGTCCACCGGCCTAGCCATTAGCCCCCCTATAAATAAGATAATAAATATTATAAAGCTAAAGAGTTCGATTGTTTGTTTGTTTATTTGTTTGTTTGATTGAACTCGCTAATTTCAGGAACTACTAATCCGATTTGAAAAGTTCTTTTTGCATTAGATAGTCTGTTAACTGAGGAAGGCTATAGGCTATATATCATCGCGGAAAATGTACGGTTTCAGTGGGATAGGTTTGTTTTTGTCTAGGGACGAACTCGAAGCGAAGCGAGGGTAAGTTGCTAGTAATTAATAAAGCCAATTTCATAATTACCACTTAAATGCTTCGTAAGAAACAGTTTGTGTCATTTGTGCGATATATACAATAAATTTTAAAAATGAATACCTCGCCTATTCGTAAGAATAATATAGACTCTAAATGAGATAAGAGAAATGGGAGATATTGTTAGATGGTCAAGTTATATATAGAGAATAGAGATGTCAAAACAAACATTGAATACTGTTCTTGACAATGTAGGAAATTGGAGAGCGTTGTTGGAAATGCTATTTGATTACTAATTTGGCTTGCCTCAGGCTCACGTGCCTGTCTGGTAGCGACACGCATATTCCACTTGCATTTAACAGAATTCGTCGATCTGTCGACTCTTCAATTTAACATGTTTGCATCGGAGCAGTCTTTATGAGTATATATATATAAAAGTACCCTTTAAATAATTAGATGTATCTAATTCACATATGGTAATATTATAAAACTGAAATGATTTTTTGATTATATGATTTTTGTACTACAGGAAAAAGCTATTCGTGAAATATAGGCCCTAGAGTATGATTGAGAGATAAGCTTAAAGAAATAAGAATATTGATTGTTGCTTCTCAGTATCTGTACGAAATTGTTATGTTTGTTTGTAAAAATATGCATGAATTTCCCAAGAAGTGTGACATGCATAATATTAATACTAGGAGCAAACACAAACTTGTAATGCCTGTGTTATTCTTTTTATGGACAATATATTATTTGTTTTTATAGCAGCATCCCAGAAAACGTTCAAACAGCTTCTATTGTAAAATTCAAAATAAAAAGTTGCAGATTTATTTATTTAAAAAAAAGAAAATAATTTAAATTGTACTTATTATTACTTTATTGTTATTAAATGGTTATTTAGCTATTGTTATACTAAAATGTTGAAAATTAATGACTTTATAGAAGATCTTTTTATTGAATCCTTGGAAATGTTATGACCGCCTCCGTGTTACTTCAATATTGTAGAATTTTTGTAACTAGTGATCGCCGCGTGGTTGAAAATCAACCATAATTCATTAAGTTATACAAGGTGGGTGGACCATGGAAGGCCACTCTAACAAATAAACAGTTATAATTCTTTTATTTATTGGATAAATGAAACAAACAGATTATTAAGTAACACTTTGTTCTATAATGTAACTTATGAAACATTTTATTTTATTGTAGAGTTAATTCTAATTTATTAAATTTAAGTTTTGTTGAACTCTTCCAAAATGGCCTTGCAAGGAACAGGGCTCCATACAAGGCTAATATAATAAATCAGTCGTTTAAATGAAAACTAACGGTGAAAAAATCAAAATATCTGGTTATCCTAAAACTTCATAAAAAGGTCTTTCATTAAAATGAAACATTTAATACATATCATAATATTATATGCACTTAAAAAATAGTCAACAAACATTACTTGAACACTATCATAAAACTAAGAATGTATTCGTGAAAATATTTTAAAAATAATTTTAATAACTATTATATCGATACAAATATCTTGTCAATAATCTTTATAATGAAATAAAAAAAAATTGAAACCGACTACAATGGCCTTCTTATGGATCTGTTCCTTGTAAGGCCAAATGGGATTTTAAAATAAAATTATTTAAAGCATGATTATAAGCAATAATATTATGAACTTGTACTTTGTTTTTCCATTCCCGATACGTATTTACAACTAAAAACTAAGTATCAATATTTTCGTGACTCCTAAATGTTCCTAACAAGGTCCTTGTGCCCTAGCAAGGCCAACTTGTAAATTTTTTGATGATCTTTTTTCGGCCTTACAAGGAACCATTGGCTTTCCTAAGAACACTACCGATATTTTAACTAAAATTGAAATAAAATTATATAGCTTTTCTTTAATACAACAGCAAATCCTTATATATATGAATTCAGATAAAAAAAATAAAGTAAATAATAGTTTATTTACTTGAAATCTAGCGTTTTGCTGTGAGCGCATATTAGAATTTTAACGTCGTCGAAAGAAGTCAACAAAGCGAGGGACCGCAATGACAAACCAACTGCACTTGCGACTCGCCGCTGCGTCTGTGTTCTTAAGGTCGATGGGTGCTAGTCTGGGTAGAAGGAATTTGTCATCGGGTGGCAACAACTACGACTTTTTAATAATTGGCTTTACAAGGAGCATGGCCTTTCATGGTCCACCCACCTTATTTATTGTCCTGCGCATATTACAATATTAGTCTATTCTCAATTTGACAAAAGAGTATATACATATGTATGTGTGTGTGTGTCAAATACATGGTAGTGTATGTAATGTTTTTTTATTGATTTAATGTATTTTTTATGCATAATATTAAAAAAAAATATTAGCATTCTGCACTCCTTCTCTATATAAACTATAAGTGTGGGAAATTTCAAACTGCTCCGTCGTAAAAAGGGGTACAAAGCTTTTGCTTCACGTTTAATATATAGATTTACATACTAGTATAATTTTACTGACAAAACAGATAAAACAATAGTTCTAGGCCCGTTTAGTGAGCTGAGTTTTTCTTAGGTTTTGTCTTTCCTAACTGGTGATAGACTCTCACGAGTCTACCAATTTAATAAAAAAATGTTATAATTTACTACTCTACCCTACCATAAGATACTACTCATATAATAGTAGAAGGGTCATCCATACATATAATTAAATAATATTACATATAATAAAATTGTAACGAAGCCGAATCTGTAAATTCAATATTTTTTGGAAAATCTTATTGAAATAGACATTATTATCGATACAGAGGCCGAATCTATAGTTTTTAGAATTTTTGTCTGTCTATCTATCTGTGACCGCATCACGGTAAAACCACTGGACGGATTTTGACGAAATTAGGTATCATGATAGCTGGTTATCCGAGTCAACATACTTTTTAGTGCGGGAAAATATCTCATCTCTGAGAAATCTATACTAAACGTTAAAACCTAAGTAGGGACGAACCCGAGCGGAGCGTGGGTGAATAGCGACTCACCTAATTGGCTCACCTGGTAACTAGCGAGTAACGTAAATAAAAAGCAACCCTTCTTATTGCCGCTACAGTCAAATAAAACAAAATATAGTGCTATTACTAATGCTTGGGGATACGTTTTGGAATATCTTAATTCCATTTATTTTTTATTGCATAGGTAGTCCCTTTTTTTAAGAAAAAGTTCAGATGGACTAAACCTATTAAATAAAGTTCTTTTAAAGTAAGAATATTCAACACTTTAAATAAAACTATCTTTTCAGATTTTTTCGTGGATTAATTTTGATATTTGGTTCCTACCGTTTCGAATGCTTTTCAGCAAACATGGTCACGAGAGACTAAAAATGGTTCTAAAGTAATTTTGAAGACAGTGTACTAGTTAAAAAGTAATCACTATCTTAATAATAACATTTATTTTGTCGATCATTTCTGGTTACTTTGAAGATGTGAAAGTAATATTTGTATGTGACACTCGATGTTATAATTACATCTTGTAATCGAAGTATATTTAAATGCAGTATCGTTCGAATTAAATTATGGATAAATTAACATCTCATTAAAAATCGTCGCGCGCTATATATATAGTGCACTGTTACCTTACAATTATTCATCGAAATCGTCTCGGTTTCGTTCTACTTGCCTTTTAACATAGATAATAATCCTTTAGATCTTTAAGATATTAAAATTACTAAACATTTTTTTTTTTATTTAAAATATAACACATACAAAGACATGTACGAACAACAACACTCTTAATTATACACAATATTATCTGACATATCGCAGGAAAGAGACTCACATTTGACAATGACAATTATGAACTCTAGCCAGTGGCTGAGTAACATAACTTAATTTCGTCGGATAATTATCAAATCGGACAAAATCGGTAAGAGTCGTTTGTTTTCGTTTTACCTTAATGCGACGACATTTGGACATCTTAGTACTTGAACGATGAGCTTCGCTAGGAGTTCTTTTTTATTATATCGTATTTTTTAGATAAAAAAACTAAAAACTTGAATAAATAAAAAAAAAAACAAAATTAAAACTTCGTATCCGACCTGGACATTTGTGGTTGTCAATCTTGCACCTTGGCCGCTTGACTATGATGCTTATGCCCGAGCGTAAGAAATTATCGACCTAATTTTGCGTGAAATAATGCGAAAGAAAACTCGAAAACACCCGTTTTCTCAGACATAGACTAATCTAGATCGATTTTTCGTCCCCGAAACTAAACCCCCTTATACTAAATTTCAGCGAAATCGTTAGAACCGTTTCCGAGATCGTCGATATATATAAATAAATAAATATACAAGAATTTCTCGTTTAAATATATTAGATTAGATAGATAGATTACATAGATTTCTTACCATACAATGACTAATGACATTAATAATTTGTTACTGTTCAAAATTTTAGGAATTCAACATTACGGGTTTAAAGGATCTTATCGACTATCATAACCACATTTGAATTAAACAAATATTTGTAATTATTATTTTATTTACATTTTTAGTTTTACTGAATTTAGTATGTATAAATATTTATAATTAATTTGTGGTGAGAAATAAATAAGAATTCTATTATATTCTAATCACGCATATACAGCAGAACCACTTTTCATGACATAAGGACATGGGTCAATAGTTGAAATTGAATACGCCACGCTCACTATTCTGAATTGCGTTTCCTCCATGTTCTAGCACATTTTGCTGCTTAACTATTTCCAAGTGAAATACATCATATCTCATTCATCGGTCTGATTACTAACAAACTCACTAACTCAAGCACTAAGTTAAAAAATGCATTTATAATATTAGAGTGTTACTGTAAATTACAGATAACAACTATAGAGATAAAACTTTAAATAAATATTTTGCGGATATTTCAGGAATCAAAAACATTATCGCAAATTCTATATAACATTTTACTTGCAGCAAATGTGGATAATATAAGTACAATTGAATTTACCAACTACATATTTCGTAAATATATTATATAGTTTAAATAATAACGCAATTTTAGACTTTGCAGTCTATTTATCGCCCATCACTCGAAATAGAACGCTCCAATTTTATTATAATTTACCCATCCGATCATATTCTGGATCAAATGCGGAAACATTCGTGGACATGCAGCTTTTAAAAATCCTTTAAGTTTTCTTAGACATGTAGGTTTGTCTCACTATATTTTCCATCACCGTAAAAAGGGAATACATGCGTATGTATGTCTCTGACTGCATAATACTATGTTCCTTCGTCAACTTGTTCTCTTCTTTTTAGTTCTATTTTTACGCAGTCGGGTTTTTTTTTTATTTTTGTATTTATTTTTTTATTTACAGCTTCTTAGTTTTGGTTATTTAGACATTTCTAGTTGTGTTTACTTTTAAGCATATAAGTTGTATATATTTTTGTAATCGACTCTTAAAACCCTGTATTTTGATACCCCACTCGATTGATTCGGACAAACTTTTTTTCCAAGAGACAAATTGGCGCCTATTATCCTCCATTTTAATTTTTAAAGATATCTATATGTACCCTATGATACTCGCATTATCAAGACAAGTCAAACGACGTTAGATTCATCAAAATCGGTTAATTCTTTTAGTAATTACGAAGGAACATAGGATCAGACACACATACATACAGGGCATACATAACCTTCCTTTGGGCTTCACCGCAGTTGGGTAAAAATGAATTCATACATGAGAATTTCAGAGCTTAATTCCGCTTCTCTTGGCTTTTCAAGCGAGCGCGTTACTAATGGATGCTATGATGCCCTAATGATGGCTAAATAGGAATATCTAAGCATGCGGAACCGCAAGTAATAACTAGTTTATATAAAATAAAGTATTTAAAAATAATTATCTTCTAATAATAATAATAATAATAATGTCCTCCTGACCGATTCCGGCCACGGCGGCCAATCTCATTGAGACTAGCCAACTGCGCAGGAGATATTATAGTGCACAAATGTACACGCAGACACAAGTGCACTCTCTATTCCTGTCACTCTCATACTCCGGTGGGACGACTACTCGACACGACCGGTGAGAGTTAAGGCGCAGGACCGACGGCTTTACGTGCTCTCCGAGGCACGGGGGTGAAACACCGCCAACTTCCCAACTCCGGGCTGTTACTGAGGCTTACTATACAGAAAGACTCAATAACTAAACTTGGCCCGACCCGGGACTCGAACCCAGGACCTCAGGATGTGCAGCCGTACATGCTAGCCACTACACCACCGAGGCAGTCGAATTATCTTCTATAGGTATATCGAATGACGATATGAATTAAAATAATATTAAGGATGGTCATTATTAGTCAACCTATGTATATTGTATTAACACTTTTTAAACACAGTATGGATTTATTATAAAATTTTACATAAAACTTACAAATAAAATTTTACTACATCTGTCATAGTAGGGGAGCCCGAGAGGGGATTTTGGGATTTACTCAAGCGCAACAGATTAACTTAAAGGAGGATACCTTGCACTCTGTTGCAGTGGCGTAGCGTGCACTTATGCTGCCCGGGGCCGAAGTCAAATTCGCCGTCCTCTTCTTTGGGCAATTATTTTAAGCCCAATAAATCGGGACCATTTCAGATTAATAACTTGGCAAGCGATTCGACCAGATCAAGTGAGAATTCAGTTTGTTATGGATTAATTGTTTAACAATAACGCCCAATGCTTCTGCATTCCAAATCAAGGAGCATTTAATAGTGCAAAATAGGATAAAATCTATAATGCTACAGGTTCGGGATCACAAATTGTTTGGTAATTAAATGACAGCGATCAAAGAAGAAACTGTACATGACATGTGCTTCAAGAAGTTTGTAAGATTATAATATGACAGTACAATGTGCTTGAATAATGCCATGTTATCTGTAGTCTGATGGAATGGTGAAAAGGTTAAACTAGACCTTGGAACGACATCTAGCAAAGGTTGTGACTTGTGGAGAGAAATTAAAGAATTATGCCGAATATTTATTTACCATTAATATATAATTCATTCATCGTAACGAACTGCCGTACACGAAAGTAATTTATATCAGCTTGTACTATCGGTAGTCTGTTACGCATATGATTGGAGGATATCTCCAGAAACATTATCACATATCTTAGTGACGTGAGAAAAGTAGCGCAGAACGCCTGCAACGGAAGATGTCTGCCATGGCAATCACAGTAGGCTTACGAAGCGGGACGTGAACAAAGCCACAAACAGCCCCAAACACCGATAAGCCTGGTGAAGCTAAAATTCCAAACTACAAGGAAGACAAATAGGACAAGAGCCGACATGGAACAGGTTATTACACCAAACCTCTCACCAACCAAAGAAACCAGATACCACATGCAAAACGCCTATATATAGTAGTTGTGAAAGAAACTGGGAAAACGCACCTTACAACATGTGAAATATCAGACAAGCCTTTCGAACTTGGAAACGAGGGTTTGCTGAAAGTATTACTTCAGGAAGAAAAAGTCGCTATCTATCAAATCAGAATACATTACACGAACTCAACATCAGAATACATTAGGAGCAACAAACCATGGAGCAACGCCGCCAATCATTTGGCACCCTATAGTGTGAAGCACGGTCTCGTGCAACTAGAGAAGTTGGAAGAAGGAAGAACCGAACCCCTTAAATAGGGCTATAATATACTACAATGACTAAAGATGGTAAGACGAAGAGTTAATCAGAACGAATCCTAAACCAAATGTGCCAGCATAGGAAGACAAAGAAACCAATCGGGAAGCTGGCAACCTACACCAATAATGTCAGGATCTCACACCAACATCACCTAAGAGCACCGTAAGAAAAAGAGGAAATCTCCCGCTGGCATACTACACCAAAAATGCCAGCATTCTACACAAAGAAGACCTGAGAGCGCAGTACCAACTTATAGCACAACTGCTCTCAAAGCTCTTAAAAGTTGCAACGATGGGCTCATTTAGCCTGAATTAAAAAAAGAAATCGCGACAAATTATAACCAAATTTCAAATAATGGCACGGAAAAAGAGTATGTGGTGTTTGCATACTCCTTAAAAAACGTTATCTCTGAGGCGTCCTTTGAGGTGAGGTGAAGCATTGTCAACCTCCCAACTTCGGGATGTTACTGACAATTTCTTCACAGAAAAAACGAATTATTCACAAAAATATATATTTTCAATTTTATACTAACCAAAGTTAATCGTCGCAAAAATGATGCAAAACATTTGCTTTTTGTTTTAATTAATCATATATTTACATGCGGATATGATGAAATAATAACTATAACTACCTACTTCTTATCACACTTTGTATGGGTTGCATTTTTTGGTACGAGTAAATATAACTGTGTGCTATAATTTTGCATGTTTTCCACTCTTACGCCTTTTACGTATGAAGATTCACCCAGGGCGGAACGGTTTTTTTTAAATTATTTATTATTAGTCTCCGAATAAAATGACTGAACTTCCGAGAAAAATTAAATGGACGAAAGATGATAATGATGTCAAAATTTTAAAGATTTCGTTTGAGCCATTTATTTATGAGATCTTATAATTTAGTAAGTAAATAGTAAAAGTACCTAAGTCGTTCTTCTTTGTCAAGTGCTTTTTTTAATTTTTTCACACCGTTATATTTCAAAAGTAAAAAGTCTTTGGTAATCTTAGCCCAGTAGCTTATATAGAGTGCGGCATGATCAGAATTCCTATTCAGCAATGAAAATTACTTAGCAATAACCCGATAGAATGTGTTGGTAGTGATTTTTGTGACAAATAATTAATTTTCTCCATTTCATGTTGATGCACAATACTTATTGTGAAATTTTGCCGCCCTTTAAAAATGCCGCCTGGGGCCATGTCCCCAACCCCCCCCCCCCCTCCCCAGCCCCCCGTACGCTACGCCACTGCTCTGTTGAGTACCTTCACCATATGTACGAGTAAGTCATCTGTATAAGGTCGTGTCTAGGGCAGCCGATCGAAATATTTAAAAAATATTTTGATAAAATCTTCTCTTTGGCTGTGATGAAAGTTAGAATGCTCAAAACAGTCTAAAATGTATTAGAATAATTCTGTAAGATACTTGTATTCTAAGAATTAACCTTTAACCTAGTACTAAATCTCCAATGATAACGCACTTTACGTTATCATCGGTAAATAAGGATTTTCTGTATTATCTAAAAGTTACCATATATTTATCATTATTAAGCAAATCAATTTAATTCAAAAGCAGCAAAAAGCAAAGCATTATTCCATCACGGAATACTTTGCAGATATAAATATGTGTAATTAATAGTAATTGATAGCGTAGGTATTTTACTATTGTAAACGAAATGTAAATAATATTTTAAAAAGAGCAACTGTTGAGTTTCACGCCGGTTCTACTTATCAGAAATGCTTTCCAAACCGGTGGTAGCTTCTAGAAATTGATTGAAAAGTGCTTGTAAACGTCTATTTGAATAAACATTATTATGTTTTAGCTTTTTTTTTATTCGATGTCGTTTGTATAGATGCCTGCAGATAAAAATATTTGCGACGCAGACCTTTAAGCTGCTAAGCTTGTATGAGGATTAAAGACGAATCCTATACCATGCAACTAAGTATATTATGCAAAAGTTTGTGAGCGAGAGAGGTTTTTTGTCTCTTTACTTTACTACAACTCAATGAATTTCAGTAAAATTCAGGATGATACTGCTTTATATAAGGTAATATTATAGATTAATAATATTTAGGCTACTTTTAATGGACGTATCACACAAGTGTATTCATGAGCCTATACGTCTATCCCACATTAATTCACTTAATGTACTGGGTTAGAGAGAAATATACATATGTTAGCAAAACAAAATAGTTTATTGATTTAGAAATGTACCTTTACATACTACTCAAGTAGATAACAGTCAAAGTATTAACACTCGTTTTTTGTTAACCGACGTCCAAAAAGGAGGAGGTTCTCAATTCGTCGGAATCTTTTTTTTCCTTTTTTTTATGTATGTTCACGGATTACTCGAAGACGGCTGAACCGATTTGGCAAATTCTTTTTTTGTTTCAAAGGATATTCTTCCCCGGTGGTCCCATATAAATTTTATCGAAATCGATCAAGCGGTTTTTAAATAAATGGCTTAATCGAATATGTTTTTATTTATTAAAAATCTTTCTTTTTACAAATTACTTGCTTATTACGTCTACACTAAAAATGGAGAAATTAAAACTTAAAAAAAAAATATCTAATCAGATATTTTCGAAGTCGGTGTGCTTTGATTTGTATTGGCTGGCACGTTTTTATTTTTGGCGGCTCAAGACGTCTAGCTCTCTTATTATTATACTAGCGACTTACCCTCAGTTCCGTCGAGTGCTTCCCTAGGATCGTTTTAATTTTTTGAGCGGCACCCTAAATGTTTTCCTAAAATAAAAGTACCTTAAGTTACTCTTTATAAAATCATCTATCTGCCAGTGAAAATCCCGTCAAAATCGGTCTAGTCGCTTCGGAGATTGCCGACGAAACCAATGCAATTGCAACCTGCCATAAGATACACTGAAAAAATTATGAATAATTTTTAATTACCAAGTACCTAATTAGGTACCACAGGCAACACTGAAAAGAAGACAATTACCTATGCCACCACCTAGTTGTAAAAAATAAGGCATTCAACAATTATTGTTGTAACTAACAACGATCAACGGTTGCGCGGCGGTCACATCGGTGGGCGACATACTAGGACCCTCCTCACCTCCGTCTGCTACTGCCCCCGTTGCTGTCGACATCGTTAAGATACTTGTATTATTATGTTTCGCGAATTATTTTAATTCTCTGATATCTTCTAAGATATTCATTCAATTTAAATGATGTAAAGGTCAGTTTTGATCTGAATTAAGCGCTTAAGTTGTCTAACATATCTATTTAGATAAGGATTAACACCAAGTCAGTAAAAACACTTTCGCAAATAAAGCATTATTTTAGACCCAAATTGAGAATCATAAAAATGGTTATTGTGAGTCCACCTTAAAAGATAGATATAGCTATTGCGGATTATTTTGTAGTAATTTTTATGTTTTTCAATTTATTACAGCATTTCGGGTGCTGTATGCAATAGTTTACGCGAAGCACGCCAGTAAAGCTCCTTTCAGTCCAAAGCAGTAAATCGTCGTATTACAGCCAATTTACGCAAAATCTTAATGAATTATACACCTAAACCTTCCTCATGAATCACTCCGTCAATTGGTGAAAGCCGTACGAAAATCAGTTCGGTAGCTTATGAGTTTATCGCGTTCAGACAGAAAGATAGACAGACAGACGCGGTGGGAAACTTTGTTTTATAATACAACAATGTACAGATGAAGTTTAGAAAATATAAAATACTCTAAAGCTACAAAATGACAACTTTATTCTCCTTCAATTCAAATAAATAAAAGGAGCAAGTACTGCATTGAATGGAAATTAATGAACAGAACGCACAAACAGGCAGCGGTCAGAGGTACGAGCGTTGCCGGCTGTGTGGGCCGTCAACTTTGACCGCCCGCTCCGAGTTCTGACCGACCACATCGATCGATCTGCCTTTATAATGCATATTAATATTTATATTTTGTCACCTTGGCTACAATCAGAATAAAATTATAAATTCGAAAGTTTGTATGTGCGTGCATGTCAGTTACTCTTCCACACTGAAACGGCTTGAATTTATGTTGGGACATTAACACACAGCACCATCTAGTTCCATGTTAAGCTACGAGGCCTTTGTTATGGATACCAGATAGTTGATATATTACACATATATAACTTTAAATACATACATATTATAAATGTAAACACCCATGACTGAAGTACAAACATTCGTACTCATCATACAAATGAATACCCCCAGCGGGACTCGAACCCGCGACCGCTAGCACAGCAAGTAGGATAACTACAAACTGAGCCAAATGAACTGTGAAATTTAGCATAATATAGATAGACTATGACCTGGACTCTGGAGTACCACATACTGTTAGACACCTGGGACGCCAAGGACGCACCCGAGCGAAGAGTAAGTCGCTAGTGTATATTATATTAATTATAACGGGCTTCGAATTATAATGAGTGTATTTATCGTTTTTTAAATATCTATATTTAGGTATTACGTTTATTCAGAGGGTGGTCTTCTTTAAGTTCCTCATTACTGCCTGTTTGAACCTTCAATTCAATTCTTTAGTTTCGTGGCTTCTATGAGTGCCTTTGGGTACAATTTACTTCGCCAATGTCGCGTAGAATGGAGAAGGCACGTTATATTACAATAGTTTAGACTTGAATATACTCGTATCTATTTGACATCTCAAGAGACTGGTAATATTGACCTTCTGTCAATATTGTCAGTCGTATGTAAGTTTTATAAAAATTTAAATGTTAGACAATATTATAAAGTTGATATCTACCTATATAAATAAAAATGAATGTTCGTATGTCTGTCCTCTATGCGTTCCTAAATCATTGTTTCATATGTTATGAAACTCAAGTGTGTTATTCTGTATATGCCTACGAAGGTTTTAAGCGCCGAATTTTTTCTTAGTCGTTTGTCTTTTGTGCGAGGGTTGAAGCGAGGGTAAGTCGCTAGTTAAGTACATAGTGTTTATTGGTATGTTTATAACGATGAAACTTTTGTAATTTATGGTACCACATAATAATTATGTACATATATTGCCGAGGTTTCTAACATACCTAGTATCATCAACGCTACAATAGTACACTCAATGAACAATCAACTCTGAAAAGATGTTTGGTGTATGTAAGCAATCTGTATATCTATAATACTCTGACGAAACCATGACGTAATAGGGATTGCTACTCTTTCACGTTGATACGGACGCAATCTAACGAAGAGAGTTTAAGTCGCTAGTTCTTGATATAATTAACATCTTTAAATTTTAGACTACACATAATTTTGGACTTAAAATTATTGATTAAATCGCACTCTATCCACTCTTTAGTTAGACTTCATTAAAGATAGCCTATAGCTCTACCTACCTCTACCGCTTTATTGAAACAGTCAAAATTAAAACATAGGGCCAGCTTAAAAGTAAATAACGCATTTCAATATAAGCGTCATTTACTTTGAAACATTGTACATTCACGATTAAATATAAATCTGTCAGTGGAAATATCGATTACAAGCCTGCCACCCCCGCACTGTATGTACACCTCCCTAGTATTTCGATATTTTAATTAAAATACTTCAATCAATTTAATACTTTATTCCGCCAATATTAAAAATACTCATTATACCTAAATGCCACTATTTATTACATCCGCTCTCCTTTTGAGAAACGTAATGACTCAAGCTTTTAGCTTTTACTCCTCAGTCATTCCTAAAGAAATAAAACTAGCGGCTCACCTTCACTTTACTCGGGTTCGGCGCTAGGTAAGTTTTACATAGATATTTAAAATAGTTATTTGCCAGCGTTAGCCATATAAATTAAAAAAAAAAGACTAAGGGAAATACAAAAAATCAAATATCATAAAAATTGGCCCAGCCGTTCTTGAATTATAAATGGTGTAACTAACACTAACTAACTAACACGACTTTGATTTATATATATAGATGTATATGTATATATATATAAGGAATATCTAAGGAATATATTAATTCAAAATTAGTGATGTAAAAATTGTCAATTGCAAACGGAGTCATGAGAGTCCTCTAGTTTCATAGAAAAAAAAACCTGAACAATTTAATTCGACTATAACCTTTGTAAAAATGTATTCCTGGGAAGAATTTCATTTTAATAAATACGCTTTTACGTTATTCCATTTAGCACACATTGCAACTGAAACTAATGAAATATCTGGGGAAATGTTCAGCAGGCTTCCAGGAATCAACTTTGTTTAAAAAATATGATAAACTTTGAATGCAAAATTACTGAAAACAGCGCTTAAACTCCCAAATAAAATTGTTTATTTGATATACGAGTACGTAGCTATTTATGCCTCTGGCTTTACACAGAATTGATTCTGTGTTGTGTCGAATGTTTTAATTAACATTTGTGTTTGTTATTGTTTTGTCTTTCTTTGTTTCAACAGTGAGTACTATTTTAATTATTTTCTGAAGGTTTTATGCTTATTTTTACCCTAGAGCATCACATATATTGGGATACCATGAGTAGCAGGTTCAACTCCGGGGTCTGGCACCTCTGATATTTTCATATACGAACCATTTTCAACATGATTAGTGATTACTGCTTTCCTTACGGTGTAGCAGGGTTCGGAATAAACCGGTTTTGCTCACTTACCCTAAGCCGAAAGGCTTTAAGGTTAAAGGTTTCGGTTATGTTCTTTAATCGATTAAATACCGGAGAACGGTTTTTAACGAATTTTGGTTCCATGATTAAAATTAAACAATTAAAATGAATAAAGCTATCTTTTTGGATTTTTTTTGCAAATTTATTTTTCTTTTTGGTTCCGGACGCGACGTTTCGAATGCTTTACAGTAATCATGGTCACGTAAGAGACTACCTAAGGTTTTAGACGGCTCAAAAGTTATTATATACTTGGTATAGGCAGTGCCTATCCAAAATTTTATACATTGATTTCAAATAAATTAAAAATAGTACCAAAGTCAGACAGAGAATAACCTCTGTGCCAAACTTTATCCAGATCCGTTCAGCCGTTCTGGTGTGATTGAGTAACACACATCCAAACTTCTAAACTTTTTTAATATTAGCAAGATGTACATAGGTAGCAGCTCATATAAGATAGTATGTACAATTTCATGTATCAACCCTAAAAGTATTCTTTTTCAATAAACTTTTCAATAAGCACTATGTAATCATACAAATAAATTTTACTTTAGATAAACATCTCGAAATCAATTTCATCAATTTTATTTACGATTGAATACATTTTGTATAGATTGCTACGATCTATTTTAATACTCATTCAAAATTTTTCAATCGTTTCTGTTTCGAATTCATATTAATTAAGAGTCTAGAACAGATATCTGCTACGAATAGGCGTATCGATCAGTCGGTACGCTATAAAGGGTTTGGATTTACACTTGGCAGAGGGCATTTAGAGAGGGGAAATACAGCATACTTGTAAAATATAAGTACATCTAGTATATCAAAGAGGGGATTTTGGCTTTACAGTTCTATACTATCGCTGACACATGTATCATAAAATATTTGTAAAAAAAAAACACATTTTGAGAAACTTTTATTTAAAGGCTCTAAAAAAAAAGGAAAATATGTTTTTATTTTCTAGTTATCTTCTACTTTCTAGTTTTCGAACAGGCTCGACATTTTCAAAATAACGCATCACGTAGAAGATAGCACTTAAAAATGAGTTTCATGTGGAGCAAGGAGTGTGAACAGCTCGGACACAATTTCCGTACATTTATATACAGACACTACTCAGACACTAAAATTTCGTAAGAGAGTGAACAGCACAGAAATTAATGTCTGCATTTATATCGCAATTTGTATCGTGGTCTAAATGTACTCTACAATATGTATTGTCGACACAATATGATGGTCATACTCGTAGTAAGTACAGATAGCGACAAAATTATTTAAGTGATACATATACATATTTAAAACTCAGTTGTTTCATTGAGTTCGGTTCTTGCGTCGGGTAAAATTATATTTCGTTATTAGATATAATGAAAAAATAATCAACAAGCTTTACTTGATTGCTAAAATTTTCAAAAATAATTTTCTTGGAATGAATTAGAAGGCAAAATTAAATATTAATGTCAAGACAGATTTAAATATAAATTTCTTAATTGTTTATCCACAGTTGACCTCATCAAATAACTCGACCTCTTATAAAGTGGGTCATGAATAATAAGAAAAATACACTAATTAAATTGAAATCACGTGCACAAACGTTAAAAAAAACATTGGTATATAAAAAAAGATTTAGAATTGAAAGCAAAACTGAATGTGGAATTGTAGGGCTTTCTCGTGTATTGTATGTCCTGCCAATCAAGCGTATTCGTAGCGTAGCACAATGAATTGTTGAAAACTATGTATTTTATTGTCCAAAATATGTACTAACTAGCAGAACCTGCGGCTTCGCCCTCGATCAAACTACGAAAAAAATAAACTTTTTCGCAATACATACTTTATTACTTTCAAAAATAAATTTGTGTAAGTTTTATTATTTGTTAAACAAATTTAATTTTAGCGATCGTAACTCAAAATATCCAGTATCTTAAAAGATGTTAAGCGTATATTCTGTAATTAAAATTACACTTTAGGTATTTAGCAAGCTGCACTACCTGTATTTTTTGTACATTTTTCTACTCCATCTTTCCAAAGTTAGAGGAAGAGAGTACAGTGATACAATCGGATTCAATGTTTACGACTTTAGAGTCATGTAACACGGCTAATATGATTTTTTTAACTAACATACTAACAGGCTAACATCTACGTTATTTTTAAAGACCCAATACTATGTACACTTGAAGCTTACAGTCTCCCTCCTTCTCCTTCTTTTTTAAGTTACGTATATAAAGTGCCATTCTTATTTTGCTGTAGCTTTTTGCCCGCGGCTATGCTCGCGTGGACTGAAAAATTTGCTCAGTGTTAATTTCCATTGAATTTATATATTGTCATATAGTATTTTTAATATTATGTCTGGAGTAAAACTCTAGATTCACTTAAGTTAGTCTACACTTAAAAAAAACTAACCACAAATATACCACATTGATAGATGTTGTGTCTAGTTCCCGGTTTTGTCTCTTAAGTCTTTAAGGACTGGCCCTGAGATATATAAAAAGTCAATGCAAAGCAAACTTTAAGAAGGAATTGCAATAGATTAAAAAAGGTGTAGTCAGAATATATCAGTGGTATGAATTGTCATTCGCCCAAGTACATCCAGCAAACACAGTGACCACTATAATGTTTAATGATTTACTCACAGTCTAATCCTGTTACACAGCTTAGGCGACTTTTTTATTGCAGATGTGCAACCTTCAGAAGGCGGATATAGATAGCAGGATGCTCTCTAGCTATGTTCTCTGTCTCGCGTTCTGGGTCTGTTATAGTTATCGCTGCTGTGGCTAGCCGAAAAGTTATACATAATTGTCCTTTGGATTCGGATAATTTTTGTTCTCTACTTTATATCCCACACAGTAAGTGTGCACTTACAGAGAACTTGAGTCATGTTACTGTGTTTAAATATATTTCATCATCATCATACTCAAACTGCTCAAACCAACTCAAAAAAAAACCCACAGTTTTACCCACTTTTATATTTTTTATTTTTCACCTTAAAGCTTAATACCACTTTTCGTACATTTCGCGTTAAAAATGATAGAGTTTCATACAATCTTTTATCCCTTATTTCACCCCTTCAGGGGATGAATTTCGAAGAATCCTTTCTTATCGGATGCCTACATTGTATAAGGAACCTGTCCTCCAAATTTCACGTTTCTACGACCAGCGGTTTAGGCTGTGCGTTGATCGATCAGTCAGTCAGTCAGGACAAAGCATTTTATGTATATATAGATAATATGCGCGAATAAAGGCTTAATATGTAATTAAGCCTTTATTAACGTCCCACGGCTGGTGGGCCACCCCTCAATACGAGGGGGATCACGCCATAGACAGACGGACGGACAGACAGATTTTTTTGACGTGAAAACTTCTATAGGCAGATTTGGATGGGGAGTAAATTTATGTAAGTCGTCATCGACATGGTCACGTTACGTGGTAACGCTAATATTATATCTGTAGATATAAGTATAACTTATTAGGCTGAGCACGATGCGTTTTTTACCAGACAATTACATAAATTTCAATCAAAAAATTTTGTTTCTTATTTTAATTACCATAAGTCTATTGTATCGTTTTTAGAATATAACCAAATGATTGATAGTATAAATAGCTTGAATATTGATGAAATTAGTGATAGTGATGGAGCGAATCAAGTGAATTGAATGCAGATATTAGGTATATAGATAAAAAAAATGTATATTCGTTATTATGTAATTAAGTTGTATTTATATTTAATACTGGGCTTGCGCAGTTGTGGTGACAAAAAAAAAACAAAAAAAAAAAACCGACTTCCAGGCACTGAAAAGTAAAAAATAACTAAACAGGGGTTTTCATTTAGAATAGATAACTAATCAGATATTTTCGAAGTCGGTGTGCTTTGATTTGTATTGGCTGGCATCGACTTTGAATATATTTGATTAGTTATCTATTCTAAATGAAAACCCCTGTTTAGTTATTTTTTACTTTTCAGTGCCTGGAAGTCGGTTTTTATATATTTTTTTAAAGTTTTTATTAGTCTAGACGTAATAAGCAGGTAATTTGTAAGAAGTAAGATTTTTAATAAGAACATATTCTATTAAGCCATTTATTTAAAAACTGCTAGAACGATTTCGATAAAATTTAAATGGGACCACCTGGGAAGAATACCCTTTGAAACAAAAAAAGAATTTTCCAAATCGGTTCAGGCGTCTTCGAGTAATCGGTAAACATACATAAAAAAAAGGTTCCAACGAATTGAGAACCTCCTCCGTTTTTGAAGTCGGTTAATAAATCATATGATAATAAATATAATTGTTGCTCAGAGTGCTGATAAATGTCAAAACCAGATAAATGTGAACAGTTCTAATTTATGAATTTTAATTTAAGATCAAACAATTAATTTGATTATCCAAAAATAACAACTGTTTGTTTATAGTTTTATGTGTTTACTTCTGTCGGCAGTCCTCATGATTGCTTTTTGTTAAATTTTGTTTTTCTTATAAGTACCGTATTTTTGACCTTACTGAATTTCATATGCATTTGGTAAAAAGCTATTATTATGACATTACAAACAGACACTCTAACAGACAATTTTATCTATCTGTATAAATATGATGTATTTGTCCTTATTCACGCAGTACCTACCTGAGAAACAATTATAATATACAGACTTTTTGTGTATATTTAATACTGATATGTCAACCGCTTCTCGTAGGTTGGGGTGATCCGATACAAAAGTTAGTTCTAACTAATTAGTAACTAGTAAAGAAATTTGTACGGGGGTGACATAGTCAATGTCATGACTCAAACTCCCATGTAAAAAAATAAAGAATAAAAAAAAAAAAAAACTAGTAAAGAAATGTCACTTTACTTAATCTTTACTAATATTATAAAGAGGCAGAGTTTGTTTGTTTGTTCGTTCGTTCGTTCGTTTGTTCGCTTGTTTGTTTATTTATTTGTTTGCTTGCTTGATTGTTTGTTTGAACAGACTAATCGCAGGAACTACTAACACGAATCTAAGAGAAGCGCTGATGAGTCGTTAGTATGTACGTATATCTATACTCTATACAAATAAATAAAATTGGAGTGTCTGTTTGTAATATTAAAATAACCGCTTTTTACTAAATGCATATGGTTGTTGTATACACGGTACATATACCAAAACAATTTTTTTTACAATTTTTGTCTGTCTGTCTGTCTGTCTATTTCGGCTAATCTTTGAAACGGCTGGACCGATTTCAACGGGACTTTACTGGCAGACAGCTGATGTAATAAGGAGTACTTAGGCTACTATTATTTTAGAAAAAATAGGCTCCAACGAAAAAAACATTAAAACCAAAAAAAAAAAATATAAAAAAAAGTTTGTTTTGGGAAGCAACCTAGGGACGAACCCGAGCGAAGCGAGGGTGAGTCGCTAGTATAATACCATTTGTTGTGTTTTTGACAAACAATAAGTATATTTTCGAAATATCAATCTAGAATAAGTATTATTGTTTATTGATCGAGATTAAATCCGACATGCGTTGCCTCGATGAACATTCAATTTATGTTTAAAGCATAACAGGACGTTAGTTACCGCCAAACACGTAATAGCTTCGTTAAAGGTGAAACAGGGTATAGGGGAAAGGACTAACGACTCATACACGTGCAAGCTAGTACCTAGGTGAATTTAACATAATAATTTACCTAGATGATATGAACTGTGCGTTATAAAAAAAATTGACTTACGCAATATGCGTTACAAATAGTTGCCCCTTGTACAAACCTCGGTATTATTTGTTTGGTTTGGTGTAAACCCGTGTTATTGTACTCACAATTTTAAATAAATCGATAATACAAAAACAGTACACAATAATAAAACTAGAGAGAGTAATAAAAATCAGATTGGAATAGTTTCATCAGTTCGGAAGCTACTGAACAACCGATCTTACAGACAGGTTGGAGTCGGATATTATAAAAACCGATTGTAACCACTCATCATTTATATTTATAATATGTATGTATTTAAAGTAATAATATATGTGTATTATATCAACTGTCTGGTATCCAGAACACAAGCCTCGTAACTTACCATGGAACTGGATGGTGCTGTGTGTTAATGTCCCAACATATTTATTATATACTAGCATTTCCCGCGGCTCCGCCCGCGTTCAGATGATCAAAAACCAAATTCTTAGGTTTTACATATTAGTATACTCTTACATATGTCACTTTCACTGCGCACCGTATGATTGGTAAATAATGGCAGTGATTGACAATGCCACAAAGGTTCCTCCGTTAATCTCATATTTGATTTAGTAATATTGCATTTTTTGTTTTAGCAATAACATTTATGTAAGTCTATACTACTGTTTTGTATGTTTATTTAATTTTGGGCAATAAACTCTCGAACTACGGAATTAATTTTAATCATTTTTTAACCGACTTCCAAAAGGAGGAGGTTATCAATTCGATTGGTATTTTTTTTATGTATGTACATCGATTACTCTGAGATTTATGATCCGATTTACGTGATTCTTCTTTTGTTTGATGCGTAATAGTTGCCATGTAGTCCCATAAAAATTTAACATAGTTTGGCCCAGTAGTTTTCATTTTATGAAAAAAAAATTATGAAATTTTTTGTTTACGTGGATGTAATTTTATGTATGTTCGCGGATTGCTTCGTCGTTCATGAACCGATTTTAATGATTCTTTTTTTGTTTGAAAGAAGATATCTCAAGGGTGGTACCTTAATAAGGAAACCAGGATCTGATGATGGAATCTTAGAGAAATCGAGGGGAACATTCGAAAATCGTAGTGGCGACTAGTGCGCTTGTTAATTTTTTTTCATTAAGTATTTTAAAGCACTACTATTTAACCCTTAGTTTGTAGGGAGAGTCCCAGGGACTCCCCTTGAAACAGTCTTCATTTATATCTTTTGATCAAACGCGAGCACAGCGTCGTACGTTTTAGTATCTTCCGCTATAGGTGCGGCTGACGCGGTGGCTAGAGGACGCGCGGACGCACCTTTCACAAGGTGAGTAATCAACACATGCGGAGTCCTACGGACTCCACCTTACACTTAACGTTACAATTTATGAATTTAAGTTTTTTCGTTTTTACCCCAATAACGTTGTATTTTATTTTTCCAGTTCAAAACTATTGCTTCTAATAATCGTAACATAAGGTCCATAAATGTTTTGGATGAAAATGTCAGCTCTGTGATGACGGACTGGATGGAAGATCTAGAAAATGAAGATAGCATGGGCAATGACAAAGATTATTTTGCGGCCGCGCCCAACAACGTGTTTTTTGAATGATGAAGATGCAGCTCAATCAGATTAAATCAGATCATGATACCTTTTTCGAAGAAAGTGCAGGACCTGACACGCAGTTGGCGAACTGTCCGTTAGTCAATAGCGATTATCTTCCAGATTTTCCACTTGTGTGGAGGAAACGCTTACGTTATCCACCAAGCTCAGGGTCAAAGAACCAAAATGACGGCTGAATTTTCTAAAAAGTGTAGCATCTTCTCTAAACGAATCAAATTTCACAACACGAATGTCCAACAAGCGATTGCCCAAATCGATTCGTGTCCAAATATTCTAGATCATACGAGAAGACCTTCCAGCTGATTTTGATAATGTAGTGGAGGAAAAATTATCTCGCGAAAACAGAAAATACTGTTTTCTCTATCCAGCTAGGATAATAAAGAAAGACAGCCTATATTTGTCATGCACGCGGCAAGCAAATATGTCTGCATATTCAAAAAAAGTGTACAGGCAATGTATGTTACGTACTGACGAGTTGGACCTTGCACGTTTTTTTATTTTTGAATATTTAGAAGGTTTTATTAAGTTTTTACTAAGAAGACAGTTAAGTTAATTGATTAAAGGAAAATATTTTTGTTTATAATCATAGGAAAGAAAACTATGGAGGCTCAAAGTCGGTGTGTTAATTTTTTTGTGATTTTCGAGGGTTGTTTCCTAAACTTAAGTAAAAATGAATCTAATGTGAAATTCCTGTTATATTTTGTCATTAAATTGTAGAATAGTAACTAAGTTATGTTTTGCATTCCAAATATATTACAACATTTCTTATTTTATCTTTTTATTTTGAATTTACCTTGCGGAGTCCCTCGGACTCCAACCTACATCAAGTGTAAGTATCTTTCACCCTACAAATTAAGGGTTAATGAAGGTCTGGAGTCGATCTGATGATGGAACCGAAAGACAGTCGAGGAAACTCCTCAACGATTTACAGCAATTACCTGGTGTTTGAGCTTGATTAATTTGTATGGATGAGAACTTTACACCTAGATGGGTTGTGAGTGTCATTAGGGGTCTGAATAAATGGCTTAATCGAATATGTTTTTAAAAATCTTTCTTCTTACAAATTACCTGCCAACCAAGTCGGTGCCAACCACTACAAATCAAAGCACACCGACTTCGAAAATATCTGATTAGGTATCTATTCTAAATGAAAACCCGCGTTTGGTTATTTTTTACTTTTCTGTGCCTGGAAGTCGGTTTTTATTTTTTTTTTAAAAGTTTTTACTAATAGACAGCCAGCGCTCTCCCTCCTCACGACCGCCCCGCCCTCGCCTTGCATCGAGCTGAGAGCGCGCTCACCCATAGTCCGCGTAAAGTTAAATATGTATATTTTAAAACTATGATATCTCCTAAGATATTCATTGAAATCAAATAATGTCAAGGGCAATTTTGTTCAAAATTAAAAACTTGTGATGAACAACTTATTTATTTGGATAAGGATTAATATCGTGTTTATAAAAACACCTTCGGAAGTAATGCATTATTCCTTGTTTGTTTGTTTGGTTGAACGCGCTAATCTCAGGAACTACTGGTTGGAATTGAAAAATTCTTTTTGTGTTGGATAGTCCATTTATCAAGGAAGGCTTTAGGCTACATAACATCAAGCTACGACCAGTAGGAGCGGAGCATAAATGAAAAATGTTGCAAAAACGGGAAAAAATGATTCCTTTTGAGAGCTTCCGTTGCGTGCGCTGCGTAAACGATTAAAGGTACGCAAAAATAGTGTATGACGGAATTGTTCCCCTTTAAAAGTTCTATAAAAAAGTCCGCGACAGCATATGTCTATCTTTTAAGGTTGACTCAATATAACCCTTTTTATGGTAACAAATTTGATTACTAATTTGATGACTTTTAGTTGGACTCAAATTCACGACCCCTGGCGTAGAAACTGATACTCAAACCACACCGCCAGGTGAGGATCGAAATTATATTATAATGGGTAGTATATCGGGTGGCTGCGAGTGGGCGGCGGAGGGGGCGTGCGAGGGAGGTTTGCGACGTTACAGTGAATAGGATGGTACATTTCCAATATTATGTACGTTTAAATAAAACTAGGACATTTTGTATAATAAATATGCAAGCTTTATGCTTTTAAGTGCTTTGAGCTTTTCTTTTAAGCTTTACGTGTTCAAGTAGTAAGCAAGCTATGTTGTTTTAAACTGTCTTTAGAAATGTATGTGTGATTTTATTGACATTAATATAATTTGCAAATTGTATAAGTCTTTGAGCTTTGAGCAAATTAACAAACTCCTTAGAAGTATTTATCGAAAAAGTTTTTCCCGATAACTGATAATAGGAATGATAAAACCCAATTTTTCGGCTTTATGTAACCACGGGCCTTCAATTAAAAATACCAAAAAAATGAGCTATCCGTACTCTCGTATATTAGGAATGAGCAACGTTTTTATTTGTTCCTAGAAATATTCTTTACCTAAACATTCCGACCAACGAAACCGTCTACTTAGTCTTCTTTAAAAAGGAGCTGAAAAAACTTCAACTGCAATATTAGTATGGATATATGAAGCTAGCTTTTTTAGTTGTGCTGGTATTATTACATAAGTTCAGTTCTTTTTACGTGGAACGCGCACATCGATTTAACTAAATTTTATTATAGGTATAGATAAGAATAGATATTGTGAGTGTACCTTAGGAGATAGATATACATATACTATTGCATATTTTTCTGTAGGCCGATTCAAGATCTACGATTTTTTAGTATATTGTTTTGATGTATGTCTTAAGGCTTAGCCAGCGAATGGTTTCTAAGGAGGATACGATAAAATCAGTTTTTGTGTTTTCCCGTGGGAAAGAGAGATTTTCCTGGGGTTAAAGGTATCCTAAATGTTGACCTGAGTAATAAGTTATCACTTCATCAAAGTTTGTTAAAATCGGTCCATTACTTTTTGCGTAAAACGCGCACACACAAACAGACATACAGACAAAATTTTTAATAGCTATCGTTTTGGGGTATTGTGTACATAATACGTAACAGACATTGTTTTTAAAAAATATTTCACGTAAAAATTTCGCTAAGTTACTGCTTTATTATAGTAAATTAAGAGGTTCGCTCGGAGTTTCTGACCAAAGGTACAATTTTCTTTTTAATTTGGCTTAAAAACAAAAAAGAACTAAAAACTTGAATAAATACAAAAGAAAAGAAAAGTAAAATCTTTGTATCCGACCGGGATTCGAAGCCGGACACCTGTGATTGTCGCCTTGGCCGCTTGACCATGATGCTAATGTCCGAGCGTGCGAAATTAACGACCATATTTTGCATGAAATAATGCGAAAGGAAAACCGCATGAAAACTCGACAACACGCGTTTTCCCAGACATAAGACCCCCAAAAACTCGCACATATTAAATTTCAACGAAATCGTTGAGCCATTTCCGAGATCACCGGTATAAATAAATAAATATACAAGAATTATATCCTAAGTTGAACCGAGTAATAAGTTATCACACACACAAAATTTAGTTACAACCGGTCTAGTATTTTTTGCGTAAAACGCGCACACACAAACAGACATACAGACAAAAATTTTAATTATTATTATTTTGGTGTCTATATCCTGTAATTAATATGTTACAGTAATTGTTTTTAAAAAAATATTTCATATACAGACTTCGCTATGTTACTGTTTCATTATATGTACTAGCGACTGTCGCCCGCTTCGCTCGCGTTCGTCCCTAGATACGTTTTTACGGTTAGCTATGTTTATACATAAATAGTAGCTTGCTACTCCTAAGATATTCATTAAAATTATATAGCGATTTACCTTCGCTTTGCTCGGGTGCGTAGGTACGCCGAACGCGGATTTTGTTCACAATTTTATGGGTTTTAATTTTTTTCGCGGAACCCTGATTCTTTTTCTAAAATAAAAGTAGCCTAAGTTACTCCTTATAACATCAGCTATCTGCCAGTGAAAGTCCCGTCAAAATCGGTCCAGCCGTTTTGGAGATTAGCCGGAACAAACAAACAGACAGACAGAGAAAAATTGTAAAAAAATGTTGTTTTGGTATATGTACCGTGTATACATACATATACATTTAGTAAAAAGCGGTTATTTTAATATTACAAACAGACACTCCAATTTTATTTATCTGTATAGATAGATAATTTATTTTATTCAACTGTACAACAAGCTACAACTTTATTTTACCTTTTGCATTAGAACCTTTCAGAAAGTATATCAAAATCAAGTTTGTAAAAAAAATAATGGATGATAAAAATCCTACATCACATGGTATATCACAAAACTATACTATCTCTATGCAAAATGACGTTGACCCTTTTTCTGCGTGGAAGTAGGACAACCCAATAAAATGTTTTGTATATGTATATTTTTAGCGAGAATTCGATTGAAATATATTTTATTTGTTATATAAGAGATGTTGTGCCATTATTATTATTATTGTTATGTAAAAATAAAGTTTAAAACGAAAAAATATAAACGGAGTCAAGTAAGTACAAAAATAAGTGCATTTTAGCCGATATTAAATCCTAATTTAAAGTTTGATCACATATTGACAGCTAGCTGACCCGAGGTTCAAAAAACACTTTTTTCACCCCAACTTCTAAATTCTCGGTCAACTCTATGTTTTAAAAATTCAAATTGCTATGAACATATTTTGAGAAAACTTAACCAAATTGGTCGAGCTGTTTCTTTTTATATTATATAGGCACTAGCGTATTCCCGCAGCTCCGCAAGCGTAGTTCAATTCTGTATTACTATATTTTTAAATGGTGTAACCCTATATTTTATTCTGATGTATAAGCTGTAACTTTACTGTAAAGTAAATATTACAGTAAAGTTTCATCAAAATCTGTTCAGTAGATTTTGCGTGATATAGTAACAAACATTCATCCGTCCATCCCTAAAAACTTCTACGTTTATAATACTAGCGACTCACCCTCGCCTCGCTTCGGGTTCGTCTATAGACAAAAACAAATTTATCCCACGGGAACTGTATATTCTTCCGGGATAAAAGTAACCTACGTGCTATTTCAGGCTATATCTACTTTTTGGCATCTATTTTTTATCTTTTGTTAATTTAATATAATTTTTATGACAAATCGATTACCCCATGGTATAAAAACATTTAGTATTATAATTTAAAAAAAAAAAGCTTTGTCTAATAATGTCTTTTTTGAAAAACGCAATTTTTATATTTTCTCCGAAAAAAACGCCTAGCGAAGTTCGATCATCTATGTGAAATTAATTTGACACTGTAGTAATAAATTGAAATAGTTGATGTTAATAGATTATCATTAACATTCTATTACCTATTCCTTACATAAACTACAACAAACAGTTCCAAGTGGGTATAGAATCTGTTACCTTCGACGACGAAGAAACATTTCGCAGGGGAAATAACAAATTGTCCACGTAAAATATATGCACCAGGATTGCAATTTTGTGCAATCGATAATTGCGAGCGGGTTGGAGACGAGGGTTTCATCGCTAGATTCAATTAAAATCATGCTAGGGCTGGCTACACGTGCGAGCCGTACACGTAAATGAAATTAAGCGGAAAATTTCCATGGAAAAATATGTATCGTACTTAAAAGGATGTGTTAAAATACTTTTTGATGTGTAACATCAAATGCATTATTTTAGAACAAAGGAAGTAATGCATTATTTTAGAACAAAGTTGATTACTATAAAAAGGGTTATATTAAGTCAACCTTAAAAGATAGACATATGCTGTCGCGGACTTTTTTTTAGAACTTTTAAAGGGAAACAATTCCGTCATACACTATTTTTGCGTAACTTTAACCGTTTACGCAGCGCACGCAACGTAAGCTCTCAAAAGGAATCATTTTTTCTCGTTTTTGCAACATTTTTCATTTATGCTCCGCGCCTATTGGTCGTCGCGTGATGTTATATAGCCTAAAGCCTTCCTCGATAAATGGACTATCCAACACAAAAAGAATTTTTCAATTCCAACCAGTAGTTCCTGAGATTAGCGCGTTCAACCAAACAAACAAACAATCAAACAAACTCTTCAGCTTTATAATATTAGTATAGATTTAGAGCGTAATGATACGCTAGTTGTTATTAGGTAACTAGACTATGACTTTATGACCTGCAATTCGTTTAGTCACTAGTAATTAGTAATTTTAGTTTCCTATATTCTTTAAATAATAATTTTAGATGAAAAGAATTTTAATGTTTAATTAAAATAATTAATTATCACTAGACCAGATTTCAAGGTCGTGGCTATGTACTTACCTACTTGTTGAGATTCTGTCAGCCAGTGAGTGAGTTGAGACAAAAATAATAAAGTGCTACAAGTAGTAGGTATATAATCGACGCGTGTATTGTTATATACATAAATAGACTAGCAACTCACCCTCGCTCTGCTCGGGTTCATCCTTAATTACGTTTTAACGTTTAGCTCAAAGATGAGATATTTTCCCGCAGTAAAAAGTATCCTATATGTTAACCCGGATTCATATTCATATCCAGCTATTATCATACCAAATTTCATCAAAATCTGTCCCTTGGTTTTCCCATGATGCGGTAACAGACAGACAGACCGACAAACGAAAATTCTAAAAACTATAGATTTGACTTCTGTATCGATAATAAAGTCTATTTCAATAAAATTTTCCAAAAAAAAAAATTAATGTCTGTACATTAAATTTTTTTTTTTTGGAAAATCTTGCACATATTTGGAAATGCAGTAATTGTAACTAAGCCGAATACTGATTCGGCTAACTAAGCCGAACCTATATTCGGCTTAGTTACAATTTTATTATATGTATAGATTAATAGATTAAATAGATAAAGAAGATATACATAGATCGTCGAAACCTCAAGCATCAAGTAGTTCAACCAGACGCAACCACTATATAAAGGAACTTTATTATTTTTTACGTATTAGCAACTTTATTAAATTATCAGTTTTATTTTTTTGCTTCTGAGACTATAAGGAAATATTTAAATAGGTTTATAAATATTGATTGTCTATGACATATAATCTACGTATTTATTATGACGCTTATTTTTAAAACATGCACATATTATAAAGATCGCTGTAGATAAAATAATGAAATATATATCTTTTAAAGTAGTTTATTTATATTCTATCATGTACATTTAATGACCGACTTCAAAAATAGATACGTAGTCAATTCGGATTTAATAAAAGTTAAATTATCTATAAACAAATAATATGATTGCTTCATTGCTGAGTGAAAATCAATATCGCAATAATGGAGATGACACACAGAAGTACAGTTAACATTGCAATCAAAACTAAATAATTTTATATAAAAATTCTAGTAAATAAATTCGCTACAAAATCCAAATCAAAACGCAATATAAAGTTATAATTGCGAGAAATACGTTTCATACTTTGAGACTTGCATCGCATAAAAGCTTTGCGGGTCAAGTTCAGGGGGGAAGCTCGGGGATGAAGTGTGGGGGAGTAAGGCAGAGGTGGTAAACACTAATGCGTCTAACTATGGGGACTTGTACATTCTCTAGCTTAAATGTAGGCGCTAGAGCGGTTAGTAGGAGTTCAAATCATAGATTTTTGAAGAGACAACATGTTTAAATTATGTTTTATTTCTGTAAAATATACGCCCGCCCCTAAGAGTCCATAAGTTTTTTTGTCCAATCAACACGCGCGAGCGTGGAGGGTAATTAATCCCCGTTATTTAGTAGAAAGGTGATAGATAAACTACATCCATATCCATCCATACTTCCATACTTAATATTATAAATGTGAAAGTGTATTGGTATGTTTATTTGTCCTTCTTTCACGTCAATACAATATGTGAAGGATGACTCATAAAAATTACATAAAACATACATGCAAATAACCAATCATATGTATATGTCGTTTTTACCATACATGTTACTGTCATCGATTTCACTCGTGTATTACTCACAGTTAATTCTATAATCATCCTCCACATCTTTTTCACTTCCATCAACCATGTCTCTTTCATTGTCGATGAGGAAAGTCATAATGAGGTTGTAATACAAATTGGATTATTACACACATTGGATTATTACACACATTGGATTATCGCAGTATTGTTTGGTCAAATTATATTCGTAAGAAAAACAAAAATCCAGGTAAAAATAAGGCAGAACAAAAATATCCTCGTCGGCTCCTCCGTTCTCTAAGTCTTGCACAATGCACAAGAGATTTTTGTGTACAAATGTGTTGGCATACACAAGTGCACTTCAGATTTCTTTCACTCTCTTACTCTGGTGATGTGACAATTCGACACAACCGGTGAGTTTCAATGCAGAACCAACGGGTTTACGTGCTTTGCCTCAGCACAGGGATATAACACCATCGACCGACGTCCTAACATCGGGCTATTACTACGAAATTCTTGACAAAAATCGGGTGGTACTATATCGAAACACACTGCCGTTGGTTTAATACGTTGGTTTTCACGTTAGTGAAACGTCTATTTCAGTGGTAAAAATATGGAAATGAAATGAAAACAAAATTGGCTTCATTCTTATTATTTTAATACTATACTAACACTGAATAGGTAACGTAGTGTATTGATCTGTGACAAATAAGAAACATATGGCGTTGCTTACTAAGCGTGCCTTGGCAGCTTTGAGACGCTCTCAGAACCGCCTCGCTCGTTCAGCGCCGGACATTGGGGTGCCTATGTGTAGCGCATAGCTCCCTCTTTTCGATGATAGCCGTGATTTATATTTCTGGCCGGCTACAGCACGAGCTTAGCCCGATATATTGTATTATTATATTTTTTGATATATTTTCTAGTTATTATTTCCTCTAAGTTTTGTCCAAATTACACGCATTTTTATTTAAATCGACCATTCGAAATAAATTCTATAAACACATTATAAGATCACGGCGCTATCACGTGTGATTAGTGAGTTACACCGAATAGAAAGGAGCGAGAATAGTGATTTCGGTTATTCTGTACAGTGCCCTATCCCAGTGACCCCGCCCAACTCTGACGCAAAGTCAAGTTACAACAGCGAACTGACTATATAAGCTAAATAATGACATTAGAATCATGTTTCTGAGACCAATCGTTTTGTAATTATAAAGGTAAATCTATATATGTATTCTATTTCGTTACAGTCCACTTTTCTGACTTGGACTCGTATTCTTAAACATTTTCTTCGTTTCTTTCAATATTTTCTACGGTTTATTCGAGAAAAAATAAGAAACGTTCATATTCACTCGCTCACTAATATCCGCAACTTATTATTTACTTATACCTACTAATAGTATAGGTTTGTTAAACAATCAATATTGAGTTTAACACTTAGGTACTGTCTGAAATTGATGAGGACTAGCAGGTTTATATATGTACATTCAAAAACTAACATTATGAATAATCTCTCTCTATTTTGTATGATCTCAAGTCAAAATTTGTGAACCGATGACGATTATATTTTACTTTTTATCAAATCAGCCATAAGAATGAAAAAAAAAGAATTCATTCTATAAATGTTCATATATAGTAGTACCTATAGTAAGATGGTTCACTCTCAATGTTATCAATAAAAAAATCTATCTATACATATAATAAAATTCTAACAAAGCCGAATCTGTACATTAAATATTTTTTGGAAAATCTTATTGAAATAGACTTTATTATCGATGCAGAAGCCAAATCTATAGTTTTTAGAATTTTTGTCTGTCTGTCTGTCTGTCTGTCTGTCTGTCTGTCTGTCTGTCTGTCTGTCTGTCTGTCTGTCTGTCTGTCTGTCTGTTACCGCATCACGGGAAAACCACTGGACAGATTTTGATGAAATTTGGTATGATGATAGCTGGTTATCCGGGTCAACATATAGGATACTTTTTATTGCGGGAAAATATCTCATCTCTGAGCTAAACGTTAAAACGTAACTAGGGACGAACCCGAGCGGAGCGAGGGTGAGTTGCTAGTATAATCATAATTCTCAATTGGCAAACACATTATATAATACTATCATATACACACAATCGTTTAAGTACCTTACATTCCAAAGAAAGGTATTAGTGGTCTTATGTGAAAGTAAGAGATTAGGAACGTATTTAACAAACTATCGTCGGGCTTTACTAGTGTACATTTGTATAGACTATGTCCAATACAAATATTTGCCTCATTCGTAATCAAATCCATGACCTTAGATATAACAGGTAATTTCTTGTAGACATACATAATACATGTATATCTAATGACGAATGTGTTTGGTTATTTTAAATACATTTATATGCTAATAGTATTGCCCGTGGCTTTGCTCGCGTTCAACTTTCAATTGATACCAAACTTCACAGGATCACCCGCTGCGATAATCTGATTGCTTGCAAATTTCATCGAAATCACTGCAGCCATTTTAGAGTCCATAGGGAACATACAAACACACGTCGATTTTTATATATGCATACTACTATATAGAAGATATCATTGCGACGAATCTTTGGTCGGTCGGTTGGTCTCTATGTATATGAAATCCCATAAAAAATTCCGACATGGTAACGAGTTTTAATAGTCTGAATTCTGTACACTAGTATACACGTAGGTGTGTGTGTCTTTCTTTACACCTGAAGATAATCTGGGGAAATTCCTAAACATATTTAAGTTGACAAAGATCTCACTCAGTTCATTTCAATGTCGTTTATACAAAATAACTTTATATTCTTCATTCGGCCATTGTTTTTTTAATATCTACAAATACTTTTTATTATATTTGGATGGGTGACATATTTTGCATGTTGTAACTGTGACAAGGTGAAAGATATATTTATAAGCATACTCATAGGCCCATAAGAATGATGTAATGTACCCCTGATAGTGGCCATTTTACTAAGACTAGCAACATGAGAAGAGTGTATGTATAAACACTAGTACTTTCTGTATTCATTTCACTCCAAAAATGGGTGGGATAACAAATTGGCATGACTCTTTACGTGCTCTTAAGGCACTATAATGTTACACTTCCCACTTCCCAAGTCCCAAATCGGGCTATTATTTAAAAAAAAAAGCTATATTTTGGCCAATACAGGACTCGAATCACGGACTCTCGGAACTCTACGCCGTGCAACGGAAGCCGTGCATTCTACCCACTAAATCAATAAGTCACAAACTACATTACATTATAGGTAGATATGAAACATCCGCAATACATTTTCGTATTTATAATATGTTACATAACTCATACGTACGCTTCATACACAGTCAATATTAAATACCTAGTAGTCCGAAGCACCAAAATAGTATTATGTTTGATGGGGACGGGTGTAGGGCGTAGGAGGCATGAAACTATAATTATTTTGCGGACAGTCTAACAGGGCTTGTAGCATTGAATAAGAGGATTTCGGATTACGTGAGTGACCATTAGTTTACGTCCGTTCATGCAAGTATTTCAGCGCTTTGAATTTATGAGATTGTTTATCAAACTATATTTGGCAACGGTTTATTAGTGTACACCTGATATTGCTTGCTGGCGTCCTCTTACTCCCATATCTGATATACAGCCTTGTGTAGACGTTTGACTGACGTATATCAATTTCATACTGATATCACTTTGAAACTGCATATTGTTGATATTTGTTAACCTTTGACCTAACCTTAGGTACACTCGGGTTCGAATTGATGCTTGATATCAGTTGTTATACAGGCAGCCCAGAGGTAACTTGGAAAACCAAGTGAAGCGGGTTCAAATCCCGGGTCTCGCACTCCTGATATTTTCATGTGCGAATCATTTCTATCATGATTACCACTTGCCTTACGGTGAAGGAAAACATCGTGAGGAAACCTGCATGCCTGAGAATTCCCCTCGTATTGAAGGGAGGCCCGTGCTCAGCAGTGGGATGTTAAAAAGGGCTGAATACATACATAAATACATCAGTTGTTATAAATATTCCTATAGTATAATGTTAAAGTTACTCGTAGTATAAAATTATTGTATAAAACACACGCGCATTAAAGCGTGTTGTTTAGTTTTTTAAACTATCATTTATTTTCTCTATTTTTAAAACATAAAAGACATCTTTTCGGCTTTTTAAGATTCCATAGTCAACTAGGAACTCTTATAGTTTCGCCATGTCCGTCCGTCTGTCCGTAGCTTAGCTCAGAGACTCTTAGTACTAGAAAGTTGTAATGTGGCGATAAAGTGGTAAAATAAAATCTGGAAAAAAGAAAATTTTAGGTACCTCCTCCACACGTAAAGTGAGGATGCTTTTTTTTCTCGTTTACCCCGTAGTGTGGGGTGTCGTTGTATTTCAAAAATATTACGGGTTTATAAAACTATTTTTTGACTAAGGGATCCGTTTGTGAAATATCAAGCTTTAAATTGCTAATTTTTATTAGAGTTAAGTGTACCTTCCACCCCCCTTCCCCCTGCCAGCTGCCGCAGCAGCAGCAGCAGCAGCTGCTTGTTTTTGGATATATGAAAAAAATCACGGTAGTAGTATATGTAACGAAGTTAAAAGAAAAACTATCAAAGCTATGTAGGCTTTACAAGTTTATGAGTAATAGTCGACCAACTTATAAAATAATATAAAATGTACTTGGAGAAGTAAAAATTTCGTACAAATTCCATTGAAAATTACTTATATAAACTTGTTAGTTATGTAAGGTAGATAGTAAATATAAGTTAGTGAACCACTAGCGGCTCACCCTCGCTTCGCTCGGGTTCGCCTCTATACAAACAAAAATAAATCTATCCCACGGGAACTGTACCTTTTTCCGGGATAAAAAGTAGCCTATATGTTATTCTGATGTATCAACTGTATTATTGTAAAGTTACATCAAAATCCAATCAGTAGTTTTTGTGTACTAAGCTGTATAAATTACTATAGTTTTTTAACTATCCCAAGGGAACTCTTTAATTTTCTGGGATAAAAAGTATTCAAAATGTTGACCGAGGATATAAGGTACCACTATGCAAAATTGTATTAAAATCTATCCAACACTTTCGGAGATTAGCCTGTACAAACATACAAACAGACAGAGAAACAAAAAAAAATGATAAAAATCTGGATCTGTTCTATTTCTCTTTTTACATCCCACTGACTCGGTCTTTAGCATATTTTTTTTCTATGTACGGACATTAAACCTCTACAGCTTTATTATATATATATATATATATATATATATATATATATATATATATATATATATATATGACGAAGGAGGATTTAGTTACCTTTTTCTGTTAGAATGGGAAACCTTATTGTTTAAAGTCACTATGTTATTTAGTTTACTTTTTATTGCTTTTAAAATGATTTTGAATTTAGAGCAGAGATTTAGTCTCGAGCGGGGTCGAGACGCCGTATGCTTTGATATTGAATGTGGATAGTCTGATTGGTGACTATGAACCCGCTAGCTCTCTAAATTATTAGAATTACCGTTTCAAGTTTATAACATTGTGATTTCCCTCAATAAATTGTAATGGAGCATTTAGAAGTCTTTATTATTTGAGCCCTGATAACGACCACAAGATTAGTAACACTAAAGATGATGATCGTAGTATATGGATAACGCGTCATATATATATATATATATATATATATATATATATATATATATATATATATATATATATGTACAAAAATAAAATCATAACATCCTTAATAATAATAATTCCTAAATTAATGATAATGTTTACGCTCGAATAACGCATTGGAGTGGGCGGCGCGTGGCGCTTAGCAGTACCGGGCCGTACGAGGCCTGTGGGTGGAGGGAGAACTACGGAACCCTACATTGCGCGTGGCCCGATACGCACTTGACCGATTTATCGTTTAGACAAATAAGCACTGAGACGAAGTAATCCACTCTAAATCATACTATACTAATATTATAAATGTGAGTGTGTTTGTTTGTTTGTTTGTTTGTTGGTTGGTTCGTACGTTCGTTCGTTTATTTTACTGTCGTTATTTCACGTCGAAACGTAGTTACGGGTTGGCGTGATTTTTTGTGTAAAGATAGTTGGAAGGCTGGTGATAATGTCTAATTCATATGGGAAAACACGTTATAATACAAGCCAAAAAATATTTATGATCAGAATAACATGAAACTATGTATTAATGCTCTTCAATACAATTAAATAAATATGCGTTTTAACATTTTTCGTAATTCATCCCATAAGGGAGTAAAATAGGGGATGAAAGTTTGTATGATACCTACCTTTATGTAGATTTTTTTTTAGTTTTAGCGCGAGTGAAACTGCGGGTTCCGCTAGTTATATTATAAATATGAAAGTGTTTGTTTATTTGTCCTTCTTTCGCGTCGAAACAAAGTAATGGATTCGCGTGATTGTCTGGAGAGAATTAAAGGGCTGGAGAGTGACATAGGCTACTTTTTACCGCGGGAGATTATCATCATTCCCACAGGAAAACACTTTCCCACAACAACTCATCATACCTATTTCATATTTATTTCATACTAACCGTTAAAACCGTACCGTAGGGACAAACCTGATCGAAGCGAGAGTGAATCGCTAGTATGACATACGTATGTATATAAATGATATCATCTGCTTACTACGCCGCTTTATGCGCGAGTTTAATATTTCGAATAATACATATATTTATAGAAAACTTGAGTGTTATCAAATCGTCTAGCAGTAAGTATAAATGTTCTGAAGTAAACTAAGCTTATTGAGTATGAAATTATTTTGTAGATGAGGTATTACGAAAATAGCTAGACAGTTTTTAAATAACAAAAGCTGTAATTTTTCAAGAATATTTTGATTTCGTATTGAAACTAAATTATTTCAGGAATTCAAATCATTGAACTTCATCTCTCGAGTTGTAAGATATTAAACCTCGCGTTGTGATCGCAATTGAAGTAGGGAGGGATCTATTTAGATTTAGCTTGGTATAAAATTTAGATATCCTTATTCTAAAATAAATAATATAAAATCTTTACTTCATTTACATTACGAAATAGGTAGCGTAAAACTATTTTCGTGGAATTAAATACAAAGCTTTCGCCTGAAATCTTTGTTTTACAATATATGTACCTATGCATTGTTTTTAATAAAATAATTACGTTTATTGCAAGTGCGACAGATTGTATATGACAATTTATATGTATCGTAACAATGAGGATTTAGTGTCTGTCTAGACTCTAGGAGGATGCGTGTTCAATACTGGCACGAAGCGTTAGGTAATGTCGGCCGTACCTGTTGTGCATATGAAATGAAATTAAACTTTATTTATTTAGACTTATAATTACAAGCACTTTTGAATCGTCAATTTAATTTAAAAAGCTTCAGTATAGTCAGTGAGTGACTGAGGAAGCTACCAACGGCTGCCAGACATTGTGTGCATACATCTTGCGGCAAGGATGAAACATGTATGTATGTCTCCGACTGCATAATACTTTAATCCTTCGTCAACTTGTTTTCATCTTTTTAGTTAGTTTTAATGCAGTCGGGTTTTGTATTTTTATGGTTCTCAAATTGGGTCTAACATAGTATTTTATTTGCGAAGGTGTTTTACTGACTTGGTGTTAATCCTTATCAAATAAATATGTTAGACCACCTTAGCACTTAATTTAGATATAACCTTTACACCATTTAAATTAGATGAATACCTAGAAGATATCACAGAATGAAAATAACTCGCAAAACGTAATATCTTTATAACGACGACGACGTCTGCGTGGGGGCAGTGGCAGACGGGGGTGAGGAGGGTCCTAGCACGTCGCCAACTGATAGATATGCTTATTGTACATATAGGGTATGTTTTATTCCTGAATATTTAGGATTCCAACGCGAAAATCGAAAATACTTAAAAATTACTCAACATTTGGATTTACGTTTTATTAAAATTTCCAATAGTTTTATGAAAACTGTAGGGTCGCCAGTGCGTCAGTATATCTCAATTCTACACATTGTCATCAACAAGAAACTCTTGAAACAGAGTAATACTTACTCATTAAAATATTATATTTAAATTTTACATTTTAAAATTATAATATTATTTAAATTAAAATGTTATATTTTTATTTTATATTTAATTTAAGGTAGGTAATTTAAGGTTTCACAGGTAAATCTAAGTATGTTTCCTTCGGTTGGGTTTAGAAATTATATTGTATGGGAAGCTCTCGGAAGTGCTCTGGGATAATGTAGTTTTCTATTAGCGAATGTATTCTCAGAATCCATCCCATTCGTATTTTTTGAATTTACCTTGTACATGCAAAATCAGAAACTTTTTAATAACATTTTGTATAAATATTTGGACCTTTGTATTTTGAAACCGTTATCCACGTCTGGAAATTATTAAATTATTACCAAGTCCTTAACAAAAAAAACAATGTTTTGAACAAAAATATTATAAGCTGGTTTAAAACAGTTGATTAAAATTTAAATGCGTCTTTAATTTTAAAATGCACAAACATTCTTTAATGTATGCTCTCGCGCATTTATTATAATACCTTATGCTAATTTTTAATTCAACGATTCATATAAAAACAAAACATTAATTAAATTCACGTTTTATATGAATATTAGTATGTATTTTTATTTCATTGAATATCAATAAGCATCGCAGTGATTTATTAATTTTTTTTTAAAGTGCTGTTTTGATAAAATCCAATAGCAGTAAATTGTATGAAAAAATCGTGTATGTTTGGAAAAAAATATGTTAACAACTTATGACAAAATATTTCTACGAATGCCTAGTGTCAGTAATAATAATATAGAAGACATTTTTAAGAACGAATCGACTTCAATATTATTCCTATTTGCTAACATGGTGAAGAAAAACATCTTGAGGAAACCTGCATGTCTGAGAGAACCTAGCAAGTTTTCGAAAGATGTGTGAAGTTCCACCAAGTCGCATTTTGCTAGCGGACAGCCTTGCATTGAAGAGAGGCCCGTGCCCAACATTAAGTTTAAAAAAAGAGGGACAAAGTTATATTATTACTGTAATTATGTTTGTGTGCTTATTTTTTAAAAGTACCCATAGAAACAGCTTTTTTATTTTGTTATAAATTATAGTTAAACAGGCTATATTATAAATTATAGTTTTTTAAAGGTAAATAAAAGTTATTGCTATGGACATGGTGGCTATTTCATACTTAGTTTTATATAAAGCTCTCCGTTTTGTGGTCTCATTAAGAGAACGTCATTTGCAAACTGTTATATTGCAAGAGCCCCAGGTCGCTTCGTTTATTTATACTAACTTATATAAAAAATACAAATAAAGCGTTTAAATTTAAAATAACATTGTTTATATCTCGACACTAATTTACAATAGTATTCCTTGCAAGTTTAAAAATGCAAGGAACAACACTGTAACTTAAAATATTCAGTTGCAACTATTGCAATACTCAATCTAAATCTTAAACGTATTAGAAATAAAGTTCTATTTCCCTTGCCAATGTCAATTTACTTTTTATAGATGAACCTGCGCACGCGCCGCATGACCGCGCTGCGTAGAGTAAACACTGTCAGCTTCCTTGACATTAGCTCGTCGCTTTTGTAAGAACCTTGAGCGTTATTACTTATCTACTCGTCTTCAATGCATATGTGGTCATACGTAGAAATGTCATAGTGCTTAGGGTGCCGCATATACGAGGAAAAAGAATGACCCTTGATTATACATGTGATGTATATATGTACCTCTCCTTCAATATACAGGACAGAAGATGATATATAACACGAAGTTGGTGACCTTTAAGGAGGCATATATGTATAGACTAAATAAATTAATTCCGATTTTGAGTGTTTAATTAAGAGATCAAAATAAAAGAAAAAAAGTTAATTCAATGATTACGGAAATGCCTTATTATTTAAACGTATTGAACCTCCTTTATTTAAATCCGACTTGTACTTGACCATTTTTATTTAAAAAAATAAGGAAACCAATATACTTTATTATATAAGCAAATATTATTACTAGGTAAATTCCTTAGTAGTTATTACTATATTTATAATTTATGATGCAATAAAATTGTCACAATATAACGGAATTTAAGTTGTGCATTAAACATTTTTTGTCAAATTTAATTCAATTCAACTTTCTTGTTAATTAACGGCTTCAAAAGGTGCCACTTTGCAAAAATGTGACATATATCGTTACATAACAGAGTTAACGTCAAAAACATAATATTTTTAAACTTCTGTCTGACCGTTTCTCTAGTTGTACGATCGCTGATATTAAGATCATTGAGCTACTATTAAAATGCCAAAGTTAGATGAACGTGTTTGTTTTTTATTACTTCACGCTGAAGGGGCTAAAAAAGAAACATTTTTTTTGGCGGATTTGGATGAAATTTAGTATTGAGTAAAATGACTAAATGCAGTAACACATACTTTAGCCTACTTATTGTTAGGCACTTATGGATCTGCCCGAGCGGAAAGTCGGTAAGTTAATTTGTACGAATAGATTAACATCTGGCTAACTTGTTGTCTCTCACAAAATCAATATTACGTGCTTTCTTAAAATTATGCGAATATTTGACATTTAAATAAAACTATGTTTTCGGGGTTATTCACGGATTCATTTTGATTTTTGGTTGCTGACGTTTCTAATGCTTTACAGAAATTTATTGGGTAGGTAGAGGTACTGCGTGTAACACTTATATGACCTTTGAGTCTAAAACCTTAGTCTCTCCCTTGACTATGATTGCTATAAGGCATTCGAAACAGCGGGAACCAAAAATCAAAATAAATTCGCGAAAAAAATTCGAAAAGATAGTTTTATTTAAAATAATAAAATAGATAAGCGCAATATCAGAGATACATAATATGTATATAGGCAGAAGGAATTCATATTGTGGCGCTAGTTTTTTTGCAGAGTCTTCTTGTTAAAAAAAGTTTATGTAATTTATAGTATAAAATTCTTATTCAAACGACTCTAAACCATAGACCATCTATACATATAATAAAATTCTGAGTCGAATCTGTACATTAAATAATTTTTGGAAAATCTTATTGAAATAGTCATTATTATCGATACAGCAGCCGAATCTATAGTTTTTAGAATTTTTGTCTGTCTGTCTGTTACCGCATCACGAGAAAACTACTGGACAGATTTTGATAAAATTTGGTATGATGATAGATGGTTATCCGGGTCAACATATAAGATACTTTTTTCTGCGGGAAAATATCTCATCTCTGAGAAATCTATACTAAACCTTAAAACATAAATAGGGACGAACCCAAGCGGAGCGAGGGTGAGTCGCTAGTTTATATATAAATAAAACAAACTGTATTTTTTACATTATAACGTATAGAGATACAGGTGTTGAACAAGAAGGTTATTTATATGTATGCCTTGGTACTAAATGAAATTTACGCGATATTTGACCTTTAACCTATGGCAGTAACAAGTTAACAGCTTTTAACTACTATTAGGGTTTTCTTTAATGTTTAAAAATCATTAGTTTAAAATATTAAGTTTTTGGTGTTTTTAATAGTAAAATTATAAATATACCCTTAAAATATGCAGTAGCACAGAACTTAGTTGTAGTTAGACAGATTTAACTGTGTTAAATCTATACTAATATTATAAAGCTGAAGAGTTTGTTTGGTTGAACGCGCTAATCTCAGGAGCTACTGATCCGATTTGAAATATATATATATATATATATATATATATATATATATATATATAATATTTGCTACCTCAGAACTCAGATCAACTTCGAAATAGATTTTTCTTTATCTTTATATCTAAAATTCTGGTGCGTAACAGGAAAACATCTGCCGACCGGGTTCGAGAGGTATTGATACAATATTTTTATCTAGTAACAAATCCTGATCCATGTGGTGGACCTGTCACTCTTTTTCCCGACGGATTTTTTTTAAACCATAAAACATATTAAGGAACACGACCTAGGGGGAGTTGTCACCAAAAAGTAGCAATATTTTTAATTAAAATGTTTTTAATTGTATTTTTTTCAGTATAAGAACTCTTTTCTTGCGATAAATTGTTATCAATCGAAAGTAAAAGACTTATAGAAAATGTCATCATATGTTTGGCGGTCTTTTTCGAAGACATTACTTGACATCCACGTATAAACTGGTAAATTGAGATTGATTTGATTGATTGATGAGAGAATTTAAAAGCGTATCGATTTCTGGAACGAACCTAGTATTAAAATGTAGATAATTTTATAACAAATTTAATGATTTTAGGTTGGTTTTTTAGTAAAAAATAGCCTGGAGAAAATTTTTGATGACAAAAATGTGTCGTGTTTGTTAATATATTTGATGGTTTAAAAAAAATATTTCGCCTGGAAAAAAATGAGGGGTCGGTCCACCACATAGATCTGAATCTTAGACTTATACATCACCGTGATACTACTACTGTCAAAATTGTGTAAATTTCATACACATATAAAAGTCTTACCATGAAATGAAAGTACTTATATAACTATAACTTGATATTCCGCTTAACAGATGGAAATTAAAATAATCTATATGACATTTGAGCAAGTTATTTAACTCATTATCAGCTCTAAAACAATCTGAAACTTTGACAAGCACTTTGATTCGTCAATTAAACTTATAAACTGTTGTCAGGCAGTCGAAAGTTACCTACGCAGAATGCAGCTTTAAGAAAAGCAGGCGAGAAACTTAACGGAATAATCTTTTAAAACTTTATAGTTGTTCTAGATTGTGGCTATGGCTTTGATTATTTCTCTTCAACTGGCGTCAGATACCTCTTTATTTACATCGGGTAAAAAGTTATTCTTTATAATAGTACATAGGTATTCATTTTTGATCTACTGACAGTGAATTTGAATAACCTGTCTGTTGTTTTTCTTATTAGAGATAGGAATTTGACACAATTTATACGAAACTCACCTCAAATGTCTATTTCTAGTCAGAAAACACACGGATATATAGGTTATTCAGATGCGCCGTTATTCGATTGAAACTGAACTCCTACGCTAGCTACATTCTGTTTAAACAATAATGTAGGGGTAAAGGGATTTGTGTGGTCAAATAAATAACAAAATAAAATGTTACGTATGTTATAAAATGTTAAAAGGAAGTGAAAAATAAATAAAAGTATGTTTTCAATATCAAATTATTGCTCAAAAAAACAAAAAAAACATGCCTGTGACTAATTGAAATGTATGGAACCCTTCAAAACGAATCATATGGGCTCAATTTTGAAGGGCTTACTAGTAGCCACTGAAGAGTTCTACTAACCAGAATCCACCTTATGTCTCCATCATCAGACGAGCTCATAGGTACCAAATTAATATATTGTCATCTGGACTACATTACCACAAAGTTTCATTTCGACATTTATAAGTACGAGGCACCCCCTGGATAATTTCTAAGAAATTAATTATTAACTGGCACACCGGTGTGCTCGCGCCTCTCGACAGGTTAAAGATTGACTTCTAAGATTTGATTACATTGTTAGAATTAATAAAAAAGGGTTAAAAATAAATCACAAGCAAACCAGGAGGAAAACGATTGTATTTTAATGAAATGCGTCGGACGTTGTTTAATACGTTCAAACTTGTAGCTAACGTCAAACATGGTAATTAGCTTGGGTTTTAAAAATCGATAATGTCATAATACAATGCTACAATAATCTGTTAAACAACAAAATTGTATATTCAATTTTAAAACTGTGACATTATTTTATTAATAAATAGTTATTTTAGCTGTTTGTAATAATTTATTATGTAGATATATTTTTAATAGATATGAATAGTTTTTGCGAGTGTACCTTAGGAAAAAGATTTATGGTAATGCAGATTTTTCTGTAGGTCTTATTAAGACCTACAATTTTCTAGTACATTGTTTTGATGGAATATGGATCTCTTAATGTTTAGCCAGCGTTAAACATGTAAATTTCTAAGAACGGCTCGATAGAACCAGTTATTGTGTTTTCCTGAGGGAATGAAAGATTTTCCTGTAGTAAAAGATATCCTAAACGTTGACGCGAGTAATAAGTTATCACTACACAAAATTTAATTAAACAGGTTTCATCATTGTCGCGAGATGTATGGACATAATTATGTAGTACCTGGGGACCGAGCTTCGTTCGGAGTTCTTTTTTGTTATATCGTATTTTTTAGGTAAAAACAACTTAAAACCTGAATAAATACAAAAAAAATTCTATCCGATCAAGATTCGAACTCGGACACACCTATAGATTGTTAATCTTCCACCTTAGTCGCTTGACCACGATGCTTATGCCCGAGTGTAAAAATGATCGAGCATATTCTGCGTAAAATAATGCAAAAGAAAACCGCATAAAAACTCGAAAACACGCGTTTTCCCAGACATGAGACTAATCTAGATCGATTTTCACCCCCAAAAAAACCCGCATACCAAATTTCAGCGGAATCGTTAGAGCCGTTTCCGAGATCGCTGGTATAAATAAATAAATAAAGATATAAATATACAAGAATTGCTCGTTTAAATATATAAGATATTTTATCTCCGATTACATAATACTTTATTCCTTCGTCAACTTGATTTCATCTTTTTAGTTAGCTTTTATGCAGTCGGGTTTTTTAATTTTTATAATATATTCTTTTATTTACAACTTTATAGTTTTTGCCAATTAGACATTTGAATTTATGTTTAGCAATTTTCCTGCCTAAATGAAACTTTTAAACATATAAGTTGTATATATTTTTGTGATTGCCTCTTAAAAACCCTTATTTTGATACCCCACTCAATTGTTATGGAAGATTTTTTTTAAAGACAAACAAATTAGCGCCTGAAATCCGCCATTTTAATCTTTAACTATTTTTATATAGCCTGTGACACTCGCGTTATCAAGATCAATCTGTCGACGTATGAATTATCAAAATCGGCCTACGCGTTTGGTCTCTAGAACGCCACATAGGAACAAACGTACATACATACAAACATAGACTGATAAACACATTACCCTCCTTTGCATCGCGTTTATGCCACTGTGTACAAAGATACATCTGTACATAAGCATTTTTTGGAATTAATATTAGGTACATTTTTTTAAAACATATGGCGACATCTAGAAACCAACATCTGTCAAGTGGTTTTTCTGTGATGCAGTACTCTTAACTGCACAGATAAAATTTAGCAAGGTAACTTACAAAATAGGTCAAAAAACTATATCAATAGCAATATTTTATACATAAAAATAGCTCGACATATATTTATTTAGGTGTAATTTAAAAAACCATCATAATTATAATGCCAAAAAAAATTATGTACCTACAGAAATGACTTCTTTTAGATTTTATTAGGATTACTAGCATTACGCGCGGTCCCGTCCAAGTCCTAATAATAAAAAAAAAACAAACTATTCGGCATATTTATACATATAATAAAACTAGTGGCTCACCCTCGCTTCGCTCGGGTTCGCTTCTAGGAAAACGAAAACAAAGCTATCCCACGGGAACCGCACATTTTTCCGGGATAAAAGGTAGCCTTTGTGTTATTCCAGACTATAATCTATCTATGTGTAAAATTTCATCTACATTCGTTCAGACGTTCTGGCGTGAAAGTGGAACAAACCTATCCCACGGGAAATGTGCCAAATTTCATCCAGATCCGTTCAGCCGTTTTGGCATGAAAGAGTAACAAACATACATACATACATACATACATACATACATACATTCTTACAAACTTTCGCGTTTATAATATTAGTAGGATTGTAACTAAGCCGAATATGTACATTAAATGTTTTTTGGAAAATCTTATTGAAATAGGCATTGGCAATCGATACAGAGACCGTAACTATAGTTTTTAGAATTTTTGTGTGTCTGTCTCTGTCTGTCTGTCTGTTATTGCATCATGGAAAAACCACTGTAGGGATTCTGATGAAATTTGGTATGATGATAGTTGGTTATTCGGGTCAACATATAGGATAATTTTTACTGTGGGAAAATATCTCATCTCTGAGCTAAACGTTAAAACGTAACTAGGGATGAGCCCGAGCGGAGCGACGGTTAGTCGCTAGTTTTATACTAAGTGTCAAAATATATACGCGCCATTTTAGTTTCTATACTAGACCATTGAGCAACTGAGCAGATGGATGGAGTTGATGCTAAATGGATCGAAGGAACCGCTTATGCCTTGCTGGCTTTATAATGTACTACGGACTTATCCTCGCTTCGCTCAGGTGCTTCTTTAGCTGCCTCACAGTATTCGTTACTCTAAGTCATAGTCTATATGTGTACCAAATTTTATCCAGACCTATCCAGCCATTTCACACATACACTCACACACACGCACGAACACCGATTAATTGCTTTTGTTATACGCACGCACGCACACTCACATGCGCACGCACCCAAACTCACATACGCACGCACAGACATAAATTTCGATTGTCATAAAATAGCTAGTAGTCTGATTGTAATCCTCCTTGATACCTAAGCCTCTTAAATACTCTTATTATCTATAGTTTCGAAGAAATGCAGCGGTTGGTGGTTGCGCCATGCTCTGGACGTGTGGCAATGACCTGGCATACATCACAGTATCAGTGAAGTAGTATTAGATTTTGTAAAGTCATTGTATAGCGTAGCAGTAATGGAAATTAATACATATCTATATATTTTTTGGAACATTTCTGTTAAAGTATTTGTAGAATATACAGATAGTGAAATCACATTTTTGAAGCTAGTGGGCGTATTTTTATGAAATGTTTACCGTAAAAGAAATATTTAAACTACGTTTAAAGTTATTTTGTTTTTATTTATTTATTTATTGAAATATCAGTACATATATAGTTTAAAATGACGATACCAAAATATAGTGATAGAGTAAAGGTGATCAAAATTTAACTTAATGTAAACGATTGACCCAAATACCGACGACCGATTAATTGCTTTTGTTATTAGATAAATATTTGTTTTATATTATTACCTACATGTGAATTAAATAGATTTTTTTTTTTCATATATATTCAAAACTGATGCCTCCCTAAGTACGCGGATTTTGTTCAGAATTATATGTTATTTAATTTTTTTGCGCGGAACTCTAATTTTTTCTTAACATGTTGTGGGACGCGGGCACACCGGTGGTTCAGTTAACAATTAATTTCTTAGAAATTATCTTGGAGTCGTTAATTAAAAGTAGCCTAAATTACTCTTTATAAAATCAGATATCTGCCAGTGACAGTCCCATCAAAATCGGTTCAGCTATTTCGTAGATTAACCGAGACTAACAAACAGGCAGACAGACAAAAAAAAATTTGTCAGTTAAAGTTCCGTCAAAATAGGTCCAAACATTACGTAGGTTAGCCGGAACAAACAGACAGACGGACATAAATTTTTATAATTGTTTTTTTATTATAAGTATAAATATTGTAATACTTTTGTTTCTATGTATCTATCAGTTAGTGCAGATTGCCGGCTTTTTCTATTTTGCCACTTATAATTTATCCTTAAGGCTACAGTAAATTCTCAAGCGATATCAATTCCAAGTTAAACTTTACGATAATTGACAAAAAATAGATAGTATAAACACAACTTTTTTTTTGTTATTTTATCTAAACAGTTACACAAACTAACAAAGTCTCTTGGTTTATCAACTAAGAATTACTATTACATTCAAAGGAACTATTAGTTAATCTGTGCTATTACTGTAGATAAAGTTAAGATAATAGTTTAAAAACAGTGAAATCGATCATATCTCATTTTCCAATAAGTAACTACCCGGACCGGTACGACCAGTAATAAGTAGTATTACGTCATTGAGAAACACGCTTACCGGGTGTCACGTGAATAATAATGAAACATAATTAACCTTAAAATCTGATGACCGGCAGAATTGTATTAAAGGTCATTCAAATTAGATAGGTAAATTAAAATTGGTAAATTTTTGTAAATCTTTACATACGTTGCAACATACACACACACACACACACACACACACACACACACACACACACACACACATATATATATATATATATATATATATATATATATACATACAAATAAAAAGATGTTATTTATTAAGATATAGGTATAATAATATATTACCTACTACAGGTATATGTTTTTTGAGCTAATATTTTGAAACACAGCGAAGTTTTATCTAAATTGGTTAGGTTGTTCCAGTGTTGATTGAGAGCTCTGTCCTATTCAGAAAATTGGTCTCTCCCAGAAATATAAAAATAGATAGATTTTCAAATAACATAAAAACATGGAAAAAGTTGTGTTGAAACAAAATAATTTAATTAAATAAATCCATACTAATATTATAAAGCTGAAGAGTTTGTTTGATTGTTTGTTTGGTTGAACGCGCTAATCTCAGGAACTACTGATCCGATTTGAAAAAATCTTTTTGCATTATATAGCCCGTTAACTGAGGAAGGCTATAGGCTATATATCATCCCGGAAAAATGTACGGTTCCCGTGGGATAGATTTGTTTTTGTCTAGGGACGAGCCCGAAGCGAAGCGAGGGCGAGTCGCTAATTTAATTAAATAAAAGTTAAATAAAATTTGTTATTTTATATAAACCTTAATGTAAAACATGAAATGTTGATAACGAATAAGCTGTCGCTTAGAGTAGAAAATGCAAATGTATTTTTATTCTTCTTGGTAATGTTTTAATTAGCTTCAGAGTAATTTATGTTTTACGTTCTAACAACTCTTAGGATAGCAAAACAAAATAATAAATAAATTTCTTATGTAAAACTGTTTAAATGGAAAATGTTGATTAATTAATAGGAAATAAAAAGCAATGAAATAAATATATATGTTACAGTCAAAACTATTTTTTAGTCAAAACTACTTTTGACTAAAGACGTTGGTCAAAAGTAATTTTGACTGCAAACTTTGGTCAATAGCAGTTTTGACTGGCATATCGGTCATAACTCTTAAAATGTTAAGGAGGTCAGTAGGTTGAAGGTTACTCGGAAGAGACCTTTCTTTCTTTCTAGGTTAGTGTAGGTTAGAACAGTGACCAAAGCGCACGAGCCGAGCGAGCGAAGCGAGCGTGCCCCGGCAGCGGCCGGCGAGTGCCATAATTTTAATAGTTTTGACCGATATGCCAGTAAAAACTGCAATTGACCAAGGCCTGCAGTTAAAACTACTTTTAACTATTTTTGTCAGTCAAAAGTAGTTTTGACCACGGAAGAGTGCTGACTGTAACATATACATAAAAATTAAATAAATACACGTATATGTATACAGAATCATATTAAGGATGTAATAGAAGAGACTTTTTCTCTCTTCTATTTAATACTTGAGCTCCTATAAGATTGTATGTTATGTTGATTCTGAATACAGAAATTCATTAGTGAAAATTCACTATCTTTTTTCTATGTGCAAAACATGCATGAGCTTGCTATTGGAAGATATTATAAAAGAAATACGTAGAAAAAATGAAAATTAATCATCTAGTGTTGTCTACACCAGCTGGCATAATTGAATTGTAATTTAGGCGTAACAGGTTTGATGTCTTATAAAGCTAATATATTAATAATTGTCACAAAAAAGTCCTTCACGATGAATTTCGGTCACGGCGATCAATCTCACTGAGACAGGTGTGCGAATTAAAGTCGGTGCTTTTGTGAGCATATCAAAGTGCCATGTCTATTCCTTTCATTCTTATAGTCCTGGACGACTTCAACACTTGCGGTTCGAGATTAGCTGCAGGACCGACGGCCTAATGTCCTCTCGGGGCATGGAGGAGTAAAACCGCCAGCTTCCCATCTTCGGGCTGCTACTGAAAATTTCTAGTCAGAAAAATAATACTACCTGGATTTTGACTTTAGAATCTGCTTCGGTACATGATCTAGAGATATAAGATCTAGAAGTTATTGACAGCCTTGACAGCCATAGATGATATGAGCGTTATTTGTAGAGGAACGAGTTGGATTTAATTTGCATCTCTTTTAGCCGCATAAAAGATGTAGCCGATTTAGCTTTTTTATAATTTAGACTTAGTATATAATTTTATTTTAGGTTTCTCTCTAAAACAGACCCCTCTACAACATCCCAAATATTTCCAAAACGTCAAACTTCAAAAAAGCTTGACTACTTATAACATTGTATAAATAAAAGCTTATACATTTAATATTATAGAAAGCGAACAATTTGAAGATAACCACTCATTATCTTAAAAGTTAATATAAGCTTCTATCAGCTTAACCTAGTTTATTAAAAGAAATATATCTTATTATACAATATACATACTTGTATAATAAAATAATTTTGTTATTTTACGTAATTGCCTAATCTAAGTGGCTTATCAATTAATTGGATCCTAATAAAATGAATTTTGATAAAAAAGTATTTAGCGCTCTTATAGATTAGCGGTATAACTAGAATACAATATATAAAAAAAATAGTTTCGCAACCTTTGACATTCGCATAGCAATTAATTACTAATTTAAAAAAAATATATAACAATCGCTTTGAATTTATTATTTGTAAACACCTTGACAAGTTTTGTTAGATATATTTTTGCAAAAAAATATATTTTTATGTTGAAATAACAATAAAATGGAACTGAAATATATCCAATAGGCTTAATACCTTGATTTGTAGATTCGAATTGATTAACCTAAACAAAATCATTAAAAATTCATAAAATGATAATATATACATCGATTTCATAGGTCCGAGACACATATTGAATTTTTTTCCCAACAATCCACCAAGCAAAAAATCGTGGTTAGATACAATTATTATAACAGTAAGTTGAAAATGTGTTGTAAGTAAAAAGCAATAGACGAGACAAGCAGACTTTAATATCACGATGTAACATTAATAATAACACAAAATATACATATAAATCATTATTCAAATTCTTATTCTATAAACATTAATTAACTAAGGTATAAATGCTTTTTGGTGCGATACTTAAAATATTCACATTTTTGCTTCCTAAATTAAATATAGGCGGCCATCGACTTTGTTATTTATGATGTAGAACACGTTGATTTACTTAGTTTAGTCATTTAGCCGCATCAAACGTACAATGATTTATCATGAAACTTACATTTTACTAAATATTTTAAGGTAATAATGTTACATTTGATAAACTTGTAAAATTTACTAAAATATTGGTTATTTTATAATATTTTTATATGGCAGTGTTCAATATTGATCTAAAATCTAATATCTATCTAATTTTAATCATTTTTTAAAACTGAACTGGGCGTTGTTGTGCCTCCCGAAAATATTCTCACTTTGAATGGACTGTTACTGAAAGATGAAAATTTAAATGGCGTAATGGTTGCTCTTGTGGGGTTTAAATATAAATCGAATATTGATTGAGTAGTTTTTACTGAAGATACAGGAGCTGATGTTGTAGATGATGTTTGATATACCTTTTCTGTACTAGAAGTAAGTTTTGGAGGGCTGGGCTTTGAAGTTCCTTTTTGTTCAAGGGTTGATATTTTTGATGTAGAAGAAATAGGTTTTTCTGTTGTGCTTATTGTTCTAAACGAATAAGAAGAAGGGTTGCCTACTGTTGGCCAAGTAGACCTCGTCGTAGATTTTGGTGTTGTTTGAGAACTCCAGGTAAATCGTGACGAAGTTTTCGATAAATTTATTTGAGTTGTGGCTTGAGATTTGGCTAAAATTTCATATTTTTCGGTACTACTTACTGAGGTTCTTGTCATTAGTGGTTTTGGCGTAATTGTTTGAAACTTATACGAGTTTTTTAGTGAACTTGTTGTAGTCACTTTTGATGTATTTCCTTTATCTTCGGGTTGATCTCTAGAAATATTTCTTATAATTGAACCATTGATATTTGCACTTCCGATTTTTGTTTGTTCATCTAAATTAGTAAACTGGCTTATAAATCTAGTTTTACCACGTCTATTATTTGATGCTACGGTGAAGCGTTCAGTCATTGATTTTTGGGTTGTTGAAATATATTGTTTTGTTGTCTTTGGAGCTATGGTCGTAGTTGTTTTTGATGTTATATTTTTTGTGTAATCCAAATTAAGCTGGGATAATGCTATTGCTCTGTTTAAAAATATGTTTTGAGATAAATCATTAGCATTGCTTGGCACGTTCGTTGATTTAGCTGGTGCATGTTTTGTAGCCTTTGGAGATACTGCTGTGGTTGGATTCTTTGTTGTATTTTCTATGTAGTCCAAATTAAGTTGTGATAATGCTCTTGCTCGATTTAAAAATATGTTTTGAGATAGAAGATCACTGTCAATACTTGGCACATACGTTATTTCAGCTGACGCATATTTTCTAGTCTTTGGAGCTACGGTTGTTGTAGGTTTCCTAGTTGCATTCTCTGTGTAATCTAAATTAAATGTTGATAATGACCTTGCTCGGGTTAAGAAGACGTTTTGAGATAATAAATCAATGTCACTGCTTAGCGCGTTGTTTGATTTCGTTGTCACATCAAAATTATAATCGAATCTTTTTGGACCATCAAATGTCATCATTCTACGTCGAAACTGATTGGACTCTATTTTTCTCGGAGACGGAGGCTTTATACCTATTAAGGAAGGATCAATTGTCGTAGTTACAGGTCGAAGAGTAGTAAATTGCCCGAATTTAATTTTTCCAACAGCAGGAAGTTTGAGTTCATCAATGTTGTCTATCTTGAAGTTCAACCAGTTAAAAGGTTTCTTATTTTTGTTGTAATAACTACGTTCAAATTCATTTATATAAATTTCCTTATATAAATCATTAATTACTAAAAATCCTGGCTTTTCATTGTCCGCATAAGAATACGGTACCAAAGGAGGAGCTGTATTATTCTTTTCAAAAGTTTTAATGTAGCGAGCGGCATCATTATATTTCGAAATAGTTTTAGTAGAATCACAGTCTACTATATATTTCTTTGCATTATGCTTACAGTGTTGTGGATACACTACCCAAGCTAAAAATCCGTTGCCTTGTAGCCGAGTGTGCTCTTTGTGAATTCTTAACGCACACTGCACATCATCAGAAATGTCTTCATCACGGAAAGCCGAACACGGTACACCACACGCTTTTCCTGGCCCGCACCAGTATAGTTCACTAATTTGCAACAATCCATGGTCTCCACTATGCGGGTTTCGCGCCGCGGTATCAAACCTAGACTCATGAAAAGCTATACACACCCACGTAGCCACATCGTCTTTATTTATACCCAATTTTAAAAGATCGCGTGCAAGCTCACATCGCTCGTAAACATGCGCGGTCGCGAGAGCGAAGGCACTTATTAACAGCGCGGCCACGATCATGTTAATGTTTGCGCATCTCACACCCAAGCACGGTATTTTACTTATCCCTTCCTCTATATGTACACTACGTGAACCGTGTCATACCCGTATTAACTGTGATTCTAATTATTTGAAATCCGATCATTTTGGAGCATTTATCAATTTTAATATATGAGCAAAATAACACATACTGGTTTACCTTGAGAATTGTCACGGCGACTGTCGGCTAAGTTTTATTAATTACGTTTACTATAGACAAGTTTAAATTTATAATTTCGCGGAAAAGTAAAGGTCAGAGGTGTCGTCGGTCGTCTTAATAAATTTGAGCATGCGTTGAGGAAAAAGTAGGTTTTTGGTTATATTTCCATACCTTGTCATGCTATTTCAGCAAATAATTGTTTAACTGCAATTACTTGCGAACAGATACGAAACAAGAATAAACAAGCGTAGCTTTATTTAGTATACCGTATTTTGTCAATAAATATATTTTATTATAAAATAAAGTATTCGTTTAAGCAGGTTTTTGGTGTTACTTAACATTTTTAATATCAAATAGTACGGAGAAAGGAAGGTGGATGTACATACATACGTGAAGGACGTATGGGCACACCGGGTCAAGAGGTTAACCATTGGCTTTAACTGCCTAATTTAGTTAACTATAAATATTATTTATATACGTGATAAATCAACCGTTTATTTATATACGCATTTACGTGTGATGGACATATGCTTTGAAGGTGGAATTTTGACATATATGAAAGAATTTAACAAAATATTTTCTTGATAAACAAAATAGGGAATATCTAGTAGAATATGTAATTAATCGAATTCCGAAAATAATAAATACATTGAGACCACCTCTTTAAGTCAGTCAGTCAGTCACATGCCAAAATATAATAAATATTAATATTTAATGTAGTAGATAAATAAATAGATAAATAAATATGTTGGGACATTAACACACAGCACCATCTAATTCTATGGTAAGCTACGAGGCTTGTGTTATGTAGTCCAAAGTGTAGTAGCTGATACACTATACATATATAACTTTAAATATATACATATTATAAATATACACACCCATGACTGGAGCACAAACATTGGTGCTTATCACACAAATGAATGCCCCCAGCGGGACTCGAATCCGCGATCGCTGACACCGCAAGTAGGGTCACTACAAACCGAGCCAAACGTGTCGTCAATATATGTGTATATATAATTAATATACTAAGTTCTTTTTGTGTATTATTTTTTAATATATTTATAAATAGTTCAGAAATCTATACCAAGACGAATCTAACGCCGTATGAATCAAAATATTTTATCTTTTATTTTGTCATAATATATAAATAAACGAGTTGTGGTCTCCTATAATAATTAATTAAAGGAGCACATACTGTAATGTATAATCATGTTTTTTTTTTTATGTTTTGAAATGTATATCTTTCGTTAGCTATTTTAAATAAAATAAATTTTGAAAAAATGTAAATAATAAAATAAAATATGTAATATATCTCAAAAGTTTTTTTTTAAAACAGTTAGACGGAGTAACGGATTTAAAAGAGACTTTACTGGTGCATCTAGGTCACGTTTGTTCGCAGCCTGACCTCTATACAATCGATACATATCAAGTTGTATTCAGAAATCTAACAAAATAATTTATGAAGAGTTCTTATTTAGAATAGTTTATCATTTTTTTAATCAATCATGCATGTGATATGTTTCGTGTAAGAAATGTGGAATTGAACTATTGAAAATTTTAACTTTTAATTAAAAAAGTTTGACTGAAGGATAAAATGTACATATGTATACATATGTAAGGTAGGTGCATAGCTTTTATCAAATATGTTTTGAATACATAATATTTAATATTTTTATTCATGCAGAAATAAAAATATGTCCAGTCAGCATGTTGCTGGCGAGCAAAGAGTATTTTAGGAAAAATATAAAAAGACACCCAGTCGCTTAAAAATAATTTTAATCTATTTTTTCTAGCTATTTTGTGTTAAAAAGTTGTTATATTTACCCAACTGCGCGACGCAAAGGAAGGTAATGTGCTTATCAGTGTTTGTATATTATGTATGTTTGTTTTATCTTATGTGGCGGTCTAGAGACCAAACGCGTAGGCCGATATTGATTCATACGTCGTTAGATTCGTCTTGAAAACGTGAGTGTCAGTGGCTAAATAAAAATAGGTAAAAATTAAAATGGCAGATTTCAGGTGCCAATTTGTGTGTCTTTAAAAAAAATCCCTCCTCAATATGGGTATCAAATGAAAGGGCTTTTAAACCATTAAAAACCATTAAAACACAGTGCCCGGTGGATCAGAGTTTAGACAGTTTAAAGTAATTTTTTTTTTGTAAAAACCCTACGTAACCAAAAGATGATGTAGGGTAAAAGAGTAGTAAGCTTAGCTTGTGTACCTACACTCGCTTATCGCAGTTTTTATGGGAGAACGAAATGGGATAAGAAGGGTTGAATAGACGCCCGGCGTTATTAGTAACCAAACTAAATTTAATAGCATGCCATTGCTTATAATTATACTTAATGCAAAATTTTGAAAATAGAGAAATCCATATATAATGAACAAAAGAATATGTAAAACGAAAATAATTGCACAAGTTAATAATTCTGTGAGAGAGAGAGCCTTTCAGCAGTGAAGCAGGCTCAATTAGGCTTAAATCAGATGGGCTGTATACAGGGTGGAACAAATCGATGGGACATGGAAGAAAAGTACCATAAATATTGAAGTTATCAAGATTTACTCAAAGGAAACATTTCTTTATTTTTAAAAATAATAATAACTGCATTTAATTTTTTTTAAAAAACGCTTACCTGAACCGGGAATCGAACAAAATAAAAATGCAAAAAAGCACAGCGTCACTATTTTATCGAATTCATCGATAGGGTCTATGGTAAGGATAAAATCTCTCGAATAAACATTGCGTCTTAGAATTAAAGAAAACGATGAAATCTTAAAATTATACATATCGACTCTAACATCGTGGAACAAAAGCATAAGACATGGAAGAAAAGTGTTTTAAACACTGAAAATAGTTTCAATTCAAAATATTAAGTATCGATTAATTCGATAAAATAGTGACGCTGTCCTTTCTTGTATTTTTATTTTGTTCGATTCCCGGTTCAGACAAGCTTTTTTAAAAAAAATTAAATGCAGTTATTATTATTTTTAAAAATAAAGAAATGTTTCCTTTGAGTAAATCTTGATAACTTCAATATTTAAGGTACTTTTCTTCCATGTCCCATCGATTTGTTCCAACCTGTATAAAGTCATCGTTTTGCAGTCAAAAGCCAATCCAATTAGATAAAACGTTTGCTTGTTATCTATCGCATGAAATGTAACTGTCATTTGCAAGAAGGAACGTTTGATTTCAGGTGCATAATACTTGATTTTATGTATTGTTGAGAGCTATTATTTCCTAGTACATCAATCAACGCTTCAGACACAGAAACGCTTTGTAAACCTAGTTGCTCCTGTAAATCTGATATTGAATTGAGTTGTGTAGCTTTGTAGTTGCTACGTAATTGGAAAATTGTTAACGTTTAGCGGAAATGCTGTGTGTGGTCGGTTCTAGACAATATGTGAGTAGTCACTTGTACATGATTATTGAAATTTAAGCGTTAAATACTGTTTCGCTTACGCAATATAAACAGAACGTGAAACATTAATTTTCATGTTTCTAACCTCAAAAATTGCGAACTTTCATAGAAAGTACCTGGGCGACTGGGCTTCGCTCGGAGTTTTTGGTCAAAAGTGCAATTTTCTTCTTAAAAAACAAAAGTAAAAACTTTGTGTCCGACCGGGATTCGAACCCGGACACCTGTGATTGTCAATCTTGCGCCTTGGCCGCACGATACTTGGGCGTGCAAAATTAGCGACCATATTTTCCGGGGAATAATGCGAAAGAAAACCGCATGAAAACTCGAAAACACGCGTTTTCCCAGATATAAGACTAATCTAGATCGATTCATCGCCACCGAAGACCTTCACATACCGAATTTCAGCGAAATCATTAGAGCTGTTTCCGAGATCGCTGGTATAAATAAATAAATAAATATACAAGATTTGCTCGTTTAAATATATGAGATAGATTGATTTTCATGCTATAACATTATAATATTATTTTAATTGTCGTCCCACCGGAGTATGAGAGTGACAGAAATAGAGAGAGCACTTGTGTCTGCGCAGGTGGTAGTCTCAGTGAGATTGACCGTCGTAGCCGCAATCAGTTAGAAGGATGTCATCATCAACAGCGCCACGTTTCAGTAATTTAATAGCTAATAATTCTGAAACGTAGGTCATAACACTATAATAACATACACACACCTAAACTTTTGCATTTAAAATTATAAATAGTATTAACCTTTTACCGACTCCAAAATTTTATATTTCTGCACTAAGCGGCTAAAGGCTGTCCGTTTTCTTTGAAAGAATATTTGCAAGAAGAATAATTAATTAATGCAATTTATTGTATTGAAGTAAGTACTTCAAGTGGCGTAGTCGTGTAAGTCTCCTATTAATCTAGTTTGTAGGATTTCATAGGTTCAATTTTCGTTGAGGTATGACGAGTGAGCAGGAATTCCCCTGATTTTTTTAACGTTGGGACATGCATTTACGCTACCATCTGCGTGCATACAGGTGGTTATGTGGGGCTTACTGGCTAGAAAGCCAATACTACCCAATAAAACCTAATAGAACCTCCTTCGTCTTAATGGGGTGCCGCAGGAACGCTTACGCTCTCAACCACGATGCCCCGACGGCAGTCTACCGAACAGACCACGCAATAAAATGCTTGCTCCCACGGTCCACTCTGCTATCAGAGAAGTACCAGGAGCAACCCGCATGGCATACCGCCCACCGAAGTGGGCCACCTCCCTGTGTGTTCCTTCCTTCGCACCCGGTTAAGTAGCCGGACGCTAATGGGCCCCCTCCCCCCTCCCTACACCACGACAAGGTGAACACACGTTGGGGGGAATAGGAATTCTTCTAATTTAAGTGGACAGAGAACATCTTATAATATTAAATTAGCAATTCTTGTATGGAACGGTTTTAACGATTTAAATCTAATTTTGTATTTAGATAAAGTTTTTTTTACCCGACTGCTGCGAAGCCCGGAGGGTTATGTATTTGACCTTATGTACATATGTACGTAAGTATGGCCGACCCTATATGTCGGCCATATATACATACATAACCCTCGTAATTACTAAGCGTCATCATTCGATTTGGCTTGATAAAGCATCATAGGGTATCTTTATAAAGATATCGTTAAAAATCATAATAAAATGACAATGAAACTTTCGTTGTAGTAATATCATTCATACCCAAACTTATTAAAAAATTTCGAATCACTAATTAATGTACAATAGATTTAATTATTATATATTATAATGATTTGATTATTATGATTTATCAAAGTCACTGGCGATTATTATCAGAATTTCATAATGCAAAGCGTAAGCTTTAGCTGTGTATAATTCCTCCCACACCTAAGGGGTGAATTCCCCGGCGGGATGAGGCTTGGCATTAATCTAGCAGACTATTTTATGTTAATGGACTACTAATTGGCCCTGACTCTACCCGCATAGGCTTAGCCTTGTGAATAGCTATTACAATTGACGTATTTAGATCGATCATGTTACAATCATTGTTATACATGGGTCATGGCAGGTATTTATTATTAATTATCTATGATGGAGGTTTAATGGTGGTTACGTTAATAATTAGCTAGATGCTGTTCATTGCATTAAAAAAAATTTTAGTTTGTACTTATACAAAAAAAAAAAAAAAACAAATAAACATAAAAAGACAAGAAGCACAGCAGGCGGCCATAAGGCCATAGTTCTTCAAGCGGTTTCTTCCAGATAACCTTAGGATCAAGGAGTAATCAAGTAAAAAAAGCTAACGTCTTATTCTCAGACCTACTGAATATATACATAAAATTTCATATGAATCGGTAAAGCCGTTTCGAAGGAGTTTTGTTACAAACACTGTGACACGAGAATTTTATATATTAGATAAAAGGCGGTGCTAGCTCAGTGGTAAAGCGCTCGGGTAACCTAGTGAAGCGGGTTCCAATCTCGGGTCACGCACCAATGATATTCTCATATGCGAATCATTTTTGTAAAGGAAATCATAACGAAACTTGCATGTCTGAGACAACGTAGCAAATTTTCGAAAGACATGTGAAGCCCACCAGATTAGCCAGCGTGGTGGACTACTGATCCTACAAGTATTCAAAGGCTCGTGCCCTACAAAGAGACGTTAATACAATCTATACTAATATAATAAATGTGAAAGTTTGTGAGTATGGATGTATGGATGTATGTTTGTTACTCTTTCACGCCAGAACGGCTGAAGGGATCTGAATGAAATTTGGCACAGAGATGGATTATAGTCTGGAATAACACACAGGCTTCTTTTTATTCCGGAAAAACGTACGGTTCCCTTGGGATAGATGTGTTTTTGTTTGTTTAGAGGCGTACCCGAGCGAAGCGAGGGTGAGCCGCTAGTACACAATAAAAAGGGTAATAAGTTACTATCACATTTTATACTTTGTCTCAAACTAATTTCAATAAATATAAAATTATTATGAATTTTAAAATGAAAAAATAATCCCTTTACAAGCTCAGAGAGATTAAATTCTCTATTAAATTGATTCGCTTAGCTGATAATCTATGCACATTTTGTACGACTTCCTCTAAGGTTTTAATTTACTTTGTTTAATATAACTACAATATTGTATTGATCGGTATTATGACTAAGATGAAACAACTCGATTTACTTTATTTATGTTCAATCTAAAATGGCTTTTGATTATATATTTTGATACAAAATATTCCTTGGACCCTAGGTTACCCAAAGTCGCATAACGTACTTTTATACTAATGACATTATCATCAAGTTTGGTCAGGGGCTCTAGAGTTGTAAAGGCAAAAACGTACAGACAGGGTATGGTGTTCTTTACAATATGCGGAGATATTCGATTGAAGCTAAAGGATAATATGGATGGATAGGATGGAGTCTTTAATTGAACGGACTTATTATCAAAATACCTTAAATATTCAGTATATTTCACGTATGTCCTAGGAATAAATTTTAATATTACATATGTCATAGAAAGTTTACATTAAATGCGGACATATGTATAAGGAGATTTTCATGTTGCGCGTCCCCGGGACCACTTTGTGCTATGCATCAACTGCTCAAGAACTTTCCTTTGAAACGGTGAATTGAAATACTGGACGTGTATATATGTATATATATATATATATATATATATATATATATATATATATATATATATATATATTACTTACCAAATAACATGTCAGTTTCGCTTAAATGTCAAACAGTAAAATAATTTTATTTGCCCAACTTATTGTTGTTGTAGGGACCTTTAAGTAAGATTTTACACGATCGATAAACACAAAGAAATATTAAGTACTAACAACATAATACTTTTTTTTACAAGAAAATATAAGTTGAAAATTGAAAGGTTTAAAGTAGCGGAAATACAAAGAATAAACTAACTAAAACATAGGTGTACTGCCTGTACGACAGTCACAATCGACCGCGTAAGTAATCTATTTGATATGCTATGTGATGACGAGTGGACTAAGTGTTTCTTTGCCAGCCGTCAGTTACAAATGGCGGAAATGCGACAGACAAAATGAATGTGCGGCCAGAGGTCTTCAGTATTAATTGAAATACGATTAAAGAAGATAAATATTTATAACCATTTTTGAAGTTATATTTCTTTTAGGCGCGTTAGGGAAAAAAATGATGAGTGGTTTTTTTACAATGCGACAGATTTAGACTACAATATGAAGTTAGTCGTTAAATCTCCCTCTAGTAGAGTGTGATGTCTATATTCAAGATATTTATTCCGTTAGTAATTCTATATATGCAATACATGTTTTATATCGATAAAATAAAAATCCACAGATCTCGTGTCTGCCACGACCTTCGGGTACATTGAAAATGAATCTGCCAAATGAATTGAATTAAATCATTTTTAACATATTAATTACTAGGAGAACCCGAAGAATTAAAATTTGATTGAGAGCTTCTTTGTATACCACATTGGTGGATGTTCCGTCTGGTTCTGGGTTTTGTTAAAATTTCCATGTGAGAAGCAAATCTCTAAAGTCCATACCTGCTACTTTTAACAACTGACCCTGATATTTATTAATACTCATTGCAATACAAGTTTTAAGGAGGAATTATGATAGATTAAATTCAAAGTCATAGTCAGGGGTTATTAGTGGTATTCGCTCGGGTTCGTCCCTAGTTATGTTTTAACGTCTATCATAGATTTCTCAGAGATGAAATATTTTCCCGCAGTAAAAAGTATCCTTAAGTTGACTCGGATAACTAGCTATCATCATACCCATCTAAATCTGTCCATTGCTTTTCTCGTGACGCTTCTGTGTCGAAAATAATGACTATTTCAGTAAGATTTTCCAAAAATATTTAATGTACAGATTCGACGCAGTTAGAATTTTATTATATGTATAGATACATTTTATCGGTTAGCATAGATTTCTCAAAAATTATCCTATATGTTGACTTGGATAACCAGCTAATATCATACCAAATTTCATCAAAATCCCTCCAGTGGTTTTTCAGTGATACAGTCACAGACAGACGGACAAACAAAAATTCTCAAAACTTCTAAAAACTATAGATTCGGCCTCGGTATCGATAATGATAACTATTTCAATAAGATTTTCCAAAAAATATTTAATGTATAGATTTGACTCTGAATGTATAGATACAGACTAGCGACTCACCCTCGCATCGCGGGTTCGTCCCTAGGTACATTTTAACGGTTAGTATTGAATAGATAGTCGATCGCTTGCTTTGTGTAAAACAAAAACAAATTTATCCCACGGAAATCGTATGTTTTTTCGGGACTATAATCTATCCCTGTGCTTTTCATCCAGATCCGTTCAGACGTTCTGGTATGATTAAGTAACAAACATCCATCCAAACTTTCGCATTTATAATATTTCAATTAATTATAATATTTTATAAATGGGATTAAATTATATTATATATGACCCGAGTAATAAGCTACCACTACACAAAATTTAGTTAAAATCGGTTCCGTAATTTTTGCGTGAAACACGCACACCCAAACAGACATACAGACAAAAAATTTAATAACTATTGTTTTGGGGTATATATTCTGTACACAATAGGTTACGGTCATTGTTGTAAAAAAATATTTCATGTATAGATTTCACTAAGTTACTGTTTTATTATGTATATAGATATTAATTAGTTATTAGTTTAAATACATATTTAATTATGCATAAATAATCACTTCGTTCAAACATATAATCATGTTCCAAAATATCTATTCAATATCAATATTGCGCTCACGCGCTCTTCGGGCGTACACTCTGCGTCACAAAGGTACAACTTCTTAATAACCCAGCCATGATACGCACCTCCAATGATATTTTAAATGTAGCCCAAAATCATATCTCTAGGGGTTTTTTTCATTTTTTCGATATCTCATTGCGTTTTCGAGGTATGAAATATTTTCTGAGCGAAATCGGGCAAAAAACGACCGCATTTTTCACACTATTTAGATTTAAAAAAAAAGTGATAGAGTTTATTCAAAAATTTTTTTGTGTATATATATTTTGTAGCCCTTGTCATTATGCGTCTTTTAACATCACAATCAGTCACGTAGTCCCAAAAGCCACGACACCAGGGCGATGTCGCACTTTCGCTGAAAATCGGGCCTATACCGAAGCGACAAAAAAAACATTTTCAATGTTAAAAAAAATATTACAAGCTTTTATTTATTTTCATCTGTCCCGATGTCTGCTTGTAATCAAATATGACAAGTTAAAGAAGATCGCCATCGGACGGGTCCACAGTGCATACATGAATGAGCTTGAGTTGTAAATTGTTATGTCAAATATTCGATGGAATCCTCAAATTATTAGACAGTTACTCCCCCAGACTTAAAAGCACAAATAGTTAAAAGCACAAGAGTTGTAATTCCTACCATTCATCGAATACGCTAAGACGTCACGCAGCAAGTGACATTGCTCCCAAAGGTACACCTAGATAGAAGCCACGAAACTAAAGAATTGAATTGTAATGACATTGCTGAAATGTTTTAACTTCTTAATATTCTTATTTAATTTATATTTTGTAAATCAATGCTACGCTCTTCATCTAATCAAATATTTCGATTATGTGAAAATAAATTATTAAATAAAGAATTATACCTGGGCGACCGAGCTTCGCTCGGAGTTTTTGGCCAGAGTACAATTTTCTTTAAATTTCGCTTAAAAACTAAAAAAACTGTAAAAACTTGAGTAAATACAAAAAAAAAAAAACATAAAACAAAAGTAAAACTTTGTATCCGGCAGGGCTTCGAACCCGGACACCTGTGATTGTCAATCTTGCGCCTTGAAACATTAGACTGTTTTGTGTTGTGAGGCTTGGACTCCATATATATACCTTAAAATATCAGCGCGTGATTATCGCCGCATCAATTGTAACATACATTTATCACCGATATCAATTGTAACATACAATTATCGCCGCATTAATTGTAACATACAATTATCACCGAATCTACGCAGCTATATGGTAGAATATAACAACGAAAAAAAAAACAAGAAAAAAGAGAAATCTTTACGGTCATTGTCCCGTTTATGCAAGCAGATTCGCAAGATTTAAATAGATCTATCACGCCCGTTGAACAATGAATAACGTTGAACAATATCTCAGTAGCTCCCCGTTAACCAGTAAATGTTATGCCTCAGCTGTCAGCTACAACCAGCAAATTCAGTCCAAAGTTAATTTTCGATTTGTGAATGAATTTTTAATAGTACAGTGGCTCTTATATGACCATGATTAATTACGCATATAATATTTTAAAATTTTTCATAAGAAGTACATAATTATATTACATATATAAAATAACGTAATATGTAAGCTCAAATTCAGATTCACCTTCTATAAGTAAAATCGTTAAATGTACTGTATATTTGCTGTTTCTATTCTACAAAATAGAATAGAAACAGTAAATTTAACATTTATTGTTTCTATTCAATTTTGTAGATTATTGTGTAATTTATACTAATATTATAAAGCTGAAGAATTTGTTTGATTGTTTGTTTGTTTGTTTGTTTGTTTATTTGTTTGGTTGAACGCGCTAATCTCAGGAACTACTGGTTGGAATTGAAAAATTCTTTTTGTGTTGGATAGTCCATTTATCGAGGAAGGCTTTAGGCTATATAACATCAAGCTACGACCAGTAGGAGCGGAGCATTAATGAAAAATGTTGCAAAAACGGGAAAAAATGATTCCTTTTGAGAGCTTCCGTTGCGTACGATTCCGATACGTAAACGATTAAAGGTACGCAAAAATAGTGTATGACGGAATTGTTCCCCTTTAAAAGTTCTATAAAAAAGTCCGGGACAGCATATGTCTATCTTTTAAGGTTGACTCAATATAACCCTTTTTATGGTAATCAAATTTGTTACGCGGACTATGGGTGAGCGCGCTCTCAGCTCGATGCAAGGCGAGGGCGGGGCGGTCGTGAGGAGGGAGGGCGCTGGCTGTCTATTAGTAAAAAATGATTAAAATTAATTCCGTAGTTTGAGAGTTTATTGCCCAAAATTAAATAAACATACAAAACAGTAGTATAGACATACATAAATGTTATTGCTAAAACAAAAAATGCAATATTACTAAATCAAATATGAGATTAACGGAGGAACCTTTGTGGTATTGTCAATCACTGCCATTATTTACCAATCACACGGTGCGCAATGAAAGTGACATAATATGTAAGAGTATACTAATATGTAAAACCTAAGAATTTGGTTTTTGATTATCTGAACGCGGGCGGAGCCGCGGGAAATGCTAGTAATTGAATATAACTATAGCTTTGTTAAAATTAACTAATTATCAAAACTTTAATATATTTTAGTGGCTGTATTTTTTCAATGCCATGTAAGAATAAGCATTATGTTTTATAAAATAGTAATAAATCAATAAATAATCTGTGATGTTGTATTTCGTTATAGTTTAATGACGATAGTTGTTGGCTTTTGTTCGTTTTAAATTCAAAGCCTTTCTAGACAAGGACTCGCTTTGAAATTTATGCGTAAACTGGCTGGTAGTTTTTAATATCTCTACTTATGATCGAGCCAGAATAAGGCGTAGATAGTTAAGTCAACCACAAGAACAACTTGCACTTGACAGCGGGTTCAGTTATAAGAAACGTAATAAATACAAATAAAAATTGATTTGAGTTTTTAGGTTTAAAAGGGGTTAGTCAGAGAAAACTACTGCAGTTTCATTGTCATTTCATTGTCTATACCGTTTATTTCTTCACTCAATCATTCATTAATTGAGTGAAGACTAAAAAATTAATCTAGTGCAACTCAATACATTGGGCAGAACTGTCTATTCATATATCTTCTAACATGCGAGCTAAGCCGCGTGCGAAACTTAATTATGAATACTTAGAATACTATCGGATAGAATAATACTCTGAACGTAAGTCGTCTGAACGTTATTAGTTCTTCAGTCCTGTGGTTGCACAAGCGACCTAGTTCTCAATGCAATTTGCCCTCCAACTGTACTTACCTAAGAACATAAACATGAAAGTGGCATACTTTTATTATTTAGTCTTAATTATCATCGTTTTCAAAAACAACGTCGTGGATCTATGTTCTTTCTAAATATGTCTATTATGGTTTGTTTAAGATAACAGTATTGGCCGTCAATAGTCGCCATTTTTTTCCCGAGATAAAAAATCGAGCAAAAGTAGTTAGTTTAAATTTATAAGCATATACTTAAAAACAAAAAAGTGTTTATTCATATTTCATTAATTATACACTAAATCTCGAGAAATATCAAATAGTTTTATATAAAGCTGTTTGGCTGGAGCCAGTAGGTAGTTCATAGGTAGGACACGTTGGTTAAGGACGAATTTTGAGATAGAAAAATAATAATTAAAAAGTATATGAATGCCTTATGTTTGTACTACTTATGACGAATCTAAAATAAATCTGCAAAAAATATATATATATATTTAAAGTTATATATAAAATGTCAAATATTCGTGTAATTGTTAAAAGATATCTATACATATAAAGCGACTTACCATCGCTTCGCTCGGGATCGTCGCTATGTATTTATATAATATTGTTCATACAAAAATATTAAAATCATGATAAAAAATGGGGGGTGGGGGTAGGAGGGTGAAAAATACTTTACGACCTATTCTCATACAAACCAACTATAAAAAAAAATTAAAATCGGTCGAGCCGTTTCAGATCAGTGCGACCATAAACACCGTGACACGAGATATTTATATATTAGATTTGATATCATTTCTGAAGTAAGTCTTCTATATCGAGTATAGAGCAAGTCAATAAATCCCAGTTTATTTACACCATGGTCCTGCCTCTAACGAACTCGTTTAGTTATTTATTTAAGACAGTACAGATTACATCTCAATTTCCAGCGCTTTTTCTTTTAGATCTACCGATGGGCACAAAGTACTTTGACTAGGTAATATGTGTATACAATGACTGGCCCTACCTTTTATTCCAGAAGTCATAAGTTCGACACAATCTAATATATAAAATTCTCGTGTCACAGTTTTCGTTGCCATACTCCTCCGAAACGGCTTGACCGATTTTGATGAAATTTTTTGTGCTTATCCGGTATCTATGAGAATCGGCCAACATCTATTTTTCATCCCCCTAAATGTTAGGGGTAGTCCACCCCTAAATTTTATTTTTTATTTTTTAGACAAAATTTTTAATTTCTATTTTTTTATGATACAACATACAAAAATACATACAATCCTCAATTTTCACCCTTCTACGATCAACCCTTATTTTTTAAAAGCCATTTTAGTAATTTAATCATTTTTCCTCTCCGGTCGAAAACTGATCAATCGTCATTTAATGCAAGCTAGGGACGAACCCGAGCGAAGCGAGGGTGAGTCGCTAGTATTTATATAGATAAACCTGTTTTTTCTCTTAATCTGCATGGCTACTGCATCTTAATGATTGCTTAGATTACCGATTGCTTTGTTAAAAATATATTAGGGGCTGATAGACATCGTGTTATATCTTATAATATTAAACTACCGACTTACCCTCGCTTCGGTCGTATGCGTCCCTAGATACGTTTCAATTTTTTTGAGCGGAATCCTAATTCTTTTTCTAAACTAAAAGTACCCTAAGTTACTCCTTATAACATCAGCTGTCTGCCAGTGAAAGTTCCGTCAAAATCAGTCCAGCCGTTTCGAAGATTAACCGGAACAAACAGACAGACACACAAAAATTTTTAAAACTGTGTTTTTCTTATAAGTACCGTATATAATTTAATATGCGTTTAGTAAAAAACTGTTATGTTGACATTACAAACAGACGCTTCGATTTTATTTATCTGTATAGATAAGCAATTCTTGTATATATACTTTATTCGTGTCTCTCGGACACGGCTCTAGCGATTTGAATCAAAATTTTGTATTTAGATAAGGTTTCACTTTTTAAGTTTGTCTTTATAGGTGTCTTTTTTTGAAAAACGCATTTTTTTATATCTTGTCTGGTCGCCCAGGTACATACCTACATAACAATTTATACGCCGTACGGGAAATGAATAGTGCATAATGACAGTTAAAAACTTTTTTCCGTTCACAACTCTGCTTAATTATAACCTCACTGTAGCTAGCTGATAGCCTGTGAAATTACCTACCACCGGATAGTACCTACAATAGATTTCTATTCTAAACAAATATTAATTTCTTTAACTACTCCTCTCAACAACTATTGAAAAAAAAAAATATTTTAATTACATCCAGTCTTCGGTGGAAGGCTTTTGAAGTTAATTAATCTCGTTAGTTTTGCATAATTATATTGAAATAGTAGTTATTGTACCATTTTCGTGTTATTATTTTTATTTTCTAAAGCATACATATTATGAAGTGAAACTACTTGTCTATACATATAATAAAATTGTAACTAAGCCGAATCTGTACATTAAATATTTTTTGGAAAATCTTATTGAAATAGACATTATTATCGATACAGAAGCCGAATCTATAGTTTTTAGGATTTTTGTCTGTCTGTTACCGCATACGAAAATCACTGGACAGATTTTGATGAAATGTGGTATGATGATAGCTGGTTATCCGGGTCAACATATAGGATACTTTTTATTGCTGGAAAATATCTCATCTCTGAGAAATTTATACTGAATGTTAAAACGTAACTAGGGACGAACCCGAGGGGAGTGAGAGTGAGTCGCTAGTCTATACCTACAGATAAATAAAATTGGGGTGTCTGTTTGTAACATTAAAATAACCGCTTTTTACTAAATGCATATGGATGTATACACGGTACATATATCAAAACAACATCTTTTTCAATTTTTGTCAGTCTATCAGTCTGTCTGTCTGTCTGTTTGTTCCGGCTAATCTCCGAAACGGCCGAACCAATTTCGACGGGACTTTCACTGGCAGTTAGCTGATGGTATAAGAAGTAACTTAGGCTACTTTTATTTTAGAAAAAGAACCAGGGTTCCGCAAAAAAAATTAAAACCCATAAAATTATGAATAAAATCCGCGTACGGCATACGCACCCGAGCAAAGCGAAGGTAAATCTCTATATAATTTGAATGAATATCTTAGTACTATCTATGTATAAACATAGCTAACCGTGAAAACGTACCTAGGGACGAACGCGAGCTAAGCGAGCGTGAGTCGCTAGTACAATATAAATTAATATTTTAAATGTAAGGTTAAAATACTTTCAAGGCTGGTCTATGGGAGGCAAAAATTTGATACAGAAATTACTATCATATTTGGGTACTGTTAGCTACTTAGACTAAATAATTATATAGACAGAATCTGTCAAAAAAATTTAAAATCAAAAATAGTAGCATGATATTATGATGTTGCCGCAGAGGCTGTTTATTTTCTTTATAAACTAAGGAAAATTTATATTTTAAGTATTAAGTATCTGTTACCCGTGAGAGAAGTAGACAAATATAAGTTCTTTTTAGTTTCAGTTATTTTTAATTATAAAAATTTATTTATATATGAAACAAGAAATTTTATATTATTTGTAAGTTTTTTTTAATAGATAATTGTTTGATATAATAATGCTTATGTTTAAAATTTTGATATTTATGCAGTTACAAATATCGTTTTGCAAAACTTTTATTAATAACAAAAAAATGTTATAATTAATCAATTAATCCATAAAAAATATTTTTTACGGAATATTATATCTAGTAACTTTAATAACACATCAGACATTTTTGTGTACTTTATGTTTAGTTCTATGGCGCGCCGTCTATGCTATTCTTTTAGTCTAAGGTTAGCTATTACTTTATTCAGCGAGTCTCAACTATCTACCATTACACACATGCAAACCTAGCTTTACCCAGACTAGAGGGCAATTGTCCAAAGGATCATTAAACATTTGAACTGCAGTGTATTCGACTCGACAGTGCCTACTGGTATTTAGATACTATTCGATATCTACAATCTATTAATTTAAATAAAAATACATCGAAATAAAGGACTAATACAAACGGAATGTTCATCTAATTATATATAATTGCTAAAGTCATCACCGTGTGATAGGAAGAAAAGTGGTAAGAATGCTAGCTAGCTGCATCCTTCGCTGAACGATTTTGTAGGAATTTCATATTGATCGCTGTAATAAACTTAGCGAAAGTGTGGAATTTTATTGAACTTTTTCCACGTAGACTTAATCTCGGGACGATCACATTATTGAAATATTTTCGCCTCCAGCTTACATTTTATAATGAGTACAAATTAATTCGGTCCGTTTTTAAGATTGCTCTGGCTGTTATGAATGTTTCATAGTGACAGCTGATTGTGGTGATTTCAGAGAGGTTATACATCTGTGAATAATATAGAGTTCATATTGCTTTAAATTTTATACAAAACACCTATTTTTTATTGTGTTGAAAATGTCAAAATTTGTGGTAGCTAAGCAGCATCTGCGGGAAGTTTTACTTTTCTGTTTTAATTGGAAGAAAAATGCAGCTGAAGCGCATAGAATGCTTGTGACAGTTTACGGTGAGAATGCTCCAACTGTTAAATTATATTGGGAATGGTTTCGACGTTACAAGGATGGTGATTTTAGTATTGAAGACAAGCTTCGACTTAGACAGCCAAAAAAATTCGAAGACAAAGAATTGGAGTTATTACTCGATGAAGATCCGAGTCAAACGCAAAAAGAGCTTGCAGAATCATTGGGAGTGATACAACAAGTAGTTTGAGTACGATTAAAATCCATGAGAATGATTCACTGGTAGGGCAATTGGGTGCTTTATGAACTGAAACCCAGAGACGTTGACAGGTAATTTTTCACTTGCGAGCAGCTGCTTCTAAGGCAAAAAAGAATGGGTTTTTGCAGCGGATTGTGACTGGGGATGAGAAGTGGTTATTCTATGATAATCTCAAGAAGAAAAAATACTACCCTAAGCCCGGTCAATTGTCGCCATCGACCTCAACATCAACACCAAAGCCGAATATTCATGGTTCGGAGGTCATGTTGTGCATCTGGTGGGACCAAAGAGGTGTTGTATATAATGAGTTGCCAAAACCTGGTGATTCCATTACGGGTGATCGGTGTAGACTGTAATTGATTTATTTGAGCCGGAAATTATGACAATAAAGGCTATAATACGAGAAAAGGTACGACAAAGTTTTTCTTTTGCATGATAACGCTCGGCCTCATGTAGCAAAAGTCGTGAAAAATTATTTAGATACGCTCAAATTGAATATTTTACTGCACCCGCCGTATTCGCCAGACATTGCTCCTTCCGGTTACTGGTTGTTCCGATGGATGCAGCACGATTTGGCAGGTCACCGGTTCACTTCTTTCGAAGAAATCGAAAATTGGCTCCAAACGTTTATCGCCTCAAAAGACGAGACATTTTTTCGAGATGGAATTCAAAAATTGCCTGAGAGGTGGAGAAATGTAGTAGCCAGCGATAGACAATACTTCAGTTAATCTATTTATTTATATTGTTTAGAAATAAATGCACTTTTTACACCAAAAAAACGGACCGAATTAATTTGTACTCCGAATAATAATATTTTATAATAATATATAATATTTCTTTTTCATTCTTAATAAATTACAACTACCGGTCTATGAAAGAAATCACGTGGGCATGAATATTTAAATAATAGCCTTAAACAAGTCTTTAACAAAATCTACCTTTAGAAACGTTTAAGCGTACTCGAATTCTGCGGCATAGAAAGAAATGCCGACTCGATGAATATCTCGTCTATTATGTCTTTTAGAAAATTTTTAGCGCTTGGTTCTAGCGGTTTCTACTGAAAGTGCTATAATCCCATTATGCCCATTAATATTATAAATGCGAAAGTTTGGATAGTTGTTACTCAATCACGCCAGAACGGCTGAACGGATCTGGATAAAATATGGCACGGAGAGATTATATAATATGGAATGGCATATAGGTTACTTTTTATCCCGGAAAAATGTACTGTTCCCGTGGGATAGATTTGCTTTTGTTTTTCACTAGGGATGAACCCGAGCGAAACGAAGGTGAATCGCTAGTTAATTTTTAAATTCTAAACTTACCGACACAGCTATATAACTCCATAGCTCCTTTCAGCAAACAACCGTCCTCACGCGTGATCCCTTCAGTGGCATTAAGGCAGAAGCAACCGTCGTTATTGTCTAGAAACCACTCGTTTGCTGAAAACCTTGCGACGGGGATGTCCTCGTACTCGGTATCGTATTGATAACGGAGCTCAGCTGATCTGTAAGTATAGACTGAAAAAAATAGACGTACCGGATTGGACATATCAGATCGGCTGCCGTACACGCTCAACCTGATACAGAGAACTTATACGAGTACATCTATGGTGGAGATACTCAACAGAGTACAAGGTGTGTTAATCTGACGTGCTTGAGTAAATCCCAAAATTCTCTCTTAAGTTCCCTTACTATATGGCGTATCTGCTGTTTTTTAGTATAATATCATAGAATTGTATTAAATATCATTTGTAGCAAGCGCGTATTTATTCCTGCTAGCTAGCCGGTGATGCCACATGGCAAATAATGCTAACTGACAGATGCTTTCGAACTCCATTAACTTGTCACGACAAATTTTTGCTCTTTTTGAAACAAAATGCATTAGTGAAGCTCTACATTTCCGATATCGATCTTCGATTTCTTTTTGGTTTTTTAGCTAAAACTGGGCGACCGCGCTTCGCTCGTAGTTCTTTTTTGCTATATTGTATTTCTTAGATAAAAAAGACTAAAATCTTGAATGAATACCTACAAAAAAAAAACAAAATTAAAAACTTTGTATTCGACCGGGATTCGAACCCGGACACCTGTGATCGTCAATCTTGCACCTTGGTCGCTTGACCAAAGTGTACGAAAAGCGACATATTTTGCGTGGAATAATGCGACAGAAAACCGCATGAAAACTCAAAAACACGCGTTTTCCAGACATAAGACTAATCTAGATATACCAAATTTCAGCAATATCGTTAGAGAATAAATATATTAGAATATACAAAATCTTACTTACCTACAAATATCCGTATTGAGAGCGAATACAGATTTATCTCTGTTAACAAAAGGAGGAAAGATGCCGGAGTCTGTGCCGTTGATCATGTTACATACACTTGGTGCCTCCGATTCTGTCTGGTTTATCCAGTTTTGAAGGTAAGCTGAACCATTGTATGAAGAAATCATCCCTAATTCATTAGCGTTAGCGATACCTCGTGACACTACGTATAAGTCGCTGGGTGTTTCTTGTTTCTGGGAAGAAAATAATATCCTCTTAATATTATATGTAATGTTTTTTGCCCGCTTAGTTCATTTATTTATTATTGTATTCTCTATAAACTATAGCCTATATTTCTCTAGTTTATAAGCAATATAAATGTAAAATTTCGTCAAAATCCGTTTTGTACTTTTTGTGTAAAAGATTAATGAACATACATCCATACAATTGCTATCATAAACTTTTGCGTTTATAAAATTAGTAGCATAAGTGTAACATTTTTTTTAGATCTATGACAATATTGTAAATTTTAAATAACATTTGTTGTAAAGCATTCAAAATGTCAGAAATCGAAAATCTAATAAAACCGTGACAATTTAAATCTGTTTGTTGGTTCACTTGACCTTCCTTCACGGCGTATCAGGACACCGGATGGATGTGACTTTACCATAGACATAATTTTTTGATCATGTCTTAGTGCTCTTTCATACTGGCGTATAGGCATAGAGCCGTTCCCATAAAATGTCATCATTAGACATCGGATTATATGCATTTGTATATTTGCATATGCAAATGCATAAAACGTAATTTTTTTAGCGTTATTGCATATTTTATTACTTTTTCATTAATAGTGCTTATTTCAGTAGTTAAATGTGTGAGGCGTGTTTTATTACCGTAAAGAGACAAGAAATTAAACTAAAACTTAAACTTCCTCTTTGCAAATCTTTGGAAATATTGAAAAACAAAAATGATTTAATAGATTAACACTTCTGAGTTGACTATCGGAACAGGTCCGTGGCAAATTATTGGTTTTAGAAGGTAGTACTGGCTTTTCTAGCCGGTGAGTCCCACATAACCACCTGTTTGTATACAGGTTGTATGGGAAATGCATTTAGCATTTCCCAACATAAAAAAAAGGATATCAACGGCACGGGCGAGACTTTGCCTGAAGAGATTTCTGCAGAAATGCCAAATTTCATGTTTTGTCCAGAAACGTCAGTCGGTACAGAGAGACCATTTTCAGCCTACAAATTGATATCATTTCTATTAGCATTTTGATAGTGCCTATAATCCGACTGAAAAACTAACAATTTAAATAGTTTTTGCTAGAGCTCTGACTAGAGCATCAAAAAAATAAGAAAAGAAGAGAAAAAGGTACCTGTACTGTTTAATGCTTGCTTATTTACATATACATATATGTATATAGGTTAAGGTATAAAAGCTAATGACGCTTGGATTACAGGAAATATTTACTCAAAAATGGAGTTGAACCATTGACCAATCGCAGTAGACAATGTCAAACACATTCGACCGTACTTTAGCGATTGCTGTATTAGTATGTTCGAAAGGTTTAAAGAAAAATTTTAAAATCAAGTATGTATCCGATATAGATTTAATGGCAGCGAGCGTAGTTGAAGAACTCAATCCCTCAAGTATACTAACTTTAATTCTGAACTAATGATTGGATTTCCAAGAAAATATTTTCTTAAAGTCTTTCATATTTTACAACTGGAGACTGATAAGACATATTTTGCTCTCAGCTACAAATTATGTAAAATAATATTGAATTCTTTTTCTACTCTTTTATCTGTCGTTTCATGTTTTTTTATTTATATACATATATCGTTTGATACTTCACTAAAATTAAAGGTACATATTACTTACATTGGTCAAGGTTATAGTTAAAAACAATCTAGGAAACGCTATTATTGAACTATAACGTATGTTATTTATCATACAAAAAGGTCAAACTCAAGCGATGCAAAACGTGCAAGTTACGTTTATTTAAGTTATTTTAAACAAACATACATACAAAGTTACTTATAAATATATTACTATAATATAACAATGTATTTATTATACATACATATTATACGTATATATACAATTTAATACTCTATAATACTTGTGAGGTCTTATTATTGATACTGATCTAGTTTAGTACCATATAATACATATTATGTACCCATGTATAATACTACCTAGAAGTAGCCTATGTTAAGTCAGGCTAGAAACCGAAACCATCTCCATTCCAATTTTCCCTCAATTTCCTTGAACCTTTATAGCGTGAAAATATAGGTAAATAATATGCTCACGTATACACGTGCTCTCCGAGGCACGGGGGTAAAACACCGCCAACTTCCCAACTGTTACTGAGAATTTCTTTGACAGATATACTCAATAACTGAACTTGACCCGACCCGGGACTCGAACCCAGTACCTCCGGATCTGTGGCCGTACATGCTAACCACTAGACCACCGAAGCAGTTTGAGAAAATGACGCAGAGGAAATGAAAAAATATAATCGATATGTCATCTATCTATATATACATAAAATACTTTGTCATGGCTGACTGATCGATCAACGCACAGCCTAAACCGCTGGTCGTAGAAACGTGAAATTTGGAGGACATATTCCTTATATAATTTAGGCATCCGCTAAGAAAGGATTTTTCGAAATTCATCCCCTAAGGGGGTAAAATAGGGGATAAAAGATTGTATGAAACTCTATTATTCTTAACGCGAAATGCACGAAAAGTGGTAGCTAGCTTTAAAATGGAAAATAAAAAATATGTGTATTAAATTTTTTCTCGAAATTCATCCCTTAAAAGGGTAAAAAGAGGTCATAAAGTTTATATGGGCAAACAATTATTTATGATCAGAATTACTTGAAACTTGGTATTAATGCTCTTCAAGACAATTAAATAAATACGTATTTTAGCATTTTTTGAAATTCATCCCATAAGGCTGTCAAATAGGGGATGAAAGTTTGTATGAAACTCTGTAATTGATGCTCGGAAAATGGTATTTACCTTTAAAATGAAAAGTAAAACAATACGAATAATTTTTTTTCGAAATTCATCCCTTAAAAAGGTAAAAGGGGGTTGTGCTGTTTATATGAGAAAAAAAAATTTATGATCAGAATTACTTGAAACTTGGTATTAATGTTCTTCAATACAATTAAATAAACATGTATTGTAGATTTTTTTAATTCAGCCCCTAAGTGGGTAAAATGGGCGGTGAAGTTTGAGTTGTTGAATTTATTTAAATAGAGTAACATGGCTCAAGTTCTTTGTAAGTGCACACTTACTGTGTGGGATATAAAGTAGAGAACAGAAATTATTCCGACTCTAAAGGAAAATTATGTATAACTTTTTGGCTGGCCACAGCAGCGACAACTATAACAGACCTAGGGCGCGAGAGAGAGAACCTAGCTAGAGAGTATCTTGCTATCTATATCCTTCTTCTGAAGGTTGGCATATCTGCAATAAAAAAGTCACCTAAGTTAGTTACGGGATTAGACTGTGAGTAATTCATTAAACATTATAGTCTCGCCACTGTGTTTGCTGGATGTGCTCGGGGGGAATCAGAATTCATACCTCTAATACGACTGATAACTTCCGACTACACCTTTGAATTTAATCTATTGTAATTTCCTCTTAAAGTTTGCTTTTCAATGACCATTAATATATCTCATAGCCATTCCTTAAAAGTAGCAGGCGTAGACTTAAGAAAGGATTGCTTCTCACAGGGACATTTTGGCAGTACCCAGTACTAGACAGAACATCCATGAATGTGGTGTATTTGTGGTTGGTTTTTTTATTGTAGACTAACTTAAATGAATCTAGAGTTTTACTCTAGATATAATATTAAAAATTCGATATAACAACATATTCAATGGAAATTAAAGCTGAGCAAATTTTTCAGTTCACGCGAACGTAGCCACGCAAAAAGCTATGGCAAAATAAGAATGGCACTTTATATGTGTAACTTAAAAAAGAAGGAGAAGGAGGGAGACTGTAACCTTCAGTGTACATAGCATTGGGTCTTTAAAAATAACGTAGATGTTAGCATGTTACTTGTTAGTATGTTAGTTAAAAAACCCATATTAGCCGAGTTACATGGTTCTAAAGTGGTAAACATTGTATGCGATTGTATCATTATATTTTTTTCCTCTAATTTTGGAAAGATGGAGTAGAAAAATGTGCAAAAATATATTTTTTGCGTTGGTAGTGGAGCTTGCTAAATACCTAATATGTAAATTTATTTACAGACTATAAACTTAACATCTTTTAAGATACTGGATATTTTGAGTTACGATCGCTAAAATTAAATTTGTATTCCATATATACTTACACGAACTTATTTTTTTTTTGCAAGTAATAAAGTACCTAAGTATTGCGAAATATTTTTTTTTCGTAGTTTGATCGCGGGTGAAGCCGCGGGTTCTGCTAGTAGAATCATAATATTAATTTTACTTTTATAATTTCTTCTTGTTAGCGACGGTGGAATGGCATGTTATCTAAGCCCTCTGTTTACAGGTAGATGATGTCTTTACATGAAGGTATAAAAGCGCGAACAAAGTCACATAATGAAGCTAGCCAAGCAATAAGTTGTCGGATCACAATTCAATATCACAAGCTCGAAGCTACGAACATTAAGTCCTTACTGATTATTGCATGGCGTAGTAATTTTCTTTGAAAACTTATCTAAAAGGAAAGCTTTCTGTCTTAATGTAATATCTTTACTATTGCTCTCGGACCGATCCTTTCTGATAAATAAATAATTGAAGTCGAAAATGACTAGAATTATTATATTATATTTTACTAGATTATTTCATATTGTATCAGGAAAAAATTATTTGGCTATAAGTTTTACGGCCGGTTGCCATTTGACATCAAGACTCTAGCCTTTTTCAAAGACTTTGTCGCCGCCATTGATCTCTGTGATAGATTCGTCCACTTCTCTCTTCCAAGCAGCTGAAATACAGCAAAAAATAAGGGAAAACCGCCTGCGTTGGTTTGGTCACGTAATGCGCCGCAGTAATGACCATATGACCAGACTGATTTTGGCCATTAAGGAAGGTAGAAAAGGCAGAGGACGCCCACCGACTACCTGGATAAGAACAATCCACAATGATATGTTGACGGTAGGTTTAACGCCAGAAATGACGCAAAATCGGCAAGAGTGGCGTAAAAGTATTAGGTTCTGTCCGCGGTTTCGCTCGTGTGATAAGCGGGGCGGGGATGAGGGATCAAGGGTAGCCTAAGACATTGGACTTACCCAGGATGCAATTTACATATTATGTCCATGCCAAATTTTATGGAAATATGTTCAGTGGCTTAGTCTGAAAAGGTAACAGAATTCCTGTCAGATTTATAATATATCATTTTATTATGTATCATTTTGAAAAGATTGAATTTCACAAAGCTTAATGATATTGTTCATGTAAAAATGTTTGTTAGTTTGTCCTTTGTAAGACTTAATTACTTTTCTATTAGATAAGCTTTGAGCAAAATGAGAGCGAAAGGCTAAATTACAACACATTAATAGCATGTCAAGTGAAGAAAATGAACAAGATAAGTTTTAAGTAAGTAATAATGAAAATCGTCGTCGTAGTCGTAGCCTAGTGTCAACAACTTCAATACTAAAATTCCGATGGTCGCTTTCCAGTCCTGTAACCTGTACCTTGTATTATGCATCCCGCAGTTTTTAAGTGATATTTCGCTATCATATATGTATGTGCATAAACATAGTCTGTCTTCTTCTCTTTGTCCTTATGCCACGCTACATGGGGTCGGCAAAACATGTATCCTTCTTCTACTCCCTTCTATCAACCCTCATCTCAGCACACACACACACACACATATACTCTTCCACACAGTCCATGCATAGCTTCTTTGGTCTATTGCTACTTTTATGTTCATCAACATGTACATATACAATATAACATACATGTATAGTACATAGTGTAATAAAAATTCAAAAACTTAAATCTTAAGTAAAAACTTAAGGTAATTATTTTTGATAATTCATTCAACGTATGATATAATATACAGCCTTGACTTTTGTAACTACAAACAGCTTTACCTTTTTAAACCTCTATAAATCTAAAAGTTCGTTTAGAATAAATAAAACACTTTTTATCATGTCATTGTAACTAGATGTAGGTATGCAAATACTGAGAAGTTTGCATTTTGACGACAGCATCTATCTATATATACTCGTATAATAAAATTCTAACAGAGTCGAATCTGTACATTAATTATTTTTTGGAAAATCTTATTGAAATAGACATTTTTATCTATATAGAGGTCAAATCTATAGTTTTTAGAATTTATGTCTGTTTGTCTGTCTGTCTCTCTGTCTGGGAACGCTTCACAAGAAAACCACTGGACAGATTTTTATGAAATTCGGTATGATCATAGCTGGTTATCCTGGTCAACACAGAGAAAACTTTCTACGGCAGGAAAATATATCATCTCTGAGAAATCTATACTAAAAATTAAAACGTAACTAGGGACGAGACGTGAGTCGCTAGTTGGATATATACCATAACGACATCTTTGAGACCGAAAGATTTTTTCATACAACAAAAGAGAATTAAATATCCCTAATAAAAATAAAATTAAAATTGTGTGATACTGTGGGATGAATGTGCAAAAATTAAATAAAAACCTGTTATGACAAATTGCTGCAATGACAATGACTTTTTGCTTAGAGATAATCAAGAAATAATATCCTTAATAGTTCTTAAAGCACAGAAGGTATAGGATATCACTTTTAAATCAAATCATCATTAATCAATAATTGTCAACAGTCTGCCTCGGGTCAACTGCACGACATTCATTCAATAATGTTACTGACACACCTCCATTGACACTGGAGTAACCAGCGTGTAATGTGACCATGAATCAAGTTATAATAAAGACAAAAGACATTACCTAAAGTAAATAAAGATTTCCTAGTAAATGTCAAAGGTTACGTGAGTTAATAAAAGAAAAATTATATACTAGGTAATATCATAATATTTATGTATATACTTTACAATTACCACAGTGTGCACTGTGTAAAGATGGTATCTTGAAAATTAGTGAGCACTATGTTTAGAATCCCAAATATTTAGTTAAAACAGAACCAAAGTGAACAACAAGTAAAATAGATGCTAAATAAACAGTAATAAAATACATGGAAAGATTACCTACCTAACTATATATAGTTTATGAAAAGTAATTTCACATTTGATGAACATTTTGTCTTTATAATATGTTATACTTATTATAAAACTAGCGACTCACCCTCGCTTCGCACGGGTTCGTTCCTAGCTTGCTTCCCCATAGAAACGTTCATCCCCATTCTCATCTCCTAAGGGATGATTTCTGGGATAAAACCTATTTCGCTCACTCACTTTTCATATCATGAGATTAAAAAAACCTTATTTTAGTAAAAAAAAAATCTTTTAATTTTCTTCTAAACAAAACTTGCCCTGACAATAATAAACATAAAAAAAATTTATATACAATTTGGTGCAATACATTTTGGTGATTCATTTTTATTTATATAACACTCGTAAATGTAGACATTACATTCTAAAAAAATTGCAATTGGACATCGAATACAGTCTAAATAATAGTTATCGCCTTTAAAAGTAGGATATATACAATGCGTGAGATTAAAAGGTTCTTTACCCACTTAAGAACGGAATCCGAAAATGGTCAGGAAAAATGATTATCTATATATAAATAGACAAAACAGTTCAGTACCTTTTTCTCCTCTGTTTGTTAACCGATATTCTTTTTTATTCGTTAAGTAACTATTGGCGAACGAGCAATAAACAAATTAGAAATAGTTATTTTACTTAAGAGATATCTTATAATATTAAATAGGCAGTTCTTGTATATTTTATTTCGTATATATCGAAAACGGCTCTAACGATTTGGATCAAATTTTGTAATTAGATAAGGTTTTGCTTTTTAAGTTTATCTATTTAAATAGGTGTCTTTTTTAAAGAAACACTTTTTTTCACAAAAAAAAAAAACAAAACATGTTTTTATTTTTATAACTAATTATAAGATTTTATTTCCTCTCATGTCAACCATGTAATAAAGCGCCATCTAGTAATTTATCGTCAGGACAATTTATCGCCATTAGATGGTAAGCTCCTCAAGGAACTCCTACGCCGAAGCTCGGTCGCCCAGGTAATATACAATAGGTACATATTATGTTTTCTCAAATTTTTAATAATGATTATGCTCGAATTTCGACCACTGGGCGAACTTACATTGAAAATTGCCAAAATGTAACTTTATCTTCATAATATACATGATATTCGTGCCTTATTTTTTTGTTTACGGCTATGTTTTTTATTATAATAACATGCAAGTGAAACAACAGGTGATAACTGGTATTTTAATTTTTAAAACATTTTATTCTTTTGTACTTTACAGTGCAAACGTATTGAGTTATCTCATTTTGAAGAGTAAAGAAGGTATATCGAGTTTTCACACACGACCGGTCGTTGAATCAGATAAGCCACTCATTTCCGTCCGAACACGAAGTAAACAAACCATACAACAGTTAATATTAAATTTTTAGAGGTAATTACTAATAAAAACCTCTCTTTCGCGCGCGCGCATTCTCGCTTCCTCTCCCCTCCCCCCCTCACCTCCTCCCCTTTCTCTCTTTCTCTCTCACTACATAATCAAGATATCCGATAAAAATCTATTCAAATATGGATTTAATTTACTTTTATGAAAATTTTATAAGGTCATTTGTGTTTGTCTATTTCATCTTAAAAGCTAAGTTATATTTCAATCTGCCCATTAGATATAGAGTGAATGACAGACAGAGATACGACGACAATTCTATTCAACAAAATATAAGGCCAAGTTAAGTATTTACTTACATATTTGAGAATGCTGAACCGCATCGATCCATCAGCCATGTTTTCCACATTTCTCACATCGTCTGCAAGAGCCCGTATTTGGGTGCAGGCAATGATGCCTATTAGACCAGGGTCCTTGCAAATGGGAAGACCGTCGAACAGCAAGTCCCCAACACGCACAGTCATGATAGGACCACTATTATTTCCGAATATATCCTTAATACCTAGATTCAAGGCACCCATGAGGCCGGGGAATAACTTCTCAGCTGTTTGTAGAATACCCTGTAACAATACAAGATTTTATTTATTTTATTCATTTAGAATACTTTATTTCACAAAAATATATATGATAGACATATCAGTATCTACTAACTAAGCAGTCACAGATGTGTAGAGGCGTCTTTATCACTAGCAAGGATTTCTTAGACAACTTAAAACTAACGTTAAGTTGACTTTAAGTTAAAATTAACTAAGTTCATCCCTTAAAAGGATAAAAGGGGATTGTGCTGTTTATGTGAGGAAAAAATTGTTTATGATAAAAATTACTTGAAACTTGATATTAATGCTCTTCAATACAGTTAAATAAACATGTATTTTAGATTTTTTTATTCAGCCCCTAAGTGGGTAAAACTATGCATTGAAGTTGGAGTTGTTGAATATAGTAAAACAGAGTAACATGGCTCAAGTTCCCTGTAAGTGCACACTTATTGAGTGGGATATAAAGTAGAGAACGGAAATTATTCCGAATCCAAGGGAAAATTATATATAACTTCTCGACTGGCCACAGCAGATAACTATAACAGACCTAGAGGGTGAGAGAGAGAGAACCTTGCTAGTGAGTATCCTGCTATCTATATCCTTCTCCTGAAGAATGACACAACTGTAATGAAAAAGTCACCTAAGCTATGGAACGGGAGTAGACTGTAAGTAATTCATTAAACATCACAGTGGCCACTGTGTTTGCTGGATCCGCTCGAGGGGAATAAGATTTCATATCTCGAATACCACTGATAACTTCTGACTACACCTTTGAATTTAATGTATTGTAATTCCTCCTTAAAGTTTTCTTTGCAATGACCATTAATATATCTCAGGGCCAGTCGTTAAAAGTAGCAGGCGTAGACTTTAAAAAGATAGCTTCTCACAGGGATATTGAGGCAGGACCCATCCATCCATCAGTGTGGTATATTTGTAGTGGGTTTATTTAGCGTAGACTAAGTTAAGTGAATTTAGAAATCACTTGATATATGAAACTTAAATAAGAAGGAGAAGGAGGGAGACTAAGATTCAGGTGTACATAGGCTTGGGTCTTTAAAAATAACGTAGATGTTAGCCTGTTAGTATGTTAGTTTAAAAACCCATATTAGCCGAGTTACATGATTCTAAAGTCGTAAACATTGTATGCGATGGTATCATTGTACTCTCTTGCTCTAACTTTGGAAAGATGGAGTAGAAAAATGAGTAAAAAATACAGGTAGTGGAGTTTACTAAAAACCTAAAATGAAAATTTATTTACAGAATAGGTAACCTATGTTTAACATCTTTTAAGATACTGGATATTTTGAGTAACGGTCGCTAAAATTAAACTTGTTTTCCATATAAAACTTACACGAACTTATTTTTGCAAATAATAAAGTATGTATAGTGGAAATGTTTATTTTAAAAGCCGAATGTTCTGCTAGTCTTCAATTAAATCCTCTGTTCAAAACATCCTGTCTGTATCCAGACGATAGGGAAAATAAAGGAAATAATTAAAAAACTCATTCCATTCTGAAGCATGAGAAAAATCAATACTAACAGTACTATTTACAACTTTATATCTCGTATTCCGGTTCATTAAGCACATTCTGTGGGTTATGAGGATATTTTAATAATATTATTAAAATGCGAAGTAATTTTACAAAAACCTTGTGATAATTATATACATCAATATGCTATATCAATGATTCATAAATTTAAATAATAAAGGTAGACCTATGAAGTCATAAATTACTAAGTAAGATGGGCCCTACGTAAGTCTTAGTTTTAACCGATTAGGCACTTGCAGGTACATGTAGTTTTATCTAACAAACTTATATGAATAAAACAAAAAATAACATTGAGTGCATAAAGTTTACAAAGGCCATAACCATTAGCGACGGTACCTTAAGGTAACCATTAGGGCCGGTTAAATATGAATATACGTGGGAGATAAAAATATCTCTTGTTAAATTTTTACCTTCGTATTTTTATAGAAATGTCATTTGATAGTTTTTCCCATGTCACACGTTTGTCATTATTTTCAAAAGATATTTTAAATACTTTCTTAGATTTACACAAATATTTAACATTTTAAATAAAACTATCTTTTCGGGTTTTGTTGTTTTGATGAAAGCAAAATGTCATAATATGTTAACAATTTTATTTATATAAAATTGTAATTGTACTGAAAAACAAAAACAAATCTATCCCACAGGAACCGTACATTTTTACGGGATAAGCTATATACGAGTATAATCTATTTTTAGCCAAATTTTAACCAGATCCGTTGAGCCGTTCTGGCGCGATTGAGTAACAAACGGTCATCCAAACTTTCGCATTTATATTATTAATTGGATTAGTAACAGTACCTAAAAGAAGAAAGCTTAGTCTAATGAAATTAAAGACTATAAGTTATAAAAAATCAGGTTTTAGCATAAAATACATAAATTGTTATATCTACTAACAAGATATATAATTTTTACCGACAACGCTATCGAAGCTTTGTTTCACGGGAACGCTCCTGAACGCTTTCCACTTAACTGTGTATATACACGTATCTGTTTATAGCTAGTAGTATAGGCTTAGTACATGACACATGTGATGTCACAATTTCGAACCAGATCATCGATTATACTAACTTAAATCAGTTCCTGTGGTGTAGTAGAAACAATTCTAAGTAAACTGTGGTGTAGTAGAAGCACGTCTGAGTAAAGCGTAGAAGGACCTCGGTTCAGTTCCGGGTAGAGAAGCCTTTCGGTACATTTTCTCAATTTAGTTTTTTGTAAATATTTTCTAAAAAATGCTTCTTCTTCTGAAATAAATTTATTTTTGTTAAAAAGGTAATTTCATTTTTAATCTTTAAAACAAAGGAGTGTGTTTTGTAATGAATGTGTGTACGTGTACTTTTGTAATGAAATAATTCGATTTTTGTAGTTTAAAAAGTTTCGAATGTAATAAGTAATTATAAACTGTAAAATTAACTTACTTTATTTGCAAATATACATTCTACTTTTTTTTTATATATTAGTTTACATTTTAAAAAGTACATAAGCTTTATTTTGGGTAGTCCCGCATTGGGTGCCAGCAAAACATCTTAAAAATTATTTACGATTTCTTTACTTTTTTTTTCATATGAATATAATCATTTAACCTAAAAACTTTATTAAAATAGGTTATATTTTTTTAATTTTTTTTTATTGCGTTTATTTTAATTCATTTGCTTTTTTAGGTATTTTTTCATCATAATGCAATCTAAAGTTATTCACTTAAAAGTTGTGACGTCACAATCAGGACCAAGGCACCTATCAACCGGCGGAACCTTCTAGTAACAAATCCGAAAAGATACCTAATTTAATAAAAGGTCACGTTAATCCTGTGTTTCACAAAAAACAAAACATTGGGAATAAAACGTTAAAAAAGGTTTCCGCCCGGATTTGAACCGAGGTCATTTGCGAATATTGCAAATGCAGTGTCACAACACCACGGAAACTTAACGTTAAGGCGTGTATTTGATGTTCTGGTTCAAATTTGTGACGTCACAGGCAGTTCATATACGACGGAGTGTGTACACTTGTTTTTGACTAAAAAGCGGTAGAATTTTTGGGAATCTATTTTATATTGGTGGAGTTCATAACATATTAGATATAAATTAAAGTGGTGTTTTTGTTTTCTCGTCTTGTCTCTAAAAAAGGTTTGAAATGACGACGAAATTAGATCAAATTACAGTTAATTAAAAAGACAAAGCCTTTTTAAATCGAAGATTTTTGTTTAAAGCAAATGAGTTGAACTCGCTCAATTCCAGTTTTAAATAAAATAAGATGTTTAAAATGAACATGAATTAGCTACCCAAAATTTGTTGTCAGACAGATCTCAGTTTGATTTTCGGAATCCTAGCCTTTCACTCTCCCAGCATTTTGATGGATTAAATTTATTATTTATTTCATTTCATTATATACATATTTCTTTCAAATATCCATTATATTATTTTGTTTGACATTTTAATACAAAATATATAGCTAGCACAATTGCGATCCCCGCAGTTGACCTCGGTTCGATTCCGGGCGGAAACCAATTCTGATACATTCCCAACAGCTTTTGTCATATTTTTCTAAAAAATTACGTAATCACTAAAAACAACTGATGGTATGCAGTAAATAATAATACACAAATATTAAGTTGAATTGCTTTTTTGTACTGTTTATTTAGGGATTTTCTATTATATTAAAAAAAGTGTGTGTGTAGGTGTACTTATATACACACGTAAGAAGTTATACTTCTTTAGCGTAAGAGAACAAAAATAGCTAAAGATTTCATCCCGTATGTCACAACTCTCTGTTTGTAAAAGGAATGATAAATTAATAAAATAATTAAATAAGGCAATTTAGGCATATAACAATCATATATTTATAGAATATCATTTAAGGAAAAAATATAATATTATATATCATTTGTCAGACAATAACAACGGTTGCCATGGCAACAAAGTTATAAGCTAACTTCATCATGTCGCTTTCAGTTAACTTAATCACGTCGCTTTTTGGCTGTGTATATCTGACTAGCGACTCACCTTCGCTTCGCTCAGGTTCGTCCCTAGGTTGCTTCCCATACAAACTTTCACCGTCATTTTCATCCCCTTAAGGGATGATTTCCGGGATTAAAACTATCCTATGTCCTTCCTAGGGTCTCAACTATCTTCTTATAAAATTTAATTATCATCATCAATCATGAAATGAGCGTATGACTTATACTAGATTAATTTTCAGTTTGAGGCAATCTGCAAGTTTAATTTCAATGTAACTTTTAAAACCCACATAATGCTATTAAATTTTTTATGTTTTCTTTATTTATAACAATATTTACTTTTGTTCAAAAGCATATTATCTATTCACTGTTTGGTTCACCATAAATAGGTATATAGCATAACTATTACAAAACTGCCGTGAATTTAATTAATAAAGAGAAAAGTTCTAAAAATCAATATTTTCTCTCAACACTACGTAAAATTCGTACATTAGGACACAATCCTCGGTAGTATAGTGGTGAGTATCCCCGCCTGTCAAGCGGGAGACCGGGGTTCAATTCCCCGCCGGGGAAATCTTTTTTACTTTTTTATGGATATTTTCTATAGTCTATATAGTTTTGTATTCTATACTTTTTTCTTAAAGCTCTATACAATTTACTTTTTAGCATATTGAGTTAATCATATAAAATATTATCTAATTAAAACTTTATCCGAACATACATATATCTATGTAATAAACGTGTTATTTTTGTGTTTAATGATGTATATTATTTTATCGATATCTAATAAATATTTGTTGTCAATCAAATTATTATTATTATTATTATTTTGGTTGTTACGTTATAACTTAATTGTGCAACTAAATTGTGTAACATCGGAGGTAAGTTTTGAATGCTGATTAATTAACAGATATATTTTTTTTTGTGGTATTATTTTGTATACTGCCTTGCTTTTTGTAGCGGTTACGATATTAGTGAATATTAACAGAAATAAATTGAGTAAAACAATAACGTTTAATTAAGAATACTCTTCAGGTTTTAGGAGGAAAGTAGATCAGTATTTACATCGGTTTGTATAAAACGTGAACAAGTCGTCACGTATTGAGTTGGTATAGTAATGAGTATTACTCCCTACGCCCGTAGCCCACATCGTAGCTCGTAGCAATTAAAACTTTGTCTATTTCATTATTATTATACTTAAAAATTGGTGAAGTGTGATTCGGGCCACACACTTATTTTTATTACGTATATAACAATAACATAATATAAATGTAATGCGACTCACGCTTGGCAATTTTTTTATTATTTATTATCATTATATATTTGTATTTTTTTTTAACCATATAAAGTTTAACGTTTATAAGTAGGTATTAATGTAGAACGATAGAGCACAAACAAAAAGATGTTTCTTGTATGAGGACTCGCCTATTACACTTTTTATCCGACTGCGGCGAAGCCCAAAGGAGGGTTATGTGTTTTTGTACTTATTTACTTATTTTTCACCTTTTTAATAAGTGTTTGACCTGTATGTATGTATGTATGTATGTATGTATGTATGTATGTATGTATGTATGTATGTTTGTATAACGTATATATGTCCGACCCTATGTTCCCTCGTAATTACTTCGGCTTAACCGATTTTGATGTATCATTTGTCGTTAGATGCGTCTTGATAACGCAAGTGTCAAAGGATATATAAATATCACTAAAAGTCAAATTAGCGGATCTAAGAGACGAATTCGTGTCTTGAAAAATATTTTTTTTGGCCAAATCGATTGAGTAGGGTATCAAAATACAGGCTTTTAAAAGGTGATTACAAAAATATACACAACTTCTTTCTATGTTTTTAAAAATAATTTAGGATAAGAAATTGTTAAATAAAACTAAAAATGTCCAACTGATCGAAACTAAAAAGTTGTAAACAAAAATTTTTTTACAAAAATAAAAAACCGGACAGCGTAAAAAGCCCAAAACTAATAAGATATTTTCGAAGTCGGTGATTTGCATCGGCTGGCAGGGACTTCAAAAATATCTGATTAGGTATCAATAGTAAATGAAAACTACCAAACAGTTATTTTTTTTTGTTTATTTTTTGAAGTCAGTTTTTATTTTATTTTTTTAAGTTTTTATTTTTTCCCTTTTCAGTGTAGACATAGTAGTAACAAATTAAAAAGATAATACTTTAATAATATATTCGCTTAAGCCGTTTAACTTAGTTTGATGTCAGTTTTGTATGAAGACTGACAAACTAAAATTCGCTTTTATTAGTAACACAAAAAAATCTGGCTCTTAAATCCAATTTTAACATATTGGACTTGTGAAATCAAACAAAATAAGAATAAACTCAAAGTATCTACTTTTTGCCTTTTTGTTCTTGTTTTTCTTTTCATCTTCTTTACTCTTCTTTTGTGTGTGCAATAATGTATCTACCCGTCTACATTGTATTAGTTAAAAAATGTTATATTTCACTATATATAAATACACAACGTACAAACGGACGTGCTATTCATGATGAAAAAAATATTGTATGGAAAGTAATGGAAAAAAATGTAATTGAAAGTAGACCTGCTTCTATAAGTAAATCCAAAGAGCTACCAACCTACGCACGGGGGTAATTAGCGAAGCGAGGGCGTCGCTATATTGTGAGACTTCACTAAAGCCTTAAGAGCTTAAGTACATTCATTACTTTTACATTCGATTCTTTCAAATCTTATTATTTACTAGTCTCAAGCATATAATTTAATTCTGTCCCTATTTAATGCTTGTTGTGGTTTAAATTTAGACAAAGCATGCTAACAAAATGAAATATTATCTACGTTTTTTTTGCTTAATTATATTATTTCTTATCTCTTTATGAATTAATTATTTTTTAATACAGAAACCCACAACTCAATGCTTTAGGAGATAGAATGTTTTGAAAATATTTAAAATTGTCATTTAAATTCTGAGATAGGAGTTGAAAAAGACGTTAATTAACATTTGGACACAGCGCGAAATTAATTACAAGCTCCCTAGAAAACTAGTGGAATTGAACATTTAAAAAATTCTGCCACATAATAAATGACACAACCCACGCTTCTCATAAAAAATATTAAAATAATATCATAACTAGCTCAAGCGGTGTTCCGCCAGTAAGTATATGATAAACATTGAGTATTACTATTTCATTAATGTTATTGTTTTACAAACTTATCTAATAGATTTGTTTTATTAAATGAAATGACAATAAAACAAAAAAAAATAATTCAATTATTATTTCAGTTTATTTAGTTAGTAAAAAACGAAATGTGCAGTAGACAATCTATACAGATAAATAAAATTGAAGTGTCTGTTTGTAATGTTGAATACCAGCTTTATACTAAATATATGGAATTATATACGGTACTTATAAGAAAAAACAAATTTTAAAATGTTTGTCTGTCTGTCTGTTTGTTCCGGCTAATCTCTGAAACGTCTGGACCAATTTTAACAGAACTTTCACTGGCAGATAGCTGATATTATAAGGAGTAACTTAGGCTACTTTTAATTTAGAAAAAGAATTAGGGTTTCGCTCGAAAAAATTAAAACGTACTTAGGGACGCACCCGAGCGAAGCGAGGATAAGTCGCTAGTATTTATTAAAGTAGAAAATTTGATTCAAGAAAATTAAAAAAAATCAGTCTGGCTTCAAAATATAAAAAATTCAGTTTGTATTTTTTATACAATAAACAGATAGATGGAAGTTCATCTTACTTTAACGATTCTTCATAGAGACTCAAAGTCAAAGAGTTACTAATAGCTCGTATCGTGGAAATATTATACTTACTGAGTAAAGAATTTACAAGTTACATGTTTATATATCACTAGCGGCTCACCCTGGTTTCGTTCGGGTTTGTCATTAGGTAGGTATTAAATAGATATAAATAGCTATTAGCCAGTGTTGGCCATATTAAATATTTTAATTCGTCCTTTTTTTCTGATGTTTTAGTAGTTACTCTGCTATATAAATATATAAATAACTTTGTTCTATATAATACACATATTAAAAATATCCAGTGATGACATCTCACGACTAAAAACCACTATTTCTCGTTTATGCAGCCAACCAGTGACATATTCACTATTAAGCTTCGCTCCTGTCTTTATTGGGTCACACAATTGAAAGTCGCTCGCATAGCTTTGCAAATACTCGCATAGTTTTCTGACATACGTTCTATTTGACTCTCCGGTGAAATCGCTCTGACGTAGCTACCGTACAAATAAATTAAAAAACCTTTTTTACGTGTATATATGTATTGGTTATATTTGTGATTAACACTAAACCGATAGGTATGCAAATTTTTTTAAATGGATTTTTAAACAATGATTTGAAACTTGGTTTTGAAAATAACCGTACATTCATAATATATATAAATTGAAATAGCATAGAATCTGGTGTTAAAAAAGTATAAATCGCTTCGAATGAAGCTGCTCATATTATAATTTTGATTGAACTTCACGTACAGGTAAATTCGTTTAATCATAAATTATAGTCGACATTTTTCTCAATCTATCATATTTAAGTAATACGAGTATTCTTATTAATAATTCAAATGGAGTATGTATGTTGGTTTACCCTTCTATTGCATAGCAATAAATCCACAGATTGGTGGAATTTTAGGTACCTACTACTTTTACACCCATTAAGCATTAAGTTTTTCCCATGCGATACTAATTTACATAATACAGTATATTATTTATGCCTAAATAGACACACGATTGACTTAACATGTATATTATAGGTATTTAGTCCTATAAATAAATGTATATAGCACATTTCTGATGTTGAAGATATCTAAAAAAATATTTAACTTTTCTTTTTCTAAAACACGGTATCAGATGTAGTAAATATTTTCAGCATTTAAGTTGTTAAAAAAATAAATTTGGATTACAACTGCGCAAATTGATTTTCAAAATATATACTAATTATAAAAATAATAATATATATCTTAAACAACCTATATGCCATGAAGATATAGCAAGCAAGACCAATGATTATTAAGTACAAGCGACTCACCCTCGCTTCGCTTCGGGTAGGTCTTAGACAAAAACAAATCTATCCCACGGGAACCGTTAACGGGCTATCTAATGCAAAAATAATTTTTCAAATCGGATTAGTAGTTCCTGAGATTAGCGCGTTCAACCAAACAAACAAACTCTTCAGCTTTATAATATTATATTAGTATAGATTAAGAGAAATCTGATGTGATAGGAATATAAAACCACGCCAATGCGACAAAAGTGGTTATGACTATTGTATCCGTAAAAATGCGGTGGAAACTGCGGTGAAGGGCTGGTTCTAAGAGTAAAATTAAGTGGACTGTATATAAGAAAGAAAAGGGTGCGGACAGCGGGAATAAATAGCACGCCTACCTTGCTGGAGCTCTGCGCCAGGTCTCGGCTGCAGCGCCAACTATAACTACATATCTATACTAATATTATAAAGCTGAAGAGTTTGTTTGATTGTTTGTTTGTTTGGTTGAACGCGCTAATCTCAGGAACTACTGGTTGGAATTGAAAAATTCTTTTTGTGTTGGATAGTTCATTTATCGAGGAAGGCTTTAGGCTATATAACATCAAGCTACAACCAATAGGAGCGGAGCATAAATGAAAAATATTGCAAAAACGGGAAAAACTGATTCCTTTTGGGAGCTTCCGTTGCGTGCGCTGCGTAAACGGTTTAAGTTACGCAAAAATAGTGTACGACAGAATTGTTCCCCTTTAAAAGTTCTAAAAAGAAGTCCGCGACAGCATATGTCTATCTTTTAAGGTTGACTCAATATAACCCTTTTTATAGTAATCAACTTTGTTCTAAAATAATGCATTACTTCCGAAGGTGTTTTTATAAACATGATATTAATCCTTATTAAAATAAATAAGTTATTCATCACAAGTATTTAATATTGAACAAAATTGCCCTTGACATCATTTGATTTCAATGAATACCTTGGGAGATATCATAGTTTATAAAATATACGTATTTAACTTTACGCGGACTATGGGCGCGCTCTCAGCCCGATGCATGGCGAGGGCGGGGCGGTCGTGAGTATATTTGTTACTCCTTTATGTTACATAAAACGGCTGAACGTTTGTGGATGAAATTTAATTTTTTATGATTTTTTCAGCAACATCACTTAAATAAACCTAACAATTGAGGTTTCATTTTACAGGTCGTCTCCTAGACTACAGCGAAAAAATAATAAAGACGACAAGACAATTTTTTGTAAAACATGCATTTGTTCATTTTTAAGTATCGTATAATTAAATAATTTTATGTTGTAATAAAATAAGTGGATAAACATACTTATCGCGTGAGATGTTCAATGAAAACAAAGCCAGCGTTGAACAATGATCGTTAATGAATGCTAATTGAAGCTTAAGTAACATTGTCAACCGACTTCCAAAAAGAAGGGGGAGTCAAGTCGGTGCCAGCCAATACAAATCAAAGCACACCGACTTCAAAAATATCTGATTAGTTATCTATTCTAAATGAAAACCCCTGTCTAGTTATTTTTTACTTTTCAGTGCCTGGAAGTCGGTTTCTATTATATTTTTTTTAAGTTTTTATAGAGCTAGTTTCACTTAAGGGCGTCTAAATTTTAGTTTTTAATAATAATAATATTGTTTGAAATATCTCTTTAAAACGGATTAATTTTATTAGTAGTTTTCATAAAACATATAAAAACATGTTAAATGCTGGAACTTGTTCCCGCTATGTGGAAACGTTTGTTCTTTACGAAAATCGAACCTACGGCCTCCAGCGTACAATACAATGCCAGTCAGTTATTCAAACCTGCAGCGTACCGTATATATACATCTATATGTATGTATTCAGCCCTTTTTAACGTCCCGCTGTTGGTCACAGGCCGCCCTTCAATACGAGGGGATCAGGTCACAGTCCACCCACGCTGGCAAGTGCGGGTTGGCGGAATTTGCACTTCTTTCGAAACTTTCTAGGTTATCTCAAACGTGCAGGTTTCGTCACAATGTGTTCTTTCATCGTAAGACAAGTGACAACAATGATTACCTCATATTGGAAAAGATTCGCGATCGATATGAAAATATCAGAGGTGTGAGATCCGGGATTTGAACCCGCTTCACCCGTTTTCCCAAGCGACCACGTTACGACTGGGCGCCGTGTACAATATGATATTATTAAACAAACGGACTGTACATCACAAGCAACGTACATTTTATTATGATGTTCAAATTTCGTATATATGTATGTAATATTCTACATTAAATAATTCGCATAGCATTTTATATAAAGCGCAGTATCGGATCTAATTATGGGGACGTTCACTTGCAATTGACACTTGTTATGTTGCCAATGGACTGACACCTGCCGAGCGAGGAGAGACTATAATAGGAGGCATTTCTATAGTATTTCTTTCGCTGAGAATTCTTTTTTATTACTACTTTCTTGGAAAATCTTATCGGCTGTTAACAAACTACATTGAATTCTATTTTAGGGTTTCAACATACTTCGTGTAGGCGACGTATGGCGTTCGCAAATAATCGTAGCGTTATATTTTTTCACATCAGTAGGTTTCTAAGGCTTATTTTATGTATGTTATGCGATATTTACTTTATTTATGATTTTAAAATGAAATCATATTACAAATTGAACAATTGATCTTGGTAGATCATGTTTTGCTGCTTTTTTAGAATCATCTAAATATGATTATATGGTAGGAGAGCTCGTTAACATTTTAGGGTAGGTTCTTGAGGCACTACAGAAAATGTTGTAATTGTCCCTGATTTCAACACACCTTAATATTTTTATTTTTTATATTTCCCTTAAAAAAATTGCAAGGGTGCCGCTACCCGTCAGTCATACCTCGACTATCTTATTTAGGAGTCTTTCAAGGATCGGAAAATGTTCACCAGCTCTCGGACTAATAGCTTTATTATGCCAGAAATATCTATGGTGTTGTTTATGACATGTCAGAAGGCTGAAGTGTATTTCAAGATGAGGTTAATAATTAAATAAATATACCTACTAACGACCATTAACAAGTGGTCAAGTACGAGCTTAAAAATTATAAAAGTTTTTAAGCAAATTGGTCAAGTTATAATAAACAAGCACCGTGTTATATTTACTCGTAAATCTGATAACACTCCATCAGAACAGTAGATCACTGTTGTATTGAACAGTAATTGGACGCCGTCTACTGAAAAGCGTGTGACGCGTCAAAGCCTAGTAAAGTCCATAGAATATTGTTAACACACTATTAAATCGATTTCCATGTCCATGTCACGCTCATTTCCTATGAAAGCTCGTTTATGCTAGATTATAAAAACTGCTACTACTACTGTCCAGTGTTCAATGCTTTGCCGCTCGAACAGCTGACTTCGACTGATCGGGAGATAATTTTTAGTAATCTATACGGATAAATAAAATTGGAGTGTCTGTTTGTAATATTAAAATAACCGCTTCTTACTAAATGCATATGGATGTATACACGGTACATATACCAAAACAACATTTTTTTACAATTTTTGTCTATCTGTTTGCTTGTTCCGGCTAATCTCCGAAACTTTTACTGGCAGATAGCTGATGTTATAAGGAGTAACTTAGGCTACTTTTATTTTAGAAAAAGAATCTGGGTTCCGCGAAAAAAAATTAATATCCATGAAATTATGAACAAAATCCGCGTACGGCGTAAATCGCTATATAATTTAAATGAATATCTTAGAAGTAGCAAGCTACTATTTATGTATAAACATAGCTAACCGTGAAAACATACCTAGAGACTTACGCGAGCGAAGCGAGCGTGAGTCGCTAGTCATATAATAAAAATTAAAGAGTGCGTGTGTGAATGTGTACACGCGCAAGAAGTAAAACTTCTGTAGGTTATCGGTACTCTTTATCTATACTATAATAAAGCAGTAACTTAGCGAAATCTGTACATGAAATATTTTTTAAAAACAATGACTGTAACGTATTATGTATACGATATAGACCCCAAAACAATAGTTATTAATTTTTTTGTCTGTTTGTCTGTTTGTCTTTTTGTCTGTTTGTCTGTTTGTCTGTACGCGTTTCACGCAAAAAGTAATGAACCGATTTCAACGAAATTTTGTGAACTGATAACTTATTACTCGGGTCAACATTTAGGATAACTTTTACTTTTGGAAAATCTTTGTTTCCCGCGGGAAATCGCAATAACTGGTTTTATCGAGTCCTCCTTAGGAACCCTCCGCTGGCTAAACCTAAAGACATACATCAAAACAATGTACTAAAAAATTGTAGATCTTGAAAAGGCCAACAGAAATATCTACAACAGTATATGTCTATCTCTCAAGGTACACTCGCAATACCTATTCTTATCTATACCTATAGCAAAACTAACTTAGTTAAATCGATGTGCGCGTTTCACGCAAAAAGTACTGAACCGATTTCAATTAAATTTTGTATAGTGATAGCTTATCACTCGAGTCAACATTTAGGATACCTTTTACTACAGGCACATTTTTCGTTCCCGCGGGAAAACGCAATGACTGGTTTTATCGAGTCGTCCTTAGAAGTTTATATGGCTAACGCTGGCTGAACCTTAAGAGATAAATCAAAACAATGTACTAGAAAATTGTAGGTCTTAAAAAGTTCTACAGAAAAGTTCTCAACGGTATATGTCTATCTCCTAAAGTACACTCGCTATAACTATTTTTATTAAATGATATTACTGTTTTCTTATACGAGTACGTTATCTATACTATAATAAAGCAGTAACTTAGCGAAATCTGTACATGAAATATTTTTTAAAAACAATGACTGTAACGTATTATGTATACGATATAGACCCCAAAACAATAGTTATTAATTTTTTTGTCTGTTTGTCTGTTTGTCTTTTTGTCTGTTTGTCTGTTTGTCTGTACGCGTTTCACGCAAAAAGTAATGAACCGATTTCAACGAAATTTTGTGAACTGATAACTTATTACTCGGGTCAACATTTAGGATAACTTTTACTTTTGGAAAATCTTTGTTTCCCGCGGGAAATCGCAATAACTGGTTTTATCGAGTCCTCCTTAGGAACCCTCCGCTGGCTAAACCTAAAGACATACATCAAAACAATGTACTAAAAAATTGTAGATCTTGAAAAGGCCAACAGAAATATCTACAACAGTATATGTCTATCTCTCAAGGTACACTCGCAATACCTATTCTTATCTATACCTATAGCAAAACTAACTTAGTTAAATCGATGTGCGCGTTTCACGCAAAAAGTATTGAACCGATTTCAATTAAATTTTGTATAGTGATAGCTTATCACTCGAGTCAACATTTAGGATACCTTTTACTACAGGCACATTTTTCGTTCCCGCGGGAAAACGCAATGACTGGTTCTATCGAGTCGTCCTTAGAAGTTTATATGGCTAACGCTGGCTGAACCTTAAGAGATACATCAAAACAATGTACTAGAAAATTGTAGGTCTTAAAAAGTTCTACAGAAAAGTTTTCAACAATATATGTCTATCTCCTAAAGTACACTCGCTATAACTATTTTTATTAAATGATATTACTGTTTTCTTATACGAGTACGTTATCTATACTATAATAAAGCAGTAACTTAGCGAAATCTGTACATGAAATATTTTTTAAAAACAATGACTGTAACGTATTATGTATACGATATAGACCCCAAAACAATAGTTATTAATTTTTTTGTCTGTTTGTCTGTTTGTCTGTTTGTCTTTTTGTCTGTTTGTCTGTTTGTCTGTACGCGTTTCACGCAAAAAGTAATGAACCGATTTCAACGAAATTTTGTGAACTGATAACTTATTACTCGGGTCAACATTTAGGATAACTTTTACTTTTGGAAAATCTTTGTTTCCCGCGGGAAATCGCAATAACTGGTTTTATCGAGTCCTCCTTAGGAACCCTCCGCTGGCTAAACCTAAAGACATACATCAAAACAATGTACTAAAAAATTGTAGATCTTGAAAAGGCCAACAGAAATATCTACAACAGTATATGTCTATCTCTCAAGGTACACTCGCAATACCTATTCTTATCTATACCTATAGCAAAACTAACTTAGTTAAATCGATGTGCGCGTTTCACGCAAAAAGTATTGAACCGATTTCAATTAAATTTTGTATAGTGATAGCTTATCACTCGAGTCAACATTTAGGATACCTTTTACTACAGGCACATTTTTCGTTCCCGCGGGAAAACGCAATGACTGGTTCTATCGAGTCGTCCTTAGAAGTTTATATGGCTAACGCTGGCTGAACCTTAAGAGATACATCAAAACAATGTACTAGAAAATTGTAGGTCTTAAAAAGTTCTACAGAAAAGTTTTCAACAATATATGTCTATCTCCTAAAGTACACTCGCTATAACTATTTTTATTAAATGATATTACTGTTTTCTTATACGAGTACGTTATCTATACTATAATAAAGCAGTAACTTAGCGAAATCTGTACATGAAATATTTTTTAAAAACAATGACTGTAACGTATTATGTATACGATATAGACCCCAAAACAATAGTTATTAATTTTTTTGTCTGTTTGTCTGTTTGTCTGTTTGTCTGTTTGTCTGTTTGTCTGTTTGTCTGTTTGTCTGTACGCGTTTCACGCAAAAAGTAATGAACCGATTTCAACGAAATTTTGTGAACTGATAACTTATTACTCGGGTCAACATTTAGGATAACTTTTACTTTTGGAAAATCTTTGTTTCCCGCGGGAAATCGCAATAACTGGTTTTATCGAGTCCTCCTTAGGAACCCTCCGCTGGCTAAACCTAAAGACATACATCAAAACAATGTACTAAAAAATTGTAGATCTTGAAAAGGCCAACAGAAATATCTACAACAGTATATGTCTATCTCTCAAGGTACACTCGCAATACCTATTCTTATCTATACCTATAGCAAAACTAACTTAGTTAAATCGATGTGCGCGTTTCACGCAAAAAGTACTGAACCGATTTCAATTAAATTTTGTATAGTGATAGCTTATCACTCGAGTCAACATTTAGGATACCTTTTACTACAGGCACATTTTTCGTTCCCGCGGGAAAACGCAATGACTGGTTCTATCGAGTCGTCCTTAGAAGTTTATATGGCTAACGCTGGCTGAACCTTAAGAGATACATCAAAACAATGTACTAGAAAATTGTAGGTCTTAAAAAGTTATACAGGGAAGTTCGCAATATTATACGTCTATTACCTAAGGTACATTCGCAATTACTATTTTTATTCACTACTCGCGACTCACAGACTGACTTATCAACGTTTAGCTCAGTTCAGCAGTGAAACGTAACTAGGGACGAACCCGAGCGAAGCGAGGGTGAGTCGCTAGTGTATTATAAATGTGAAAGTGTGTTTGTTTGTTTGTTTATTTTTGTTTGTCTTCCTTTCACGTCGAAACAGAATGGAGCATTGGAAAGATTTTTTGTGTGGAGATAGTTGAAGGGCTGAAGAGTGAGATAGGCTACTATTTACTGCGAAAGATTATCTTATTCCCTCGGGAAAACATGTTATAATAAGCCCACAACAATTCATCATACTTTTGTATAATAATTATTATAGAAATACCTATAGGGTATTATAGAATATAGTCTATCTATTCCGTACTAACCGTTAAATTGTATTTAGGGACGAATCCGAGCGAAGCCAGGGTTGGCGCTAATACAAATATAAATATTTTAAGCTTGCACACCGGAATCGTAAAAAAAATGTTAAAATCCATTTGTATCTATTATAAGGCTGTCAATAGATGCGTGTAATACCTGGAAATATTGATACATGTTTCGAACATTATTTTAATGCATGTACGAGTATTAAATTATTAATTCTCTATACTTTCGATACGATATTATTTGTTACGGTCGAATGCAAATTACACGGTCAATGATTTTAAAATAAATTTTTAGTGGTGTATTTTACCTACAAAATGTTATTAACTATACTATAATATTATAGGTACCTACTATATTTAATAATCCTCCTGGCATTTTTCCGATCGATGTTAGGAACACGATATGATAAAAAATATTACAAAATCTTTGATTATTTGTATTGATACGTATTTAGTATATTGTCGTAATATTATTATTATTATTATTATTATAATTAGTCATTACTGTTTAAAGCCATCTGACGCTGAAAGCATCATGTCTAGCTTACATTGACTCTACATAAGCGTTAAGAAAGAGACCAATGTAGACGCTTAGGCGTTTTCTTTGTCTGCCTCGCAGCGGAAAATCTTTGAAGGTGACGACATATTAATATAGTAACAATCTGATAGAGTATGTAAAGAGATTCATAAATGTTATGCAAAAAAAATTCGAATTGTAGTAGACATACACAGACCTTCACATTAATAATATTAAAGAGTATAATATTATGGAAGTGGATATAATATCACATATATATTGAACATCTGTATGTATTCATCTTAAGGATGTCTATCCACTACACCGTCTCATACCATGACCGTGCTATGAACGTATCAGGCACGGAAACGAGCACGGTACGGACTACTATGCTCACTAGACCGTATCAACAGCGTATCATGCTCGTACATAACGGTTATAGTGACCGTAGCATCCGCGTATCAGTTCCGCGAAAATATTCTCGCCAAGAATTGTTGCCGCTCCGTGCACGGCACGCGACGGTGCCGGTCGGTGACGGAACGGTCTAATGGGATTATACATTTCAATAGAGTCTCATACATTTCAATACAAAGAATATTTTTTTGCCTGACACGGTCCTAGCACGGTCATGGTATGAGACGGTGTACTGGGCAGAGTCCTTAATACAAACGATAAATGTCATCCTTATTACGATTAGCTCGAATAGTCGAAAGAACAGACTATTATGAATAAAATAGTTCAAAGATTATTACCATGAAATGATTAGTGTAAATTGTATTATTCCAAAAAAAGCAGATACTACAAGTTTATTTTTATATTATTTTTAAAATAAACATTATAATATACATAATCTATATATACATAAAATGCTTTGTCCTGACTGACTGATCGATCAACGCACAGCCTAAACCGCTGGTCGTAGAAACGTGAAATTTAGAGGACATATTCCTTATACAGTGTAGGTATCCGCTAAGAAAGGATTTTTCTAAATTCATCCCCTAAGGGGGTAAAACAGGGGATAAAAGATTGTATGAAACTCTGTTATTCTTAACGCGAAATACACGGTAATTGGTATTTAGCTTTAAGATGAAAAATAAGAAGTATATGTATTAGATTTTTTTCGAAATTCATCCCTTAAAAGGATAAAAGGGGGTTATAAAGTTTATATGGGCAAACAATTATTTATGATCGGAATTACTTGAAACTTGATATTCATGCTCTTCAATACAATTAAATAAATACGTATTTAAGCATTTTTTGAAATTCAACCCTTAAGGGGGTAAAATGGGGGATGAAAGTTTGTATGAAACTCTATAGTTAATGCACGTAAAGTGGTATTTACCTTTGAAATGAAAACTAAAACAATATAGATATCATTTTTTTTCGAAATTTATCCCTTAAAAGGGTAAAAGGGGGTTGTGCTGTTTATATGAGGAAAAATTTGTTTATGATCAAAATTACTTGAAACTTGGTATTAATGCTCTTTAATACAATTAAATAAACATGTATTGTAGATTTTTTTATGCAGCCTCTAAGTGAGTAAAACTGGCCGGTGAAGTTTGAGTTGTTGAATATATTTAAATAGAGTAACATGGCTCAAGTTCTCTGTAAGTACAAATTAACTGTGTGAGATATAAAGGAGAGAACGGAAATTATTCCGAATCCAAAGGAAAATTATGTAAAACCTTTCGGCTGACCACAGCAGCAACAACTATAACAGACCTAGAGCGCGAGAAAGAGAGCCTAACTTATATTTGTGGTTGGTATTTTTAGAGTAGACTAACTTAAGTGAATCAAGAGTACTACAACTTACTCTAAACATAATATTAAAAATTCGATATGACAACATATAAATTCAATGGAAATTAAAACTGAGCAAATTTTTTAGTCCACGTGAGCGAAGCCGCGGGCAAAAAGCTACAACAAAATAAGAATGGCACATTATATACGTAACTTAAAAAAGAAGGAGAAGGAAGGAGGCTGTAAGCTTCAGTATGTACATAGCATTGGGTCTTTAAAAATAACGTAGATGTTAGCCTGTTAGTATGTTAGTTAAAAAAACCCATGTTAGCCATGTTACATGATTCTGAAGTCGTAAACATTGTATGCGATTGTATTATCATTGTACTCTCTTCCTCTAACTTTGGAAAGATGGAGTAGAAAAATGTACAAAAATACAGGTAGTGCAACTTGCTAAATACCTAAAGCGTAAATTTAATTACAAAATATACGCTTAGCATCTTTTAAAATACGGGATATTTTGAGTTACGATCGCTAAAATTAAATTTGTTTCCATTATATATAGTTTAACAAATAATAAAACTTACACAAACTTATTTTTGCAAGTAATAAAGTATGTATTGCGAAAAAGTTTATTTTTTTCGTAGTTTGATCGCGGGCGAAGCCGCGGGTTCTGCTAGTAGTTCATAATAATACCCTGCATACTAAAGAGATTTACTTCTTATGAAATCTATTATCAATATATACATAAAATGCTTTGTCCTGACTGACTGATCGATCAACGCACAGCCTAAACCGCTGGTCGTAGAAACGTGAAATTTAGAGGACATATTCCTTATACAGTGTAGGTATCCGCTAAGAAAGGATTTTTCTAAATTCGTCCCCTAAGGGGGTAAAATAGGGGATAAAAGATTGTATGAAACTCTGTTATTCTTAACGCGAAATACACGGTAATTCGTATTTAGCTTTAAGATGAAAAATAAGAAATATATGTATTAGATTTTTTTCGAAAGTCATTCCTTAAAAGGGTAAAAGGGCGTGATAAAGTTTATATGGGCAAACAATTATTTATGATCAGAATTACTTGAAACTTGGTATTCATGCTCTTCGATACAATTAAATAAATACGTATTTAAGCATTTTTTGAAATTCAACCCTTAAGGGGGTAAAATGGGGGATGAAAGTTTGTATGAAACTCTATAGTTAATGCACGTAAAGTGGTATTTACCTTTGAAATGAAAACTAAAACACTATAGATATCATTTTTTTTTTCGAAATTTATCCCTTAAAAGGGTAAAAGGGGGTTGTGCTGTTTATATGAGGAAAAATTTGTTTATGATCAAAATTACTTGAATCTTGGTATTAATGCTCTTCAGTACAATTAAATAAACATGTATTGTAGATTTTTTTTATTCAGCCTCTAAGTGGGTAAAACTGGGCGGTGAAGTTTGAGTTGTTGAATATATTTAAATAGAGTAACATGGCTCAAGTTCTTTGTAAGTACACATTAACTGTGTGAGATATAAAGCAGAGAACGGAAATTATTCCGAATCCAAAGGAAAATTATGTATAACTTTTCGGCTGACCACAGCAGCGACAACTACATATAACAGACCTAGAGCGCGAGAAAGAGAGCATAACCTATATTTGTGGTTGGTATTTTTAGTGTAGACTAACTTAAGTGAATCAAGAGTTTTACTCTAAACATAATATTAAAAATTCGATATGACAATATATAAATTCAATGGAAATTAAAACTGAGCAAATTTTTTAGTCCACGCGAGCGTAGCCGCGGGCAAAAAGCTACAACAAAATAAGAATGGCACATTATATACGTAACTTAAAAAAGAAGGAGAAGGAAGGAGACTGTAAGCTTCAGGTGTACATAGCATTGGGTCTTTAAAAATAACGTAGATGTTAGCCTGTTGGTATGTTAGTTAAAAAAACCCATATTAGCCATGTTACATGATTCTAAAGTCGTAAACATTGTATGCGATTGTATCATTGTACTCTCTTCCTCTAACTTTGGAAAGATGGAGTAGAAAAATGTACAAAAAATACAGGTAGAGCAGCTTGCTAAATACCTAAAGTGTAATTTTAATTACAAAATATACGCTTAACATCTTTTAAAATACGGGATATTTTGAGGTACGATCGCTAAAATTAAATTTGTTTCCAATATATAAAGTTTAACAAATAATAAAACTTACACAAACTTATTTTTGCAAGTAATACAGTATGTATTGCGAAAAAGTTTATTTTTTTCGTAGTTTGATCGCGGGCGAAGCCGCGGGTTCTGCTAGTTGGAAATAAAAATATTATATAAAAGTGGAGCAATAAAAGCGCTCTGTTTTCCATTGAATGTTGAGAATAATCGGAAATCCGCATATAAAGGGTACTTACTACACTTGTCTGCGTAATTGCATCGAGTCGTTGTGGTCACGAGTTCACTCGTCACGTGATTGCGTCGATTTATATTGAAGTTGGTATGTTTGAGTTAATTTAGAAAATTAATATTCCACATAAAAAAATATTGGCTTAAATAAACAAAATGTTATTCCATTTAGAAAAGTTATTTTAACTCATAGTGTAATTATAGGATCGAACACCTCTACTAAAGTAGGTATATGTTTTGGCATAAATAAAACCACGCAACATAAGATAGTGTAGCGTATAAATATACGCTATAATATTAATTTAAATAAATTAGCTTAAAAATATATTGATATCAAATATGAACGAAAGACATACCTAGTCTCATATTATACTAATTGGTTTCGAGGAAGATAATGCATCTCAAGGCTTTATTGCTTCATCGGTTTATTATTTGCCCTCGCTTGTTTTCTTCTTATTGCTTATAAAGCAAGCTCTTATTTATTCGAATTTCACTTAAAGCTATGAGTTTGTTATGATCTAAGAAAAAATATTTCTTATCTAAGATCGTTCCTACTCTTAATGCTTTAATACCACGGAAATAAAGTTTCATTCAATTCAATTGGCAGTATGTAACATAATACGTGCTCTTTACCTAATTTGCGAAATTGGCTTTCTTTATTCGTATTATATTAACTAGCAGAACCCGCGGCTTCGCCCGCGATCAAACTACAAAAAAAAAACTTTTTCGCAATACATAGACTCTCTCAGTCTCTCCCGCGACCATGATTGCTGTAAAGCATTCGAAACGTCGGGAACCAAAAATCAAAATAAATCCGCGAAATAATCCGAAAAGTAAGTATTATTTAATATATTCAACAACTCAAAGTTCAACGCTTTGTTTTATCCACTTCGGGGCTGAATTAAAAAAAAACCTACTATATATGTTTGTTTAATTGTATTAAAGAGCATTAATGATAAGTTTCAAGTAATTCTGATCATAGACAAATTTTTCTTCATATAAACAGCATAACCCCCTTTAAACCTTTTAAGGAATGGATCTTGAAAAAAAAAAGATCTTTGTATTGTTTTAGTTTTCATTTTAAAGGTAAATACTATTTTCCGTGCATCAATTACAGAGTTTCATACAAACATTCATCCCCTATTTACAGCCTTATGGGATGAATTTCAAAAAATGCTAAAATACGTATTTATTTAATTGTATTGAAGAGCATTAATACCAAGTTTCAAGTAATTCTGATCATAAATAATTGTTTGCCCATATAAACTTTATTAACCCCTTTTACCATTTTAAGGGTTGAATTTCGAAAAAATCTAATACATATATTTCTTATTTTTTATCTTAAAGCTAAATATCACTTTCTGAGCATTTAGCTTTAAAGCTAAATATCACTTTCTGAGCATTTAGCTTTAAGAATGACAGAGTTTCATACAATCTTTTATCCCCTATTTTACCCCCGTAGGGGATGAATTTCGAAAAATCCTTTCTTAGCGGATGCCTACATTCTATAAGGAATATGTCCTCCAAATTTCACGTTTCTACGACCAGCGGTTTAGGCTGTGCGTTAATCGATCAGTCAGTCAGTCAGGACAAAGCATTTTATGTATATATAGGTATCATTTCTCATGCAATATTTTATTACTACTTACTATTTATTTTTCTTTATAACCATTAAATTACAGTAATGAGATTTACTGTCTAACTAATTTTACTCCAACTAATTTATATTCAAGCTTTGTAACGAATAAGTGACAATGGCGGATTTTTAATAATATGTAAATAATAAGATTCTAATGTCGCTATCGCACTGCTATAAATTTAAATAAAAGTTTTTTTTTTTTTTTCAAAATTTAACTATCATATGGAAAAAGATGGTGGACTTTCCTCTCAGAATAATTGATGTAATGCGGGAATTAGGATTCGGGTAAGAGAAATATAGATTATTCTTAGGATTTAGTTGTCCAAATTAAGAAACTGTATGTGTCTTTGCGCTTTTCTGTTGTCACCCATAATTTTCTCAGAAACCACTGGAAGGAAAATTTTGAAGGTAGATAATATATTATATAATATAATTACTATTTATTATAGCCAATGATAGATGTATAGTATACTTTTAACTTATATTTATATTTTATACTAGCGACTCACCCTCGCTCCGCTCGGGTCCCTACGTTTTAAGTTTAGTATAGTTTTCTCAGAGATGAGATATTTTCCCGCAGTAAAAAGTATCCTAAATGTTGACCCAGATAATCAGCTATCACCATACCAAATTTTATCAAAATCCGTCCTGTGGTTATCTCGTGATGCATTCCTAGACAGACAGATAAAATTTGTAAAAAGTATAGATTCAGACACTGTTTCGATAATAATGACTATACCAATGAACATTTTCAATGAATGTTCAGATTCGACTTATAATTTTATTATATGTATAGAAGACACGACGACCGAAATATATTTATATTTTTAAGAGTAAATACTTTTTGTGCATTTGCCTAATATATTTTTTTTAATAATATAATATAAACTTTTTCAATCTTTTAAATCTTTTTTAATGGCAAAAAATTAAATCAGTCTTAGTCCAGCGCTTTGGAGTGGGCGTTGATGATACAATCATTCAGCCAGGACATGAAAATTTTTATTTATAAACTACACTGAATGTGCATGTACTCGTATTATGTCATGGCAGTATAGAGTAGGATATAAATGTAACACAAATAACACAATTTTCAAAAACAGGAAGTGCACTCAGCTTAGTTATAAATAGGAAATTCAATATCCGTAACTTTGAGCAGACTCCCTCGTCCACTAAAAATACGAGGTACCAGGAAGTTCTTTCAAAAACCTTTAAAATACATGTCTTTTATCAAGGAATTTATAATTCAGATATTTTTACCGTATTTGCAGATGAAATTCTATACATATAATAAAATTCTATCCGAGTCGATTCTGCGCATTAATTTTTTTTTTGTTGGAAAAAAGTTTTCATATTGGAATAGTCATTATTATCAATAAAGAGGTCTAAATTTAAACTCTAAAAATGTGACCCTTTTTTTCAGGCAATATTTACAAAAAGATCTTAAATATGTAAACATTTTTGTACATCAAACTAAAATTGCTTTAAATCTAAGCCTTGTTTGATAACTGTTGAATTACAATTTAACTTAGTACATTAAAGTGCATGTACCAAATTGGATCATACAGTTCCTGTGACCTAATGAACGGCTGCAACTACAAAGCCTCGAACTGACTTTACACACTGTCTAATAAAGTGATAGTGGACAATAAGTCTTGGTTGATACCAAAATCGCTTTATTGTTATATCAATTTAGTAAGGGTGCGTTTACATCAAACGAACAAAGAACTAGAGCTAGAGCAAGAGCATTCTTTCTTGTTCTTTTAGTGTAAACGAAATCTCGATTTCAGCGTTTACACCAAAAGATCAACGAGCAAAATGAGAACATAGAACTAGAATTCTTGCAATGACGTTTAGATCAGCCGAACGAATGCTCATTGCCCATTCATGTCAATTCTGTGGTTGGTAGTGTTTCATTATTTCAATTTTCACGGTGTAGTTATATACTCTTTGGTTATGTCCGACTCTGACAGCGATATTATAATTGCAAGTGCTGCATTTATTATTTTGTCTCAAACAGTCAAAAAGAAAAGAAGAAAGAGACGTTGGTGGGTGACAAATTTTATTAATAGACATTAATAGATATTTTTTTTGAGACCAATCCATGATTCGATAAGTAGGTATGTACTCGTAAATATTCAAATTGCTAGAACACAAGAACGCTTTGAAGAGACCGCTACGGGGAGCGAGCGCGTTCGAATATCTAAGAACGCTCTAAGCAATTGTTCGCACGTTCTAGTGCCGTTTACATCAAGCGAGTGAGCATTCTTAGAATGTTCTATAGAATCTTTGCGAACGCAGAGAGAACAACGAAAGAATGCTCTGTCTCTGTTTACATTAAAAGAATTTGATAGGGTGGGGATAGAATGAGCATTCGCTCGTTTGATGTAAACGCACCCTAACAAAAGGTTGAATAGTTTGTTTGATTGGTTGGAAGTGCGAAGACCTGGAACTCTGATTTAAAAAAAAAGAATAATTGTTTGGCCTATTTGTTAAGGAAGCTTATAGCCTATACTTAGAACCTTTAGAAGCGAAGCAATTACATAAAAGCAAACTACGCCGGTAGAGCCGCAGGCAACGCTAGTTCATGTATTCTAATAGATGTAACTTTTTAATGTTAATTTGTCAATTTTCAAATTTATGTTCAAGCTATTGAGTTTCTAGATAAGTAACCTATAATAATATACTCGTATAGCTCGTTTGTGAATAATAAATGTTTGACGTCAATACATCGGTAAGGGTGCTTAGGCGGCGCAATTAGAGGGGGCTTAGTGCATAAGCTAGGAACAACTTAGAATTAGTTGGCCTTGAATCCATTTCAATTGAATATATAATGGCAACATTAGTTGCCTTTGGTAGTATTTACCCGACTGCAAGGAAAGGGTTATGTTTTTCGCTTTATCTGTGTATGTTTGTTTGTTTGTAATATTTTTTATTCCCTCATATCTTCCAAACCACTCGATGGACTTCTTTAATTAAGGTATCGTTAGATTCATCTCATTAGTCCTGGTGTTCTTAGATAGGTGATATAAAAAAATTAAATATTTCGACTGCTAGATTTCATAATGTGAAAAAGAAAAAAATGAAAATGAACATTTTTGGGTTTCTTTCATCATTTTTCATTTTAAATAACAGTTTAGGATATATAATGATTTAAAGTTGGTTAACAACCATTCTCGCTAATTTTCCTACTTTTAAATAATATATAATATAGCTAATTATATGTTTTAAAGTAATTTAAGATAAGAAATCTATACAGATAAATAAAATTGGAGTGTCTGTTTGTTATATTAAAATAACCGCTTTTTACTAAATGCATATTGATGTATACACGGTACATATATGGTAAGTCCGGGAGAGTTGCCTATAGTTTTAAAAGACGATCAATATTATCTATATGTGTAAGATACTACATAAAATAAGCATAGTTTATTTTAATTCAATATTTACTTATGCCATTCAGATTAAATTTGGATCTATTGTGCAATATATTCTAGATTCAAAAATGTTTTTTAAAAATAATATAAAATAGACATCTCACCCAGACATCTGGGTTAGTTAGTTGGTAATTATTACAATACTTTCTTTCTCTTTTATGGATGACTAGCAGAGACCCGCGGCTTCGCCCGCGATTAAATTACGAAAAAAAAACTTTTTCGCTACACGTACTTTATTTGCAAAAATAAGTTCGTGTAAGATTTCGTGTTCTTAAAGATATAAGGAAAACAAATTTAATTATAACGATAGTAGTAACTCATAATATCTAGTGTCTTAAAGGATGTTAAACATAGATCACATACTCTGTAAATAAATTTTCATTTTAGGTATTTAGTAAGCTCCACTACCTGTATTTTTTACTTATTTTTCTACTCCCACTTTTCCAAAGTTAGAGGAAAAGAGTACAACGATACAATCGCATGCAATGTTTACGACTTTAGGATCATGTAACATTAATATGGGTTTTTAACTAACATATTGATAGGATAACATACTAATCTACGTTGTTTTAAAGACCCAAATCTATGTACACCTGAAGCTTACAGTCTCCCTCCTTCTCCTTCTTTTTTAAGCTACATGTATAAAGTGCCATTCTAATTTTCCTTTGGGTTTGGAATAATCTCCATTCTCTACTTTATATTCACACAGTAAGTGTGCACTTACGGAGAACTTGATTTATGTTACTCTGTTTAAATATATTCAACAACTCCAACTTCACCGCTCAGTTTTACCCACTTAGAGGCTAAATTAAAAAAAAAACTAAAATACATGTTTATTTAATTTTATTGAAGAGCGTTAATTAATACCAAGTTTCAAGTAATTTTAATCATAAACAATTTTTTCCTCATATAAACCCCTAAAAACAACCCTCTCTTACCCTTTAAAGGGATGAATTTCGAAAAAATGATGCTTGTATTGTTTTATTTTTAATTTCTAAGGTAAATACCACTTTCCGTGCATCAATTACAGAATTTCATACAAACTTTCAGCCCCCCTTTTAACCCCCTTATGGAATGAATTTCGAAAAATGCTAAAACATGTATTTATTTAATTGTATTGAAGAGCATTAATACCAAGTTTCAAGTTATTCTGATCATAAATAATCGTTTGCCCATACAAACTTTATGACCCCCTTTCAACCTTTTACGGGATGAATTTCGAAAAAAATCTAATACATATATTTCTTATTTTTTACCTTAAAGCTAAATACCGCTTTCCGTGCATTTCGCTTTAAGAATGACAGAGTTTCAATCAATCTTTTATCCCCTATTTTACTCCCTTAGGGAATGAATTTTGAAAAATTCTTTCTTAGCGGATGCCTACATTGTATAATAAATATGTCCTCCAAATTTCACGGTTCTATGACCAGCGGTTTAGGCTGTGCGTTGATCGATCAGTCAGTCAGTCAGGACAAAGCATTTTATGTATATATAGATTTCGTGATATCGTATGTACAATTTACATGTATATTGGAATAAATAGAATAGAATAAGTTAAGCTCCAGTAAATTTAGCAAAACAAATAGAGCGAAATCCGAACTCAGTGTCACTCAAAAAACTAATTATAAATTTCTCTGGCCACTTTGATCTCAAATATCTGGTGTTTGGTTAGGAATTCTAAATTCAAATTAACTTTTTAGGCTTGGGTATTTTAGTTTCAAAATTAGTGATTCATTTGTTTTCGCGCCATTTGATTTTTCTTTGACATCTTTCTATTGACTTGACAATATGGAAAACTCAAAATTATTCGCGTTATTTACTAATACGAGTTCCACGGTGGCACAAGCACAGCAGAAACAGCTGGAAGAATTAATTATGTGTATGGGAAAGCTACTGTAAAAGAAAACACAGTACGTTTTTGGTTTCAACGCTTACGTTCTAGAAATTGTGATCTATGGGTGTATTTTTAGCACGAGTGAAGCCGCGGGTTTTGCTAGTATATAATAAATTAAATTGGATACGACCTTCAACAGATAAGAGCAAAAAGAAATTATAAAAGCCATATCAGTCATAGTTAATTTTATATCTTAAGTCCGTGAAGCTTTAGGAAATATCTTCGATATTTCTAGATCTATAGAGATAAATAAAATTAAAGTGTCTGTTTGTAATATTAAAATAACCGCTTTTTACTAAATGCATATGGATGTATACACGGTACATAATATACCAAAACAACATTTTTTACAATTATTATCTGTCTGTCTGTCTGTCTGTTTGTTCCGGCTAATCTGCGAAACGGTTGGACCGATTTTGACGGGACTTTCACTGGCAGGTAGCTGATGTTATAAGGAGTAACTTAGGCTACTTTTATTTTAGAAAAAGAATCAGTGTTCCGCGAGAAAAAATTAAAACCTATGAAATTGTGAACAAAATCCGCGTACGGCGTACGCACCCGAGCAAAGCGAGGGTAAATCGCTATATAATTTAAATGAATATCTTAGGAGTAGCAAGCTACTATTTATGTATAAACATAGCTAACCGTGAAAACGTACCTAGGGACGAACGCGAGCGAAGCGAGCGTGAGTCGCTAGTTTATAGAGTAAAAATGAAGAGGAAGCCTTATTGCCTAGTGGTATAAATAAAGAGATCGCAAATTAATAAAAAGTCTCATCAACTTGTAATACAAATTTATTATTTTCATTTGAAGTAAAAGGTAATCACGACATTCAAAAGAGTGCTGTGGTACTATAAAATTCTATGGCGCAATCCCCTTTTGATGTTGTTTGAAAATTGACGATGTATTTATTGCATTTATTGCGAAGGAAATTAAGATACGGTTTACATATTATATTAGTACGAGCAGGTAATATGACGTTCTGTGAGTTGAGAGATTTAAAAATGCATTATATATTTTTTTTATTTCTTGTGGTTTACCCTTATGATAGATACGTCTCATATTTATGATCGATACCAGATTCTAGCTCCTATTTAATTTTACTGCGAGCGCTTAGAACATGAAGGTCAAGCATTTTTTTGTTAAAATGGCAATTTTATATGTATATTATGAAAAAGTTTTAATAGAAACACTTTCAGCAACTTCGTAATAAAATGCTCTTGTGAAACTTTATGAAACTAACCCTCAATCAACCCTGAAAATCAAATACAAATATTTTTCTATGCAATTTTGTCATATTATAAAACAAATAATAAACTGTAATGACCAAATCATTAATAAAAATATGCATTTTTAGTTTATTCAGAGCGTAGGAACCACAATGTATGTACCTATGTGTTTACGAGATTTGCTACGCGTTATGCTATTTTTCGATACATTTATTGATCGACGTCCCAGCGAGGATATCTTTGTATATTGAGGATTATGGATGAATTTTATGACGTTTTTGTTAATAAATCAAAGGTCTCAAAATGTGTAGGAAGTAGGTGTAGGTGTAGGTGTACTATTAGGCATCTAGGGACACCCGAGTGAAGTGAGGCATCTAAGTTTACAAAACTCAGCTACACAAAAGCTATAATCTTAATTCCCACCTTCTCTTTCGTCCAGCAAAAACAGTTCCAGACAGTGGTCAGCGTATGCTATGTTTAACTAAAATCCTTTCGTAGTTAACTAAGATTTTATTGCTTTCTAATGTTTATTTATTACACGCTGCAATTAATTTATTTCTTTCCCAAGCAAGAGATTTTTTATATATTCTGACTAAAAGGGGAGCGGACAGCCCATATTATGGGATTTTGATTTTATAATTTTGCTAACATGAGAAATACTAGCTTAGTCGAAAACATCGAACGCCTTCGTAAAACCTGTATGGTATTCGTCTACACCGGTACCAGGCAGGCAGGGAAAGTATGACGACGAATATATTTTGACGTTCGGCGCGGGTTGTGTGTATAAAATTTTAATAATTATTGACAATATAACGTTTAATACAGAAAAAGCGTTTCATTGTTTTACAACATATTAGTTGCAGTGTAAAGATCTTACTTTATTTTATAATTTATAATTGTAAGAACTATCATGTTCATAAATTGCTTCTAACTGTGCTACCGTTGGGTATCAAGCTCTGCCTGCTTCTGCAATTAACCGATCATAAAAACCCGTAGTTGCCGAATCCAAACTTCCTTTAATAAATACCAAAGCTATTTATCTACATCTGTTAACTTTATCCTTTAGTTACGACTAGCGACTCACCCTCGCTTCACCCGGATTCGTCCCTAGCTTGGATATAGTAAAATAGATATAGTATGTTTTCCTTAAGAGATAGACATATGCCATCGCGGACTTTTTTGTAGACCTTTTCAAGGTGTACCTACAATACTGTAGTACATTATTTTGATCTGTCTCGTAGGGTTCAGCCAGCGTTTGCAATGTAAGTGCAAATAATGTGTTTATTAAGTATACATTAGAAAAATCTAAAATTATAAGTGTTTCTCTATTATAATGCATGTATTATACATATAAACCTTCCTCTTGAATCACTCTATCTATTAAAAAAACGTATCAAAATCCGTTGCGTAGTTTTAAAAAACTAAGCATATATAGGGACAGACAGCGGGAAGCGACTTTGTTTTATACTGTAAATAGCTGCAAATATTACATCTTTAAAATAGTTAAGAAACAATTGATTACCATTTTTACAGAAACGACAGGTTAGTTAGTAGTTTAATATGCGGTATTTAACAATCATCTTCTGGTAAGAAATGTGTATATTCCATAGATAATATAAACGTTTATACTATTATCTTAGTAATGCTATAAAAGTTTGTGAGGAAATTTACTTATTTGAAACTCAATAAAGGTGAAACATGCACAAGGATAGACCATGTCGTGGATTATCTTTCGGCAGTTCTTACTGCTGGTAGAGCTTAGTCAAAAGGACAAATATTGAATATGATTGTTACATAACGTCGATATTTATCTAGGAATAGGAACAACATTTTGTATGTTATTTAAATTTTTGTTCTTAAGTAACAGTTTAAGAAAAAAAAATACATACCAACTTTCTACATAATTATGCAGTCATATCTAACACTAGCATTTCCCGCGGCCTCGCCCGCGTTCAGATGATCAAAAACCAAATTCTTAGGTTTTACACATTAGTATACTTTTACATATACCACTTTCAATGCGCACCGTATGATTGGTAAATAATGGCAGTGATTGACAATGCCACAAAGGTTCCTCCGTTAATCTCATATTTGATTTAGTAATATTGCACTATTTGTTTCAGCAATAATATTTTTGTAAGTCTATACTACTCTTTTGTATGTTTATTTAATTTTGGGCAATAAACTCTCAAACTACGGAATTAATTTTAATCATTTTTTACTAATAGACAGCCAGCGCCCTCCCCCCTCACGACCGCCCCACCCTCGCCTTGCATCGAGCTGAGAGCGCGCTCACCCATAGTCCGCGTAAAGTTAAATATGTATATTTTAAAACTATGATATCTCCTAAGATATTCATTGAAATCAAATGATGTCAAGAGCAATTTTGTTCAAAATTAAATACTTATGATGAATAACGTATCTATTTTGATAAGGATTAATATCATGTTTATAAAAACACCTTCGGAAGTAATGCATTATTTTAGAACAAAGTTGATTACTATAAAAAGGGTTATATTGAGTCAACCTTAAAAGATAGACATATGCTGTCGCGGACTTTTTTTTAGAACTTTTAAAGGGAAATATTCCGTCATACACTATTTTTGCGTAACTTTAACCGTTTACGCAGCGCACGCAACGGAAGCTCTCAAAAGGAATCATTTTTTCCCGTTTTTGCAACATTTTTGATTTATGCTCCACTCCTATTGGTCGTAGCTTGATGTTATATAGCCTAAAGCCTTCCTCGATAAATGGACTATCCAACACAAAAAGAATTTTTCAATTTCAACCAGTAGTTCCTAAGATTAGCGCGTTCAACCAAACAAACAAACAATCAAACAAACTCTTCAGCTTTATAATATACAGTACAGTATAGATACTCATATTCAAAATAAATAAATAGTAATAAATAGAAACACTTTACGGTGGTTATATTTATTTTAGAGCTGGTTTTTAAATATAAGATAAAAAAACTTATTAATCAATTAAATATAACTTAAATAAATCTTTTCGAATTATTTCACGGATTTATTATGAATTCGGCGTTTCGAACGCTTTACAGCAATCATGATCACGGGAGACACCTCTCTCGTTCTCCGTGACTATGGTTACTGTAAAGATAGTTTTATTTAGAATATCAAATATTCGCGTAAATCTAAGGAAGTATTAAATATAACTCTATTGAATATGAATAGAAACATTTGAACTTTTTTATTGTTTACTTTTTTTTAAGTTTACGTTTTAACGTTTAGTTTAGAAATAATATATTTTCCCGCAGTGTAAAGTATCCTATATGTTGACTCGGATAGCCAGCTATCATCATACCAAATTTCATCAGTGATTTTTTCGTGATGCGTTCACAGACAGACAGACACACAAAACTTCTAAAAACTATAGATTCGGCCTCTGTACCCATAATAATGTCTTTTTCAATAAGATTCGGCTTAGTAAGAATTTTATTTTATGTATAGATTATTATTATTATAGATTTAAATATTTTTGATGTGAAACATCCATAATTGGCGCCGACTCGTATGGCGCGACGGCAAATGGCGGCATGACGCTGTTATGCCATTATGCCCCTTTTGCTCCACCGCTTTCGACTACCTTGTGACTCCATTGTAAAATAGTCGCTATTAAAAATAATTACATATTTTCTATTCTATCACGACGAAGCTAAAAAAGCTAGTGCTATGTTTTCTATCTTAGTTATTTTTTTATAATAGCAGTGATTTGGTAATTATACTCAAAGCTGATCTCTAAGCAATATAAGAAAGACATTGAAAATTCCAAGCTATATTATAGATTCTCATAGCTAGTTGTTGATCCTGCAACGCCACATTACACCGTCTCCGTCCTCTGCCCGTCGAAGGGGACTCCAACATGGAATTTCCACAACGAAATCAAAAAAAGGGATTCCACTAGCCATAACTTAGTACTTACATGGTAAGCGACATTGACGACGGTGACATTGTCGTCCAGGGTGAACGGGGCTGAGGCTTCTGCGTCGAACTCCATGATGTCCACGCGACGGTACGAAATCGTATCCTCATCCATCGCTTCTATCACTCTCTTTTGAATGGTTCTGAAAGTATTATACTTATAAAAAAAACACACACACACACACACACATACAAACACGCACACACGCACGCGCACTAACTAAAAACTAAACGCACTAAGATATCTTGTCATAATAATTTGTTTTGTACTCTTTCATGTGACTCAATGTTGAGGTATTTTCATAAGCTTTCATACTATATTCTGACTGAGTCGAATCTGTACATTAAATATTATATTTTGAAAAATCTTATTGAAATATTAATTTTTATATTTTTTATATATCAATACAAAGGCCGAATCTATAGCTTTTAGAATTTTTATCTGTCTGTCTGTTTGTCTGGGAATGCATAACGAGAAAACCACAGGACAGATTTTGATGAAATTTGGTATGATGATAGCTGGTTATCCGGGTCAACATATAGAATACTTGTTACTGCGGGATAATTTCTCATCTCTGAGAAATCTATACTAACCGTTACAACGTATTTAGGGACGAACCCGAGTAGAGCAAGGGTGACTTGCTAGTAATTAATAATTATAATAATATCTTCAAATTGCACCTACGTGTGTTGTTTTGAAATACTATCAGTAGATATATTTAGCAATCTAATATTATAGCAATTCTAGACTGTCTGTCAATTGTCAACGGAATTGATATTTTAAAACCAATGTACATAAATACATACGTTCGTATCTTCTCCATTCTACGTGACATTGGCAAAATAATCTGTTCTGAACTGGCACGCTTTGAAGCTATTATCGAAAGAATTGAATCAATAAACATACTTATATTTGTAAGGCCCCACTTCTCTGACGACCGGCACACCCCCCGCCAACACCTCTGCCTCGTTGGTAATATTAAAAATCCGCACATTTGTCTGCACTGGGAACGGCACTTCTTGGAATCTCTCTAGTTGCTCGGTGTCATTTAAAAGTTGCACTTCCTAAATAAAAATATTATATTATACATTATTAGGTCACGTTGTAGTAAAATTTTAACCAGCAAATATATAACTAACACCCTTTAGAGAAAAATCTTTGGGCACATTTAGTAAGTTAACAAACCGATTAACAAAGTAGAATGTAGAGTTCGTTGTTCTTCAGTTTTTGGGTCATTATAAAGAACGAATATCCTAAATTAGTATAAAAATCCGATGGGAAATGGGATCCGATATCAAATGTACCAGGTCCAACAGTGACCTTTATCACACTTCGACCTGCAAATCGTTTGTAAGCAATAAATCATTTCGATATCTTCATGCGTAAAACAAGAATCATCATCTCCCTGTCCATTTCCCAATCAATTGGGGTCGGCGGTAGGTACTTCTGATATGCGTAAAACAAGGATAAATCAACGAATACACTTTTGCATTTATAATTCAAATAAAAATCTCAGAAATCTAAGTCCAGTCTTAAACTTTACGTAAACCAAAAGTTTGACATGAAACCTCTTGACCCTTGACTTCTCTCGTGTTAGTTGACATTTAATATAAGGTAGATGAGATAATGTAGGCAGTGGTAAACCAGTGGTAACGCGCTCGCTTGGGAAACCGAGTGAAGTGGGTTCAAATCCCGGGTCTCGCACCTCTGATATTTTCATGTACGAATAATTTCTAACATGATTACCACTTGCCTTACGGTGAAGGAAAAACATCGCCAGGAAACCTGCATGTCTGAGAAAATCTAGCAAATTTGAAAGACGCACTTGACCAGCGTGGTGGACTATGGCCTGATTCCGCTCGTATTAAAGGGAGGCTCGTGCCTAGCAGTGGGACGTTAAAAACGACTGAATACACAGACGAGATAAACGAAATGTTACTTATAGATTCATAAATAAAATTAACTAACTTATATAATTAAAAGAAATCATAATAAGCTTATAAGATACCTACATGTGAAAATAAGGACCCGAAGACTATAATACATAGTTGACAAATAACTGACTAACTAACAATATTTGTCCGAGTCTCCTGTAGTCACAACACATTTATTATAGCCAGAGCTTTTTTTTTTGAAATCTAATGTAAAAGTATATATTTAATGTATAATATATACCCTTATATTTTAAAGATGTGCATACATAGCTTTATTTATATCTATGTATATATATAAAACAAAATCGTGTTGGTTACACCATTTATAACTCAAGGACGACGGGACCAATTTTTATGACATTTGATTTTTTGGATTTCTCTTAGTCCGGAATAGGATAATAAGTATTAAAACATCAGAAAAAATAAAAAAAATAAAATAAAATTTATATGGCTAACGCTGGCTAATAACTATTTTAAATATCCGACCGACGAATCAGAACGAAGCGAGGGTGAGCCGCTGGTTATGTTTGTTAAGCGATTACCATGGGGATGTTATTACCACGATAGAGTTTATGCATTAGCCTAGGACACAGTTACATTGCATGTAAATACATTGAAAGTTTAAGTAAATAAATTTAATGAAACTTACGCCTTTGACTATGTTATTTATAAGATCTGGGACCAAGCCAAAGCTGAGGTAGCTAGCGACCCCCACTAGCACCACTCCTAATACCGTGGTGGTGATACCACATGCCAAATTACACATGACTGTCCTGTCACCGACTGTACCGGACTGATTGCACTCTTAAGCGATAGCTAATTGATATCTTACATTCCGTTATTAGGGTTCTCTGATTTGATGATTAGATTTGAAGAAATAATTAAATTGATAACACTTCTTGATACGTCTTTGAATATAGCAAAAGATGTCCGCTTTATATTGTAGTACTTGGGTATTTTTTAGAAAAAATATGAAAATTTATAAAAGTAAAACCTTATATCTATGTACAAAATTTAATCCCAATCGTTAGAGCCGTTTCCCAGATACACGAAATAAATTAATAAGTATATAAATATACAAGAAATGCTCATTTAATATAATGTAAATTTTTTATTGTATTTTATTTTATTATATGGCGATATGCAAAACATATCATTTCCAATTTTTTATAATAGATACTGCATTTAACGCTCGTTCCCTTTGTGCCCTGTTCCCTGTGTGCCACGATATATGTAGCTGTTATCAATATCATTGTTGAATGCATTTATTACGGCTGTTTTCGATAGTGCACTAGTACCCGGTGCTCTGAAAAATCCGATTCGTAGAAGCTATGGCTTTGTGTCAGATCCGAATGAAAATAACAACTGAAATTCCATTTATAAAAGCGTACGGAATTAAATAAAGCCTTCACTACTATATTTTTATATACAAATATTTAAATTTTGTTATTTTTTTTAAATATTTATTGATCGTACGTATTGTATAACTGCTTCTTAGAAAGTAATAGAGTGTTCGATTTGATAGAAAAACCAATGAATGGCAACTCGGAGCTTGAGAGTACAGAACCTAAGATAGCTGTCCCATTTATAATGTAAAAGAGGATTATAGTTATCAATTACAACATTAAGAATAATTATTTGCTAACCGCGATAAAACACTAACGATTATCGCGATATATGTTGCTTAATAATTGATTTTATTTTCCATTGCCTTATCTGTATTCTATACTAATATAATTAAAAAGTGTATAGCTTTGTCACTGAAGTACTCCCAGTAGCTCATAGACGGTCGTAAAACATAGAGATGGCTTTATTAATAAACAATTTTAGTTCTCACTCAATAGAGCATGTTCTATAACTACGAGTACACTATATGACTTTTATATATATATATATATGGTACACTACTTATAAGAAAAACACAATTTAAAAAAAATTTTGTATATCTGTCTGTTTGTCTTTTTGTTCCGACTAATCCCGCTGAACCAATTTCGACGGGACTTTCACTGGCAGATAACTAATGTTATAAGGAGTAACATAAGCTACTTTTATTTTATAAAAAGAATGAGAGGTCCGCGCAAAAAAATTGAAACCTATGAAATTGTGAACAAAACTAGTGGTAACTAAACTTGAAATTACTAATTTCTAACATAAGCTCAAAATTTAAAAACTAAATGTACTTAATTTTACAGAATTACAAGCTCTTGAAATCTTGAGTTCTTACATTAATATTAACATAAATTATGTAGTTTAATAAGGCCGTGACAAAGTTACCAACTCGGGATGCAGTTCCTGAGAGGAGCCGAGAAATTCAACAGATGCTTTTTTAAAATGTTATGTTACTTATTTATATTCATTATACAATATTTAAATAGCTGTTATGCAAAAAATCGGGCGATCTGGTCTCAGTCGAACGTATTATTAATGAAAGCTTAGGATAAGCTTTATTTCTTGTTTTATAAGATTTTTTGCAAATGAATATATTATCAATGTGTAAATATTATTATATTCATATAATATGTACCTATATTAAGAGAGAAACCGCAAATATCTAGTAATCAATATTCCTTAGTTGAGATACTGAGGCCCTTCGGTACCTATAATAACCTAGGTAAATGTAAGTGGATCGCACTGCTATTTTTTGAATAATGAAAAAGTGAATTTAACAATGAAAATAAACAAAACATATAAACCGGGTAATATTTTAGTCAGTTAAGCAATTTTCCGTACAGTTATGGCGTATCAGAATTGAAATATACAATTTTTCCTGTAATTTCCAAACTAAGATTACTGCCAAGAATAACAGTGGAACAGTAAAGTTAACTAACTGGACACAGACTAAAATATTATTTCTTTTATCTTTATAATGGCCAATAATGACAATTCAAAACAATGTTTATTTCCTTACATTTAGCATCTTCATGTCCATTCGAGTTTGAAAATTAATCATTGTATCATTAGCAAAGAGAGATAATATCATATATGTAAGTTCCTGATATAGTGGTAAATCGTTTATCAACAATAGAAAGACCCGTTAAATAGAACCTCGTAGAACACCTATCGTAAAGGAAATCTAGAAGATTATCATATTATTATATTATATTAAGCAAGAAGATGAAGCAAGAAGAAGATAAGAAGTTCAAGAGCAGCCCTGGTGTAAGGTGTACTGTACCGTTGTAATTTTTTAAAGAGTGCCGCAAAAATATCCTAACAGATTTTCGCTATTACGCCACGCGTCCCACGCGTCATAAATGTTACACGTAGAAACCGACCGTATTTTACCCGGGGATATAGCGTGGGCTAAATTCGAGCTAAAGCTAATCAATATTGTAGAGACCAGATGCCACAAATACAGTCTATCATCACTAATATTATAATTGCACAATTTTGTGAATAAATGATTCTATGTCTTCACACTGTAACGTCTCAATTAATTTGATGAGTATAATTTTGTCTTAGATAAACAAGAATATTTGACATCTATACCTAAAAATTCTAACTAAGCTGAATCTGTACATAAAATATTTATTGGAAAATCTTATTGAAATAGACATAATTATCGGTACGGAGGCCAAATCTATATGATGATGGTGACAGAAATATAGAGTGCACTTGTGTCTGCACGTACTCTTGTGCAATATCTCCCGCGCAGTTGGCTAGTCTCAATGAGATTGGCCGTCGTGGCCGGGATCGGTCAGGAGGACATTATTATTATTATTATTATTATTATTTGTATCTCTTTGGAATTCACGGGCTCGAAGGAGCCCGGTCCTTTGGAAGGCTTGCGTGGGGACACAGGTCCAACACGTAGAGGCCCTTTAAGAGATTCAAGCTTGTTTAATGTGACGCATCAGCCGGGATCCATCTCTGAGTAACCCATAGGGAATTGCCCATAGATGGCCTCCGGATAATGCGTAGGGACTATGGAAAATATGGAAAACTATATAGGGTTATGGAATGGAGTTTGGATGGACTAAAAATGGGCTATTGGATGAGACTACCGGACGTCCGCCTGCTCAACAGTCTCACATTGAATATTTGGCGGACGGTGACTCGCCTCCCACTAGATGGGCCCCCACAAAGCGGCATAGTGCCTCGGGCGCAACATCAGCGTGGTCGGCTAAGGGTGTTGAGAGGTGTGCACCGGTTTCACCATCGCGAGAGTGCTCGTGAGCGGGTTTCCCCGTTATTACGCAGATTGAGCACTTCCACCCTTTCGAGCACTTGGCTCTTGCGCTCCACTCTGGACGGCCAATGAAGGCAAGCCAGAGGCGGGGGACAGATGTTGTTTCCCCCGGGAGGTCTCAGGTCCGTGGTGTCGCCACTCACCAACAGCTCGCCACAAGCTGCCCTGCGGGCTTATTATTATTATTATTATCTCTTTGTAATTCACGGGCTCGAAGGAGCCCGGTCCTTTGGAAGGCTTGCGTGGAGACACAGGTCCAACACGTAGAGGCCCTTTAAGAGATTCAAGCTTGTTTAATGTGACGCATCAGCCGGGATCCATCTCTGAGTAACCCATAGGGAATTGCCCATAGATGGCCTCCGGATAATGCGTAGGGACTATGGAAAATATGGAAAACTATATAGGGTTATGGAATGGAGTTTGGATGGACTAAAAATGGGCTATTGGATGAGACTACCGGACGTCCGCCTGCTCAACAGTCTCACATTGAATATTTGGCGGACGGTGACTCGCCTCCCACTAGATGGGCCCCCACAAAGCGGCATAGTGCCTTGGGCGCAACATCAGCGTGGTCTTATTATTATTATTATTATTATTATTATTAGGTATATAGGTACCTATTGTATAGATATAATAAACAGTTTTATTTAAAACTACTACTTACGTTTTAACGTTTAGTATAGGTTTCTCAGCGAATAGCGATGTGATATTTCCCCGCAGTAAAAAGTATCCTATATGTTGACCCGGATAACCAGCTATCACCATACCGAATTTCATCAAAATCCCTCCAGTGGTTTTTCTGTGATGCGATCACATACAGACAGGCAGGCAGACAAAAATTCTAAAAATTATAGATTTCGACCTCTATATCGATAATAATGTATATTTCAATAAGGTTTTCCAAAAAATATTTAATGTACGGATTCGGCTTATATACAATTTTATTATACATATAGTTACCTACTGATTTAGAAAGCCAAAAAGTTTGCTTTATTGATAATTCGAACACGGGCGAGGTCGCGGGCAATTTAGTAGTAGGTAATTATAATAAAGTCATAGAAAGGTCATACCTGTACATTATATTTTTTGGAATTAAAACTACGTATTTTAAAATCACATGGCGACATCTATTGTCGAATATCTAAATAACACAAATAAATATTCATTAAAATAACTATTTTAATGAATAAAATAGTGCTATTGATAATTTGATTTTCAAGATAAGCAATTTTTATAGTTAATAGTTTTAACCATATTTAATAAGTTACCTTGCTAAAATGTTTATACTCGTAGTATCATCGTGGTTTTGTTCTAACCAGTTTTTGTATTATTTTTCAGAAATGAGATATTTTCCGCGGTAAAAACAGACAGACACAAAAAATTTAAAAACTATAGATATCGATAATAATGTCTATTTCAATCCACTTTTGCAAAAAATATTTTACGTACAGATTCTTCTTAGTAACAATTTTATTATATGAATAGATGTTATCAGGATTGATTTTTTAGATTTATGATTTGATTATTATAATTAGTACACTGATCTTCCTAATTTGTGGCGTTACCAGTCGTCTCATTTCGCCTTGCCTATGTAATTAGTAATTACATATTGGTAGTGTTTAGAAAAAAAAACCACAAAATATCAAAATAATATTATATTAAGTAACCTATTTAAAATATATTTTTTTAATACTATATGAATAATCTGTATATTAAAGAAAATAATATTGATATTTCGATTGAATTGCATGTTAATATTGTTAATTAAAGCGTCATTTTAACACGTTGAGTGAGCCCTTAAAATTTTGTAAATGCATTTCCCAACATTAAAAAGAAGATTAAGATACTTTGTATATATTACGTTCGCTTCCATTTTAATAAAAATAAAATAGAAAAATAAATATTTTTTTGATGTAATGCTGATACTGTTGTAATAAGCTAATTTTATATCGTTATTTGAATACCGGATAAAGTTTATCTAAGTTGCGACATGTAACATATTTTTTTTATCTAAATCTATACTTAACTTATATAAAGCAATAGATTGTATTTGTTCGTTTGTACGCGTCGATCTCCGTAACTAGCGGTCCTGTTTGAATAATTCTTTTTATATTTATCTCCTTTTTATTAAGGAAGGTTAAAACCACACTAAGATCCTTAGAAAGAAATAATAATGACTGTAATTATTATTGTTATAGTCTATACAGCAACGTGCTAGCTATAAAATAATTAGTTTTTGCTTTTTGGATAACAGCGACATCTATTGATGTGTTATTCACTTCATGATATCGCGATGACGTCATTTTGTCATCTAACGTTATTGATCGCAGCAAACCCGTGTGTACCATTTAGGTGCGGAATTACCTCGTACACAGATCATATAATACTATAATAGCCTTGTAAAATAGCAGGTGTTATGTTAATACACCAACAGATGGCGCTGTGATTCAGAAATCTGAATAATATATTATAAATAGATATGACTTGAAATCTTAGATGAAGGCTTTTTCCAATATATTAGTAGCACAGATCACATAATACTAAACTAGTACACATGCCGCATCCCATGCAAAGAAATTAGACAACGCCAGGGTCGGACTGGCCATACAATCGATTTGGCATTTGCCAGCCGGGCCCCAGCCTGCGCGGGCCCCCCATGTGCAAGCGATAAAGCCCGCAAGCCAGGTGATAGGTAGAATACGGGGCCCAGCTCTTGCGACCTACATGTAAACTAGATCAGATAGTTCGTTCATACATAATTGTATGAACGAATGAATAGAAATGAAATAGAAAAATTCGAAAATGGTTTAACCTGAACAGACTATTCCTGTTCCCTGAAACTAGCTTTGAAAATTTCGGAACGGCGATATCTTTTAATCGAATCAACTTATTTAGACGTAGGTATATCATTATAGTCCGATTGGAATCCGGTTTCTGAACAAAAAACTAAAACCTGAAGTTTTATGTTTTTAAAACGTTAGTGGGTAGGTATATAAGGACCAAAAATCTGTAAAATGCCCCCGATGTCCCAGGTACCCTCGAGAAATGGAGAGATGAAAAACGTTGAAATAAAATTTTATTTTAATTTTCGGATTAATGTGACGTAAATTGACCAAATTTTTATAAACTGACTAGCGACTCACTCTCGCTTCGCTCGGGTTCGTCCCTAGGTACGTTTAACTGCTGAACTGAGCTGAACGTTGATAAGTCAGTAAGTGACTCGCTAGTAGTGAATAAAAATAGTAATTGCGAATGTACTTTAGGAGATAGACATATACTGTTGAGAACTTTTCTGTAGAACTTTTTAAGACCTACAATTTTCTAGTACATTGTTTTGATGTATCTCTTAAGGTTCAGCCAGCGTTAGCCATATAAATTTGTAAGGACGATTCGATATAACCAGTCATTGCGTTTTCCCGCGGGAACGAAAAATGTGCCTGTAGTAATAGGTATCTTAAATGTTGACCCGAGTGATCAGCTATCACTATACAAAATTTAGTCAAAATCGGTTCAGTACTTTTTGCATGAAACGCGTACAGACAAAAAGACAAACAGACAAAAAATTTAATAACTATTGTTTTGGGGTCTATATTGTATACATACTCGTAATACGTTACAGTCTTTGTTTTTAAAAAATATTTCATGTACAGATTTCGCTAAGTTACTGCTTTATTATTATATTTTGCGGAAAAAAAACTAATAAAATGGTGTACGTAAGTTTTTAATTTGACGCTATTATTTATACAATGTCGCTGTAAACATTCCAATTTTGTATTTGACTTGTAGATACTCGTATATACCGTTTCTTTTGTATTTTTTCCATTAAAATCTATTTTTGTTATTTTTTCGAGTTTATCGATATTTTTATTAATATTTGATTGATTTTAGAGTTAAATTTAAATTTTAAATATTTAACAATAAAAAAGTATGGCATAATTGACAATATATACTGATAAATATCCTAAATAATTGATTAAGGTGAGGCTTTAGCTTTATTGATTAGTTTTTATATTTTTCAAGTTTTTCCGCATAAATCTGCATTTTTTTGATATACTACTATAAAAAATGAAAGGATCGAAAAAAATCCTAAATTTTTTAAAGATTTTTGAATGGCTGTATCTCAGCGGAAAATAACAGTATCGAGATGAAAAAAAAGTATTTTAAGTATTGCTCCAAGTTTCTAGTTTTAAGGTATTTAGATATATTTTTTCAATGTACGGTTATTGCATAATCATAAAAAAAATCGTAAAAAATTTTTTGGAAACTTTGGTTTTTTTTATTACCCGGACTTATTTTTTTTTTAAGTTAAACCAATACATGAATTGTATAACATGATTATTCAGCTTTAATTTGATCTATTCGTCATCTCTTCACGTTGATTTTTTTCCGAGATAGTCGACTTTCAATGAAAAAGGATCCTTTTCTCTTTAATCATCAATATCTTAGCATTTGATGGATGCACAGTAGATTAAAGAGTAGTTTTAAAATTTTCATTTTTGACATTTTTTAATGATTTTTAACAAAACTGTGACTACCTACATTTTATAAATATCAACTTGTCTTTTTATGTTATATTTTTGAATAATTAATAAGCAAGATTAGACTATGCATGATGAATTCCATTTCTTTCTGTTATTACCTTAAAATCTAAATTTTCAGAAAAAAAAAACAATTAACTCCAAAATCGATCAAAAATTAATAAAATATCAATGATTTCGAAAATAATAATTACATAAATAGATTCTACGGGAAAAAATACAAAAGAGGTAGTATACTTCACGTGATTCCCACTTTTTTTATTTTCCCGCAATATGCATTGCTATGATCAGCTTATAAAAATTTGGTAATACCTATAGTTTACAAAGTAAAAATTTGTCGATCGATTTCTAATTTTTTTTATTTTTAAAGGTGTTTTTACAGGGTGACCAGACAATGTTTTTATTTCTTCGAAAAGTAAAGTTCAAGACAAAAAATTAACCCTATCTTAAAATCGAACGTTTTTTTTTAAAGTTAAGTCCCGTGACCATAAAACATTAATTTCTCGCAAACATTAAAATTACATTCCCCTAGTAACTAGTGTCGTGAAAATCAGAAGATTATTGCAGTAATTAAAAATAAAAATAAAAAAAAATATTAAAAACCGGGTTTTTTGCAAATATCTCAAAAACTTTGAGGTTATTGTAAAAAGTGTAATTTATAAAAGTTGTAGATTTTAACTAGACTTACAACTTTTGTAGAGAACATTTTTCGATGGGACGTCACAGTAAGGCCACGTTTACACGGCGACCATTCGATTCGATTTTTTCACGTATACGGTTTTACCGTATACGATGCAATCGTTCACACGGCAACCATTCGATTCGATTTTTTCATGTATACGGTAAAAACGTACGATTCTCGGATGGGCGAGTCGTGTGAACGAGACAACATGAACATAAGCGCCACTGCGTGTCATATTCGATAAAATCGTTTCGAGACGCGGCGTTCCGGTGACAACTTCGCATGGTATACGGTAAAATATATTTCTCGAACACGGGATTTTCCCGTATGAACGCCGTGTAAACAATTTTTAAGTTTTCATATATATTCTGTTGTCACTACTCTATTCGATAAAATCTCGTATACGGTATACGGGAAAATAATCGCCGTGTGAACGTGGCCTAAGCCGGATATTGAAAAAAACTATTTTTCAACGCTTTTCATCCCTCCATTTCTCGAGGGTAGCTGGACATCGGGGGCATTTTACGGATTTTTGTACCTTACATACCTGCTAACGCTTTCAAAATATAAAACTTTAGGTTTTAATTTTTTATTCTCTTAAAAATAAATGGATTCCGATTGGTCTATTTTAACATTTGACATTGTTTCAGAGGTAAAATGAAATTTAATTTTTAGATGTCCTTAAAAACTCTATCGATTCGGTACATATTTTTAAATAATGCGAAAGTTGAAGATTTCAATTTTCATAGCTAGAAGTTAAAAACTAATTATGATTAAATCTATTATCTAGTCTCGGGCCCCGAGCTTGTGGAGCCACCCGGGCCTTTCCGGCCCAGTCCGACCCTGGACAACGCTAATTCGGGCTAATTTTTACTCGAATAGATAATAGATTAATCCGCAAGTAGTTGAACTGTTTTATTTCATAGATATGTGAAAATTAACCTATGGTAAATGTCATACCATACGGTAACCATATCACAGTTACCGTATAGTACGATAACCGTATCACGGTTGCCGTATAGTAACCCTGTTGAAAAACTGCAATAGGATCCCATCAACAGCGACAAAAGCCACATAGAAACCAATAAATATTTATTAGTTTCTATGTGGCTGGTAATGTGGTGGTTTGTCGCTTTTGATGGGATACTATTGGAATTTTTAACAGGGAAGATAACCGTATCACGGTTGCCATATAGTAAGATACCTGAACAACAACTCCTAAAAAGTAATAGCACCATCTGTGAACGTGCACTACAAACTCTTCTATCTAAATGCAGATTTTTCAATAATGAATAAAATTACGCAAATTAGATTTACGAGCACATTATTTCATTATCATTTACTTAGAATATTTTCGTTAATCAATAAATTACGTTTTTAGGATCTACTTTTTAGCTTTCGTTAAATTTACACAAGCTTTAATAACAAATCTAACATATACTGCCATCTATCGACATTTATTCGAATTAACTTTTCTTTATTTGCAATGAGGTATGTTATACCCTGTACAAGTTAGCTTGATCTTTTTGACAGATGTAAATTGTTCTGATCGACATAACTTTGCAATGACAACATATTATTTTCTTAATTTAATGATTTTAAAAATTGTCTAAATATTAAAAAAATAAATATAACTCAAAAGTCTTTTAAGACTTTTTATTGCTTCCAAGTAAAATTTAAATAGGATCACTGAAAATAATAGACGCTTGTACAATGTTACATCGGTCGGTACATACGGATGGGACACGAATAACAGGCAGTAACTGTTACAAATATCGATTACAAAAAATCATTATTAAAGATCATTAATAAGTTACTGTTACGAACGGGGGTCCTTTTGGTTGGGGTCTCTTTAGCTATTGGTTGGGGTTTCTTTAGCTGGTATAACTCTTTTTAGAAAAATAAGGACCCACTTTTCGATCCGTGTTTCTATGGGAAAGTTGTTTACTTTCATGGTCTGAACCACCTATTTAAATTTGGCGGTAGGTCCAAAAATAACCCTGTAATATTAAATACGTACTTATTATGAATAATGACCCACCGTCGCTTATCTACCCAATGTTTTATAAGTCTAGTGCAATAAAGAATTTCACACATAATACACCCACATCATCTCGTCATAGTTACAAAATATAATATTTTAAAATGTTATTTTTTGGACTACTAGATATTTTCTGTTTCCCATCACTAGCCCGTCTGTCAAAAAGATCAAGCTAACTTGTACAGAGTATAATTACGAGTATCCTGAAAAGTATTGGAAATTTAAATAATAAAAGATGAGTGACACTTAAAACATTTATTGAAGGTACTACGGAGCTACAATGGTTGATAATTGACTGAAACATCAAATTTAGTTTCCATCCTTATACCAAATAATAAAACTAAGCAAATTCATATAAAAATAAAGTAGTATTTATTCTTAATCCCAAAAGCACAAAGTATACAATTTTTTGTGTACACAAAATCTGAAAACTATAACCTAATTACAAAACCATGGAAATTTTTAATTTTTAAAGTCCAATAAAATCTAAAAACATAGTCTTATTAATGTATTATTATAATAAAATTTGGAACTTACTCCACTTTGCTTACAGATTTTGCATACAATAATGTAGATTTGATAACTATTTCGTTGGTACTTTGTATTACACTCAGTGACGCCAATATGTGACCAAACATGTTAAATTATCAAGAAATTATCATTATCAAGATGTTTTTTTCTATTATTTTGTAAATTTTAATGATTTTAAAAAACGGAGCTAAAGTTTTAAACCAAAACCCTATGAAAATGTTGTATTTGGAAGCTGTATTTTTTTGAGATATTGATGAGAGGTATAGAGAGGGAGACTTCTGTGCATTTCTTTAAGAAAAGTACATGTAATATAGTCTGAATTTAAAACAGTAAAATTTTATCAAAATCGGTCAAGCAAACCTTTTAAAGAACGATTTCAGCTAACAAAACAAAACGTTATTTAAGAGTATAGACGAGGTATTAATATTTACATAATATCAATACATTATAATAATTCGGTATTTGACTTTGAATTATAACAAAGATGTAACATTAATTCACGTCACTGAGATAAATTAACTGTTAAAATATACAAAGACAACCAACACGCTTAAATATAGACTTACATACAATTTAATTTTTTTAATTATTATTAATCTGATGAAATCAAAACGAAAATTTCAAACAAGCAACATATTAACAACACTTTCCCATACATGCTTGAAGAGCTTGTGGTTAAGTTATGCTTTAGCAGTCTACTGTGTGTAAGCTATTAAAAGAATTCAATATTATTATCTTCTTCTATATAAATACTGGTAAAAATGAATGTTTGTCTGTTTGCCCTCTATATCTTCCCAAACAATTGATCCGATTGTGATGAAACTCTGCTGGATTATTCTACATACACCTATGAAGGTTTCTGGCACAAAAAAAAAATATTTTTCTTTGGACGTTTGTACTTTATGCGTTTTTAAATAATTCAAGCTTAGGGACGCACCCGAGCGAAGTGAGGCTAGGTCGCTAGTTAAATTAAAGAAACTATCAATACCCTTATTTATATGGACAGTGTAAGCAAAAATATTTTATATTCAGTTTATTAAAAATTTGAATTATTACTCATTAGCATTATCATTCACTGAAAAAAACACAACATTAAAAACCTTTATTTTTCGTACTAAAATAAAAGGTGCTTATTTTTTAAGATCTGAACTGGATGCAAATTCGAGTAAGCTCAAGTTAGTGGCATAGAAAAAAAGATTAGATTTCTTCTATCCCTTAGAATTGAAATATCACTTGACATTATTAAATACCCATTGACGGTTTGACACTTGAGAGGAATAATTGTAGTGAATGGTCTATATTTAAGCAAGTAGGTTACAAATGAGTATGAAGTGAGACTAAACGCGCACTGTAGACTTTTGATCAATTAACGATCTTATCAAGCAAGTAGCGACTCAACCTCGCTTCGCTCAAGTTGTCCGTAGGTTCGTTTTAACGGTTAGTATGGAATAGATATACTATCTATGTATACATAGGTCATAGGTATGTTTAATATACCTTAGTTGAGAAATGATTGATTTCCCATACAAACTTTCACTTTATTTCTTTTAGATTTTTTTAATAACTGATCATTTTGAACTAAATTTCTACATTGCGCGTATAGTCCAAGAGCCGACTGAGATCACATCGATAGTAAAAACTATAACTAACAATTAATTTACCGTTTATTATTTATCTTCTAACACAAACCATTCAATGTACGCATTTAACATGTACACAGACAAGCGGCAACCGTAGATATCTTTGTTTCACTTACTTTTGAGCAAAGTTTTGAGCAATTTGTTTATTTACCGTATTATGTGTAAAATTCTATTAGAGTAGAAAAAAATCATTGAGTGAACATTTTGGTGAGATTTAAACAGTAACTGATTACCACTAACGGTTACCGCTTCGCTTAAAATGCTTCGCTTAAATTTGTGTGTAAAATGAAAAAAAAAAAACGGAGAAAAAAATCTTAAACAATTACAAAATATTCAACTAAGTCGTTTAACTTAAAAAGAAAAAATTAAAATTAACTTAATAAACTTTAACTACTTATTTAAAGAAAAAAAATCAAATGAAAATTGATTAGATGTATCTTAAAAATCGATATCGACATACGACACAGGATAGGAAAATGGACATAGAGAGTGGACTGAGTTTCTTTGTCAGCCGTCAGCTAAAAATGGCGGAAAAGCGGCAGAGACAAAACGATTGTGCGTTCTGTATTAATTGAAATACGATTATGAAGATAGATATTTATAGCCATTTTACATTCTATTATATTATAATTTTTGAAAAAATGCAATAAAGGACAGGTATTGGGTGCACGTTCGCTTTTTCTCTTTGTAGAGAGCGGTCCATTTCATAAGTGTATTGCTCAGTCCATTCTCTACGTCTGTGGGTAGGACAAAAATGGTCACAACAGTCATATTATACGAATATCGATTATAACATTGATTACTACACCGAATAATTATTCAATCGAGTGAAATGACATTCAGAGTACAATAAAGCATATCGATGTGAATAAATATAATTGAATAATTACAACATTGATATCAACACTAAATAACATTTTAATCTAGACTCCATTCATAGGGAAAACGTGTAACATTCAATGGGTTGGGATGAATAATAGTTATATAATCGAGTCGACATTTAAGTTTAAAATTGGAAATCTGTCATTCATTCTTTCATACAGATTGAACATCGATAACAAACATTGATAACGACATCGAGCAAGTTTTTTTATTATCCATTTAAAGTGACATTTAGTAGAGAATTAAGTGACATTCATTGGTATATATTATATATAATTAACAATATCGTACATCTCTTGATGAGTGAAGTGTTATTTAGCGATAAATCGTGATCATAAAAACATTGATATCAATTGATTTTCTTTTATAATACCAGCTAAATACTTTAAAATTTAAAAGTTCCTTAGATTCCTTTGTCCTCGAAGGAAAATATCAAAATATGTACATATCAAGAGTTGCACAACGCACATATACAAGTTAATATATTTTACACGTGTATTAGATATATAACCCTAGTCTACGGGACAAACTATCGGTCTTACACCGATAGTCGTTTTATCATTTAGATCAACTTGCCAATTTTCTTATGTTAAATCAACAGTCAAGCGCGAGCTGTGACAATGTAATATCAACATCGAGTGTAATTCTAGTCCAGTGACTTATTCACTAATAGTGTTAATTACAATATCGATATCTTTGGAATAAAAATAACTAAAATGTGAAAGAAATTAATAAGTATCAGATATAGACAATATCTGTAAGAAAGCAATCTATATTAACTAACCTTTAAATTACTCTACAACTAGAACTTTAACTTTGACACCTAGACATTATTAATAAAGTACATTTTTTATTATTACCACAACAGTAGAGTTGGATTCTATATTTACAGTGCCCAATGAATTCGTATTAGGGGTGTCAGAGTCACCTATCATTTATATTTATGTATAACATTTGAAATCCTAATCATTGATTAAAAACATTTATACACGGAAAAATGTAGACACACTTAGAAAATCTAACAGAGCAGACTTTCTTCTAAACATTGTCGCTTATAGTTATTATGAAATCTACATTTGGATAAAACTACAAGTTACGTAACAACAGAATTGTTATTATTGTTTTGTATTTTAATGATAATTATTATTATAATCTATTTAAAAAGTCGTATTTATTAAATTGGCAACCCTAACTGATAAATAATGAAAAAATGTTAAAACGGCTAGGAGGTAAAAAGCCACACGGTCATAACTACCAAGATTTTACTTTAACTGTACAATACAAAAATGTGACGCGAAAAACATTTATTTATTATATATTTATTAGTATAGTATTTACAGGTAATCCTATACAATAATCATTCTCAACATGTATAGAAAACAATCAGTGGGCACTGTTGTATGTAGTCTACATACATACATATTACGTATCGTTTTTATGTATATTTGATTTAACCATTTAACATTTCGCTACAGTTCGTATAAAAAAGTATTCTGATGTATAGAAAATCGTCACATATTTACATTATTTACAAAAAAAAAGTGTGAGAAAAGATTCGAGTATTTCATTTCTATAACAAAATGTAAGAAATGGAACACTCAAAATCTAGTTAATGGGATGCTATGTACATATATATGTACAGAAATGTTTTATTTGTAGTATATTATGAGGAACGATAGGTTGATGGAAGTTCACGTCACAACAGCTGTAGTTAACGAGTATATTCTATTCGATAATTCTTAAGGTTTTTACCTACATTATTAGAAGCACTGGAGTATAATATCCAGTTTAATAATCTATAGTTACAATGGCTCCATGTTAGTCTATGGACTGTGTGATGTTCACTAATAATGATGATACGCTGTGATGAAATTATTATATCGTCTTTATGTTTAAGCAGTCATTTTAAATATACACTAGACAATGGCGTACCACAAACCCATTGGTTGGGCTAGTGACAGTTCGCCGTCACTTATTTTATATGTAAATCTACAGTTGTTTATGAGTATGATAGGTAGGTGTCCGTTATCATCAGGGTGATAATTCTAGGGATAATAATTGTGATGTGGTTTAGAAACTACTAATACGTAAAACGCACTAATACGTTTGTTCTTTGACAGTTCTTTCGACTTATGTAGCCGTGGCAGACTACGGAACATCGTGTAGCCGTGACAGGTTACGAAACGTAGCCGTGGTAGGTCACGATATATAAAACTTTATAACATTGCAAGACAACGAAACATAGACGAGGCTACGAAACGGAGCCGTGCTACGCTACAAAACATTGTAGCCGATACGAAACGTAACCGTGGCAGACTACAGAACATTGTGTAGCCGTGGAGCACTAAGGAACATAGCCGTGCCAGAACAGAACGGCTACGATTTAAAAGTCGCAGTTGAGTATGGCGTCGATGGAGAAGTCCCACCGCGGCCGCCGCCCGAGCATGAGGAGGGCGCGCAAGGAACGCACTGCCGACTCGTCCAAGCGCCCATCCTGCTCATTTCAGCTGGGCTTCTGTTGCACTTCACGCATTATCAGCTAGAGCAATACAAAAAACAATTAAAGAGTGCGTGTATGAATGTGTACACGCGCAAGAAGTAAAACTTCTGTAGGTTATCGGTATTCTTTTTGAAATTCAATTTATGTTTTAAATAATTAGGATAGGTGAGATACTTAAGATAACACATATTATGCATACTACAATAATATATTTATAGAACATCATTTAAGGAAAGAATATAATATTATATATCATTTGTCAGAAAATAACAACGGTTACCATGGCAACAAACGTACGTACATTTTTTCGTAACGCATTCACCAGCTTACCCTCCAATCCAAGCGTGCCTAAAGAAGTTTTACTTTAAAAATCACGCCAATCTGTCACTGTTTCGATGTGAAAGAAGAACAAACAAACATACACACTTTCTCATTTATAATATTAGTATGGATAGTATTGTGATTAATATTCCATACCTGATGTGGTCGATCAGATGTGATGGTCTCATTGGGCCGCACGGGCCCGGGTGGTCCCCGCACCGGCGCACCGTTCTCTCGCGGACAACGAGACGACTCCCCGGGACCTGCTACCACTGGAATCATATTTGTATTGTATCAAAACATAAAAATATTTTATTTGCATAAAGAGATTATAGTGTCGATAAAGTATATGCTTGAGGTCCACTTTTTATTAAATATTTTTTGCCTGTATTAGGAGACCCCGCCCTTCTATAACAAAACGTATAGATATTTATTTTTCCTTAATCTAATTACACAAGGTAACTAATACGTTAAACTTAAATAAGTAAGTAAATAGAGATGCAAAACAGTAGGGTACATTATAACAGTCTTATAAAATGCAGTAATTAGAATTTGGGTATCAAATTGGGATATAGGTACATTGTTATATGTTGGATGGATATATACACTATAATCATCTGGGTCCAAACCTACAAGCTTTCGCTATTCACATGTAAGTTATTTGTTTTCTGTTGGATTCTTTGTATTGAATTTAGATAAGAACGATGAAGTGACGATGAAGAAGTTCTACAGATTCTACAGATTATGCATATTTACGCCTAAAGGTAAATGATTTGAATAAAACTACAATGATATAACGAGAAGGGAGAAAAATTGAAGTATTGATATATAAACGCATAATTTGTAACAAAATCATATTGATAATAGAATAATACAAATTGAAAAACCAAATAATAAAAGAAACGTACGAGTAAAAATTATACGTTATTATTATAATCTATTCATGCCAGCTATTACTGCCCCCCTCCCCGTCCACTCCCCTCCAGCCTTTATCTCCCCCATTTTCTCTGATGGTAAAGGCAAATAGTCCCAATAGCAGTTGTGTCCTACGCCTACGTTACCTGATGAGATCATAAGCAGGCTAATCACCTTTTTACCAATTATTCTTAAAGAGCTCAAATCTAAATACTGTTGAAATATACAATAAATCCTTAGTAAATTTTGTTCACTAATAATTTTACATGGTCAAGACGTTAGTGTTTTTAATTCGAGCTTTCAATTTTTTTTTCAATCGATCAAAAAAGTACTAAATATGCTATTCCAATTCAAACGTTCTCTTAAAACTGTTTATGTTTAGGTAATTATTCCAGTTGAAATAAATATACAACAATGTAAATTGAACCTTAAACGCAATGCTTAAAGTTGTTCTCGCGAAAAAATAAATTAATTAAAAGGATGTGTTCAAATGAGCGCTTATTCAGTGAGGACATTTTTTGTCGCGGATTGTGTATAATAGTACTTTTTTGATCGATGGCTTATATTTTAAATATTTTTCATTGTATGGATATTATATGAAAGTGTCTTTTGTTTGATGTAATTTGCGAATACAAATATAATAGTTACTAGTGTTTGCACTCGGTTTCTCGGTTAATTCATGGTTATCTTAATATTGAATTTCACTGTAATTTGTAGAGCGTAAAGATTTAACAAACATGCATACACACAAAATTTAGAAAAAAAAAGCATTGTTAAACTTTCATCAAAAACTTCGTTTTCATATTATAAATTTTACTATATACTCTAATATATGCAACATTACATTTTCAATATATCAGTCAAGGCAAACATAATATTGACTTTGCTATAAGCAGGCATGGAAACAATCAAGACACCCATTAACCACGATGTCGACACCACCAACCTGCAGACATCAGCTCACAACCACCTGTAAGTACGACCATTGCCAAAAAAATAAACTTCCACACAAATAAAACTCACCAGCCATCAACGGCATGATCGATACGACTATTACAAAAAAAAAAAAAAAAATTAACCAGGAGCAAAACTTACCAGCGTAAACAGTAAAGACCACAAAACACACCAACCACCGTCGGCGTAAACAGCACGAGCATTGTCATACAAAACCCAGCCGTCAAAAAAAAACGCTCCCCCGCTCCAACAAAACTCACCGGCCGTCAGCGGTATCGCCAGTCGCGCGTTGACCGCGAGCAGGTGGTCACGCCGCTGCAGCAGGTTGCCGACGTGCTCCTCGAGGCGCACGTTCTCCGTACGCAGCTGGTGCAGGCACGACAGCAGCGACGCTACTGTACAGACACGACATGCGTACATCCGTAGTGGTGGGCGCACACGCACACGTGGAGCATGGTCCGAACTTTTATTTTTTTTAATATGTGGCTTATGCTTTGTTATATATCATTTAAATTTTTATTTAATAATGCAATTATAAATAGCACAATATAATATTCATTTTAGTATTTCAATTGTTACATGATCTTTATATAATTCCAACAAATGCCACAATATAAGAAACGATACTCCACATCTCCCACCGGATGTAACACATAGATAAATTAAAATTAATTATGCAAAGTAATAATACCTTAAATTAAAATATAATCATAGATCATTCAACAGTTAGGAACAGAAAGCACATGCCAGAGATTGCGTTTACACAACACCCAGTAAGGAAGACAAACACTTTTTCATAATAAATCATATAAACTTTTGCCTTATTAACAACGTAAAAAAATAACCAGAAAACTATTTTTTAGAAACGCAGATTTTTTGTTCCAAAGTGAAATTTACCGCTATTTCCGGCGTAACACTAGTCGTAAGTACGATATCCATACGAAATTATTACATTAATCAAACCGAAAAAAGCATGGCGGCGAAAGTCGTAATCCGATATTACTGTCGCTGCAAGCTCAAGCTTTAAAACATATTATAATTACTGACTTTATATTTTCAATTATTACTTTTGAACAGCATTTAGACTAAATTAAAAGAACCAAAGCAGTGAGCTGTTCAACAACACTGTGATTCAAAGCATTCTAACGATCACGATATTTTGAAACTAAAAATTGAATTCATCTTTAGTATAATTTGAGATATTTATTGACTAAAAAGGTATACCGACTTCAAAACTACTTTTAATATAATTATTTCACCCTGAGGGGAATGACATGTTTTTTGAATAGAGGACCATCGAAGATATCTCGGAACATGCACCCAGAGCTCGGAAACGGTTTAAAAAAAAACAGTTAATTACGGTAATGTAATTGTTAATTCATATTTCGTTCATTCACCGGTTGACAAAAATAAACTATTTAATAAACCGATATAATAATGATAAACTGTTATTTTTAGAGAAAGGTTAGGTTTAGGTTTTGATACCGAAATAAGCCGGTTAATTCCAGAAACGTGCGTCGCACAGGTAGGTGGTAACGCTCTTTCGTTTATTTCGTGGTTTGTTGATATAGCATATATAGCATAAATTACCTAACATTTGATGTTTTGTTTGTTCGTGACCGCGCCGTGAGAAAATGGATAGAAAAAAGGCATAATCAAATATATTTCATGTTTTCATATTATGATAATGATACAAATAAATCTAAGGGATGTAGTCAGAATATTTAAATAAATAGTTTTGTATTTTTAAAAGATAATGTCATAGATTATATTTTTACCTGAATACTAATAAAAGAATGGTAATATTTTTGGGGGGAAAATATGTAAGTAAGAATGTTTATTTTTTGCATATGTGTAAATTGTCCTTGAATCACATAAGCTTTAAACGAATTAAAACTAAATGTGGATACAAAAAGTAGATAGTATCACAACACATGCGTTGATGGATCTATATAATAATTAATTAATCAATAGATTTACAATGAATTATGCAAAAATAATTTGTATATTATTTGTGGAACTAAAGAACATTTCTTGTTAGCATAAACACACCTATCGACACGTCAGTTTTTATGTATTTTTTTCTATTACCTACTAGTTTGTGAAATAAAGAATACATATAAAAGTTTAAATCTTCCAGTACAAAATGCTGATCAAAATGATAATTAGTATTTACAAGTCGAGTTTAAATAGAACCTTATAGATATTATTATAATAAAATGTACATTAAAAAAAAGTAACAAATATTAACGAGTGGAAACTCATTTTGACCAGTTAATTTTCGATCATGGAACCTAAATTTTTCAAAAACCTTTCTCCGCCTTTTAACCGATTAAAGAACATAATCGAAACCTTAATTCGGAAATCCATTCGGTTTTTGAGGTCAATTACCAAAACCGGTTTAAAAATTGAACGGGTTTCCGAGCCCTGCATGTACCAAAAAAATATTGGATTTTCCTCTTTTGAAGACGGTTTAATAACAAATAAAAGTACCTATCGCTATATCATAAAAAACAAATTTCAAATCCCTGTACATAAACATCGTCTAGTCGTTAATAAGGCATGAATAACATAAAAATAGCTCAAAAATAATATACGGCAAGCAAAAGCATTCTCGATACGAACAAACCGACATTTCGCAACGCATCCATGTATTGCCTCCACCAGCCACGTACCGACAACAGTATTTTATACATATGTAGCTATTTAGTGAGACATGCATTAAAGCTAAGGCGTCGTTAAATATAGGATTTTGCTTCATATGTTAAAAAAAGTTATTTTAACTGTGTAAAAGGATTGTAGTCTTCACTCATAATTTAATGAAAAAAAAAAAACAAAATAATAGTGATTGTTATTTTAAATAATATTAATTATCAAACAGAGATGAAAAAATATATATAAAAAATATCTGTTATATTAAAAGAACTTACTAAAAAGGAAATATTAATAATAAAAATAAATATTATTTTATAAAAAAAAAAAACAAGTTTAGCAAGAGTAAAGCATGAAGTCAATGTATGTATGTACATATGTATGAAGTCATGTATATATGAGTTTGCGTAAGGTTGTATGTATGAATATTTTCCATGGACGCTATTCGACCAACTGAGTCTGTCAGATAGATATGGAAAATGATGAATGCTTTTATTTAATTGACTAATGCGAATGTATGGGGAAGTTTGGGTCCATTTCATTTACCTGCCATAGCGGCAACATATAGCCCCGTAAAGATAAAGAATGGGATTATTAATGGTGTCACTTCTATTCAATTCTCGCTGGCCAATTATCGTGTTATATTTCACAATTATACGAGTACCCTGATTAATAAAAGAACATTGTATTTAAAAAAAATACACATGTTTTGAACAATAATTTATATAAAATCTCTAATGATCAAAAATGTTCCGAAATAGCTATATTTAGTTATAATTATTTATTAATTACAAAACTACTCAATGCTTTTAACAATAACTTTAAATTATAATATATCATTGAATTATTTAGAGCGAAATAAATATTTATCGCACTAATTCCATTCTTTGTCTATACGAGTGATGCACACAATTTTAGCACAGTACCTTTTGAACGATATAAATCCTCCCCTCCTCTTGCAAATAATACTAAAAAAAATGCAGGAAAATTTCGATGTTCATAATATACAAATATAATAAAATTCCGAGTGAAGACGTAAAAACGTCACATATAAAAAAACTTCTCAGATTTACGCCAAATACCTGAACTTTCTTGTCCTTTGATTACAATATATAAACAAAATAATAAATATATATACTGTATCCAATGTCCCTCAACCTATCCCACCGTGAGAACAATAGACAAGACTTACTATCGAAATGTTGGGCTTGCTCCATGAGGAACTGGGAGCCTTGCTCCCACTGCCTCTCTAACAGCTGGTCGAGGCTTTGGGCGCTCGAGCCTCGGGACCCGGAGCTGGTGCTCTGCAATGACAACATCCCCCGAAGGGTGACGACAATTTGTATTTTGGATATTTTTGTGTAGTTTTAGTAATATATTAATTAGGTTTTTAATGTTTTTTTTTTTGCTATTAATAAGGAATAAAAATTCTAAATCATATAAAATATATAGCAGCCTTATAGAAAAAATAGTTTATACTCGTATTTTTGAAAGTTAATTAATACAGTTCACTTAAAATACGTTCACAATAAAATATCCATACATTAAGCGATCACACATTGATTTTAAAGGAAGTGCTGTCTAATACGAGGGTTGTCAAAAAATATTGATTTCCAGGATCACGACTTCGAAGTCAAAGCACTGTAGTGCAGTTACACCCGTCAACCCTAAAGCCGACAGTCGTGAGTGCGTGAGCCGAAAGTGCGTGTTACAGTCGGGTACGTCACCCCGCCTCTCTCCCTGCTCGCTACGTCGTATAATCAGCATGACGTCATTACAAGTACCAGGCGAGCATAAGTGTTAAAGAGGTGTCTGTGCAGGTTTTTGTTCGATGAGCTTCAACATGTATAATGTACGTTGCTCGATGTCTGTGCTACCCTGGTACTCGGGACAATGTGTATGAGCCAAGGGCGGACAGCGAAAGGAACTTCGTTGCTACCGTGTGTCCTACGACACTGATCAATTTTTTTTTTTATATAACTTGTCCATAAGTGCACAACTCACCGGCGCAGCCTTGTTGACGAGCGGTGGGGGCACGAGCGCGTCGGCGGAGGGTGCGGCGGCCGCGTGCGCCGCCAACTCCGCACTCAGCTGCTCCTGCAGGCGCGCCGCCGCGCCGCTCTCCGGGTTCAGCTCGTTGCCAAGCATGTGAGGGGCAGAACTCATGCTGCTTCTGTGTAGAGTGGTGGCATTAGTTACATATGGTGGGAGAGGGGAGTCCCCGTTACAGAGAGGAATGAGTGTTTGGAACAGTAAAGTAACATACGGTCGTTGCGCCTGCAAAAACCGACAAACATTTTTTTTGCGAAAATGAGTTTATTACATAATTTAATAGTACTCAGTAAGCCACATCTTCCAAAAAAACCGATTTTGTGATATCTCTACTGGATCCAAAAATAGCAAAATGCCCTATGTATTTTTTTTACAAAAATGGATGTAAAATAACGATATGTGCTGTTAAGCACATAGAGTATATTTTAATATGCTGAAAGATACACATTTCGCGCCTTTAGCAGCACATAGCTGGTTTTTCATTAGACACAATACCATATGTTTGACGATATAAGTTTATAATTCAGTTTTGTTAATTTGAATTAATTTAGTACTAGAGTAAAGCATCCGATCAAAAACATAACATGTAAAAAAATAAGTCTCGCAACGCAATTCTTCTACCGCAAGAAGTTATGAGATCTTATGTAAAACCAAGTCGGTTAACTTATTAGTACCTATAACTTATGGAAGTATTTATCCAACAACTTTGTCATAAATTGTTACCTAATTAGTTAAATAACAATATTTTATAGTGACCAATAAGACCATATCAGTGTTAGATATGTTTTTTTTAATAAATAGAATGACTTAGCCATTTCAACTCAATTTAGCCTTAATGCTTGCCTTCGCTACGCTGAACCTAATAATAAGTACAATATACATATATTATTAAAGGAGACATCATCTGTGACTTACTGTACAATATATCTACTATTTACCTACCTATACATTTAGGTAATGACGAAAAATTATAGTATGAACTGTAAAAGTAACTTTGGAATCGCATATCTATTTATACATAGGGTTACAAAGTTATTTACGCAGTTTGTCGCATATCTAGAAAGCGGGACTGAAATTGCAGGATGTTTTAGTTTATATTTGCTTTATAGGCTAATTATTAATTGAATTCAAAATTTGAAGCTCAGGTGTCTACTAGAAGTATCTTAGAATCTTGATGATCGGTGAGTGAAATTAAAGAACCTGCAATAGTTCTAAACTGCAAGTTTAAATTTAATGTGATTTGGGAATGTACTTAGTTATATTATGTTATCTTAGTCACAAAAAATTTAGGCTTCTAGCTTTATCCACGACGAAGTTACAGGGAGGTCGAAAATGTCCTGAATGGCTGCGAGAAAAGATAGTACGGCCGTGCCTATTTTTGCTAGACTTCACGGGGGCACTACTGTGCCCTCAGATAAAGTTCGAATTATTTGAAATTTAATACGAACTGCATAATTACACAGTTTCAACACAAAGGATAATAATATAAACTTTGCATTCATTAATTAATGATGATGAATTAAATAGGTACATATTATATTTTGGCGTTGATGTTCATATAGAATTTATAAGTCGGGTAAAAAGACGAATATACAAACTATTATAGCAAATTGTTCAAGATAAATTAAAGATATTCAATGTGATTCGCGCGAAGTTTCGCGTAAAGTTGTTTAATATAACATTTATATAATACTTAAATACTTTTGGTCATATTATCGTAGGAAGCCAAGAAAGCCTGTATTATTGGACCTGTAGAGGTTAGGGATGCTAATAAAAAACATAAAAGTAAAGAAATTTTATAGGAAATAACACATAGACGTAATTGTGGTATTGCTTGCCTAAGAAAGATTGCAAAATGACACTCAAATAATGGTGTCTACAATGTAGAGATTTCTTTTTAGCCATACTTGATATAAAAAAGACGCATTTTCTAATTGGGTTGATAATCAAGAAATGAACATCCATATTCCACGACGGAGGATGACTACTTTGCAAAGCCCTTGCTTAGACCCCAAGCTGGAACTGATTTTAAACTGATTCTGAACTGATTCTGTTGAAAAATGATTACAGCTGTTATCTGAAGTCCCCAGTCACTGTCACTCTTCTTCTCTTAGAATTTACATCGATCGATCGATCGATTTACATCGATACCTTGCAATCAACTGATCAACTGTGTGTACACTAAAAAGCAAGGTGTGTACGTAACATGGTGCAATAAAAAGTTGCTGCTTTTTGCACAAAGAAAGAAGATCTCAGTGATTTTAAAATCACATAAAATTTCATTTTTTAAGCTTCGCAAAAACTAATGTGACACATGTTTCATAAAAAGAGGGAAATAAAGATGAAGTCTTATCATTATCATAGCACAAGAATAAATGGAGCTCGAAGAAAATTAGGGGAGTGACAGCGAATGAAGTTGATTTTTGTATTACGAGTATAGCTTTTATAATAGCGCAAAAAATAAGAGTTTAAAGGAAATAACTCTTATTTCCGACGAACGTAAATAATAAAAATATTAAATAATTGACAAGTGCGTCGAGTGATGTACCAGTCAAAGAGAAGTTCGAGATAGAACAATTGATTTTAGAACACAGTAGACAGTGTACACTCTCCACTTACTACTGCGAGATAGATCTCACCAGCCAGATTCTGCTCATATAATCTGTCGGAGTATATAAAGTAAGTGAAGAGTGTACACTGTCTACTGCGTTCTAAAATCAATTGTTCTATGTGAACTTTTCTCTTTGACTAGGATCAACCTTACAAGGTGACCATATTATAAAGATTGAGAAACGTAGGTATTATACGACATTCTGAATCTTGAAATTTACTTCCACAGCGGCGCCGCAGAATTAATTTACAGTATTCTATTTCTAACTTATATTTACAATCAAAAACACTTGACACAAGCAAATTCAACCACTCGCAATGTTAAAAACATTTGTGCACCATTATTATACTGCATTTTACGTAGGCCTTAATTTTAATGTCGTCGATCCTGCTCCAGATCTCCGTGCTCTGAATTGCCGTGCCACCGACCGGCGTATGAGAGGGAAAAGAATAGAGTGTGTATCTTTTATCCGATATGAAAATGATTCGTACATAAAAATATCAGAGGTGCCACCCGGGATTTGGACCCGCTTCACTCAGTCTCCCAAGCGAGCATGTTACCACTGGGCTTCTACTGCCTCCATATCATAATGTGATTTGAATGCTATTTTTCATTATTTTGTGAAAAATGAGAACTTTCACATACAATAGTCAAGTTTGAGTTTTCGTAAAATGCTAAAGTAAAAAATTAAAATAGCCTAATAAAGTACCTTGATTAAGTGATGATACAGTAGTTGCCTGAGCGATAAATTATAGTATTTGTCTTAATAAATACATAAAAAAAATAAGTTTAAGTTTTTACTTTAATAAAAAGTATTTTTTCTACTACTCTAAATAATCTATACTTAGATATAAAATTGAAGAGATATTTTTAATGCACTAAATTGTGGTAGTACCGGTCCAATTTGAAAAAAAATATGTTTGTTGTATCTAACTTCAAGCTAAGCCTTAGGGAGCGAATTAATTATATAGTATTTTAATAAAAGTCACCTTTTATCAGTTTGATAAAAACGCTATGTGTATTTTTAAACAATATTCATTTAAGCATTAGTACTGTGTAAATCCCGCTATGTGTTAGAATAATACATAGCTGTTTTTGCGGCGCAAAATAAAGAAGCTATGTGTCATTTTAAAGTTAAAAAAAATATTTTGTGAAAACACGAAATAAAATGTAGGTTTTAAGGAAGGGATATGTTGTAAGACTAGTGTAAGGAATTTTGTACATACTCTATTTTTTTCTACATAAGTTGGCAGAAGTTAAAAATAGTTTTTTGTCTCTACTGAAAAGTTGAGTATTTTCGTTTGTCGGTTTTTGCAGGCACAGCGACGATACACTTGTGTGGATGATACAATGATTCTATCATTTCAAGTCTCCGCTGTTTCTATGAAAGAGTGGAACTAGTTACACTAGTGAGGTAGAGGGCCCCGAAACCTTTATTGTAGAACTGGTAGAATGGTGGTGTCGTGACGACATATATAGAATCTTTGTGGCATTGTCGCTCGTTACCGAGCATGTGATCAGCTATGCTTGCACTGCTTTTTTGTGGAAATTACACTCTACGATTCTTAAAAAAAAAATAAAAGCATAAAGATACCGCGTTTCCGAGGTATTTGAAAGAAAACATCACCATAATATGACAACGAAGAAAATAATTAAAAATGAACTAATTAAGTTTACTACATGCATTAGTCAAATTCAAAAAGTCTTTCCTAGTTTTGATAAAACAACAAAATAATATTAATAAAGTACTCACTTAGTCTCAATCTTGGGCTTCAGTGGTCGTTCGGAGCCTGAGACAAAAAGTAAATAGATAGAATTTTTGTTTAAGTAATTTAAAATACGTATCATGTAGAAATTCATTAGTTTCATATCTTCGATTAAAAATGGAGTCTCTTGAAGAGAGATTATACACTGTTAGATCAAATAGGTTTCTCTTCTCTTATTATTAACAAGCGACCCACCCTCGCTTCGCTCGGGTTCCTCCCTAGGGTGCTTCCCAAAACAAAATTAATTAATTTGGCTTTGATTTTTTTCGTGGAACTCTATTTTTTTTCTAAAATAAAAGTAGGAAGCCAAGTTACTTCTTATTACATCAGCTATCTGCCAGTGAAAGTCCCGTCAAAATCGATCCAGCCATTTCAGAGATTAGCCGGAACAAACAGACAAAGACAGACAGACAAAAATTGTAAAAAATGCTGTTTTTGTATATGTACCGTGTATACATCCCTATGCATTTAGTAAAAAGCGGTTATTTTAATATTACAAACAGACACTCCAATTTTATTTATCTGTATAGATGAACACTGGCAATGTTTTGTTATAATATAAAATAGTATTACTATTTTAGTCTGAGCTTTTTTTAAAACATTACAACAACAATCACACAAGCTATTGGTAAAATCTGAAATCATGTAAAAATCTAATTAATCAATAGCTTTTAAGTTTTCATTGCTAGATTACAAACATTTTTAACGTTTTTTTAAGAACTATAATTTTATTTATATTGCCGATCCACCAACAAAATTACAAATAAAATTTTAATATTTAACATGTCATTGCTTTTAACATACCATTCTTTTTCTTATTAGTGTACAACTCTAAAGATAAATCTTACTCGGAGAGCTAGGCGGTGAATCCTTGATGGTTTCCTGATACATAGGCGGCGGGGTGGGTTGCGGCGGTCGTCGAACACTTGCCAAGTTCTGCACTGCTGTCTCTGTGAAATGGACAGTTATATAGTGTCTGATAGAACAGTCCTACGAATCACAGGATCGCTTTAACACTAGGTGAATCATCCGAACGGTTTAAAGGTCCGAAACATCGAATTTATGTTTTATTTGTCGTTGTTTTTGACGAAAGCTTAACCATTTATATTTAAAAATATTATTTAAATACATATATTTAATATCTATTATATAAAATATAACATTGAAAAAAATCAAGGAAATACAAAACCTTATAGATATTTAAAGTAATTGTTGTTTAATGTTTTCTAAACAACAAGCGATTGCATTATAATTTTAAATTGACTTAGATATCTTTTTCCCATTCTTGCTAATTCTTCAATCTTATAAGATGCATCCCAAGTTCCAGAACAAACATCATAACAAAGTCAGTCAGCAGTTCTGGATTCAGGGAAGTTGCCTGGAGTAAATACTTAGATCTTTAAGTTTGAAACTTAGTTGGTGGAAAGTTCCTATAATTTTGTAGTTGAGGTTGTGTCCAACAACTCTCATAATGAGTCGGCCTAGATGTACTCGCTGAATTAAATAAAGTTGAGCAATATTGAAGCTTCATTAATTAAATGAAGCTTCAATTAACGCACTGCATCGACCTCCGGCATTAAACTCTTCTCGTATATAATAAGGCTTATGTATAACAAAGTGTTACAATAATAGTTCAAGAACTTTCGGAGATTTCAGATTAGTTTGTATTTACATTTAAGTTTTATATAATTTTATTTTGAATCATCTTATAATTTAACTAGAGACTCACCCTCGCTTCGCTTCGGGTTCGTCTCTAGGCAAAAATAACTCTATCCCACGGGAACCGTACATTTTTTAGGGATAATATATAGCCTAAAGCCTTCCTCGATAAATGGACTATCCAACACAAAAAGAATTTTTCAATTCCATCCCGTAGTTCCTGAGATTAGCGCGTTCAACCAAACAAACAATCAAACTCTTCAGCTTTATAATATTAGTATAGATATGAATAATTCTTATATATTTATATATAAACTCAATTCGTTAATCTCGAATACAGCTCTGAAGATTTAGATCAAATTTTGTACATAGATAAGATTTTGTTTTTAAAGTTCATCTATATAGATGTTTTTTTTTTCTGAAAAAAAAAACGTAACTTTCCCGAAAAAATACAGTTTTACAAACAATAAAAAACGTCGATCGAAGCTTGGTCACACAGGTACTTGTAAATTAAAGTTTATTTCTTAATTTCTAATTCATTCATTTTTTCAATTTGTTAATATTTTATTCATATTACTTGATTACTTGATTATGTTCTAATTGGTAGATTTACATTGATGATTATGCAGTTTCCAAAATATTTACACATTGAATATATGATAATAACTAATTTATTATGATTTTTAATTATTTGATTTTGATACGACTTATTTATATTAATTTAATGACATAGTCTAGGAACTAATGATGTTTTGTTTTTTTAATTTAATGCATGATGTGATAACCTGTAAAAAAAAGTACATTTATCTTTGATTTGTAGATGTAATCACAAATGTATTAATGTAACTTTTGTTGGTTATCCTAATAAAATAAATAAAAAAATAAAATAATAATTGTACTCTTAAGCAAAATCCTATCCACTTATAATAAATTTATCCATAATTTAATAGAAGAATGTAATATTAGTAACAATTTTTTTAATGTTTACTTTGACGTACGTACATCAATCGATATATCGTTACCTATAGGAGTCAATACATGCACGCAGTAAATTTATTAGAGCCTCGGCGATCACAAATTAAGTAAGAGTGCACTGCACTAGCCCTCCAGACCGGATAAAGTCATTAAAATCTAATATTAAAGACACAAGTTCATTTGATGCAAACTTACGGATGCCCTATAAATATATTCTCCCATAGGTAGAAGAACTCGCCTGCCGCTTGTTAACATAATTAGGCTTCTAAGAGCAATCATACGATATTCGAATGTAGTAAATAACATTGAACAACCACCCTATAGTGCAATGGTAGCATGCATGATGGGCAATAATAAGTGCGCCAAGGGCAATGGCCGCGAGTTCGATCTTCGTAGGGAATAAATGGGTACATAGTCCGCAGGTTGTACCTACTCATCTATGAAGTGTCAATTTTTATTTATAATAATAAAATCTTCGTATGAGATTCGAACCTGTGACTTTTGGTAAAGTGCCTAGGCGAAGCTCTTAAGATTGCGTACTTTGACGAACCACATTTTAGTTCACAGTCAAAATTTTGAATGGATTTTTCCATAGGTGTGGGGAAAACATTAATATATTAGTATCATAACAATACGATAATTATAGAAGATAATATTATGAAAATCAATGCTTATTTCTTAAAAAAATATAAAAATATAAATCATATTTCATAAATAGAGATTATATTTTATACTCGTATGTACGATTAAATCTAAATAACCGTAGGAGGATCTGAAATTCTCATTAGACATTGTAGAGACGTTCAAAGAAAATATGGTGATTTATGGAAATTCAGCACTTAAGTGTCAATTATAACATGGTAACATTATTATTGATATTTCCTTCTATTTTGTAAATATTTCACATATTGTTCGTCGATTTTTGCTTGATTCACTAAGCAAATGCGCAACAGACCGATTTCGATGTGATTTGTTCAATAGATATAGTTTAAGTACTGGAAAATGAGATTAAATTATATGATTCCATTATATCAACAGGTTGTTGAGGCAATATTACAATAGATATTGAAAGGTGTACGGTTCGGGTCGCTACTAACTGACAGCTTTGTATTTTAACGGTTTTATTTAGCTTGTCCTGTTTGTTTTTTGGGTCAAATTTAATAATTGAAATTTTACCCCTTTCCTGTGGACAGATTGATCTAATATTTGGTGGACACCTTTAGTTCTGATGACAATACACTTGAATATATTCAGTATCATTGTAAACCCAAGATAGCCGCCGCCACAAAATGACGGATCACATACTTTTTACAACCCCCTCAATATGAGTATCAAATAAAAGGGCTTTACAAGTAGAACAACATGAATGACGGATCATACAGTTTACACAGTTTAAAAAAAAAAAAAACTTCAAACTAAAATAGATTTTTTTTTAAGTTAAACGGTTTTATTGAAAAGAAAAATAATAATAATAATATAGATAATGTAATAAAAGCTAAGAAATAATTAGGTAGGTCCGAGGTACCAGTCTTCACACCACTCTCCTCATCATTCTAGGGCATTGATCAGATTCAAAAATAAAATCGTGGAGCGTTACATATTTTACGTGTACGCTACGCCTTTAAGTATTTTATTTGTAAACATTATCAAGCAATAATAATTATTACAAATTATAAATTAAAGTTTCCACAATAGTTTGTTCTCGTGAATCCAATAACTGTACAGATTTTCATGCGATTTTCACCAATGGAAAGAGAAATTATCTAGGAAGGTTAGATTATAGGCTATACAGGAAAAATTGTCTCTTCTGAGAGAATTCGTGATATTATAAACGCGAAAGGCATCTAGGGCGCCAGTAGAAAATAAAATAGAAAAGAAAACTTAGAAACGTAGAAAAAAAATAGTAGAAAGGCCCAATTCAATATTTGCTAAATTATCATATACATTAATTATAAAATATTATTATATACTTATAAAATTATTAATATGTTATCAAATTACTTAAATATACATATATCAGATATTAATATGAGTAGCGAGTGTCGTAGGTACTAACCTGCTACGTAGCGCGCGACTACCCTCGGGCACGACGCGTGGAGGTTTAACCAACCCCCGGCTTTTATAACGTTCGTACATACTAGTAATAACGCGCAACTATCGTTTCATAAGAATTCTATTTTTGTTTACTTGCAAAATTTAAACTCTCATAAATACATAGTAAAAAATTAACGATATTATAAGTTCGTTTAAACTTTCAGACTAAAGAATTAGATGTCCAAGTCAAAAATAGTAGCGTGATTTGCTGTTTATGTTGTTGTTCCAGATTTTTCCATACAGATCGTTTATTTTCTTTAAAGAATATGGAAAATTTTATATTTCCCACGTATCATTCACGTGTTACCGACGACTTCACGTACGATTAGCCGTTGACAAAACCGATTTTGTCCGGCTCAAACTGTTGACAATTTCAGGCCGAGAGCGTCACACTCAAAAGGAAACACAAAACCACCTTGTGTAGTAATGTAACTATCATTGCATGATTGTATGAAGCTTTGTCTCTGTATGGATACTTACGTGTGCTTCAAATTAAGTAGATTATCTGCATTTATATTAGGCATTAAATTCAAAAAGGCAAGACAGCCATCGTGAATTAGTCAATCCATAAATGATTACCACCCTGAAGTATCAAATTAAAGTCACAGTGAGGACGATCTCACGCATATGCGCGCTGTCCATAGCTACCTACACCTATTCAGCTCTTATTAACATCGCACTGTTGACAGGCCATAGTCTGCCACGCTGGTCAAGAGCGGGTTGGTGGACGACACATAACTTTTGAAAAGTTGCTAGATTCTAATGAAAATATCAGAGGTGCTAGACCCAAGATTTGAACCTGCTCCACTTGATTTCTCAAGCGAGCACATTACCACTGAGCTACCATTGGCACCCTAAAATGTATACCAAATATTACTACATACTCATCATTTTCATAATTTCACACACTATTAATTAGTAAACCTATAAATATTTCTCGCTAAAATATACATAAACCAGATTAAATAGTCACAGAAAAAAAAAAAAGAAATAAAAGAAAAAAAAAAATTCAGTGAGTATTACTCTGTTCAAGAATATCTTGTTGATGGAAATATGTGGAATTCAGAAATATTTGCACGTACGCGGACTATCTACAATGTTATGTTAATCTATACATATAATAAAACTGTACAGGTCGAATGTCGGTACATAGAAAAAAAAATGCTAAAAACTGAGTCAGGGGGATGTAAGAAAAGAAATAGAACAAATCCAGATTTTTTTCAAACTTTTTGTTTCTCTGTCTGTTTGTCTGTTTGTACGGGCTAATCTCCGAAACTGTTGGACGGATTTAAATTAAATTTTGCATGGTAATACCTTATATCCCCGGTCAACATTTTAGATACTTTTGATCCCGGAAAATTAAAGAGTTCCCGTGGGATAGTTAAATAACTATAGTAACTTATACAGCTTACTACACAAAAACTACTGATTGGATTTTAATGAAACTTTACAATAATATAGGCTACTTTTTATCCCGGAAAAATGTACGGTTCCTGTGGGATAGATTTGTTTTTATTTGTTTAGAGACGAACCCGACCGAAGCGAGGGTGAGCCGCTAGTAAAATAAATAAAATGTAACTTCGATATTTAAAAGAGCAACTATTGGTTGGGGTCTTCTCAGCAGAACTGCTTTTCGAGCTGGTGTAAGCTTCCTCATGGTTTGACTGTACTGAAGCTCTTTAAATTGACGGTTCAAAAGTGCTTGAAATAAGTCTAATTGAATAAAGTCTCATTTCAGTGAGGATACTCACGCATGGGCGCGTTGGCCATGGCGACCACGGAGGTGGCCATCGCGGCGCGCTTCTTGTTGCGCACCGGCGCCTCCTTGCTCGGGCCGGCTACGCCGCTCACGCTGCAACAACACACACTTGTTAATATCACTTATTTACTAATTAAATCCTTATAGATAATCTTATCCCATTAATATTATAAATGCGAAAATTTGGATGGATGCATGTTTATAACTCAATCACGCCAGAACGGCTGAACGGATCCGGATGTAATTTGGCACAGAAATGGATAGTCTGGTATAGCACAGAGGCGGTTTCTTTTTTTCCAGGAAAAATGTACCTAAAGTTCCCGTGGGATATCCATGCTAACCTTAAAACGTACCTAGCGACGAATCCGACGCGAAGCGAAGGTGAATCGCTATAGTTGATATTGTAAGGAATTTTAATTACCCATTAGTAAATTTATCAAACAACGTTAGAAAGAAGAGTTAGTATTTAAATTATTTCGACTCAAAAATATAGGATATAAGTAGTATATAGGTACATCCTTTTTTATACTTGACCTTTTTATTAACCTTTTTTTTATAAATAATTTTTGTGACGTTAGAAAAAGTATTGACATTAAAAGGCGTATTATTCAATGCAATTATTTTATTTATATTTCTAACAAAATAGAGGAAAATAATAATACATTGCCGCTACGACCATAGATCATTAGATAGTCAACACTAATCTATACATAATACGTATAATAAAATTGTAACTAAAACGAATTTGTACATTAAATATTTTTTGGAAAATCTTATTCAAAAAGACATTATTATCGATGCAGAGGCCGAACCTAGTCTTTAGAATTTATGTCTGTCTGTCTGTTATCGCATCACGGAAAAACCAGTGGAGGGATTTCGATGAAATTTGATGATAACTGGTTATTATCTAGGTCATCATATAGGATACCGCGGGCAAAATATCTCATCCCTAAAAAATCTATACTAAACGTTAAAGGAGTCTGCCCACTACCCCGTCTCATACCATGACCGTGCTAGGAGCGTGTCAGGCAAAAAAATATTCTTTGTATTGAAATGTATGAGACTCTGCCCACTAGACCGTTCCGTCACCGACCGGCACCGTCGCGTGCCGTGCACGGAGCATCAACAACTGTCGGCGAGAATATTTTGCCGGTGCCGGTACGTTCCGTGCCTGACACGTGACGTTGTTGAACCGGTGAGCATACGGGTTATAAACGCGTATGATGACCGTTATAACCGCGTATGATGACCGTTCTAAGCCCGTTACGTATTGCCGCTTGTCTTGTAAAGATGGGCGATAATCGTTATTGAAGATGGGTTAGTACCGATATTTCTCAGCATTAGGTAATATTAATATATTCGTCTGGCAATATTATAATATTGTAACTAATACTTCAATATTAGTGATATTTATCTAGAAACAACAGGTAATACTAAAACGGGAACTATACGGATATGACACGCGGATGATACGCGGTTGATACGCGGATGATACGCGGATGCTACGGTCACTATAACCGTTATGTACGGGCATGATACGCTGTTGATACGGTCTAGTGGGCATAGTAGTCCGTGCCGTGCTCGTTTCCGTGCCTGATACGTTCATAGCACGGTCATGGTATGAGACGGTGTAGTGGGCAGAGACCCTAAAACGTAACTATGGACGAACCCGAGCGGAACAAGGATGAGTCGCTAGTACATATTATAAAGAAGTAAAGTTTGTAAATCTCAAAAGTCTCTTAAAGTTATACCTACTGATCCGATTTTGAGAATTATTTCACTTATAGAAAGCTTCATTGCCGCCGAGGCTACGGGCAGTTTTAAGTTTTAATAAAAACGTGTTTACAATCAGACATCAAAATAAAATTTGGAGTCCAAAAAAACACGGTGTTAAATTTCTTTGTCGACTCCTATTAATAAAACCATAATAAGTAATCTTATTATTTTAGATTAGAATTAGAATAATCTTATTGATATAGTAAGGAATTCAGTTTATATTTGCGATGTTTTTATATTTTAGTCCAGACTTAAAAATATTGCTATTTTTAATTACATAATATATGAGATCATTACGTGTCTATTTTACGCATTAATCATTCTAATATTTATAATATGATTCTTATTTCTTGTGCATCTTGTACCTATAATGACATACAAACAAGTCGATTTTTGTAATAAAATTTATATAATTTGTAACAACTTTTGAAATAAATACTAAAAATATTTCAGCTTTATCTATACTAGGCTTTAGAATTTCACCTCATCATCACTTATATAAGTTTTATTTTAAAAATCATTGAAGAAGCATATCATAAATTAATGTATTTCAATAATTCCTTATTGTTTAGTTTCGGAGCAATCGTCGTAGGAAAATGGTCGCATTAGTGTTTATTTGTTTAAACTACCAACACTTGTTGTACTTTACAGTAGGTAGTTTTATTCCTCTATTTCAAAACCAAAGCATTATTTAAAAATATTATATACATATATAATATATAAAATACATCTTTTTTTGTATTTTTTAAAGTAAAAAGTGTATTTTATACTAACAGAATTGACATTTTAAAGTCAACAATTCTGTATTAAAAACTCTTTCGGTAAATTTGTCGTTTTGACAAATAAGCACCGAGGCGACGAAATAATCAAAGCAAGATTGCACACTCTAATAATAAAAAAAAATTTAATATTCTTAAGACTAATATCTTCTATAATAGGATTCGCAATACATTTTCTTAGGGTTTATACTTTATAGTATAAACTAAAAGCCTCGCAAGCGCTTAGTTATAATAGACATAGACAATGTTTTCTTATTACCCCGACCGCGTAGTTCGCAAGCAAAAATTACATATTTACCATCATTTTCATATACTTATGTAGATAATTTTATTAGATTTTATTTATATTGCAAACAGTGAAGAAAGCAAATTCTTTAGAAGCTGGAGCTAGTTAAAGTATTATAAATGATGTAAAACTACTGGTACTTGTATTAACAGCGCACAAACAGATAGACTAAAAATAATGTTATTGTATATCATAACATTTTATATGTAATGATCAAAATATAAGCATTTACAGAAAATTCACTAGGTACAATCCTTGTACGGCATGCTAGCTCTGCACTTATTTATCACCAATACTAATGACCACAACGTCATGAAAATATAGGTTCGATTATATGAAAATATAGGTTCGATTCCATTTTAGCCAAATCTTTATAAGCCATAAAACTAATAACCCTAATTATAAAATGCAGTGGTGTTTAAGTGTTTCACGCATGTACCACTGTGATAGAAAGCAAGCATAGCTACAGGAAATCGCTAGTGCATAGAAATCATCACTCAGCATTCACAATATGTAATATGATATAATAACAACGTCGCGAATTGCGATACTTGACACCTAGCAATAAAACAAATCGCTTTCAAAATCATTTATAAAATTGTTTAGTAATTAATCACGTCATTCAATAGTAAATTCAGTAGCATAGGATGTTAAAAGTTTATCAAAACCGAATCAGGCGTTTTTATCAAACTCTCAACATAATGCTTGGTTTATGTGGCATTTATTTATTTTGCAATTTTAAAACAGTACATTTAGTATTTAACTACAAACTTATTATAAGTATATTTTGTATGATGTAGGTACTAAGAACAATCATATACATTTAATTTAATATGCTCCTATCGAGTGGATTTACCATCATAGATTCTCGTGAAGCCAACTTTTAGGTTGCCTTCAAAAATGCTGAATTTCTATGCCGACAGTCACCCCTTATTCAACAACTATGTTCATAAACGGCGGACTTATAAAAATACATATATTTTTAAAAGGAACTTATGTAAAAAATGTCATGCTTTTAAAGCCAAGGACTGTGCATTGTCTGTCAGTGTGTCCGTGAATTTAGGATATTTATCAAGTAAAGGATAATCTTTCGCTATTGCAACTTATCTATACAGATCAATAAAATTGAAGTGTATGTTATGTCAAAATAACAGCTTTTTACTAACTCATTTGAATTTATATACGTCAGTAAAAAAAACACAATTATTAAAATTTTTGTCTGTCTGTGTCGGTCTATCTGCAATCGAGTAAAACGTACATAGGGATGCACCCAAGCGAAGCGAGGGTAAGTCGCTAGTAATTAAAATATGAAAACAAACATCGCAATGTACTGTATATTTAAATTAATGAGAAAAAAAATTAAAGTATGTATATTTTACTAGTACCTACTATTAGTTTATGTTCGATAATTGTTACTGTAATCAATTGTATTTCTAAATAGTATTAAGATAATAAAATTTAAATACATATACAGAAAATAACATAGAAAAATCGCAAAGGCAAAGCAATAGCATAAGTACAGTACATACAATACATTTAAATAGGAACATGAATAAGTCGATACCTCCGAAACTTAAAATAGTTTATAACTTAACATTATGTACTTTTGTCTGTCACACAGTTTATCAAAATCGACTCAACAGTCCCAAACATCTGGTGTCACATCTTTAATAGGCGGCAATTGACTGCGGTTGGACCTCTTGCAACTTGCGATACACATGTTGTTTAGTTAAATGCATTTGCAAAAAATCATAATACATTAAAGAACAAAGTGAAGACAAAAGCTGTTCAAAATAACAATTTGAAAGATTGCTGTGTATCGGCTTTGTTTAATACAGTTGTTTTTCCACGGTTACGTTTAATCTGTTAAAAGTTCTTTTATTTTTATTATCTCCCATGAAAACCTATGTATAATGTAGTGCAATATAAGTCTACAGTATTAGTAAGTTAGCTATTTTGAGTCTTGTGTGTATAGGAACAAAGAATTATTTGAAAATCTGGTATAAAAATATAACAAAAACATATTCTCTCTATATATTATTCTGGTTTGTGTTTAGTATTTTAATTATTACTTAAAAATCCCAAGTTAATTTTCAATCTATGTTCAAATATTATAAGTTCCAATTAGAAAAGCTATTAAAATAATTCTATTGGTATTAAAATAATTCTTCCTTTGAGCTTTTCACTAAATATTTGTTCTAGTCTGGGACAAGTCCGACGAATATTGACACTTTTGTGCCGTTTCCACTCTGTTAGGTAGTTTTAGTCAGTGACTGTTACCAAAGCATAAGTTTCGAGTTCGTCAACATCGACATCGCGAGATTCAACTTAGACTGCTGAGTTTGAAGTTGATATTTCATCTCGAGTAGGTAAAATTATAGTAATTAACTAGCGACTCGCTGTCGCTCCGCTCGGGTTCGTCCCTAGATACGTTTTAGCGGTTTGCATAGATTTGTCAGATATTTTCCCGCAGTAAAAGGTATCCTATAATATGTTTACACGGATAGCCAGCTATCCACATACATCAAAATTTGTCCAATGGTCTTCTCGTGATGAGTTTCCAGACAGACAGATAAAAATTCTAAAAACTATAAATTCAGCCTCTGTATCGATAATAATGACAATTTCAATAAGATTTTCCAAAAAACAATTAATGTACAGATTCGAATTACAATTAGTTAGAATTTTATTATATGTAGGTATAGATAACAATATAGGCTTAGTTAGTACCTCAATATACATATTTTATTACCTTCCCTTACTTAATATATTTTTTACATTGGTATAGCTTTGCAAGTACATATTATGTGAATTGCAGATGACAATACAATAATTTGATCACATCGATCTGATCTGATGATAGACCCAGCTATGGATACTAGAACTCTTCAATACTTGTTAAAACTCCTAATTTAACTAATAATTCAAACATTTAGACAGTCGGTCAAAAGCATATTTGTGTTTTAAAACTATAATTTGTTTTTGTTTTTTAATTATAATTCCCAGTTCCCACTTTTATGTTGCGAGACTAACTATCGGACGACGTCTAAATTCCATTATCCCATCGTATAAACTTCACAGTACATGTCCTAACTTCGTTGGGTGCTAAATTAAATTAGTTCTCTAGTAATAGATTAATCAATTTAGTAATTGAAGCGAAGATTTCAATTTTGATGAGCATTTCCAAGGAATTCGATGACAGAACTAGGATAGAGTATTCGAGATTGGTTCGATTTTAGTCTCAATTGATTAAGATGCTGTAAGTAGAATTATTTACTTGACTATAAAAAATATACTCCAAATCATTTTGTCCACTTTGCAAACTAAAAAAATTACGCAGCAACTACAGCAATCATGTTTTCAAAAACACTTCACCAAGTGTTTAAATTATGGTATCACTAGATTGTAATCAAAAAATAAAATGTTATTACATTACAGGCCCCCTTACTTAATGCCAGAGGGAAGAAGTTCGATTCTCGTTTGAAGTAATTGTTTTCGGACTACTTATATTATTTATAAAATATGTAAAAGTGTATGTGTGCGTTTGTTTGTTACTTCGTAAAACTTAACCGATGAACGGATTTTAATGAAATATAGTACACAGATAGATTACAAGCTGGCGAAACACAGGCTATTGTTAGGCACGTAAGGGCGCACCCGAGCAAAGTCGTTAGTAGGTACAAGTGAAAACCCTTTAGGCAAAAGTAACCTGAAAAGTAAGTTAGTAATAGACTGTTTCTATAGTAATATTAATAGATTAGTAGATGTGTCATTATAATTATATATTTACCCAGGCTTATTAGGATCTTGCATCTCGTAGGCCACGTTGAGCCCGCCCCACGCACTCCTACCGACGTTATGCGGAGAGTGTGGAACGCCGGGATCCATCGCGGCCTGTGATAGGTCACTAAGTTAGTACTTATGTTATTTTAACATTAAATCTATACTAATATTATAAACGTGAAAGTTTGCGAGTATGGATGTATGTTTGTTACTCTTTCACGCCAGAACGGCTGAATGGATCTAGATAAAATTTGGCACAGAGATAAATTATAGTCTGGAATAACACACATAGGCTACTTTTTATCTCGGAAAAATGTACGGTTCCCGTGGAGTAGGATTGTTTTTGTTTTCCTAGAGGCAAACCCGAGCGAAGTGCGGGTGAGCCGCTAGTATATTTATATAGTAAGATACAAAACTGAGTCAGTACATCACATGTCCATAAAATGTAGTGTTATAAATATATGATTGATAGTTAAATAATAATATACAAATTACTTAAAAACTACATTTATTTACTACTTTAATGAAGAAAGTCTGATAAGCTAAAAATACTTTTGATTTATAATTATTACAAATTGCAAACTAGCGACTTACCCTCGCTTTGCTTGGGTGCGTCAGGGGGTAAGTACATTTTAATTTTATTGAGCGGAATTCTAATTCTTTTTCTAAAATAAAAGTAGCCTAAGTCAAGTATAATAAGGAACGCTTTATAACATCATCTATCTGTCTGTGGATATCCCACCAAAATCAGTCCAGCCATTTCGGAGATTAACCGGGACAAACAAGCAGAAAGACAGGCAGACAGGCAAAAATTTAAAAAAATGTGTTTTTCTTATATATAATTTCATATGCATTTAGTAAAAAACTGTAATTTTGACATTACAAACAGACAATCAATTTTATTTAACTGAATAGATTAAAGGCAATGTCGCGACATGGTTTTGTCCTTAGAAAACTTCCGCTGGTTAAACCTATACGTCAAAACAATATACTAGAAAATTGTAGGTCTTAAGAAGGTCTACAGAAAAGTCCTTCTTAGATCTCCTAAGGTAAATTCCCAATAACAATTTTTATTAAATACTAGCTACTCACCCTCGCTTCGCTCGGGTTACGTACGTACGTAGGTACGTTTTAATTTTTTTTGGCGAAACCCTAATTCTTTTTCTAAAGTGAAAGTTCCGTTAAAATTGGTCCAGCCATTTCGGAGATAAGCCGGAACAAACAGACAGACAGACAGACAAAAATTTTTAAAATTATGTTTTTCTTATAAATACCGTGTAAAATTCCATATTAATTTAGTATAAAGCTGTTATTTTGACATTACAAACAGACACTTCAATTTTATTTATCTGTATAGAATAAAGGCAATATCGCAACTCAAAGACTGACTTGTCAACGTTAAGCCCAAACCGATGATGAAAGACCAGCATCACAAAAAAAAGCCAGCGTTATCCATACTAATATTAAATGCAAAAGTAACTGTCTGTCTGTTTGTAACCTTTTCACGCTTAATCCGCAGAACCGATTGAGATAAAATTTGGTATGGAAATAGCTTGAGACCTTAGTAATGACATAGGATAGTTTTCATCTCGAAAAACATATCATATATAAGGGAGTGAAAAGGGTGTGGAAGATTGAATGGAGAATCAATCTTTGCTCAAGTAAGGGATATATTTTAGTGTATTTTTTATAATACCTACTTTTCTATGCCTATATATGTACATTGTACATATACATACATATATAGTCTATTCTATACTTACCATTAAAACGTACAGAATAATATACGAAGTGAAATTGTTTAATCACAAGTTTATACTTGAACGCGAAGACGTTTTCAAACACGGTGCGAAAATGAGTCAATCAATATAGATTATCTCTAAGTTTTAGGAGCGATTAGATTAGATACTGGACAATAATTATACGGGTTAAGTATTTACTGAGTTATAGCTTTAAATAATAACATATATAATTTAAAAAGCTTTTCATAAATATGGTTAATGGTTATATTTGATGCAATAAAAACTGTCAGTATACTGACTCAGTTTTGCACCTTACCTACTGTATGTTTCATAATTAGCAGTTGCCACTTTAGTTTTAAAAAACGTTATACATATATGTACCTACTACATCATACATGAGTGCATCAATACTATTATATGTGCGTACTTTTATATGTTTACTTTTCCAAAGTATCTGGTATCTGTACTTGGGAGCATATCTAAATAGAATTAAATACTCAAATCACACAGATTCAGGCACTCAGAACCGGCATCATTTGTCCCCTATAAAACCATATTAAGTATATGTACGTATAACGCATTGTATCTCTGAAATAACAAAACGATTGATATCCCTAGGCTATGTTCTTTTACGTTTTGCCATGTAATACCAAATGATTATACCAAGTTAAAAATATTTAAGACTAAAACGGAAGAAACTTGCAATTATTTAAGTGATTCCAAATTTCCGTTGCAAACGCGCATTACCTTTTGTATTAGACTGCCGTTATAATTGTATACAAAATGCAACAGACAAGACAGTCAACCATTTTAGTATACAAAATATTTAAACATACATATATGTAAAGTTTTATAACTTCTAAATCTAAACGATTTTTTATTTTTTTTTATTTTACCGACCTATCTACTTCGTGTCTTCTCCATTCTGCGTGACATTGGCGAAGTAATATGTGCTTAGCTGTCACGCCTTGAAGCCATTAACAAGAGAATTGAATTGAACAATTTTTATCAAATACTAAAAAAAAATATATGCTTCTCAAATATCAACATATTATTACCAACTGTAAAGAGAGCAAAACCAATAATAATGAACGGTAATACACTACGATATCGAGTTGAAAGTTCATTGCAATGTAACTCATTACATGTGTATTGTTGCAACATACTGAAATGCGCACGCGCAGTTATAGGTACGCCATGTCGTGCTACCTATTCAGATTCAGCAGTTCTGATTATCTCTAAACAATTTAAAACAAAGTCGACATTTCCGTCGGTCTGTTTATGCGCTGAATTAAACTTCGCAATAAAGGATGTGATTTTGGTAATTAGTTAGAGATTTTTTTCTAGAATACTCATATCAACAGTTGGGTATACATATTATTTAATAAGTCGAAAAATTCCAATTATAAAGTTACACGTAGGATAAACTAGGACGAAACAAGTTAGTCAATCATATGAATTATTTCAGCCATATTTAAATTTGCATCGTATTTTTAAGAAGTAGGTATAGAAACGAAAAGTGAGATATTTACTTTTTATATAAATTTACTTTTTCAATAATATTTACATATTTTTTTAATCAAAAATTTATGCGTAACCAAACTCTATAGTATAAACAGCAAAATATGGTTTTCAAATCTAAGCTCAAAATTGAATTTTATGCAAGATATCAAGAAGGGCTTTGTTTCTATAAATATTTAAATTTTAAATAATTACATCACAAGTGTTAACCAACACTTTCAATAACAATACGTAATTGACTTTACAATAAGGAAATCGGAAACATTAATTATTATCTTTTCATATGAGAATAACAAAAATTGCATAATTAATATTAATAATTTCAGTAACACAAATAATTTCCATTAACGTTTGCTGCTTTATAGCACAATGGCTGAGTAGATTTTGATAAAACTTCTCATGTTTGAAAGTTTCTTAACTCGGGAGACCAAAGCATTTTGTTAAAACGCGAATGGGTCGCGAATAGTTAGTCTAGCGACATGTAAAGCTGTCATTAGTTTGCCTACAAATGTGTTATCTTACATTATTCGACAACACAGCTCGGTGAACATTTTAATAAATCTCATCTCGCGAATAATTTATTCTATAGGTTCAAGTGATAGCTAGGTACAAATGAAGCCTATACATTAAATATTCAATGTAAAAATTATATAACTATAAGTGGCCTAGTAAAACAAATATTGGTTATTGTATGAAAAAAAAAAAATACTCATGTTGGCCTGAAAGCAACCAATATTGATGCAATTTAACATTTCCACAACATCTGCTATCCCTACGTATTATTATACTTTTTATGGACCAAATTTTATCTACTTAAAATAACAGTGGAGACACGCAAATCGTTTAAAAAAATTGCAAGTCTTTAAGCCACATGTGGCTTGAGGTTTTTGAATTTACCATTTACCACACACACGAGTGAGTGTAAAATTTTTCTTATAAATATAAAAAGCAATAACTTACCATTTTCCATTAAAAATCCTTTTTAATAGCACTATGTTATACCGACATATTATAATATTTAACAAATTCGCGTCACATATCGCGGCAGATGTTGCCGAGCCGGCGCTTCGGTGAGACTGAGTGTAGGGATGGATAAGGGAAGGGATAGTCAGGTAGCACAAGGGATGGGGCAGGTAAGCTACAATTGTAAAAGATAAACTTTTCTTGGAAACGTTTTTGTGTTAATTTCCTATTGTTTTCTACATAATACACATAATATACACCACATTGCGTTTTGACAAATGTATGTTAACATTTTTATAGGTATGTTTGCGGTAACGGCCTGTTTGTTTACGACTGTTAAAATATTTTTGTTTTGTAAGAAGTTAAAAAATGTATAAGGGTGCGTTTACATCAAACGAGCGAATGCTCATTCTATCCCCACCCTATCAAATTCTTTTAATGTAAACAGAGACAGAGCATTCTTTCGTTGTTCTCTCTGCGTTCGCAAACATTCTATAGAATATTCTAAGAATGCTCACTCGCTTGATGTAAACGGCACTAGAACGTGCGAACAATTGCTTAGAGCGTTCTTAGATGTTCGAACGCGCTCGCTCCCCGTAGCGGTCTCTTCAAAGCGTTCTTGTGTTCTAGCAATTTGAATATTTACGAGTACATACCTACTTATCAAATCATGGATTGGTCTCAAGATAAATGTCTATTAATGTCTATTAATAAAATTTGTCATCCACCAACGTCTCTTTCTTCTTTTCTTTTTGACTGTTTGAGACAAAATAATAACCACAAAATTGACAATGGGCAATGAGCATTCGTTCGGCTGATCTAAACGTCATTGCAAGAATTCTAGTTCTATGTTCTCATTTTGCTCGTTGATCTTTTGGTGTAAACGCTGAAATCGAGATTTCGTTTACACTAAAAGAACGAGAAAGAATGCTCTTGCTCTAGCTCTAGTTCTTTGTTCGTTTGATGTAAACGCACCCTAACGTTCCGAAATTTTATTAAGTAAAAACCAGAAACCTGACAAAATTAATAAAAATTAAAAATAACTTTCTTTTGTGCCATTCAAGCTAATCATGATACAAGCCACGCGTACGCGTAAGTCCTTCAAAGTTTATTTCCATTTAGAGCAACCAAAATGTAAAATATAATTACACGATATTTTTAGCGTCGCCACATGTGTCCGAATCCGATGTCATGGGATAAAGAGTAATTAAAACTTAATGAAATAATCACTATAACGCTAATAAGTTAAATCATGTCTTTTTATTTACTTCACTGCTGATACTTACTTGTAAACTTTATGGAATAATAAAAATAATATTATTAACGTATAAATAATATCACCGGGCGTGTGGCACACTGGTTCACACTCGACGTTAAGTGTTTTAATAAATATGGTAAATGTTTACAAGACGCGGGTAGTTCTTTAATGTTGTTAGAAATGACCTCAAAAATAATTAATTGTAGCAAGATGTAGGGTACCATCTGACGATGGCTAACGACCTACTGTAGTGCTAGTCAATATATTCAATTATACAAATGCAAAATTCTTTAAATTCAACAAGTTCGTGAGTACGTGAAGTGGCGTGTTACTATTTATTAAATTACATTCCCTTTGACGACACTTAAAAACTAGGAATAATTAAATATGATAATTAATGGATACTGCAAATGAAACTTTTTTCACCGAGTGTATCTACTTTGGTGCTAATAAAAACGATTAGTTTTTATAGAATCGCCCCTATATATTCTTAATTACAACAATTACAAGTTTCTTTCAAAGTTCTTTCATGTTTACTAGCCCTTTTCTGTGAAGTCAGAGTAAAGTTAAAAATAAACAATTTTGTATTAGCTTTATGGTACACCCCTTTAACTAAGGGATGTTACGCTACACAATGGTTGTACTTTTTATGATACCCTACTTACCTATATACATATATCTTTTCATGTCATCTTATATATACTTAATATATAAAGTGGCAGAATTTGTTTGTGTGAACGCGCTAATCTCAGAAATTACTAATCCGATTTGAACATTTCTTTTTGCATTAGATAGCCCGTTTGTTGAAGAAGGCTATAGGTTATATATCATCATTCTCAAAGGAGCGGAACAGTAATCATAAATGTCAACAAATCGGGCAGACTTCCATACATTATTGTAAAATATCCCTTGAGGGAGCCACTGAGCATAGCAATTACATATTAACATACAGCGATTACATTTTAGAACGACATTGTCAGTTTTGCTAACTATACCTAAACTGTTACATCGTATCACACACACTATATGTTTGCAGATTATAAGATACTAGCGACTCACCCTCGCTCCGTCTCTACTTATTTTTTAGGTAACGTTTAGTATAGAGATTAGATTAGAGAGTATAGATTTCTCAGAAATGAAATATTTTCCCGCAGTAAGAAGTATCGTATATGTTGACCCGGATAACTAGCTATCATCACACAAAATTTCATCAAAATCCCTCCAGTAGTTTTTCCGTGATGCGGTAACAGATAGATAGACAGACAGACAAAAATTCTAAAAACTATAGATTCAGAATCTGTATCGATAATAATGTCTATTTCAATAAGATTTTCGAAAAAATATTTAACGTACAGATTCGGCTTAGTTACAATCTATACTAATATTATAAAGCTGAAGAGTTTGTTTGTTTGTTTGGTTTTGAAAAATTCTTTTAACTTCGTTAACTGAGGAAGGCTATAGGCTATATATCTTTCCGAAAAAGTGTACGGTTCCCGGGGGATAGTTTTTTTTTGTCTAGGGACGAACCCGAAGCGAAGCGAGGGCGAGTCGCTAGTTTTATTATATGTATAGATTATTTACTTTCTTTATTAAAATATAAGCAATAAAAAAACCACCACAGAGTGAGTTATGGAATATTGAAAGTAAATGCAGAGAGTAAACCAATATGTACTCTAATTTAAAGTCAGTTAATTTTCTTCGTACATGCTTAGCGAAGGGTCCTTCTTTTTGACCTGACCCTATTCAATTATTTTAAATACTTATACTTGATCGTCAAAAGTAACCCTTAGACTGGCCTGAGCTTTGACCACTCTATCACTACTTATTATAACATAAAAATATAAGTATAACCATTTCCATATCAATTGATACAAAAATATCGAGTTTACGCTAAGATATAGCGCAATGAAGACTTCACTCGCTGGGACGAAAATCACAAGTTCTATTCCTGCATATGGCTATCAATTATTGTATTAACTATACAACATATCAGAGCACTATGTTTTGCAATACACAACGTTACACATAAAAAATAAATGGAGGACGGAAAATCATTTTAGAAATAAATACCTGTATAATTAAATCAATTTAATAATTTATTATATAAGTATTATATCTAAGGACAACCGGTCTTTGTTTGTAGTCGATTAACCATCATAATATAAACAATATAATTAGTACATCACTCACCTGTTTGTGCGGTTGGTGAAAAATGTGCGGTGACATGCCCATGTCCGGCGGGGGAGGCGGTATCTATAATTATTTCGTTGAATAAACTAATTGTTATAACTATTTTAATTAAATCACACTATATAATATAGTTACATAAAAGGAAGCACGATGTTTTTATATAAAAGTAGTAATTTAATCAGAGGCCATGTCCCCTAATCTAGGCTCTAATATAGGCGAAGAATAGAAAAAGAAACGGCACTATTTAAAATACATATAAGCAAAAAACTACAAGACTAACTTGTAATGCATTAGCATTAATTACGTAGGCACTCGTAGCATAGTAATCAAAAAATGTATGCTATCGTTTGTTTAAATCAAAATTAATCTTGAATAATAGTACGTATGTATACATATTTCCATAGCACGAAACAAACGACGTATAAGATATCGATCGCGGGTTTGATTCCGGCGCAGTGCAAATATTTCAAAAACAATGCAAAGGGGAATGCATAATGCATTATTTATGTTTAAAATTATCTATCAAAATATTATAGTTCAATTACAACTATAATAGTCAAATTATTTGTATTTGAATGATTGAATGATTTCAATTCGTATCTCAGTGCTGGTCCCTTATCTCTCCCCTATTTCTGCGCGCCATGAAATGCCTGGGACATGTCTGTGTTCTGTATTTATTGTGCGTAACAATGGCGACGAAATGAAAGAGAACAAGTTTGACACATATCAGAAACTAGATTATGCTAAGTGTAATTCAAATTAGTTTTACCGGTCCTTTACAGCTCCCCTAGCCGGTGTTAGTGTCGGACTAGTGAGAAATTAACCTATTTTTCATGCGGTTTCTAATTCGAAGTAGCTGTCAAGTAATAATGCTCATGCGAAGTTTGTGAGTATGCGTGTGTTTGTTCTTCACACTCTATAGTTCATTCGGGGTAAGAAAATAAATAGTGAGTCGCCCTCCCACCAATTAGGTCGCTTAAAATTAAAAAGTCAAGTTCATAATGACCAGTTAAAGACAGACTTTCGTATGAAATATTTGTGTCCTTTGTGCCTACAATAAATTTTAAAAAGGAATACCTCACCTTTTCGTAGAAATAAAAGTGGATTGATAATTCGTAGCGGAGAAAGACGAGTAATATACAATGTTTTTAAGTACTTTAAACTGCGCGAAAAATATGATTTTGATTTTCATAATAAATACAAACGAAAATTCTAATGATACTGATTAAATATATTTTAATGACAATTTTGAATTAAGATAAACAAGTTGAGTTGACCACTGTTAATACACCTTTACCCTGCAGTTGCACTTATTACTATTTTCTTAACGCGAATGGACTATAGTGCCGACTCGAGCATAGTAGCAGGCAAAAATTATTTTAATATTATATTATTGACTGCATCGAATTTCTATAAAGTCAAATGTATTATGCGTTGATGCAGTAAAAATTGGAACCCGAAAAGTTTTCAATAGTCTAACACTAATCACTAGCGTACACCATTTTCACTAGTACCTACTTCATACCAACACCCTATCCTATATAAATTCTTTTTGATAATTTCCATGCACGATTTCATAGTTTACAATAGCTTTGATGATATAATGAAAGAAATGAAATATTTTAAACCAATTATAATAACAAAAAGCCATGCGTCTTAAGACTTTACGGTACCTACCCAAGTACATAAACTCTTCACCGATCGATAGTGCATACATTATTTCTAAAGGGTAATTCTTTTAATCATTATGTTACTCGATGAATGAAGTGTTTTAATGTTGGTTGTTAACTCTCTAATTGGCTACTTGACAGTTTTCGGAAAAGTGTTTTAAAATTTGCAAATATTCATTTTATACCACTCACAATAATGTTATTGTCGAAAAAATGTTTTAAAATGCATAAAAACATTTTTTTTATTAATTACTTTGACATGTCGTCCTAAAACAGTCATTCACGTGACATTTTGAGCAGATGACGCCACACCTCAATAAATAGAAAATACGACGCTCTAACTTCTAAACATATTCTTAAGAGGAAGGTTGAGCTTTTTCAATAGAATAATTATAAAAATGACATCCTATAAGACGTGTGCCGTGCCAATGTGAATAAATAGGACCATTAAAAATCCTGACAAATTATTTATACACGTTCCTAAATGTTCAAAACGTCGAAAGCAGTGGTTACAGTTAGCACGCCAAGACCCGAAGTTTACATCTGACAAATCTACAATTTTCTTTTGTGAAGACCACTTTGATGTAAGTATCTAAAAATTGACCATCAACATAGCCTTTAACCGCCCAGAAAAAACTAAACCTGACCTCATTCTATACTTATAAACAATTGAAATAAATAAAAATGATTAACATATTGTCTCACTTTACAGCTACATAATGATATGAGTATAATGGATTCTGTTGGTAAAATAAGAATGAAGCCGGACTACTTGCTATCAAAGTTTGAATGTCAACCAGACAGAATGAAACGTACTGCGCCTCCGCAGCCTCGATCAGCCATAAGCAAAAGGCGATGTATAGACATAATACAGGAAGTAGTTCCTAAGAATACTGAAATGCCAGCAACATCAGGCACGACAAGCGAGTGTGGTGCGTAAAAAATACATTTCAGTTTAAATGGTTTACCTAAAGTTGAAAACTTATTATAGTGTTCATCTACAGTAGTACATTAAGAAGCAGTGTCTTTTTCATATACTAGAGAAATTAAATATGTTATTAATAATATATTCTGATTGTTTCAGATTTTCAGTCTGCTACTGAGAATGATGAATGCTTTACTAATTTTCAAGATAAGGCGGCACAAGTACGCCCTGAAGCAACTAATAAATGAGTTCAAGCATGTTTAAAAGCAACAATTAGAAACAAAGCTATAGGTACAAACCACTAGTCAAGCTAAGGATAAAAATACTTCTCCTTTAAAGATCAATCAATACCACATCTATTGCAACATCACCTTTTAAAAGTACAATGTCTGGAGTTGAATCAGCAAGATTTGTGAATACTAAAATCAAGACGAAATTATTATTCACTAGTGAGAAGCTAGAAGTGTCATCTTCAAATAGGTCAACACCTCTAAACATTCATAGTCAAAAACTGAGACTTCACCGTCTGTTCAGTCCTTGGTTATGATGACATCGACTAGTGACCAAGAGACTCAGTCTGAACTAGCCCAAATAAAAAGAAAAATTGGAGTAGAAAATCTATGCAGAATTTCAGTTGATAATACTGTAAGATTAACGAAAAGATATTATATAGGTATTTCAAAGGATTATTATTTTTTAAATGACATCATACAAAAGCATACAAAGCTTTCTGAAGAACACATATTATTGTTTAAAAAAAAATAGACTAAATACCCCATTTTCTGAGCTTAGTGATCAATTTGGCATGTCTCTGTCTTATTCCAGTAAAATTTTCATGAAATCTGTCCCTCTTATTGCAAGTGTATTACATCTATTTATCATTAAATCAAATAAAAGATCAGTAAAACAAAACCTACCTATGGCGTTTAGACATAAGTACCATAATATGTATTGTATAATCGATTGTCTCCAAATAGAAATACAGAAACCATCAGAATCTGTAGAACAGGCTTTGTCATGATCCGAATATAAAAAAGCAAACACTACCAAATACTTAATTAGTAGCGCGTCTGATGGTATTATCAATTATATTTCGCCTGGATATAGTGGCAGAATCACTCATGTCCTGTTGGTTCAGGACTGCAATTTTCTAGATTCTTTAGAACCAGATGTATGTATCTATACTTGCAGACAGAGGATTTAAACATATAGAAGAACTTCTACTGCAAAGAAGAATCAATTTAGTAAGACCCCCAAATGTTTCATCTAATTCAAAATTGTCAAAACTAGATGTTACCAAAACAAAACAGATAAACAGTTTCAGAGTACATATTGCAAGAGTATAACCTCTACGTTTACGAGAGTTCTCCATGTTAAGACCTACAGGAGAGTTTAATAAAAAATACATGATTTGCCGAGGTTAAATTGTTTTATTTAGTATTATTATACAGTAATGGATAAACATAATTTTTTCAAAAATTTCTAATTTATATAGTAGATCTTTTATATATTTAGCATTATACTGTATGGGCACAATATTGTTTTTATTATTCTTTTCAAGGTCCCATGATGCTACACAAAACAAACACTTTTCTAATTTAGTTAAATGCATCTGCAGCTGCACTTGTGCATAATACTTGGCAGTGACTTGATTGTTTAAAACATATTTTTTGGATTTTTTTTCTCTCATTGGTCACTTTATTTCTATAACAGTATCACCATTTAAAATACCATCAGGTGATGCTGCTATCATAGGATACTCTTGACATATAAATAGGCCACACTGCGATATTTCACCAACTTGTTTTATTGTGTCTTCACAAAATCTTCAAATTTTCGGCCTCGTATGATGGCAAGTGTCAGGGACTTTTGCACCCATCAATTTCGTGATTAAGGAGCCATCTGATGTTTTACAGCGAGTCACATCAAAGGCTTTTTATGCTGTTATTCCAGAATATCGAAGTTCGTACCACGTACTATGCTGAACTTTATGCTGCTCGCGTGTTAGCTTTTCTACATACCTAACATTCTATTCTGTGAAAACTGAATATAATTTGTGCATAAAATTGCAGTCATTTTCAAAATTAAATCTGTAGCTTAAGTAGTGCAATGAAAGCAACTGAACTATGTTATATTCATGATCAGATTGATGCTTTAAAATTTGGCAATTCTGCAATTTCCTTTTCCTACTCTCCTCCAAAAATTCATTTCTTTTATCTTTTTGGGTGGATAAGGAACTATTACCACTTCCAATATCTTTAATTTTCATGTATTTCAAAGTGCTGCCAACTTTAGAAAATTCGGATTTCTTCCAATAACATTCAGTGGCAGTGCAAGATGGCTCCTCACTTTTTCTATAAGTGTACATTTAAAAAACCACTGCATGTTTACAGCATCCTTGTGAGGCAGGGCAATCATCACACTGGACACTTTGTACTAATCCTTCGTGTTCATTGATGACTATGAACACTGAGTATGGCTGTTGCCGAACCTTGTATTCGGGACAAATTTTCATCTAATGACACACAAACTTGCCCGTCTTTTAGCTGCACACACTCTATAGTGTCATCACCATACGACTGACGCGAAGATCTGAAATTAGAAACAAAACTTGAAAATAAAATACAATGCATTTCTTATAACTAAAATACTATAGTTTAAAAAAAGCTTAATATTTATAAATAAATTTTTAATATAGTTTAGTTGTAATGCCGTGGTTGTATTATACCTGTTATTTATGATTATTTCATTTAAATGATGCCGCCAATAGCACGCCACGGACTTTACAAATAAATTATGTCATACTACTTTGTTTAATATTTGTTTATTATACTTACATGAAAGTTTTTGAATTCCGAAACTGCAGAGCAAAAGTCAGGATTACACGCAAAGAAATTTGCGACCACAAATGAATCCACTTTGGGTAGGTTTGCACTATCCGCTTTTATATCCTGGCTCCATTTCGTGAAACCTCTTAAATGCACAAATCTGAATATTTTATTTATAACGTTCAGGCTCAACAACCTAATATAATATTCACAGCAAACGAACAGAAACAGATGTTTTGTGAGGTGTGACGTCACAAGACGCTTAATCATGGCCGCCCATTTCGGTTCTTGTGAGCCACAGATAAAAAATCGCAAATTTATTTTACAAAAATAAAAATATTAACGACATATCTTAATGTAAAAAATATTGTAAAATTATTGTTTATACATAAGCTATCATATCCTAAATATTTCATATTTCATCGATACAACTATCAAGTAGCCAATTGTCTTACAGTTAGTATGTGGTACATTGAGATGATAATTAAAAATGAAAGCGATAACGGATGTGCAACGCGGTTTTACTTTATCGAGATTAGGAATAATAGTTAAAAAGATTGTTATTAAAACAAACACTTATAAATAAACAAAAGACTCGTTAAAATGTAATAACTGTTCGTGGCTCGTTTTAAATATATACAAAACCTATTAATATATAAAAGGAATGTATAGTTAAAATTATTTGGAAAAAAATAATTTATTCCCTTTTTTCCTATATAATAAAAGCCAAAATAACTTTAATGAATTTCATTTGAAATATCTAAAGTACCCCATCAAGATGAAGAACCAACGTAAAACCCGAATCGTCTCAAACACAACCTACATTGATCAATTAAAACACACATAATCCCCAATACATGGAACATACTAAGATCAAAAAGACCAAAACGAGTGTTGGTCAACCAAAAGACATTATATTCCTGATATAAAACTATTTTATGTATCATATAAGTAATTATTATTTTTCATATGGTTTTTTTTTTTAATTATAATTATAATTTTTCTGCTCTGGATTTTATTGCATGTTAATTTGATTAATGCTTTTTTGAAATAAAAAAAAATACCTAACAGCATGGTACAAAAGGCTTTTTTATTTTGATCTATATACATATAAATAAAAATGAATCTCTAAATGCGTTGCTAAGCGCAAAACTCAAGTACAATTGGACTAATTCGGCTATTTTTTTATTTAAATATTCACTTAAGTCAGAGAAAGGTTCTTATGAAGAGAAAAATTGGAATAGATGCCCGGAAAAACATAAATACACCATTTTTCTAATCGAGCCTGCTACAAACTTGATTGGACATAACCAGGTCTGTCGGATCAGCTAGTTTTATTTATTTATATAAGTATCAATAGAGTCAAGTAAGACCGCGTGCACAACGTGTGTTCACCTGCGCGTGGGCGATGCCGAGCCCGTGGCCGGCGGGCGGCAGTGGCACCGACACCAGCAGCGACGCGGGCGGCTCGCGCTCCCTCGCGCACTACGTTAGTTGCGTTTTTAGATACGGTGTGAGGGAGGAACGGGATATTTGTACCTATCTATACAACTTATATTTCTCTTAAATAGCTATATAAGTAATACTGCCCTGTGATATGGGGTCTAATTGTTATTGCATATAATTTATTTACGAAACAGATGTCACCTGAAGTATTTTGCGGATAGTATTTAATAATTATTAAATTTATTTTCCAATATAAACTTTTTTGGTGATTTCTTTATAGTTATCTATATAGCACGTGCTACAATAGTTACTGATGGCTAACGGTGAAATATTGTTTTCCCTAGTTTGAAAATGCTCGCCAATTATTTTTGATGGCCTCGGACAGAATTATAAATCAACTTTTAATTCTTAACATTACATAACACGTCCATCAATTTTACTTCTAACTAAATAAGAACACATTACCCATAAATATTTTTATTAATAAGGTGACAGCTTTTCTATACAAAATCAAAAAACCACAAAGCAGTTGATTAAAATTAAGATTTTTTTTTTTATCAGTGAATGTCTTTTTACTGGAGCTTTTTTTATTAATTTCGTCACACATTTCCTCCCTCACATCAAAACAAATATTGTATGAAAACATAAACGAAAAAATGACCCGAGCCAGTATATTAACTCTGGGATAAAGATAACAATGAAATAAATGAATAAAAAAAACTTATCAAATTCAATAATTTCTTAGCTGGGCCATTTTTCCCGCTTTTCATCAGTGATAGATTACGAAATCGACATAGATGGGGCAAACACTCTGAATATCATATTTAGAGTACTATTATATTAAGTAACTGAACTAAATCAAATTATTTCATCATTATTTTAATTTTACGTATCCGTTCCTTTAAAACTATATAATATATATGAAAAAGGTTAAACATTCAAAATGACAAATTAACAAAATTATTTATAAAAAATGCAACTATAGAACTTTACATGAATAATGAAAGAAAAAAAATGAAACACACCCAACGACATATATATAGAAAAAATTCGATGTCATATATCAAGTAATAATTTAAAAAGTCTAAATCAAATATAAATGACTAAATAAAGAAAGCTAGAGCGCATACATTTAGACTTAATAATATTTAATAATAATAAAAACGAAAAGCGCTCATAAGCTCTATGAAAATACGTTTTTATATCAAAAGCGTTACGAAGCATGATTCGCTTTAGCATATAAAGCTATATACTTCACCCTACAAAAAAAAATTATCTATATATACATATATGTATAATGTATATATATCATAATCACAATATAAAACGCAAATAAATTGAAAGAAAGAAGTCGAATGCTCTAACAAAAATAGCAAAGAATAAACAGAACAGCTGTAATGAATGAAATGTAGTATTATTTTGAACACATTACATACTTCGTGACTGACCTGTGGGTGCGACGGTGACCTTATATTGGACACTTGGTTGATGCCACTCGGACCTGGCATTGGACTATGCAGGTGCCTAAAAAGAGTTCAAAATATATTATTAAAAAATATTATATTAAAAAAATCCATACAATCCATACTAATATTAAAAATGTGTGTGTGTGTGTTTGTTTGTCCTTCTTTCACGTCGAAACAGAGTAACGGATTAGCGTGATTTTTTGTGTGGAGATAGTTGGAGGGCTGAAGAGTGACATAGGCTACCTTTTATTTTAAATGGGGATGACAGTTTGTATGTAACCTGCCTTTTTAGAGCTTATTTTTTTGTAGTTTTAGCGCGAGCGAAGTCGTGGGTTCTGCTAGTAATAATATTATAAATGCGAAAGCAACTCTGTCTGTTATCTTTTCACGTTTAATCCACTGAATGGATGTAGATGAAATTTGATCAGCTTTTTTCTACATAAAACAATATAAACTATAAATCATTTTTCTTTCCTTCCTATGTAAAACCATCGTCGTGCAAAGAAAGTTGTGTGTGCGATTCTACTATGGGAGCGAACGAAGCGGGATCTCAACGTGGGACGCATGGGTTAACTGAACCAAGAGCGTGCGCGCATATACATATATACCAGTGGATCGTGTCCTCTCGCGCCCCTTACATACCATCAATTTTATCTATAAATCTCTCAGTACACAGGTTTTTGCGTGACGGGAACTAAATAACATCGAAATTTAATACAATAATATTATTTAAATATTATTGAAGTAAAACTTCTTTATGCACGCTCGACTTGGGGAGTAAGCGGTGAATGCGTTACGAAAAGTGTAACGTTACGGGCGAGGCGAACGTTTGATGCCATGGTAACCGTTCTTATTATCTGACAAATGATATATAATATTATATTCTTTCCTTAAATGATATTCTATAAATATATGACTGTAATATGCCTAATATGCGTTATTTTAGTATCTCACCTATCCTAATTATTTAAAACATAAATTAAATTTCATAGAGTACCGATAACCTACAGAAGTTTTACTTTTTGCGCGTGTACACATTCATACACGCACTTTTTATTTTTTTAATGCTATAACACTAACACACAACACCAAACGCACCTGGGGCTCGGTTGTGAAGCGGGGCTGTGCGGCGGCGGCGGGGGAGGGGGCACGGGGCTCAAACAGGCGAAGTGATTCGGATTCGGCTGACCACTCACTTCTGCACTGTCTGTCTTTGCCTAGTGATACACAGATTTCACATTAATATATTGGGCATATTTCTATAAATATACACACCGGCATATTTAGCGGAACATAAAATAAAGGTTTGATATCAGTATCATATAAGGTTGCTGACTGGTTTATACGTTATTTAATTTAAAAAGAAATATTTTCAAATTAAGAAAACAACTGAACATCACAATTTATGCAATTGTTTTAATTTTATTCAAATACACCTCATCTGGAACGAACTTCGAGCATTTCTTCCTTCTGAGTTTGATTTAAAATTTCATTGAAATACTGTTTTTTGTTAGTTTTTTTTTAATCGCGTATCTTTTTGGACTTGAGGACTGAATTATGCCTGACTTAGCCCCAACGGAGACTGCCAGGGCACTCGAAATGCGAAGAAATGGTCAAACCTACAGAGTGATATCAAGAGATCTTTCTCGACCAGTTTCAACGATCCATCGCAGTATCCAACGGTTCAGGGAGACCGGTACTTATGTGAGAAGAGCAGGACAAGGCAGAAAAAGACGCACTTCGAGTAGGGATGATCGTTTCATTTAGCTTCGTGTACGTAGGAACCCCCGTTTGACAGCCGTCCAAGCCTGACATGAGTTAGAAGCAGTGCGGGGTGTAACCGTAAGTGAGCGTACGGTACGAAGAAGGTTCGAAGAAGCTGGTTTGGATTCATTTGTGCCCGCCAAGGCTCCAAGGCTCGAGGTAAATCATCGTAGAAACAGGTTAACTTTTGCTCAGGAACATCGACTTTGGAACGCGGACCAATGGAGTAAGGTATTGTTTAGTGATGAGTGCAGAATTCTCTTAAATCAAATTGACGGCAGGCAAAGAATATACAGACGCAAAGGAGAACGATACATTCAGACAAACTTTGAAACTACAGTTGCATACGGTAGTGGATCGATAATGGTTTGGGCGGGCATTTGTTTCAGAGCTCGCACAGACTTGGTAGTGATTGACAGAGGGAGTCTGACTGCAGACCGCTGTATCAGAGAAGTTTTAGAAGAAAATGTCGTACAGTTTGCCCCATATATCGGTGACGATTTTGTTTTTATGCAGGATAATGCTCGGCCGCATACCGCTCGGGTAACTCAAGCTTAACTTAATGATATGAATATCACTGTTATGGAGTGGCCGGCGAGATCACCAGATATGAACCCAATAGAGCACGTTTGGGACTTGCTGAAAAGAAAAGTTAAGTCCAGAATTCCAGCTCCTGCCAACGTGGGTGAACTGCGAATCGCCGTAGTTGAGGAATGGCGGAGACTATCCCAGGAGACCATCGATAACATCATACTCAGTATGCCTAGACGGGTAGAAACTTTAATAGAAGCACGTGGAGGAAATACGCGATATTAATCACCATTTTTCTAATTTAATTAATTGTTATTTTAATATTAATTTTCACTTTTCCCGGTTACATGGAAAGTTCAAAAATGTACCATTTTTCACAAATAGCCTTTACTCGCATAATCTGTTCTTAATGTGATCTCATTTTAAGTAAAACAAATGAAACTTTAAATAACAAAAGAAGTGAAGTAAGTAGATTTTAAAATAAAACCATATTTTTTTAATAATGGACCTTTTTTTGTGTTCCGCTAAATATGCCGGGGAGTTTATATCAACACGTGCAAGGAATAATGTTGTAACTCAGTATTGTGATAATTTCATGTATATTTAAATTTAAGTTACAAATACGGAGTTACAATGCTTTTCCTTGCAGGTGACAATACATGTACATCAAAATGAAATTGAAAGACATTCGCATAATAATTTCTTACAATTATATTTACGCGAATATTTGACATTTTAAACAAAACTATCTTTTCCGATCGCGCAAAAATCCAAAAAGATAGTTTTATTTTTAATGAAAGAGAAAAATAATTTTATTTTTCCTGGTCGAAACAGTTATTTCGTACACACATTATGTGAAATTATTAAAAAGTTAACGCTTAATTCTAAGGTACTTATTTCATATATAAACAAAATATTGACAGACGTACATACGAGTATGTTACCTTTTTAATAACTTTCTCAACGCCTTCCATATTAGCGTCGTTGTTGTGATTTGGCTCCCAAGAAGTGCTTGCTTGAGCGGTTGTCTCACTTTGCTATGTAAGTAAAAAATATCAGTCAAGAGTGACTTAGACAACTAATACGAGTCCTGCTTATTTGTGACTTGTCATTTTTTATTATGGTACTTAAGAGCTAGTGCTATAACCACGTCAAATTTATAGGTCGTATGTATTACTACTTGTACAATAGAGCGAAAACAAAACCTTATATGACTCCTTTGATTTTTTTATTAACTTTTAGGAAATTCGCCTTTCTATAATACCTCAAAAATTCCATAAAAACACTAACAGATAACTTTAATATAATTATAAACGAGCTTTTAAGTATGAATACTCTAATAAGTTAAAAATCATCATGATTTATAAAAAAAAATTATATGCTTTGCTTCCATATTAGGGAATAAAAAAACACTAAACGGTTTGTAACAAATAATCACAACTGTCTTTTAACAGAATATAGATAAAAATAGGCACGTACGTATGTAGGAACCGGAGATACCAATAAAAAAAGCGTTCATATTCTATTTGAATTACAAAACACAATGTTTACGCGTATCGTCGTGCTACCATGACGCAACATCCTTCTTTTCTTTAATTCATCTTTTTCATTCCATTCCATTCTTAAAATCCTATCATACGTCTTATTACTCTTAAAATATCATCTCATGCATACTCATCTCGCAAATCCCACATGTATATAATATGTTTGTTTATTTCTCACCACCACATTAGCCTCAGTAGTGGGTGTATAGTCCACTGCCATGGGCACAGAGACCGCCTTCCTTTTCTTCGTCTGCTTAGTGTCTACCGCTTCAGTGTTAGTTATCACCGACTCTTGGTACACGGGCTTGGGCGGTGTCTGGACCACCGTAGACGATGTTGTCGGACTGTTGGAGGAAAAAGTATGTGCCGTGTTCACATATACTTATTTAGCTGTATCCATATTTGGTAACAAAATTGAGTCGCAAGATGTTGTTCCATTGTATAAATGTATTTAGTCATTCTACAGCACTCGTAATAAAGAGACGTACTCGTATATTTAGATTCTGAGTTTATTCTTGCACCTTATTACATATATACATAATTAAATTATAATACCTACAGTAAGGTATAAGTATTCTAATATTTCCTTATATGTATTTACGCGAACATTTGACATTTTAAATAAAATTATTTTTAAGGACATTTCATTCAAAATAAAATTCCAAAAAGAGATACACATTTAAAATGTATCGTATGAACTAAGTAGTACATATTATTATAAACTAAAATCCCCTGTTGCAGAATTTGTGTTTGATCTGGCTAATTTCAGAATAACTGAACGGATTTTCACACGGTTTTCACGAATTAGACATTATCTAGAATAGAATATAAAGAATAAGCTACTGGTGTAATGATATTAGTAAATTAAGTAGAAAAAATCTTCCCTTTTCGAAACTTCCATAATAGTATAAATGATAATGGCATCCAGTAGTTCCTATTAAATAATTGTGTGATTTTAGAGAACACGAGCCTCCTTCTATGGAACAACAGTGCGTACACCACGTATAGTCCAAGCGAAATGCAGTTATTTTTAAGAAGAAATAAAATATTGAAAACCTGAAGTTTTATGATTTTAAAATGTTGGCAAGTATATAAGGAATAGAAATTCATAAAATGCCCCCGATGCCCAGCCACCCCCGAGAAATGGGGGGACGCAAAGCGTTAAAAAATAGTTTTTTTCAATTTCCGGCTTACTGTGATGTTCTATCGAAAAATGTTTTCTACAAAAGTTGTAGGTCTAGTAAAAATCTACAACTTTTATTCATAAAACTTTTTACAACAACCTCAAAGTTTTCGAGATATTTGCAAAAAACTGTTTTTAATTTTTTCTTGGTTTTTTATTTTTAATTTCTAGAATAATCCTTTGATTTTCATGAAACTAAGGCAATATAATCTACAATATATATTGTAGATTATATTTATTTATTATCGTTTTGTTAAAAAAATCATAAAAAATGTAAAAAATGAAAAAAATTATAATTAAAAACAAAAAAAAGTACATTAAAGGGCAATTTCAAAAAGATTTAAATTTTTAAAATTACTCTTTAATGTACTGTGAATCTATCAAATGCTTAGATATTGATGATAAAAAAGAAAAGGATGTCTTTTTATTGAAAGTCGAATATCTCAGGAAAAAATCAACGTAAAGAGTTTAGTAAAAACTTTTTTTTTTCATTTTATACATTTTTTATGATTTTTTAACAAAACTATGACAAAATTTTGTAAATATCAACTTAATTTTTTTAAATTACACTTTTAACTAACGAATAAACAAGATTAGATTACAAATGAATTTCATTTCTTTCTGTAATTACCTTAAAATCTATTTTTTTAGAAAAAATCTATAAATTTAACTCCAAAATCGATCAAAAATTAATAAAACATCGTTAAATTCAAAATAGTAATAACATAAATAGATTCTACTGGAAAAAACACAAAAGAAAAAGGTGTACTTTACGTGAATTCCAATTTTTACTATTTCTTTACGACTCGTCAAATTGCAAAGTTGGAATGTTTACGACGATATTGTATAAATAATAAGCGTCAAATTAAAAACTTAAGAATACCATTTCTTTCGTTTTTTCCCGAAAAATACACTGGTATAATCAGTTTATAAAAAATTGGTTAATAAAGTACACTTTTCCAATGATAATTAAAAAAATTGTAGTTTACAAAGTAAAAATTATCGATTTCTCCAATGTTTTCAATTTTTAAGAGTGTTCTTACAGGGCGACCATACAATGTTTTTATTTTTTTTAAAAGTAGAGTTCAAGATAAAAAGAATGAGACCTATCTGAAAATTGTACAAAAAATTTTTTAAATATAAACGTCCACTTGAAGTTGGGGGTGATTTTCGGCCTCTCGAGACCATAAAACATACTTTTCTCGAAAATGGCTGAACATTTTAATTTCAATTTTTTTTTTATTTATTGTAGATTATATTGCCTTAGTTTCATGAAAATCAAAGGATTATTCTAGAAATTAAAAATAAAAAACCAAGAAAAATTTAAAAACAGTTTTTTGCAAATATCTCGAAAACTTTGAGGTTGTTGTAAAAAGTGTTATGAATAAAAGTTGTAGATTTTTACTAGACCTACAACTTTTGTAGAAAACATTTTTCGATAGAACATCACAGTAAGCCGGAAATTCAAAAAAACTATTTTTTAACGCTTTGCGTCCCACCATTTCTCGGGGGTGGCTGGGCATCGGGGGCATTTTATGAATTTCTATTCCTTATATACTTGCCAACATTTTTAAATCATAAAACTTCAGGTTTTCAATATTTTGTTCCCAAACTACATTTCGCTTGTACTAGTAACCTACGTTAACGTATCCACCAACTGGTATTTGGTCAATGCAGTGGGCATGTGTGAATTCGCATGTCTTCCGAAAACCATTAAGTTTCTCTCAGATATGCATATTTCCTATATTTTCTCACAATAGCACATTTTTCACTTACCTTGGAGGTATAGGTATTGATGCAATCGAGCTAATAACACTGCCCATCTCCGGCTGCTTTGGAGACGAAGATGGGAGCGGGATCTTAGCCGGATTGTTAGGAGTCGATCTACCTGAGCCTGTTTGAAGAGTAACTTTTATTTATACTTAATTCAATTTAATTAATACGTGCCAGTGGAGCACACACGACTTAACCAATATGAAATGGAATGGAAAAGACACGACGGAGACTGCTTTATTTATTTTCAATATTAATCCGAAGTAATGTCAATTAAAAATAAATGACTTTTTTTAAAAACATAATAACACAAACTTTCACATTTATAATATTAGTATAGACGAAACAAACCTGTTTACATGTTTCAGGCGCGTATAAATAAGAAACGAAGGGTACCTAAAGTCTATTAAAAAATATAAGGAAATATGTTTCATTCCTGAAATTCGTAACGCAGTAAAAGCTTCATTATATGAAGTTTATTATTGAGCTTGGGTCGCAAAATTTTAATCTGTAATTTATCTATAGAAAAATACTCTAATCTATCACGTTTTCGGTAACAACGACTTGCTTAAATTAACTGTATGATTAATTTGCCTAACCGAAAATCGAACCTGGTGTCTCTGGTAAATAAACAAATCTTTAATTTTGGTTCAGTTGGTAATTTTTATTAAATCGTACAAAGCACGTCTACCAACTAAAGGAAAGGGTTCATATTAAACAAAATATATTTTTATCGAGTCTTACTACTAATCAATTGTTACAATTCATGCCAATTGCGCATTTCAATTGGTGGCAAGAAATTACTTTCATTGTTTCCTTTTATTATGGTTCATAATCGCGGTCATAAAATTTCAATAAGAATATGATATGGTGTTGAAGAATTTAGCCGCTGCAAACAATCTAAATATTGCATACAATGTGTGAAAAATTGTTAATATACCTTTATTTCTGCAAATAAACTCGTCATTACATTACAAAATTGAAACCATATAAGTAACAGTATTACAGTAGTAACGGTATTTTTAAGGCAGCGTTTTCATGACTTCTTTAAGTAATTTTATTGTGCCTCACTTGAAAAATTTATCCTGAATAACCTTTACCTCAATAAAAAAATTCTGTTTCCTTCCTGCTTCTTCTGAAAAATCTATAAGTGACATTTCTCCATTTCTGAGTTCTTCGCCGTTTTGGGAAGATGTTTTTTTATCGTTCATTTAATTAATTAAGGATTGCTAAGTATACATATTTAGTATCATCATTAAATTGTTTTTATTTATCCGTTTTGTTTTTGTTCAGGCCTTGAAATCTCATAAAGTACGTATATTCAATACAGTTTACACTAATACAGATTATCAGGTCTATAATTAAAGAACATTTTACGAGAAATGCCTATCGATACAATAATTTTCAATAGTAATAAAAAAGCAAGAGTGAATGACTAGTCGAAACTACAACGTACCTTTATTAGATTGTGATTGTGTGTCAGAGCTGTGTTGGGGAGAGGGGGCTGGAGTACTCGTCTTACTGCTACTGCCCGTGTCTCCGGCGGACGAGCCGCGTCGCGATGGGGAGGGTTTCTTCTTATCTGCACATATTACTAGCGTTCATTCACTAAACTTGTAAACTAAATTATGCCTAAATTTGAAGAATAAATGCGTACTTGTCTTCAGGTAATTATATTTCCAGTAAACATATTAAGATTTTATGTAACTTTCATTCTACGCACAATTTTCAATACAAAAAAAAACTTTTAATCAGACATTCGCTTATCAGCTTTAAAAATTATCTAACAGAGAAACTATTAGAGAGAAAAAGAATTAACATGTACCAAGTCATGGTATTTGTAAAAAAAGTGGAAGAATGACTGAAAGGAAAGAGCTATGCTTTGTAAAATAATTAATTTGAGAAAATTTTAACTCAACTCTCGTCCACTGCACTAAGTATCGAATGATCACTGATTTGTTCTTTTTAACGTTTAGAGGCAGTCAGACGTGACAAGATGAAAAATAAAATTGAATAGAAGACTGAATATTCAAAAAAATATATATATAATTATTATTGTAAAAATTTACCTCTGAGAGATGTACGCCGCACAGGTAGTATTACATATTTTGCGAGAACATACATTTTTAGGAACCAATCAGACGGGTTAGATGCCTGACGGTTGTACATCTCTCAGAAAAGTCATAAAGTAAATGTACTGTACTGTAAGTAATAAACCTCTGCCGACGATCTTTTCGGCAACAAAGTTATTATAATTATGGGTCCATCAGTTCCAACCACTGAGTCAAGAGCGACTCCACAATATATCACTCGAGATATGTGTTGCATAAAAAGTACGCGAAAGAAATCTCCAAAAATCTAGACTCTAGGCAATCTAGTAGAAACGGATAAGTTAACTAGACGATAATATACGGATGAACCCAATAATTGTTTAACCCATTCTTGCCCACTAGTCATTAAAAAAAGAAAATTTTCAATTATTAGATTCCCGCGTGGAGTATATATAACCTATTCAACGTGTTGTACAATCATGATCAGTAGAGATGGGCTTAGCTATATATGTATATACGAATAACTATATCGCAAAAAAAATTGATATCGATTATTATATAATCATTACATTTATTAAATTTAATTAATTATCCGTATAAATCAAATCAAAATATTATATTTATATATGCCTTATATTTATATATATTATATTTATATAAAGTGTAATGTTTTTGGGAAGTTATGCAATCTGTGTTAATTCTGTTGTATTTGGCCAATTATATATTATTGTTAAGACTGACAACACACTCAAAATTTAAAAATAATAAATGTCTCTGATTATGACCACATAGTCACGAAGTTAGTTGAGCACATTATGTTAGATATTTCAGTATCAAAATTAAGGACTGAATGAGTTAAACCAGAAAATCACAGAATATTGGTTTGAAAGCCAATAACGAATTGTGTTCATCATTAAAATAAAGCGATCATTTAGAGTTAATGATTGACATTTAAATAGGCATGAAAGCAATTGCGTCTCTTTCCTACTATTAGTTCTCTAGTAAATTAAAAAAAAAAACACAAAGTGGCCAGTACAGTTCAAACGTGAGAAAATATTATGGGGATAAAAATTACGAAACATAAGTAATAGTAGTTAAAGTACTTATTTACATTATGTTCTAAATGATTACTTAATTTTCTTCCCAACAAATGCGTTATTAGCTCCCGATAAATATTTTGTTTAATGTTATAGTCTAAATAAGGTTTTCTATTCCGAAACCTAGTTTTTTTTTTTTTTCAACAACAGTACGCTACTAAATTGTCTCCCAATATGTTTTTAGCTACACAAAAGTGATATAATTTTTTTTAAGTTACGTATAAATGTCAAATTATATGTGTCACGATAGAGTATCAGAAAAATAGCTCCAATTTTCGAAAGAGAAAACCCGATACTTAATAATTAATTATCGATATAAAATCAACACTTATCAAAACAGTTTAACTACTGTTAAGGTGAGGGTTTTCGGAATTACGATTGTTTTTTCTAGCATAACTTTTCGGTTTCTTCACAATAATACTTGCGGAGTGTCTTAAAACGGGTTATTATCTATTTTCTATACTTTATGAGTATATCTATAAATATGCGTATCTTTTCTGTCTTCACATTGCTGACTCATTACTTAACATTCGGATACCCTCACCCTAGTCATTGAATCACTACTGATGCACACAACTTGTACACAATGATATTAAGAAAAAATATGGGATACTGAAATGCTAGTAATATCAATAGCATGCCAAAATACAGTTGATATGACAATAACTTTGATAATACTAACAATCCTAAAAGATATGATAATCTCCATAGGAATTTGCTTTCAATTTTAATTACAATATGATTTTAAATGAGTCAATTTAAAAGTTATAAAAGATTTAGTCCGTTTTGAGCACATGATTTGTTGGGATAAGCCAAAAAAGTCTATTCTTGTATTCTAACTAGCTTTAAAATGGGTAACAGTTTTTATTACAGACGATTTTATTTTTTATTTTATATAATACTTTCTTAGATTTACGCGAATATTTGACATTTAAATAAAACTATCTTTTCGGATTTTTCCGCGGATTTATTCTACAGTTTTTATTTCAAACGATTTTTACTTGTTCATTAATAAATGTTTCATTAATATTGTTTTCAAATTTTATATTTATCTCTACATGTAATAAAATTCTGTGTCGAATCTGTACATTAAATATTTTTTTGGAAAATATTATCGATACAGAGGCCGAATCTATAGTTTTTAAAATTTTGTCTGTCTGTGAAAACCGCATCACGCTAAAATTGGACATTTTTAAGAAATTTGATATGATGATGGCTTGTTATCCGGGTCAACATGTAGGATACTTCTTACTGCTCGAAAATATCTCATCTCTGAGAAATCTATACTAAACGTTAAATCGTAACTAAGGACGAATCCGAGCGGAGCGAGGGTGAGTCGCTAGTTAAAAATAAGGATGAAATCAGGGAAAACAAGAACTTCAGAAATTTCGAAGGGAGGTTTTCACGGCATCTGGGGAATATAATTCTTAAAAATTTTAATAGTCCTATCGAAACGACACATAGAAAAATAATATTGCGAGTCAGATCTATAATTATACAAAGGCAATATTTGTGGTCTTTTTTTGGTACAAAACAAACACTATCGAGATTAGAGACATAAAACATGGCTGTGGAAAAGAAAAAATGGAGTAAAAATAGAGTTATACGCTATGGTCTCTTCTACTAGCGTTGTCTTATGATAACTATGACAACATTCCAGTCCATACATTTCACAATGAAATTAAAAAAATAACATTCCCACCATAAAATTTGATCGACATAATGTAAAATAATAAAATGTATACCGCTATGCTTACATTCAGGTATCAAAATAAAAAGGCAAAGCAGTATTTATACTCAAATTTTCCAAAAGTGTTAACAATGCGACGAAGAACGAATACAATATGAAAAAATAGCATGCTGATAAAGGAAAATGACGATAATAGTTGATGATAATAATAGATGTTTATGTTGTTTTTTGGTAGATAACCATGGCATGCCATCGATCTACATCTAATTTCTCCAACAACACACACTACAAACAAGCAAAAGACGAACTTCTCGCAGCTGATCTCAAGCTGAATTTGTTCCGGCCCACATAGCACCGTTCTTGATCAGTAATTGCATAAATAAGTCAAAGATTACAAAAATCCTTAAAAAACAAGTCATCATAGTATTAATATGTTTATATACTACAATCCTTTAGTTCTATTATGTTAGTACTTTATTAGTCAAAACAAAAGTTAAATAACACAAAGGGGATGTTTTATTTTTGTCAGAACAATCCCTATGTTTAAATATATAATGGATTAATTTAAAGTTATTATTTATTAAAAGTAAGTATACTGTTTATATCACACTCTGTATCATATTTCAAAAATGTATTCTTAGAACGTCTTCTTTGTTTGTATTTTTTGTCAAAATCTTTCAAAATAAGACTACTTTACGTTTTAATAACAAAAATATCGTGATTCAGAAATAATTTTATTTACCATTTTATAATAATTGTTAAAAATACATTCTATTGAAGAATATGAAAAATATATTGAGGAAGAATCAAAGATAAAAAAAAATATATACTTCGTCCGATAATAATTTTCTCTAAGACAGTAAAATTAATAACAATTATTATAAAATGTAACTTCTACAAATTGTTCTAAATATTTTTTTTCTTTTTTTTTTCCAAAAAAAGCAACGCCGATTTTTTCCTTTTAGTAAAAAAATCCGACTTTGCATAATTTTAAAAATCACTATTCGCTACAGCTGATTTAAAAAGAGTACAGTTTTATCTAATGCTAAATAACTATCTAGACAACAAAACATAATATAGTGTACTTACCGAGCGACTGTCCCGAGAGTGAGGGTGTCTTATTAGAAACTGGTGTATTTTTACCAGAAGGGCCGGCGCTCGAGTGCGAGGATTTACGGCCCGGCTATAATTCGACAATGTAAGAACAATATTAAACAACAAAATATACAGATTCAAATAAAAAAAATTCACTACAAAATATCAATATCACTGCAATTTTAATACAAATAACTAAAATCAATATCAAAAGGAAGCAATACTTTAAACGGAAAGGAGATTATATTCGAACAAACTAGAGTAACATCTTCGGCTTAAGTGTATCCAATACAGAATGTATACGATAAATAACAAAGCCATATCCAAAATAAAAATATAAAGGGTACACAAAATTAAGCAGACGACATTCACATCCCTCTTAGGTTACTTAAGTTATATATATAATAATATATAATCAACACGAAATAAATCGTTAACTTGAATCGTGTGCGTAAATATAAATTGAGGTTTAAAACGGGGATGGCGAACCTTTTTTCTCATCGCAAAAAAAAGAACATTTTATAACTAACAATTAAACCAAACCCTCAAGTCAATTAACATCAATTACAACATATGACAGTACATATATAACATTATATTGTATCGTATAGCCGCCATTCCAGTTCCAAAGCATCCCCTGTTCGCACATACCCCTTTAGCTTTCCCTGCGGGCACGGGGGACGCTTCGCACTCCCTCTCGCTGGAATCGCTCGACTGACTGTCGTGGCCCGTTATCGGTTTGTACGGCGGTATTGTCTTCACGTTACCGCCTTTCTTCTGCCAAGGTTTTACATTAATGCCCCACTATAGTCACGACTTGCTCGATACGATCTCACGCAGTTCTATCGAATACGGGACGGCAGTTGGTGTTGAGATACGACACGGTCAACGTTATGCCGGAAGGGATATTAATATTGAGACATCATTAACTTTAATGTTTGCTAGACAAATTGTTCATCTATATTTAGTGTAACAACTGCATCGCATATTCGAATAAATCCAAAACAAATTTTGAATTTCCAATAGCTTACATACCCGGAATTTTACTATTAACGGATAGCGGGGGTTACTTTAGTACGCGTCAAGTTAATTGATCCAAGATGGCGTTGATTGCACTTTGATTTGTATTTTGTATCAAAAGCCTTAGTACGTTACATATTACGCGTGTTGCGAGTTGAACAAAACACTCATTAACGAGATAAAGGTTACTTTAACAATAAATATAATTTATAATATTATAATGATATTAATCGTTAATATTACTCATTAATCTTTTCATTGTCCCTTTACATCCTCCGTTTATATAATTTTATTATTTTTTTTAATATAAATTTAAGTCACTATGGTTAAATTAATGTTAGTAAAATAAATTATATAAAAAAAAACCTAAAGAAAAATGCGCTAGAAATGGGGAGTTCCCGTGCATGTCTTAAAATAAGCGACCCACTAACGAATTAACAACTAAGTGTCTAAACATATAGGCTCAAGTTACGTGGCGCGTACAGTACTTAAAACCACCATTAATATGTGTAAAATCTCGAATACGTTTTAAATCATGGCTTATTTATATCCGAGAAGGATGTTATACAAGATATGAAAATGATTGGATGCGACTGAAATTATTTAGTATCAATGTCCCATTATCATTAACGTTAGAACTCAAACACTACTTATTTTACTTATTTCTCTTGCAATTCTTCAATTGGAAGTGACTTTGTTGTAAATTACTCCTAAATTAAAAAAAAAAAGTACTGTTCGAGTTTTATCACGATCGTGCAATCGATATCAAACATCGAGATAACTAATCATCTTTAAAATCGAATACTAAATCATCGGTTGCAAAATCGTTTTGATAATAGAATATCGATTTGTATACCAAATATGTATCTATACAATTAACATTTACAGTCTATTATAGTCTAGTCCATACCATAGAGCCCATGGATGATGGGAACAGGACGTTTTATTAGCAATACTGATAAAACGTGGTGTTAAAACCAGCCATTTTAGTTTTTTCGTTTATAATCAACTTCCTGTTTATCAAGTATGAAAGTTATGAAAATTGCATATGTATGATAAAAATGAACTTATTATGTATCGAATTATGGTGAATTTTTAAAATTTGTATTATAGTTATTGCTTAATTAAAGTATAACGGTTTTTGAAAGTGGCTTTGTGTTGTATTAGTTTAGTTAAAAGTATGTATTTTTAAGTAAAGATCCAAATTACTAAATACATTAAAAAAACTCAACTGATCATTAGCAATTATGCTATTTTCACAATTTGTAATAAATATTTACATTAAACGTTATCGAAAAAAGCACACCTAATACTATTTATTTTCAAAATCAATAAAAGCTGTATCATAACAATGAAGTGCAATGGAGGGGGTGGGGATGAGAATGCAACAAAAACAATAATGTAGAACATAGTTGTAAAATCAAACATCCATCAGCTAATAGATTTAATAAACATTTAAACGTCGAGCTGTATACTACAAACCTTTTTTGTATGTACCCACTTTTTCATTACACTTCAATTTACTGAGAAACACTAAACAATGTAAACAATTAAAAGAGAAATTAAACCGCCAAATTAGTTTGTATACAAATCCAATAAAGACTGCGTACGATTAATATTATTAAAGATTTTAGTTTAAAATCCATAATAGAAATATTTTCATATTGACTGTAAAGATGAAAGCTGGACCGATTTTAATGGAGTTTATAACATTAGGGCAGTAAAATCGGTTTAGCAGATGCAAATGTTACAAATAAAGTTTCCCTTAGTACGCAGCTTAATAATCTTTAAAGAAGTTAAGATTACCTGAGTATAAGACAGTCCAGTATAACCACGTTTGCAAATCGATATCATTATTGAAAAAAAAAAAAGTATAACGAATCAATTAAATAACTTGAATTAAATAAATTAACAAACTTTTTCATTAATCGCTAGTTATGCACTCGCTGAGCACTAAAACAACACTGTACAATCGCACAGCTCAAAATAATTTATTTCTAATCCCACTGTTGTAATTATTGCAATAAATTCGATAAAACTAAATATTAAAAAATTTTATCATTAAATATTTCATCTTAATAACCCGTTAATAAATTCACTAACACATCTAGATGTGTTATTTTAAAAAGTATCACAACTTTTGTGATTCTTGCAACCGATACCGTTATATTATAAAATTTTGTTGTTATTCTTGCAAATAGTATAATTACAAGTTTATTTTCTTGCTCTCACAACACCACTTACCAGCTTGCTGTAGTGATGTTGACAATAGCCACAGTACTTCACGTTGTCTAGATAATTTCCAGCCTCCTCACAGAGCAGGCCTAGACTCTGAGCACAAGTCACGTGGAATTGTTGTTTACAGCCTGGGGTTAATAATAGGGTTCGATTTTTAGGTTGACAGCTCACAAATTTTAGAAAATGTCAAAATGTTTTAAATTAAAAAATAATTGAATGAGTTCACTTAGAAAATAATTATCAAGATATCCCATTATATAATCCCATAATATAATAATATTTATTTTTTGGTTTGGTACTCCATCAGGCCAGGAACGGCTGAACGGATCAGGATGAAATTTTGGCACAGAGATAGATGATAGTCTGGAATAGTACATAGGCTACTTTTAATCCCGGAAAAATGTACGGTTCCCGCGGGATACATTTGTTCTTGTTATTCACGGAACAAGGGATCGATTATTTCATACTGACCGTTATATACATATATGTCAATTGTGACTATTTTAACTATGACTATATCCGTCCAAACAATAAAAACTAACGAAAAAAAAATAATTACAGTTTTTTAATTGAGATTGATATAAACTTCAAAACATCAAGTAGAAAAAAAAATATTGTATAACATTATAGTTAACAATAATTTAAAAAATATATAAATAAAAAAAGAATATATATAATATATTTTTAGTTAGTAACTGAATACTGAATGTGGCTCACCAGACTTGTTACACTGCATACATGCGCCGGCGTTGGCGCGATGTGTTTTGCCAAGCTCCTGGCATATGTAACATGTCTGAAAAATATTTATAATTCCATATCAAAAAAGTGCCTTTAGCAAAATAAAATTTCACGCTACTATTATGTGTATAGAGGTAGAGGTAGGAACGTGTGTTTGTTTGTTTGTTTGTTTGTGTGTGTGTGTGTGTGTGTGTGTGTGTGTGTGTGTGTGTGTGTGTGTGTGTGTGTGTATGTAATATTATGTTATTCTTTTACATTGAAACGGTTGTTAAGTTTTGCATAAATTGTATTATTTGTATAGACTATGACCAAAAAAAAAATAATTATTGTTAATGATAAAATTAGCTAAAATGTGGCTGTGTAATGTATATTATGTTATAAATACAAAAAGCACTTAGGGACACAGTCGAGCGAAGTAATAAGTCGCTTGTAATTTCTATTTAAACTAACAAGGTATACCAACTTCAAAATCATTTTTAAATCTAAGTATTCTATCCTACTCGTGAAAATCGATTCTTAATTATTAGAAAAGATATTATGTAACATACAAAAACCACATAAAAGTAAAAAATTAAATAGACTAAGCAAATAGCTTAATATGAGTCACATCATGACATCTACATTGAATACATACTATTCAGTAAGTTAACCAATTAATTGTAATATTAAGTCAAAGAAGAAACTTCTTTGATCTTTAAATATGCGCAAATGAAATATAATTGGACATTGCATGGACTTGTAAGGTGACACCTTTGTCACTTGTCACATATGTATAATCCAATCTATACACAAAAAAAAATATAAATACTAACCTTGTTATATCTCTCCGGGGGTATTAGTCTGAGTACAATGGGTTCCATTGATGTGACATTGCCAAAGCGCACTTCTGGTATGTACAGTGCACAGACGACGTGGGCCCAACCGCTTGTGTCTGTGCGCTTGAGGGCACCAGACTTTGAAGGGCAGAGCTCACATCTCTACAATTTCATGAGGTTTAGATTTCTTACAATGAATAAAGAATGTACAATATGGTGGACAGGGTAATGATTATTTTCTTTATTTGATGTGATACTTTTAATGACCCTGATAATATAACTTTTTTCTACTAAAATACTGCTACTTTAAATTACTTAAATGTAATTATGTCAAATTGTTTTTTTTTTTTTTTTCAATTTATACAATTAATTACATCTGATTATTTCAAGACATCATTAGATTTTTTTTTATTTACATGAAACCACCTTTGTTAACTACCCTTGTGAGATATAAAACCCTTTAAGGTCTTACTTAAAAACAATAATAAAAATTGATTCACAATTAACAAAGATGTTGTATAAAATACACACAAAAAACAATACAACTCCATTGTATGCCACCTTCTTTCTGAAGTGAATCAAAAATATTATGAACACCTCAACCAGCTTTAGTTACTCCAAACAAGATATTTCTTTTTTTCTATTTATTACTATCTCTTAACTTAAATTATTAACGATGCATGAGTCAATGCTAATAAGCTTCTTGAACATTGAATTTGCTAGTAAAATTTTTAAATACATGGATATACATTTAAACTGCCTACCCTTTGTTCTCTACCTATATAACTCATCTACGGAGAACTAGACCAATAACTAATAGGTGTTTATAGTGTGTGTATATAGCCACACACACTATAAACTCCTATGTATTGCACCACCTGTTTTACAAACTTTTTTATATTAGCAAACACTCACTAGTACTCAAGCCTCAATATTATTATGGCAAAAGTACATTTGATTTGTAGTTCTTGAACACATCAATATCTCAAAAGTGATTTCTTGCATTGACACAGTTTGTAGGCCGAAGAGGTTTCTTGTGAATATAAAATGTATATTTAAATTAATGTTATTATGTTTGTCCTCAATGTGTTCCCAAACCACTGCTCCAATTGTGATGAAACTCTGGTAGGTTACTTGTGTACATATCTGTGAAGGTTACTGGCACCAAAAAAGAATGTTTCGTTGAATGTTGGTCTTTTATGCGTTCCTAAACTATTCAAGTTTAGGGACGCACCCGAGCAGGACGAGAGTAAGTCGCTATTACACATATAATGTATACTTACTACTTTTCCTTTAGTCTCTGGGCTCTCACATTTGCGGCAGTACCAATTCCCAGTTGGCACAGCGATGATTCCATAACAAGCTGAAAAATGTTGCAAATTAAAAAAAAAAATTGCATAAGATACTAAATTGACATATATAATAACAATCATTCATGTAATTTTTAAATAAAATTTAGAGTATAAAAAAATAAGTAGTTAGACATAACTTATAACATAAACAATTATCATAAAAAGTTTCTATAGTTATCACCGACCGTTCTATTTATAATTATACAATTATATTCTATTGTAATTGCTAAAAAACCAGTTGCTAAGAAACTTAGAATGCAAAGAAATATTCATATGTTTATTAAAGTGTAAATTCTAAAGACTTATTTTAAAAATTCTATTTGTGTTACATATTTTATAGTATAAGTCAGTAAGTTTGTAGTGACCCTACTTGCTGTGCCAGCGGTCGCGGGTTGGAGTCCCGCTGGGGGCATTCATTTTGTGTGATGAGCACGAATGTTTGTACTCCAGTCTTGGGTTGGTTATATTTATAATATGTATGTATTTAAAGTTATATATGTGTAGTGTACCAACTATCAGGTATCCATAAAACGAGCCTCGTAGCTTACCATGGTACTAGATGGTGCTGTGTGTTAATGTCTAACTAGCTAACCTAACAGTTACTTTTTTATTTTTTAAAGTCAATTATGGTTTTAACATTATATGCTCACAATAATTATGAATATACATAGTCGTGTGAGTACCTTGATGGACAGCAACGGTGCACCCATTGCCATCGCAGTACACCAATGGGTTGTCAGGCCAACCTCGTTCGTCCGAGCATACACAACATCCGCCAACCATTTCTTTCATAATCTCCTTCATATTGAAGGCAGCATTATTGAATTAAAACCTGTAGTAACAGAAATGTTGCTCTACTCATCTATTTCCTAATAAATACTATCATAAAATTACATATTAAATACAACGATAAATGAAATTAAATAAACGTTAGAATATTGATAACACTAATTTAAACATGATAATGGTAATTGAACTTAATAAAGATAGATAGTGCAAGATAAATGCTAGTGATGGTATAGCAAATAAATAAATTTAATTAATAATAAAATATGTGATAAATTATTAAAAATACACATATTTTAGAAATACAAATAATAATACTAATTAATAGAAGTATTAGTTTCAATTAGTTAAAATATATATATATATATATATATATATATATATATATATATATATATATGAGTACAGATTAATTTGGTCCGTTTTTAAAAGATGGCTCTGGCTGTTATGAATGTTTCATAGTGACAGCTGATTGTGGTGATTTCAGAGAGGTTATACATCTGTGAATAATATAGAGTTCATATTGCTTTAAATTTTAAACAAAACACCTATTTTTTATTGTGTTGAAATTGTCAAAATTTGTGGTAGCTAAGCAGCATCTGCGGGAAGTTTTACTTTTCTGTTTTAATTGGAAGAAAAATGCAGCTGAAGCGCATAGAATGCTTGTGACAGTTTACGGTGAGAATGCTCCAACTGTTAAATTATATTGGGAGTGGTTTTGACGTTACAAGGATGGTGATTTTAGTATTGAAGACAAGCTTCGCCTTAGACAGCCAAAAAATTCGAAGACAAAGAATTGGAGTTATTACTCGATGAAGATCCGATTCAAACGCAAAAAGAGCTTGCAGAATCATTGGGAGTGATACAACAAGTAGTTTGAGTATGATTAAAATCCATGAGAATGATTCACTGGTAGGGCAATTGGGTGCTTTATGAACTGAAACCCAGAGACGTTGAAAGGTAATTTTTCACTTGCGAGCAGCTGCTTCTAAGGCAAAAAAGAATGGGTTTTTGCAGCGGATTGTGACTGGGGATGAGAAGTGGTTATTCTATCATAATCTCAAGAAGAAAAAATACTACCCTAAGCCCGGTCAATTGTCGCCATCGACCTCAACATTAACACCAAAGCCGAATATTCATGGTTCGGAGGTCATGTTGTGCATCTGGTGGGACCAAAGAGGTGTTGTATATAATGAGTTGCCAAAACCTGGTGATTCCATTACGGGTGATCGGTGTAGACTGTAATTGATTTATTTGAGCCGGAAATTATGACAAAAAAGGCTATAATACGAGAAAAGGTACGACAAAGTTTTTCTTTTGCATGATAACGCTCGGCCTCATGTAGCAAAAGTCGTGAAAAATTATTTAGATACGCTCAAATTGAATATTTTACCGCACCCGCCGTATTCGCCAGACATTGCTCCTTCCGGTTACTGGTTGTTCCGATGGATGCAGCACGATTTGGCAGGTCACCGGTTCACTTCTTTCGAAGAAATTGAAAATTGGCTCCAAACGTTTATCGCCTCAAAAGACGAGACAATTTTTCGAGATGGAATTCAAAAATTGCCTGAGAGGTGGAGAAATGTAGTAGCCAGCGATGGACAATACTTCAATTAATCTATTTATTTATATTGTTTAGAAATAAATGCACTTTTTACACCAAAAAAACGGACCGAATTAATTTGTACTCCGAATACTTTGTTTTGGTAGAAATGTATAATATATAAAAACTTATAAGTAATTAAATTGATTTTAATTATTTTGTACTAACATGATGTTTCAATCATCTATTACTGTCATCTATGTATGCTACTAACCCCCATATTCTTAGTCGTAAACTCGAGATTTCCTCGACTCGACTCAACCTCACTGAGGTGGTTCGGTATTCATAGTTGTCATTTTGTCCCTTACCTCAACTATTCTCCTCGAGTAAGGTGAGGAAAACTCGAGGAGCGAACTGTCAAATGTAAGGTACCTCGCGATCTACCTTAAGGAAACCTCAAGACAATTCTTGACAAAAACAACGCGAGTTATTTCACATTTTATTATATTTTAAAGTTATTTTGGAGTTTAAAATGTCTTTTGAAGAGTTTATTGAGCATATCTACGATTATTATCTATCACGGCGCTATTTACGGGATGTAATCCTATGCAGTTCTATGATGAATGTGAATTTAAAAATAGATTTCTCTTTACCAAAGATATGACGAGATTACTTTACTTTTGCCAATATTACTTCAAAACAATGGTGGCGACAACAGGCGTGGATTGCTAGATTGTAATGATATTTTGTATGATAATTAAGTATACTGTGTAAATCTAATTCAAATAAAATTATGTGCAATCTAATATAATTTCTTTAATAATAATATCTTTAATAATATAATATTCTTTGATAATTTTGGCTTTGCTTCTTCTTTCTTCATCTTATTGCAGAGAAGGAGTTCTTCGGTAGCATCTCTCTCAATTTTTATTTTTAAATATTTCTCTTCTGCAACCTTCACTAACAATGTTTGTTCAGCTATTTTAAGCTTATGTAGCTCTCCATTTCTTTTTTGTTTTATTTTATAATTTTCCCGTCTGATAGAGAAATCTTACTCGATTATTCTGGTCTCTATATTTCTTGATACTGAAATTAAAATAATGATTATAACATATCAACAAAAATGCCCTTTGATATCAAACATAATGATGGTATAATGCTACAAACTTATGTTCCTGTGCCAAAAATATGAAGCACCTAATGTGATAAATTACACATATGAGATGATCACATTCAGTAGAACTGTTAAAATTTTAGTGTGAACCATTTCAGAAATCTTAAATGCAATTACTCATATTCACAATGAAAAAAAAATACAATTTAAATAAATATTAGCATTACTTAATATTATGTTACACTAGATTACATTACAATACATTATTGAGATCTGATTTTTAAATGTAATCAATTAAAATTAAATAACAGTTTGTAAAACCTAAGTAATTTATTAGAAAAGAATCAAATGTATGAATACTTCTTATATGTTATTTTTTACAAATATGAAATCTTAACAATAAAATTTTATATTTATGAAATCTATAAAGCTTTGTAAATTTACTTCTTATATATGCAAGAAATAAAGGCCTTTTTTTCGTTTTTATTTATTGTTTATAATATAGTAGGTATGAATTTCAAAATTAATTACCTTGTGATGGGGCTGATGTACCAAAATCTGATATCTTGGACTGAAGAATGACGAAACATGTAGCAAACACCTTTTTTGTATATAACACAACGACATAATACACTTATAACATTCTAAAACACTTTTTGCAAAATTTGGTTTGTTTATCTGTCTGAAGTACTTTAAACTAACCCAACTTTGACCTTTGATTGACCAAAAACGCCAAATCAAGATGACAACTACGGATTTTGTGTGTAACTATACACCTCAGACTAACAAAATCCTCCAGATAGTGACGTAATTCATGACGTTTTCCTCGACTCTCCCTCGACTCACACTCATTCGAGGGATTCTGAGATTTCCTCAAGATGATGTTTATGAATACCAATTTCGAGGATCCGTTGAGGCCTTCCTCGAGGATGCCTCAGTCGAGTTTGAGTCGAGGAAGTTTCGAGGTAAGAACTAACACCCATATTCTTAGTTCTTACACTTCGGTTTTTATTTTTTTTTAAAAGTATTTATTTTTCCATTTTTAGTGTAAATGTAATAAGCAGGTAATTTGTAATTTATAAGAAGAAAGATTTTTATTAATAAAAACATATTTGATTTAGCCATTTATTTAAAAACCGTTTGACCGATTTCGATAAAATTTATATGGGACTACCGGCGAAGAATACCCTTTAAAACAGAAAAAGAATTTTCCAAATCGGTTCAGCCGTCTTCGAGTAATCCGTGAACATACATAAAAAAAAGGAAGAAAAAAGATTCCGACGAATTGATAACCTCCTCCTTTTTGGAAGTCGGTTAAAAATAAATTATAAAGCAATGGATGCCGAGACACCAATGTAATTAAAATTTCATCATCTTCTTCAGTAAACGCCTCAACAGATGCCATTTTATGATGTTTTATTGAAAATACCTCAAAATACACGTGTGCGGCGGTGACACTGCGAACATGAGCGCTGCAGTAACGCTAGGGTCTAACGTCACAGTCGCAGCGACACTGACACGGCGTCAGTGACGCTGCGCTCGAATGTCGTTCCCTACATTTACATAATGCATTAATCTGCCGCCCTGTCGCGGCCATCCAAAGTCACCAAGGCGTCACTGATACCAGTTAACTTACGCGGCGTCGGTAACGCTATAAACGCCGCATTATTGACGCTTGTTTCGAAAGTCTACCTTTAACAAGGTCGAATCTCTTCTGTACAGGGCCTCTACATGCAACATCTCTATTATTTTGCCAAAAATTGCGAGCACCGGATCCGGTCGCCGGATCCGGTATATTGGTACCGGATCCGGTGAACGTTTAATGATGCCGGATCCGCCGGATTACCGGATCCGTTTTTCCGGATTGCAATCCCTAACTTTATCACATTAGGTACTTCATATTTTTGGCACAGGAACATAAGTTTGTAGCATTATACCATCATTACGTTTGATATCAAAGGGCATTTTTGTTGATATGTTATAATCATTATTTTAATTTCAGTATCAAGAAATATAGAGACCAGAATAATCGAGTAAGATTTCTTTATCAGACGGGAAAATTATAAAATAAAACAAAAAAGAAATGGAGAGCTACATAAGCTTAAAATAGCTGAACAAGCATTGTTAGTGAAGGTTGCAGAAGAGAAATATTTAAAAATAAAAATTGAGAGAGATGCTACCGAAGAACTCCTTCTCTGCAATAAGATGAAGAAAGAAGAAGCAAAGCCAAAATTATCAAAGAATATTATATTATTAAAGATATTATTATTAAAGAAATTATATTAGATTGCACATAATTTTATTTGAATTAGATTTACACAGTATACTTAATTATCATACAAAATATCATTACAATCTAGCAATCCACGCCTGTTGTCACCACCATTGTTTTGAAGTAATATTGGCAAAAGTAAAGTAATCTCGTCATATCTTTGGTAAAGAGAAATCTATTTTTAAATTCACATTCATCATAGAACTTCATAGGATTACATCCCGTAAATAGCGCCGTGATAGATAATAATCGTAGATATGCTCAATAAACTCTTCAAAAGACATTTTAAACTCCAAAATAACTTTAAAATATAATAAAATGTGAAATAACTCGCGTTGTTTTTGTCAAGAATTGTCTTGAGGTTTCCTTAAGGTAGATCGCGACGTACCTTACATTTGACAGTTTGCTCCTCGAGTTTTCCTTACCTTACTCGAGGAGAATAGTTGAGGTAAGGGACAAAATGACAACTATGAATACCGAACCACCTCAGTGAGGTTGAGTCGAGTCGAGGAAATCTCGAGTTTACGACTAAGAATATGGGGGTAAGAATATGGGTGTAAGACACATGATGAAACAAAATAAATGACCAACTAATGATCTAGATGTTCCATAGTGCTTTTCAACAAAGAATGTTTGTGTTAGTTGCCAGTTCAGATTGTGAATATTATTTTTTTAATTGGTTTTACTAATATGTAAATAAATGTAATAAATATGTAAATAATGAACTTCTAATTACTTATCATCTGAACAAACCTCTTACAAGAAATGTAGATAAACAAGTTGAATAGTAGACCAATGAGTATTTTAAATAAAACTATCTTTTCGGATTATTTCGCGGATTTATTTTGATTTTTGGTTCCCGACGTTTCGATTGCTTTACAGCAATTATGGTACTAATAATAACAGTAATTCTGATTAATGTATATTTTTTATCTATAAAGGTAGCAATAGTGTTGCTTAATATTTTAACTTTAAATAATAGTAATCTAAATTAATAATTAACTTCTTTTAAATTACATATAAAACAATAATATTGCTTAAATAAATAATTAATATTTTTATTTTTTTTTAATATTCTTTATGGTTATAGATAATATAATAATAGCAACACTAATACTTTCTTAGATTTACGCGAATATTTGACATTTTAAATAAAACTATCTTTTCGGATTATTTCGCGGATTTATTTTGATTTTTGGTTCCGGGTACGGTACGGTACTCTGGTGCCATTTTTGAATTTTCAAAATCATTTTTTAAATTTGTGGGTAGGCACTGTCTGTAACAAGTATATAACGCTTTTGAGATGTCTAAGACCTTAGTCTCTCCCGTGACCATGATTGCTGTAAAGCATTCGAAACGTCGGGAACCAAAAATCAAAATAAATCCGCGAAATAATCCGGAAAAAAAAAAATAGTTTTATTTAAAATAGCAACACTAAATAATATTAGTAATTAATAAAGTTTTTAAAAAATTGTAATATTTATAACAATAAATAATAATAGCTAAAATTAAGTAAATAATATTGCTATATTTAATTATAATACTTATTAAAGTTTTAAAATTTTTAAAATGTTTAGAATTAAAATCAACAAATATTGTAAGGTACTTTGGTGCCATTTTTGAAATCATTTTTGTAAAATAGTGGGTAGGCACTGTCTGTAACAAGTATATAACGCCTTTGAGATGTTTAATACCTTAGTCTCTCCCGTGACCATGATTGCGGTAAAGCAATCGAAACGTCAGGAACCAAAAATCAAAATAAATCCTCGAAATAATCCAAAAAGATAGTTTTATTTAAAATGTCAAATATTCGCGTAAATCTAAGAAAGTATTATGTAAACCAATGGGTATTTGATAAAGCAACAGAATAAGATTTAAATTCATATTTATTATAGATATTCCTGTTGCAGTGGTGATAATCAAAGAAACATCACTAGACTGCCTTTAATCAGCATTCTGTACACTAGGCTAATTACGCCTTGTCTTTTTGCATATTAGGACTTTTTATAGAAAATTTTGAAAAGATTTATACTTGTTAACCGATTCATTGCGACGGCCTTTTTTACGAACTACGGCCCGTGGCGGCGAACAAATTTTTCATGACACCTCTAGGGCGTCAAGCGCCATACGTTAAAATGACACCCCTACGGTGCCTTCAGCCATATATGAAAACTTTGTGCTTTTTTTTCTTTTTTTGGCTTATTTACACTTGATTTCGTTCAGTCAGCATCTAATATCAGACCTAAGCAGTTTGTTAATTCGTTTAGAGTGAGTTCCTTGTGTTTAGATACGTGATTTACTTGAAATGACTATTTTGAATCAGATATTGTAAACATTTGGTATTCTTTTTTCTTTGACTATACAATTTAAATAGCTTAAGAATATATTTTAAAATATGTTCTGAAATTGGTGTTGCAAAGTTTTTTTTATATACTTGGTGCAATATTGGCAACAAAAATTCCCAAGAAAAGTTTGGAAGTATTGAGTTTAGCTATTGAGATGACGTCTATTATTTCGCTCGAGTTCGGCCCTAGATACCTTATGACGGTTAGTATGGAATACATAGACTATATAGTCTATATACATATATCATACATAGGTATGATGAGTTTTATATCTCTTAGTTGAGAAATGATTAATTTCCCATACAAAGTTCCACCCCCCTTTTCACCTTCTTAAGGGATGATTTCCGGGGTAAAAATTTTCCTATGTCCTTCCCGGGATCTCAAACTATCTCCATACCAAATTTCGTCTAAATCAGTTCAGCGGATTAAGTGTGAAAAGGAGACAGACAGACAGAGTTACTTTCGCATTTATAATATTAGTATGGATATTAGTATAGATTTTGTAATACACTGCGACTTTATATTTTTTATAACTTAAAGAATTGTTACAATTTTTTGAATTGAATCGAAAACGCCCATACATCCCTGAATCGCAGAGTGACGAAGACGAAACGCAGTGTACTTTGGAACAGAACTCTCAATCATATGAAGAGTATGTTCTTCCTAAAAAAAAAGGAAATGAAAGATATTGGGACATGCACAGAAATTAAGAAAATATAGATTGTACTATTACAAGTTGCTTTTAAACATAATTATTTTGAATATAAAAATAACATAAATTTTCTTTGAGACCCCTTCATTTTGATAAAAAGATTTAAAGCCTAAAAGATAGCACCCAGTATTTTGTTATTTTAATTTACACATGGACATTCCCGTCACCAAAGAAGAATCTACCGATCAATATCGATATATATATATATTATAGAAAATACATTATAGAAAACACTTTATCCGTTCCGTAGCTACGAGGAAACATCAAATCATACATCATAATCATAGCCTTTCTCGGTTTCGTCGCAGTCGGGTATAAAACTATGCAAAACGGGTAAAATGTTCAGTTCCATACGTTATTCTACGATTAACAGAGTTTCAACGGATTGGATTATGATGACGCCGCTCGGGTGTCATCCGCCACACGTGAAAGAAATGTATTTGGAACAATGAGAAGGTTTTTAACCTCTGAAAATTTTCTATTCACACTAAATCCTGAAACGAAGAGTACAGGCATGATCTGTGTGATAAAATAATGATAGATTTATTTAGCGAAAACCTTTAAAAATGTTATTTTAACATAGTTTCGACGAATTGAATTATGACACCGCTCGGGTGTCACACGCCACACAGGAAAGAAATGTATGACACCCCTAAGGTGTCACCCGCAATGAATCGGTTAAGAGGAAGGGTTCATCTCAACTCTAAACCAGGGAAACAAAATCCTATCATAGAAATCTATACATATTATGATAAAATTGTAACCAAGCGTAATCTGTACATTAAATATTTTTGAAATATCCATTATTATCGATACAGAGGCTGAATCTATAGTTTTTAGAACATTGGTCTGTCTGTCGGTATGTGACCGCATCTCAGAAAAACCACTGGAGGGATTTTGATGAAATTTGGAATGATGGCAGTTGGCTATCCGGGTCAACTTATAGGATACTTTTTACTGCAGGAAAATGTTTAATCTCTGAGAAATCTATACTAAACATTAAAATGTAACTAAGGATAAACCCGAGAGGAGCAAGGGTGCATCACATACAATGTAATAGATCTCTGGTGCTCACTAAGCCACTCCAATATTTAAATGCTGCAACACTCTCAAAACAATATTCTAAAAGTTATATGTAATGCAGCATGGTTTATAAAAAACTGTGACTTACATGAATCTATACTAATATTATAAAGCTGAAGAGTTTGTTTGATTGTTTGTTTGTTTGGTTGAACGCGCTAATCTCAGGAACTACTGGATGGAATTGAAAAATTCTTTTTGTGTTGGATAGTCCATTTATCGAGGAAGGCTTTAGGCTATATATCATCCCGAAAAAATGTACGGTTCCCGTGGGATAGTTATTTTTGTCTAGAGAAGAACCCGAAGCGAAGCGAGGGTGAGTCTCTAGTAATGTATATAATAGACTTGAGCAAAACAATAATATATTAGCTACAGCACTCTTTAATACCAACAATAGTGTAGTTTGCTTGAAAAGAATTTAACTAGTCACAATATAAATTACTCTAACATATTTAGAGATCTCATATCAGTGGATGTGCAATATCTTAAACAAGCTACACAAAAAAAATTAAATATCTGAATATGCTGATAAAAATGGAACTGATTGCAGATGGAAATATAAAATTAAAAGAAAAAAAGAAATATTCCACATCATAAGAATATTAAGCTTTTTATAAACTTTCACAATAGGTATTCAATTCATTATATAGGACATGTTCTATAAATAGAACATGGCACAGGCTATGGAGGGGTTAGATCAATAAGGCAATTAGGAAAGTATGTTTAATAAGATATCTTTTACAAATAAATAATAATAATTGTAATTCTGTTAAAGTTTTTAAGCTTAGTTATATGTAACATTGATATTCTACATATTAAAATAATCAAATTATTTATATTTTTTTGTTACAAAATAAAGCTTACCCCAAGGAAATTGCTGCTTTTCAGCACTTGAAAAATAATGTTTATTGCTTAGTATTTATATGAGTTTACATATGTATAGTATAGCACAAATCAGTTTTTTAAACTGGTACTTTAGCATTTAATGTAACAACACTGTGGACGACTTTACAGCCACCTCTCTACAGGCAAACTGTTGCTTGGCATGTACACAATGCAATGGAGCTGCACTAATCAATATCATATATATGGATTTAAACCTGCGTAGCCACGCCCCTTGTATACCTTTGTTACGTAAGCGACCTAGATTTATATGCAACAAAGAAAATTTCCAAAATACAATAAGCGTTTTATCATAAAAAAGAAGATGGACATTTCGGTACCATCCGAACTGGCAACCGATGGATGAACAATGCGGCATGATCATGAAAATATAACTTCCATCGAATATTTATATTTACCACGAAAATAACACATCCGTTCATTGTTGAGGAATATCAAAATCCCGGTACTAATTCATTCATCATTTCTTTTGATTATTGACAAGCATGTCACCTCACCTGCTCTTAGCGTTATGGAATAAAAATGAAGTCAACACACGCGATTGGCGTTTATTTATACTGTTACTAATATAAAGACGTTAAAATGATATTGAAATTGAGCCAATTCTTTGATAATATGCTTTTTTCACTCTATCTCAATCATTGGCTTCCATTAGACACAAGCCATTTTGATTACTGAATGGTGATTGGATGCATTTTGGAATTTGTTTTGTTGATGCAAATGCACAGAATGTGTTTACGAAGTTAGCTAATATACGCTTTTTGGCTTTAACAAAAAAATAATAAGTGAATTCTAAAAATCGTATTATTTTATTTTTTTTATCAAAAATGCAATTAAATAATATAGTAAAACTATAAAAACTTAAAATATTAAGGAAATACAATACTGTCTGAGAAAAACTGAGTTTAGAGCTAAACACAGATTATAAATAGATACCCAAGTATCAAAAGCTTGTGGCAATCTATGTTCCGATGATTTTATTTTTTTTAATTTATGAATTTTTACTGTAATCTATAATTATTTATTTTAACGTATATAATACCATAGCATTAGAAGCATTAGAAGTATTCAATAATGATTACCATTTAAATTATAATATTTAAGTGTCACTGGCAAATTATGTTATCTAAACTAAGGTAGAACAAATTTTTGAAATGTTTGTTTTTTTTAAATATACTATAAATTTTTGTATACTTCATATATGTAAAAATATTTAAAATTGATTAAATTGAAACGATTAATTAGGTACCTTTATATTATGTTTAATTTGCTTAAAACTTTTTCAATAAAGAATTACTATTAAAATTTGTTAAAATGGGGAAAATTTCTTGAAAGGAGGGCGCCACACGTATAGCTAATTTACATTCAGTGTGAGGTTAATATATATTGTGATATCTCTTTTATACCTAGATTTTTGCTTCTATTGTTTTCGCATCTTAGCTGTACAATGTATCGTACCTGAAAATTAGACCAGCTAAAGGAAGAATTGAGAAGGAAAGGAGCTTCCCGAGGGGGTATTGACTGACTGTTGGATCAACACACAGCCTTAACCGCTACGTATTCCTTATATTACGATGTAGGTAGATCCGATAAGAAAGAATGTTTCAAAATTCATCCCCTAAGTAGGTAAAATAGAGGATTAAAAATTGTATGAAGCTCTGTAATTTTTTATGTGAAATACGCAGAAAGTGGTGTTTAGCTTTAAAATAAAAAAATAGTAATATATTTATTTGTTTTTTTTTTCAAAATTCATCCCATAAAGGAGTAAAAGGGGGTAATAAAGTTTATATGGGCAAAGAATTATTTATGATCAGAATTACTTGAAACTTGGTATTAATCATCTTTAATACAATTAAATAAATAAGTGTTTTAGAATTTTTCGAAATTTAATCCCATAAGGGGGTAAAAATGGTGAAAGTTTGTATTTTAATGGATGGAGTTGTTAGAAACTCTATAATTAAAATGTAAAAAAGTACAAAAAAACACTTGTAGATGATTAAGAGTTTTATAATCACTTTCTTTAAAAGGATGTCCACATAGCCATAAAGTTTGTGATTTTGCCAATTTTGTTCGTCTTATTACTTTAGCCCACAATTTTTTCAGTTTTCGTCTTTTGGGAACAAATGATATCCATTTTCTTTGCACCCTGTCACTGCACAATTTGTCATTTTAATTAAATCTATACATATAATAAAATTCTGAGTAAAATCTGTACATAAAATATTTTTTGGAAAATCTTATTGAAATAAACATTAATATCGATACAGAGGCCAAATCTATAGTTTTTAGAATTTTTGTCTGTCTGTCTGTCTGTCTGTCTGTCTGTTACCGCATCACGGAAAAACCACTGTAGGGATTTTGATGAAATTTTGGTATAATGGCAGCTGGTTATCCGAGTTAACATATAGGATACTTTTTACTGCGGGAAAATATCTCATCTTTGAGAAATCTATACTACATGTTAAAACGTAAGTAGAGACGAATCCGAGCGGAGCGAGGCTGAGTCGCTAGTTTTAAATAAAATTAAAAAAAAATGGCCATGCTATAGAGCTATACGATATACTGAGGGCTATAGTGATCGCGACATCTGGCGGAAGAAAAAGGCAAATTCTTCTCCATTACGTTTATTATTACTTTGTCCATATAAAATATTTTATTCCCTTTTATCGGGTTTCTCATGTGATGTAAATGCAAAGAAAGAGAAAGAGAGAAAAACAAATTGCTTTGTCCATGTAAAAGGTACGAGTATGTTCATATATATGCGGATATGCGAGCGGATATTCACTGATAGAAAATCTATAGTATATTTGTTATACTAATTTAAAAAAACACCCTGTTAAAACCTAAACATCTGTACCTAAACTCTTTGAATACCGCCCTTAATTTGTAGCGCTTCTACGTCAGGAAAAGTCTGCTTCGCGCAGCAAGCGAAAATGTATCTACAGCCCACTTGGGCGATATGGCTACAGTACAAAAATCAATATAGTAGGTAATCGCCTTTGATCTTAACGGAAATGATTTGATATGCAAGGAATACAAGGACAAATATTTATGGCGAACTCTTTCAATGTTATAACTCTGTACCGCTATCTCATGGTAAAATACATTTAAATACTCGTCAACCCTAAAGCCGTTTCCCAATTAGTGTTATACGAGGAGAGGTCAAAAAGTTCGCGGAATGGAGGGGTTGGCGGGGGTAGGGTTGCTTGTCCAGGTACTCGCTAATTGAGTAACTCATTTTTGCTATACCAAGTTATCCCTATACCAAGTTTCAGCCTAATTGGGTCATTAGTCTTCGAGTTATCAACGATTAAACAAGTGAATCGGGAAGAAAGTCACCAGTATAGAAAAAATTGAACATCGCGCCGTCATAAAGTTCCTCACCAAACAGGGAAAAACACCTCAAACTGTTTTTCAAGAGATGTTAGCTGTTTACGGGGACTCTGCTCCTGGAAAAACTATGATTTACAAGTGGTATAGTTTTTTCAAGCAAGGAAGGGAGTCAATTGAAGATGACCCTCGATTTGGGCGGCCGATCGAGGCCACCACACCGGAAATCATCGATAAAGTTGAGAAACTTGTATTGGAAGATGGCCGTTTGAAGAAGAAACAGCTTGCAGCATTAGTTGGTGTATCAGAAACTACCATTTTCATATACTTCATCAACATCTTAGCATCAGTAAAGTCTGCGCGAGATGGGTACCGAGAATGCTCACGCCACTTCAAAAATGAGACCGCGTCGCCTGTTGCCGCGAGTTTTTGGACCGCTCTGGAGAGCAAAAGGAAGAAATTATGGCCCGTATTGTGACTGGGGATGAAACTTGGGTTCATCATTATGAACCTCAGTCAAAGCAAGAGTCGATGCAATGGCAGAAAAAAGGCACTACCCCTCCCAAGAAGTTTAAGGTGTCTCAATCGGCCGGAAAGATCATGGCGACAATTTTTTGGGATTCTGAAGGTATCCTTTTGGTGGATTACAAGGAACGTGGCCTTAACGGGAGAGTACTACGCTTCCTTACTAGATCGATTGAAGGAAGCTATTAAACAAAAAAGAAGAGGAAAACTCATCAAAGGAGTGCTACTTTTGCATGACAACACGCTCGTGCACACCAGTCATGTAGCGACCGCTGCCATTCACCGATGCGGTTTTGAACAACTGCGCCATCCACCCTACAGTCCAGACCTGGCCCCTAGCGACTATTATTTATTTCCAAAGATGAAAAAAGAGCTGCGTGGAAGGAAATTTAACGACGATGATGAGGTAAAGTCAGCGATTTCGGCTTATTTTGACGCACAAGATAAACAATTTTTTTTCAACGGTATAAATAAGTTATTTGATAGATCCAATAAATGTATTAGAGTTAAGAGAGAATACATTGAAAAGAAAAAATAGTTTCATATTTAATATCACCCTTCTTCCCTGTCATTCCGCGAACTATTTGACCTCCCCTCGTAGTTGGGTGCGTCTCAGCAGAGTTCTCCCACTCATGAATTCACGAATCATGATACCCAGTTTAGATAGCTTCTTTAGACGACCGTATGAATTAGTAGACTGTAATATGGAGAGCCTTATACCAAATACCGAAATTACGGTGTTTTTTTAAAACCCACAGCTGTAAAGAATGTTTTTTTTTCATTTGAATAGGCCCTTAGTTACTGTTAACGACATATTTTAGTAGTTAATCGAATGTTATATTGTAAGCATTTCAACTTTTTTAAATATTCTCTTTCTAAATAGAAATAACTCATATTCACTGTTCATGGAGTATTTGAACATTATTAATTAACCTATGAAAACTAAATTCAATAGGTAGGTACCTTCTATCAAAGAAAACACTCTGCGTGAACATTCTTAATTCTTGAAAGAAGATGTTAGGATTTTAAGTTAAGAAAAATATGTTCTGAGAAGAGGCTCTTTAAAAAGGTTCAATAATTGTGGTTCAAATATTTGGCACACGTATGCCTACATTTGAAACTTTTATAAAAACGTTATAAGGAATACTTATATCAAGCTAGATCTTCAATGTTCATAGATAGAACCATAAAAATAAAAATGGTGTTATTCTTTTATCTGCAATATATATATGGTAAGTCCGGGAGAGACTTAAAAAACGATCAATATTAAATATATGTGTAAGATACTACATAAAATAAGCATAGTTTATTTTAATTCAATATTTACTTATGCCATTCAGATTAAATTTGGAACTATTGTGCAATATATTCTAGATTAAAAAATGTTTTTTAAAAATAATAGAAAATAGGCATCTCACCCAGACATGTAGGTTAGTTGCCTATAGATGTCAGGGATAGGTATAGGACGAGTAATTAGTGCATAACCAGATGTACTTTGCTTAGTGACGCAAAAATCCTTTTTTTTATGCATTTATACATACTACCTGTAGATGTACAGGTGGTTATGTGGGACTCACCGGCTAGAAAAGCCAGTACTACCCACTAAAACCCAACAAAACCTCCCCCGTCTTAATGGGGCACCCCAACGGCAGGTCTGCCGAAGCAGACTACAACAACCGTAAGGTCGCTCCCACGATCCACTCTGCCGTCAGAGAAGTACCAAGAGCAACCATATGGATTAGGCCATAATCCACCACGCTGGCCAAGTGCGGGTTGGCGGATTTCATAATGTCTTTCGAAAACTTGCTAGGTTCTCTCAGATATGCAGGTTTCCTCGCGATGTTTTCCTTCACCGTAAGGCAAGTGGTAATCATGTTTAAAATGATTCAGACATAAAAATATCACAAGTGCGAGACCCGGGATCTCACTTCACTTGCTTTGCCAAGCGAGCGCGTTACCCACTGGGCTACCACTGCCTTAATTAGCGTCCGGATGAACTGCCGAATGCTAATGAGGTCCCCTACCACGACAAGGTGAACGCACGTTGAGGGGGAACCAATTAATATACTGGGCATCTAACCCCAAAATATTATTGGGCATCTCTCCCGATCATTAGGGAGAGATGCCTATCGACTCTGAACACACCGTAAAACATTTACAATAGAAAATGGTGGATTGTTAACAAAACAAGATCACAATGTTACATTATGAAACAATTTAATACTATTTAACTAAAGAATTTAGGGAAAAAAATTACTGCAAACTATCTCAAAGATTATATTCTAACGTAAAAGTTAACTACACTTATCTTATTTTACAAATTAATACCAAAATATTAATTATAAGTAATATGTCTTTGTGTAAAAATTTCCACATTGACATTGACTGTCGACTGACGTACTATGGACGCGTTCCGAATCACGCAACATTAATTAATTTAATTTTTAAATTTATTAGGCGTCTTTCCCTTATGGGCATCTCTCCCGGACTTACCCTATATATTGTTACTACCACATTATTCCGCCCACATTCGACTTTTCCAGCGCTCTTTGACATTAAAATAAGAATCGCATTTTCCATGCAATAAAATATGTCCATTTTATAAAATACTAGCGACTCACCCTTGCTTCGCTCAGGTTTGTCCTACCTAATACGTACCTAGGTACGTTTTATATTTTTTTTATTAGAAATAGGCTTACTCTTGACCTTCATCTTAGCTTAAGCTAAAGCATAGATAAGGTCTACGATATAGCGAGTTTGCCCAGGAGAAGCCTGTTAACAACGAGTTGAACAACCTGTTAACAACTGTTAACAACCTTAAAGAGTTTTAGGTTATACGCACGGTTTTAACGGTTAGTATGAATATCGTACGGAAACCGTACATTTTTCCGGGATCAAAAGTAACCTATGTGTCTATCCAGACTATAATCTACCTCTGTGTCAAACATTCAGATTCCAGATCCGTTCAGCCGTTCTGGCGTTGAGTAACAAACAACCATCCATCCGAACTTTCGCATTTATAATATTACAAGCTTTTATTGTTTTTCAACCGACTTCTTCAAAAAGAAGGGGGTTCTCGATTCGGTTGTATTTTTTTATGATTGTTATCTCAGAACTTCGTCATTTATTGACCGATTTGGACAATTTTTGTTTTATTTGAAATTGTATACTTCTAATTTGGTCCCATTTAAATTAAAAAAAAAGAAATACCTAAGGGTGGAAAAAAAGCTAATGAACATTTTACCTACTTCTGATTGCCACAGTGACATGAAACTTTGCAAGTTTTTCTCTTTCCGTTGATAGTGCAGTGGTTCGGTATCGTCGACCTGATCCGATGGTAAGGCCAGATGGTGAACAGGTGGAACTTTTCAACGGCTAATAGTAGATACTTTGAGTTTGCACTTATTTTGTTAATTTTTAGTGTTACTAATAAAAGAGAATTTTAGTTAGCCAGTCCTCATATAAAAATTCTTTACACTAAAAAGGGAATTAAATAAAACTTAAAAATAGAAATAAAAACCGACTTCAAAGAAAAAAACAATAAAAAGTAAAAAATAACTAATCGGTAGTTTTCATATAGGGTAGAGCGGGGCTAAAAGGTCCGCGGGTAAAAAGGTCCACTACTGCTATTTTCGAAACTAATGTTATATGAGAGATTTTGAGTATCGTCACAAGAGGGTCTTCGGGGAGGGGGACATACCTGGACTGTACGCGCTTGCTGCTCAAAAAATTGACGTAAATAAAATTTTTCGAATGTTTTATTTTTAGTCTGAGAATTACGTTTGTAACATTACAAAGTTTTTTTTTTCTATTTATATAGCTTATAATATAAGGTTTTACGTACATCATTTGTTTTTTTTAATGTATAGCATAGATTTTTGTGCATAGCCTCAAACCCAGCTCGTGGCTCGTTGGGTAAAAAGGTTCGTATGGAGTTTTTAGTTCCATATAGTTAATGGATTAAATTTTGTATTTTAGTCGTCTATATGGAATGCCGATGAAACTGACGTTACAACTGTCACTTAACCTGCAAACATCATTGCGGCTAAAGGAAAAAGAAATGTTGGATCTGTAACATCAGTTGAAAGGGGAACCAATGTAACATTGCTGGTAGCTGTTCCAGCAAGTGGAGCTTCTGCACCGCCGTTATTTTTATTTCCAAGAAAGAAATATCAAGATCACTTCGTGCAAGATGAGCCGACAAACTGCATTGTAGTGTGGGTCTTGGACTAAATATAAAACTAAAGACTTAATAACATTAAGATTAAAATGCTGTGCCATGGTTTTAAACTTAGTACAAATGTGATGAATGTGGTTAATAGTCTATATCTGTTAGATTTGATATAAATATAAAGAACGTTGATTTTTTGTAATAAATATAAAGAACCTATTGATTCAACTGAATTTTATTCTATTTATTTTCTTTTATCTACGAAAATCGGTTGTTTATTCATACTGTTCCTTTTAACCCAATCTCTAGTCCTTTCTGCCCCTACAGCGGGGCTTAAAGGGCCACTAGAATTGCCTCTCTAAATCTTCTATATCTAGCGAATAACCATAAACTAATCATATTCTTTGGTAATTATGTTTAAAGGAAGAACTACGCTACTCATTGGTATTTAAATCTTTTCCGAAATCCTTATAGTAAAATAGTTACGAGGCAATATTGCTAAATTGGACCTTTCGGCCCCGCCCTACCCCTACTATAGATACCTAATCAGATATTTTCGGTGTGCTCTAATTTGTATCGACTGGCATAAATATAAATTGATGTGTTTGATTTAATTTAAGGTTTATTTTCTTCTTTGTAAAGCATTTAATTAAAAGCTTGTTTTTAAAAAATGATTGTTTTACTATTAATTTTTTTATTGGTATTAAGTTTATATTAGTAATAAAAACTTAAGTATATCTTTATTGTATACAAAAACAATCGTTGCTACCATCTAGTAAGTTATTCGAATTTCCTTGTGGACATATGGATGTGACGTCACATATGCGTGACGCCTATGCTCGTTACGTGTAGTTTAGCAAATCGCTAACAAAATGGCTATACAATAATTTGTTATTTTTATGACAGATACCTACAATGAAAGAAAGCACAATATCGTCAAACATTTTGTAACTATATTAACTTTTATTTTTACCCTAGGTAAGCAGACCTCTATTATAACCATATTCCACATCTATACTAATCTTATAAGGAGACAGAGTTTGTTTTTTTGTTTGTTTGTTGTTTGTTTGCTTGCTTATTTGTTTGTTTGTACGCGCTAATCTCAGGAACTACTATTCAGATTTAAAAAATTCTTGCATTTGCGAAGGCTATACGCTATATATCATATAATATATATAATAGTCTATCTATTCTATATAAACCGTTAAAAAGTACCTAGGAACGAACCCAAGCGACGCAAGCGTGAGTCGCTAGTGATGTATTTTCTTACAATTTTACCTTTTCAAGTTACATACTCGTATGCTAAGCCTACCGTGTTATAGTGCCTCTTACAATGATATAATATGTACATGTACGACTTGGTATGTACTTATTATACATTTTTATAATGTTGACTCAAATAATAAAATATCAACACACAAAATTTAATTAAAATCGTTTAGTGCTTTTTGTGTGAAACGCGCACACACAAACAGATTTTTATTGTTTTGTTACTATTACTGTAACCATAGAGTCATTGTTTTAAAAAATATTTCATGTACAGATTTCGCTAAGTTAGTGTTTTATTATACGATTATAGAGAAGCAATTCGATTACGTATAAAAACATTAAATGCATTCAAAGAGGTATTGTTATTAAATAGAAAAGATAAAATATTAACTGCATATAATTATAGTTATTGATTACAATAAGATCTTATAATATCACTTACGCTACCATTGACAATAAATTAATTCCTAATATTTAATTTAATGCGTCAATTTTTATTATTAGCTTTAAGAATCTTGAAAATAAGCAATAATAAACATAACACCTACTCCAAAATGACGTGAATGAGGCTATAGACAGATAGACGCCAGGCTATCGATTTGATTCTCATTCAATGTCATAACTTCAGGGCGCCGAAAAATCCTTGAAGGAATCTGGACTACAGCTTCAATCGGTCAAGGCAAGTGTCTTTAACAGACTTCCAGACATACTAATCGTGGACATTAGGATGTTCAGATTGTTTCACAAGTTATATAATAATCAAATATTTCGTAAATAGTAATTTTTAATATTGCTTTAAAGGCAATTTATAAATTACTATCGTGCTTAGATTATCACTTTTGTAAACATATTCCACTTTAAAGACCAATTTTATACTACTACACTTGACTAGTGAAATGCGCACATCGATTTCGCTAAGTTACTGCTTTATTATAGGTATTGATAAAAGTACAATTTTCTAGTTCATTCTTTTGATATATCTCTTAAGGTTTAGCCAGCGTTAGCCAGATAAATTTCTAAGGACGACTCGACAGAACCAGTTTTTGTGTTCACTCGTGGGAATGAAAGATTTTCCTGGAGTAAAAGGTATCTTATATGCTGACCCGAGTAAAGGTCAGAAGTGATAATTTTATCGCTACACAAAATTAAGTTAAAATCGGTCCAGTATTTTTTGCGGGAAACGCGCATACCCAAACAGACAAACAGACATACAGATAAACAGATAAAAATTTTAATAACCAAGTATTGTTTTGGTGTCTATATTCTGTATATAATACGTTATAGTCATTGCTTCTAAAAATATTTCATATACAGATTTCGCTTAGTTACTGCTTTATTATATGTACCTATACATGTAAAGATATTATAACGCTAAAATTATAAATGAGAAAGTTTGTGAGTGATGAATTAACAAGTAAGATGATACTTCTTCACGCTACTACATTTAAATAGATTTCAGAGATATTCAAAACGGGCATAGCTTCTACTCTGTATTAACTTATTATAGCTATTCTTTATTGATGAATCTTCTTTACAAGCGGATTAAAGGTAGGCAACGGATGCTGCTGCGGCTCGGGCCCCCGAAAATTAAATTATTTAGATTAAGAAAATTTCTCGGTGGTATATTTTCAAAACTCAAAATTTGGTACACTAAAAGTCAGCCAAAATAATATTTTTTTAAGGGCATACTTCTTAATTGTCCCTAGGTACATTTGTAAATCTGGCCCTGTATGACGTAAATCGGGTATTAGTAACCATTAGCCATCATACATCATTCTAAAACCAGCATATAATGAACAAAACGTACGTTTACTATCCTCCTCTTGCGCGAAAAAATATTATTTCTTAAAATTATAAATATCCACACATAAACGTGTCAGTGTTAGTTTGTTAGTTATTGTAGTATATGCAGTAAGAGTTTACTTTCTCCGTGACGTCAATGGAGATGCAGACGGGGAGGCGCCGGTGTCATCGATTCATCCCATTCAACATCTTAGCACAAACAATGCCAACGAGGACGCTAGACTTATCTAGGTCAATTTTTATAGTATACTTAAATTAGGATTTTAATCGTCAAAATTTTTGATTATTTATAGATGAGAAGATTAATGATAATTTATGTCTATTTTTTCAACAGTTATGTTCATTTAATGTACAATTTTAATTCTGGTATTATTTGCGAAAAAAAAGTTTGTTCCAGAAAGCTTACACATAACTATGAGTATTACACTTACTTTTAAAAATATAATATCAATACTTATTTTGAAGTTGCTTAATGACTTTAGTAACTTCACTTGAACTTGAAAATTATAGTAATTATGGCTGAATAAAGGCGTTGTTTAGCATTCTTATAATGTACAAAACATATCGTGTGCCTACTGCCTATTGTTAGCATTACTAACTGTAATAACTAATAAATAATTTCTTTTTTTTTTTAATGGCACGAAGCACGGACCTCACCTTCATGAGAGGTAGAAATTAATTATAAAGATATTGTCCAACGAGGTGACCAAAAAAGAGAGGAGGAATCCTAGCGGGTTCGCTACCAAGGGGCTGACCGCAATATTGTACCCTCTCCAGGTTTGCTTAAATGTTTTATTTTTAGAGACTAGAATCCTTGGGTAGTCTTTTAATAAATATTGGCGTTCGCTCAGTGGTCGAAACTCAAACATAATCATTTTTGATAAATTAAAAATAATAATATTGAACTATTTTGTCGTTACCTATTTTTTATTGATAACACTAAAGGAGTCTGCCCACTACCCCGTCTCATACCATGACCGTGCTAGGAGCGTGTCAGGCAAAAAAATATTCTTTGTATTGAAATGTATGAGACTCTGCCCACTAGACCGTTCCGTCACCGACCGGCACCGTCGCGTGCCGTGCACGGAGCGTCAACAGTTGTCGGCGAGAATATTTTGCCGGTGCCGGTACGCTCCGTGCCTGACACGTGACGTTGTTGAACCGGTGAGCATACGGGTATGATGACCGTTATAACCGCGTATCATACGCGATTAGGTAATATTAATATATTCGTCTGGCAATTTTATAATATTGTAACTAATACTTCAATATTAGTGATATTTATCTCAGGTATGTCACTCAGTATCGTATTATTTATATTACGGATATGACACGCGGATGATACGCGGTTGATACGCGGTTGATACGCGGATGATACCCGGATGATACGCGGATGATACGCGGATGCTACGGTCACTATAACCGTTATGTACGGGCATGATACGCTGTTGATACGGTCTAGTGGGCATAGTAGTCCGTGCCGTGCTCGTTTCCGTGCCTGATACGTTCATAGCACGGTCATGGTATGAGACGGTGTAGTGGGCAGACTCCTTTAAGCTCGTCAATAGCTATTAAACAAAAAAGAAAGAAGATACGTTAACAAACAGACGAGAAAAAGGTACTGAACTGTTTTGTATCGATATAGATATTTAGTCAACCATTACGTTTCATACTTGAATGTTTAATGTTGAAATATGAATTCGCTTAGATGAAATCTAAGCGAATTCATAAAAAATGCTAGCGACTCATCCTCGCTTCGCTCGGGTTCGTCCCTAAGTTGTTCCCCATACAAACTTTCATCCCTATTTCATCCCTATTTATTTTCACCCCTTTAATGCATGTTTTCCGGGACAAAAAGTATCCTCTGTCCTTCCCAGGCTCTCAAACTACCTTCTTACCAAATTTCATTTAAGTCGGTGAAGTAGATCCAGAGATTACCCCCTACAACCTCACAAACTCACAAACTTACGAACTCTCAAACTTTACCTCTTTATAATATTCGTAGAGATTATATTTAATACATGATATGAACGAGTTTGTTATAAATGAGAGAGAATTGTTGTAAATGAGAAAGTGCCGGTGGTTTTATACTTAGTTCAGCCAGCAACGGAAAAAAAGACCAACATAACTTTTGCCTACACTTTATGTTTACCTCTTATCTAGCTCCCGTGAGATATTGTATCTAATGTTTGTTATTTATGAAAATGCTGTAATAAAGACTACACTAACTGGTAAGGCATGAACTAAAAGTGACGTAATATTACAACAACGTTATAGAAGTAAAAATTGTGACGAAAAAATATGTTAAGTTTGGAAACAATCCAGCCAATGTGAATAGAGCGTTGATATCCACTTTTAACCAATTTTTGGGAAACTGAACGATTCACAGTAGTATTTACTTAATGAATTAGTTAACCTACTATAAAATAAACAGCGCTAACATTTTCTATGATTTTAGAATTAATGCATCATACTTATAAGTAATAAGTACATTGTTATGATTCATGATCAAAAAAAATATGTACGGACGTGATGACACTCTATTTTAATAATATAGATATTTACACGTTCATAGTGGCACTATGAAGGAGAGTGTGAAAGAGTGAAGGTCACGTCTCTTTGTTGCAATCTAACGTCACTTTCTTCAAGCGTTCTATATAAGCAAAGAAAGTAAACGTGCACACTTCATAGTCTTATAGCTGACACTTAGCTATTTGTGGAATGTGTGATAAAAGATGACGTTTAGGCACCCACTTAATTGAAATTTTCCTATAACTTGTATTCTTAGTTATATATTTATATTTACTGAATGAAATTTCCATGCCTTAAAAAAATTGTAATTACTGTACTGTAGGTACTGTATGTAACATTAAGTTATCACATATTATGTTAGAGAGATGTTCAACTTTATTTTCCTTATTACAACGTCAAATATTACGATACTTTTCTCGATTTAAAATAAAATTTATAACGTCTAGAAGAGAAAATTTGGAAATTAAAATTCTTAGAAGCTATTATCTATCTTTCTAGAGTCTTTCTTGGCGTTTCAATAAATCAGCCACGTAGAATCCCGTTACATCGATTTACAAGCATTTATTACAACCGAAATGATACTCTATGCCGTAAAAGTAAGTTGTAATTTTATATAACATTCACATATTTAAATGATATTACATGTGTTAGGAATATTCCATAAAATAACAAGTGTTAATTATATTGAATTCGATGTTTGACGATTCCCCCTTTTCAGATAACGCTTCATATTTGTCTGAATTGGTACTTGAGACTTCAGATACCATAGTTGTAGGAGCTTATTCTAATTATAATATGTATTTTGAGTGAAGAACAGAAATATTCATTATGTTATTACACCTAATGGAAATTTTATTTCTGTACTAGCGACTCATCCTCGCTTCCTTCGGGATCGTCCCTAGGTTGATTCTACATACAAACTTTCATCCTCATTTTCGCCCAATGAAGGGACGATTTCCGGGATAAAAAGTATCCTATGTCCTTCCCAGGATATCAAACTATCTTCTTACCAAATTTCATCTAAATCGGTTCAATATACGCCTTATAGTAGCCATGAAGTTACCTATAGTAACTTACCTGTTTATACGCGCTTGCCAGATAGTGTGGTCAAGAAATGAGTAGGTAAGGCTACCTTGGCAAATCCTTATATTATTTTTATTTACTATAGGTTAGAACAAAATTCGGCTGGCAAATAGAATGGTGAAAAATAAAAAATAAAAGATATTGATTAATTTAAAAATAGCCTGGTCAGTGTTTCGATAGGCAAGCTATTTTAGACGTATTTATCTATTATTGAAACTTTATAAAAATATGTTTAATCTAGTTAACAGATCGGTGAAGGTCGTGGTGTATCCGGCTCTTAGACCATGATTAAAGTACGTGATATAATTAAAACTTGATCATTAAAGAACATCAGATCTTTACTCCTCAAGTAGTTTGGATTATACAATATAATAATACCTCATGATCAGATGCTTTAAAAAGGGTATTAAAAATATTATTTATTAACCACTATTATATTTTCTATTTTTATTATTCCTTAATGTTTCATATAACGGGGTTTAAAATTTGCATATCTAATGTAAATAATATTGTTTGAGTTTGCGTAACCATGGAGATTCCATGTTACTTTGAAAGGGACTTTCTTAGGGGAAATTTTATGTCTCTAGTATGATTTTTTGCCAAAACGGACTATTTTACAAGTAGTTATTCTATATTTATATGCATTATAATTAAATGAACGTCCGCCAACCCGCATTTGGCCGACGTGTTGGACTATGGCCTGATTCCCCTCATATTGAAGGGAGGCCCGTGCCCAGCAGTGGGACGTTAAAAAGGGCTGAATACATGATTAAATGAACTCAAATTTGTATCGCCGTATTAATTTAAATAGACCGATCAATTTCTCTCGTGTTATACCTTTTCCATTTTACGTGACATTGGCGAAATTATCTGTGCTCTACTGGCACGACTAGTAGCCATTAATAAGAAATTTGAATTGAACTTAACTAGATCAAAGTATATGGTTTGCTTAGAATAGAACAAGAGATACAGTTAGGATAAAATTTTAATCCATTGTTATCGTATCTAATGTCTCTAACTTTGTAGTACACGTAGAACATACTCTTAGGTTATCATTGTTATGTATTACAAAAAATGTAGGTAGTAATAATAGATACTTAGATAAAAAAGAGGTATGCTACATTTTTATACACATTTTAAATTAAAAAAAATTCAATTATTTTTACTAGTTATTTGAACAATGGCAGGACTCTATACAACGATTTACCTGATATCTACTTGAGGCGTCTTGAAATGAAAAAATGCTCAAACGATAGGGATTAAATAACACAAGTTTATCCAGAAAGATTTATTTTATTAGGAAGTCACAAAAAAAAGATATTAGCATTTTTATTTTATGATTTGCGGTTATAAACCTACCTAGCAATGACAGCTGTCATTGATTATTGTATCAAATATTATAAATTAAGTATTATAAATTAAAAAAAGTACGTTCGCATTACATATAAGTTACGTTTTTAATTTCTTTATCATGGATGAAACAAGGTACTACTTTCAGTCCGTTAGGAGAAATCAGTATTAGTTGTAAGTATACACTGGCGATTGTCCGAGAGAATACACAAGTCGTCGCATGGGGCAGGTAATCGGGTCCATGGGCAAAGCGACTATTAAAACTTATAATAATCTAGAAAAATGGAACGGTAGCAGCAAAATCAAAGGTAGTAGTCAGAGGCATACGTAAAATCATGGATGACAAATAAAATATAAAATCTAAATAATATGTCAATATCAATTATCAAGTCAATCTCACTGTCATCTGTTGTGTTGCTATTACTATTATTTTAATTACTGTACTAACTGTAATAGCTTCAATTAAACTTACAGCATAACATATAATGTTTCCATTATATGTAACGCTGTAAGATTAATGAACAAGACATAGATCATTATTTAATTATGTACATAAGACTTTTAATAAAAATATTTTAAAATAAATACGGCATTTCATTTTCTTCTGTGGCAATAATTTTTACATCATCTTTGACGAATGGCGAAGCCGGAAGTACATAAAAACAATCAATTAGTAGCTTATTATGTAAACATTTCTTCGTGGCTTTGTCATGTAAAACAAACGCCGTGAAAAAAAAGAGCAAATTAAATAATTCAGTTTTGTATATGTCCTAATCTTAGACGCTTTAAAAACGTTCAGGTAAAAACTTGCCATTGTTCTTTACTAGTTTGACTCCGAAATCAATTCTAGACTTCATTAATCTATAGCGGAGACCCAAGTCCATCATAGTTTTCTAAGGTCACCTTAAAATAAGACCACCATTAGACGAACAGTACCTAATTTAAACGCTATCCTATAATTAATAAGTTCGATGATATAAAGATTACGATTTTTCCCTTTGAGATACGGTTTGCATTCCTTTACTTGAGTCTTGAGTGAGCACAAAAATGATGCGTGAAAATACTATTAACACGTTAACAAAACGTAAAGTGCTAATTATACGTATTATCGTATAAGCTAGGTTTTATACGTTATATATGTTTACCTTTTCTAATATATGTATTAAGTTGTATTTGCTTTAGACGTATTTTAAAATAAAACAATTCTGAAACGCTTAATAAGAATCCAATTTCCTTCTCTGACCATTGACATTTTGACTTGATAGGTAAACCCTTATTTGTATAACATTCAAACAATTTTTAATTTTTTTTTGTGTCTAAATTTTCTATGGCTTAGTAGTTTTAGAACTTATATAAAGAAAATTCAAAGTAATCACCACATTTCCTCTCACCGGTAATGTAGCACTTACGTTATCGGAAGATAAGTCTTGTGAAGGGACATGATACATGTTGAAATATGAGTCATTTAAAGTGACACGCCTACGTGTGATGCGCCGTGTTAATGTAATGATAAAGATAAGCTTGGGAAAATCACGAATATAATGCGCAGTAAATTCGGCTATACTTTACATTTGCATGTATGTACCTGTATTCAGCCCTTTTAAACGTCCTACTTCTGGGCCTAGCTTCAATACGAGGAGGATCGGGCCATAGCCACCACCACGCTAATCAAATGCGGTTCAGGGTGAGCGGAATTCTCGAGCCTTTCGAAAACTTACTAGGTTTTCTTAGGCATACAGATTTCCTCAAGATATTTTCCTTCACCGTATTAGCAAGTAGTAAGCTTATTGGAAATGATCCGCACATGAAAATATAAGGGAGACAAAAAAAAATTATAATCCGGGAGGTTTATCAGAAGAAACGTTGAGAAACCCTGGCTTAGATGTACCTTCACGTTAGTTTTATAATACGCGGTCCCGCCCCCCGCGTACTGAAACTTACGACTTTAAACAATATTCTAATATACCGCGGGAACCTTTTTATGTTCCGGATTGAAGATGGGAATTTATATGAATATTACTCTACGTACCTACGTTAATAAGCCATTTATCTATACTAATGTTATAAAGAGGTAAAGTCTTTGAGTTTCTTAGGTTTTTTATAGATCTCTTTTAAGAATGATGTTCCACAAGGATAGTTTTACGTTTACTTTTAAGTATGAAAAAGAGTACAAAATGTACTCCTCACAAATGAATGTCATCTGATTAAATTCTTGTAGTTGACCATAACAAAGCTAATTACGATGACGATTGAAAAATAAAGAACACTTTAGTAACTGAGGAAACGATATTTCAAGTAACAATTTTAGGTTCAAAACTCCACTAAAGTCTCCCATTTTTAAATATTTGCAAATAAGTTTAAAATGAGTTCCAGGATGATGGTTACCATTGCAGCCAGGGGAAAAAAGACAGCTAGTGTACGTTAATATTGCCAATCTTCTATTTTTGATATTTCCACGTCTATATGGCTACAGAGGTATTCTTAAGAAAGTTGTTATTCGTAATAGGAATTTTTTTTTACAAAAATAAAAAACCCGACTGCGTAAAAAATGAACTAAAAAGAAGAGAACGAGTTGACGAAGGAACATAGTGTTATGCAGTCGGAGATATACACATTACATATACTTAGAATACCTTAGAATAGCTGCGTGTATGTATGTTTCCGAACATAGGATCGGACATAAATACATACATACATACATGCATACAGGTAAAACGCATAATCCTCTTTTGGGCCCCTGTCGGGTAAAAAGAGAGAAAATATATTCTACAGAAAAAGCAGTGTTTCTTTGGCATTTTTTTTAGAATAAAGTCTAGACTGCGTGAGTACTTACATTTACATTAGCATATTATATTTATTTTACTTCGCTCTGTCACGGAAGACATAATTGTTGCAGAGGTCAGTCTGTGGTAATCCGACATCATAGTCATATTACAACAACTTAAGTAGTAAATGAACAATAAAAATACAAATAAATAATCCTCATCTCATCTCATCCGTGCCTCATATGTAGATTTATTATAAAGTTAACCTAACAATTTGTCTTGACTGCCTTTCTAAAAACTAACTTTCGTAAGTTCTTCGTCATCAAACAGACATATTTAACAGAAAATTAAACTAACACGATTGTAGGTAAAGTTTTTTATTTAAAGTACTGGTTCGTTTAATCTCTGTAACAACAGTAATTGAGCAAAAATAAGCGCCAGCGAAATGCATGGCCATAATTAACATGATTACTCTGACAAGACAATTTTGGAGTGAAGTGTTGTTATTAAACGTGCAATGTAAACATTATTACAGCCTACTGCGATTCATCGTTTTATAGATTGTTTTTATTTTGTCACGTACTAAATTATAAACAGAGTTTGAAAAACACAATAACAGTTGCTACTCACCTACATGAGTTTACATGTTAGGATAGATACGAGTAGGTGTGCCATAATGTATCAGATTAATAGACAGTATATTTTACAGAGCAGTTAAACTAGTAAAGAAGACCAATTATTAAAAGCACGGCCCAATTAAGATTAAATTACAGAGATAAGTGAGTTATCGTTATGTCTTCATCATGCCGAAAATAGATTAAAAAAATTTTAGGTTCCATCAATCACACTGATTGAATAACGTCAATAGTATGACACAATCCTCTACAATCTGCGCATGTACATACGCATGTAGACAATTTCAAGCGTTATCATTTGTTTAATAAAAATAAATAAATAGCGATACAAGTTCAATTGATTTCAATCAATCACCAATTTTCAGCAACGTCTTCGCACTTGAACCCCACCTTCCGTATTTCAATCCATGCACAAACCTTTCTTGCTGAAGTTAGAAGAGACAATAAGTCCGTACTATACTAACGTTATAAAGTATTCATCTATACATATAATAACTGTAGAGGTCGAATGTCTGTACATAGAAAAAAATTGCTAAAAACCGAGTCAGGGGGAAGTAAGAAGAGAAATAGAACAAACCCAGATTTTTATCAATTTCTTTGTTTCTCTGTCTGTTTGTACGGGCTAATCTTCAAAACTGTTGGACCGATTTAAATAAAATTTTGCATGGTGGTACCTTATATCCCCGGTGAATATTTTAGATACTTTTCATTCTAAAAAATTAAAGAGTTCCCGTTGGATAGCTAAAAAATTATAGTAACTTATACAGCTTAGTACACAAAAACTACTGATTTGATTTTAATGAAACTTTACAATAATATAGTTCATACATCAGAATAACAAATAGGCAACTTTTTATCTCAGAAAAATATACGGTTCCCGCAAGAGAGATTTGTTTTTACTTTAATATTATAAACGTGAAAGTGTGATTGTTTGTTTTTTATCTTTCTTTCAAATCAAAACAACCAATCCAGGTTTGGCGTGATCTTTTGTGCGATTTGATGATAGTGGATAGGCTACTTTTTACCGCGGGGGATTATCTCATTCCCACGGGAAAACACGTTATAATACAACCTAAAACAACTCATCATACCCAATACCCATGTACATATATGTTGGTATAATATACAGGGTGGATTTTTGAGACGGGACAGTAAGGGCAGGTACCTTAAATACTATAGTTACAGGAAAACACTCCTAGGAGACCATCCATAACTTTTTGAGATATTCTGAACTGCATTCACAGATTTTAGAAAAAATGTACAGTCAGCGAGAAAAATGCTAAAATTCGAAAAAAATTTTTTTCATGTCAATCGATCCTATTTCATGTAAGGATCAAAAGACTCTATGGAGCCATTTAAGGTTTGAGTACTAGAAATGACAGAAATCGCCAAAATCCTTCTCCATACATTTTGTATGGAAAAACGTTTAATCAACTCGAAATATTCTTTGTTGCGAAACGGTCCTATTTTTTAATGTAATCAAAAGACTCTTAATACAAACGTAAATAGGTAACATTTAGGTGATCTACAAAATAAATTGCTTAAAATGGATATCGTGTTTCAAAAAAACACGTTTAGTTGATATAATTTTATTTTATTTTTATTTGTCAATGCAATTATGACTTTCTCAAAGAGTCTTTTGATCACATTAAAAAATAGAACCGTTTGGCAACAAAGAATATTTCGAGTTGATTAAACGTTTTTCCATACAAAATGTATGGAGAAGGATTTTGGCGATTTCTGTCATTTCTAGTACTCAAACCTTAAATGGCCCCATAGAGTCTTTTGATCCTTACATGAAAAAGGATCGATTGACATGAAAAAAATTTTTTTCGTATTTTAGCATTTTTCTCGCTGACTGTACATTTTTTCTAAAATCTGTGAATGCAGTTCAGAATATCTCAAAAAGTTATGGATGGTCTCCTAGGAGCGTTTTCCTGTAACTATAGTATTTAAGGTACCTGCCTTTACTGTCCCGTCTCAAAAATCCACCCTGTATAATATAAATTCCATACTAACCGTTAAATCGTGCCTAGGGGTGAGTCGCTAGTAAACCTGTAACTCTGAAAGTGTGTTCGTGCATTTGTACTTCTCACTTATTTATAGACTGACAATCGACTTTATTTGTTATATAAAAGTATCTTTTTAGGCATAAATTTACTTCAGTTATTTTTTACATTGTACATCAATCGGTTCTCTTTCCCGTCGTAGGATTAGTATTAGTCTCGTTTTGATCCTACGCATATTTGGATAAGGCGACATTTCAATCGTTTGTCTTTTATCTCTGACTTGATCTTTATAATTAAATCAAGCTATATACTATCTTTTAAGACTTAACATAATTTATTAATTAATTTTGTATATTACTAGCGACTCACCCTCGCTCCGCTTCGTCCCTACTTACGTTTTAACGTTTAGTATAGATTTCTCAGAGATATTTTCCCGGAGTAAAAAGTATTCTATATGTTGACCCGGATAACCAGCTAACGTCATACCAAATTTCATCAAAATTCCTGCAGTGTTTTTTTTTCTAGTGTGGTTTTTCCGTGATGCGTTAACAGACAGTCAAACAGACAAAACTCTAAAAACTATAGATTTCGCCTTTGTATCGATAATAATGACTATTTTGATAAGATTTAAAGAAAATATTTAATGTACAGATTCAACTCAGTTACAATTTTATTTTAAGTAAAACATAGATCATATAATACTATACTAGATGTAAAGATAACTTAAACTTACATACTTAGGAGTATAGTCCAGCTTTTTGGTTAATTTCCTGTGCCATATTTAATTTAAAATTTAATATACTAATTTAAACGATCTAACAACTAATTTTGATGCAGAATCATAAAATTTATAAGGCAGGGTTGATACATCAAATCTTTCAATCCTCACGAATGTGTACAGTCGGAATCAGCAAATTCAATATTACACTCCCAGCAAATCGGCATTTGATGAAGCTAGTATTTGCTTTAGCGCTAACAGGAAATGTGAAATATATTTGCGAGCAACTGTACTGTTTCACACTCATAATTTGTGTAAACTGTGAACTAAAATGGAGTTGTGAATATCTATAATATTCACATCTCGACTTTATGCACGAGAAAATAAATCAATATTGTTGTCTAAAGTGATGTTTTGTTACGTAATCTATATTGAAACGTCATAAACTAGACAGAACCTGTATAAATTGCGCAGTTTCAGTAATGTTTTAGTAACTCATACATATAATGAAACAATGTTCCGAATTCTGATGTATTTAAAATAAAGCACTTGTATACACGTTGAGTTTAAAAAAAGCTGAGTTGTGGTACACTTGGATTCCGTTAGTATAATTAGTTCTATAAGATCCATTATTTTATTATTAACTGTGTAAAGTTAGCGTTATTTTTGTAAAATAGCAAAACTTTTAAAATTGAAGTCGCTAGCAACATTTAGAGATCTGCTTGATAGATGCTGCACCATCGTATCTGAGAAGTTATAATGTGAGAGCTTGAACTTTTCTTCTTCTATCAAATATAATATCTACGTTTTTTATGGTAATTCTGCAGTTACAGTATTAAATATTGTTACGGCGTCTCTATAATATTCTTTACGACTAGAGTTTACTAAGCCTGTGGTAAGTACCAGCTCTAATATTGAGAAGCCCTCGATAGGTTAATGTTGGATGTTTAAGGGCTTTATTCTCCGTGCAGGTAGCTTACTCTACGCTGACATTGTGGGATCCATAGCGCCGTATTATCAATGATATGAGAGATGAGATGAAATTTTTTGAACACTCTCTCCGCCCGTAACCAAGCCCTGAAGCCCTGAAATGAGAGCGATAATGGGGTACTGCACTGTATCGTAGCGTTTCGAAGTGTCACCCATTTACCAACTCTTGGCTGAATGTAGTAGAGGCTTAACTAGGTTAGGGCAAAAAATTATAATATCAAAATAAAGCCCATTACGGGTGAACGGAGGAGATGAGTGGTGTGCGCAGGCGGTGCGGTGCAGAAATACTTAAACAGCTAGAGGAAGACGATATGGATCTACAAGATTTTCGTTCACAATGCTAGGAGAATGCTGCTTTGATGGCTGGGCACTGAATGAGAATTCCCCACAGAATAATAGAAATTAGAAAAGAATAATCTGGCGATATCTGTGAACTGCGATAATCATGCAGTCAATTTGGCCGGTGTACGTGCAGTCAAGCAAAACACTATAACGGTTACGTTTTTCGGAACTATTGAAGATATTTACGTATTCTTTGCTTAAGCACAAGATTAAGTAAATATGGGAAAGGTGCCATGAATAGGACATTTTTTTTAGTGTAAGACTTTGAGCAATAAATGGGGTATAATAAAAAATCTAAAAAATCTTTTGTATATCACGTAACTTTGTTTGTTCATCTTTCAAAATGTAAACCAAAAACAATATCTTTTCGAAACATTGTAGCATAAAGTCAAATTTAAAATTCTTATGTCCCATTCATGACGGCGTGGCCTTGAATGGGACATTGATGGTCATGAAAGGAACATATTATAAACAATTTCTTAACAATTATTATAGAAGCTCTTATGTTTTTTAATCGCATACCTCCAATAAATAATATACCTATAATATACCATACTTAATCATAATCTGGCCGATTTGTATAAATGTTGGGAAATACATTTACGCATATAATCTGTATATATACAGGTCCCACATAACCATATGTGGGACTCACCGGCTAGAGAAGTCAGTACTGAACCCAACAGATCCTCCCCCGTCTTAATAGGGTATTTAAGTCCTACCTCAACCACTGCTTTTTTGTCCCTTGTAAGGCCTATTTAGCTGTCCCAAACAAGATTTTCATACTATTTTAAAAATATCCTCACAGCAAGAAGATTTTCGAATAATTATATATTATTGTGCACTCACCTTTTAAGTAGATAGACCAATGATTGGTTTTGAAGAGAATTGAATCGAAGTAACACGCCAGGTACCAGTGCACATAAAGCAACTAATTACGATATTAGTATGTGATCTACTATGCGATCAGTTTCCAAAATAGACTTGCAAAAATGCCTTTCAGAGAACACGTGAAACTAATATTTTTATATTGTGTAAATTCCATTCAAAATTGCTATTATATTTATGAGGAATACGTTATGTTTCGAAAATATAAAGGTTAGAAAGAGTTTTTATAGGATAAGTTTGAATATAAATACAAAATTGTATAGCTGAGGAGGCCTGCAGTCGGCTGTCACTACATACTTGCTTCATCAACAGAATGGCCACCAGGCACATTGTTATAAAAACTTTAATCTCAGTACAGTATTTTATAGCTTGTTAAGAGAAAACGTAAGCTCTTTTTTTATGGAACGCATACTAAATCTCGTGTAGCAAACAGTTATTAGATCAAGGATCGTTTGGTTGTATTGAAACTAAAGTAAAATTATGTCCATTTTCATTCTCACTCGTCACGTTCCTAAGAAACTCGAGACAAGCCGTCCTTGATTATTACATTATTACATAAGAGGTGTTTGCGTCTCCGCTGAAACGGTATATATATTTCCCATTGTTATACGAGACTAAAGATGCGGTTTTCATTATAACGTCAGTAAGAGCAGTGTATACATATGCTGCTTTACTTTAAACATGAGTGCAATTTTTTAACCGACTTCAAAAAAGAAGTTATTCAATACGTCGATATCTTTGTGATGATATTTTGCATTGTGAATCGATTTTTTCAATTTCTTACGATGAATTGGTTTTTTGAATTTTATAAGGATGGTTTTATATAAACTTAAAAAAACGACAATTAAGAGTGGTATTCTTGAAACTATTGATAAAAACTTTTTAAAGTAAAGTACAAACCGACTTTCATACACTAAAAAGGAAAAAATAAATAAACGGGGGTTTTCATTTACCTAATCAGATATTTTCGAAGTCGGTGTCAGCCAACGATGCTTTAAGATATGAATATCTAGTATGTAAATATGACAATCATCATTGATTCGATACGTATAAATACATCAATCAATTTATGATGTATCTATACGTATCGAAACAGATTTGCTTTGCTTTGCATCGGCAAATTACAATAAAAACCCCCATTTATTTTGTTATTTTCTTACTTTTTAGTGCCTGGAAGTCAGCTTTTATTTAATTTTTAGAAGTTTTTATTTTTCCATTTTTAGTGTGAACGTAATAAGCAAGTAATTTGTAAGAAGAAAGTTTAAGTAACATATTCGATTAAGCCATTTTAGTAACACCAAAAAATCTGATTCTAAAGTCCAATTCTAATGTTTTGGGCTTGACAAATGAAAACAAATGAGCTCAAACTCAAAGTATTTACTAGCAGCCGTGAAGAGTTCCACTATTCACCTTCTGGTTACATCAGATCAGCTCGATGATAAAAAATAACTAAACTATAATTAATATCAAAAATACAGATACTTGTAAAGTTTCAAGTAGGTAAAAATGTCTAATTTAATCTGTTAGTATACTTGAAATTTCCCGGTTTTTCCCGACTTTCTCGAAAACGGTACACTCTATATCAAAGAAAATTTTATGGGCCCACTTCGGGGCTTACTTTAATACAATACCGTTTAAAGTAGCAAAATTGGTCAAGCCGTCTCAGAGAAATCGGTAAACATACAAAAAAATATATACATGCAGACGAACATAGAACCTCCTCCTTTTTGGAAGTCGGTTAAAAATAAAAAAGGTTCGGTTGCAGATTGTTGTTAAGATTTCAATTTTGGATAATTATAATTCATAGTATTTTTGCGTACGGCTTCTCTAGTTAAAATAACGTTGAAATCGTTTGTTGGGTTTGAGAGAGCAGCGTAGGTACACTAACCAAATGACAGACAATTTCCAATTGTTTCTTATTGTATAGATATAATAAAAGTGTAACTAATTGCTCTCTGTACATAGAAAATATTTAAAAAAAATATTATTGGGGGTCTTTATTAACGTAATAGATTCCAAGACAATAATTTTTAGAATTTTTGTCTGTTTGCCTGCGGGTGTGTGGGCGCTAATCTCAGAAACGGCTTAAACGATTTGGGTGCGGTTTTCACTAATCTATTTTGATAGATTTCACTTAACATTTAGTATTTGTTTAATCCGTTCATAAATAAAAAAAAAATGTCAATTTAAAGAATCACCTAGCAAAGAACCCGTGCGAAGCGAGAGTGAGTCGCTAATATAAAATATGTTTAAAATTAAAATGAGTACACTTGGGAAACCGAGTAAAGCGGGTTCAAATCCGGGTCTTACACCGCTGATATTTTCATGTCTGAATAATTTCCAACATGATTACTTGCCTTACGATAAAAGAAAACATCACGAGGAAACCTGTTTGTGAGAACCTACTAAGTTTTCGAAAGACATGTGAAGTCCGCCAACCCGCGCCTGGCCAGCGTTGTGGACTATGAACTGATCCCCCTCGTATTGTAGAGAGACTCGTGCCTAGCTGTACAACGTTAAAAAGGGCTAAACACAAATGCGGTCGTTTTGAAGATACCATACAAGTGTTACGTCTGGGTGTCGATCTGTTCCGAGTATTTCGCGGACCCCAGCCACAGGGTAACAAGATAGAGCCGTTCAATCTGTACATTATGGGTTAAAATAACCAAAATGATATCAAATCAATTAAGATTATTTTCTTCAGATATTAAAACTTTTGTTTGTTTGTATTATGCCTAACGCGTGTTATGTAGCTACACTTTCGAACAATAGTGTATGTCCCTTGGGAGTGAGCATGATTAGATATTCACTCTGAACAAAACGTACATAAGTATTTTAAAATCAGAGAGCGTACTATTGATTGTATGGCGACTGAGAAACATATACAGAGTTTTATATGATTTATGAGATTGTGTACAATTCTCAAACAATAGCTTTATCTCATACATTTAATCAGAAAACTTCCAGTTTTGTCCAATATCTAAAGTAGAAATTGTAAAAAAATGCTAATACATTAGAAATATTTTCTCACTCGTCCTTCTCTATTTTATACAGCGCGGACTAGATTCACAATGATTATTAGTATTTTTATTACTAAATCTGTATGTATGTAGCAATAAACTTAACTTTAATGATGTAATTTTTTGCTAATCAGACAAAAGCAAACATTTGTTTGGAAAATACAAAGATGACATGCCTGGTACCTGAACCTGGTCTATGCTTTTCTGGTACATGTCTGAATCGAGAAGTAAGCAAATAAATGTTTAGTTGACCATCGACCTTTTGTTTAGTACCAAATTTCTGTACAAGGATTCGTCAATACGGGGTTTTTCCTTCAACATTCGCATGCAAGGGGCGACGTCTATAAAACTTTATGGGTTTTTTATATAACTGATTTATAAGAGATAATTTAGAACAATACAGTAAAATTATTTTACATATTTAATCATAGGTACATTAGAATATCATCTATACAGATAAATAAAATTGGAGTATCTATTTGTAATATTAAAATAACCGCTTTTTACTAAATGCATATCGATGTATACACGGTACATATACCAAAACAACATTTTTTACAATTTTTGTATGTCTGTCTGTCTGTCTGTCTGTTTGTTCCGGCTAATCTCCGAAACGGCTGGACCGATTTTGACGGGACTTTCACTGGCAGATAGCTGATGTTATAAGGAGTAACTTAGGCTAGTTTTATTTTAGAAAAGGAATCAGAGTTCCGCGAAAAAAATTAAAACCCATGAAATTGTAAACAAAATCCGCGTACGGCGTACGTACCCGAGCAAAGCGACGGTAAATCGCTCTATAATTTAAATGAATATCTTAGGAGTAGCCAGCTACCATTTATGTATAAACATAGCTAACCGCGAAATCGTACCTAGGGACGAACGCGAGCGAAGCGAGCGTGAATCGCTAGTATGGAATAAGATTGAAGGCAACTTTTATACAGTACAAAGATCTATAAACCAAATAATAACCAAACTTTTTCACTAGCACTGAAACTGTATTAAATTTATAGGGGATATTATATTAAGCACAAACATTAGCTGTAGAATTAACGCCATAGTACTGTTAATATAGAATAAATCAAACTTTATAAATATAATAGGGACTTACCCTCGCTCCGCTCGGGTTCGTCCCTAGGTTGATTCTCCATACAAACTTTCATCCCGATTTTCACACCCTTAAGGGATGATTTTCGGGATAAAAATATCCAATGTCCTTCCCAGGGTCTCAAAATACCTTCTTACCAAATTTCATTTAAATCGGTTCAGTAAATCCAGACATTATCCCCTATGAACTCACAAACTCACAAACTTTACCTCTTTATAATATTAATACCTATAGAAGTATTAAAGCATAATCTTTATTAATTACTCAACAATTTTTAAACCTTGTGTGTTCACTTGTCTCAAAAGGTTTTATCAATATAGTTTCAGATAAGGCTATTTTGGTCAAATGACTAAAAAATCTAAGAACTACGAGCATAAATCTTGTTTGAATTTAGCCCCAAGTTTCCGGTCGAAATACAAATTCAGTTTGGCCTTGACTTTAAATGAAGCAACCTTAAATCCACATGGCATATTTATAAGATAGTCCTGATATTTTTTTCTTATCATGTTCTCTCTGACGAGACAAAATGTTTGAATGAAAAAGTGTTCAGAAAAAGTTCTTCTCCGAAACTGTGAGACAATGAAATTTTGCATGATGGTATTTTATATCCTTGGTCAATATTTTGGATACTTTTCATCCCGGAAAATTAAATAGTTCCCGTGGGATAGTTAAAAAACTAGAGTAACTTATACAACTTAGTACATAAAAACTACTGATTGGATTTTAATAAAACTTTATAATAATATAGTTCATACATCAAAATAACAAATAGGCTACTTTTTATCCCGGAAAAATTTAAGGTTCCCGTGGGATAAATTTGTTTTTGCTTGTCTAAAGGCGAACCCGAGCGAAGCGAAGATGAGCCGCTAGTTTTACAATAAAATCAGACCTGAATAAGAGTTCTGTTGTCCCTCGTATTATGGAAAATTTACCAATTTTTTACCAACACGACCATAATATGATATGGTAACAAGTAACAGAGCTTTCTGGAAAGATACCGTTAGACACAAAACGATTTTTTCCATTTCGCCCTATTGTGTAGCCGTCTTTAAATGTTTTGGCTACAATCAGACAAGTTTTTTTATCCACTTAGTGTCGGCGTCAGGTATAAATGTGTTCATTCATTTAAGCAAACAGGTTCGCGGAACTTCACACACCCCAATTCAGCATTATATTGTAATCCAGTTCTTTACGAATATCTATTTGTTTATTCAAAATAGACAATATTGTAATATATTAGATGAATTTAAAGAGTTAATTTAGTATACATGTTTTATATTATCAAATGGAATATACAACAAAAGACACTAAACAATGTAATACATATATTTTATGTGATAATAAAGGCATTACATATACTCCGTTAAAATCTTTGGTTCCGTCGAAATCGACTCTCTGACTCTGTCTACTTTTAGGTTAGAGCCAATCAAGGGGATGTACGGCCGATATATCACGGTTTTAGTCTTCTCAAGATTCATCCTGAAATTCGTGAAATTCATCATAATAAACCGCCATGGTCACTCAGTCACTCAGACTCTTCAGTCATTGAGACATGCGAGTCAGGAGTGTGTCCTGTGTGTGCAATGTCCATGCTATTGAAAATTTATCTATTCAGTTGTGTGCTTATATCTTGCAAAAAAACTTATCACTCTGGTACATGATAATATGATATCTGGTCATATTTTACCTAGGATATTGTAACCATTGTGTTCTCGACGGGTGAAGAATGGTAGCGAAAAGATCTCAATTTAATACATTTATGTCATTAATATTTTTCTCTACAAAGGGTACAATGTATACTTATTATAAATTGATAATGGACGACATTTCTTCCCGCGTCACGTCTCCATACTGTGAAGGTCTTCGTGTTAATTGACATATTGTTTCATAGAATCTAAACATAGAGTGTTACTTTTCAAGGTAACATAAAAATTGATAAGGCTGAAAAAATATTGGCGCGTAGTTAAGGCTTGTGAATTGAAGGTAACGCTAGTCTACCTGTACCATTCTGATAACTAATATAAATATTTACTTAATTTTTACCCGGCTGCCTCGGAAGGACAAGATTTTCGTTCTATGTAATACGTACCTTTTACATAAGAAATCTTTTTTACGCACGCCATTTAGACTAAGCATCTAAACACAATATTACTAAAGTATTAGTATTGTATTATATAGTAGTAGGCTTAAATTTCATATTAGTTGTGAAAGTGACATTAAGTAATTTAATTGAAATATAGCATCTGCAGAAAAAATGGATAATAAAACAGCCTTCGCCAATTCTATAAGGCATATGCATATTATTATACTTTTATTCAACAATTTTTATATATACCTACTACAAAAAATGTATAAAAAATGTATAATACATAATATTTTTTAGTCAATTGAATTTTAGATATTACTATTTGTTACAGAGTTTTTTATTTTTACTTTAATAAAGTACAATATTGCAACTCGGACACTTTGATAGGATTTAAGGTCTTCCTTATTTTTTCTGCTAATCTTAAGTAATTTAAGATATTACCTACAGTTTGTACATTCCCTTTCTGCCTTATCTTCACTAAGTACCGAGTATGTAAGCGCCGCGCGGGCCACATAGCGCCAAAGTGATGTCCACACTATCTCTTTATAAGTCATCACGAACATAAAAAAATAATCAAGCTATCTTTTATTATGAAATTGATCATTATCTAAAAACATTCAAGTAAATCTTGACATTCAAGTCAAGATTTTGATAAAGATATTTTTTTGTTTACAACTTCAATGTTTTGCAAACTTTCTTTTAAACTAATTGAATGTAGAAATTCTGGTTATACATCATAGGTAGATCAGTTTTTGCTAACAGAAGCTGAAGCTCTTTTGTGTATTATAAATAATAAATATATTATAGTTTCGTGTGAGTACAGTGCACAGTGTACAGTGTACAGTGTACGGTGTACGGTGTAGGTTGAGTGGTGTCGGTTCCTTGGCGTCAGCGTGTCGTCACGAGCACACGACGCTGCCCCTCATTGCCGAGCCGACCGCAGTACAGATAACACGTCCGTTACTATCGTATCCTTAAATCCTAGGACTGTGGATTTTTTTTTATTTAAAATAATTAAAAAAAATACCAAGACGGCGAACGAAAATTATAAAATTTTCCAAAAAAATCGCGACTTTTTATAGTACATTTTTTTTGTGATCGCGGCTCTTTGGAAGCGAAAATGTCGAAAAAACATCTTCACAATCAAGCGGCTATACCGTTAGCTCCCGCGGTGTTTAAGGTAAGTCTATTTTTATTTGGATTTGCGAATTTATTTTTTTTTACACTTACTAGGGTGCTGTGCGATTTTTTTATATATTTTTTTCACATTACTGGAGTAATAGTTAAATAAATATCGTAATTAAGTTAATAGTAAACCTAATCCAACATTAAATACTTGAACGATTACTTCAAAATAATGATATTATATTTATAAATACGAATTAACGAGTTATAATTAAGCTGCTGTGCGATATAACCGATTAAAATAGCTGAGCTTAGGAAATGACTGTTTAATGTGGTCTATAAATTTTAAACACATCTCTGTAGGTATAAATTATTTAAATTTTAGTAAGCTAATTTATAGAAGATTCATTAAGAGAAAACGTAACGGGTCAACCTTCAGAAGCTAGCTTAATATGCATTTGCCTCTGCCTTTACACGGTCGTTTATTCGCGATTCGTTTTCACCACTCCAGTCGGGTACTCTCTCTATCTTTGATAAGCAAATGTTATACGAAATTGATCCTTAATTTGTACTAATAAGTGGCAAAGTCGAATAAACGTTGCATAATTTATGTTAATTTTTCATAAATCATATTATGTTATAATTGGTTTAAGAAATCACGAGGGCTCTACATAGAGCATAATAGTTCCGCTTTTAAAAAAAAATTGGCAGGGATTTTAAAACATTATATTAAAGTTTCAACGTATTTGTCATATTTAATTGATGTACGTAAAACAATTGTAGTTATATATTTTATCACTGCCCTAAATACGCTGTGAAACTTTTGTTTTCTTTCTTATATATTAAGTATAGTATGTTATTAATTTCAAAAAATAAGTTTGTTTTACCCCAAAGTGTAGTTTTCAGAACACTAAATCTAAAACAATACTAAACAAGCCATTGCCTTTATTTTAGTCCGCATAATCATGCTAACCAAAAGATAAAACAGAGTTAAGTACTAGTGTTTGTAAGTGCAAGAGCCAGGGTGGAACTACAAAGGAAAATTATGGGTTTCTACACCGATTGTGATGCAATAGACGCGATTTTTCTCTGCAAGTTTTCAGCGGTTAGTGTTTCACACACGATGTGTGCGTTATTAGTCATGATGACGTAATACGATTAAATCGATACCTTTTCAAGAGGGTCTTGTAAGCAGGAGTTTTTGAAAAACGACGAAGTAATACGGACATCAAAATATAGTATACGACTTCAACATTTTTCATTAATTTTAATATTTATAATATTTAGTTTAGATAAAAAATTAGGTATAAAATGTTATACCATTCGGATCTGCAGTTCAAAGTACACCAATATCGATTAAAAAATATAAAGTTTATCAAAAAATATAACAAGTTCAAATGACGAGACTGCAATTTGTATATAATAAGATAGAAGAAAACTAATATAAATCTGTTGCTAAATAAAAAGCTATTAACACCTACTTATGTACACGTAAAACAGTTTATTAAAGAATTATAAAATATGCTTAAACGTTTGTATCGTAATGAAGTAAAAATACAGATAATGTTTTAAAAAAATATTTATTTAAATAGATTTTAATATCGTTTAAAAGGTAAATGAAATAAGCATAATTTATAAATATATTTATTTAGCAATACTCTTAGAAGAAAAATGTGTTTGTCACAGCCGTGTTCACATTTACCTAGACATTTATCTATTTTTATATACACGGAATAATATAAGGACTACTATGACTTTAATCTTTCAGTCCTTACAGCACTAAGTTATTCGTTAATAATGTAACAAAACCTATAGATTTCAATATTTCCCCATTTCAAAATTTTACAAATTGAAGGTTGTATAAAATATGTGTGTACGTATAAAATTGGTTAACATTTTTATGTATTGTTCTAACAGTGACATTAATATATAAATATAATTTTTGTTACCACCCCTAAACTTCAACCCTTATAAGCCTTTAGAAAAGACTCAAACGCGCTCGAGTTTTGGAGCGTCGTACTTGAGTACATTCTTAGCGAAATTTTACTTCAATATTTATATTTAAATTCTCAGAAGCTTTTATTTGAAAAATTATTTATTCATATTATAATATTACATGAATTTTATTAAATTACCTTGAGTCAAAATCCTACCTTTACCATAATCATCTTTAAGAAATTAAAACAGGTCGGGAATTTACCATTATTTATATTATAATGCAAATATTATGTAGTTTCTAGCCGGCTTATTTCTAAGAATATTTCAAAATATTTCATGAAGTTTTCCGTGTTCTCTAACTAATAAACTAAGGAAATTGATCTAGGAAAATTACCAAAGCATTAAAATACCAGTTCCAATTCACATTCTTGCCGGTTTCATGCTCGGAAATGTAACTTAGATGAATTTGTATGTGTTCTAGAAAAGTACATGCGGCTAAAAATATATCAGTTACATAACTAAGTGGATCATATAAAAATACAGTTTATAAAATAAATTTTTATGTTCTCATTGTTTTTTTAACTTCAAAATGAGTTAAAATAATTTTGAAGATATAATAAAAACAATAATTTAAAAAATGTGTGCTACACATAATATTTACTATCAATGCTATATAGTCCGTATTCAAGTTCAAAACAATGATTAAGTAAACAATATTCGACTGTAATTCGTGTTATGTTTTCGCTACGTCGAATTGCTATTTCATTATAACCAAACTGAAGTAATGTGAAACAAGTTTGCGCGCGTACTGTACAGGCGGCCGCGTGTCGACGCGCGGCGGCGAGTTGCTATCGACCAAATTACGACCCAATGCTTAAGCAATGGAAATTTCCACTCGCTAACCGCCCCCCTCCCCCTCTCCCGTCCCCCCTCTTGCCTCCACCTCTCTCCCCTCTCCGCTCCCCTTGAAGGGGTCTCGCCTCCAGTCTGCGCTCGCGCACTAATGTTGCTCCGTTTTGATTTACTCGCCTGCTCAATTATATAGCTCTCTAATAGCCGTGGCACTTTACAGTTTTTGCTAGTAATCTAAGATGGGATTTGATAAATTGAAGCTATTAATAATTATTTTACCGACTGTGACATGCGATGGCAGGTTGCGAGATAGAGACAGATATGTATAGAGTTTTTCAAATTTCATAGAAGTATGGAATATGGAACTGTAGAATGGATTCATAGAGTTAATTGCTGTTTATTTAATATTATTATAAACGATAGGACCATTTGCATATTATTATTATGAGGAAAAAGATAAATTAAGGTAAAACACGTATTTGCAACGGTATTTCAGTTAACCGTATCATGGTTATGAAAAGCCGATGCTTGTGAATTAAATCGAAGCATTGAAGTTATGCATTATGCACGAACCGTTCACGATTTTATCATTGTTTAAAAAATATATGTATATTGTACATATGTAATAGTATATAACCATTAATTTATTGTATGTATATCATCGACCAAGCCCAGGACGGCTTGCTATATTATAGTAACAGATAAATTGTTATTCAATTAAATTCTGTATTCCTATTGACCATACACCTTTACGATTGTGACTGAGGAAGGCGAAAGGCGTTGCCAAAAATACACATCATAATTGTAGAACTCACTTTGATTGCACACTGTCTGTATGAGCTTTTATTTGGTTAAAAATATCTTTTTAAATATTATTTACGAAAAATGTGTCTTTATCATATCTATAATAAATTAATATATGCAAGTCTTCTATATAAATGAAAATGAATGTTGCTAAGCGCAAAACTCGAGAACGGCTCGACCAATTCAGTATTTTTTTTCCGTATATACCTTAAGGTACACGGAAAGTTTTAATAAAGAGAAAAAATATCAAATAACCTGCTATACCTATGTATGTACATTGTACTTACTGTTAAAACGTATGTACCTAGAGACAAACCCGAGCGAAGCGAGGGTGAGTCGCTAGTTTTGAATAAAAATCGATTTCACTTATTACTAATTCTCTGAAAAATACTATAAAAAATATAATATGTTAAATGTATAGGTCTGGAAATTGCATTGATTTTTCATTAAAATACCCAAAGAAGACGATTAATCAAATGATTGTTTTTCATAAGACAGATATAATTTAAACCGAATTGCAAATAGATTTGGCTGTCATTTCGCAAAAGGCTGGACTACAATTATTTAAACTATATGAAACCAATATTTTCGTTTCATAATGAAGTTATTGTTGGATGCCACAATGGTCTTTTGTTCGAATCTTATCTTTCCTAGAAATCGCAACGACTCGGTAAAGAAAAGACTTCAACGAACAAAATCTAAACAAACCGCCAAGTGTTATTAGCCTGCCTTCATTTAAAAGTAAGTGCTATTTTATAGGTTGTAAAGTTAAGACTCCCAGCTTTCTAATAGTTTCCAATATAAATTAGAGAAATGTTAGTAATATAAAATTGTATAGCATTTATAATTAATGACTATATACACATAAAATAACGTGTATTGTGACAAAGAGATACAACAAACCTAGGACTTGGATGGTTATTTAAACATGACGCATCCTATGCAGGCAAAGAAGAGTTAATTCCAAATTTTATACTATAAAATCCTTTTTGGTCCAACATTTATGGTTGGATCCTTTATTTTTCGATCCAATAATGAACGCAGCCAATGCGTCATTAGTGACTTCGCATTATTTTCTGTATAATAGCAATTGCACGTCATAAAGCGAATAGCGAAAACTTATTTAAAATCTTGACAATTACATCACACGATGCATATTAGTCCAGTCAAATAAGCAAAAATAAGGGGTCAATCTCGGAATGAGAGATAACAAGCTGTAAACTCATATACACCTTCATTTTGGTGTCCTAAAAGCTGTGTCAAATGTCTCATAAAATCTCGTGTCTGCGTCGTAAGTTATTCAAGGTCAAAGGTCACAAAAATCAGTTTTTCGCGATTATCTCGGTTTCTATAGCTCCAATAATGTTAACGTCTATTATAAAAATTGTAGAACATAAAATTTGCGACAAATTTTGTCTTAAAAAATTTCATACGGCTAACCGTTCTTGAGATAGAGGGCAGAGAGCCCGCAGCGCTCAGCCAAACTCATGTAATGCAAGGTGAAAAGTGAATCTCAGTGAATAATACGTTGTATATAATTATTATTGAAAAACGTTAAACTAATTACTCTTTTCGAAACACAGTAGAAAGATGCAAAAAATAAGCTTTATTAAATCATGTCACTACGAATATAATAATTGAAATAAGGTTTATGACACTGAACTTAATTCTGTAAAATGCAAAAATATATAACAGCATCTCATAATTACAAAATCTATTAAAAAAAACTATTTTGTAGTTAATTTTGACAATGCTCCAATAAATAAATATTCAGAATATTTCGGCGCAGACGAACGGATCATGAGATGTGGCTCGTGCGCACAAGCTAAGTGGGTCATGATGCTAGACAGGCCTGTAGGCGATCGCAGATTACCTGCTTTCTCATGCTATTGTTTTTGCCACACTTGAAATTTCAATGAGGCCGTCAGAAATTATGCAATCGAAAGCGATAATTTTACTTATTGTATTCTTAATCATGTTTGCTTGTATTTTGTTACAGTTTAACCTACTTGGTATTCGATAACCACAATCGGTAACAGAAACATGTCATCCTTACATATTTTTAGTATTAAAAATATTAATCGTAGAAAAACACTTTCTAAAACGCTTTATAAATTACCAACTAAAAACGATAAATAAGGTATCAATGCAAAAATACATTATTACACCCTACAACTTCAATTACATGTTCAAATGGAAATCAGAGTTACTATAATGCTGGGATAGGAAGGTATACATTCTTCTTCATATATGTTTTCATGATATTTATTCATATATAAGCGACTCACCCTCGCTTCGCTCGGGTTCGCCTCTAGACAAACAAAAACAAATCTATCCTACGGGAAGCGTACATTTTTCCGGGATAAAAAGTAACCTATTTGTTATTCTGATGTATGAACTGTATTATTGTAAAGTTTCATCAAAATCCAATCAGTAGTTTTTGTGTACTAAGCTGTATAAGTTACTACAGTTATTTATCCTATAGGTTTTTAAATATCCCACGGGAACTCTTTAATTTTCCGGGATGAAAAGTATCTAAGGTATTGACCGGGAATATAAGGTACCGCCATACAAAATTTCATTTTAATCGGTCCAACAGTTTCGGAGATTAGCCCGTACAAACAGACAAACAGATAAACAGACAGACAGAGAAACAAAAAATTTGAAAAAAAAAAACCTGGATTTGTTCTATTTCTCTCTGCATTCTCTCTAGCATTTTTTTTTCTATGAACAGACATTCGACCTCTACAGTTTTATTATATGTATAGATAAAGCAACACATTTATTATTTCTGCATATTACAAGCTATAATGAAAGGAATGTAATGTTACATGTTTTATCACGATAAAACGACTGAAGCAATATAAAAAAGTAAACTTTGTATAATCGAGAATACCGTGTACGCGAAAGTAATACGTGCATATGAAATAATGTGCCACTTTCTTATAAATACTTACAATATTGGCTCAAATTCGGTTTTTTATTTTTTTAATTGTCGATAGCTCAGTATAGGATATTTAAAAAGATATTGAAAGCTTAACAAGAAAATTGAATTGTTCGTAGTAATTAAACCTATTATTATTAAACATAAAAAAATCATGTAAAACATAAATGCATAACTACTAGTATAATCTATTGTTCTATTCATAGATTATCCACTTTCAATGTTTCACGTCTTCAATGAGGAAAAATGTATAGTGACGTTGTAAATTCCATATTATATGTGTATTGTATAGTCCGTAATATTTTGCGTAACAGTATTACACCTAATCATGAATATTATAAGGCGCTATCTCTTTTTACGTTACCATAAATGACTATGTGTACAAATTAAGTAATTAAAGAAACTTGTAAAAAACAATGCCTTATATAACTGCCATTCTTGTCTATAAATTGAAAAGAACTTTAAAAAACGTTAAAAAAATGTTTCCAACTAAATAAACCAAAGAACAAGAAAGACAACATAATACTTTTATTTAATAAACTTAGTTAAAATTTGAACTATTACTTATTGCACGTATTACACGCGTGTTATTTCATAGTAAAATCAGTACAGTACGTCCATCTTGTAAGCCCACGCTCTTCACGCATCGATTACCGAACGCTGATAAGATAACGCGGCCTTGTCCAGGCTTTACCAATAAAAACTGCCTTGTAAAGCTTGTTTTGTAATACACTGAAATTACTTAAAAAACTGTCTACTGAACCTTTGTGCTGAGTGCTGACACCCATAGCAGTGTGAAATAAAAAGATTTTTTATATAAACTACTTCTTGTTGGTTAACTCACATAACTGAGTGATATTTTTTTTTTCACACCACCATTGATGAAATATTTTAATAGAAGTAAATAAGTAAGTAAGCAATATTTGATAAAAATCTGTCCTGACGCTTAATAGTATACTATTTTGAGTTTGAAATTCGAAACATCTTACTGAATGTTTTTCTTAAATTACTAAATTATATGGACAAGTAAAAATTACATTTTATGCGATATAGTTTTTTTTAAATTATAAAGTCTAGATGAAACAAAAAATCTATTAGATAATACAATTTATATCACGACAGTTGCAAAGTTTCATGATAATAGGCCATTAAGGGGAGTCTGGCGCCGGAACGTCCAGCCACTCCCTATACCTCCAATAAAAATACACGTACAAAATATAATATATTATTCAGTAACAGTAAGTTAACAAATTAAAAAAAAATACGTGAGAAATATGTATTTATACGTGAAAAATATTATTATAGTTTCTAGTTATCCATAGTATGCCGCCCGAAAGAAACAGAGGTCACAATTCTTTAGTTAATTCAATACATAAATACATGCATAGCCAAGTTTTATATTTAGTACTACTCGTAGTATTAGTATTGCATTAAAAGTTTCGAAAAGCGTTCATTCTGGCCTTAATCTTATATGGGAACGCTCAATGCAGAGAGATCAAGGTGTACTGAAAGTCAAGGTGATGGTTTAAAAAGTATTATGCAATAATAAGCGTCCCGTTTTATGACTTCACTAATATTTAATAGCGGCATTGTTTACGTTTTTCTAGAATTTTTTCTCACATTAATTCTTACGTATAAATGCGAATGAGTGTGATCGTTGGTTTGACCTTCTTTAAGCAACAACGGAAAAATAGATCGACGTGATTCTTTTATATGCAAACTATTGACTTTCCCTCGCTTCGCTTGGGTGCATCCCGAGGTACCCTAATTCTAATTCTAATATGCCCTAATAAACCCTAATTCTTTTTCTAAAATTAATAGTAGCCTAATTTACTCCTTATAACATCAGCTATCTGCCAGTGAAAGTCCGCTCAAAATTAATCCAGCCATTTCGGAGATTAGCCAGAACAGACCAGTATGTAATTTCTTATGCATTTAGTAAAAAGCTTTCATTTTGACATTACAAAAAGACATTTCAATTTTATTTATCTGTATAGACAATTAATATATCCCGGAGAACGATTTAGGATACTCATGAATTAACAAACGAATCCCATGAATTAAGGAAATAATAAAAAGGAACGAGGAACGTCTGAGCGAAGCGACCGCGAGCCACTGGTAGTTACATAGTGTACTTATTAGTTATTAACATGCCACGAACCAACTGACGTTTAATTAATGAATTCTTATTATACTTTACTCTTTTTTTAGTTTGGTATTAAAAAAACTGTAGCAAATTTAATTGGACTTTTTGTTCCTTACCATGTCGAGTTTAAACTGTTTTTTTTTAGTATTTTATTCTGTAAAAAATATTTTTACTTAGAATAAAAGATATATGTAGATATCAATTATAAATATTATATTTATCTATCTATACATATATATATTTACGATACTTTTTATTGCAGGAGAACATCTCTTCTATGAGAAACCATACTGTATGTTAAAACCTAGAGACGAACCCAAGCGGAGCGAGAGTGAGTTGCTAGTATACTATAATAAATATTATCAGCCGCATACGTCACATCCCACTGATTTTAGTATAATCTTAACAGCGGCAAAATTGCAAATTACACCCATGATACGAAGCTATAAAATTTATTTATTTATATTAATACTAGCGACTCACCTTCGCTCCGCTTGGGGTTCGTCCCTTGTTACGTTTTGACGTTTAGTATACATTTCTCATTGATGAGATCTTTTCCTGTAGTAAAAAGTATCCTATATGTTGACCCAGATAACCAGCTATCATCATACCAAACATCAAAATCTGTTCAGTGGTTTTCTCGTAATACGTTCCCAGATAGACAGACAGACAAAAATTCGAAAAACTATAGATTCGGCCTCTGTGTCGACAATATTGATTATTTCTATAAGATTTTCCAAAAAGTATTTAATGTACAGATTCGACTCAGAATTTTATTATAAGTACCCTATAGATTTAATCGGAACACTTTTGTAAATGATGAAGTGGCTGGACTGATTTTTGGATGGAATTTAGTACAGAGATACATTATGGCTTAGTATAATACAAGCACCTAGAGATGCACCCGAGCAAAGCAAGGGTAAGTCGCTAGTAATATACAATTAAAGCCTGAAACACATACAACACATTTGAATTGATTTTACCAGTATGGTTGGTAAAATTTGTAGAACTGTTACCCAACATTCACTATCTATAGAAAAAATGGAACTAACTAACTTCTCTATAATGTGTGCGTTAAAGGGATTAGTTTTAATACATATTTATCATACTCTGATACATTCTTCTTTTTACTTAATTTAAGCGTTATTTATTTGACATTCTTAAATTTAAAAACATTTTTTTTTCTGGTATGATGCAAAATCCATAGATGAACATTAAAGATGGGCAGAATCACGACACAGCTCGTGATATTACTATATGTAAGTATGTAGAAGAAGTGAAATTTCATACGTGCTTTAAGTACGCAATACAATCACGTCTCGAAGAACACAAACTATGATAGCTTCATTTCTCAGTAGTTTGTAATTAATTTATTTGTCTGCTTCGGTGTTTTTACGTGACATCTCACTTGAGTTCGTCTCTATCGAATAATAAGCTTAAGTCACAGATTCCAGACAATTCTCCATTTATTGGTAGAAGCTTTTAAATAGCTAGTGGCCTTAAATTATTTGCAGATGGGTAATATACCATTTTATTAACAAAAATAAGAAATAGTCTACGTGACTCTATGTCTGTCTGTATCTAAACCCTTTAAACTATCTCTATACAAAAAATCTAATCATTTCGATGATTTTTTCCCTACATTTATGATAGAAGTGATATTCATATGATATTTAATAAAAACAACAACAGATACATATCATCCCTTTGCTTATTTCTCATCGACTGGACTCTCCTTTGTCAGCCGCTGCGAACTGTTTCGAACATACAGTAATCTTTTCCGGCATAAAACTTGCTTTCTCTAAACAGAGTGTTCCACTACCATCATCACTACACACCACACCGTATATCCTACTTTAACAGAGATTTCATCTAGTAGGTACTTTTCATCAGTGTCTCATTAATTATATTGTAGTTGTGTTAATCGATATGTTTTTAATATTTACTGCATTTTGCTGTATCTTTGAGATTTAAGAAAAATACCGGCTAAGTGCGAGTCCAACTCACGAACGAAGGGTTCCGTACCATTATCTATAAAAATGAGCAAAAAAATCACGTTAGTTTTATGGGAGCCCTCTTAAATATTCTGAATGAAAATATTCTGATTATGAAAATTTCAACTGTTTAACTATCACTGTTCATAAGATACACCCTGGTGACAGACGGACAGACAGACAGACAGACGGACGGATAGCGTAGTCTTAGTAATAGGGTCTCCTTTTACCCTTTGGGTAAGGAACCCTAAAAAGAACAAGTATTATTTTTTACAAATGTTACATGATAATGTGTATCGTATGATATACACCAAACGTGATTCATTTCAAATTGTAAATTTCCATTATATTTTTCAATTATTATATGACACCTCAAGAATTTATTCGTCGAACCCATATTAATTACAAGAAAAAACTCTACACAAGGAATAATTACTTTTAAAGTCAATTTATTTTTTTAGTCAAGAAATGACTATTATACATATTGTTGTTGTTACATAATATTATACACATTAAAATAAATTTGTTTAGAAGTATATTTAAATTAAATTATCCACATATCTGTGTTATTTGTCACCGAAATAAATATTATTAGGCGAGCAAGCCGCGGGTGTAATTTGTAAATCTGAATTCTGAACATATGGCGGTCGTTAACCTGCGCTAAGCGCTGGCTAACTGAAATAGCTGTGCAAACAAAATCTTTTAGGAATGTTACATACTTTAAATACACACTATGGCTAAGGGAAATCATTGTTTAGATATATCGCGATGTTGCTAGACGATGCGTCTCTTCTATATAGCGTTTTCTATTATTTCATAAAATATAGATACATATGTACTTATGTGTTTGTACGCTCAAAATAAATATTTAAAGCAGGAAATCGATATATGGGTTTGACATGTTACGAATCTATAACTTAACGATTTAATTTGTTATTTCAATTCAATTTTCTTGTTAATGTCACGTAGAACGGAGAAGACACGAAGGAGATTGGTCGGCAATTTGATATTTCAATACAAAAATCTCTATTCTCAAACGACAGTAGAATAACGTCTTGTCTAAGACCCTAAGGTTTTATGTTTTGATGATATAGTAAATCACATAGACATTAGTAGCACTTAACCTGAAACGATCAAAATTTCCATCAAGTACCGTCATAAGGAAGAACATTGATATTGTTGCCCAATAAATTAGTAGTCGTAAAGTACAAGGGAAGCATAAACTAGGTATTTAATGTCATACATTTAGTTGTTAGTGCATAAATTATTGTTGACTTCACTAGATTTTGAAACAGCTTTGCTTGCTAAACAATAAACCCTCGGGTGAAACCGCAGGAGCCGTGTTATACATGTTATTGCACAATACCGGTTTTATTATTTTCTTTCCACGCACCGTCAGTGTCATATTTCCGTTAACAATAACAATTAGAATATTTAATTACAAAAGCTAGTAATTTTCAGGATTTTATACTCTGAAATTTTATACTGAAATTTTATACTCTGAAAGTTAGAAAAATTTCTATAGGTACACCATTATCGTCACAATTACAGCTCATCATTAGTAATCGTTTGATTATGTAAGGAACACTATCATTGGTTCGGCTATAGATATAATATTTCAAGGTGTTTTAATACTGTCGTGCAAAAAATCAAACATTGAAAGAATGAAAATATCTCATACTAGCTTCATTCAGTAACTCGGGTGTCCGTACCCCTGGGCGTCTTATGTATTTATAATATTTTATACAGGTAGCGCCACTTCTTGGCAAATTTTATTAGGTAGTAACAGTATGTACCGATGTCCAATCAAAATAGGTCAGTCTATCTGTGTACTCGTTCAAATCCGTTTAGCCCTTATAGCGTAAAGGAGTGACAAACACACAAAATTTCACGTTTATAATTATTATATTTATAGTAGTGTGATAAAGTAAATTCTGTAATTCTTGTTATATGTTTCTAAAGTCCAAAAAGTATTTATTTTAAAACTGATTGACACTTCAACAGATTTCTTAACATAATTTTCCCATTATGTCGTCTAGATTAGTCTTCCATATGACATGTTATCTGCAGACTTGATCCTCGTATGATTGTGCCTTATCATTGCTCATAACTTAGATATATTCTACCCGGAAAACCATCATCTTCTAATTTTGATAAGAGATAACACTTCATTTGTTTGCCTACTGTGACTAATTTGTTAGATTTTCGTAATGTTTGTATTAAAATTGTAGTATACATTAAATACCCTTAATTCAGTACACACGGAAAGTTTCGGGATATCAATGTTATTAACGTATAACTTGAAAATAATTTACCTATTTACTGGACAAAAGTAGTACACATATTCAGATATGTTTAACATTTGTACCTCAAATCAGAATATCTAAGAGGAATTCACGTTGCGAGTCCAATAACCGCTTACAACCAGCTAACTCGCGTACAGACACACAGTGTTTTATAAATACAGTATTGTGTAATGCGATAGGACGGAACCGAGCTATGTGGTATTGTCATATAATTCGCACATGTGTGTGTATCTGAAACCGTCTTTGAATTATTGCAAGTACTTATTTTGAGGTGTTTTGTGAAAAGTAAGAAGATGTTAGTACTCAAAAACTCAATGTGTTTAAAAGACGTTTTTACGAATTACTTTTTAAAATAACTATAATAATTTCAATTGAATTACTTATTGTGGCTTTTAAGCGTGCCAGTTGGACACAGATTACTTCGCCAATGTCAAATAGAATCTTAATTAAATTCTGCCATTAAAATGCTTTCTCTTTTATAGGGATCGAGACTAATATTAATAATATTCATGTAAGCTCAACATAATCGTAAAATTTTATTGCTATTTAAGAAACACGTATTGATTATCAAAATGATCTAACAGCAGTTTGGAAAAACAAGTCTCAGTCTTGAGAAGAAGTGCGAAAATTAAAAAAAAAAAAACAGTGTTGTTAGATGTCACAAGTTTGTTTTCGGTTTAGGATAAATATTTACAGTGTAAAAGATTTCAGCGGTGATTTGTTTTAAACACGGCACATTGCACTGTTTTCGAATCGAAGTTCAAAAACTCTTACTCGCTCTTTGCTATTGCCCTTTTTTATTTCGAAACTAGAGAGTATATATTATATAAATAAAACCAGAGTTATATGTATAATAAAAATCAATAAACTGTATTAGGTAGTTTTAAATTAAGTATAATAAGATTTCCTGTCTCCATCAGAACACTGACAATGAGTAATAAACTTATTAGCATTAAGTTAAAGCCTTGTAAATGAACTCATGTGTGAATTATGTGTTTTAGCGAAGCCCAAACAAGGAATATTACTGCTTACACAGAATTAGGTACATTGAATATTTCTTAAAAAATCATGTTTGTCTTATAAATTTTTTTATTACTTTGGCAGATAAAGTTATATAAAATAACTAGCGACTCACCCTTAGCTCGGGTTCGTCCCTAGGTTGCTTCCCAAAACAAACTTTTTTAATTATTTTTTTTTGTTTCAATTTTTTTCGTAGGACCCTATTTTTTTCTAAAATAAAGGTAGCCTAAGTTACTCCTTATTACATCAGCTATCTGCCAGTGAAAGTCTCGTCAAAATCGGTCCAGCCGTTTCAGAGATTAGCCGGAACAAACAGACAGACAAAAATTGTAAAAAATGTTGTGTTGGTATATGTACCGTGTATACATTTATATGCATTTAGTAAAAAGCGGTTATTTTAAAATTACAAACAGACACTCCAATTTTATTTATTTGTATAGATTATAATAATAAATCATTATGGTATGATGAGATATAGATCTAAAGATATCATAAATCTAGAACCGTTCCATATAGGTATGTCTGTACATATAATATTCATTAGACAAATGGACTAAAATAAAAAAAAAATGGTCAAAATCACAGCGGCCTCATACATACGTGATGCTGTCTATACTCGTACGTTTATTTCACAGATATAGGCATCTATATTTATTTATTTATTTTATTTTTATTTATTACAGGGAAACAAACAGTATTATATTACAGACAATTTACATTAAAAAAAATAAAAATAAACACATTTAACAATTAAGTTTCCACAAATAAAAAAAACACATAATTAGAGGAAAGAGTAGAAAGAATAAGACTAAATTAAACCACTATACAATACCTACTATATACTATAAACATAATTAAGTATTAAATATTATGAAAATTATTGGATTATGTTATTAATAAATTTCTTGAAATATCTGTGGTTTATTTTGACTATTGATCGCCGCGTGGTTAAAAATCAACCATAATTCATTACGTTATATATTTATTGTCTTGCGTATATTATAATATTAATCTTTTATGGATTTAATGTATTTTTATGCATAATTTTAAAAAAATATTAGCATTCTGCACTCCTTCTCTGTATAAACTATAAGTGTGGGAAATTTCATACTCCTCCGTCCGCGCAATTTTCGTAAGAAGGGGTACAAAGTTTTTGCTTCACGTATTAATATATAGATAATCGATACTATTATTCTAATTCATTAGCAGTAGGTTCAGTGCGTATTTTCTTCCATTAGTAGTACGTGTGTTATCTAGAAAATTGTATGCAAGCCAAAACTGAAATAACCGGTTTCGAATACCTAATACCTTTCGAATAACTTGGAGTTTAAAATAGATGTAAATGCGCAGAGATTCTTAAACTTTATAATTATCTAAGAGAATTATGTAATTCTGATATCTACTACGATACCCTGACATTGAGCGATCGATTAAACTTTTTTCCAATTATTGTCTTTTGAATTGTATATACATATATACATATATATATATATATATATATATATATATATATATATATATATATATATATATATATATATATATATATATAGGTTATTTATATTTCAAATCTGTAAGATTAAGAAATTAATAAAAACTTTTAATATATATATTCGAACAAAAATGTAATTCAAACGAATATCACATATAGAAGAGAGAATAATATTTTATCTCTTTCTATCTAGCTGGCTTCTTACATCTATCGCATATATTCTAAGGAACGCAACCCGAGCAAATCGAGGCGTATCCTCGCTAGTTAAAAATATTTTGCATATTTGAAAACAGATAAGTAAAAACAGTAATCTTGGAAGATTACTATTATTTATTATTTACTCTACGCGCAAAAATGTTTCACTACAAAAAACTTAGTGTCAATATATAAGTTCCTTATTTAAATCTCTTAAGGGAATAAATTTTCAACAATTATATACGTATGGTGTGTGTGCGTACCTTTGTTATATATACAAAACACAAACTCTTGCGCAAACATTTTTGTTACGCTTCGAAACCCTATGATTAAGCTTATGTATACATTTTTTTTCAATTGATAAGTTGTATTCTAAAATTATTTTTGTTGTAATAATTCGAACTACTTAACACAAAACTTAATCACCTTGAACATCCTACGAGTATTTTATATATTTATTATAATACGTATTTGTTATAAAGAATCTTGCGCGAGTCATCGTACTAACACGTCAATAAACGTGATCTATAAAAGTACGAAACTGTACATAAATGCTCAATATATTTATACTCTAGCAAATCCTGAACCACTCTGCGAAATTTGAAGCTAATTAGGCCCAACGATATTCTATCATGCAAATTATAGTGAGTATTGCGTAATACGAGTAATTTTAAAATAACTAAGTTTTATTAATACCTATTGCTGTTTCCTTAATAGGAGATTTATATAAAACTAATAAATATTTATTAAATTAATCTGATTAAGTAGTTGTCACAGGAAAAAAGTTTTATACTTATTGAAACACGTTTTCTTTTTAATTTTTGAATTAATTAAAAAAAAATACCTTTACCTTACCTTTGTAAAAAGTACCACAAAAATCAGATGCAAAAATCTGCCAATTTAATTATACATAATATGCACAGCTTAGATATTTTTATAGTTTGTATAAGAACCCTTAACTGCTTCACTTAGAACCCTTGCATCAAGATACTGAAAAACAACACAGGAATGATGTGGATCCCAAAATACCTGATATGACCGATTCATATATTTCTAAAAAGCGAGATTCGAACCGACGACCTCCTATATATATAAATAATAAATGTTGAAATCAACATTTGATTATTTGGCCGCCACAACAAATGGTAGTTAAAGTAAAGTGGCCAGTGTAATATACTTTTTGCTGATTAAAATTCCCCGCAACTATGCGTACAGACCGCTCGTGGAACACGTGGCGAGCACGTGCTCTTGTGATGTTTTATTATACAGTGAAAAAGCGGTTTTATGTTATGGTTTTTTATGTTATTTAGAAATTAATAATATTATAATTGTAAATTTTTAAATATCGCTAGTCATTACTAACTCGGCGTGAAGAATCAATTTCAAAGAATCGTGTTTTTGTTAGTACCTATCGTGCTCTTTATGATACAGAGATAGATGTATTGTTCTTTAAAAAAAACATATATAGGTACGTCAAATCGAGAATCTCCTCCTTTTTGGAAGTCGGTTGAAAAGTTATTAATAGTTAGTGTAATAAATCTCTAAATAAAATAAAAGGTAGTCACTATTTTTGTACGTTAGTTCGCTTATTCCTTTCTGTATTGAAACTGAAAGCTTTAAGGCATCATAGTTTGGTAATTTCTTACCAAAAGATTATTAAATATCATCTATACTATAATAAAGCAGTAACTTAGCGAAATCTGTACATGAAATATTTTTTAAAAACAATGACTGTAACGTATTATGTATACGATATAGACCCCAAAACAATAGTTATTAATTTTTTTGTCTGTTTGTCTGTTTGTCTGTTTGTCTTTTTGTCTGTTTGTCTGTTTGTCTGTACGCGTTTCACGCAAAAAGTAATGAACCGATTTCAACGAAATTTTGTGAACTGATAACTTATTACTCGGGTCAACATTTAGGATAACTTTTACTTTTGGAAAATCTTTGTTTCCCGCGGGAAATCGCAATAACTGGTTTTATCGAGTCCTCCTTAGGAACCCTCCGCTGGCTAAACCTAAAGACATACATCAAAACAATGTACTAAAAAATTGTAGATCTTGAAAAGGCCAACAGAAATATCTACAATAGTATATGTCTATCTCTCAAGGTACACTCGCAATACCTATTCTTATCTATACCTATAGCAAAACTAACTTAGTTAAATCGATGTGCGCGTTTCACGCCAAAAGTAATGAACCGATTTCAATTAAATTTTGTATAGTGATAGCTTATCACTCGAGTCAACATTTAGAATACCTTTTACTACAGGCACATTTTTCGTTCCCGCGGGAAAACGCAATGACTGGTTCTATCGAGTCGTCCTTAGAAGTTTATATGGCTAATGCTGGCTGAACCTTAAGAGATAAATCAAAACAATGTACTAGAAAATTGTAGGTCTTAAAAAGTAATACGGGCAAGTTCGCAATATTATATGTCTATCACCTAAGGTACACTCGCAATTACTATTTTTATTCACTACTCGCGACTCACAGGCTGACTTATCAACGTTTAGCTCAGTTTAGCAGTGAAACGTAACTAGGGACGAACCCGAGCGAAGCGAGGGTGAGTCGCTAGTTACATATAAAATATTTATAACGGTTAGTCATAGCTCCGCTAAGATATACAGATATACTCGTAGTGTAAAGATGTATAACTTCATACTAATGTTTTGGTAACGTAAGTTTCACCTTTCTTAATTATATTAACAACTAGCGACTCACCCTCGCTCCGCTCGGATTCGTCCCTAAAAATGTTTTAATAATTAGTTTAGATTTCTCAGAAATGTGTATTTTCTTATTTTCTTTTGAAAATAGTATCCTATATGTTGACCCACATAACCAGCTATCGTTATATTTTAAATTTCATCAAAATCTGTCTAGTGGTTTTCTCGTGATGAGTACCCAAACAGACAGACAAAAAAATATAGATTCGGCCTCGGTATTAATAATAATGACTATTTCAATAAGATTTTCCAAAAAAAATTTAATGTATAAATTCGACTCAGAATTTTATTATATGTATAGATGTATAGATTAATATCTGATCTTTCAGAAGGGTCTATATGAAACGTAGTTATTATACAAATATATGAAGTAAAAGAATATATAATATTTTTGAAATAAAGTAAATAATAAATATTAACATTATAATTAAAACTACTTACTTGATACTCAAACGGTATACTCGCGTGACCTGACGCGACCCTCCCTATTTCCAGCATAATTAACAAATGACAATTTATTTATTAAACTTGTTTAAATGAAACTCACTTAAGAATAGAAATTCGTACTGAACCTCTGTTTTTTATGTACCTGTATAAAAAGTATTAAGATTCTTTATCTGAGGAACTATCTGTATGGAAGAAATAAACACATAAAATAAAAAAAAACTAAGTAACACAAAGACACAAAGAATACTTTAAAAATATGTAATTCGCCATTTTGTGGTGGCATGGCGGTCATCTTGGATTTGATATTTATCATAGTGTATAGTATTCTACTAGTCAATCCCTTTTATATTTTGATACTCATATTGAGGGAGTTGTGAAAAAACATGTAATCCGCCATATTGTGGCGGCGGCTATCTTGAACCGATTTTCATCAAACATAGCTAAGAAAACTCCCGACTAATTCACCTTTCAAACAAAAAAAAACAAAATCAAAATCAGTTCGCTTGTTCGGGAGGTACGATGCCACAGACAAACACACACACTCGTTTGACGTCTGTGTGTGTACACACACACAGAGATGTCAAACTTAAAGCACCTCATCTTTTTTGCTTCGGAGGTTAATCTATATCTATATATATACATAAAATACTTTGTCCTGACTGACTGATCGATCAACGCACAGCCTAAACCGCTGGTCGTAGAAACGTGAAATTTAGAGGACATATTCCTTATATAATGTAGGCATCCGCTAAGAAAGGATTTTTCAAATTTCGTCCCCTAAGAGGGTAAAATAGATGATATAAGATTGTATGAAACTCTGTTATTCTTAACGCGAAATGCACAGAAAGTGGTATTTAACTTTTAGATGAAAAATTAGAAATATATGTACTAGATTTTTTTCGGAATTCATCCCTTAAGAGGTTAAAAGGGGATAATAAAGTTTATATGGGCAAACAATTATTTATGATCAGAATTACTTGAAACTTGGTATTAATGCTCTTCAATACAATAAAATAAATACGTATTTAAAAAAAAATTAAAATTCATCCTATAAGGCTGTCAAATTGGGGATGAAAGTTTGTATCAAACTCTGTAATTAATGCACGGAAAATGGTATTCACCTTTAAAATGACAACTAAAACAATACAAATATCATTTTTTTTCGTAATTCATCCCTTGAAAGAGTAAAAGGGGGTTGTGCTGTTTATGTGAGGAAAAAGTTGTTAATGATCAAAATTACATGAAACTTGGTATTAATGTTCTTCAGTACAATTAAATAAACATGGATTGTAGTTTTTTTTTAAGCCCCTAAGTGGGTAAAACTGGACGGTGAAGTTGGAGTTGTTGAATATATTTAAATAGAGTAAAATGACTCAAGTCCTCCGGAAGTGCACACTGACTGTGTGGGATATAAAGTAGAGAACAGGAATTATTCCGAATGCAAAGGAAAATTATATGCAACTTTTCGACTGGCCACAGCAGCTACAGCAAAGTAAGAATGGCAATTTATATTTGCAACTTAAAAAAGTAGTAGGAGGGAGACTGTAAGCTTCAGGTGTACATAGCATCGGGTCTTTAAAAATAATGTAGATGTTAGCCCTTTAGTACATATGTTAGTTAAAAAACCCATATTAACCGAGTAACATGACTCTTAAATCGTTAACATTATATGCGATTGTATCATTGTATTCTCTTCCTCTAACTTTGTAGAGATGGAGAGTAGAAAAATGTGCAAAAAATACAGGTAGTGGAGCTTGCTAAATATACGCGTAACATCTTTTAAGATACTGGATATTTTGAGTTACGATCGCTAAAATGAAATTTGTTTTCCTTATTTTTGCAAGTAATAAAATCTGATCGCGGGCGAAGCCGCGGCTTCTGCTAGTAACACATAAATAAAAAGTAACGAAACTGTCAATGACAATTTAATATGTAAATAGTATATTTATATTGCACTAACTTTCCCAAACAATTTAGCGGTATTTAGCTATGAGATGGTATTATAAATAGCGAAATTATAATATGCTGTCACATTTCCGGTTTCTATTACTCTCTTCTGCGCGCTCTGTCTGTTTTTTTTTTTTTTTGTAATCTTAGACATAAGCGACTGCATAAAAGCGAACTAAAAAATTGAAAACAAGTTGATGAAGGAATAAAGTATTATGCAGTAGGAGACATACGTACACATTTCATCCTTGCCGCGAGATGTAGGTATACTCATGTCCATTCCTAACCAATCCAACATATTCCTAAATTACTTTTAAACATATAAGTTGCATAATATATTTTTGTGGTCGCCTCTTAAAAACTTTTATTTTGATTCCCCACTCGATTGGTTTGAAAGTTTTTTTTAAAGACACACAAAGTGGCGCTTGAAATCCACAATTTTAATTTTTAACTATTTTTATATAGCCTATTTTACACTCGCGTTATCAAAACGAATCGTATGAATCATCAAAATCGGCCTACGAGTTTGGCCTCTAGACTACCACATAGGAACAAACAAACATACTTGGTGTGCGATACATACACTGATAACATATTATCCTCCTTTGGGTCGCGCAATCGGGTAAAAAGAACAATCTAGAAAAATTACTTTCGCATTTGTTATATCAATTAAAAATTGAAATAATATAATAGGGTTGTGTCCACTAAGAATAAATCGCATGGATGACAGTTTCTAATGATTAATCATGACTTAGAGATCACAAAAAACAATATTTTTTAATAAAATAAATATGGATTATTAATATTTCTACAAAATAAATTCAGCTAAGGAAGACATTTTGTCACGTAACAGTAAACACCAATCAGAATCCGTTACGTCACGCCGTGCGAAACGCCATTGTTGTTGTTGATATTTTCGTAGAGTAGAGTAGGTTATTTGAGAAATTTTCGTTATATCTTGTCGAATTGATACAGTTATTCTTAATTATATCTTGAAAAACAAGTACAGTTTGCCATGGAATCAGGATTTAATAAAGCAAACAGCAGCAATTTGCCCAAAATTGATGTCGTTATGCTTGGCAAATTTTTCGCGTCAAACAATGAGTTTTGTTCATCGGAATTCCGCAATGTTAAAACCTCGATGTAAGTATACACATGCATAAAATGTATATTATTAGCTTAAATATAATTATTTCACGTCTGTAGATAAGACAAGTGTCAATAGCTAAACTTGATTTCAGGTCCTCACGCGCTTCATATGGAGATGACGCCGTCAGTTATGTGCAGCTTAAGCGTGACGGCAATTTGTGCACAGTAAAGTGCAAAATATGTCCAGAGCACAAAGTTCATGCTAAATTATATGGATGCACATTGGTTGTTGACGAAGAAGATGATGTTATTATCTCTGTTCAGTGTCATGACTGTGTTGCTTCACAGGGTGGTTGCAAGCACGCAATAGCTTTCCTTATGTGGGTTCATCGCCGAAGTGAGGAACCATCATGCACTTCGGTAGAGTGTTATTGGAAAAAATCTAAGCTGTCCAGAGTTGGTAGTAGCCTAAAATATATTACAGCAAAAGACTTGTCTAAGGGAAGTCCTATATTTCCAACAAATTCATCTGTTCTTGAGAAGTTTTTGGAAGAGGGAAGAAAAAGAAAAGTTGACAACTGTGCACTTTTAAAATATCAACCCACTTATTGTCCAAGTGAAATACAGGCTGTATCAATGCACCAACTTATATTTAATTTTAAAGATAAATGTGTTGATGCATTTTTAAATAAAGTGCAAATACCAGCATCTTTAATAGAGAAAGTTGAAGAAGCAACCAGGAAACAATCTAATAGTAGTCTTTGGTATGAACTGAGATATGGTCGGATAACTGCTTCAAGAGCATTTGAAGTTAGCCGGTGTAAAACAAATGATGGCACACTCATGTCTCTCATACTAGGTGGTAAAATTCCAGACATGCCATCCTTGAAACGTGGCCGTGTCCTAGAAGATGAAGTAAGAAAGACAGTAGAAAAAAAACTAAAGGTAAAAATAAATAAGTGCGGCCTGATATTAAACTCCAAGTATCCGATGATTGCTGGTTCTCCAGATGGAATATTTGAAGATGGCATAGTAGAAATTAAATGTCCCATTAGTGCAAAGACATATAAAAATTATATAAGAAATGGAGAAGCTACTGAAAAATATAATGCCCAAATGCAGCTTCAAATGTATTTGACAGGAAAGCAAAACTGTTTGTTTTGTGTGGCTGACCCAGATTATGTTAAAAATAAAAAGGTAGAAATATTAAGTGTGCCATTCAATCTTGAATATATTCAAAACATGATCACTAATAGGTTAACAAAGTTTTGGAAAAATAATGTATATCCCTTACTATATCAGAGTGTTGAACTGTAACATAATATGTATTTCAAATAAAAAACAGTGTAAAGATTTTTGTTTTATTGTATCAAGGAATCTTGCAAATTAACTAAAGCACATGCTATAATTAATATATGATCCAATATTTTTATAAATTTTAAATTAACACATGCATGTGGTTTGAGCATATAAAATTCTCTTAAACGCCGTATAACTCTCTCCACATGTATACGTAAGCTTGCTATCTGTTTGGTTAGTTTTGCTTCATTTTTATTCATTTTCACTCCTGTTTCGACACTTGGAGGTCTTACTAATGTAACACCTGACTTAAGCAGATATTGTTCAATGTGTTTGAAACCCCTATCTGCCATAACACACATACCAGGTTTTAATGTCTTTAAAAAATCACATGTTTCAACTACACATGTATCAGTTGTTCTGCCACCAAATCCTGGAGAAATGTAATTGATTAGTCCATTTGGTGTACAGGATATCAAGTATTTCATAGTGTTGGCTTTCTTGTAAGCTGACCATGTTAGAGCTTGATTAAGCGCTTTAGATGGCTTTTGCACCTCAATTTCCAGGCAGTCTATGATGCAACTGACATTGTAATACTTGTGCCTGAATGACATAGGTAAAGTCCTTTTGATCATTTCATTGTCTAGCGACACAATAAAAGGATGCAAAACACTGGCTATCAAGGGTATATTTTTTAAAAATATCTTACTTAGGTATGAAGGAGTGTATCCGTAATCATCTGTCAATTGATTAAATTTACAATCTAATCTTATTTTATTTAAGCATAGTAATAAATGATGATATGGAATATTTATTTGTTCTTTTATTATGTCAATCAAATAGTAACAACTGTTTGGAACACCAATGTACAGCCGAGGCTTTTTCTCAATTTTCTTAATTGTGTTTAATAACATCTCTGTTGCTTTTAGTTTTTTGTCTTCTTCTAATAATTCACTACAATCAGAGGATAATGATGATTGCATGGAGAGTGAGGAACTCTTGGTAGCTATAGAAGGTACATATAAAGAAATATCACTGTCAGAGTGCTCTTCTTGAATCAATATGGATTTTGTAATATTGCTAAGGCCGGACACAGAAGGTCTTGATTTTATAATAGGCTCAGATTTAAATGGGGATGTGGAACTACATGTTAGTGACACTTTCAAAGGTGATAATGACTGGTCTATGAATTGCACTTTAGTCTGGACTGCTTTACTCCTGAATTTGTGTGTAATAAATGCTTGAACAGATTTGTCTGCTGTCTGCTCACATAAAATTTCTTGCACATTTTTAACATCTGTTTGTAAATCTGAAACACCAATACAAGAAAATAGCTTTATAAAGATAATAACCACTATTTATTATTATTAGCCACTATTTGGAATATTAAGCTACACTTGTATTAGTTTTAAACTTTAATTGCTATTAATTTTCTATTCAATAAATAAATAAATACATACTTGTACTTGTATCAGAAGTATCTTTGAGAGATAAACTAGATGTACAGCTTTTTTCTGAATCATTCAGACACTCGGCGATTGTCATCATTCTTTGTTTTTTTACAATATATGGCCGTTCTATACTGCTACACATCCGTTTTCTTCTGTCTTCTTGACATTCGAATTTACTTGGCATACAACCAGGTTTCATGCGCACTTGTGATACTGTTTTCATAATATGATACTCCATGTAATTAACCATATCATTAGGCAACTAAAAAAACAAAAGCAACTGTCTTTATTATAATAAATATGACACTAAAACAAGATTTTAAATCAGAATTCAGAGTACTAAAACAACTGAACTCAAATCTCACCATAGTACATAAAGCACTAATATAAAAAATACTGATTCTGCAAACTTCAACAGCTTCAACAGCTTTAGATTAAGACATCCATTGTGTCAATACTTACATCAAAATGATCTTCACAAAAATACATTCGGGAATCTGTAGATAACCTATTAGCATCATCTTTCCTTGCAAGTTTAAGCCACTTTTTCCGTATTTGTTTATTGTTTGGAACATATATAAATAACTTGTTTGGCGTTTTTATAGTTGTGCTTTTGCACTGGGGTACTACACAGTACTTATAATATGAAAAATTCATTTTTAATTAAAGAAAACAAAATTATAGTAACTACTGTCATACACAAACAATGTTGTTTCGCACGGCGTGACGTCATTCAAGACGCCATGACAGTACTGAGCGTTTCCGAAGTAATTTTAAATTGGTTTATAAAAACGCAAAATACTTAATGTAAATGATGGATTTTTTTTAAATAAAATGTTTTTTGTGTTTAATAGGTGCTAATGTTCAGTATTAAACAATTTTCCAAATTTAGTCAACTAGCCTATTCATATTAAATGATATTGCAAGTTAAACGTTTTACAATAATTAATTAATTATAATTAATGAATGTAGATTTTCTTTTACGTATATAGGTATATTTAAGTGTAGATTTATTTTGTATATTTTTTGTGCAAATAAATTATAGCATTATATAGTATAATTCTAGCGACTCACGTTCGCTTCGCTCGCGTTCGTCCCTAGGTACGTTTTCACGGTTAGCTATGTTTATACATAAATAGTAGTTTGCTACTCCTAAGATATTCATTTAAATTATATAGAGATTTACCCTCGCTTCGCTTGGGTGCGTATGCCGTACGCGGATTTTGTTCACAATTTCATAGGTTTTTTTTTCGCGGAACCCTGATTATTTTTCTTAAATAAAAGTAGCCTAAGTTATTCCTTATAACATCAGCTATCTGCCAGTGAAAGTCCCGTCAAAATCGGTCCAGCCGTTTCGGAGATTAGCCGGAAGAAACAGACAGACAGACAGATAAAAATTGTAAAAAATGTTGTTTTGGTATATGTATCGTGTATACATCCATATGCATTTAGTAAAAAACGGTTATTTTAATATTACAAACAGACACTCCAATTTTATTTATTTTTATAGATATGCTCAAAGTATAGACCGTCTCAATCAGACTGTGATTCTGTCACTTACAAGTACTTTCCTTCTCCCATGACTCTAACACAACGTGGCCTCGTGTAATCGCGAAATAATCTTATCAACTGAAACACCTTGATGACTGCTAATTATGTCTAGATGTCATACGCTTGTTTCCGGAACTACATAACGATATAAGTCAACGCAAACGTACGTCTGTTCGAACAATTATTTTTAATGAGCCAATCATATGTGAGGAAAGGAAATATAACAATTTGAAAATAATTCCGAGGTATATAATTTTCTTTGATTTGATATGAATTGACTAGTTATTTCGTGTGGCTTTGCGCTTTGAAGTCTAAATTATAGGTTTTGCTCTGCTAACGATGTTTCATATATATGAAAAATTATTTTTACCTAATGATTTTTAAGTATTGCACAACTTAACGTAATAACAAGAAACAGTGAAAAAATTATAAGTACGGATTTGTCATTTTATATATACATACATTCAAAATCGAAAATTGAATATTTACATGAAATATAACTGGCCGCGGTGGTAGGAGTACCGTCGGTATCGATGAACTGCAGTGAAGGCAATATTCCCATCATGATGTCATGTTGTCAGAATAATTATAAGTTAAGCGTAATTATTGTTACAGTAAATGGTTTAACACTAGCCTTATGAATAACATTAATATGTACAATATTTCCATTTGTCATGTAATTCAGGCATTTACTTTATTATTTAGTAGCTTGATGAGTTACTCCGACTTTGTTGGATTGTTTCTTTATGCGAATCTTTAAATTTAAAGAATAAGGATTTTCTTAATCAAATTCTCATATTTCAATATTAAAATTTCAATCCGCTTGAACTAGTAATATAAAAAACAACGGCCAAAAGTCAAGTCCGTCCAAGATAAGCATTAGCAGGTAGACTCCTTAACATTACGAGATCAGTACGAAAGGTAAATAAAAAACAAGTAAATAAAAAATAAAAAAATCTAAAATCTTTGACGTGGCAGTATGCGAGTACACAAACTTCGCACCAACGTATATTTTCCATAAAAAAATCGAATACAGTAAACCAGTGATAATTTCATTATACTTGTTTTTATAATATAAATCTAAACACAAATAATAATTTATATAACATAATGTAATATGTATTTCATAAATTTCATAAAAGTAAAGATAAAAATGTAGATATACATCACCGCGGTATCGAAAGATTATTATCAATTTATGAAAAAAACTCATTCATATTACGATACCGTAATTCGGACGTGCATTCTCATAATACGTGACATATTTGCAATATCAGTAAAGAGCAGAGTTCTAGGATGGTAGTAGTCGAAAAGGTGATAAACCGATATTATTATTTTTCTTATTACAATTTTTTATTATTGTTTGAACTTCAGCTGGTCGCTTTCAAAGGTAATACGTGTAAAAAGACAAAAAAGACAAACATTGCTTTGGCTACTCTATCTTAATCACCTCATTATTATAGCATTTTAAATAAAGTCGACGCACAAATTAAACGTTATTGTTTTATATTATGTTAGGTAGTATGTGATAGACCTGCCTTTGCAAAAATATTTTGTCGGACATCAAAATATAGAGCTGATTTTGTGGTCTCAGTGCTTATTTGTCCAAACCATCAATTTATCGACAGAGATTTTAGTACAGATTATTTGACTATATTATTATATAAAATATGAATTTTACTTTAAAAAAACTGAAAAAATATATTATCTGTCCATCAGACTATTATTACCGGTAAAACCGGTACACTGAAAGATCTTTATTGAAATTCGGCCAACCTTTTCAACATTCGTGATTTAAGAGATCGGAAAATTTACATACAAAATTAATATTGATGGGGATATGAGCGACACCGCGGTCGACACTTACATTGCAAATATTTGTTCAATGTAGGTTTTATCCGATTCAATGGGGCCAAGGATACGCTGAAACCGAACCACCTTTCACATTTGATCATCATGCTTTAATCATACTACTTACTTATAATTGAAACTGGAGCCTTTCTTTTTTATTTTTTATTATAGGAGTCTGTCAGGCAAAAAAATATTCTTTGTATTGAAATGTATGAGACTCTGCCCACTAGACCGTTCCGTCACCGACCGGCACCGTCGCGTGCCGTGCACGGAGCGTCAACAATTGTCGGCGAGAATATTTTGCCGGTGCTGGTACGCTCCGTGCCTGACACGCGACGTTGTTGAACCGGTGAGCATACGGGTTATAACCGTGTATGATGACCGTTCTAAGCCCGTTACGTGTTGCCGCTTGTCTTGTAGAGATGGGCGATAATGGTTATTAAAGATAGGTTAGTACCGATATTTCTCAGCATTAGGTAATATTAATATATTCGTCTGGCAATATTATAATATTGTAACTAATACTTCAATATTAGTGATATTTATCTCAGGTATGTCATTCAGTATCGTATTCAGCGGCTGCCTCGAGTGAAACACAGGTAATACTAAAACGGGAACCATACGGATATGACACGCGGATGATACGCGGTTGATACGCGGTTGATACGCTGATGATACGCGGATGATACGCGAATGCTACGGTCACTATAACCGTTATGTACGGGCATGATACGCTGTTGATACGGTCTAGTGGGCATAGTAGTCCGTGCCGTGCTCGTTTCCGTGCCTGTTACGTTCATAGCACGGTCATGGTATGAGACGGTGTAGTGGGCAGAGATCTTATATATTAACGTATGGCTTAAAGAGAGCGAGAAATCACTGGTAAGATTCTTCTGGTTTTAGATATATTCAATTTATTTTAACCGACCTCCAAAAAGGAGTAGGTTCTATGTTCGTCTGTATGCATTTTTTACTTATTTTCTTTAAATGATGATTTTCTTCACTAAAGCTATAAGTTAGTTCATGAATACAAAAAAAAATCTAAAGCCGCACCAATCACAAGCTATGTCAGAGCGCATTATGTATTGAATTGGTATGAAATCTCTAATGTGGCGTGACCTTGGTTTAGATGGCGCCTTCACGGGGGCATCCAGACAGTGACGTAACGCCGAACTCCAACTCATATCCCTTTGTGAATTACATTCATACAGTCTTATTAAATAATTGAAATTTGTGCTTGATGTCTTTAGTTTACACGTCAAGAGCCGTATTGCATTATAATACTCGTATTATACTAGCTATCGTACTCCGCTTCACGTACCTATATGTTTGTATGGGACACATCATAAGGGAATCTCAACTTGTCAAAAAATAGATCTATTTGATTGATTTAAATAGTCTCCTCGTAGGTGCACCCGGCTTAAAAGTGATAGGTATTCGAACAGACATACGGACTGTCTGTCTGTGTGTAGGCAGTAAACATAAAAATTATAAAATATATCATTTGTCATACATCCAAAACATTCACAAATATTTATAAATCGACTTTCAGCTCTTATTCTATACGTGTAGAATGTAGATGCCAAAAGTAAAAAGTATGAATTGTGAAATTAAACGCATCTGTTGGCTTTTTCCACCAACTTCAAAGGAGGCTGTATATTCGACAGCTTTTTTATAACTCCACACTATTTCCCAAGCGGCATAAATACCGATTAGAATCTCACTCCATGTTCTCGAGACCGTTCGAACTACTTGTTAATTCTCCGCACGGCGCTTTGTTCTAAACACATTATTTATTCTCCATTCATTTTTATATACAAATTGAATAAGAGCGCTATTGAAATTCACATAGGTACTATTTATGGCCAATGTTACATTTTAATAAAAACTGAATAAAAAGTACATAATATTTATGATGAACTACGGTCCTGACATTACTTATAATTTATGTAGAATATGTCACATTTACCTTATTATATGTACATACTTTGGCATTTTAGACTTGTAAAAACAACAAAGTAATTTTAAAACATTTGAATGGACAGTGACATGTTGCGAGCATACATTTTTCAGTTCTTTGGCTTTTTTTGCCTATCTACAATGTTTTCTTATACCAGTCAGTGTGATTCGTGATATTCGCTGTAATAAGTGCTAGACAAGGGTTATTCGACGCACATGCACCTAAGAATAGTCTGAAATAGTAATAGAAATCGACAATAAACAGTGGAATAATATTAACGAATGGTTTGGGAAATATTAGTTCAAATACAACTATTTATACATGTTTGTTTATATGTAAACTCACTATACACCTGGACAAAGCCATACTAATAGCTGGTTATTAGTTAAATTGTCCTAAAACCTTTAACAATAAAGTAGCTTTGCCATTGAAACTTGAAAAAAATATATCATTACGTTGATAATCGCCGCCAACACAAGATGCAAGGTCCCTGCGAATTTTATATTAAAAATAACTCTAGCTCGTGTACACAAGAATGTTTGGGTGTAACCGAAATAGCTGCTGTACTTCGTTGCGCATGAAAGAGAGCTGAATTTGGTAAAACACTTCAATTATGAACTATATTATTGGCCGCATCTTGGTCTGGTTAGACTTAAACGTTGAAAAAAATATAAAAAATACTTCCCTGCCTTTTTCGATGGTAGTTTCGAATCGCAATAACAACACTAGTAATGTAATTCGTTTTATGTTAGTTTAATTTTTGGTCGAGGTTCCGCTAGCGTGCGTGATATTTTCCCCTGTTTTTAGTATTGATTGTACGAACTTGATAAAATTTTGTTAATGGTTGCAAAGCGCTTGAAAATATGAATAAGACAAACATACCTACTATTTTCCGATTTACATCTTCACATATTTTCATTTAGTTTTGAGGTTAATCAGCGTCAAGTTTGGTAAAGTTGATTTAAATGTCATTATATGGGAATACAATATATTTAACAATGGGCCAAATTACTTGAGGTTTTTATCACTAAAAGTAAGTAGTCATCAGTCTTTCTCATTATAAAACTCATGGTAAAGTTTTTCAATTGCAATTAAAAAGTCCCTACAGTGAAAAAACCTTTGCTTTGATCATATTTAGCTCGGCGCCACAAGCTCAATTCCATTTGAGGTCATTTATTTTCGAGAATTATCTATTCTATAATTTAACTAAATATTTTGTTGTATTAGCTTGTAACAACAATACTTTCTTATATTTATGCGAAAATTTGATATTTTAAAATGAAACTATCATTATTATCGATAACGATACAGAAGCCAAATGTATAGTTTTTGGAATTTTTATCTGTCTATGTGTCTGTCTGGGAACGCATCACGAGAAAACCACTGGAAATTTGGACGAAAATATCTCATCTCTGAGAAATCTGTTAGTATAGATACAGTACTGGTATATGGTACAGGTTATATCTTGGTTCCCGACATTTCAAATGTCTAACATCTTAGTCTCTCCCGTGACCATGTTTGCTATGAAGCATTTGAAACGTCCGTAACCCGAATATAAAACTAAACCGCGTAAAAAACCGAAAAGATTTCATTGAGTGAGTGACTAGTTTCATTTTAGAATAGCAATATTTATGTAGCAGTACTGCAGTAGAGTAGGTATATAAGTTAAGAGGTACGATTGGTAATGCACATCACTGCGTAGTGACTTCCACGCAGCACTGCTAAGTTTACGTTTATTTTAGTATAGAGACTTACGATTTGTTCAATATACTTCCCGTACCAATTGGTTCACTTAACTTTGTCTCACTCACTACATAGTACACTATACATTGCTTGTTGATATGATTGCGCTAATATCCGAAACTCATATATTAGTACTGATATTATTACTGAATCTATATTTTTGGAATTATCTATTTTTATTACATAATAAATTTGCATAAATGAAAATAAGTGAAATATGTAGAATCTTCAAATCCTTTGTTTGGCAACGTCCAATTTTTATGAGCTAATGTATGAGCCAAGGGCGGACAGCGAAAGCAACTTCATTAACTTAAGGCTTAAGGCTACTCATAGCGTATATAAAAATTAAAAGACTGATACGTCATACGGGATTCAAATCAATGACATCTGTAGTAGTAATCGGATACAAATTCAGATTTGCATTAATATACGAGTATGTACCTCGGTAGTCTTTCTCTGTCAAAAAAGTTTTTAACGTTTTAAATTTTTTTTAAAAATTACCAACGAAATGTTTCATAATACTTTCGTATATCACAATGACATAAACCACTCATGTATGATACTTCGGCGTTACATTTACATAATTTACAATCAACTAGTGTCAAATACTCCATAAAAGGGAGCCTTGACGCCGCTATGAGGAAGCAGACCCTTCCGTGCGTAATAGCCAAGATATTAGACCTTACTTCGTATTATCCGGATTGTTAGAATAGGATCTAGTGTCGTCCTACGACTTCAATAATGTTTAGATATGCAATTTTGGCGTGCTATCATAATATAAAGAGCTGAGTTATTTTGGAAGCTATCTTCTATTTACATGTAATAATATATAAACTGGGTTAAAGTTTTTCAAAAATTATTTATAAAAAACGGTTTACACGCAAAAGAAAGTTTAAATTTACAGTTTTTAATTTCAATTTTTCTATTTCTGTTACGATCTGCGATTACACTGTATCATTTTGGAACGTTTAGACAGATAGATTATAGTAAATCCACAGGCAGTAGGTAGTTTGAAATATCTAAAACAATATGAAATGAAAAAAATATTTTTATGTTTAAGTATAAATACTTCATGAGCATTAAAAAATAGATCAGATGGTAAATAAAGATGTAGCCAAATTAAATATTCTATTTAGGTCAAAATATACGTACCGAGGAACCAGATCGAAAACTTTCAATGTCAAACCTTTATAGACGCAAAGCGAACACTGTGTAGCGTCATTCGAATAATATTAAACAATCAATTAAGAAACTATGTGTGTGCTACATATTATATTTTGAATAGTTAGATTTGCTTAAATCATTCTTGTAATTTTATTTTAACTAGGTCCTGCCAACTGCTTTACTTGCGTGTACTACTTAGTAACTGTTATAGTTGGACGGACCTCTCACTTCACATAGTAGCGTGTAGAAAGGCAAGCTTAAGCAGTCATTCTATGTATTTGACCAATTCGAAAAATTCTAAGTAGATTTAATTTGCCACACTGACGTTCTGTTATTATCTTGGTACGGAACACTACTCTAATTACTGTACGTATGTACCTACAACGTATATTGAGTTAAGAATTTTGCTTTCGACAAACGTAGTAACAGAACGTTTGAAATCAATCGAATTGTTTTTACAAGCGGGTCATTTAGTTCAATTTATTGTAATAGGTCGAGGTTGGGCTCAACAATAGTCGTAGATGAGCGGCCTCGCGTAGCGGAAGTCATGGGAGAGACTGATTTTTTAAATTACACTATCATTCATAACTCAACTGTCACACTTAATTTGTGAGTTAATTTATCAACTACTGCACTCGTTATAATCGACAGTTTGATTTTACGAAAAGATTACTTATCGCAAATAATCGAGTAATAAATTGTACACTAACATTCATTATCATTCACATTCTGTACCTACTATGTAATATACATATTCTAATATTTTAAAGTAAACGATGAAGCCTTTTTAAAATTTTGGTTTTTGAGCCGTGGTTAATATACCAAAAAAACTATAAGTTATACATCTATAAGCAAAATACAAAGTCCCATGAAGATATCATTTTATAATAAGTACGAGGAAAAATGTTAGATATAATTGTTAAGCCAGTTATTTTACGAGTATAATTATATAGCGACCACTTTATGTTTTCAGAATTTCAATTAAATTCTACTTAAAAAGATGTTACATTGAAGGGGTAATGTGTGCTACTAAATATATTATATTTAATCTACTTTTTCTATTAAATGAAGTATGCGACATTTTTCACTCAGACTTAAGTTATTATTATTTTAGTCTGAACTTATTCTATACCCTTTTACTAGAAAGTCAGTGAGAAGTGTTTATCAAAACAAATAAGAACGAGAACACTAACGTAGGTACCAAATATTTTTATTTTGAACAAATTTATAAATAACTTATCCAGAAATCGGTTTGTCAGTAAACTGCGCCGTCGCCGCTTCACGTGATCGAGTTTTTGGCGAGACTTGAGACGCCACGCGGAAAGTATGCCTATGTAATATGTATATATTACGCTTGAATTCTGTCCAAAAGCAAAAAACATCTAAATGTCACCTCTTAGACATTGAAATAATATTAGTTTTTTGCAATTTCCTTATAATAAATATGTTTGAAAAATTTCGAAAGAAAGCAGAGATCGTATTTAACGTAAGTAGGTACCTGAATACTGGTCTTTTAAGACTTAATAAGAAGAAATAAGTTCTTCTTGTTAAGTCTTAAAAGAACTAAATAAGTAGAATGAAGAAACATCTTTATTTCTCAACGTTCACAAACTCTTTCACTCACAAAATTCTTGTTGAAAATTACCTACGTTTGAACGACTTCACGTAGAAGTTATAAAATAAAAACAGGTGTTCTACACTAACATTATATTGAGTTTTTTTTTTATTTGTTTGTACCGAATAGTAATAATACTGAACCAATTTAGATGAAACTTGGTAAGAAGATAGTTTAAGAGCCTGGAAAGGACATAGGATAGTCTTTATCCCCGAAATCACTCCTTAGGGGGGTGAAAATTGGGAATGAAAGTATGTACGCGAAAGCAACCTAGGGACGAACAAGAGCAAAGCGAGGGTGAATCGCTAGTATTAATATTTAATGATATTAAGCTTTTTAATTTTTACCATCTTTGGTCTGACTAAAGAAATCGCATTAAGGGAAACCCGTGCTCAGCAGTTAGACGTTAAAAAGGGCTGAAACTGCAATCTTTCCATCAAAATACCATCATAATCTAACCATAATATCTTGCCTAAATACCCAATGCGTACGTAATGCACGAACGAGGCAAGCCAGTGGCTAACGTTTCTAATTATATTAGAGGACCTGATGATAAGCGCGCACGTTTAATACGCATAAATTAAAGTGATCAACAAGATGAACGATCACTCAAATATTTACATGGTAAAGATAATATTGTAATTTCACCTTGTAAATATTCGATAAGGTTTTTATATCATAGTATTTTGGGGTTCCCGTATACACTAAGAGATTGATCGCTCGGAGCAGTTGAAATACTCGTATGTAATTGTATAAGTTAAAAGATGAACGAAGAACCAAATAATAAGACAAGATTGGATATTTTTATATATATACATAAAAACAAACGTTAGTAGTTGCTGCCATTTCCAGAAAAGATCTGTTTCTGTTGGCAAAAATAATTTTAATATCCAGATGATTTGATCTTCGATTGATTTGAGTTTATGGCCGTTATTAATAAAGAAACCTTTCAGTAAGTTCATTTTGCAAAGATGCACTAATTTTGATAGAGTCTCATAAAAAATAGAGTGCATATTGAGTGATTTAGTATCTATTAAAAATTATATCAAGGTTGCAAAAGTGTAACTTGTGATAAACAACTTCTTTCATGCAAAAATTATAAATCTATAAATCTTGAAAATAAGTGTATGTATGACGTGTTGGATAATGTCCAATTGTCTGTCCTCCGAAAATTGACTTCACAATATCTATATTACATATTGTACCGCAGCAGAATGAATTTAAAGTGCGAAAAACAATAATAAATTACTTTTTTCTAGAGTTTTCCGAGACATTTCATAGAAATAGTTGTGTTTGAGAGATTTTGATATATTATTATTGGCATTAGATCATCCTTTTGAAATACTTAAGAGTTAAGTAAAAGTAAGAGAAGTTAAAAAAATATAATAAGATTAAATTATTAAAGTTAATTATTTAATTACATATTATATATATTTATTTTACTCTACATAACAGAAATAGACATTCGTTTTATCAAGAAATAGGCTTTTTTACTGTTTTTACATTTTTATTGTATTCAAAATATAATATACTAGCGACTCACCCTCGCTCCGCTCGGGTTCGTCCCTACTTACGTTTTAACGTTTAGTGTCATTTTCTCAGAGGTGAGATATTTTCCCGCAGTAAAGTGTATCCTATATGTTGTCCTGGACAACCAGCCATCATCATACATCAAAATCCCTTTAGTGGTTTTTCCGTGATGCGGTAACAGACAGACAGATAGACATAAATTCTAAAAACTATAGATTCAGCCTCTATTTCGATAATAATGTCTATTTCTATAAGATTATCCAAAAAATATTTAATTTACAGATTCGGCTTAGTTACAATTTTATTATGTGTATAAATAAATAATGTACAAAACTAAAAAAAATAAGTTAAAATAATACAAAAGTTTAAGTAATTAATATGACTAATTCAAAATGTACGTCAACCAAATTATTGATAAAAAGTTAATTACAAAGTAGTTCTATACAGTTTAAAGGGGTTTTTTTGTGGCGGAAGTCGGTTCACGCTTGACTAACGCTCAAGGACCCCGACTTTTGACCCTCCCCCTAACTGCTAAATAACTATGATCCGGCTCTCTAGTTCTCGTCAGAACCAAATTACCTTCATACCTAGGCACTTAAATTTAAATCATGGCTCTCTTTAACTGATGTACGCTATCGAGCCCCCTCATCGTAAACCTTACAGAGACAAGGTTAGCGAAACGGTCGTGAGATGTGTAGATATGTTTAGGCGACATTCAAACTGAAGTATTTATAGATTAGACAATTCAAAATACGAATTCAGAATTATAATAAATGCTATTTAAATAATACTAACGATCGCCGCGCTGTTGAAAATCAAATTTAATTACTAAATGAAAAAATAAGTTCTATAAGAAAGAGTTCATTTTGCAAACATTCTCACAAGTTATCTTATATGACAAGATAATATATATAATATATAAAAAATGAGATTGTCATAATTTACCATGCCTCATGTAGGTCACTTGCTGACAACACATCATTTCTACGCATATTCAGTCATATCTTCATTAAAGTAGCCTTCTTATTAAATAAATATTGCGATGTAACCTCTACATTCTAAATTATATATAAACAAAAAGTTATCTCTAACCTAAAACATTTAAAAAAAATATCTTTAGTACTTCATTATAACTTATTTTTTTTTATTGGATATATAGATTAGTCCTTAAATTTACACTAATATTTGATATTTTGAATAAGACTATTTATTTTAATTTTTCGCGTTTTTATTTTCACTTTAAAGAACGGTGAGGAATAGAAAATGGTGTTTTAGGAGCAATTTGCCCTTTGAACCACTATTTAAAAAAAATATTTGTTTTGAAAAGACCTTATAGAATAAATATAAAATGCACATTGGATACTTTTGATTCTTAGCATTTTTATTTTTAGCCATTTACGTATTTAAGAATGTAAATTAACGTCAACAATTAAAAAATAATACCGATTAAGTATTGTTTTCTAATTTTTAATAATTAATACGATAAAAATAATTAATATAATAAATGAAGCAAATGAAAACGTCTGGTTTTAATTACCGATTAGGTATTGTTTTTTAATTGTTGATCCTATCCTATCCTATTTTTTTTTTTAATTTAAACTTTCTCAAATTTTACATAATATATGTATGTACACACAATACAGACGTAATATCCGTCAGCAAAAACAAACAAACAACGCAAACACCGCTATGTAATACCTACTTTGAAAATTTGCCAATAACTAGTGATTCTTTAACAATCTTCAAAAATAACACTGCGGAGGCGCGACTGTCTGTAGAGGCGACCTTTTGGGAAAATATCTAATGTTCAATATAGTATTATATAGTTATTCTAAGTAAAATAATAACCTATACTGCTTATTTAGATGCTAAAAATATATAATACGGATTCACAAATAAGTTAATAAAAAAATTAACTATTTTCAAATATTTATATTGTTATTTATACCTAATTTCTTTCGATTTTTATGTAATTTAACGGACTACTCCAGAAAAAGGCTATCATTTTTCAAGTTCGAAAAATACATTGTATGTTTTATTACTGAAGTAATATCATGAAAAAGCAGTTGCTTATCTTTTTTACTATTTAACATTTTTAACACAGCCGTATTTTAAATGTTATACATATACCTAACTGTTTCGTTGTTATATAAGGTGTACCTACTTAATTTCTATTTCGTAGGTGATTTTTTGTTCGGTCCAAGACCTAAAGAAGTAATGAGAACTTAATAAATTGACCTTATTTTATGATTTGTATGAACCGTACGTGTGATGGTCATCTTTTTACATAAAATAGCAGAAGCCGTAATATATTTTTAGTTAAAATGAACGATTAAAAATATATTTGTCCGTGACAGCATTGGCGAAGTTATTCAGTAACCTTCGTTGTAACACAATTAATTAACTGATTTATCGGATTATTGCAATCGCCGCATTGTTAGTAAGTTCTAAAATTTATGTTTGTATTGCTAGCATTGTTATTTGAAAATGTATTGAAGCATTCGTGTAATGAATGAAGCAAATGAAGATGTCTGGTTTTTTAACAATGACAATATTAATATAATATATATTTTATGACTTTTCTTAACTATGTATACATGCATACAAAGTTACGTAACACCCATGCTTATCTTACCTCAATGAAAAACTATTAACACTCAGTGTTAGTTAATCCTAACAATAAAACTGAGCTAACAATTTTCGCGCCAACTAAATCACTATGAGTCCATATATTCCTGGTATGAGCTAGCTAAATACAGTTCGATATCTAGATTTTTCGGGACCTAGGTCTCAAAGCGCATGTTGCCCTGCGCGTTGTTACATCGGCAATGACCACCTCCTGCGAGGTAATGCAACCCTGGTACCAAGACCGGCAAAAATTCGATGCAGCGGCCCGGGCAGGACGCATGCTCAGAATGCACTTTATTGTTTCCATGTAATTGACAGATGTATGGAGATGTTTTGTTTGTGTAAAGTTTGCTTTCATTTATTTTTTTAGATTATTATCGATCTACAACAAATCGGTAAAATAAAAATTTCCGCAATGAAATACTTTTAAATCAGATTAAGTATACAATGTGCAAACCTCTTTATAATATTTAACGTCGAAATTATTAATAGAAAGAAAGTATATAATGAATAATATTGCAGAAATGTATTTATGTATTCATTATTCATATTTTGAAATCGATCAAAAACAGAAGAATATGTTTTTTAATATAAATTTAATAAAAAAATCTATCCTAAAATAGTAAGGATCGAAAATTATTTGACATGATTGTTCAATCGAGAGAATTTGTTTTGAACTCTCTAAAATATGAAATGTATACGAGTAATAACTCTATCAACTCAACTCAATCAAACCAATGCCATCTATAGAGTCTTAAGCAGTACTTAATTGTTATTATTATATAATTAAGATAACTGTTAAAAGAAAAATAAAATCAATCTATGTATGATCTAACTGTGTTCATTAGAAAAACAAACAAGTTTTCAAAGAAAAAGTTTTCTCAACTATCCTTACAGTGAAGCAACAAGTTAGAAACTAGCAGCAACTATGTATGTGATCGACTTGTTCACTCACATATGTACGAGTATATGTCAACATGCACCTCTTATATCAGTTGACTCCTAACGAGTCATGCTTTCCTAGTGTTAATTCTGAAAAGTAGCTCAAAAAGAGCTTAAAATTGGCTTATACAAAAGCAAAGCGACGCAATCCCCTTAGAAAGTCAAAATTCCTTCTACTCTAGAGGGGCTACTTTTGAAAATATATGTGAAAAGAGCAGAGAATAGCAGTATTTTGCAAAAACAGCATCTCAAGTACCAGGACATCATGAGCTGTAAGGAGTTCGACTGCATCGTGTGCTTTGCCACTATATTTCTTCTCTTATTCGTCAATGCGTGTTTTTGTATGGTAGAGAAAGATCGAAGCTTTCTGTCGCCACAAGGGTTGCAATGCGCATGTAACTTTCAATTTTATTTGTGGTGCAACACTCCTCGCACTTGTTTCCAATTTGCATATGTAAGTCCGTATGTATGTATGTACGTGTAATATCGATTACCTTGCAAGTTGCAACCCACGCCTCGCATTCATCACACCCTAGTACCTGGCTCTATTGCAAACTATTATACGACACTATCCATAACGCTATATACTCGTAGCATGTTATATACACGCATATATGTACATGAAATTCAACTTAAATCAATTTTATACATCCGTAAACTATTTTCCCAACTGTCTTAGAATGAGGGTAATGTATTGTAATATTTTTTTATGTGTATGTAAGGTATCTTCATACGAACTACAAAAACATAACACAATATTTCGCCCTTTAATTAATATCTTTTATATGTTATTTTCATTATCAATTACTTATAGGGCCATGCTCGTTAAGGAGTGAACCTAAAACTATTTTCTTATAATATAAATTAATTCAAAAACCAATTTCACACTTCTTTCTGTTGGAGCAAGTAATTTTGTTCGCTCTATATCGTCTATATAATAAGTACTAGCTACCTCGCTTCGCTTCAGGTTCGTCCCTAGACAAAAACAAATCTATTCCAAGGGAGCCATACTTTTTTCCGGAATAAAAAGTAACCTATGTGCTATTCCAGATTATAATCTATCTCTGTACCAAATTTCATCCAGATCCGTTCAGCCGTTCTGAAGTCAAAGAATGACAAACATCCTTCCATCCATCGTCACCAACTTTAACATTTATAATATTAGTATGGATGTAAATACTTATATGACTGTTTGTTGGTAACGTAACGTTCTCATTTCCATAAATGGCTCAAGAAATGTTTTACTTAAAAAAAAAAAAAAACAAAACAATACTGCGTTTTTTTTTCACAATTAAATCCAGTGTCTTATGTACAAAAAAAAAATTAAAAAAAAAATCATCTTCTATATTAAAAATGTGGAGCGTAAAAATTTCGCACGCGAAAGCTAGTCGCACACAAGCATTTACTATAAACAAGAGTATTACGTTTTATCAAATCGTGACTTCGTTACGTAGGGAGGCGTGTCTTCAGAGATTGATATAAATAATTTGCTGACCTTGGGGTTCAATTTAGTAAAATGCGCATCACTTCCCCCAACAATAGGTGCTTGTATTGCAGATCTAAATAGAATTACTTATTAACGCCTCGTGACGGTCCACGAAGGCGTTACAGTGAGGATAGTCGTGTTCTATTGTTGACATTATATATACACTGAACATGCGAAGATTCCAGAAGTCAACTAACTGTCCATAGCTCGCTGATTACTCTAAATTGTTTATAAGCAAAGGGCTAGACGTGCTGACTTTACACAATCGATGTTAGGAATTAAAACATTGATACAATAATGTGACATACTTAAGCGCATCTTAGAAGATCCGCTTATTTATGAGGACAGATGAAGTATAGATAATTAAGGAGCAGCGTCCTGATTATATATAAATGGAATTAGTGTCAGTAGTTTGTTAAAAGACCTATGCAACTCAACTGTTTGATAGGCCAAGATTTATTTCAGTTGAACGTACATTATTGGAAGCTATCTCTGCTTACCCATCTTATTAAAACTGGCTTAAATCAACTGGTTATCTACACATTATTGAATATAACCTAGTGGTTTTTGGCCACAATTTTATAGCAAATACTAGTGTATTGGCTATGAAATTTGTGATTAAATCCACTATTCTTTAAGCAAATTCTTCTTTAAACATTTATGGGTGAGCTGCTTATATTGTAAGTAATTTGAAACAAGCGATTACTTTGCATCACAGTAGCCAATTTTGTGTGTAACTTACATCATACATACTAATTGATTCGAACAATTAGGTACACTTAAGATACTCAATTTTATGTTTGAATTGGATTGAAATCAATTTATTTAATCACTACATTTTCTACTAAGCCTGATGACACATAATAATATTATAAATTACTAGCAGAATCCGCGGCTTCGCCCGCGTTCAGTCTACAAAATAAAAACTCTTTTGCTTTATGTTATATAGCGATTCACCCTCGTTTCGCTCGGGTTCGTCCCTATGTATTTCTGTAATATTTAAATTATTTGGATATTGTTTATACAAAAATACTAAAATCGCGATTAAAAAATGGGGGGGTAGCGGTAGGAGGGTGAAAAATACTTTACGAACTATTCTCATACCTACCAATTGTACAAAAAAAAATCATTACAATCGGTCGAGCCGTTTCGGAGAAGTGCGACCACAAACACGGTGACACGAGATATTTATATATTAGATAATTGTCAATGTATGTTTGTCGGTTAAACTTTGACGGAGTAATCAATGGATTAACTATATTTTGCCCATGTATATAATTTAAAGGACGGAGAGCTATAGTTTATTCACACATTACATTAAAATATATGCTCAACCAAATACCTGAAATCACTAAAATAAATAAAACAGCACGCAAGTAGGCATAATGCCAAGAGGTGTGCCAGGAACTGATACCTCCGATTGAAGACGAAGGACGTAAAAATAAAATCGTATGCTCTTTGAAGCTTCTTCATTGTCATGTAATGCTCATTCACAAGAGGCTTATCTTAAAATAGACCTGAAGGATGCGTCGCGAAGCGAATGATTCCCAATTTATTATTCGGAACCAGTTCCGACCAGTTAGCATACCCGGTGCGGTCGACGACTATTGATCGCTAAGCAATAGAGCTCTTAACCCTTTAATGTAAAGTTCAAAATTGTTAAAAATACACTAAACATAACAAAGTAGTTAACGACGAGGGGAATTAAATTGCACGTGTACAAAGAATTGTAGAATTTGTGACTCACGCAACTCCAGGGGTACACCCTAGTCCTGTAAAGCACTTAGGGCGGAACAAGAGGAAACTTCAATAAGCCATATTGTAAAGAAATCACGTTTTAGTGGTTTGCATGATTTTCTAAAACTCACTATTAAAGTTTTTCTGTTTGGTGACATGTGAATAGTTATAGTTGTTATAATGAATAAATCAATAGTTTATTTATTTTTTTGTAATTTTTTAATACATATATACAACATTTTGAAATAAATATTAAGTGCTCTGTTGAAAATTCTCTGATTTGGAAAGTTTACCTAAAAGTATAATAACCCTTTTAGGTTTTTTTTCTTTACTACAACTATCTATCTATAGCGATTATGTACGTTTCCTTAATAATCTTTCTTTAATCATCTCATTATTATACTTATGATGTTCAAACCAATAAATCCAGGATGGGAGCAACTATTGACAAAATTTCATCGCAACCAGAAGCATGGTTTATATATTTTTTGTATGTTAGAAATAATCATCAATCACCGAAAACGCTACTGAATTGGTTGACCATTTTCCCATCCAAGTAGTTTTGAAAGACATAATTTAAAAAAGTTTATTCTATTTGTTGCATACTATGATAACAATTATAAACATCTTATCTGAACCTTGGGGCAACAATACTGAAACTCAGTGTTCATTTAAATATATTAAAGTAGAATTTAAACTTTCGTTTTTTAAATTATTTCAAGACAGATTTCGTTCTGCTTGTTGTTCTTAGTTATTAAAAAAATATTTCTATTAGCTAGTCTAAAGGGCTAGCTTAAAAACAAACGCTTGGAAATTGGAAATTGGGACGACAAGTTGCGCCGGAGATTCGCGAGTCTTATGTACTTGAGTTAGTTATTTTTAGCCAACGAAAATAACATCGTGATCACGTGGGCAAGCTACAACCGCGCTAGCCACTGCGGTCGATCGGCCAGCCGTCAGCGTGGCGTCTTGCTTATCAAAATATGCCTACCAATGATAAATAAAAGAGTACTATAGTATTATGGCTTTGCCATTCTGGCGTAAACACCATGTGCTTCTATTCGCGTATGAAAACTAGTATTTTGATTATTCTTAGGCGTAGATATTTGTAACGTACTCTAGAACAGCATAATTATAATATGTGTATATGATTTATTTTTAATGCTCCTGTATGATGAAAAGTTAATTAATTAACTAAGCGCTTTTTGAGACTGCAATAGTCCAACCATGATGTTGAAGTATGATATGATATTGAGGCACAGCGAATTAATATTTTAGATACGTTAAATTACCACCGCGAAATTACATATATAAACTGCAGATAATATTGCGCTGACGTATGGCATACTGTAAAACAAGCAATAAAATTCTAATATCTTCATGCAGTTAGTAGTAATATGTGCAAATAATTAACACGCCATTCTCTTCTTTCCAGAAACCCCAATTGCGGCCGATGATAGCCGAATATGATCCCAAGAGAAAAGGAGTTAAAAATGACCTTTCAGATGTCGTTATGGTCAAGTAAGTGATAATGTTTCTTTCTTATGGGGAAGACGCATCCTCCACCGTCCATCGGCCTTCAGCTTTGACCGCCATGTGTGTTAATAATCTGTTTGGTCTGATACTACATCCGAACATTTTTGTTGTTTTTTTCTGCTTTAAATTAAAAAAAAATCAACTTAGCATGCTTCACAGCTTCACATCATTTTCTGGCAATTTGAGATTTATTGTCTATTAATGGATGAATTCGGAACAAATCTATTGGAATAATAATGACATTTTTGTTCAACAGGACATTGAAAAGACTAGTCTATTTACTATCAAGTTTAAAGTACCGTCATCGGTACTGTTTAAGTAACGGCGCGGGTCACCTCGACCCGGGCTTGATTTATTGAACAATGTTTTGTCGTATAATGGTATTTTATATTGTATGTTCACTGTTAAGTACTTGCTCCTTATAAAGAGCTAATAATAACGCTCGACGCCGTTCGGAGACGATCCGGGAAGACGTGTGCTGCTTCCACGAGATTAAAGTCGTTCGTCGACTGATCATCTTGCAATGGACTCATACACCGGTACATCATTCCATTTTATGGTTTCAATTTTGTTTATATATAATATTTGGTACTGGTAATTGTTTAAAAAAATATGGTTACTCGAGAGTTGCGCATGATGATACCTGCGCGTGCGCAGGACGCCCGCCTCGCTCTCGTGCGCCATCTCTGTTCAGGCTCGGGATTGGCTCTCAATCTATCTATATTTTGTACAAATTTGATCTAGCTTTATGTTCATCACTGACTAAAAAATCATTGGCTGATTCATACTCTTGTATACTTATTCATTACTCTGGAATGCGAGTTTTTCTTCTAAAACCAGCTTCTTTTCGCACTATTCCAAATTATTATTTAAATAATGGACATAAAAACATTTACGTAAAGCTATATTAAATTTTACGGTTGGGCCATAAATTTGTAAATGCCGAGGCTTAATAGAGTGAAACGCACAAAAAACTAAACATTTTGGAGACCATAATGAATGTATCACACTTCACCCAGAACACTTACACAGATGAGACTATATACTAACAAGGATTAGTAATTTCGCGTAAAATTAACAGTTGCCACAGACTGACAACAGTAGCATACAAAACGAACAGTTAGGACCGCGGCCGCGTTACACCTCGATTTACACCCCGATTGAATCACCTTAAGCTTCCAATGTGGTGCTTTCTACGTTTCACTTAGGCTACCATTACATTTGTGTGCTTGAAATCAGTATAGTGAATAAAACTACACTCTTATACCCACTCACTGTTAACCTATCAACATCTATTTCTAAGTTTAATAACGCTTATGACGAGATGACATTAGCTATAACAGTGCTCGGTGACCGCTCCACAGGTACAAAGTTGATCCCAATGAGATCCCAGTGGAACAACAGGCGGGTTCCACGCTGCCTCTCATGGAGATCCCGGGCCGCGATATTGAGGCGGATGAGACTTACAACCCGTTCGAGCACCGAAAACTGGCGCATCCTACGTCGTAAGTCTTATAGTATAATAAAGTTATAACTTATGATAAGTATTTGTTTCGTCCTTGAGGCGTTTAAACTAGTTGAAACTCAATACTTCTGTCGTCGATCAATATAAATAATATAGCAAGAATCCAACTAGAATGTATCAATAAGCAGCAAACTTTCTATAAGCAGAAACAAATGCTTCAAAATATATTTTATCGAAGCATTAATTCACGTTCTTTTTAATAGACATTACTTTATAACAGACTAAAATATGTATCAATAACTAAAATAAGTTCGTTTCTTGGTTTTCAGGGATATGGATACTCTTATTCACTTGCTGAAGGGATCACTGGGTAGTGGCATATTGGCTATGCCGATGGCATTTATGAACGCTGGTCTGTACTTCGGTCTGGTGGCAACTTTCCTCATCGGCGGTATCTGCACCTACTGCGTCCACGTCCTCGTAAAAACATCCCACGAGCTGTGCAAGAGGATACAAAAACCGTCGCTAGGCTTTGCAGAGACGGCTGAAGCAGCTTTCTTATCTGGGCCACCTGCGGTGCACAAATTTTCAAGGCTTGCCAAGTAAGACTTACTTAAAAGTTATTTAAAATATTTATACATATTTAATATCGTTATCTCAGACTAAAGACCTACTAAAGTACCTATATAAACAGAGTCCGCTAAAAAAATTCAATATGTTCCATAATTACATTTTTTTTTTCTTTTCAGAGCTATGATAAATTGGTTCCTCGTGGTCGACTTACTTGGTTGCTGTTGCGTTTACATCGTGTTTGTCGCTAAGAATGTCAAGCAAGTTGTGGACTACCACGCTAAAGACAGTGAATGGCTGCCCCACAATATGGACATCAGAATCTACATGGTGGCGCTACTTCCTCTTCTAATTTTAATGAACCTCATCAGGAATCTTAAATATTTGGCCCCATTTTCTATGATTGCTAACCTTTTAGTCGGAACTGGCATGGGAATAACTTTCTACTACCTATTCCAAGATATCCCCGGTGTAAGTGAACGCAAGCCATTTGCTGGATGGGAACGCCTACCAACTTTCTTCGGAACTGCCATCTTCGCTCTTGAAGGTATTGGCGTTGTAATGCCATTGGAAAACAACATGAAGACCCCAACCCACTTCATTGGCTGCCCTGGCGTGCTCAACACTGGCATGTTCTTTGTGGTGTCACTTTATGCACTGGTTGGATTCTTTGGTTACTTGAAATATGGTGATGCCACTTTGGGTAGCATCACTCTGAACCTGCCTGAAGATGAAATGTAAGTATTCACATTAATAATGTAATATAAAATTATCATGTATAGAATCCTTTTTAACCGACTTCCAAAAAAAGGAGGTTCTCAATTCGTCGGAATCTTTTTTCTTCCTTTTTTTTATGTATGTTCACGGATTACTCGAAGACGGCTGAACCGATTTGGAAAATTCTTTTTTTGTTTCAAAGGGTATTCTTCCCCGGTGGTCCCATATAAATTTTATCGAAATCATTCAAGCGGTTTTTAAATAAACGGCTAAATCAAATATGTTTTTATTAATAAAAATCTTTCTTCTTATAAATTACAAATTACCTGCTTATTACGTCTACACTAAAAATGGAAAAATAAAACCTTTTTAAAAAAAATAAAAACCGACTTCCAGGCACTGAAAAGTGAAAAATAACTAAACAGGGGTTTTCATTTAGAATAGATACTTAATCAGATATTTTCGAAGTCGGTGCCAGCCAATACAAATCAAAGCACACCGACTTCGAAAATATCTGATTAAGTATCTATTATAAATGAAAACCTCTGTTTAGTTATTTTTCACTTTTCAGTACCTGGAAGTCGGTTTTTATTTTTTTTTTTGACACTATAAATGTGAAAGACTAGACTTATACCATTAGCTATTTTTTTCAAAATGCACCAGATAATTTAAAAAAGCACTGGTTATTTTTTTTTCCTACTGCTGAGAAACACATCCAACATACCAACATATATGTAGTAAAATTGATATCTCTGAATAAAGTTTTAGAGAAAACTATAATGTTTTATAAAAAATCTATTATTTAATGAAAATTTTAGCATGGATTTAATATGGCGTGGCATGCTTATTAATTATAATAATTAGTTTATTTTTTTAATATAAATATAATTTTCTGAATATGTTATAATATGGTACTGTTTCTATTTGAATTAATATAATTCATTAAAAATGTTTTCTTGTCCCCCGAGTAATAAAGCATAGGTTTACTAAACTAGGAACTTTTCTTTTAACGATTATAGGTAGTTTAATGTGATTCTTTCTATATGTGTACTGTCAAAATATAGGTATCACCAGTTGAATATTTTAAGGGATTGCATAATTTTTGCGTATTTTATTCACAATATATCTCATAAACTATATTTTCTACATTATGCTTAAATAGAAATTATTTCCACCATAACAGACTACTTCATTTGCACCTAATGAATTCAAGAATATTTTTTAATATATAATCATAGGTTCTTACCACATCACTTACTATATTTCAGATTGGGCCAGAGTGTGAAACTGATGATTGCAGTAGCCATCTTCTTTACATACAGCCTTCAGTTCTACGTGCCCATGGAGATCATCTGGAAGAATGTGTGTCACTTTTTCGGAGCCAAAAAGAATCTTGCCGAGTACAGCATCAGGATTGTTATCATCTTGATGACCCTCAGTGCAGCTATAGCCATCCCTAACCTTGGAGGCTTCATCTCACTAGTTGGTGCGGTTTGCTTGTCCTTCCTCGGTCTCATCTTCCCGGCTGTGATAGAAACTGTCACTTTCTGGGACAGACCTAATGGACTTGGCCGGTACAACTGGGTACTTTGGAAGAATACTTTCCTCGTCTGCTTCGGCATTCTGGGCTTCTTCACTGGCTCCTACGTCAGCATCTTAGACATAATCAGGGGCGAAGAATAGACAAGACTAAGATAGATTAAGGCTCAATCGATCATTAAGGACTAACATTTTTTTGGTATTTCGCTTTTAGTATCATTTTCATTTTATACTATTTTATTTTGTTATTCTTATTGTACATTGAGTATGTAGCTCAGATATGTTCCGAGATTAGAGTAAGACTGGCCATACACGGGCAGCTTAAATCAGCTAGAATCGACTTCTTCAAGCTGCGAACGGATAGCAAACTACAGTCTTCTATGTACACACGTACACGAAACCGCTCAAGCAGTTGCGACTGCTTCGGGCGGTTGTCAGCGCGGTGAAATTTCATCGTGCGGTCAAGCAATCGCCAGGCATACACCTGACCAGGCAGTTACCTCCACACCACAGGCACCACAGGCAGTTACCTCCGCCAGCGCTCTTCATTCCACGTCGTAATCGTCTGAACAAAAGTAGCGTGACTTGTTGAGCAGTTGATACCAACTGCTGCATTTGGTATCAACTGCTCTAGCAGTTACCCGTGGCAGCTTCAAGCTGTTGACTATGACTGTGAGAGCGGTCCGTTAATGTTGATCACGGGCTAAATGCTCAAGCAGTCCGTGTATGGCCGGCCTAACAGTTCGCGCGAAGCGGGTTGTGTTTATTTGTATGTAGCCCTGAATCTCTGTAGCCATTTACATAGATTTAAGGAATGTAGATAATATCTAACTTTATACATGTGTGAGAATATTTCTAGTGCATTATCAAATTGTGATAAAATATTAGGTTACGAGGCATTAATTGCTATTTATTAGAAAAATTGTTTTAAAATGTATCGTTTCCTCGACGCTGTTCTACTGTTACTACAATATAGTTACATACAATATGCGCTGAAGTAAACATTGGTCACTATAAATATTCAAATCTAGTAATTCGTTCCCTCAGTAAGTTAGCAGTATAGCCATGATGTATCCAATCATACTGCGTACAAGGCATTTATATCCGTCGTATGCATCCACAGACAGTATAGTACCCTTCATGACGAGGACGTAATGTATACATATGTATTAAATAAAATACATTTAGTATGTGTATTTTTGTACTTTAAAGCTTCCGTAGTGTTCTAGAAAAATGATACTTTCACTATTCAATAAGTAAAGGAGCGATATGATCGCAAAGTGAACGTTGAATTAAAATTAGAATTTATATTGCGTTCTCAAATGTATAATACTATGTAATGTAGAATGTCTGTATGAAATGTGATAATATTGAAAATATTTGAAAATTTTTGAAACGATACTGCGACTAGTGTTTCACTGCAGTGACAAATTGGATCGAATTGGCATTATTTATTAACGGATAGAGATTGAAGATAGGGATAGTGGTTATTATTGTTACAGTTCCAACTTTTCTAATGCCACGTTTTTTTCTCTCACACATGGCTTAGGTCTAAACACAAGTAATAACAATAATCACACTCTGTCTGAAAACAGCCTAACAGTTAGTCGCGAACTGCACTTATAACATTACAAAGAATACAATAATTCCAAAAAAAAAAAATATATTTTCGTAAATATACTATATTAATGGCTATGTTTCTTTTAAGAATTTTCAAATGTACGAATTAAATCCGCTCGTTTGTAATTTATTTCTGTATTCCACAGTATGTGATTGTTACTGAAGTGCCTGTGAATATCCGAACTTTCCTTTTTAGGGTAAACAAGAATGTTACTTTAAGATTTGAAGTTTATAAAGAGAATTATAATAATATATTTTAAATCTAACAAAATAATGCTTACCGTTAACCGTAATAACGTTAATATTCTAAAATTAATTTCTGAATTCACAGTGACACTCTGTTTACCCTATGAAGAAACGTAATCACTTATAATTGAAAATGAAACAAAATTCTATTTATGAGATATTTACCTAAAATACTGCCTTCAAAACAGTTCAAGTCAATTCAATAAAGGCTTTTGGAAATGTTTACTAAAGATATATATTTAAAGTAAAATGATTAGGTTTTCTTATTTTAAGAAAACATTCCTATTAAGTATTTTGGCAGCGCGCTGCCGCTTGTGATTGTTTTGTTACAGTATTAAATAAAACAGTTTTAAGGGATATTTGTGTTTTATTTGATCTCATCATATACTTATGTTGTTTTTATCATAAAAACTATTCATAACTATTTAAAACTCACCACATCATACAAATCGTTTGGGACTTGGTTTTGTCATTAGTATTTTTTTTTACAGCAATTCACTGAAAACTTTAAAATAAGGGATACTCCATATCCTTTAAATTGCTCTAAAATATACTTAAAGATAAACATTACTAACTATTTTTCAGTAATATTCATTAAACTACTTTAATGAATATTACTGAAAAATAGTTACCATGGCATGCCATCTAATAGTAAATTATATAAAACTGTTTTCCTTATATCTGTTAACAGATGGCGCTGCCCTATCACTGGATGTTTATAGATTATTCATTTTAGGCTCTATCTAGATAAAGACCCAAAAATCATAAATAACCACTATTTTAAATAATGTACTAAACCAAAAGTGGTGTTAATTTTATGTATTACGTTAACATAGTAAATTCGGAATAAATAAAGTTAAGTTTTGTAAAACGAAGCCTTGAAATTGTGGTAAAAGCCTTAGTATAAGTGCGTCGTCGCGAGGACCTGGATGCAAGGATCAATACTCGTGGGCCAATGAGAGCGGGCCGCGTCTACCGAGCCCGGGGGCCGCTCGATAACAAAAACAAGCTCCCCAGTCTAGCCTCGTCACCTGAAGGCTAAGAACGTGTACTTCTGCCAATTATCTTCATAACAAAAGCTATCTGAGAGATCACAAGATGAAGTACACAAAAAGCGATATGAACCATCGGTTCAATAAACGACTGGGCGAACTTATTTCGTCCAAAAGCCAGAATACGAAGATATTCTCCAAATTGCAATACGCAGAAATGATACAAAAAGTTAAAATTTCCAAGGGTAATAAAAATAAGAAGCCCGAAGACTATCAACGTCTTCGCAGATTCGATGTTTTCGCTGAAGGGGATATAGAAAAACTGATCGCTCCCCCTAAGCATGGCAGTGTGGCAAAATTTTACGTCAACACGGAGGAAATTTTTGAGATACTACATGAGATTCATGTAGCTATTGGGCATGGCGGTCGAAACAAAATGGAGAAGGCATTGAATTCTAAATACAAAAATATTACGAGGGAGATGATTGGCGTCTATCTGCACTTATGCAAGACCTGCGAGAAAAAGCACAATGCTTCGAGGAAGTCTTCAGCAGAAAAATCAATTTTGACAACTGAAATGAATTCGAGAGGCCAAATTGACATTATAAATATGCAAGCCCAACCAGATGGTGACTATAAATTTATCATGGTCTACCGTGACCATGTCACGAAATTTATCCAGATGCGTCCTCTTAACAGTGACAGGATAAGAGAGATAACGCTAGTCCTCCTGGACGTGTTCACAATGTTCGGCGCGCCTAACATACTGCAGAGCGACAGGGGCCGTGACTTCGCTAACAATATTATAAAGGAAATGAGCACCTTGTGGCCAGAACTGAAAATGGTGCACGGGTCACCCAGACGCTCCCATAGCCACGGCGAGAGAGCCAACCACGACATAGAAAACATGATTCGATCGTGGCTGGCAGAAAACAACTCCCAGAAATGGACGGAAGGCATACGCTTCATCCAGCTGATGATGAACGGAGCGCACAACTCCCGCATTAACTGCAGCCCGTACGAGGCCATGTTCGGGACGACAATCAAACTCGGGCTTCCAAGCGAGTTGGTTGAGGAGCTTCCAGATGAATTAATATCTGAGGAGGAATTGAGAGCGTTCTTAAACAATTAAGCATATAATGCTATTTTACTCACAATGACATATTGATGTAAAAGTAGACACACCCAGTCCCAAATATGATCTTCCTTTTGTCACTGTAGACGTAGGAGATCAATATATTTTAAATGTATCTAAACGTTTTATCAAATTAAATAAATTTCGAAGAAACAAAAAAATAAATGTTTAGAATAAAAATATGTGTTAGGAATGCATATTCGGCCCCAAAACAAATTACTATGTGTCATAGTTTTAAGATTTCATTGTATTTTTCAATGTCTATCTAATAAATAAAGCATTTGACCTCAAGCTATGCCATTTACAATATTCTGAAACCCTGAAAGTATGATAAAATAGGTGTGACATATCTGTAAACAATGCAAGTGGACAAGTTACTACGTTGTTGTGAAAATGGACTTAATATATTATTTAATCATTAACATAAATATCGACGTATAAAAGGATTTGGATGCAGTTTGAGTTAGGGATCTATAATTCAGGACTCATTCAAAAAATATATGATAAAATACAAAATATACTAAGCTAATCAAAATGGTGGACTTGTGCAGGGACATTCAAAGTGCACTTCGTTAATTTTATCGATTATTTATTTGTATCGTTCGGAAACTTTACAGATAAAATTTTGACCATTCTACAACATTTTTTTTTCGAGCGTGCAAGTACAAGATGGACAGTGGTCATTTTGTTTTTATAACTATTATGTTTTATATGAAGTGCTAAAATCTAAAAAAGATTATCTTGCAATGCAAGTAAAAAGATTAGGTAAGAAAATTGTATCATAAATATTGGTGCCAACTTCAGGAATATTATTATAAAGAAATAATTATTCTTGTTTACTATTTATCTTTTATGGATATTGTATTTTTTATTATTTTTTAATTGGATTCTTGTTAAAATTAAACTTGAATTATAAATATTTTTTATAATAATTTCTTGTTCACTAATTTATTACCCTTATATTAAATAACTAAGTATTAACTTTTAAAAAATTATTTTTTAAAAGCAGTATTTATGTATAGATACAAGTACTTTATGTGACGCAAGGAACAAAAAAATATTATGCTACTATTAGACATTAGCCTAAACTAACTACTAATATTTTTATGCATTAAAAATAATTTGGTATCGTCAAAAATATTCAAAAAATGGTATTTGTAAGTACATACAACAATAATAATAATTAATAATAAATGAAATAAGAAAAACCCAGCTTTAAGGTCCAATTCGACATATTAAGGATTTTGAACGTAAAAAATTGTTGGTTGCAATATTATGAATAGGTATGTATAAATATTACAAAGTTATAAAAAATATCTGCCTATTTAGGCCGGCCGCACATGTACGGAATTCCGATTCGGAATTCCTGATCACGATTCCTGATTCGGAATTCCGGAAGACTAGCGTAGACGTTAGGTTTTTTGTATTAGGAATTTTACTACTGGCAGTAGGTAGAGTAGTGATGTTGGCAGTGAAATAAAATATCGATATATCGACGTATATATATTTATTAAAATATCTATATTTATTAGAATATCAATATCGACCTCGATATCACGAGGAAAAAATAACACTATATCGGTCAAATTTTCCTCGATTTTCGGTTTCAAAATAATAATGTATTTATATAAAAAATAGTATTATCTTTCATTGAGCCAGACTGAACTAAATACATTATTTTAATTTTAGACGTTTCAAAGCCGTTAAATACTTGTTACAAACAGTGCCTACCCTACCCATTACTATTATCAAATATTCGCGTAAATCTAAGAAAGTATTAAATACATTATTATTTTAAAACTAAAAATCTATGAAAATTTGCTCGATATATAGATATTTTTTCCTTGGGATATCGAGGTCAATATTGATATTTTAATAAATATCAATACATCGATATATTGATATTTTTTTTCACTGCCTACATCCCTATTCTGACGGAAAATTTCCGTGCGTGTGCGGCGGATCAGCAAAAATTAATGCGAGCGCTGCATTCGGGATGACGTCATTCGGCTTTTTCCGTTCTGAATACCCGAACGCACGGTTTGTTTCCGAAACGAACGTCAGGTTTTTTTTCCGAACGGAAAATATACGAACGTATGCGCCTAGTCGAACAATTTGTATGTAAAGCATGCATTCGGGTCTCCGAATCTGAATTACGAATCAGGAAACCGAATCGGAATTCCGTACATGTGCGGCCGGCCTTAAATGGAGGGTCGAGGTAAGGAGAACTATCTCTGTGATCAAAATGTATCCGTCGAAAAGCGTTCAATTAGGGTGGCGCTACTGTAGCAAATGAGTAAATTAAAAAAAAAACGCCAAAGTTATTAGAGCAGGATTATATTATCTCACAGAAGTTTATTAGGTTACTAGCGACTCACGCTCGCTTCGCTCGCGTTCGTCCCTAGGTACGTTTTCACGGTTAGCTATGTTTATACATAAATAGTAGCTTGCTAGTCCTAAGATATTCATTTAAATTATATAGCGATTTACCCTCGCTTTGCTCGGGTGAGTACGCCGTACGCGGATTTTGTTCACAATTCATGAGTTTTAATTTTTTTTCGCGGAACCCTGATTCTTTTTCTGAAATAAATTTAGCCTAAGTTAATCCTTATAACATCTGCTATCTGCCAGTGAAAGTCCCGTCAAAATCGGTCCAGTCGTTTCGGAGATTAGCCGGAACAAACAGACAGACAAAAATTGTTAAAAATGTTGTTTTTATTTAAAACATTTTAATTAATTTATGTATAGGAAACAAAAATTGTTTTATTTCATATACATAAAGTTTGTATCTAATCCAATATATTTAAACGAGCAATTCTTGTATATTTATTTATTTATTTATACCGGCGATCTCGGAAACGGCTCTAATGATTTCGCTGAAATTTGTTATGTGGAGATTTTCGGAGCGAAAAATCGATCTAGATTAGTCTTATTTCGAGTTTATTTATTTGAATGTTCTAAAAAATTTAAATGTTCTAATGTTAAATATTATAAATTAAAGCCCCCGTTTACTTATTTTTTTACTTTTCAGTGCCTGGAAGTCGGTTTTTATGATTTTTTGAAAAAGTTTTTATTTTTCCATTTTTAGTGTAGACTTAATAAGCAGGTAATTTGTAAAAAGAAAGATTTTTAAAAACATATTGGATTAAGCCAGATATTCAGACCCCTAATGACAGTGTGTAAAGTGATGTAAAGTTCTCATCAATACAAATTAATCAAGCGCAAACACCAGGTAATTGCTGTAAATCTTTAAAGAGTTCCCTTAGCTGTCTTTCGGCTCCATCATCAGACCGACTCCAGACCTTCATTAAATAGTAGGGCTTTAAAATACTTAATGAAAAAAATTAGCAAACACACTAATCGCCACTACGATTTTCAAAGGTTCCCCTCGATTTCTCTGGGATGCCATGATCAGATCCTGGTTTCCTTATCATGGTACCACCCTTGGGATATCTCCTTTCCATCAAATAAAGAATCATGAAAATCGGTTCATGAACGACGAAGTAATCCGCGAACACACGTAAAATGACATCCACGTAAACAAAAAAATTATCATTTTTTTTTTTCATAAAATGAAAACTACTGCGCCAAACTATGTTAAATTTTTATGGGATCAAATGGCAACTATTCCGCATCAAACGAAAGAAGAATCACGTAAATCGGATCATAAATCTCAGCGTAATCGGTGTACATATATAAACATAAAATACCAATCGAATTGAGAACCTCCTCCTTTTGGAAGTCGGTTAAAAAGTAATATTGTTTTTGTGTTTTTACTTTTTAGCTCTTATACTTCGTTCTTGATGAAAATCAAATGCAGATGCATGATGCTGTCTTATGTCAAAAAAGGCGTTTAATATTAAATGAATAAGCTGTAGGCTTTATTGGTTACCTTTATCACGGTAATGTTATATACAGTATACCATCTTCATTCAAACGGTCGAAAATCGAGTTATAGGTACCTACGCGCCTCGAGTTCGGTATACATTCGGTAAACAACCGTAAAGGGCTGCCAGATCGTATAATTGGATATGAAAATTGTATAAGATGGTTATGTTATGTAACTTTTATAATTATTAAATACAAAAATAAACATTTTACTTCTCCCGCAACTTCGCTAATGTCAAACAAAAAAGTATCGAGACATCGTATGTTTTAAAAATAAAAATTAATTAATTAAATTCAAAATAAAAATTAAAGTATTTTAATTTAAACTGTTTATCCGAATGCGGATTTTTTATACTATTAAATTTAACAATAAAGTTTTTCGTACGTCTCAGTCGAGGCGCAAATATTTTTCAATCTCAAATTTATAAGAGTCACATACCACCCTTATAAATTTGAGATTTTTTAATTAAATTTACTTTTTTTTTAATAAAATATTTACAATCACAAAACTAGAAAGAAACTCAAGATGAAATTAAAATACTGTAAGCGGCTAACCCTGTGGCGTGGTTACGTACCGTGTGGCTATAGGTAATTATTTCAAGGACAGGGCTGAGTTACAATACTGTATATATCATTACCATGCCTTTATCGTTTTTATTATAAGGCACTAAAGAAACACAAAAAGGTAAAAAATAACTAATTGTTTTTATTTACCATAGTTACCTAATCAGATATTTTCAAAGTCGGTACCAGACCGACTTCGAAAATATCTGATTAGGCATCTATAGTAAATAAAAACTACGAATCAGTTATTTTTTACTTTTTAGTATTTTTGAAGTTATACTTCTTTTGGGACGCTTGAAAAAATGTGAGAATAACATTTTTACGACGCGCGCGTTTACCAACAGCCAAAAAGCGACATGATAAAGTTAGCTATAGGTAAATGTTTGTTGCTATGATAACCGTTGTTACTGTCTACCAAATGATATATAATATTATATTCTTTCCTTAAATGATATCCTATAAATATAATATAATTGTAATATGGATAATATGTCTTATTTAATTATTTTAATAATTTATCATTCCTTTTACAAACAGAAAGTTGTGCCATACGGGATGAAATCTTTAGCTAGTTTTGTTCTGTTACGCCAAAGAATTATAACTTTTTACGTGCGTTATCATACATAAGTTTTCACAAGTCACACACACACGTTTTCTTTTTTTAAAGTTTTTATTGCTATTTGCAATATTATATTACAAATATAATATTGCAAATAGCGTACACACCATGAATACAACTGAAATTTCTCTGCCTATGGGCCGCACGATCGCTTCGTCTCTGTTGCACTTTTCTACCTGCGTTGACTTTACAGTTGGATAGGGAAGGGTCAGTCCATTTCTATGTCTATGGTTATACCAATTGTAACTTGTTTATCTGCCAACAAAATAACTATATACCACACTGGAAATAAAGTTCAACTTCGTAAAATGTTGATCATTCATTAAGAATCGTGACGTCTTACAATATTTTCACAGACAATTCATTAGGTTGAATTGTCTGTGAATATTTCTTTTCGCATAATTAATATTTACTTAATTGAGTTTGTCTATGATTACAAATTTGTATTTTTTAATCTGGTGCTAGTGAATATTTTTCGTCTGTGGTATTTGTTGTGATTTATTAATTACTAGCGACCATGGATGACAAATAAAGCTAGCGACTCACGCTCGCGTACGTTTTCACGGTTAGCTATGTTTATACATAAATAGTAGCTTGCTACTCCTAAGATATTCATTTAAATTATAAATATTAATAATGCGTACGCCGTACGCGAATTTTGTTCACAATTTCATGGGTTTTATTTTTTTTCGCGGAACCCTGATTCTTTTTCTAAAATAAAATTAGCCTAAGTTACTCCTTATTAGAGATGGGTTAATACCAATATTTCTCAGGATTAGGTAATACTAATATATTCGTCGGGCAATATTATAATATTGTAACTAATATTTTAATATTAGTAGTCAATATTACTTATATTAGGTTTGTTACTAAGTATTTAAAATTGGAAGTAATATAGGAATATCATGTAATATTCGTAATAAATTTTATTTGTCATCTATGGTAATAAATGAATGTAGGTACACTATGATCGTATTAGCAAGTAATAAGGTCATTTTTTGCTTGACATTCCCTTGACGAATCCGAGAATCCTAACTGACAATGAATCCGAACGATATTATCCGACTTATTTTGAATGGTTATCACAAAGATTATGTGAAATGTGAATATGAAATATTAGCATATCAGAATTTGTCAGATTACTAATACACAGATCCTTCAATATTACTAATCTCTTAGCGAATACTAATATATCAGTCACACCACTACTCCTTATAACATCAGCTATCTGCCAGTGAAAGTCCCGTCAAAATCGGTCCAGCCGTTTCGAAGATTAGCCGGAACAAACAGACAAAGACAGACAGACAAAAATTGTAAAAAATGTTGTTTTTGTATATGTACCGTGTATACATCCACATGCATTTAGTAAAAAGCGGTTATTTTAATATTACAAACAGACACTCCAATTTTATTTATCTGTAGGTATAGATTAGTCTCTTGATTTTTTAGGGTTATATGAAATAGTGGTACATAAGTAGTTAGAGGGATAATAAAAGTGGATATTATAATATAGAATTCAGAATCATATATTTATTTGATTACGAAAAATTACGAAACAATTTGATTTTATATCTTACTAGCGACTCACTCTCGCTTCGCTTAGGTTCGTCCCTCGGTACGGGCCACGGGTTCTATGTTCTTACCAAGATCTTAAACTATCTTCATCCTTCATATGTATGAAATTTGGTATTTTATCTGAATCAGTTCAGCGGATTTTTAGTTTATCCACAACAAACAAATACAAAAACCAATTTTTTTTTCATTATTAATATATAGATAAATGAACATTATTATTGTCATATTGATTGTCATATAGTGTACTAATATTTAACATATTTAATTAGTGTCTCAATTATAAACTTGCTATTGTTGCGGGCATAATCATATCAAATGTCATCATGGATGAACTAGCTTACTTAAAGAGTTAAACTACTTTGTCAAAGCAGACTTTGAGAAAAATAGAACATGGTCCAAGTGCACTTTGATTAACATCCTCATTAAAGTGCGCTTTGATTGCTCATTTACATGATCAAAGTTGCATCAAAAGTACTTTGTCAAAGAAGACTTTGATCGTGTTAATGCAGCTTAACTGAAACAAAAATATCATTAACAGTGAAATCATATTTTAAGAACGTAATGAGATAGGTACATTATAAACATTAAAATTTTTATAATAATAATAAAAAATTTGAATATCAAAATAATGTATATATATATATATATATATATATATATATATATATATATATATATATATATATATATATATTCACTTCAAAAGAAAACCAAAAAGAATCATCTTGTTTTTTTTTGGTTACTAGTGAGATTCAAATAATCATAATATAATGTATATAAAATAGTGAAATAAACACATTACATTCTTCAATACAAATAACATTTTAAAGTAATATTAATAAAATTTTGTTAAATTACATGATATTACATGTTCAAATTGCATTTAAGAATTGGCAAACTAATACTGTTCTAATGATTATAAATATAAATTAAACCATAAATTCAGTTATACAATATGTTTATTTTATATATATATATATATATATATATATATATATATATATATATATATATATATATATATATATATAATAATAATAATAATAATTCATGAATTTCTTACACTTGATAATATTTATTTGCTGAATTTAAACAGAAACAAAGACTAAATTAAGGTTTATATACATTTTACAGCTTAACCTATTTAAGATATATTTTTATTATAAAGTTTCATTGAAATATCAAAAACTAAAAGGATAAAGTTTAGATGTAATATTATAATAGTACCATAACATTTCAATCTTATATTACAATTGTTGTCTTTTTACACACCTATAAAACACACATGGCACACTTTTTATACTTCAGCTATTAAGCAAAGCTCATACTTTCGGCTTTTTGCAAGGCTATCCTGTGCAAACATTTTAGCTATATTATATTTAAAGCAAGTTTTAGTATAAAACAAAGGGACACTTAATTTTCCTTTATATTTTATTCAGTTCATTTACAAAACAAAAATTTACATTTAGTAAAACACTTAGGTACTGAATCATCAGGCTTTCTCATAATAATTTACACACACAATTCTCATGATCATAATATTCACAGCTATACATAGAAAATGAACACTGCTCACTTCCTATGATTTTTTCTTAAAAAAATAGCATTGGCTCACTTTACATAGATAATTATTTTATGTAAAACTTCTTAATTACAAGCAAAATATACTTATTGTCTCAAAGACATAACTATTAATAAAGACTGACATTTAATTTTAAAATCTATTTATTTCTAGGATTGTAATGAAACACCAATTATATTTTTTATTTATATTTACTTAAGTACCTATTACATTACATTTCAATGAGAGTCAATAACTAATCTTATTTTGTAAATTTAGTACTGAATTAAATTGAATATAAATATGAATGATTTCTTCTACTATGAGAGAAATGCTACACTAACAATAAGATATTCAAAAAAAATCATAAATATTTCAACAAATTCGTCAAATATTTAGGCGTTTTCAAAATTTGTATCAATATATTCTTCGACATCTTCTTCCGCCCGCAATCCATCCGGTATCCTCTCCCACAGTACCTGGGGCAGACCGAATTGCATCCTCTTGCGGAACATAGTTTCAAATGGAGAGCAGGCGAGGTGATGCGATTGGATTCTGTTAATCATTAATTGAGCGAAGCGGATTGCTTCAGCCAGCATCGTCCGAGGATTCTCTTCGTACCAAGACTTCACAAACTCTTGAACCTCGTCAAAAGAGTTAAGTTCTAAATAAGGTTCGAAACGAGGGTTCTTAATGCGCCCATGAAGAATTGTGAGCTGAGGCCAGATACCGTTGATCTCTTTAATTAGATTATCAAGGAAGAAACGGTTTTGAAGGCTTTGAAGAACGCTTGGGGCCCCGAACATCGCAAATATATCCACAAGTATATTAGCCATTTCTATTATATCCAAATTCATAAGCGGACGCAAGAGGATGAATTTCGTAGTCTGGTCTCGGTAAATGAGCATGAACTTGTGATATGCATCATTGAAGAGCGTCATATCAACGAAATCGACTTGACCCCTCGACTCTAAGTGGCTTTCCATAACTGATTTCCAAATAAATTCTGAACGATTTTTCCGTTCGCATGTATCACACGTTTCTATAAAAGTGGTGATCATCTTCTTGCTTATATTTTTGTACCTTTGCCTTGTTAACGTCTGCATTTTGTTCAATTGGCCATGATCTGTGTTAGCATGTATGTCGTACAAAATATTAAAGATCTCTTGCGTGTGAACATAATATTTTACAGGGTCAGGTGGTATACTCGGCATGCAAAGCCTTTCTTGCGATCCTACATTAACAACGTCATAGCAACGTAGACGAAGAATGTCTTCCACTGATTTAACCTGGGATTGTTTGATAGACTTTACGGCTTCAATCATATCAAAATATTCTTGAGGCGTAAAGACTATGCCGCGTTTTCGTTCCGAGGGAATTATTTCATTTAGTTTTTCTTCAAATCTTCGACACATATTGGGTGGGCGGCGGTGCGCCATGTTGACTGTATGAAGTCCTGGGAGTCTGCTGGTAACAAAGTAATAGATGCACTGATTGAGATAAAGGTGGCGTCGCGTCGGAGGCTCCCGGTGAAATGGGAGGTTGGAGGTGTCCTTGCCTCGGAGCTCGCAACGCGCAGTGACCTTCGCCCCGTGCGTGGGTAATTTTGCGCGTCTGCGCGGAGGAAAGAGCCCTCTGCGCAGACGCGCACCTGATCGAAGTTTACCAATCATTTACCTCCCAGTGCAGCGCCGATGCAAGCAATTTGCCGTCTATTCGCAACGCACTCCCAACTTGGTCACTATGAAATATACGCATAAGGTCAAAGTTCCGACATGAATCACAGTTAACGGCAGCGAGATGAAGGGAAGTTGCAACGAGCCTGGCCATTATTGATTTGCCCGGTCGGCGTCTTCCTATAAATATCTCCTTTCCTGGAATAGATGTATGCAATGCGTAATATTCTAGAACATTTTTTATTATTGCGCAATATTACATTTTATATTGATTAAAATATTTTTTATGTAAAAAAATTGTAAAATTAAATATGTTCATTTAAACGTTGAAATTTCTGAACCTAGCCACCAAAAAATACTTTTCCACTGACGCTTGTCCTGACGTTATATATAGCGCCAAAGCAAACAGGTTCGATTTTCGAAGTGCAACGTTTGGAGGGAAAGCAGGTAGTGATAGAATGAATCAAGTCAAGTCTTCTATGAACATCTTTATATGACAACATAGATTTCATCCTACTAATATTATATGTAAATTCGAAAGTTTGTGAGGATGCATGGATGTCTGGATGTACAGATGTATCGATGTATCGATGTTTGTTACTCTTTTACGCGAAAAATACTGAAATGATTTCAATGAAACTTTACAGTAGTATAGCTCATATATCAGAATAACATATAGGCTACTTTTTATCCCGAAAACGTTGGAACGTACGTACGATTCCCGTGGGATAAGATTATTTTTGTTTTGTATACATATATGTAATATACCGTAATATGTATTCAACTGTTGACATACAATCAGGGCCACTTTTTAGCAAATTGTATGGTTTATAGTAGCCAATATGTAGAGTTATTCCAAGTCATAGTCTTTAATATCTGTGTACAAAATCTTATCATAATCCCTCCAGCCACACTTATAAAACTTTAACATTTAAAAAAAATGTGTGATATTTAATAGTGTAATTTAGGATCAGGGGCGGATCTACTTAAAGGCTTTTTGGGCTGCAGCCCAGGGCCCCGCGAATACAGAGGGCCTCCAACCGAACTGAAACCAATAGACGATATTGTCAATAATAAAAATTACCTAGAATTAAAAAAAAATCTTAGGTTTTACGCATTAGTTACTCTTACATACATATACCACTTCATTGCGCACCGCATGATTGGTAAATAAAGGCAGTGATTGAAATTGCCACAAAGGAATATAGCACTTTTTGTTTTAATAATAACATTTATGTATGTATGTCTATACTTCTGTTTTGTTTATTTGTTTAGTTTTGGGCGATAAACTCTCAAACTACGAAATTAATTTTAATCATTTTTTACTAATAGACAGCTATTAATTAATTTAATATTTAGCTGATTATTTAAATTACATAATGATAACTTTTCTTAATGTTAATTTGTCGCGAAACAGGGATTGGTTAGCGCTAGTTAGTAATATTTTTTAAAATGATTTTCAGAAGAAAGTGTAAAAAGTAAATATTCTAAGCAAATACTTTTATTATTTCATATGGTTCGGCTAATATTAATTAATTATTAAAGTCGTAAACATTTTATTGTGTCCTTTAAGCCTTTATCTTCTAAGAAGTAGTGTAAAAAAAACTGAAAAACTTCAGGTATAACAATTACTAAAATACTTTTTCATAGTTTTTGAGATATGGAATATTTTTAGTTACCCACTTTGTCAGTTTAACAGCCATAAACTTGTTTTCCACTTATTTTTACGGTTGATAAAATGAGTCGATATTGAGGAAACATAACTAAATTATTCGTATTTATTTTAGTGTTAACCTAACAAAACACGTATTTACCTAATTGTAAGAAAAACAACACTGTATTTTTCTACACGAAACCTATAATACGCGAGTTGGATTTGCTTTTGCCCAATTTTTACATTAAAAAACTAAAAAATATTAACGTTATTTACTCAACAATAAAAATTTACAAATATTTTCATTTGAAAATTGTTTCGGCCAACAAAATATTACTAATATGTTATTAATTTATAAAGCCAAAAAGTTTGTTTTATTAATAATTTGAACACGGGCGGGGCCGCGGGTAATTTAGTAGTAATTTTAATAAAGTCATAGAAAGGTCATATCTGTACATTATTTTTTTTGGATTAAAACTACGTATTCTGAAAACACATGGCGACATCTATTGTCAAATATCTAAATAACACAAATAAATTTTCATTAAAATAACTATTTTAATGAATAAAATAGCGCTATTGATATTTCTTTTACGATAAGTTTTTTTTAATAGTTTTAACATATATAATTTACCTTGCTTAGATGTTAATAGTATCATCGTGCTTTAATTTTAACCAGTTTTTGTATTTTTTCTCAGAAATGAGATATTTTCCTACAGTAAAAAGAATCCTATGTGTTGAGCCGGATAACCTGCTATAACCACACCAAATTTCATCAAAATCCTTCCAGTGGTTTTTCTGTGATGCGATCACATATAGATAGACAGACAAAAATTCTAAAAACTATAGATTCGGCCTCTATATCGCTAATAATGAATATTTCAATAAGATTATTCGAAAAATATTAAATTTACGGATTCGGCTTAGGTACAATTTTTTTATATGTATAGTTACTACTTTATAAAGCTAAGAATTTGCTTTACTGTTAATTTGAACACGGGCGGGGCCCGCGGGTAATTTAGTAGAAATTCTAATAAAATCGTAGAAAGATCATCTCTGTACATTTATGTTTTTGAAATTAAAACTACGTATTTTAAAAACATGGCGACATCTATTGTCGAATATCTAAATAACACATAAATATATATTAATTAAAATAAGTATTTTAATGGATAAAGTAGCGCTATTAATAATTTGATTTTCAAGATAAGCTATTTTTAATAGTTTTTACCATATTTAGCAAGTTACATTGCTAAAATGTTTACAGATAATATCAACGTGGTATTGTTCCAACCAGTTTTTTGTATTTTTTCTTAGAAATGAGATATTTTCCTGCGGTAAAAAGTAGCCTATATGTTGACCCGGATAACCAGCTGTCATCATACCAAATTTTATCAAAATCCCTCCAGTGGTTTTTCTGTGATGCGGTAACAGACAGACAAACAGACAGACAAAAATTCTAAAAACTATAGATTCGGCTTCTGCATCGATAAAAATGTCTATTTCAATAAGATTTTCCAAAAAATATTTAAGGTACAGATTCGGCTTAGTTAGAATTTTATAATATGTGTAGGTAGATGACTTTTTTATTTTTATTTGTTTGTCTAAAATATTTTGTTTTCCTATTTTCTTCCTGTACTTAGCATATATTACATTACATATACCTACACCACTACAGAAAACAGTTTCTTGTCAAAATGGCAATTAGTTGAGTAATTACGTAGGGCCCCTAAGCAGTATTAGCCCAGGGCCCCACAAATTCAAGATCCGCCCCTGTTTAGGATAACAATTTATTTTATCTTACGAAGAAATCGTCACCAGTTCTCTTTTGCAGTATCTTTGTTCGCGCTAATTTTGATTTATAATAGAAACTTTCTATATTAATTATTCTTCTTGAAAATAGAAAATCAGTTGCCTATTATATATTTAACTATAGCGATGAATAAAATGGAAGTGTCTCTTCGTAATGTCAAAATAACAACTTTTTATAAAATGTATAAGAAATTATATGCGATACATAAAAGAAAAACACGATAATTTTAATTCTTTTTGTCTGTCTGTCTGTTTTTTACGGCTAATCTTCGAAACTTTTACTAGAAGATAGCTGTCATAAAAAGTAAATTAGGGTTCCGCTCAAAAAAATTAAAACGTACCTATAGACGCACTATGAGCAAAGCGAGGGTAAGTCCCTAATATTACAATATCGTCCAAAATCAGCAATAATTCTGTTTTAGTACCGCCATCTTCATTATAGTGCGTGAATCTCTGCATCTGAAAATGCATCCTTAGACCGCGGGTGCATATTATGCGATAACGTAATATTTATGTTTTGCGATGGAGGGAGCTTTATTCGAATATAATATCTAACAAAACATATTTTACTGTGTTTTGATTCCACGTTAAAGCCGCTAAATTTCAAAATTACCGCTCAAACTTATTCGTGTCTCCCTCACAAAACGTGAGAATGCTAACGTAACTGAGCCACCAAAGGAGAAAAAATAAATCTTGGGGTATAAAAGCTTTAATTTGGCATATCTCTATTTATATAGATTTATTTACATTGATATAGGTACAAAAACTCACATCTACACTAATATTATAAAGAGGTAAAGTTTGTGACTTTGTGGGGTTGTAGGGGGTTATCTCTGGATCTATTTAACCGATTTAGATGAAATTTGGTAAAAGGTAGTTTGAGAACCTGGGAAGGACATAGGATACCTTTTATCTCGAAAATCATCTCTTAAGGGGGTGAAAATGGGGATGAAAGTTTGTATTGGGAAGCAAGCTAGGGACGAACCCGAGCGAAGCGAGGGTAAGTCGCTAGTACTATATAAATACACAGCCTCTCAAAAGTGTCCTTAAAAAATAAATTATTAGTAAAAATCATTTTTAAAAACAAGCTTTTATTGAAATGCTCTAAAAAGAAGAAAACAAACTTTAACTTAAATGAAATCCAAAATATATTACACTATTTTTATTATATAAAAGCTTGTCGCTTTTAGGAGACTATGGCCCCGGGAGGCACATCAAAAGGGGCGGCGGCAAGCACCGCATTTAAAAAAAAATAAAAATCAAAAAATGCTATTTCGAACTCCAAATCGCGTCCGCGCTGACACGAGCCAAGAGGGGCCGCTCGGGTGCGATAGGAAGGCGCGGGGGGCGGGGTGAAGTTGAGTGCTGCCGAAGTGCTGACGAGCGGCGATGCCGAGCTTTCACAAACGGACCAAAAAGTTAAAACGAAAAAATAGTTATTCAAACAAAATAATAAAACTTTATTTTTAGTTCGCGAAGCCTTATTTCGGAATGTGTAGTGTTTTTGTATTTCTACACGGTAATTCGTGGTTTTGCTTGATTGATTTATCATGTGTGTCAACTGCACTGAAAATAACGGAAAAGAATGAAAGCTTGAACACACGGACGGATGCAAGGAGTTTTATTAGTCACTACCTATGCAATCATTTTCGTTTTTATGTTATTTAGCCTGTTTTCCAATTACAGCACTAAAGCGCAATAGCTCAACTTCAAATAATTTTTCAACTACATCAACACAATAGAGCACTTTGAAAACTACCTACTGCTTTAGCGTGACCACTGACCAACCAAATTAGTAGCAGAAAAATAAGAAGTTTTTTTTCGCGTTGTTCGTGTGTCATTACGATTACGACTGTCATTAGGGGTCTGAATAAATGGCTTAATCGAATATGTTTTTAAAAATCTTTCTTCTTACAAATTTCCTGCTTATTACGTCTACACTAAAAATGGAAAAATAAAAACTTTTTAAAAAAAAATAAAAACCGACTTCCAGGCACTGAAAAGTAAAAAATAACTAAACAGGGGTTTTCATTTGGAATAGATACCTAATCAGATATTTTCGAAGTCGGTGTGCTTTGATTTGTATTGGCTGGCACCGACTTCGAAAATATCTGATTAAGTATCTATTCTAAATGAAAACCCCTGTTTAGTTATTTTTTACTTTTCAGTGCCTGGAAGTCGGTTTTTATTTTTTTTTTAAAGTTTTTATTTTTCCATTTTTAGTGTAGACGTAATAAGCAGGTAATTTGTAATTAATAAGAAGAAAGATTTTTATTAATAAAAACATTTTTGATTTAGCCATTTATTTAAAAACCGCTTGACCGATTTCGATAAAATTTATATGGGACCACCGGGGAAGAATACCCTTTGCAACAAAAAAAAATTTTCCAAATCGGTTAAGCCGTCTTCGAGTAATCCGTGAACATACATAAAAAAAAAAGGAAGAAAAAAGATTCCGACGAATTGAGAACCTCCTCCTTTTTGGAAGTCGGTTAAAAATAACCGCCTTTTACTAAATGCATATGGATGTATACACGGTACATATACCAAAACAACATTTTTTACAATTTTTGTCTGTCTGTCTGTCTGTCTGTTTGTTCCGGCTAATCTCCGAAACGGTTGGACCGATTTTGACGGGACTTTCAGATACGGGAGACGGGACTGGCAGATAGCTGATGGTATAAGGAGTAACTTAGGCTAATTTTATTTTAGAAAAAGAATCAGGGTTCCGAGAAAAAAAATTAAAATCCATAAAATTGTGAGCAAAATCCGCGTACGGCGTACGCACCCGAGCAAAGCGAGGGAAAATCGCTATATAATTTAAATGAATATCTTAGGAGTAGCAAGCTACTATTTATGTATAAACATAGCTAACCGTGAAAACGTATCTAGGGACGAACGCGAGCGAAGCGAGCGTGAATCGCAAGTTTATCTATACTATAACTAGCAGAACCTGCGGCTTCGCTCGCGATCAAACTACGAAAAATACGAAATTTCATGCAAATATGTCCAAGGAATAAAAAGTTTCATATAAACTTTTATCCCCTATTTCACCCCCTTGGTGGTTGAATTTTGAAAAATCCTTCCTTAGTGGATACCTACGTCATAAGAGAAATACGTGTGCGAAATTTTAAGTTTCTAGCCCTAAGGGTTTGGCTTGTGTGTTTATTTAAAATTTTCATTCCCTATTTTCATCCCCTTTTAGCGTGAAACGCGCACATCGATTTAACTATGTTAGTTTTGCTATAGGTATAGATAAGAATAGGTATTGCGAGTGTACCTTGAGAGATAGACATATACTGTTGTAGATATTTCTGTTGGCCTTTTCAAGATCTACAATTTTTTAGTACATTGTTTTGATGTATGTCTTTAGGTTTAGCCAGCGGAGGGTTCCTAAGGAGGACTCGATAAAACCAGTTATTGCGATTTCCCGCGGGAAACAAAGATTTTCCAAAAGTAAAAGTTATCCTAAATGTTGACCCGAGTAATAAGTTATCAGTTCACAAAATTTCGTTGAAATCGGTTCATTACTTTTTGCGTGAAACGCGTACAGACAAACAGACAAACAGACAAACAGACAAACAGACAAACAGACAAAAAGACAAACAGACAAACAGACAAACAGACAAAAAAATTAATAACTATTGTTTTGGGGTCTATATCGTATACATAATACGTTACAGTCATTGTTTTTAAAAAATATTTCATGTACAGATTTCGCTAAGTTACTTCTTTATTATAGTATAGATTAAACTTTTTAAATATGTTTAGAATTAAAATCAACAAATATTGTAAGGTACTCTGGTGCCATTTTTGAATTTTCAAAATCATTTTTGTAAATTGTGGGTAGGCAGCACAACACTATTGCCCACATATCATAAGCGATAACAATAATTTTACATTTAAATATAAATAAAATATAATTTACTGCTTAGGTGGTTTAGGAGTTTAAATTTAAGAAAATATGTTATATTAAGGTAAAGTAAATGTGAATGTTTTATTTTTTTGTTCAGGGAATGAGTACTATACTAGTGTGTTTAACAAAACAGACTTTTATACAATAATAAATTTAAACTTGCACTAACATACACACATACGTCATTCACTAAGCTCCCAACAATCTAAGAAATTCAAAATCGTATTTACTGGTAACATTGATGGCAAAAATGACGTTTGATAAATTTATTTCGTTTTATAATATTTTTATGGATAATCTGAAGAAAATTGAACAAACTTACTTGTGAAAAGTAACACCACTGGCTTTATTCATATTTTCAGACCGTGATGGTCACACTTTTACCACACATTTCACCATTTTGATTTTTTTTTTATCGCCAAGCAATTACTCTATTGACATCAGACTGACAACTGAGGTCCAATATGCCTGTGGACATATTCAACGTAGTCGCACATCGACGCCGTACAATGCTTATATTCTAGTCCTGTATAACATCATTGTTTTTTGTGTGAAGATAGTTAGAGAGCTGGAGAGTGACATAGGTTACTTTTTACCGCAGAAGTTAACCTTGTTTCTTTCGCGAAACAAGTTATACCTATTCCACGCGAACCGTTAAAACGTACCTAGGGATGAACCTGTATAGTTACCGTACCGTGTATAGTTTTTGAGATATGGTATATTTTTAGCTACGGGCATTTGTTACATATAAAAATTGACTCTATTTGTCATAGAAATAAAATAAAATAATAAATAAGTAATATTATGTTACTTTTTTCGTAATATATTGTATTATATATTAAAATAAATAATTTATTTTTTCATGCTACGAGAACTAGCTAACTTGCGTTCCAAAAGTGGTACTCTAGTATTTATTCGATTTTTTATAATAATTTTATTTGTTGTATTTTTATAAAAATTGATTTTAAATCTAATTTGTCCAAAAAATTACATTATTTTATTGCACCTATTTTGATTTTTTAAATGCTTATTTTTTTATTGTTACAAATATAAAAATTGTAATTGTATTTATGATTAACCGTTCACTAAAATAATTGATAGTTTTTGGTGTTGTGGGGTGTACCCCAAAATCCCCCAAAAACTAAAAACTGTCGTCCGTCCGTCGTACCCCATAAACTATCGTCACCACGTACCAAATTATCATCAGTTCATTAGCGACTCACCCTCACTTCGCTCGGGTTCGTCTCTACTTACGTTTTAACGTTTAGTATAGATTTCTCAAAGATGAGATATTTTCCCGCAGTAAAAAGTCCTATATGTTAACCCGGATAACCAGCTATCATCATACCAAAGAGCATGGCGGGATAAGCATGGGGTAGCGGCCCCAGCGGTAATTTCAATTGCCAATTTTTTTGTACGATGGTCTTACGGAGTACAACTTACCTGTAAAATATTACTTAAAAATATGCATTAGTTTTCGAGAAAATCAAAAAAATATTTTTTTTGAAAAAAATTTTTTTTTCGTCAATAGTTATGAATACATCAATGTCCATGATATATGTTGTACATAACTTAGAGAGACAACATATCATGATATTTATGTCAAAAAATCTCGAGATAATAGTTAAAAAATTTTTTTTTTTAATTTTTGAAAAATTAATTTCATGCTTTCTAAGCCTGATACACCTACGAAATTTTCACTAAAAAACACCTTGATCATAACCTACAACATATATTTGGGTCCAAATTTTTACGTAGGTGGAAGGGTGATTTATTTTTTTGTAACCCTTCAATTCCAAGTGTCACCTGTAGGTGACAGATGTTTATAAATTTTTTTAGACCACATTGCATTTTTTTTCATATAATTTCTTTATTGATGCAAATCCAATAAGTAATAGAATATAATTTAAATTTCTGGAAACAGTGAGAATACGTTATCTGTCAAAGTTATTCTGTTGCTTCGCGCGTAATTGGAGTTTTCTTACTTTGAATATAACTTGAGAAAAATATGCGCAGACCGTAAATATTGTCTTTTTTCCTATTGTATTTCATAAATAAATATCTAAAGTACAATTTAAATGTATCTTTAGATAAAAATACGAAGACTTAATGGAAGTAGGCGACCAGGCTTCCATTACAGTGAATGCTACTGGCAGCAAAAAGCTTATTCAGCAGGCCTTTCACCGCGGTCTGTTTACCACCAGGCCTAGGAGCAATTCCTTGGGAAGTAAACCCCCAGAAAGTTTACAAACCGTGGCAGAACCACCGAGAGACACGGCCACGGAAATTTTGCCAAACCAGCAAGGCACTGTATGCCCTCCATCTTGGCAGAGAGTACCAGGCACTAGGAATCCGAAACGAAAAAAAGTTAGCGACTCGCCAGAGAATATAACCACCAGCAACATGTTCAGCCAATTACCAATTGACCCAACAGAAGAACCCACTGAAATCAAGAAACCTGTGGAAAAAAAACCTAGCAAGCCTCCACCCATAATATTGTATGGTATAGAAGATGTCAATAAATTAACTGAACTCGTGGAAACTGTTGCAGATAAAAGTTCATTCACATATCGGATTACAAACAGAAACCAACTGCGAATCAACACCCTAGATACGGAGGCCTACAAAAGAATCATCACCAAATTCCGTGAAAGTGGCTTAATTGGTCACACATTCAACAAAAAGGAAGAACGACTTTTTCGTATTGTCATTCGGAATCTCCACCACACAACACCTAAAAGTGAGATAAAGGCAGAAATTGAAAAAACTGGAAACACTGTCGTGGGGGAAATTATTAACTCCAGATATGATCCAGAGAAAAAAACCTACCTCAACATTCTTTGTAAATCTTCTACCTAGCCCGAACAATAAAGCAGCTAAAGAAATCAAATACATCTACCATCAATCTGTAACCATAGAGGATCCCAAGAAGAAAAATTCTATTGTACAGTGCCAACGGTGTCAGCAATATGGCCACACAAAGAATTACTGTATGAGACCTTTCCGATGCGTGAAATGCGCCCAGGCACATAAAACCTCAGACTGTCCAAAGCGCGATAGAAATACGCCAGCCCAATGTGCACTGTGCCAAGGCTCGCATCCGCATACGGTCATCGAAGAAATGATAGGCGTGCTATTGCCAAAGACAACATGATTCAAGATACAAATCCTCGAAAAAATACTGCCCAACAATCCTCCTCTATTGAGAAAGAAAACGAACCATACACTTACGCCAAAGCTACTAGAAGTGTGCCAAATAAAGTGACCACAGAAAATGCCATACCAAATGTAAATCAAAGTTTAACAGTATTAGAAACTCTCATCACCAAACAAAACCAGAAATTCGACTTAATCTTACAACAAATGAGTACTCTAATGAGCCTCATGACTACGCTCATAACCAAACTACAAGGCTAACAGGCCTTGGGCTAAGACTGGCGACTTGGAACATAAATGGACTCTCACCCAATAAAGATGAGCTCGAGATACTAATGGCCGAGCACAAACTAGACCTAGTCCTAATATCCGAAGCGCACTGCACTGACAAAACCAATGTCAAACTCAAAGGGTTCCAGACATACACTACAAACCACCCAGACGGTACAGGTCATGCAGGTTCAGCTATAATTATTCGGGACCAAATAAAGCACCATCTATTGCCTGAATATAAAACCGAGCAAATACAGGCTACTACAGTTGCAATACAAGATAGATGTGGATACTTTAATGTCTCTGCTGTATACTGTCCACCAAAACATCGAATAGACTCCGATCTGTTTTCCCACTTCTTCTTGAGTCTAGGCAGCCGCTTCATAGCAGGAGGCGATTGGAACTCCAAACATGTCCATTGGGGTTCAAGACTAATAACAACAAGGGGAAGAGAATTAAAGTTGAGCGTCGATATAAATAACTTAAGTACAATTGCCCCATCAGAACCTACCAACTGGCCAGCCGATCATAATCGAATCCCGGACATACTCGACTTCTTCATAACAAAAGGACTCTCCAAACAGTACATGAAGATCGAGTCATGCACTGATGGGTCGTCTGATCACACACCAGTCTTACTTACTATCAGCTCAACTATAATTGAAGCAGAGAGACCCACAATGCTATACAACCAGCATACTGATTGGCCCTCTTTCAGGGAACATATAGAAGAAAACCTTAATCTAAATATCAGACTCAAAGAAGCGGAGGAAATTGAAACAGCAGTAGTGCAATTTACTAATCTCATACAAGTGGCCGCGTGGAAAAGCACGCCTACTATTGAACATAGGAATCAGCCCATAAACGTACCATTAGAAATAAAGATCATGATCCAGGAGAAACGCAGACTACGCAGAGTTTGGCAGCTGAGCCGTCATCCGCAAGACAAGACTGTCCTTAATAAAGCCATTGTAGAACTGAAGGAAGCTATAAAGAATGCCAATGACTTAACAATGCAAGCAAAGTTGGAGTCTCTAACTGCTACTAAAGCCAGCAACTACTCGCTCTGGAAAATCACCCCTTCTTGTGACAGACCTAACGTACCAAAAACCCCAATAAAAAAGGAAAATGGTTGGGCTAGAACAAGCCAGGATTAAGCGGACTTGTTTGCGGATCATCTAGCAAGCGTTTTCACACCGAATGTAACACTAGATAACTCATCAGAAGAATATGTTGATCTCATTCTAAAACAAGACCTTCAAATGGACCTTCCCCCTAGACCTGTGTCGCCTGCAGAAGTCATAAAAACGATCAAAAAGCTGGACAGTAAAAAGGCACCAGGTTACGATTTGATAACTAAAGAAGTATTGCTGGAACTACCGAGAAAGGCTATTGTCTTCATCACGATCATCTTCAACGCCATGTTACGAATAGGGTACTTCCCGAGTGCATGGAAAGTCTCGGAAATCATCATGATTTACAAGGCTGGCAAATTAATGACCGAAAAAACATCTTTTCGTCCAATCAGTCTGTTGCCTACTCTATCCAAGGTACTGGAGAAGACAATACTTCGCAGAATTATGCCAAGCCTCTTAGAGCGCAAAGTGATACCAGATCACCAATTTGGCTTTAGAGAACGCCACGGCACAGTGGAACAAGTCCACAGAGTATGTGACGCCATAAGGAAGTCCTTAGAACAAAAGGAATACTGCTCGTCAGCGTTCTTGGATATCCAGCAGGCATTTGACAAGGTCTGGCATAAAGGTCTACTATGCAAGATCAAGCAGAATATTTGCCACTCATACTTCCCAATATTCAAATCTTACCTCGAGGATCGCATATTTATGTGAAAGAAGGTGACGCCACTTCTGAGTTCCAAGAGATTGACGCTGGGGTGCCACAAGGATCTGTTCTTGGCCCCATGCTCTACACGTTGTACACTGCTGATCTACCACTAACGCCAGAGATAACCACAGCTACATTTGCAGACGACACCGCTATATTAGTAAGTAATAAAGACCCAAGACTGGCATCAGAGAACTTGCAGAAAGGCCTTAACAAAGTATATGAATGGCTCCAAAAATGGAAAATAAAGGCTAGTGCTGCAAAGTCAGCACAGGTGACATTTACCCTAAAAAAAAGAGACTGCCCACCTGTAAAGTTGGGCCAATGTACTCTTCCTCACAGCGACCATGTAAGATATCTTGGCTTACACATTGATCGTAGACTAACCTGGAGGTACCACATCAAATGTAAAAAGCACGAGCTTCAGCTAAAGTACTACAGCCTATACTGGATGCTAGGAAGGAACTCGAGACTCTCTTTGGACAACAAACTACTGATATACAAGGCCATCCTCAAGCCCATCTGGACATATGGTCTGCAACTATGGGGCAGCGAAGCGATTCCAACATAAATATACTCCAGCGCCAACAGAACAAAATCCTAAGAACTATTGCAAAAGTACCATGGTATATAACCAACGATGAAGTTCACGAGCATCTTCAAACAAGAACAATCAAAGAGGAAATTCGGAGTTTGGCAGCTAAATACAAAGAGCGGTTAATTTGTCACCCTAACGAACTTGCGCGCCAGCTCACCATGGACCAGTATGTGAGACGACTAAAGCGTCATCATATCCTAGAGCTAGAAGACCGCCAGTAGCTCTGGGCAGCAGATGAGTAGATGCTTCCAATGGGAAGCCGCTCCGCATGACAGCATCACAGACCAGATTTGCTCATAGTCTTAGGGCTGATTGCAAATACACACAGAGAAAAAAAAAAAAGATAAAAATAATATACACCATGATTACTACAATAACCAAAATATGAGTGTTGTAACTACTTCTTATACTACTTATTACAATTCAATGTACTTGGTGTTTGCACGGATTTTGTTTACTGTCAGCCTTATTGCTCTCTGTGGGAATGATCTTATGCCTTACATATTGACCTTGGATGAGATTTTCGAGGAGTTGCACGCTGGGAGGATCCAGGCGACATTATTTTGTTTCCTCCGTATGACGGTGTGGTAACCGATGAAGGTAGTGAAGATGAAAATGAGGCTAACATTCTGTATCTGCCTAGTCGCATGCTTCGGTCTCAAGTAGAAGTACAAAGTAAACCTTCTGTCCCTAGGGAAAATTTTCTCTATCAAGAGGAGGAAGAAAATGATGAAGTTGAAGAAGAAAAAATGAAAAACAAAACAAAACGGTACTCTAACACTTCGTTTACTGCTTACGGTAAAGGAGACTGTGATGAAGAAGTCTTTATAAACTTACAGGAAGACATGACAACCGTTGAATGTTTCCAATCGCTGTATAGTGACGAAAATATAAAGTTTATAGCTGATACGAGAAATTTGTATGCTTTACAGAGAAATCACACTCTACATGTAACAACCAATGAAATTAGTGTGTGATGACAAGTGTATGACAATGATTTGCAAAGTAAAGAATGATACCCACAATGAGCCAGTAGCTTCCAGTATGCGGCGAAACAGATTTTTCGAGATTCAGCAATATCTTCATCTTTATTTACAGTACTTCATTATCATCACACGATCATTTCGAAAAAGTTCGCGAATACTTTACAAAGCTAAATAAATAAAAATCCTTTTAAAAAAACTAATGTTTAATCCTGTCTCGACACGTTAAAAAAAATTTAATAGTACGTATACTAGATATGAATAATCCACTCAAGATGATCGTTACGCATTCTTCTTTAGCACTTGACATTAGGTTCACTTTGTACCTGTACCATAAAATGCATATTTTGAAATAATTGATTTTTATCGTATGTGTTTATAATAATTAAATTCTAAAACACTGTGTCAAAAACTCAAGAATTCGCGTTAATAATACGAAAATAATGACGTTAAGAACTCTCGTTGAATTATTTTTTCAAACAAAAAAAATTCAATAAAAAAGTGATTTTTGTTATTTAATTATTGTCTAAATGAGGAAAATTTTCTATAGTCAATGAAAAAAAATTAGTTCACCTACATGTATTGATAGATTCTTTTTTAATTTCTATATATTTTTTTCTTACTTACCTTTTTGTTTTCCAATTAAAAAAAAAGAAATCACCCTTCCCTACCCTAGGCAGATACAGAATGTTAGCCTCATTTTCATCTTCACTACCTTCATCGGTTACCACACCGTCATCCGGAGGAAACAAAATAATGTCGCCTGGATCCTCCCCAGCGTGCAACTCCTCGGAAATCTCATCCAAGGTCAATATGTAAGGCATAAGATCATTCCCACAGAGAGCAATAAGGCTGACAGTAAACAAAATCCGTGCAAACACCAAGTACATTGAATTGTAATAAGTAGTATAAGAAGTAGTTACAACGCTCATTTTTTGTTTATTGTAGTAATCATGGTGTATATTACTTTTATCTAAAGATACATTTAAATTATACTTTAGATGTTTATTTATGAAATACAATAGGAAAAAAGACAATATTTACGGTCTGCGCATATTTTTCTCAAGTTATATTCAAAGTAAGAAAACTCCAATTACGCGCGAAACAACAGAATAACTTTGACAGATAACGTATTCTCACTGTTTCCAGAAATTTAAATTATATTCTATTACTTATTGGCTTTGCATCAATAAAGAAATTACATGAAAAAAAAAAATGCAATATGGTCTAAAAAAATTTATAAACATCTGTCACCTACAGGTGACACTTGGAATTGAAGGGTTACAAAAAAATAAATCACCCTTCCACCCACGTAAAAATTTGGACCCAAATATATGTTGTAGGTTATGATCAAGGTGTTTTTTAGTGAAAATTTCGTAGGTGTATCAGGCTTAGAAAGCATGAAATTAATTTTTCAAAAATTTCAAAAAAAATTTTTTTAACTATTATCTCGAGATTTTTTGACATAAATATCATGATATGTTGTCTCTCTAAGTTATGTACAACATATATCATGGACATTGATGTATTCATAATAGACTTGTAGCGAATAGTATATTCAGCCATACGCCGAATACCGAATATTCGGTGGGCTTTCTGGCCGAATAGCCGAATATTAGGCAAAAGTATTCGGCCAGTACGTGACGGAAAAACTTGTATCTACGTGTTTGTTTCTTGTTTGGCACCAAAAAGTAGTATTTATTCAGAGCGTCTTTTGCCTGAATTTGAGATTGTCTAGAAGTAAACGGCCTGAAAATGCAGAAAAAATATTTTTTTGCATCATAATCTTCTACTTCTAAATTTTAATTATGTTAATGTAAGTGCATAAACATTTGTTTGATAAGTCTTTTTTTTTTAATTTTTGTAATAAACTAGATGATTATGTACGTATGACTTTAATGATTATAATAAAAATATATGATTATAAAATAAATCACTATTTTCATTTTACCAATAGGGAATATGCATAATTTTTGTTTTAATTTTTTATATAATAGCTTACATCGTTATATAATTGTTAAAAAAAACAATATATCCAGCTCAAAAAAACTAAAATTTAGTATAAATAATTTTTTTAAATATTATACCGTTACGGATACTTTAAACGCTCGCCATTTCGCGCGCTTTACGTGACGTCACAGTATGTTATACACAGAAATGACGACTTAATTAGTAAGCGACCAAATCGCTAATCGCTCTGTTATGATAACACTTTGACGGCATATTCGGTCTGAATGTCGTTGCGTTTCAACTGCTTTGAATTTCCTACCTGTTTTTGCACTGTTCAATAATTATTTTATTAATCAAAAAGAAATTACATTAAAAAATAATTACATAGGCTTAAATCAATAAATATAAATAAAGCAATAAAGATTATAAAAAAAAATTACCTTTCTTTTAATTACACGCATATTCCCTATTGTTATCTGATTACAGCAAAACATATTACTGAAGTATTCGGTATTCGGCCGAATAGTATCTAGATATTCGGTATTCGGCCGAATAGCAAAAAAGTAGCCGAATAGGCCGAATACCGAATAGTAGCCGAATATTCGTTGCAAGTCTAATTCATAACTATTGACGAAAAAAAAATTTTTTTCAAAAAAAATATTTTTTTGATTTTCTCGAAAACTAATGCATATTTTTAAGTAATATTTTACAGGTAAGTTGTACTCCGTAAGACCATCGTACAAAAAAATTGGCAGTTGAAATTACCGCTGGGGCCGCTACCCCATGCTTATCCCGCCATGCTCTTTCATCAAAATCCCTCCAGTGGTTTTTCTGTGATGCGGTAACAGACAGACAGACAGACAAAATTTTTAAGAACTATAGTTCCGGCCTCTATATTGATACTAATGTCAATTTCAATGAGATTTTCCAAAAACATATTTAATGTACAGATTCGGCATAGTTACAATTTTATTATATGTATAGATTATTTTGATATTTTCATATAATATGTGATAATGCTTAGCTTTTTCTTTTATAATTTAAGCTAAATATGCTATAAATAGAAACGTTATTTATAATGCAAAACGAGCGTTTATTAAAAATAACCTCAATTGTTCTCACTTGTAAGAAATCCATCCCAATTTTAATTACAATGGCTTATTTTCAATATTTATTGGTGCATGTTTTTAAAGTAAGGACTATTTACACTGATATATTGTCAGCTTATTAATAATTCATTAATAGTTTGAAGTATATTTTATATTATATTGTCATAGATGCTCATATTCAATCTTTTATTACCTCATTGCTCATATTATTCAAAAACTCAAAACAGCTTGCACATTTTAAATCGGTGCTGTATAATTTGAATTATGAGTGTTAATTTATGTCATGGTGTGTCTGGGAAAACTAACGCGCAAGCTCGATGTTTAACGGGTGTTGCATGTTATAAAGCGCGGTGTTCTAGTGGTTAAATAAAGTACACGTAATAACAGATTAAAATATATTATGAATGGTCCATTTTTTTCTATATTTTACTCATTCATGTACTTTGAAATGTAATTTTAGTGTAGTTGGCAGCACTGATTGTTTATGGTTTCATTTCGTACTGCATGCGTTGACGTTCTTCTTTAATACATTTTGGTCGGCCATATTTCCCTGCCGTCGTGCGTGTTGCGTGTGTCTATTATTGAATCGCATCTCAACGCCTTAGGTAATTATGATCTCATTTCATAATTTCTAATATTTCTTCTTTGAGTATGTGTAGATGAATGACAGCCTCACTAACTTGAAAAGTTGTATTAGTACGGCCAATTAATTCCTGCCACCTTGACTCTTGATGTCTAGGATTATGTGTTCAATCTGTTGGGAGTCGTAGTAAGCACGAGGCGCCAGCTATACTCGTGTATTGCGTGCTATGTCATCATATATAAATACTATATAAAGTTTCATAAAAGTTTACATAATTTAAGTTGTGACTTTTCTCGATATAAAAGTTTTGCAGGTATCATTGTAATTCTTTGTGAAGTTGTAACTTTATACGCTATTCTTAAAATATGCAAAGTTGAACAGAATCTCACGAAGGACTATGGAAAGTGTTTAAAAAGTGTATCTGGTGTACGTAAGTTTGTTCTATACGAAAATAACGTGAGGAAATTAAAAAATTATCAAATAACCGCGCGGAAATGAGGTATCAAAACTTGTGAACTAGAAATAAATTTATACTAGTGGACAAATTAATATGTGCTAAATTTTCTGGTATGTAATGTTGTACTACTTGATAAAAATGTTCACATATAGTTCTTGTGACCTACCTACTTGCTATGTTCAAAATAATAATGTAAACATTGTATAATACATATAGGTACAACTTACAAATACCCTACAAAATATATACAAGAATTTTAATTGTTAATTAATCTTGAAACTCCTGAGATATAAGGATTAGTGTATACAGATTTCATTTTACAATTATTATTTTGATAACTCCTTATCTTCATAGTGTCAAATGTTTGAAGTTGACCTAGATTCAAATGTTTATGTTATAAATTAGGTAAATGCTATTCTTTGTAGATCCATAATGCACAATATTATTGTTTTTTTTGACAATTTTGATACCAGTGATCATTTATTTATATATTTTATAACAACACCTTTAATTTTACAAATAAAATGATCAATATATAAGTATATTGCTAAGCGAAATAATATTTTACTCCCATATATTATTGTATTTGTTTTAAAAAAATAATGTAACATAGAATTGTTTATTTTGATATCTTTGTTAATTATTACACTTAACTTAGAATTTTGAGGTTATTGTGTTCCATATAATTGTTTATCACTTTTCATTTAATCATTCCCATTATGCTAGTATTTTTTTGAGCTCAATATTTAAAATAACATTTTTATTACCACTAAAGTACATTAGTTAATAAAATATTTAGTTTCTAGAATTGGGATTGAAAAATCGATATATTTTAAAATGAAAATAATTAGATTGTCTAATTGGAAATTACATTCAAACTATTATGTCCTAAACCAAACTTAATCTCAAATAAGAATAAGAAGATTATGAAGCTATCAGCAAAAAGTAATAGCTACACTCTTTTGTTTAAAAAATATGTTTTATTCTTAAACTAAGATGCTTTGTGTAAGTAATTCTATGACTCGTTATTGTGTATCTGTATTTAAAAAAAAAATTTGTAACTCAATTTTATTGACTTTTTTGTCATGAATTGTGATATAAGCCAATTTTTTTTTTATCAAACTTCGAGGCTTATTCGGTAAAAACAAACAAAGAAATCTTTTCTCTTTATAATATTAGTATAGATAATTTAGTATTGCTTCACACTTATATTTGTATACATCATTGCAGAATAAACTCCTTTCTTATTTACAAATACATACATAACCTATAAGTGATTATTTGCACGATACTATAAAAAGATTTGTGTGTAGTGATTTGGTCATCTATTCTAAATTCATATTTACTGATATTACATAAAGCTAATTAAACATGAAGGTTCTTTGGGATACTGTAAAAACCACACAAACTAACACAATTTCGTATTAATTGATTAAGAAATAGAAATAAATTAAGTACCTGCTAATAAGTTGAAAAAGAAATACTTTCTCTAAATTGTAAAACTATGGAGGGTAGAAGTATACATATGTAAAGCATAAGCTGTGCGATATGTGTCATTTAGTAAAAAAGACAGACTTAAACTTTTTTCATGCACATATTTATATAGACACTATGTTAGTGAGATATACTTTAAAATTATATTATACAATCAAAGCAAGGGGTTAAATATAGTGTTACATACTTTATGCTTTAAGTATACATATATATTTGTATAATCAAATACTTATCTATGCTTTATGCGAACTATATTTTATGAATGCGAATGATGATTTTTACATGAATACACGAATGCGTAAACTTAAGACTACAACAACCTACCTACATATTATGTCGATATTCTACGAACGCGCGCAAAAAAACCAACAAACTTAGATCGCGGCAAGAATAATAAATATTGGTCCCGAGCGGAAATCTTGCCCCTGACCATGTTCAGACAAAAAGCTCCCATGTGTTTTTTTTTTTTAAATACAGGTACCATTTTAACAACAATAGAATATCTCAGAAAATAAATCAACAGAAATGAATTAATAAAGTCAAATTAAAACTATATACACGCGAAAATCCACTTTGTAGGTTTTAATTGCGATATTTTGACATTTACATATGCAAAGCCAGTGACTTAAAACTTAAAAACTTAAAGCTAAGTTATTTGAATTTTTCATTGGTATCCAAGATGAATCAAATTCTCGCAAGAGAATTAAAATAACAACAATTTGTCGCAAATGTTAATAATAAGTATCTATGTGTAAGCACTGTACGAAACAAAACGAGTAAACGGTTGAAATGCAGAAGATACAGGTGTTAGGGGGGTGGCAGAAGTAGGAGGGTGGGTGGTGGGGGGGGGGGGGTATGTGGTAGGAAGCTGGAGGACCGTGTTTAGTCCGACAGTCGGCTCGTAGCATTTGGTGTGAGCTAACGTTCGCGTCTGCTCTTATCGTGCTCTACTGGCATACCGTGGCTTTGTCCATATCTTGTTTTAAGTGTTACAAATTATCACAAATATTTTTTAAGTGACAGTATATAACTTTAGAACTTTATAAAGTCTTTTTTTAAATTTCCAATATTTTTAGTTGAGGTTATTTTTTTTATGCTATACTTATAATTTTCTTTTATTTACTAATTGAGTTTTAGTGGCTATGGTAGTGGATTTGTAAGTTTTTTTTCATTGCAGACTGTTTAATGTTAGACATACCGTCAAAAGTTATAAATTACCTAATCTCCTTTGCAGTTGCTGCTGCCTTGTCCTTATCTAAACAGTAAAATTACAATGGGTGACCGCAACAATCCCATCAAATTCGGCCCAGAATGGCTCCGAAACTTGCCCCGTGAACGTAGCGCTGGTCGAACCAGTCAGAATAGCCGCCCTGGTACTAGAAGTGGGTCGCAGGGTACGGGTGGGCTAGGTGCAGGGGCGGGTGGGGGCCCAGGGGGAGCGCACGCGGCGCAGTCCGGGGCTTCGGGCTCAGACAACGCGTGCGCTAGCGCCCTACCTTCGAGATCCTCACCAAGCCCCAGCACTTCGACTGGGGCAAACACAAGGAACACAAACAAACCAGTACCCAAAGTGCAACTCGCCAAAATGCGGTGAGTCCCCCATACATATAGCATTTCAGACGCGGTGTCGGCACCTATCCCCACGGTTAGTTGTTTTAAATTTATTTTATAATTTTTACACATTTGTTTTCATGGTTTTTTTATTATGTTTTTATTTTTATGTTTTAATTTTTTTTTAAGTTGAAGTTGCTCAACTTTATCCGATATTTTAATTAGTTTTTAATCTATTTTTATTCTTTTTACTTTATTTTGAACGATACAATGACAAATGTAATATTCACCATTTTTTTTCGTTTATAACATTTTGGTGCAGTTACGGCAGGGAGGAGATGCTCGCTCTCTACGACAGGACTACAGAAGCGCCAGAAGAGCTGAAATACTTCGATCTTCTGTACCAGCCTAGAGGAAAACCACCAGTAGCTTTAAACACATTTGAAGAGGAAATGGTAAGTCATTTGGTATGGAGCATAATCTTAAGTCTAGTTCCGTGAATACAAACATACCAATGCACATGCTTATATACTAACACTTAAATTACTTATAGGCTGTAACTTTCATATTTAAAGTCAGAAACCTCAAAACTATTCGATAAGTCTCATTCGTAGGTCTGTTGATGAAACTGTTAGAAGAGAGTGGGGCTGTAGTCTCTCGCGCATACACAACTAATTAAAATTATAATAGAATCGGATCAGTGGTTTATGCGCACATTAAGGAGATTTCAGATATCTTTTATATATTTTATATATATAAAAATCTATTGCTGTTCGTTAGTCTCGCTAAAACTCAAAAACGGCTGGACCGATTTGTTGGGGGTGTGTCAGGGGTGGTTTAAATATAAAAAAAATTTAGCGAAAACAAAAGAAAAAAAAAAACTGCTGGAAAATCAAAAAGTTCTGAACTGTTTATTTTGTATGGGAATCACTACCTAGCTACCTAGGGACTCCTACCTACCTAGTATTTTATATTTAAAACTTGCCATCGCAAGGAATTGTCCTTCTGCATATGTATGTATTGTGCTATGTTGGTGGGAAACGTTTGATTTGGAATTATAGATGAGTTAATTATTACTAGTTCATTAAGACATAGGGCCGAAAAAAGTTATTTTTCAAAAATCCGAACGAAGTCTATAACTAAATAAAATGTAAAAAATTAAAAAAATCGTGTTTATATTTAAATTGTAAAATGCTATCTATCCAATTTTATTGCAAACGTACCGAATCAATATATTTCGGTCGTTATTTAGTTATATTCACTTGTTAGTCAGGCTTATGTTTCTTGCTTTTCACAAGCAGAAAAGGTTTTAGTAGGGGATCCCAAGCGGGGATTTTGTGCGTTACTCGAGCGCGTCATAAAATCATATGGGAAGAAACCATGCACCCTGGAATGTACCCCTACCATATTATATGAATCCATAATATAGGGGGGTGCGTTGAGGGCAGCCCGTGAGATTAGTAAAAAAAATCGATCCTCAGAAAAACTCGAGCCCGTCACATGCAGAAAACTGTATATTTTAATAACCTGAAAATTTGAGCGTGACATAAGGAAATGGGCGATTCACCAAGTTGTAAAGAAAAAACATTTACCTGGAAATACTCAATTTGTACACGCTCACCCCCAAACCCTAAAATGGAAAACTTAACATAAACTTTTTTCGTTTTAGAACCTAATCTTTACAAACCAATAGGTCGCCGTGACGCTTTAGTAACTGCAAATTTAGCATCCTAGGCTCCCTTACTATTTCGAATTACTTTGTACAAAAATGAACTGTATTATAAATAAACAAATGCAAGTCGAATTCGCACACGAAGGGTTCCGTACCATCGTACATGTACTTTTTATTAATATGACTTTTACTCGATGTATGTACTCGTAGTACATTAACTTCGGTGATAGATTACGAACGTTAAAAAAATGTTTAAAAAATGTCTCTAGGAGACAAGGCCAAAATGTTTCTTTTTTTTTATTAGTAAAATCGATACTTCGCATTGATCAATATGTATATCAACTCCTAGGATGTACCTAAGTATATTAGGCAGTAGAAGGGAGACGTCCGGTCACAGACATCGCCAGCGAAATGTATTACTTAAAACAATATATTGGAATAAAAATTATTGAGAAATGCTGAAAGGCTGAAAATTTGGGATTATGTGTTTGTGCAAGATATCCAAAGATAGAAATAATAGAATCAAAACAAATGGTCGGAAATTCAAAAATAATCTGAATCTTGCCAACATTGTTACTTATTCGATCCACCTCTAACAGTCTATAACTTAAGACAGTTTAGCTGCGACCCCATAAGTGCACAAAAAATATATAATCAAACGCCGTTTTATATTATAAAAATTCTAGCAGAACCCGCGGCTACACCCGCGTTCAATCTACAAAAAAAAAACTCTTTGGCTTTATGTTATTTATTTAATATTGTTCATACAAAAATACTAAAATTGTGATTAAAAAATGGGGGTTGGGGATAGGAGGGTGAAAATACTTTACAACCTATTCTCTTACCTACCAAATGTATAAAAAAAAATCATTAAAGCCGGTCGAGCTGTTTCGGAGGAGTGCGACCACAAACACTGATACGAGATATTTATATATTAGATTCTCAGTGTCATGAACGTTTAAGGACTTGTAATTAAAAACCGTTCAGGACTAGAATTATGAGCTCACGTATACCGGAATTTTATATATGATGATCAGAATTTTACTATAACAGCGCCTGTAGTATGGCCGCGTCGTCACCCTGTCTCGCTTATTTATATCCATTACTCGATTGTTGATGGTTTCGAAGACTAAGTTCTTTTTTACCCGATTGCGGCGAAGCTCAAAGGAGGGTTATGTGTTTGATCTGTATGTCTGTATATCCGATTCTATGTACCCGTCGTAATTACTGAACGGCTTAACCGAATTTGATGATTCAAAGGTCATTTGATTCGTCTTGATAATGCGAGTGATTTTAATGACAACTATAGGGTATATAGATATCATTATCATTTCACTACGAAAAACATCGATCAAAAAATGTACCAGATACAAAATCCCATGCAAAAGTTCTCTTAAAACTGTCACTAATTGTGTTTATACCCTGTACAATTTAGCTTGATCTTTTTGACAGACGAGCTAGTGATGGGAAACAGAAAATATCTAGTAGTACAAAAAGTAACGTTTTAAAATACTTGTAACTGTGACGAAATGGTGTAGGTGTATTATGTGTGAAATTCTTTATTGCACTAGACATATAAAATGTTGGGTAGATAAACGACGGTGGGTCAATATTCATAATAAGTACCTATTTAATATTACAGGGTTACGATTGGACCTCCCGCCAAATTTAAATAGGTGGTTCAGACCATGAAAGTAAACAACTTACCCAAAGAAACACGGGTCGAAAAGTGAAAAAAAAAAAAAAAATTCAGACCTTCCATACGAAATTGACCACGTGATCGAGCAGTTTTCTATGGGAGGGTCGAATTTATTTTTCACTTTTCGACCCATGTTTCTTTAAAAAAGTTGTTTAGTTTCATGCTCTGAACCACCTATTTAAATTTGACGGGATGTCCAAAAATAAACCTGTATGTAAAAATTAAGGTAGAAAAATAAAATAGTTTTATTTTTAAAACAGTTTTTATTTACAACTTAACAATCATCTTTAATAATGATTTATTGTCGTCGATATATGTAACAGTTACTGCCTGTTATTCGTGTCCCATCCGTATGTATCGACCGATGTATCATTGTACAAGCGTCTATTATTTTCAGTGTTCGTATTTAAATTTTACTTTGAAGCAATAAAAAGTCTTAAAATTTTCGGATAACGCTTAAATCTTTAGGGACTTTTGTGTTATATGTATTTTTTTAATATTTTTACAATTTTTAAAATCATTAAATTAAGAAAATAATATATTCGTCATTGCAAAGTTATGTCGATCAGAAAAATTTACATCTGTCAAAAAGATCATGCTAACTTGTACAGGGTATAGGTAATTATTCTAGTTGAAATAAATATACAACAATGTAAATTGAACCTTAAACGCAATACTTAAAGTTATTTTTACAAAAAAAAAATTAAAAGCGCCCTCAAATGTTCAAATGAGCGCTTATTCTGTGAGGACATTTTATGACGCTGATTGTGTAGCTAGTACTTATTTGATCGATGAACAAAATTTTACAATTTTACTCGTTAAATACTTTTCGTTACAAGTTACGTTTCGTTAACACTTAGTAGATTACGTCTAATACGCTAACATGTTTCAGCGGGATAACATTCGCGGCGGTCCTTCCATACCGATGTCGACAGAGCGCTTCGGCATCGGCCGCGGCTCGGGCAGAGGAGTGGTTGTGACGGACGTGAGGGGCAGGTCCAGGATGCCCTTTGTGAGGCATCCCTCTGGACCCTCTTCGGGAAGGTAAGTGCTTTTGATGTCTGACAGAGACAAAACAAATGTGCGGTCAAAAAATCTTCTGTATTCATTGAAATACGATTATGAAGATACATATATTTTATAGCCATTTTACATTCTATTATAATAATATAATTTTTGTACATTCCATTTATAAATTCAAATTGGAATAAAGGACAAGTATTGGGCGCACGTTCGCTTTTTCTCTTTGTAGAGAGTGGGCCACTTCATGAGTGTATTGCTCAGTCCATTCTCTGCGTCTGTGGTCGTGCTTTATTCGCGTTTCTTTCGTTAGACGGCTGTATGGATTAGTAGAACGTGGTCTTGTCGTGTTTGACACGATTTTCGCGTAATTATTCGATTTTACTTAAATAATATGTTTTAACTTTCAAGGTAATTAGAAATACTTTTAGGATAAGATGTCCTAGTTATTTACTTTCAATTCTGCAAAGCTTTTATAAAATAAGAGGTTATTATAAAAGCGTTATCTGTGATTTATTTTGAGTTTAAAAACGAAAGCTTCAATTTTATTTCCATTCATTACCATCTCAGTAACAGGTAATAAGAGAGTTGATTAAGTTAAATATCCTGACTAAGTATGATATGAAATCCATTGTGCATTCATATCCTAGAAAATTGAAATAGAAATATTAGGTAATTTCAACAGATGATTCCATTTCTATGGAGCATTTCTATAGGACAACGGAAATCACTATTCCGGATTTAAGCGGGAAGTCATATTTACGAATAGTTTACTATTGCTCTTGGATTTACGTTATGCAAATAGCAATTTATAAATTTCCCTTTTCAATTTATTGAACTACTTTGAAGTTACTGTACTAGTTGAGTAAAGATTATAGTTCTACTTTATTAAAATTCATTTATCTATATTATATGTACTAGGTATAATATTATAAAGAGAAAAAAAATGTATTTTTAACCGACTTCAAAAAGGAGGAGGTTCTCAATTCGATTAATTTTTTTTTATGTATGTACACTGATTACACTGAGATTTATGATTCAATTTACGCGATTCTTCTTTAGTTTGATGCGGAATAGTTGCCATTTCGTCCCATATGAATTTAACATAGTTTGGCTCAGTAGTTTTCATTTTATGAAATACTAGCAGAACCCGCGGCTTCGCCCGCGATCAACCTACGAAAAAAATTAATTTTTTTGCAATACGTACTTTATTACTTGCAAAAATATGTATAAGATGTTAAGCGTATATTCTGTAAATAAATTTACACTTTAGGTATTTAGCAAGCTCCACTACCTGTATTTTTTGCACATTTTTATACTCTATTTTTCCAAAGTTAGAGGGAGAGAGTATAATGATACAATCGCATACAATGTTTATGACTTTAAAATCATGTAACTCAGCCAATATGGGTTTTTAACTAACATACTAACAGGCTAACATGTGCGTTATTTTTACAAACCCAAAGCTATGTACATTGTACACCTGAAGCTTTCAATCTCTCCCTTCTTCTTCTTTTTTAAGTTACATATATAAAATGCCATTTTTATTTTGCTGTAGTTTTTGCCGCGGCTACGCTCGCGTGGACTGAAAAATTTGTTCGATTTTAATATCCATTGTATTTATATGTTCCATTCAGCAAACACAGTGGCCACTATAATGTTTAATGAATTACTCACAGTCTAATCCCGTTACATAGCTACTTTTTTATTGCAGACATGCCAACCTTCAGAAGGAGGATATAGTTAGCAGGATACTCTCTAGCTAGGTTCTCTCTCTCGCGCTCTAGGTCTGTTATAGTTGTCGCTGCTGTGGCCAGCTGAAAAGCTTTTTATAATTTTCCTTTGGATTCAGAATAATTTCCGTTCTCTACTTTATACTCCATACAGCAAGTGTGCACTTACAGAGAACTTGAGCCATGTTACTCTATTTAAATATATTCAATAACCCAAACTTCACCGCCCACTTTTATCCACTTAGGGGCTGAATTAAAAAAAAAACTACAATACGTGTTTATTTGTTTTGAAGAGCATTAATACCAAGTTTCAAGTAATTCTGAACATAAAAATTTTTTTCCTCATATAAACAGCACAACCCCTTTTACCCTTGAGGGATGAATTTCGAAAAAAATGATATTTGTATTGTTTTAGTTTTCATTTTAAAAGTAAATACCATTTTCCGTGCATCAATTACTCAGCTTCATACAAACTTTCATCCCCTATTTGACAGCCTTATGGGATGAATTTCAAAAAATGCTTAAATACGTATTTATTAAATTGTATTGAAGAGCATTAATATCAAGTTTCAAGTAATTCTGATAATAAATAATTGTTTGCCCATACAAACTTTATCACCCCCTTTTACCCTTTTAAGGGATGAATTTCAAAAAAAATCAAATACATATATTTCTTATTTTTTATCTTAAAGCTAATTACCAATTTTCGTGCATTTCGCGTTAAGAATTACAGAATTTCATACAATCTTTTATCCCCTATTTTACCCCCTTAGGGGAAAAATTTCGAAAAATCCTTTCTTAGCGGATGCCTACATTGTATAAGGAATATGTCCTCCAAATTTCACGTTTCTACGACCAGCGGTTTAGGCTGTGCGTTGATCGATCAGTCAGTCAGTCAGGACAAAGCATTTTATGTATATATAGATTTTTATGTAAATTTTTGTTTACGTGGATGTAATTTTATGTGTGTTCGCGGATTACTTCGTCGTTCGTGAACCGATTTTAATGATTTTTTTTTCTTGGAGAGGAGATATCCCAAGGGTGGTACCATGATAAGGAAACCAGGATCTGATGATGGCATCCCAGAGAAACCGAGGGGAACCTTCGAAAATCGTAGTGGCGACTAGTGCGTTTGTTAATTTGTTCATTAAGTATTTTAAAGTATTACTATTTAATGAAGGTCTGGAGTCAATCAATTTAATGAAGGTCTGATGATGGAGCCCAAAGACAGTTGAGGGAACTCCTCAACGATTTACAGCAATTACCTGGTGTTTCGGCTTGATTAATTTGTATTGATGAGAGCTTTAAACCTAGATGGGTTGTGACTGTCATTTGGGGTCTGAATAAATGGCTTAATCGCCTACGTTTTTAAAAATCTTTCTTCTTACAAATTACCTGCTTATTACGTCTACACTAAACATGGAAAAAAAAAAAACTAAAAAAAAAACCGACTTCCAGCTACTGAAAAGTTAAAAATAACTAAACGGGGGTTTTCATTTCGAATAGATACCTAATCAGATATTTTCGAAGTCGGTGTCAGCCAATGCAAATCAAAGCACACCTGCACCCTTTTTACTTTTGTTTTTTTTCGTCATTTTTTTGTGTTTATTTTTTTTTTGTTTTTTTTGTTTTAAAAGAAAATTGTACTATCGGCCAAAAACTCCAAGCGAAGCTCGGTCGCTCAGGTACTTATATATCATTTGTCATACAATAAAAACGGTTACCATGGCAACAAACAGTTATCAGTTAACTTCATCATGTCGCTTTTTGGCTGTCGGTGTGCGCGCGCATCGTTAAAATTTTACTCATATTTTTTCCAAACGTCCCAAAAGAAGTATAACTTTAATAATTTTCTTATTGGTTTTCTGTTTTTGTTATTGGATGACAGTGATTGAACATAGGAATGTTTTTTTTTTTTACAGTTTTACATAGGTATATTAGTTAGCTGCATGCACTTTGCAGATATGGGTTTGATTTTTATTTTTGATCAAGAAATCTTTTATTTCCCCGAGCTAAAAATATTCTAAACGTAACTTAAAATACTAACATCCTATACGTATTTATAAATTAGCATTGCTCGCGGCTCTGCCCGCGTTCAGATGACCAAAAACCAAATTCTTAGGTTTTACATATTACTCGTAGTATACTCTTACATTACAGTTTTTATATTTTTTTTAGAAATGAGATATTTTCCCGCAATAAATAGTGTCCTATATGTTGACCCGGATAGCCAGCTATGACCACACCAAATTTCATCAAAATCTGTCCAGTAGTTTTCTCGTGATGCGGTAACAGACAGACAGATAGACAAAAATTCTAAAAACTATAGATTCGGCCTCTGTATCGAAAATAATGACTACTTCAATAAGATTTTCCAAAAAATATTTAATGTACAAATTCGGCTAAGTTAGAATTTTATTATATGTATACATAAGTTTAGCATACTAAGGAAGTTTTCTTATATCTAACTCGTATTCCAGGTAGATACTTTATTGTTTTCGTATATTTTATTCGGAATATCAGTACTTGGGTGACCGAGCTTCGCTAGGCATTTTTCGGAAAAAATATAAAAATTGCATTTTTTCAGAAAAGCGTCGTTTCGTCCTTTAAAAAGCAAACCGTTATCTAAATACAAAATTTGATCCAAATCGTTAGAGCCGTTTCCCAGACAAAAGAAATAAATGTATATATAAACAAGAATTGCTCTTTTAATATACAGGGTTATTGGTAATTCGACGTATTCCCGTTAAGAGGTGATAGGGGTGACTATTTGCGATAATTTTGACCCCTATATGCATTATGCAAAAGTGAACCATTTTTGAGTTATCATGTTTTTTAGCTTTTTTCAAAATAAGTCAGAAATGCAACTTCAAAAATTTATTAAAAAAAGTATCAATTTAAATTTCATTTTCTCTTCTGATTTATAAAAACGGTTAAACACCAGTTATTTATCAATATTAAAACAACAATTATCGGTCCAAATTAAAAAATACGAGACGAAAAACGATATTATTTCAATATTTTTTTGAAACTTTCTCCACTAAAATCCCTAAAAAACAAAAAAAAAAACGTTATGAAACTTGGCTTGCAGATTATTTTAAAAACATAACCGTTTTCTTAGCTCTCCAAAAATGCATAACAACTAGGAAATTATTTCAAAAAAAACTGAAAAAAAATTGATCACAAAGGAAGCAGGCAGAATTTCGTATTCGAACTAAACTTAAGGTCGTTTAAAATTTCCATAAAATTAATTAAAAACAATATCCAATGTAAATAAAACAAAAAAAATATAAATTTAAAATAAAATTTAGAACCAGTAACAGTTTATTGGTAATAACAATTAACAATTAATAATAAGTAACAATTAAGACATTTTGTAATTTAGCTTAATTAAAGTTCTTGCTCGAAGTGACTTCCCCTATTGCGTACGCAAAGTCGCATTCTTTTTCCGAGTTGTGACTTAACTACCGAAGTAGTCAAATTATTCCGCATCGCATTTGCTGCGTTTAAAATTCTTGTTTTGAGTTTATCCGCGGATGACACAGGCGAGACGTCGTAGACTAGGGACTTCTGTGACCCCAGACATAGAAATCAACCGGTGTTAAGTCCGGACTTCTCGCACGCCATGGAATGGGTCCTAAAGCCATGGAACGAGAAAGTCTCTCCCGTGACCATGATTGCTGTAAAGCAATCGAAAAGTCGGGAACCAAAAATCAAATAAATCCGCGAAAAAATCCGAAAAGATAGTTTTATTTACATGATATACCAGCAAGACGGATGTCCTGCACATTTTGGTATCAATGTTAGGCAATGGCTCGATAGCCATTTTCCTAATCGTTGGATAGGGCGAGGAGGACCCACTCCGTGGCCTGCGAGGAGTCCGGACTTAACGCCGGTTGATTTCTATTTCTGGGGTCTCATAAAATCCCTATTTTTCGACGTCTCGTCTGTGTCATCCGCGAAAGAACTCCAAACAAGAATTATGAACGCAGCAAATGCGATGCGGAATAATTTGACTACTTCGGTAGTTAAGTCACAACTCGGAAAAAGAATGCGACTTTGCGTACGCAATAGGGGAAGTCACTTCGAGCAAGAACTTTAATTAAGCTAAATTACAAATGTCTTAATTGTTACTTATTATTAAATGTTAATTGTTATTACCACTAAACTGTTACTGGTTCTAAAAATCAGAAGAGAAAATGAAATTTAAATTGATACTTTTTTTTAATAAATTTATGAAGTTGCATTTCTGACTTATTTTGAAAAAAGCTAAAAAACATGATAACTCAAAAATGGTTCACTTTTGCATAATGCATATGGGGGTCAAAATTATCGCAAATAGTCACCCCTATCACCTCCTAACGGGAATACTTCGAATTACCAATAACCCTGTATAAGATAAGATATATAGATTGACACAATTTAGCATATATACAGTAGTTGTAGTCTGTTGCCAGAGAGCTGGACGTTAATAACTACGACTCAGTTGTATAAGCTAATGCAGTTGTTAACATTGAAACTCTTTATATTATTATGTGCTTAAATAATGTTCTTAGTAATAAAAAAAAAAAAGAAAGAAATAGGTCGTCCTTTCCACCTATGTTAGGTTTTTTTTTGATGCAATACCTTATAAACTAAGTAAAGAACATCTAGGTGTATAGAAATCATAGTTATTTAAAATTTCAATCTTTAAACTATAGACTGGTGTTTACTGAAGAATGTATCAACGTCAGGAAAACGACGACTGATGCTATTGTTTGATGAATTCAGCTGCTAAATATTGCAATATCTCAGAATGTTGAAAACGGGCAAAATGTTTTCGAAGGAAATAATTGAACTATTGAGTTCAATTTTTCAGATGAAATAAAATAACCAAATACCAGGTATTTTAAATTGATAAACGTAAAATGATTAAAATAGGTATCAAAGTGTTTCAAACGAGTTGTATTAGTGTACGAGTATACAACATTGTATCGTTTGTCACTGACAGTAATGAAGGTCTATGTTAAGTCTTTGTTTTGATAGGGCTTTGTGTATAAAGTGATATAGTCTTCACTTGTGTTATTAAGGTCTTGCCTTGATCGTCGCGGGGGCAATAATTACCATCATTATGCGACCAAGTGCGTGTTAGCGGACTCTACATGTCTTACGTTAGGTTCTCTCAGACATTCAGGTTTTCACGATGTTTTCCTTCACCATATTAGAAAATCCGTATCATGTAAAAAACCGTATGCACAAGAAAACCACAGAAATGTGAGTCCTGGGTTTGAACCCTCCCTTACTTTTATAAGTGAGCGTTTTGCTGTCTCGCTACCACTAGGTTATAGCTAGAGTAAACAACTTTATTTGTATGATCAGGTAAAAAATTAATCTGATTAAGAGTTATCGGAATACAACGTTCAAAGTCTATAAATTTTCAGATAAAATGATTATAATTCATAAGCTTGCTGAGTCTATTTCTATGCAAGTATAAAACGCTTTTATTTAAGTCCCTATTATATCGATATAAGAGATTTGTGTATTTGGTTTTAAAGAGTTTTTAATCTATTTGATTAGTAAACGTTTTAAATGATACTCTTACTAAGCATTGCATCGGTTTGGCGAAATCCGTCACAAAGGGCGTATTGAACATTCAATGTTTGATTGCCACTTACATTCCGCTCATTTTGGGCGTCATTTGCAAATTGGTATAAAGTATAATGAGAGTTTAATCGTAACTCACAACTTTACAACGTTAATGGTTAAAGCTCTCTAAATAGAAACTACATAAATATATATATATATATATATATATATATATATATATATATATATATATATATATATACTAGCGACTCACGCTCGCTTCGCTCGCGTTCGTCCTTAGGTACATTTTCACGGTTAGCTATGTTTATACATAAATAGTAGCTTGCTACTCCTAAAATATTCATTTAAATTATATAGCGATTTACCCTCGCTTGCTAACTATTAATATTTATCATTTAAATGAATATCTTAGGAGTAGCAAGCTACTATTTATGTATAAACATGGCTAACCGTAAAAACGTACCTAGGGACGAACGCGAGCGAAGCGAGCGTAAGTCGCTAGTCTAAAATTGTAAAGGCTTTAAAGTTGTGTATTCAATAATAAAAAAAAACCTCTTTATACACAAAGGACATGGCGTTAGAAAGTTTGTTAAAAGTTTATGAAAACGCTTTTTTTATGTATTACTAGCGACTAGCGTCCCTAGGTACGTTTTCACGGTTAGCTATGCTTATACATAAATAGTAGCTTGCTACTCCTAAGGTACTCATTTAAATTATATAGTGATTTATCCTCGCTTTGCTCGGGTGCGTACGCTGTACGCGGATTTTGTTCACAATTTCATGGGTTTTAATTTTTTTCGCGGAACCCTGATTCTTTTTCTAAAATAAAAGCAGCCTAAGTTACTCCTTATAACATTAGCTATGTGTCAGTGAAAGTCCCGTCAAAATCGGTCCAGCCGTTTCGGAGTTTAGCCGGAACAAACAGACAGACAGGCAGACAGACAGACAGACAGACAGATAGACAGACAGACAAAAATTGTAAAAAATGTTGTTTTGGTATATGTACAGTGTATACATCTATGTGCATTTAGTAAAAAGCTGTTATTTTAATATTACAAACAGACACTCCAATTTTATTTATCTGTATAACGCGCTAATCTCAGGAACTACTGGTTCGAATTGAAAAATTCTTTTTGTGTTGGATAGTCCATTTATCGAGGAAGGCTTTAGGCTATAAAACATCACGCTACGACCAACAGGAGTGAAGCATAAATGAAAATTGTTGCAAAAACGGGAAAAAATTATTCCTTTTGAGAGCTTCCGTTGCGTGCGGTGCGTAAACGGTTAAAGCAGGGGTTCCCAAACTTATTTTGTCTACTGCCCACTTTGACAATAAATTATTTTTTAGCGCCCCCATTTTTTCACCTACTAAGAGTCCTCCTACCTACATGAAATTACAAATCGCCCCCTAAGCCTCTACACAATGCCCCCATTTTTTCTCTGGGTCTCTTACCGCCCCCCTTTAGGCCTACAGCGCCCACAAGGGGGCGTTATCGCCCACTTTGGGAAATAGGCCTACAGCGCCCACAAGGGAGCGTTATCGCCCACTTTGGGAAAGACTAGGTTAAAGTTACGCAAAAATCGTGTATGACGGAATTGTTCCCCTTTAAAAGTTCTAAAAAAAAGTCCGCGACAGCATATGTCTATCTTTTAGGGTTGACTCAATATAACTCTTTTTATAGTAATCAACTTCGTTCTAAAATAATGCATTACTTCCGAAGGCATTTTTATAAACATGATATTAATACTTGTCAAAATAAATACGTTATTCATCACAAGTATTTAATTTTGAACAAAATTGCCCTTGACATCATTTGATTTCAATGAATATCTTAGGAGATATCATAGTTTTAAAATAATATACATATTTAACTTTACGCGGACTATGGGTGAGCGCGCTCTCAGCTCGATGCAAGGCGAGGGCGGGGCGGTCGTAAGGGGGGAGGTCGCTGGCTGTCTATTAGTAAAAAATGATTAAAATTAATTCCGTAGTTTGAGAGTTTATTGCCCAAAATTAAATAAACATACAAAACAGTAGTATAGACTTACATAAATGTTATTGCTAAAACAAAAAGTGCAATATTACTAAATCAAATATGAGATTAACGGAGGAACCTTTGTGGCAATGTCAATCTTTGCCATTATTTACCAATCATGCGGTGCCCAATGAAAGTGGTATATGTTAGAGTATACTAATGTGTAAAACCTAAGAATTTGGTTTTTGGTCATCTGAACGTGGGCGGAGCCGCGGGAAATGCTAGTATATATATATATTATACCGCCTTATTTGGCAAAATATGGTCGCTAATTTCGCACGATCGGGCATAAGCATCGTGGTCAAGTGGTCAAGGCGCAAGATTAACAATCACAGGTGTCCGGGTTCAATCCCGGTCGGATACAAAGGATTTTTTTATTGTATTTATTCAAGTTTTTACTTTTTTCTTTTGATCTAAAAAATATGATATAACAAAAAAAAAAAACTCCGAGCGAAGCTCGGTCGCCCAGGTGCTCTTGATAAAGAAAAAAATATAATGCTGTCTTAAATCAAATTTTCGTAGGTATTAAGTGATGTATAATGATTTCTCATAGATTGCGTTACTAATATTTTATTAGGTTTTATTAAGTGTAAAATAACTTTGTTATAATATTTTACATACATTTAAAAAAAAACCATAACCTTATTAAGGCAAAAATATCTTTACAATTACATTTCTATTTTTTTTACATCGTTATACAAAAATTGTATATCAATATTTTTTGTTTTGTTTTTTTTGGAACGGCTTATCTCTGCTAAAATTTCACTCTTCGCCACTGATGGTCACATATTTGATAATATTTTTAAGGGTTCCGTACCCGAATGGTGCCAACGAGATCCTATTTCTAAGTCTCCGCTTTTTTTCTATTGCCGCTATAACAACATAAGAATAATTAAAGAGTGCGTGTATCAATGTGTGCACGCGCAAGAAGTGAAACTTTTGTAGGTTATTATCGGTATTTTTTATGTAATTCGATTTATGTTTTGAATAATTAGGATAAGAGAGATATTAAAAAAATAGTATCGATTTAAAAAGGAAAATGGCATATTTCAAAATGGCCTCGGTGCAAATAAAAAAAATAATCGATTAGGGGCCATACATAAATTACGTAAGGACAATTTTGACCATTTTGACAAAAATATTTTTGTAAATTCAGTTATTTTAAACAGCTAAATTTTACCACGATTTAAATACATCCCACTTATTCTGGAATAAGGATGAATTATATTCATTTTTTAACTTGGGGAAATGTATTTTTGCATATCACCTGTTTACATATACGGAATTCACTGTCTAGGAAAACCAGTAGGTACTACCCTCTGAAACCCAACGAAACCATTCTCCAGCTTAATGGGAATGGGAAGGACAGCTTATATTCTAGATTTACCTAGGTCACTTTTAAGTACAGGAAGCCGCTGGTAAAAATTACTGTAGTAAACATTTCATATTTATAGGCTACGTTACTTATATGGTATCTGCGATTATAATTTAAGCAATATGCATATCAATAAACCTAGTAATACTTGTATGTTATCGTTTGGACACATAACTACTACAATATTTTTTCTACGTTTTACACTTCTATGGACGTTGACGTTTTTTTTTATAGGCCTAATTTTTATTCTTCATTGTTCTTCTTCAAAACAGTTCTTTTCAATTCCCTGTTGAAAAACTCCAATAGGATCCCATCAAAAGTGACAAAAGCCACATAGAAACAAATAAATATTTATTGGTTTCTATGTGGCTTTTGTCGCCTTTGATGGGATCCTATTGGAGTTTTTCAACAGGGTTCTGCGTTTCTCTATTTATTCTTAAATCGGTGGTGATGGATGTTTTAGTACGATAAAGTAAAGGTTCTTTTGATATGTCAATAAAGTAGAGAATGGTTTAATCACGTGCATGTTGTCCATGAAAAATCAAGCCTCGAGCTAGCTTTGGCTAGCTTTGAGATGGATAGTGTTATGTAAATGATGTTAGCGGAGTTAATAGAGTCCTTTGAAGTGCGCACACTGATGTATATATTTAAAATACAAGGTTATCCTGTTTACGTCACTACCGATCTAGCTGCTCGAAAACGACGTTTTTGTTAATTGTCTAAACTGAAATACGTATAGGACTTGTAATGTCCCAATTGGATATTATACATTAAAGATTTAGACAGGCAATAGTAACTCTTTAACGTTAGGAAATGTATTAAAGCATACCACTTCCATACATACGGGTGGTTATGTAGGACTCACCGGTTTAAGAGAAGCCAGTACATACTACCTACTAAAACCCAACGGAAAATCTTCCATCTTAATGGGGCGTCGCATGATCGCTTATGCACTCAACCACGACCGACGGCAGGTCTGCCGAAGCAGACTACAAGAACCATGGGGTCGCCCTAATATTTCACTTTTATCTATCAGAGAAGTATCAGGAGCAACCCGCACGGCACATCCCCCACCGAGGTTGGATCGCCTCCCCGTGCGTTTCTTGGCTTCGCGCCCGGCTGGATTGCCGGACGCTAATGGTGAACGTACATAGGCAATAGTAATCCTGGGTCAAGTTTTTGCAAGTAGTTTGCAAATATAATACTTATTTATTTTCCCATTATTTTCCAATTTCCCTATAGAATTCTTAAAAGAGTACCTCATTTGTATCCATAGAGTCACAATTTACAACCAAAATATGAACTCACATATGTTCACCAAGCATTTAATCATAGTTGTTAAGTCCACAATATAATTACAACAGGATCAAAGTCAGATTAATATTTCCTAGGAAGGTCTTATGTGATGGATGTTTGAGATGTTTAAAATCACACAAAAGCTCAATAGACAGTTTGTAATTTTGACAGTCTGGTAAAGAGAATAACACGGTGAATGAGAAATAAATTAATTATCACTTTATGCAGCCAAAATGAGTAACAACTCTAGTTGAGTTTTTAAATCATTATAAAAATGCTGAACGTTAAGGAGAGTTCTGCGTAAATATTTTCAGCAAAAGTTTAATATTAATTCAATGGATATATTTTCCTATAACAGTGTCAATCGACATGCAATGTTTTTTCCATTCTGTCATTCACATGTTACTTCATTTTTGTGTATTCTTTGAATCCAGTTAAAAAGATGTTTTAATTTTAAAATGCGATAAATCCATTAGAATGTACGTAATAATTGTGTGTTGATGAAGTAGAAGAAATGTGTTAAAAATATATATGTATGGATAATACAACGATGCTCGAATGCGTATTAAAGTAAGCACGATAGAAAAATGTCAGAGTGCGTGTATGAATGTGTACACGAGCAAGTAGTAAAACTTCTGTAGGTTATCGGTACCCTTTATGAAATTCAATTTATGTTTTAAATAATTAGGATATGTGAGATACTAAAAATAACGCATATTAGGCATACTACAATCATATATTTATAGAATATCATTTAAGGAAAGAATATAATATTATATATTCTTTGTCAGACAATAACAACGTTTACCATGGCACCAAACGTACGTACATTTTTTCGTAACGCATTCGCCAGCTATGGAACTTTCTAAAAAACGGTGTGTGTACTTGAGGCATATATATAGTAAAAGGTGTGCTTTTTTAACTTTATTCAACGTTGATAAAAGTACTTTTAATGGATGTCGCCCTCGTATTTTTTTTTAATTTTTGACTACTTTTAAATTCGACATTCGACAATACATATTATAAAAGCAATACTGGACCGTGTCCACAGATTACCAGAGTTAAATATAAAGACGTACGACAAAGGCATAGTCATAAGTAATTCATGCAGTCGCCTAACGAAAGCGTGTAGATAGGGTTATGATATTTGTATGACAATTGGGAAACGGTTTTAAGGTCGATAATTTCCCACGAGATGATACTACATGAAAATTGGTATTTTTGAATATCCTTGCATTTGACAGCATTTTTTTTATACTGTGAAAAAGGTAAGAAAGGTATGGATTTATCGCAGGGGCTCAGCGTCACTGCACTCAGGAAATGTCAAGATGCCAGGGTTTGTGGGGCCGGATGACGAAGCGGCCTCCGCTCGACCGTGGAGTGCCAGTAATGGGGGCGCTACAAACAGAACCGGCGATCAAAGCGATTGGACGACAAATAAATTATTCCGCAGGTATTATATAATTAGATATTAGAAAACCCCTTCCTTTGTAGGTTTAGGAAAAACATTTATATATAACCCATTCAATATATGAAGGCTATCCCCGTATTGGATATATGAGCGTTTTTCATCGTTTATTTACTTTAATTTTAAAGTTTAGGTAAAAAAGCTTAAAAGTTACGTAAAAGGTAAAACCCATTCTAGTCTATACATATTATAAAATTCAAACTGAGCCGAATCTGTATATTAAATATTTTTTGGAAAATCTCATTGTAATAGACATTATTATCGATGCAGAGGCCGAATCTATAGTTTTTAGAAATTTTGTCTGTCTGTCTGTCTGTCTGTCTGTCTGTCTGTTACCGCATCACAGAAAAACCACTGGAGGGATTTTGATGAAATTTGGTATGGTGATAGCTGGATATCCGGGTCAACATATAGGATACTTTTTACTGCAGGAAAATATCTCATCTCTGAGAAATCTATACTAAACGTTAAAACGTAAGTAGGGACGAACCCGAGCGGAGCGAGGGTGAGTCTCTAGTTAAAAATATATATTTCTATAGCTAAACCTTGGTCATGAAAAGGGTTAAAAAACCTTGAGTAAATTTTAATAATAGTAATAAATAAAACTTCACTTTCAAGCAATTTCAAAATTCGATTTCCAAGTAACTTCTGCATTTATTTTCCGAACGTCTCATGCATGTCTTCTTAAAAATGTAACTCTTAAGGCAAAAACTTTCGTAAGACTTCCAAGTTTCTTTTCTGCGAATTAACATACTCATGTTTATTTCGTTTCTGTAGGTTTTATTTCCATAACTCAAATATTTAGATTTAATTAGGATTTGCACTAAGTAGTGGCTGGAGGAGCTCTTTACTTTATATAGTTATTATACAAAGTAGTACTGTAAATGATCTCGACTATATTTTTAACTTTCTTCTCCCTGCCTCGATGAAAGGAAGAAAGAAGTTAATATACATTTGTATTTCGTAACTTATGTGTAATTAGCCTCTTTTTAACAGGCGGGCGGGCCTTTTTAACTCCCTTTAATAAGAGGCCATAGTCCACCACGCTGGCCAATTGCAGGTTGGTTGGCGGACTTTACATGTCTTTGGAGCTAGGTTCTCAGACATGCAAGTTTACTCACGATGTTTTCCTTGACCGTAAGGTAATGGCGAAGTAATCTGCCCAACTGGCACGCCTAAAAGCAACATAATATAGAATTGAATAAATTTTACCGTAAGACAAGTGGTAATTATGTTGAAAATGATGTGCACCTGAAAATATCTGAGGTGCGAGGCGAGATCTGGAATTTGAACCCGATTCACGTGGTTTCTCAAACTAGCGCGTTACTGGGTTACCACTGATTTACCACTGGCACTGACACTTCACAATATCGTATTTGTTCTTAAAGCAGCAATATACATATGTAGTACATAAGATGTACTAGTTATTTATTTTAATTTTCCTTTTTCTCATAGAAGACAAGCAAATAATACAAATTGGCGACAAACATCTCGTGATGAAAGCGACGAGTGGCGAAATCAAGAAGGAGCAAGATCAACCAATCGAGCTAATTTGGATAAATGGGGTAAGTGTTACCAATGTTTAATATTTTAGATACATATTACTACAATTTCAAATGTGTTAGTGTACTCTAGAACGGTGTGAAAAAATATCGTTAGTATTTAAAGCAGTAATATAGCCTGATATTGAGAGAAAATAGAAAATTTATATAACCCTAGTTATGAAAACTTATACTGTGTTATTGATGATTGATCGAATGCTGTCCGTTAAAAGAATCGGTTTTGATTACGGCGTAAAATTCATCGCATACGAATCGAATTATTCGGACATGTTTTCGTGCCTTTCTGTCGACTGGCGAGGGCCAAGTTGAATTACACACTTTTATAGATGCACCTTGATAGATGAAACTTTGGTGTCGGAACTCTTTGTTCTTCGTGAATGGTTGTGGTCATTTATGGTAAATTGCTTTTAAATATGTGGAAGACGTCATTTTTAAACCTAAATCTAATAATATTTAAGAAGTCACCATCGCATTATTTTTTTTTTAATTTTGGTTTCAAAAAAGCTAAATGTGCATAGTCTTTTTTTTCTGTGTGAACCTCGTTTTATGAAGCGATGTTTTTCTAATTGTATTTGGTGCGGATATGTATGTATGGCATCAAGAATCGTTTTCATTAAGTGCTAGGCGATTCACCCTCGCTTCGCTCGGGTTCGTTTCTAGGTATTTTTTAACGGTTAGTTTAGAATCTATATATATAAAGTAAGAAACTGATTGGCTGACTGATTCACTGACAGGTCAATAAACGCACAGTTGAAACAGTTGGGTCTAGAAGCATGAAATTTTCCACAAGTGTTCCTTAAATGACGTAAGTTCGCAATAAGAAGGGATTTTTAGAAATTCAACCACTATGAGGTTGAAAGTTTGTATGAAACTTCGCCAGTTTTTGAAGTTAGAAATGTAAAAATTGATATATGAGCACTTGGTTCGAGTAAAAAGGTTACAGTATCACTTTTTATGAAATTTCATTCTTTCTTAGGGTAAAATAGGGAATGAAAGTTTCTATGAAATTTGGTATTAATTAATGATTTTCAATTCCATTAAATAAACACGTGTTATAACATTTTTGTAATTCATCCCGTAAGAGGTTAAAAATGGGTGGTAAAGTTGGTAAGAAAATCCACCATTTTTATTGTTAAAATTAAAGGAGTCTGCCCACTACCGCGTCTCATACCATGACCGTACTAGGAGCGTGTCGGGCAAAAAAAATATTATTTGTATTGAAATGTATGAGACTCTGCCCACTAGACCGTTCCGTCACCGACCGGCACCGTCGCGTGCCGTGCGCGGAGCGTCAACAATTGTCGGCGAGAATATTTTGCCGGTGCCGGTACGCTCCGTGCCTGACACGCGACGTTGTTGAACCGGTGAGCATACGGGTTATAAACGCGTATGATGACCGTTATAACCGCGTATGATGACCGTTCTAAGCCCGTTACATATTGCCGCTTGTCTTGCAGAGATGGGCGATAATCGTTATTAAAGATGGGTTAGTACCGATATTTCTCAGGATTAGGTAATATTAATATATTCGTCTGGCAATATTATAATATTGTAACTAATACTTCAATATTAGTGATATTTATCTAGAAACAACAGGTAATACTAAAACGGGAACCATACGAATATGACACGCGGATGATACGCGGTTGATACGCGGATGATACGCGGTTGATACGCGGTTGATACGCGGATGATACGCGGATGCTACGGTCACTATAACCGTTATGTACGGGCATGATACGCTGTTGATTCGGTCTAGTGGGCATAGTAGTCCGTGCCGTGCTCGTTTTCGTACCTGATACGTTCATAGCACGGTCATGGTATGAGACGGTGTAGTGGGCAGAGATCCTAAGTATTCAAGATAAAGAATAAGCAACACGTATCAATCAGATTATTCGAAATTCGTCCCGTGAGAAGTTAAAAATATTATCAGGGTCTAGTTGACTTAAAAATCACCAATTATGATATTAACGCTTAATTAACGAAACAGTAAAATACTTAAAAAAGGTTATTTTTTTAAATTGATCAACCTACTGATCGACCATTGATCGACCGATTGATCGTCCGATTGATCGACCAATTGATCGACCGATTAATAGACTGATTGATTGACCAATTGATTGACCGATTAATGGATCGATTGAAACGTTTGTTTGAACGCGCTAATGTCAGGAACTACTAATCCGCTTTGAAAAATTATGTTTGCATTAGACAGCCGATTATAGACGACTATAGCCTTATATACTGCGATCTATATTAATAAATTGCGAATATTTTTTAATATGCAGCAAAGAGAATTGGGAATGTTTGATTAGTATACATATATGGTTTCGTTTGATATAAATTTTGCTGGTTTTTTATCGGAACGAATGCAAATACGTACCCAATCAACTAGAAAGTCGATGTATTTATTTTATACATTTTGATACATTGTAAATTTATAATAAAATATTATGCATATCCATTATATATATATGAAACTAGTAACATACCCTTATTGCGTTCGGTGGCGGTTCGGTTCGTTCGTACGAACCTGTGTTATCCCTCTTTTTAAGATGGATAATACCGTAATACATTGTTTTCATAGACTGTTTTGGTTTACGCGGCGCTCGCCGATAAAACTCCCAGTTAGCATGATTTTTTCTGACATCTTCAACAATCGTCATATTTCAATCAATTTACACAAAACCGTAATGAATTATATACTAGGAAACGTTATATACGACTACGTCTATTGGCGAAAAATTTATGAAAATCTGTTAGGTATTGAGTTAATCGCATTCAGACAGACAGACGGAGAGACGGAGACACTGCGACTTTGTTTTATAGTATGTAGTAATAAACAGAAAACAACATATAATTACTGGGTATATTCTTATTTTGTACGGCATAATTTTGGGTAACTTCCGAGAGCTCTTAAATACAAATAAGACATTTTCGCCATCTTTAGTTCTAAATGTGTTATTGTTTATATATTTCGGTTATGTTATTTCTAATTAAACCACGTTAGATCGAGATTGGAGTGAAAGGCCGGCGCAAGACCGGCCGCAGTCGTGGAACTCTAATCGTCGCACTTGGGGCGGTGACACACAAAATGAAGATAACCTACCGGAATGGTAAGTATTTACGCGACGTATACGATATAAAATAATAATGTCATCTTGATCAACTTTGGCTACGGCATCTATTCTCATTAAGATTAGCCAACTGCGCGGGAGAGTATAGTATAGTGTGCAACAAGCGCACTATCTATTTATTTCCATTTTAAAATCCAATGGAACAATACAGGAGCGACGCAACACGTGCTTTCTGAAACATCGAGGTGAGGATAAAGTAACCCTCAATTTGACGCGAGGACTCGAACCTAGGACTTTCGGACCTGTAGCTAGCTACTGTCCTAGTAGTAGTAGACCAGATCTAGGCATTTAACACCTTCAGTGCGAGTCATTTTGATTAAACTTACAGCTAGTGCGTTACAAGAATTATATAGTTGGTAAGAGATTTACTTTTAGTGCGATACAGGACACTATTGTCTTGTAAGATCGTTTTCGTTAAAAGCCTCTAAATTCATGAAAATTAAAAATAAATGTTTTTTTATAGATTTATATGAGTAATTGTATTATTACCTAATATCTACTAGAGCAGGATGGATATGTAATAAATATTTTAAGATTTATACCCAATAACGTATACGTACTAAAATTGTCCTGTGCCGCACTGAAAATATGGGTGAAACTTTTGTCCTGTATACAGGAATTAGTGAAGTTCAAGCAATAAATAAAACAATCGATATCGATAATCAACAGTTATATATTTTGGAAAATGTAGGTACAATAATTTAAATGTTAAACATAATTATAATTATTAGGTAAGTAGGTACCTGATTAGTCAGAAAGTAATATTAAAATTAGGAATGGTTTTTATTAAAACATTCAAGGAACAATGCTTTAGAGCATTCAGCACAGCTGGTATTTGCCTTTTACAACATTTTACGGGACCTTTTCATTTTGGCGCGAAAAATATACCTTATCGATGTGAACGTCCTAATTCGTCGATAACCTAGTACGCACTAACAAAAATACGCCAGTCCACACGGTGCGTTACCGGGTCACGACTTACAGGACATCCACTTCTTGTAACGCACTGAATAACGAAATTTATTTTCTAGTGCGGTACAAGGTATATATATCCTGTACTACTTTTCACTAAATTCTGTTTCTACCTTAAGCAAGCAACCTAAAAGTATAGTTGTCTCTTTTGTACTTGCAAGATATCGTATAAAAGTAGGCCTCGCACGGGGGAAAAAACCTAAGAATCTAGCTCCGCACCGTATGCAAGTGGCGTACAGGACATATAAACCTTGTAACGCATCGAACGTGTTAAAATATGAGCTATGACGGGTCATTTGGAAATTAAGGAAAACTACAACACATTATAATAACGTTGTCTTGAAAGACACATACATACTCTCGTATATATTACACTGTCCGTGCGCGAATCAAACTCAATAATAACATTTTCCGGTGCATCGTCCTGACCACTAGAGGCCATTTATACAAAAGTGTGAAGGGAGTTCTAAAGAAACCCCCCCTCAATCACAATTGTACGATGTTATGTTAATAAAGTTTATCATTGTATTGGAAAATGTTTTATTTTGTTTATTTACTTAATTATATTATTATCGAAGAAATAATTACTATGAAATATATTTGTATGGGATCATTGTTAATATTACCTTGCCATTACATTTCATGTTTGTTTAAATTTGAATAAGATTATTATTTCGTAACGTTGTAAACGTGAAATGTCATAGACGCTTTTTTTTTTAATAAGTCATTATATTAAACAAGGTTCTTATTTTCTCACTAAGGGCTAAAATAGACCTAATGCTAATGTCTTACTTTCAGATGACACAAAATGTTAATAATTTTTTTTCACATTTAGGTTTTTTTTTCGTACCAAAAATGACTAAATATTAATATGTAGTTGCTTGTGTGCCATGTGTCGTAGTAAAACTTGACTTCTTTGAATGGGTGAGACTTGAAAAGTAGAATGTTCACGTCAACAAGTCCTACTTATGTATTATATGTAAAACTTACAAATACCTTCTTCACAACTACGTTAACTTACGTTGTTAACAAGTCAGTAATTTTTAACAGGCTTTTTTTTATAACTTTCTTCGTTCGTATATCTTACGGTCTTTTCCGGTTGTAACTTTTAAAGTAAAGTAATTCTATCTTCCGCACCTGCTGGCATTTGATTATTTTGAAATTTACACGCCCATTTAACTACAGTGATAACGGTTTATTGATAGAACCATAGAAAAAGTTGATTTCTACTTACTTATAAGTAAGAAGTGTAGTTAAACTGTAGTTAAACATGATGGTTTGGTACAGAAAATGTATGTTTTAGGGCCGTTGATAACGCGGAAGCCGGTGCGGGCACTTTCGACTCGTCCGGCGCATTCCACGGTTACAGCAATGACGATTCTAACTTGCCTAAAACTCAGGAAACCCCTTATCGTAAGTTTTTCGGACATTTTAATTATGATCTATTATTTTAAATTTGTCTCTTGTTCCGTTTTAACCGACTTCGAAAAGGTTAAGCACATGATTTTTTAATAGGTTATTTTAATTTATAGTTTTTTATTTATATTTTGAGAGTGATTAGAAGAAGGTATGCGTGCAAAATTCTTTGAAGTCTGCCTTTATTTGCTTATCACGCCAAATTGTCATATGTTATGTGTAGAAAAGTTTCCGGTTACATAGATGATACATTTTTAGAATTAACCCGATCACAAACACACGGCAGTTTCTCGCGGTCTAAAACAGTGGAAGAGGGCTCCGACGAGTGGTGGGCCTCGGAGAAGGCTAAAAAGTTATCACCAAAAAGATTTGACACCGGCGAACCTAAGTTTAAAAAGGCAAGTACTCTAGGTCTCTTAGGTTAGGGTGTTTACTAAAAAAATATATTTTTTTTAAAGTGTAAATGTTACAAAATTTTTTGAAATGATAATATTATGATTTTGATAAATTAAATTTGTTATTTTATTTGATTTCAAATTAATATATAAACATTTGTAATAATTAACGTCTAAATATTATCATGTGCAAAGTTATTAAACCTTTAAGAATGTGAAATACATATAAAGTCCAGTTGAAATCGCATTTCCTCCAAACCTAATTCTCCCACAGCCTACAAACGCCGGATCAAGTGAACAACCAACAAATGCTTGTAAGAAGATAGATCTAAACGCTCTGGAGGAGCTCTCAGGGGAGGATTTGGATAAAGCTAACCAGCAAGCTGACTTAAACACGACAGACGACCAAGCCTTACGGCAAAAGTTCTCCGAAAGCAAAACCTTCGACGCCCTGATGCGATCAGACATAGACTTTGCAGAGTCGAACGACGAGAGAAGCAACTTCCAATCTGTCATAATAACCCCGAATAACAGTTTACGGCAAAAACATCAGAATATTGTAAGCAATGAACAAACAGCACAAGCGCACAGTGCGGGCTTGTTGCACATATTGCATGGTATACCCATGAGTAGTCAGAAAGTCGAGGCGTGAGTGGTTTTTTTCTATAGTTTTTATATTTATATTCTTATTTCATATTTTTTTGATAATGAATGAATAAGATTAGATACGTTATCGTAGCCATTTAGCTATGTTTTAATTTTTATTTTAGCGATTCCAAACAACCACCAGAAGAAAAGATAGTGGAGGATCTGATAGATATGACTTTAGAGGACACGACGTTAGCGAATATGACGCATCAGGTCAACTCTGGCATTACCCAAATGGCTAATTCTAATATGCAGATGAGAATGTCAAGTCCTGCGATGCCTCTCATGCAAATGAACACGGCCCAACAAATACAAACTTCACTGCCCATACAAAATGTTGGGATACCAAATCAAGCATTAAATTCGTCCTTAGGCCTGCCCATAGGTCAAGGGAATAATGGCATAGTAATGCCACTTCAAGGAAATCTACCAGTAATACAAAATTCAGGTCTGAATTCTATGGGCGCCATGCAGTCTAGGGCGGTGATGGGAAGTTTTCAACCGAGTAATGGTATACCAGTTATGCCCACGCCTAATATTGTTAACAACTCATTGTTTATGGGTCAGAACAATCCGACGGTGAGATTGGTTCTTTTTTTTTTTGCTTTTTGAAGTTATACTTCTTTTGGCAATTTTGGAAAAAATATGAGAGTAAAATTTTTATGATGCGCGCGCACACCGCTAGTCAAAAAGCGACATGATGAAGTTAGGTGCATTCGTTTTACAAACAGTGTTGTGACATGCGGGATGAATTCTTTAGCTATTTTTGTTCTGTTATGCCAAAGAAGTATAAGTTCTGACGTGCGTACATAAGTACACACACACGTTTTTTTTCTTAATATTGGACCTATCGTCTACTGCTAATTAAACTTCTAGATTATTTTTTTGACATAGAAAGAAATAATGTTTATTTTAACCTTATATTAGTACTACCCTGTTCAGTACAAAAAATAAGAATTTAGAATTTTTACAGGAATGAAATACAATTTTTTTTAATAATTGATTATTTTAACCAGTTGCCATCGTCAAACGACATGGTACAAAACAACATGTTCCCAACAATGATGCACACAACGCAACCCTTCGCATCTATATACGGGAATATAATGCCGCAGAGTCAGAGCACACCGAATGTACAAAATCTGGTGGACCAGTGGTACTATGAGGATCCGAAGGTTAGTGAAACCCCTAGTGGCAGTTTTCAGGACTAATGATAGTACTACCACAGTACTAATCCATACAGTTGTCGGTGTGTCTGTGAGTTGTATGTGTGGCATACTTACATTTGTATGAGAGTCGAGAAATGGCTTTAGGGTTGACGGATATAATTGTAACTTACCACGAGATGGTACAACGATGCTTTAATTTCTAAACTGTCCGCCATGATACGTGGTATTTTTTATTTCTAATATTTTTGTTTAACCGTAACTGTACATACTATAATATTCTCTTTTTTCATATTTTAACTGTTTGGTTATGTTTGTTTATATAATTATACTAGCGGCTCACTCTCGCTCCGCTCGGGTTCGCCTCTAGGAAAACAAAAACAAACCCTTCCACCTTTTACCGTACATTTTTCCGGGATAAAAGTGGCCTATGTGTTATTCCAGATTATAATCTATCTCTGTGCCAAATTTCATCCAGATCCATTCAGTCGTTCTGGTGTGAAAGAGTAACAAACACATCCATACTCACAAATTTTTAACATTTATAATATTAGTATAGATTTATATAAATGTTGTGTATAGATATAATTGGACAGCAAAAAGCTTTTAAATACGTAGTTGTAATTTTTTTTTAATTTGTTTTCTGTTTCTGTACCTAAAGAAATAAGATAAAACCAATGGGCGATTGATCTCCCGCTGTATGGTTTTTTATACTGTGGTATTAATTAGTTAAAAGTACCAATTGCGTCCTGCTATATGTTTTAACATAGTACACAATTAACTAATGATTTTATCGGTCGAAGCTAGTTCTATGACTGCGAAAACAATTATACTAATTTCAATTTTAGATGTTGTTTCAAAAAGTTTTAGTTCGTTTAAAATTAAAATAGTTTAATTTTTAATAATTCATCTCAAAGATTGTGAAATAAAATAAAGTAGCTAATGAATAGCAAATATAGACGGCTTTAATTTTAGAGTGTGAAGTGAAAAGAAGGGAACGGACCATTTATAGTCCGATTTTTATATCTGAATAACTTTTGATATTCATTATTATCGTAAGGTTCATCGGTCAGATCTTTTTGGCATCGGCAATCTCTCACGCTTATCTAAGTTGTACTCATGCTAATTTGTGTATTTGTTATTTTGTATAATTATGTAGGTATATCGTTGATATTTAATACTAAACTGAAAACTAGTAAGTTTTCGAAAGACATGTGAAGTCCGCCAATCCGCACTTGGCCAGCGTGGTGGAATTTGGTCTGATTCTCCGTATTGAAGGGAGGCCCGTGCCCAGCAGTGGGACGTTAAAAAGGGCTGAATACAACTAAACTCACAAAATTCCAATTCAATTCTCTTGGTAACGGCTGCAAAACGAGCAAGTTGAACATAAATTAGATAAAATCTCATTGAAGTTTTTTTTCTAAAAGCCTTTATTCACATCATTTACTTGCATACATTAAATAATTTAGCAACTCAATCAATTGACAAGCCTTTCAATTGACAGAATTTTGAATTGTCCATACAATTTTTATGTAACGTTTTTACAGAGTATGTTATAGATAATTCACGTGGTATAACGTAATCACTCGTAATAGAATTTACAATATCGATTTGCTAGTTATCGATATTACTCGATAGTTAATAAACTTTTTGTATTATTGTATATTTTAATCAAATAGTTCTAAATATTTGGAAATACAAGTAATACTTAGTGAGCAAATCAATAGTAGCACCTATGAATATGTAATAATTGCAGTTTAAAAAAATAAATTAAAAAACATATTATCTTTGATCAACTATGATACATAGAACCGTCAAAACAATTCAAATGAGCCTAAACTTGAAGGTTGTAAAACTTACTAGCCATTGAAGAATTTCAATATCCACTTATGACTTATTATAAATCCAGGTGTTGCACTGCGGCAATAGGGTTCTGTGTCAGCTGTCAGCCGGTAGGGGCTTCTCCGTAATAATATAGAAAAAAATGCTATTTATAATGACTGACAAATCTATAAAACAATTTCGAACCTCTAGTTCTTTTGGCCTAAATCTACGAGTAAATACCTTCTAACTGTTACAAACTTTAAACCTTTTCCAAGACAATATTTCCGCCCCACCGGAAACTATTTTTTCCCCCACTGGGTCGTTCAAAGGAAGTACGTGACATGTAGCCAGTGTCTACTGGTAGTAATGGTAATGAGATGTGTTTATCTCGAAACTCGAAAAGACATGTGTTCAAAATAATGAACCACTAAAATTACTGTGCTATTACAGTTCAGTGGTTTTACACTTTCCACCGACGGAAATGGAAAATTATTGTGGCGAGTTCTGTATACGCACATTCTGTAGTATCTTCACGAACCTATAAAATTACACTTGGTTGTTTCGTTTATCATAGGCCTAACGGATTTCAAATGCCAATATGCCGATATCTAAATTCACACAATACCGATTGTCGAAACAAGCTAACTTCATTAGTCCTCCCATATCAATTAATTATTCAGATTCGCATTTTAGTAAGTACATGCCCCGAAATAGCATTTCGTGTTAAATTCAATAATTTTTGAACACGTTTATAGTCTAAATGTTTTAGAAATACATAGTTGTATTCGTTTTTATAGATGGTATATTTTTGTGTACGCGACTTTACATGTAATATAATTACCATACATTTTGTTATAATGTGACCTCGTATTGTATGAGGGCTCTAGAGACTCGTAGTCTCAGCACGACACGACTTATGCAAACTATCTCTTATGATCGATTAGGTTTATGTTTTGACTTCACTTAGTAACTTACTCTTTACTTTAAAGATTACAAAAAAATAATTAAATTATTTCGCTGCTTTAAAGTATAACATGATATAATAAAAACTACGGCTACGTGTAAGCACTAGTTGCACAAATAGTTTAAAAAGTTTTTTGTCGGTTAATGTTGGAAAAATGCCATTCCCTCTTGATCTATTTTTATTTATACTATAATGGAAAACTAGAAAAGCTTAGTAGAAAGTAAAAGTAGACACTTTGATGTAATTATTAAGGTATTTTATTTATAACAGTAAACTTGGAATTTCATTACGGCTATGGTATAATGACCCTTGGGGATAGAGTAAAGCAGTAATTATTAATTATAGGTAAATAAATTATCCGGGCGACGCTACGGGAAAAAAATATTGTAGTAGAATTTTTTACGGTATTTGTATAAAATGCTAAGCTGATATACGCAAACACGTTTTTTAGTCTTCTTTAATAACCGACTTTCAATCGGGATGATGTTAGAATGTTGTAGAACTTAACAGTCTCTGATTTTCTTAAACATATAATAATTAGTCATATTCGTAATGTACGAGTAACTTAAACTAACCGCTTTTTTGCATTTTCATAGTTAAGATTTCTCACATAAAGTTTTATTAGAGTTTTGATAGGTGTTAATCTATACATATTATAAAATTGTAACTAAGCCGAATCTGTACATTAAATATTTTTTGGAAAATCTTATTGAAATAGATATTATTTTTGATACAGAGGCCGAATCTATAGTTTTTAGAATTTTTGTCTGTCTGTCTGTCTGTCTGTCTGTTACCGCATCACGGGAAAACCACTTGACAGATTTTAATGAAATTTGGTATGATGATAGCTGGTTATCCGGGTCAACATATAGGGTACTTTTTACTGCAGGAAAATATCTCAAGCCTGAGCGCAACGTTAAAACTTAAAAACTTAAACGTTAAAACTTTCTAGTAAAATATAAATGTTATTATTATCAGATTAAATTCCACAAAATTGGTCCAAATATAAAATAATTTTAACAAATAAACTGTCATTTTACTATGAGTATATACTAATTAGCGATAATTAGCATCGATGAATACGATTTCATTCGTCGAATTTTCAAGTGTTTGACGTGAAAATATTGTTACAGAAAATAATACAGGGTCCGTTCTCATCGAAGGACATGTACAATTGGTATCGGGCCGGGTTCTTCAGTCCCAGCCTGATGGTGCGCAGGGCCTGCGACGCGCACATGCGGCCGCTGGGCTCCTATGGACCAGTAGTGCCGTTTGCGCAATTGGTAAGTACTAATATCTATATAATTAATATTTTCTTAGAGTTACGAGAATATCATACATTTTAAATAAAACTATCTTTTCGGATTTTCCGAAACCGCGCATCTGAGTGTCATACTTACTTTTATAGGATTATCGGAAACGGCTTTAGGGTTGATAAGAATAACTGTAGCTTACGGTGAAGGAAAACACCGTGAGGAAACCTGCATCCCTTAGAGAACCCAACAAGTTTTCGAAAGACATGTGCAGTCCGCCAACTCGCACTTGACCAGCGTAGTGAACTATGGCCTGATCCCCCTCTTATTGAAGAGACGCCCACCCCCAGCTGTGGGACGTTAAAAACGGTTGAATACATATCATGGCTATACAGTGCTTTTATTTTCGTCGTGAAAATTGTTTTTTTTTTAGACAACTCATACATTTGATAGCTTTTCTGTTAAAATCAATGAAAGATCGCCGATCGGAAAAGTTATATTTTTTGAATGTTAAATTTAAAATAAAGCAAGGGCAGGTTGCTTGTATTATATATGAGAGAAATATTTTCTTTTCAGTGTATACAGATGTCTCGTGTAGTTAGACAAATATCTATGTAAATATCACTGTTATTTCGTCGTCGAGATACATACATATGTTCGTTTGTGAAAACATGGGTGTAATGATAGTTGGACTCGTTGAATATGATGCAATGTTATTATGCGTTGTTTTCTTTCCTATAAAAGTCTCACTATAAATTAGTGCTACACGTGCAAATAGACAAACAATAATTGAAGCCGATTTACATGTTAAACATTACACTGAATAAAAACTCATCAATTCATAATAACGATATCCTTGTGTTTTTAAATTGTTTTATTTATCGTTTTTTGCACTATGTTAGTACGGTAGAATTCGAAAATAACATCGAAAGTTTATTATTTAGTATACACTACTCGATACTAACATCGTTAGTCTAATAACTTGAATACGTAAGAAATATAAGATGACATATTTTTCTAAAAATACGTAAAAATTATTCACGTGAAGTCATTATATCCGAATTCCAATTGGATTTTGCATGAATATGTGAACCTTGACTTAGGTCGTATTAAGTTATTGGATTAAATATATTAAATATACTGTAATTACCATGTGCCTATTATTGTAGGATGTGATGTCGCCATTCCCTATGGGCGGATTCGAATCCCGACCGCAAGGTCACGACATGCTCAACCAACAGCCTGGCTTAGGCATAGAGGTGAGTGAGAAAAATACTGATTTTGTATAGAAAAATGACGGTTTTAAATATATTTGTATATATTGGTTTTAGCCGAGTGTAAAGAAGGTATTTTATTCGGTTTCATTTTTATGTTACGCGTTTTTATATAGCTTTTTCTACTAACAGGTTACTTATATGTATATATATATATATATATATATATATATATATATATATATATATATATATATATATATATATCGTAATGTGTCATTATCAAAATGTCAGGTTGCAAAATCAAAAAAATATATATATGGAATCTGACTTTCATTTGAAATCATTGCAACGAAGTCAGATTTGCTTGTGCCTATACATAGGCGGTAGTGTCTAGATGTTCTGAACTAATTCTAAAAATTCTTCCATTAATATTTGTAGACTTTCTCTTGGTAACTGGCTAGTTTTTAATTGACGTGCCGTATAAACGAGTGGTGCCACGAACTAAAACTACTTTAGTGTATTTTATTAACACCCATGCATTATCTTTTGGTATATTCTATTTTATTATGCACTGAATATTTAAATTTTTATTGCTAAACACATATGCGTTATATTTTTACACATATTTATATCAATTTCATGCTTTAGGTGATTTCAATACATTTAATATATTTAGCATATTTTTGATTGCAAGTTATTTGTATGAACATCTTATAAGTAGAAATAAAAAACACCATTTCATTATTAATTGATATTCTCAAACTTTACAATATTTTTTTACGATATATTCATATTTTCGAAACGAGACGTAACGACGTAAAAACGACGACGAATTACGTCGAAAATATTAAAATATGACAAACATACAAAACAACAACAAATGAAATAAAATACAATATGAAAATAGAGAAATATTTATCAACTAGGTACGTTTTAATGGTTAGTATTTCTCAGAGATGAGATATTTTCCCGCAGTAAAAAGTATCCTATATGTTGACCCGGAGAACGAGCTATCATCATACAAAATTTCATCAAATTCTTTCCAGTGGTTTTTTCATGATGCGTTTCCAGACAGACACACAGACAGACAAAAAATCCAAAAACTATAGATTCGATAATAATGATTAATTCAATAACATTTTCCAAAAGATATTTAATGTACAGATTCGACTTAGAATTTTATTATATGTATGGATTAATTTGCACAAACAAGAATTTTCTTCTTAAAATGTTGCACAAGAAATTCTGTATCGAAGTGAAAAACGTATGAGTAAGTATAGATAGTCAAAGTAGGTTAGAAATGGAGCTAACAGTGGTTTAAACTTTTTAATAAAAAATAAATATATTATAAAAATAAAAAACCCGACTGCATAAAAGCTAACTAAAAAGATGAAAACGAAGTTCACGAAGGAATATAGTATTATGCAGTCGAAGACGTATACGTTTCATCCTTGCCGCGAGATGTACACTCTTTTTTTATATCATCTATCTAAAAGAACACTTGGACTAATGAGACCAATCTAATGATACCTTAATTAAAAAATCCATCGAGTGGTTTGGAAGATATGAGGGATTAAAGAATATTACAAACAAACAATCATACAAAGATAAGCGCAAAAACATAACCCTTTCCTTGCAGTCGGGTAAAAATAAATAAATGATACTAATCTCTAATAAATGAAAAGAAAAACTATTCGGATAGATTAAATTTTCTTTCCAACGTGTAATGGATATCCGTGGTGGGTATAACTCGGTCTCTTTGCTATTTACTCATTTTTAGTAAATACGTCATAGCGATTTTTGAAACGAAAACTTCAATGAAAAAAAGGAAATGCTTTAAGAGTTTCCGGAAAATAAATTAAATTTCAAAACTTGAGAGATTTGTTGGAAAATATTTATATGTGTACAAAGTTTAAGTGCAGCGCTAGAACTTAACGTTCTCTCACGCTTTAGTCTATGTAGGTACTTTGATTTGAATTAGTCTACAAATGAAAATTACTTTGTTTTTAAAAGAGTCCTTTTATCATTCGTATATATTTTATGCTGAATGGAAGGTCTTGCGATTTCATTTTATTTTTCATATCAGCGCTTGTCAGTGACAATAATAGCTATGCTATAAAATGTACATAATTCGCTTATTATCTACATTCTTGAATACTTTATTTTTTCAAAATTTTACCCCAAAATACACGAAATATAAGTTTGCAGCTATATTAAACATTTACTGACCTTTAAACATAAAATACCGGATACTAACAGGAATGATCATCAGCAAAGTTTTAAATACAGATTATAAAGTTTCTTTGCTCTAGAAATGTCACTCTGACATGACAAAAGCAAGCGAAGTTAGAATTATTATCCTCTCATGTGTTAGACTGTGCTTCTGAAGCAGTGTGTCAAAATAAACGTCAAAAGTTCGTGCATATTAAGCACGCTTATCATTCAAATTCCGCATCCTCTATGTAAGTGAATAACATTTTTCAAATCTTATTTGTATCGCTCTAATTTTCACACAGTATACTCAAATAAATAAGCATAGCATAAGATTGAAGACAAAGTTTATAAAATACACTATTATTGAGATATAATCTATACAAAGTCGCCCCTCGGTTTCGTCGAAACGCGCGAGCCGTGTGCATTGTTCGCGTGTTCTTTTTGTGATAATATCTATTGTGTGTGGAGTGAAAGTGATCGTAAAATGGATTTACATTATGACTAAGTAAGTAAAGATCAATATTAATTACATGATTAGGACAATTGAATAAGATTTTGTATAGAAATAGTGGTTTTAACAAACATCGCCGCTATTATTCGCGGCAAAATGGCGTCATTCTCGTCGATATTTTTTGTTAACTTTATTATAAACATTGTGTATTATATACGTTATATATAATATATTATACACGTAGTCTATTATTTTTATGATCTTTACGAAACATTTAATTTAAAAACAAATGTAAAAATAATTCGTATTATTGTAATAAAAAAATACCATATTTTAAAAGATGTCTACACAGATGGGGTATTCTATTTGTTTACTTTAGAAATATTTCAATATGGAAGCGTATAATATTATCGTTGTGCTTAAAACATTGTCATTATAATCATATTTTAGGAGGTCAATTAGTGTTTAAAATAAATGCAAAGAATTTTTCAATTATTGCGAACATTTGAGAGACCTTTTTTTTTTTGTTTTTAATTTCAAGTGCTTGGCTTGTAGTTTGATTTATTGTAAACTAAACACTTCAAACACTTGAAACTCTGTCTGTAACAAGTATGTGGATCGTATTACATAAAAAGTTATTACCCTAAGCCACTTGACCTACAGTGTTTTCGATATTGAAAAGTAAAGGATTTTATTATTTTATTTCACTGGCGCGGGTGAAAAAAAAGGGTGAAATTTTCTAAAGCTTGTGTGGTGAAAAAAATATATGGAGAGGTGTATTCTTTTTGTTTATTAATGTGAGATAATACAGTTCTTATGAAATAAAAAAACAAAAATTTGAAATAATGGTTTTATTTTTAAGTTATAAAGGTTTTTAGGTAGATTTTTGGGTAACATCGGGTTCCCTGACTTCCAGGTCTATTTACTAATACATTGTAAGGCAGTTTTTATTGTGGTTTTTTAAATGTGTTAGGTTATTTCATAACGATTCCAACGATATAAGTTACTATAGCTCCCATACAAAACTTTACAGATGTCGTCATTTTAAACACCCGCGAGAAAGTTTTAGGGGTTGTTTAAAACCACCCTACACGAAGCTGCATTTTTGACATAAAGCTTCATAAGTGGGCAACACAAATGAGAGGTTATGGATTATTATTGATTGAATAAAATCTTATTCTTGTAGCATAAGTCCTTGAAATGAAATAACCATATTTTGTTTGTTTTTAATTTTATTGTATACATATATCAAACCCATGTTATCTTTGAGCCTTTGCTTAACAAAATTGTCACATAGCCGACTATTGACAGGTTTTTTATTTGTTATAATATTAGTTTTCACAAAGATAAGCTTAGTTGAAAGTAAATCGAAATACTTTACTAAAATAAATGAATTATAGTATTATTTTTAGAATTATTACTATTACTATTAGGAACAAAAATATTCATTAATAGCTTCTGTTATCAATGCTGAGACGACAAATACTAATAATATTAAATGGACGAGAGTACTTTAGGAAAACAAATTGAGATGGTATTTTAAATTGCAACCGTCTTTGATATTTGAATAGTGTTATATTCCAAGACCAATGTTGATGTAATGTTGTATTATTTTACAGTCAAATTGATCCTCTCCGAATGTCTCGTAGTCGGTTGGTTTGGAAGATTTTGTCCAACTATGGTTATATTAGATGTTTAATGTCAAAGCTTTGATTGACACTATGCTTTTCAATCGGTAGAGCTAAAAGCAATTATGCTATGATAATATGAAATTCTCTTCACCAATGTTTAAAGCATGGGATTTCGTGGGAGATACATATCAATTGTCAATAGATCGTGTTATATGTATATGTTACAGACAAAACTATTTTTTAGTCAAAACTACTTTTGACTAAAAAGGTTGGTTTTACTTAAAAGCAGTTTTGACTGTAACATATGTACTAAATTAATAAGAGAAAAAATAAATAGATTCTTAAATTTCAATTTAACTGAAGATAGAAAAATCAGATATTTAAAATAAAAAGTATTGAATTAGGACTATGTATTCATAAATAGCGCTGATTGCTGATTTTAATGCACACTTTTTTATCTATAACAGAATATTGTGCAAAAAAAATGCAAAATATCTCTAAAGATAATTTGAACTGACGGCCACGTCAATTTCTTTGTATAATATTATGTCATCTGCGTTTTCGCTTAATTGAAAACCCCTCGTTCAGTATTCTAAATTCAACTCCTGATGAAAGTCAAACCAGGAGATTTTAGGTTTTATTTAGAATAATAATTTTGCGCTTTTATACGTTTTATAAGTATATATTTATAAAATAAATTTATTGCCTTGTTCATGATTTAATTAATTAAAAGTATTACATACAATTTGAGATCAGAGACAAAATCACTGAAGCTTACTAAAGCTTTCTAGAGTTCTCTATAATAAGGATTGCAGGAAGTAATGATAGTAATATTGCAGATGGAAATATAATATTTATTTTCCTAGACGTAGACGTTACGTTAACACGTGAATAAATTCATCTAACGACCTATCTGTAAATAACTATCACGTTACATCGAATACGTCCCTTGTTAAAAGCTTTGAACCGATTTTTACTCTAGAATTTATGTTTTATCTAAACAAAGGCTCAATATTATTAACGCGGCCTCCTTTTATACACCTCCAATAACCAGATGTAATTCCTTAATCCTCGTGTCTGTAACCGTTGCAAGTGAATATTTGTAACCACTTATCTGAGAAACTTAACACTAAAAAAACGTTTCGGAAAATGTCTGAAACGGTAGAGTAAGAGCTTATGTAAAGAGGGACGGAAAAACTTTACTTTATATCACTATACAATACGTTTTGGCGCTTTCAACTTGTATTCGCAGTTTTTGGTGTTTGTGCTGGACGCCTGTCGCTGCAGCTTGAAACAAACGAATGAAAGCAGTCTTTTATAACAATTTTGCAGGCCGTCAAGTGTATATTATGTTTATTTATATTTTTAGTTAATTAATATACATGATAAATGACATGGCTGGATAGATTAGACTACACGTGACCTATACAAATAAGTGTACATGATGATTATTATTATTAATTAATAAGGAAGATATAAGATTTTTATTCGCGCTTACATTACAGCGTTCACATATCTTGTCACGTCATTTAAGATGCCTTTAATATTGCAGTTTGCTATTATGCCTTACTACATGAAGTTTACGCCTTCTAGGGAGTGTTTAATAACAGTGCCAATAACCTACGTATGGCTCCTGAAAGATTTATGCCAGTTCAACCGCAACCACCTTTGTCTCACCATGTTATGGTAACCAGTTTTGCAGGAATTGTTTATCTCAATCAATGTTTATCCCTCTCTGAGCATGACCTCATTGTTTCTTATCTATGGGAGACCGGTGATGACCATGTTGTTTTATATTTATTATTTCCCTAAATATTCGTTTTTATTTACATAAGTTGCGTCTTGTTATTGTATAACATGCATGATTCGTAATCATTTAGTTACTTCTTTTTGCTGAAAATCTACAATTTTCTGCACTTAAAAAATTCTTTTCTTTAAATTCACTGTTGTTCCCACATGTATAAATAAATCATTATTCTTTATCGAGCACCACTTCCATTTAGCTAATTAGGACTTAATCTGTTACATTGCCATTTATATGTATTGCAATTTTAGTGTACATTTTAAACAACATATTTAAATTCTAATCGATGTTCAATTCAAAATACCATTATCATATCCTATATAGAATCTTAATTTTGCCTTTATATTCAACCATCACAGGTCTCCTCTACTCCTTCTCTACATTCCGAAATCCGAAGTTGCTTGGACACAGTTTATATAAAGTTATTTCTTTTTCTCAACGTACATTTGATACAGTGACTTTAAAACGTTTTAGGATTTCTCCAATAATAGCACTAGCAATTATATTAATCATGTGGAGTCTGCCTTTACATTTGGAATGCACGCTCCACACTTGGAGTCCCGAGCGATGGTATTTTTCCTTTTCAAAAATATCGATATCAATTGCTGGTTTTTGTTCAGTATTCATAGCGCACGCCAATCTGTTGCCCAGTTGAGTTTTTATTTGCGCATTGCAAAAGTGCCCAATTAATTATAATTTACACTTCATTTTGATTTTCATGTACAATTTGATTATTATAAATGTTTATGTGTTGTGTATAAGATGGTCATGACTGAAGATCTTTGAAAGACCATCTATATAATTGATTCATGGAATCCATAAGCTTTTATGCACTCTAGTATAATCCTTTGATAAGTTTCTATGGCATCTAGTATTTTTTTGTTAAGAGGCCTATTACATTTTGACCGTGATTTTTTAATTTACTGCCCACTTTTGACGTTCTTATTCAGAGAAACTGAAACTCTTCGACAATTTTGACTTATTGTACGGTGGAGAATCATAGCGGTCTCACTTTTCGCAAATTTTCATTATTAATTGAAATAAAGCCAAAATTCCGAAGCAAGTTTGTAATAAAATGCGCGACGATACTTGTTCAAGCTCGTGGATTGAAATACTATACTAAGCAAACGAAATGAAAAATATATAATAATATCTCGTATATAGTGGTTGAGTTTATAGCGGTCTCGGAATTTGAAAATATCTATTAGATTTCTACAAAAAAATACCTTTTCAAAATCTTAAAAACTACTAAAAACGTTCAGAATTTGCCGTAAATATATCCTTACAACATTAATATTATTAAGTAAAATGTATACCAGAATATACGTCAGTTCAAAAAAAAACGTAATTACATACTTTTTTTTTAAATAATTTATTATTAAACTTTACATAGAAGTAATTACAACTGCAGAAAATGCTAGAAACAGCGATAAGTCGGCCGCTCGAACACAATACTATCTATACAACTCAGTACATTTTGTGATTGGCCTCTTAAACTCTGAATGTATTGTAATATTCTATGAATTTATATATAATTATCATAAAACGATTAATGAGATAACGTAATTCCAACTATAAAAACATTGTAATTAAAAAAAAACTTTCCAAAAACTATTTTTTAAATTATTGTTATAATGCAAAGGGTTACTTAAACGTTTTCTTTAAATGTTTTGTGTTTTAATTTAGAACACTATATTTTTGCGAAATATTCTTAATTGTTATTATATTATCAATGATTCCATGATTTAATTATTGGGACCCTAAAATTCCTACAATTTTCACTGTAACCCTTCAACATCATTTTTATTTCAAATTCGCTTTAATTGTGCTGAGCGCAAACCTTAACTCAATTTTGCCAACTTTACAAAAAAAAAATGGTAAAATGTAAGTTAAGGATTGTTATGGCTTTTGGTTTACAAATGAATGTGTTCCAGGATTCGCTCTGGGGCCAACCAGGTCCATCTCAGGACTTGATGTGGATGCAAGCGATGAACGCGCGGAATGAAGCGCGTGTCAACAACTTGCCAATGTTCTTTTGGGACTCGCAGGTATGTGCGGTTTTATGTTGCAATGTTGTTTTAAATACCCGGCCGTGTTGTTTGGAATTCGTTTGGTATTTTTTTTGGGCCCTTTTCGATTTTTAGTGTTTTATATTCGTATTTTTTTTTTAATTATCATTTTTTTTTATGGTTTGGAGATTAGGTTTTTGTATAATTGGAGATGTTTTTGCCTTTGATTATTAGAATGAAAACGAGAATTAATAAAAAACTAGATCTCTAATACAAGTTAAGTAAGTTCAGTAAGTTAATCTCTTTTGTAATTTAATACTTCAACATTATATAAAAATATTCATGAGTGTTTTTCAAAAAGGTTCTAAAGCACCACATTACTAAACTTTATTCATTTGCATAATGTTTTATTTAACAATTCGTTTAGAAAGCGTAGAGCTTAAAACATTATTTTAAAATATTCTAATAGTATGGGGTAGAACTATGTATGTTGCCTTTTTCGAAACGCATTTACTGTACGGACGAACGTACAAACACTGAAAATCGCTACCGACCTACAACTACACAGTTGGCCTGGATTTTGCTTGCAAATCTTATTTAAATATTGTACAGAGTTCTACTAATATGCCAATTAAACAACAAACTGTGTATTCAACGAATTTCAAACCCTTTTGCTATTTCACTTGCATCTTAAAGTGTTGTGCTGTTATCCTTAATGTGTAATCGTTGTATTCTCTCTTCTGTTATTATTTTTAATATTTCGTTTTTTATTTAAAAATAAATATATCAGCACGATACTTTTGAAATAATTACAGTAGCAAACTCGATGTTCTCTTGATAAACTCTTTTTCATCTACAACTTTGGCATTAGCATATATATTTGTTTTCAAATTTTTTTAAGTCCAAAACATCGAGTTTTGCCCAACCAGAATGCTTTCCACAACTAAAAGGAATCATGAACGACATTTTAACATTATAACTAATAACTCGTAAACAAGTGTAGCGATTTAGTTGAACTTGCCTGAAATTAGTTAACCTTGCTACGATGTAGATACGAAAGTTTTATAACAGTTTGTGCAGCTTTTTTCATACATATGAATGTGTAATAAAATTATTAACATAGCAGACATTTTCTCGATGAAATTTTGAGGCATATTTGCTTGGAATTTAGATTACAACGTAAATAAAATTATTTGATTGTAGTGATGTTATATAATATTTTTTTTGAGATATGTTAAATATTTTCAGTGTCCCTCGATTTGACTCTAAATATCTAGCTTTAGACCGCGGTAAATCTGAATCTGCCAGTGAAAAGATTTACTTTTTGAAATTGGTTGAACTAACTGACAAACAATTAATAATTTGTTTTTAAGCTAAGAATAAATAATAAGTCAGGAAGTCTAATTCAGAACAAATTCCACACAAAAAGTGGCCCTACTTTAAACCAAAACGACGTACATATGATTCAAAAATATACGAATCACTTCTGAGGTTACAAACAGACATGCGTAGTGATTGGTTTAAATTCAGACCGAAAGCAGGGATTGGTTTGCGCGCGTGCTGTAATGGCTGCTATAACAGCTGAGTCGTTGCAGCGTGGACGATGTTATGCAATAAGTGAATCGGATCAAGTCAATAATAAAACAATATTATTGTACAATGTTTTCTTCATATATATTTGTTACAAATATATATTTGTTTTCTTTTTGATTACATTTTACAATTCAATGATGAGTTCATTGAATTGTGTTCATGCGTATACCGGAACGTGTGGGGTGAAGGAGGCCTCTGAAGGAAGCCTCAATTAATTAGAACATTAACGTTTTTTCGCTAATCACCGCTAGACATTAAAAGCTAAAAGATTTACTATTTGCCGCTATATTTTGTACAAGTATAATAAATAAGTAAGAATAAACCGATTTTTAATAAATTGTAAAAAGTAAATTCAATGAACTCATTGCCCCTTGAACGGAAAATATTATTAATTTATTAAGTTTTTGTCTAGAAGACATTAAAAGAGAATCTTTCTTCGCAATGTGGTGAAGACGGATTCAGAGAAATTCAATGATTATATATTTTACTAGCAGAACCCGCGGCATCGCCCGCGATCAAACTGCGAAAAAAATAAACTTTTTCGCAATACATACTTTATTACTCGCAAAAATATGTATAAGATGTTAAGCGTATATTCTGTAAATAAATTTACTCTATTTCCCATACTTGAGCCATGTTACTCTATTTAAATATATTCAACAACTCAAACTTCACCACCCAGTTTTACCCACTTAGGGGCTAAATTAAAAAAAAAAAAAACTACAATACATGTTTATTTAATTGTATTATAGAGTATTAATACCAAGTTTCAAGCAGTTCTGATCATAAACAATTTTTTCCTTATATAAACAGCACAGTCCCCTTTTATTCTTTTAAGGGATGAATTTCGAAAAAAAAATGATATTTGTATTGTTTTAGTTTTCATTTTAAAGGTAAATACCATTTTCCGTGCATCAATTACAGAGTTTCATACAAACTTTCATCTCTTATTTGACAGCCGTATGGGATGAATTTTCAAAAATGCTAAAATACGTATTTATTTCATTGTATTGAAGAGCATTAATACTAAGTTTCAAGTAATTCTGATCATAAATAATTGTTTGCCCATATAAACTTTATCACCCCTTTTTACCCTTATAAGGGATGAATTTCGAAAAAAATCTAATACATATATTTCTTATTTATTATCTTAAAGCTAAATACCGCTTTCCGTGCATTTCGCGTTAAGAATGACAGAGTTTCATACAAACTTTTATCCCCTGTTTTACCTCCTCAGAGGATGAATTTCGAGAAATCCTTTCTTAGCGGATGCTTACATTATATAAGGAATATGTTCTCTAAATTTCACGTTTCCACGACCAGCGGTTTAGGCTGTTCGTTGATTGATCAGTCAGTCAGTCAGGACAAAGCATTTTATGTATATATAGATTAACGTGGAACTAGCGACTCAAAGGTTGAGTCAAAGGGTAGCTGAAGCGTTTAAGTTTTGTTCGCAATAATTAAACATTTCTGATTTTCAAGACACAGATACAACTGTTAGCGTTTTAGAAACGTTTAATAACCTTTTTGACATACTTAATTCAAGATCACTTCCTGGACTCGTGTTTAAAAAGGGATTTAAAAAAATATTGAAACAAGATTTTTTTAATTTTGTTTTTCTTGGTTCTTCTTCATCGCGGTTATTATATTCAGTGTTGCTATTTTTCTCGTGAAAATAACATTGAATATCAATTTCAAATCTATGAAAGACTATCTCTATTTGAAATAGATACGTATATACAGCTAAAACCAAATTTTCGAACCTTTAGACTAAGTGCCAAAAATAATAGTCAAACCTCACCAACTTACGTTTTTGTGCCTTTTGCGCTTGAGGGTCGGCAGTTATAGTTTTATTGAGCAACTCAGGTAAATCACACTTCAAAATTTGCTGAGGCTGAATTTTCATTAGCCTGAAAAATTAAACTTGCTTTAATTCGACCAAACAATGAACTGAATTTTTTTAATGCTATAGTTATTCCCACAAGACGAAAAAGTCAAATCTACATTACATGTCAACTGTAATCGTTCATTATTGTTTATTTCTTCATTTTCTGTAGTACCTCTTAAAGATGATGACGTTTTTTCGGGACGAATCATCTGCGTAAAAAACAGCTTAATTTCAGATTTGATGTAATAACATAATTATTTTTAATAGTATAACTGTAGGTACTTACTGTACAAACTGGTACTGCGGTATTTTTCGTCAAAATAAACGGAGCATACTCTGCTGGTTTTCACAGGCACCCAGTCACACTCTTTCCTTTCTAGCTTAACTGCAGCTATCCATTTCTTTTTACGAAGTGGATCGGCATGGAAACTAAAAGAAAACAAAATAAGCAAAATACATTACAATTATAAAAATATCTAAATTTTGTCGATTTACATTTCAATATTTCATCAAGAAGAAAAAAAACTTTCTAAATTAGATAAAACTATCTTTTCGGATTTTTTCGCGGCAAAAATCCGAAAAGATAGTTTTATTTAAATGTCAAATATTCGCGTAAATCTAAAAAAGTATTATTTTCTAAATTAGGTCAAAAATTGATTGACTTCATTTTGCATAGTATTGGCCTTCTCCGTTTGACAACGTATTTGGCATTTGAACATCTTTGAATATAATTATTATGGCGAAAATTTGACATGTGCTCGTTTGTAGAATAATGTCCGACTGATGACTCGCTGAACAAGCCCCGCCTACTTGAACACGACTTTTGTTGTGTAATTTTTTAATGCAGTTACATTTCCTGACTTATTATTTATTCGTAGTTTTTAAAGCATTAGTAATAGTGAGTAGCTATTTCGAAGTCACACGCTTACTTCATAAATATAAAACAATGTTGGCGGCTTAGTTTTCAGATCTCTCAAATATAGGGGAAAGTCTGGTAATTTGGACCGTTTTTTACTCAAACGCATATTAAATATATATTTTTTAGATTTTTACAAATGTTTATAATATGAAATGAAACAATAATTTTTAAGCTTTGCATTTATTAACAATTAATCAACATAAGTAATTTTAGATATTTCAAAAATGAACAAAATGTGAGGTCCGAGGTTTGTTTCAATTTAGTCAACTGGTTCAGTTAATTGGGCCACGGGGTTGCTAAATTGGACTTCAATAGGCTCTGAGGTAAAACAAATAAAAAAAAACTGTAATCAAACAAAGTGTAGCGAGTCTTGGTAACAAACCTATTAATTATATGAAAAAAGAATAGATTAATCACCAAATCTAAAAATTTAAGCCTTTCCTTACATACATAAGGCTACATATGTATATCGTAAAAGTTTCGTGATTCTAATTATGACAAATTATACGCTGTATCCAATGAACTTTTTACCCGTCCGCAGTGAAGCCCAAAGGAGAAATATGTGTGCTACATTATTCTTCTTAGTGATTTCATAGGCCAGTCTTCTAACGTCGTTGTTGTTTAATCCGATCATGTGTTGTTCTAACTTCAGAAGATGGTTTATTAAAATCTCTTCAAATTCGCTACTAAGTACAGTTGGCCTTCCTTTTTTTTATTTCAAGGGATTCTTTTGTATCTCCTTTGTCTAAATGTCTCTTTAAAGTAGATTTAGGAATATTATGCAATCTGGCGCATTTATTTAGACCAAACTCTTTATTTCAGTAATCATGTATCGTACATGATTACTGAAATAAAGAAGAAAGTTTATAAATGTTTTTGTGTCCATTTATAATACTTTTTATCAAACATCTGTCACAAAAAGAGTGGACGCGGTAATTTAGACCGGTCCATTTTATCCAACTGCTTGCGGTCCATTTTAACCCACACTTGAATATATTATAAAAACAAACTTAATAAATGATAACCTATAAATACTGGCAAACACTTTTCGTAAGTTGATTTTGGATAAATTACGCTTCTAAACAACAACTTTCAAACAATATATGCTTACCTTTAAGTTAACCACACTCTTGGCACACTCAAATTTACATTAAAAATAACAAAAAAACATATTTCAAAACAAAACATAAACGAACAATGTTACATCGAAAACAATATATCCGATATGCAATGAAGTTGAACAGATATCGTTCAGTTTTGCTAATAATAAAATTCTGAAATAATTATTTGAGATATGAGGGTGGTCCAATTTTGTTGCCGGCCCAATATACCAGACTTTCCCCTACATATTAAGAAATATTTATAGGAATTTCTTGGTTATTATTATTGTCTGTTTGTTTTAAATTATTTGAAACAACTTAAATAATTTTGTTAATGTGAAAGTAATATTTTCTACACTCAATACTTGGGCGCTTCCACATTAAGTTGAGGTCGATTTCTTCTTTAGTCTATCGTTTAAAACTATTTCAAGTTAAATATCATTTCAGCAATTACATGTAAAATATAATTAAAAATAGCTTTTTCCCTTTTTTTCTTGTAGTTGTTTCAAAAAATCGGATTTACATGATTTTCTTTAAGAAACCTCTACATCTATATATAATTCCGATTATTACAAGGTCAACGTCAAAAATATATACTTTTAGTTGTGTGAATGTTATCTTAAAAGAAAATCTAAATAAATAGGTACTGAAATTTTGTCTGTGTATTTGTCAGCTGCGAGCAGCTGGATGGAATTCTTTATTGTACGGATTTTATTTCTTTGAACAAATAGGTCTAAAGATGAACTCAACAATGTATAGCGAGATTCGCCTTTATTGCTACGGACTTTTAATACTTTTATTATCTCAATATTCAATTTGCATCAGTGTCAAAATTGCCATATCCATTTTACATATACATATGTCAGATGTCATGGTTAATTAAAACGTTACGAGCTACAAGTAAGAATGGCAGTGCAACAAACAAAGGCCACGTGCACAGTAGAAAATTGCGTCCTTTGACCAAAGCGAACTAGTCCATTGAAATGTTACATTTTTTTGACCTTAGCGTGCATTTGTCAGAGGACGCAATTTTATTTTTTAGATATCAAGGAGGGGTTAGTGTAAAGTTAAATCCAAGTTTGTGGAGTTGCAACTCTTGTCCCACGGCCGCCATTTTGGAAAAAGTGGTACAAATGGTTTTTATGTTTATCTGACAAACCATAGGTCTCACAAAAATTATGTTAAACCATTTTTGGTTGCAAATCAAATTCTCTACAACTTTGGTTAAGTAACTTTTAGTCGTAGAACCAAAAATAACGAAGTTATAAGTGAAAATCGATGAAAATTTGAGAAAAAAATTCTATTGGTCGTTATAACTTTTTTTCTGATCATTTTACAAAAAAAATATATCTAACCATTTTTATAGAGAGCTTTTTAAGGAATAATTTTCATTATGAACTTTTTAAATTTTATTCATTAATTAAGGTTTTACAGCGCTGCGAAACGAATACTATTCTTCAGTATTCATAACTATATGTACATAAATATTAATGATTTGCCATAATTTTCAATCATCTTTTCATTTTTAGGGTTCCGTACCTTAAAAGGTAAAAAAGGAACCCTTATAATTATAAGATCACTCTCTTGTCCGTCTGTCCGTGTGTCAGGAACGGGTGGTGGTGGTGTCTCACGAATGGGTGAACCTAGCAAGTTGAAATTAATACCAAATACTGAGGTCTATAGTCCCTATTAGGTGTCTAAAAATCAAGGTCCTGAGTCAATACGATAAAAAGATATGGGCAAATTTTGATTTTCGCGAAAACTTGTAAGTACCATTAAGGGTCTCTGCCCACTACACCGTCTCATACCATGACCGTGATATGAACGTATCAGGCACGGAAACGAGCACGGCACGGACTACTATGCCCACTAGACCGTATCAACAGCGTATCATGCCCGTACATAACGGTTATAGTGACCGTAGCATCCGCGTATCATCCGCGTATCAACCGCGTATCAACCGCGTATCATCCGCGTGTCATATCCGTATGGTTCCCGTTTTAGTATTACCTGTTGTTTCTAGATAAATATCAGTAATATTGAAGTATTAGTTACAATATTATAATATTGCCAGACGAATATATTAATATTACCTAATCCTGAGAAATATCGGTACTAACCAATCTTTAATAACGATTATCGCCCATTTCTACAAGAAAATCGGCAATACGTAACGGGCTTAGAACGGTCATCCTACGCGGTTATAACGGTCATCATACGCGTTTATAACCCGTATGCTCACCGGTTCAACAACGTAGCGTGTCAGGCACGGAGCGTACCGGCACCGGCAAAATATTCTCGCCGACAATTGTTGACGCTCCGCGCACGGCACGCGACGGTGCCGGTCGGTGACGGAACGGTCTAGTGGGCAGAGTCTCATACATTTCAATACAAAGAATATTTTTTTGCCTGACACGCTCCTAGCACGGTCATGGTATGAGACGGGGTAGTGGGCAGACTCCTTAACCTTAATTTTCAACTTTTTTTATTTTTCAGAATTTTCCCTTTACTTTTACCCTTTACAGATAAACTATAAAAACCATTTGTACCACTTTTTCCAAGATGGCGGCCGTGGGACAAGAGTTGCAACCCCACACTCTTGGATTTAACTTTACACTAACCCCTCCGTGATATCTAAAAAATAAAATTGCGTCCTCTGACAAATGCAACCCCAAATGTAACTTTTCAATGGACTAAACATTTAGTCGAATAGTTGAAGGCGCGAATGCATATTCATTTCATATATTTTCCGCGTGGCAATAAATAGTTGACGAATTGTTTTCACGGGATAGTGATTTTAACCGTTATAATAATTAAAAATATTAAAACGTGCCTCTAAAGCAATAGATGTCATTAGAAGCCTTGGGACTATCGCTATGCAGTATCTCTTTATGGTATACCATGACGATCAATTTCTCTCATTTGCTGCATGAAATAAGGATAGACTACCTCCTTGTATCATTACACGTCTTAGGAGTAACGTAGTGAAGGTGTCTAATAAAAACTAACTTTAAATACTTTATTATTTATTTATTTATTATTATTTATTTAGACTTTACTAAAATTTCTACTATAATCATAAATTATAACGCTTACTAAGTCAGGGTCCGACTAGTCGATCAGTTAACATAGGGCTGTTAGCGTTAATATGAACATATTATTATTATTATTATTATTATTATCTATACAGATAAATAAAATTAGAGTGTCTGTTTGTAATATTAAAATAACCGCTTTTTACTAAATGCATATGGACGTATACACGGTATATATACCAAAACAACATTTTTTACAATTTTTGTCTGTCGTGTCTGTCTGTTTGTTCCGGCTAACCTCCGAAACGGCTGAGCTGATTTTGACGGGACTTTCACTGGTAGATAGCTAATGTTATAAGTAGTAACTTAGGCTACTTTTATTTTAGAAAAAGAATCAGGGTTCCGCGAAAATAAAATTAAAACCCATGAAATTGTGAACAAAATCCGCGTACGGCGTACGCACTCGAGAAAAGCGAAGGTAAATCGCTATATAATTTAAATGAATACCTTAGGAGTAGCAAGCTACTATTTATGTATAAATATATAGCTAACCGTGAAAACGTACCTAGGGACGAACGCGAGCGAAGCGAGCGTGAGTCGCTAGTTATTTTAATATTAATTGAGCAATTCTTTCTTATTTATATATAAGTTTATTTTATGTATCTCGGAAACGGCTCTAACAATTTGGATTAAATTTTGTATTTAGATAAGGTTTTGCTTTTTAATTTTATATTATCTATATAAATGTCTTTTCTGAAAAAAACGCAGTTTTATATCTTTTCCTAAAAAACGCCGACTGAAGTTCGATCGCCCAGGTACTTATGTTTAAAAAGAGCATCCGTTAAGTTTCTCGCTGTCCTTTCTCAGCAGAACAGCCTGCCGTATCTTTCTCACAGTAATAGTTACAGTTTTACAATATAATTCATATAAAAATACATATATAGATAATTAATCTTATATATAAAAATCTCCTGTCACGTTGCTTGTGGTCGCACTCCTCCGAAACGGCTTGACTGATTTTAATGTTTTTTTTTGTATATTTCGTAGGTATGACAATAGATTGTAAAGATTTGACCCTCCTACCCCCACCCCCCTATTTTTTATTGCGATTTTAGTGTTTTTGTATGAACAATATTATATAAATACTTTTTTATGTATAACATAAAGCCTAAGAGTTTTTTTTGTAGATTGAACGAGGGCGTAGCCGCGGGTTCTGTTAGTATAATATATAAATGTAATAATATGACACCAAAATTCCCAGAATTTATTTGATTGAGTGAGTTTATTAATTAATTTTGAATACCGAGTAAGAGGACATACGGAAAAGCGCCGCACGGTCCTTTTGTTGCGTTAAATGTAAAATTGATACCAAGAATTTCCACAAAAGTACTTCATGCGATATGACTTGGGTTTTACTAAGCAATCAATTTGCTTTAGTAAAATCCACTATTCGCTCTAAATGTTGATATATGAAAATGGCTGCACAAGTTAGGTAAAGAAACGTTTTTTCTCATGCTTACAATACTATTATTATAGGTTAGATAATTAAAAAAAACTGTTATTTAAACTACTTTAATTCCAGAGTAGGTATGTCTTACAATAATAACTTATGAAAGTATAGATATAGGTCTTTAAATAGTTAAAGATTAATTACGTTGTTTTGATGTATCCCTTTTTAGCCAGCGTTAGCAATGTAAATTTTTAAGGACGACTCGATAGAGCCAGGCAGACAAACAGACAAAAATTTCAATAACTATTGTTTTGGGCTCTATATTCTGCACACAATACGTTACAGTCATTTTAAAAAAAATATTTCTTGTACAGATTTCGCTAAGTTACTATTTTATTATATAAATACGTAGATGTATAAATGATAGAAAATTCGCTCTGTCATAGTGGTTTAATGTTATTTTTTAAACCTTTAATAGAAAATCGCATAACACTATTTTAATACAGTAATATTTAAGTTAATAGCATTTTTTGTGTTATTATTATATTTTTGTAAAATAAAACTGAAGTTATGGGTGATATTCTAGATGCCTATCGTTGTATAAATCGCTTACGGCATGTTAACATTATGGAGGCTTTATAATGTAATACATTCAGAGAAGAGTGCATATTTATTGAATAATATAAGCGTGTCTTTTATGCCAATGCAAATTATCTTCAATAAGTTACTATACCTAATTGAAATTATACACTGGACCGCAAAGAAAAAGGGTCGGTTAGAAAATCTTCAATATCTTCTAAAGTATCTGGCTTAGCTTTATAAAATAAAGACTAATTAAAGAATATTTTAATGTGCTTAAATGAAAATAAAAAAATGTATTCAAGCTTTTTATTTTTAATAAATGTAAAATAAATAAAAATGCGTAGTTTTTCCAGTATTTTCGCACATGTAGATTGGTTACATATCGTTTTCACGCATTTTAGTATTCTGTGCGCAATACTGCTGTTATGCGATATGGCAAACTTTCTACTAGGTTTTTAAGGCGATTCTGCGGAATATTCTGCCATTCCTCTATTAGAGCTTTTTTCATTTCACGTAGCGTGATTGGCGGCGGATTCTGTTGACATACACGTCGTCCCAGTTCGTCCCATTCATGTTCAATGGGTTTAAGTCGGGGCTGCGTGCTGGCCACTCCATGTGTGTGATACCGACTTCTTGAAAATAGGCAAACACTATCTGAGCTGTATGTGGGCGGGCATTGTTTTGCATAAAAACTGCATTCTCACCCATGTCCACTAAAAATGGACCAACGTTGTCATTCAGAATTTCAGTGACATACTTTTCATCAGTTAAAGTTCCATTTTCTATTACCACTAGCTCAGTGCGGCTTTCGGAAGAAATCCCAGCCCACACGTGAACAGAGCCTTCGTCGTATGGTACTTTTTCTTCTATACAGGCTTGGTTTTAGCGCTCTCTCGGTCTTCTGTACACTCTTTTCCCCCCGTCGTGTTTGTATAAACAGAATCTAGACTCGTCTGAAAACATAACTCTTGACCAGTCATTCAGAGTCCAATTCTCGTGTTCTCTACCATAACTCAACCTTGAGTTTCTGTGGTGTCTTTCTAGTTTTGGATCATTTGCAGGTCTTAATGGTTTTAAATTTGCTTCAGCTAGACGCCGGCTTGCTGTATGTATCTTTATTCAGATTGTTTCCTCCAGTTTTCTTAAGAAAGCGATTTCTCAAAATTGTTGACACTATATAGCGATCCTCCCGCGCCGTCGTGCACTTTGTTCGGCCTGTTCCTGGTCTTTCAAGATTGGATCCAGTTTCATGGAAACGCTGGAGTACTCCCTGAACTGTAGAAAGAGTCACACCAACAGTTTTCGCTGTATTTCGCTGACTGTGCCCATCTTCAAGCATTGTCAGGAGCCTGGTATATTCTTTAGGAGTTAACGACATGATGACTTCAGAATAATAAAATTTATAAGGCAGAGACACCATATTTATAACTTTTTATTGCAAAACTAAAACAAATGCGAAACAATTAATTTGAATTTTTTGGTACTAAGTTCAAAAACGACCATTATTTTACATTTTCAGTTTTTTAAACAATTATCAAAAATAAATAAAAAGGTTTTATATATTATTTTAGGTGGCATTAAATATTCTTTAATTTAATCTTTATTTCATAAAGCTAGGTCAGGTACTTTTGAAGATATTGAAGACTTTCTAATCGACCCTTTTTCTTTGCAGTCCAGGTTATATTTTCGTATTATCGATTTTGCATACAACTTAGCATAGGTTGTGTGAGAAGAAGTGACAAAAAGGTGTAGAAAACTACGACAGTTCCATCGTATCGCTCGTGTCGTTTGTCAGCTTATTTGGTGTAGCACTTCTGTCTGAAGCATTTAGCGTTGCGTTCGTGACTGTACCATTTTTGAGTGATGGTTCATTAATTAAATAAGCTTTTGCATGGATTTCATCTTTTATCTTTTTTTTACATTAATTTTTTGCAATAAGTAAACCTCAGTTTAAACTTAAACAAAAAGAAAATGCAATTTTTTAATATACTATATTTTATAATAGTTAGTAAAATATTATGGTCGTATCTATATCTATTCTTGTTACTACAAAAATAAATAATAATCTAATAAAAGATGCATTTTTCAATTTGTATACAATAACGGCTGTCAATTTGAATAAATTTTACTGATAAACCACAAAAATATGGAGATATACTCGTATCTTTGTTGAACTGGTTACATGCATGATTTTCTATTGTAGTGAAATATTTCTAAATTACTGCTTTAGCCATTTGATTGATTTCTATTCCAAAGTATACACGTTTACTTTGTAGCTTTTGATACTTGCATGTCTAGTATATTGTTTCGAACAGTATATATGTACTTTAAATGCACTTTCGATTCTAAATTTTAATTCTAAAAACATTCATGATTCCTTCTGCTGCTTGAGCTTTATTTAATATAGGTTAACTTGGTTAGGGTGCTTTATTGCTCCGCTGCGAATTGATTTTTGCAACATTTTTCCAAGTCCTCTAACACTTCTCGATATTTCACGCTAGCAGTGAAGGCGTGCAAATTCTTTGCATTTCTTCCAAAACCGAGAATTGTTTGTTTTTTACGTGCGTATGTGATTCATATACTTTTTATTACCATTTATATTTAAATATCTTCGTTTCTGTGTTGATATAATTAATATTTTGTACTCAATTAATATAGAATTTATTCTTATTACTGATACTATTGTTCATCGGCGCGAACTCTCCTTACCCTTGAAAATAGTTTATTTAATGAAGAATTTTCAAAATAATTTTATTATGTAAGTAAAAGTAAATAATTATAACGCCTTAAATGATACATAGATATGTGGCAATCATTGGTTAACTCCAAAATCATTCAAGACTCGTCCATTAACTAAAGTATTTTATATTATTTATCAGTTAAATTATTTATTTTAAGAAACATTTAATTTAATTGGATTGTAAAATAAAAATATTGTCGTACATATCTATAATATAACCTTAATCTGCATATAAAAATTAGGCCTAATCTGCCAGCTATTCTAAATAAACTTCCAGTCATTTTAAAATACACAATATCTATATATTAATACGTGAAGCAAAAACTTTGTATCCCTTTTTACAAAAATTGCGCGGACGGAGGAGTAGGAAATTTCCCACACTTATAGTTTATATAGAGAAGGAGTGCAGAATGCTTAATACTTTCTTAGATTTACGCGAATATTTGACATTTTAAATAAAACTATCTTTTCGGATTATTTCGCGGATTTATTTTGATTTTTGGTTCCCGACGTTTCGAATGCTTTACAGCAGCGGTCGGCAACCCGCGGCCCGCGGGCCGCATGCGGCCCGCGAGGTGCCTCCATGCGGCCCGCGGCCCATGACTGTTTTATAAAGAAAAGTGTTAATGGTTTTTTTTTTAAGTATTTTGAATTTGTAATTACCGAAAAAATGAAAATGTTCCTCGTCTCATAAATAAGCATTTAAGAGTCATTTTAGAAATTGTCACATTGAATGTTGTCGTTTTTTTTTTGCTCTCACAAGTGCGGCCCGCCTTTACCAGGTATAGCCACCTTGTGGCCCCTGCCTGCTAAAAGGTTGCCGACCGCTGCTTTACAGCAATCATGGTCACGGGAGAGACTAAGGTGTTAGACATCTCAAAAGCGTTATATACTTGTTACAGACAGTGCCTACCCACAAATTTACAAAAATGATTTTGAAAATTCAAAAATGGCACCAGAGTACCTTACAATATTTGTTGATTTTAATTCTAAACATATTTGAAAAGTTTAATAAGTATTATAATTAAATATTATTCGTTTAATTTTAGCTGGTATTATTATAAATATTACAATATTTTAAAAACCTTTAAGAATTAATAATGTAATATTATTTAGTGTTGCTATTACTATAATATGTCTAACCACAAAGAAAATCAAAATATTAATTATTTATTAAATATTAATTATTTATTAAATACTAATTATTTATTAATTAGTATTTAATAAATAATTAATATTTAAATTTTCTTTGTGGTTAGACATATTATAGTAATAGCAACACTAAATAATATTACATTATTAATTCTTAAAAGTTTTTTAAAATATTGTAATATTTATAATAATAACAGCTAAAATTAAACAAATAATATTTAATTATAATACTTACTAAACTTTTTAAATATGTTTAGAATTAAAATCAACAAATATTGGTACTCTGGTGCCATTTTTGAATTTTCAAAATCATTTTTGTAAATTTGTGGGTAGGCACTGTCTGTAACAAGTATATAACGCTTTTGAGATGTCTAACACCTTAGTCTCTCCCGTGACCATGATTGCTGTAAAGCATTCGAAACGTCGGGAACCAAAAATCAAAATAAATCCGCGAAATAATCCGAAAAGATAGTTTTATTTAAAAAGTGCAGAATGCTAATATTTTTTTAAATTATGCATAAAAAATACATTAAATCAATAAAAAAAAACGTTACATACACTACCATCTATTTGACACACATACATGCATATATACTCTTTTGTTTATTGTTCAAGTTTATGGTCAAATTGAGAATAGATTAAAATTGTAATATACGCAAGACAATAAATATAATAGGGGTTAAAGTATGAAATTGCCGATTTGTACTGAAAAATGAAATTCGTTTTGTTTTAATTTAACATATTTATTTAATCAAAATAATTACCATTATAATCTATATATTGCTGGCATCTAATAGGAAGATCATTTATGCATTTGCGATAGAACTCTGGTGATCTAGATTCGATAAACTGTGTGAAAGAATTTTGTACTGCCTCCTGAGAAAAAAACTTTTTATTACGTAGAAAATTGTCCAAATCACGAAAAAAATGGTAGTCCGTTGGAGCAAGGTCTGGCGAATACGGAGGGTGATGAATGGTTTTTAATTGCAGTTCCTGTAGAGTTAAAACGGTTTCTCGTGCTGTATGAGGTCTCGCGTTATCATGGAGCAATAATGGTGAAGATCGATTCATGAGTCGGGGCTATTTCACTGCTAATTTTGCTATCATTGTTCGGAGTTCGGTACAGTAGACGTCTGCAGTTATTGCTTGACCAGATCGGAGAAGGCTATAGTGAATAACACCATGCTGAGACCACCAAATAGTTACTATTACCTTTTTATTGGTAAGCTTTGCTTTAGGACACTATCGCGGCGTTTGACCTGGGGCAGCCATTGCATTTTTCGCTTACGGTTATCGTAAAGAATCCACTTTTCATCACATGTCACAATTCGATCCAATATTCCTTCATTTCTGTATCGATTCAAAAAGGCAACACAAGTTTCAACACGCGTTTTTTTCTGCAGATCAGTCAAATCATGAGGCACTCATTTTTTATATTTTTTTATTTTATTCATTTGACGCAAATGAGTTAATATTGTTGGTAAGATAACGTTAAACCATGTCACCAATTCCTGGGTAATTTGGCTCGAATCGGCTTCCACCATCTCTTTCAATTCATTGTTATTCAGGTGAATTGTGTGGAAGACCGCCCACACGGGTGTGTGGGCGGTCTTCCACGTAATTCGTTCTTCGAATCAAAGTTTCCATCACGAAAGCGTTTAATCCAAAATCGCACGGTGCTGTCATTAGCAGTCCCCTCTCCAAGCGCAACATTGATATTGCGAGCTGTTTCTGCCGCGTTAGTTCCACGTCGGAACTTATATTAAAAAATCACTCGAATTTTCGAAGTATCCATCTTTCTTGTCTAAGCTGAATAAAAAAAAACAACTGACAGTCGATAATCGAATGTTGCACATTTTATAAAAGAAGAACTGCATAGGTACCATGTGAAAAAAGTTTCACTCAAAAATCTCAAACCATGAAGGTTCTATTTCAATTCGAAGTACCTATTACAATAAAACGGCAATTTCATACTTTAACCCCTATAATAACTTAATGAATTATGGTTGATTATCAACTACGCGGCGAGAAAACTTTGAACCCCTTATATTGCATGTACGGAGGAGTATGAGCTTTGGCATAGTTAAAGTTTATATAGAGAAGGACTGCAGAAAGCCAAAATTAATTGACTTTCTTTTACCCGCGAATCCGCTCCGCTATTTTATTTATATATAATTACTTCACTACTAAAAGATCATCATCATCATCATCATCATGTAATCAAATTCATCAATATTATACGAGTACTTACATAATGTATAGATGAAAAGTTTATTTGCCTATACGTGTAAATCTCTGATTCTCCCATAGATTCAGAGATTTACACGCATAGACAAATAAACTTTTCATTTGAAAATTCTTTTGGATTTTATAGGTTATCTATATAACTTTGAAATAGAACCTCAATATCAAACTTAATGAATTATGGTTGATTTTCAACCACGCGGCGATCACTAGTCTACATAAATAGTCATTTAGACATTTATTCTAGTTTTTTTTTTTATTTTTATTTAAAAGCTGTGCTAATGCGTTATGGAAGAATAAACATTTTTAAAGAACCAAACAAAACTATTACTGTTTTTGCTATTGATGTTCATTATTCTGTAAAAGAAAGTTGTTAAGAAATAGTTTTTCATTTGAGAAATTTAAATCTCAAAAGATTGTTTAGAGGAACGTAATTGGTTTTAAAGTTATTCTACTGAACATGAAACATCTAAAATATAATGCACAGGCACAGATTTCTCATAGGCATAGTATTAGTTGATTTGGCGGACTTATTTTTATTTGATTTCGACATTATTAAATTTATTATTTATTAGGTTTTTGAAGTTATACTTCTTTTGGCACGTTTGGAAAAAAATATGAGAGTAAATTTTTACGATGCGCGCACACACCGATAGCCACAAAGCAACATGATGAAGTTAGCTGATAACTGTCTCTCCGGTTCCCGTGAAAACTTATAACTATATTCGAAGTAGTTTCTCAAATATTCATAAATCTATAACACGTGTTTTATATCAGTGGAGATAAAAACATATTTTTATTAATTTATTATTCCTTTACAAACAGAATTGTGACACACGGGATGAAATCTTTAGCTATTTTTGTTCTATTACGCCAAAGAGGTATAACTTCTTACGTGCGTACATTTTTTTCAATATTTTATCAACATATGATATGGCAACGGACAGTCTTATACAGTTTTCACATTTTGGTAGCTTCAGCATTGATTCTAATAAAATAAATTATAAATTATAATACAACAAAAAAGCAGTACAAATGAAAATAAGTAAGAAGAGAATAGAAAAAATAAGTAACTCCTGGTGTCTGAATCTTCTTTGTAAATGTAACATTTTCATGTTATACGTTATTTAGATATGTATCAATTACAATATGCCGCTTAACACATCTGGGAACATGACGTTATCTAATTGTAGACCTCATGTTAATCCGGTGCCTACATTAGGATTGTATGTTGTAATATTATTGATCACGCTCACTACTCAGTATACCGACCTTATTAATATTTAGAATTTACATGCTACGGATATTGATCGGTTACGAGTATCATGAAATTAAGAGATACGTGGGTAGCTTTAAATTATGTCGTTAAAAATATACATCGTTACCTTAGAGTGAATTTGGAGCTTAGAAAATAATAATTTTATTGATGGATAAAAATTATTACTATAGCCTAAATATTTTCATTTATAATACATATATATCATAAATAATAGGATTATATTAGAAATCAAAATTATAGCATGTATTTTTTGAGCTCTCATTAAAGCTTTGCGATAAAATGTAAAAAAAGAGAAAGAATATAGGGTAAATCCGGGAGAGATGCCCATAAGGGAGAGACGCCTAATAAATTTAAAAATTAAATTAATTAATGTTGCGTGATTCAGAACGCGTCCATAATACGTTAGTCGACAGTCAATGTCAGTGTGGAAGTTTTTACACAAAGACATGTTACTTATAATTAATATTTTGGTGTTAATTTGTAAAATAAGATAAGTGTAGTTAACTTTTACGTTAGAATATAATCTTTGAGATAGTTTGCAGTAATTTTTTTCCCTAAATTCTTTAGTTAAATAATATTAAATTATTTCATAATGTAACAATGTGATCTTGTTTTGTTAACAATCCACCGATTTCTATTGAAAATGCTTTACGGTCTGTCAGAGTCGATAGGCATCTCTCCCTAATGATCGGGAGAGATGCCCAAAGATTTTTGGGGTTAGATGCCCAGTATATTAATTGGTTCCCCCCCAACGTGCGTTCACCTTGTCGTGGTGGGGGAGCTCATTAGCGCTCGGCAGTTTGTCCGGACGCTAATTAAGGCAGTGGTAGCCCAGTGGGTAACGCGCTCGCTTGGGAAAGCGAGTGAGGTGAGATCCCGGGTCTCGCACTTGTGATATTTTCATGTGCGAATCATTTCAAACATAATTACCACTTGCCTTACGGAGAACGAAAACATCGCGAGGAATCCTGCGTATCTGAGAGAACCTAGCAAGTTTTCGAAAGACATTATGAAGTCCGCCAACCCGCACTTGGCCAGCGTAGTGGATTATGGCCTAATCCATATGGTTGCTCTTGGTACTTCTCTGGCGGCAGAGTGGACCGTGGGAGCAACCTCACGGTTGTTGTAGTCTGCTTCGGCAGACCTGCTGTCGGGGTGCCCCATTAAGACGGGGGAGATTTTGTTGGGTTTTAGTGGGTAGTACTGGCTTTTCTAGCCGGTGGGTCCCACATAACCACCTGTACATCTACAGGTAGTATGTATAAATGCATAAAAAAAGGAATTTTTGCGTCACTAAGCAAAGTACGTCTGATTATGCACTAATTACTCGTCCTATACCTATCCCTGACATCTATAGGCAACTAACCCACATGTCTGGGTGAGATGCCTATTTTCTATTATTTTTAAAAATTATTTTTTAATCTAGAGTATATTGCACAATAGTTCCAAATTTAATCTGAATGGCATAAGTAAATATTGAATTAAAATAAACTATGCTTATTTTATGTAGTATCTTACACATATAATTAATATTGATCGTTTTTTAAAACTATAGGCAACTCTCCCGGACTTACCATATATTTTTACATTTACAGGAATAATAAATTTTCTAAAATAATTTATAAAAAAAAAATATAATAAAATTTTTAAGTAATTTTAATTTATTAAATTTTCTATAAAATCTTTTGAAAATTACGTATGTGTAGTGTGATAATTAGTTAATTGCTGGATTAATTAGGTCTTGTAGTGAAAAGCTCTATGGCATGACATAAGCTCTTGCGGAAGCGGAATTTGTGCGGAACGATACGCTGACTATATTATAATGTATATTATTATGTTTTGTTTTGTCTAATTTAAATCCTTTGTAATTTTTATACGGAAATATCCCATATATGGGAACAAAGATTAACTTTATTTATCAAAAACATTTTCCAAGAGTTGAAATACATCTCTTCTGTTATAGTCTACCAATACTTGTAGTTCTGACCATTGTAGAATATAATTGTATATATATTCTTACTTATAATTCAGTTACCGTTTTTTTATGACGTTTTCATAAAAATATATCTCGATATACGCCGTGAAGTCAGGTCGATACTTTGCAAATAAAATTGCTAGTATAAAGCTGAAATGGATAGGTAAATTATACAAATATACGGCAGCGTACTAAGTGAATTAATAATAAACGTAATTACGAAATCAATATACGTTTTAAAATTTTTAATCTAGAAATAAATATTTAGCATAGTAAAGTATAAGTGGCTAACGTGCAATCCATTTTATATACAAAACTTCACTTATCTCTCTTGACCTTCCTTCGGTTCGCAGTTATCTTGATTTAGGCGCTCAATTCGAATATAGTTCATGATTCCTTTATGGAACTTTCTGAGGTATTGCAAACATGAACTAATTGAATTATATTATACTGTCAGATATATTATTGCAAAATAAAATAATTATTAATAATATTATTTTATATATCATTATTATATTAAAATTTCAGATAGAATAAGCTACCCACAGACCTCTACGTTAGTGGAAGATACCGTGTTAATTTTAATATATAGTATGTCGGTTCGCAGTTGACCTGTGACTTTCTTTTTGTGTTTTCATTATAACTAATTTTTGATTACGTGATGTAATGATGTGCCGGAGATCTGTATTAAATTTGTAATTAACTCAGACCTGTACTTTATGGTTTGCAATATTGGATAAGTAAAATTGCTTCAAACCAAATATGAATATTGATACAAACAAATAGAATGAATATTTGGCTTTGACGGTAGCGTTATTGCAACTGGATATACAAACACGTGTAGTTTCATGTACCTGTCTGTCTCGTTGGAATTGCGTTGCACATGTTTGATATTTCTGCCATTTTCATTTTGCGAGGTTTTCATAAACAAATATCATGATAAACCAATAACAACGCGTTACCGTTAACGGAAAGCGCAGATGTTAAACTGTAACTGTAATTTTACTCCGGCACATCACATTTGTAAGTTTTACGAATTAGTAGGTTAGATGACAAATATGTTATATCTTGTTGTTATGTAACTTTAGTATTTGTTGGTACTGTGGTTGTTAGAGAGCGATAAGTACGAATTCAAGGTATTATTAATTTGAAAAACCTCAACTACAGTAGTTAAGTATTGACGAATCTTGCATTTGGCTGTTATTTTCAAAGACTGATATTATTTAGAGTATTTGAGGGAATACAAAGACATGGTCCGCGCCGATAGAAATCACAATAAATGTAAACGGATTATTTCTGTCACATTTCCCGGTAACCGCTCACGTACTAAAACAACATTCAAAAACTACATTCTATACAAAGTAGGTACTCTAACTATGGTTTTAACACGGTCTCATATTAGAAAAGAAAACAATTAAGAATTTTAGCAAAATTATAATTACATAACAATAGAGGACGTTTGTTTGTTTGAACGCGCTAATCTCAGGAAGTAGGTACTAATCCGATTTGAAAAATTCTTTTTGTATAACTCGTTTATTGCGTATAGACCATATAATATATAGTCTATACTAACCGTTACGTAGGGACGAACTCGAGCGAAGCGAGGGTGAGCCACTAGTATGTTATAAAAGCTCGACGAATTAATTATTTGTGTTAAGGATTTGCCAGTTCATTTTGATTATATTTCACAGTGACCATTAAAAGTGCGATGTGTCATAAAAAAATCCCATTTTTAAAACATGCTTTATTGCTACCCATTTTTATTACAATTTTATACTTTAACCGAATAATGTTGTCTGTTCTCATACTTTTGGGTGAAAGAGTGGCTTAGATACATCAAGCGGTTACCGTGGCATATTTAAAAGCTATTTAGAAAAATTAATGAATTTTTTTTACTACAAGACGATGATGATGATGATGGGTGATTTAAGAGCAACTAATTTTCATCACTAAAGGTTTCCTCTACCCAGTGACACATCAATCCGCCTCGTTGTTTACATTTACATTTATTGATATTTCTGTTGACACGGAGTACAGTGGGTGCGGGTGACGAAAGGTACAAAACCCTTGTTCGAACTTATCTAAGTTACCAAAGTGTGAAAAATTGCATTAGGCTTAAATTTCTACAAGTTCGCGTTAACATTTAATTTAACTTTATACTTGTTACTTTAAGGTTTCATCTCGCTCGTTCTCGGTCTGATCTTGGTTCAGGAAAAATAGTTGATTAGGCGTAATTGGCTTGTAATGAATAATAAATTAATAATAAAATGTGACATTAGTAAATTATGAATTTAACAAAAATCTCGAAATGTAGTTTTTAGATTCATGAATTTCTGAGTAAGGCGAGAAAGAAGCAAAAAAGCAATCACACTATCAGTACCTGTCATTACAAGTTTGATATCGTTCTTTGAGACGTTATCGGCCCAAAAAGTCTTTAGTCTGATAGGATCTTCGGTAGATATGCGTTCATTGTTTCTAGTTTAAGAGCATATTGCCAGACCGAGAGCGGGCTACGATCAGGGCTATAGTGCGATCCTTAAAGTAATTTGATTTTTTGCATTTGCCACGTATTATAATGTGGCATTTATGGCTAAGCTAGTTTTATCTAGTTCTTTATTAAATTTGTTTTAAATTTTTTTCTAATAAAGTTTATGAAGAATTACTTTTGAATTTAATTTTTGATATCGATATTACTTGTATTTAATATTTATACGACTCCCTTATTTATGTATATATTGTTATTTTATATTCTAACAATGTATATACCCCAGATTAAAAAAAAGTATTTTGAAAAATATTTTTCCGGGAGAAAATACAATACCTGGTAACTCTACTCAATGTCTAGTCTCTGCAACGGTACGAAAACTATTTCAGACATTGATAGTTTTGCTTGTCTTTGTCAATATTATTTTATCAATCTGAGGTCTCATATAATATGTACATATAACATTATAAAGTCATTCAATATTAATTTATTTTTTATAAATTCATATTTGTGTTATAAAAAGTTTTTTTGCAATTCAGTATAAGAATGTCCAATTTTGCAAGGGCATATTTATATTTTGTTTATTTGTATTTTGCATATTTACAAAAGTTAACACTGATATGATATAGAGATTTTGCTTATTTGAAGCGATTACTATTTCTTCAGCAGTAGGAAATAAAGCAAAACCGTTTATAAACTCGAAGTTCATTTAAAAGTACTAATTAAGAGCTTCAAAGTTTCGACTCAATCAGAATATAAAATATTTGCTGTTTTTGCATTATTTAAAAAGTTATTGGTTCTTGGATCTGTTTGTACAAGTCTGATCGGATCCGAGATCCGATGTATTTTTTGTCTGCGTAGTTGCGTTACTATTAAATGTTGATTTTTTTCAAACCCAGGATTCTATCTAAGCAAACGAAAAAGCTACTTTAGTAATTTTTTAAATTAAAATTAAATTAATTAAAAAAAAATGTTTAATAATAAAATTAAAATTAAAATTTGCACTCGAAACTTAGTATGCTGCTGTAGATTTGCTGTATCGTTACAGTTCACCTTTTAAGGTAAATGTGAAATTATGTTGTGAATAAAAAATATCGTAAAAAAGTTCACATGCTGTTGATAAAATAAAGTGTATAACTCTTCAGAAAAGATCGCACATCATATTCACTAGATTACAAAATACAAATCAAAAATGAAACGGACATCGCTGTAGGTGTTTCGTTAGGTATATTTCAATATTTTATAGTCGCCGGGATTTTACAACTACCTACCCTATGTCGCCTTAGTTGTTGTTCAAACTCCCAATACTTGTTTTACTTTACAGTAGTCTTTTTTCTCTATTTTAAAAACAAAGCCTTATAAGATTTCATTAAAATACATAATTTCAGCTTTTTTAAAGTAAAATGTGCAATTTATACGAATAGAATTGACATTTAAAAGTTAATAATTTTGTATTAAACACTCTTTCGATAAATAGGTCCCTTGGACAAATAAGAGCTGAAACGACGACTAGTCTTTCTTCTTCAGTCTTCAACTTTATAATTACAAACAAATCTTTCTCGAATGTTTTCCCACTACTTACGGATTATTATTTATCGCCTGATTCTGAAAAACGATGCAACTAAACATGATTATTTTCTATAATTTCATATTTCTATTTTGGTCCTTTTATATTTCGACACTTTTATATTGAGTAACTTATTTAATAATTATTGTCTAAAATGATATGTGTAATAAACAGCTATCGATTATTGTGGGGGTAGCTCTAGAAATATTCCCATGAAACGCTTGTGAAAATTTCCTCAGCTGATAACATGGTTGATCTGAACACTCGTGAACTTCACTAGTATTTACTTAGAGCAGCGCGAAGACTGAAAATATTAACCTTGGAAGCTTTAAGTTCAAGTTCTACTTACTAGCAAGTAAACGAATCGCCATGTTTTCGATGTTTTTTCTAAGTTTTTTAATTGATCTATCGATGATTTGATAAACAAGGTACTGGTTTTCCCACTTAAAAGTAGTTTATAGTTTACGCTTTCAATAATTAATAGGTGTAAATACGATATAGTTATTAGTTATTATAGATTAAATATGTTTGTGGTCATAACTACATTAGGAAACAGGGGAAAAACTCACTCAAACATATACAAAACTCAACCCTCAAAATGTAAATTTCAAACATCGATTCTTAATGAGTTTTATTTAACTATCATGTCAACTTCCATGATACTGATGAAGATTATTTTAACCTGGATTTAAGGTATCCTGATTAATCAGGCAGTGAGTGAATACAGACTACTCAAGAAAAAAGTTCTGGAAAATATAAACTAGAGTTAGACCTTTAGATGATTGTCATGGCGACAAGCGTCTACAAATAATATCAGTATTTTAATCTTAAACTCCTTGCTGTTATTATATAGTAGTATTATAGGAAATCTTATTTTATACATTATTATAATATTTTATAATGAGAAAAGAGATTCTTAAACAAATAATAATTCTGTGAGTGGGTGCCCTTATATTGATGCTTGCGTGCTAATTAATGTAAACGATAATTGTGTATAAAAACATTAAAGTGAAAATCTTTTTTGTTATGATTATTATACTTTATTGTTATTATTATTATTAATATACATACTACGAGTATATAGCGATTATTAAAAAAAGTGCTCCTATAATTGTAATAATAAGCTTTGATATAAATTTAAAATCTTCATTCTTTATTATTTTATACTGAAAATTGTTAAATGCTGGCAACCTTTTCAAAATAGAATTAATAAATATATATTTTTTTTACGTGGCTTTCTTCTTTTTTCTAGCCAAGACTAGGTCAACCTAGATTATTGACTGTTTATACTAAATTATTTATTAGTGCCATTACATTTAAAAATAGATACGGCTGTCGGAGTTCATTAATTGCATACCGTTTGTACAGTGCCTACTGGCGCTATGATATGATGTTAAAAGTTCGAAATATTAAAATGTTAAAATTTAACAGCGGCGTAGCATTCAAATAAATAATATAGTAAAATCAAAGTGTGCAGAGAATTTTTAATTAAAAAAAAATCATACATATATAGCTACACTTTTTACCCAAGTTAATATGCATTTATTGCATTTTCCGAATCGCTGTGAATATTTCTGTAAAAATAGAGTAACTTTTTAAATTATCGCGTTCTATATTTATATAATAACTTTACACCGCCAGTCTGTCCGTGACCACGGCTGGTGCAACCCAGTCGAAACGTCGGGAACAAGGTATATAGCCACTTATTCACGCGTTAAGTCCCGTAGTATAGTTATTATAAAAATAGAGTGTTCAATGATTGTTTTTTATATAAAATAAATTTTATTCAATATCGTTTTTACAAGCACTTTTGAATAGTCAATTCAATTTGAAGAGATTCGGCGAACTCTTCCGGCTCGGAAGGCAGGTATTCTAAGAAGAACCGGCGGTTATTTAACAGTTGCTCTTTTAAATAAGCTTTCCTTAAATAAATCTAAAACAGTTCAAGGAATTTTATTACATGCTCATCTATCCAGGCCCATGAAGGTTTTATTTACCTTTAGAGATGAAATCTGGGCGTAATGAGCTTATATTTGTGTGTTTCCGTGTGTCTATCACTGTTATTAAGCAATATATTACACAGTATATTCCTGCTGTCGTGGAATATATCATCGATATTATAGTTTATGAGTTAGGCTCAGAAAGTAGGAACATGTCCCTTACTCCATATTTCTTAATTTTTATTTAGTGGTTCTTTCTTATAAATCTGTCGCACTCTCGAATTTATTAGACCGGAATATTCATTTATAAAGCCAATACTTTCATTTGGTGAGGAATTTGAGTCTACCATCTATGGTGAAATATATACATACGTATCTACGATAGCTTATATCAGCTCAGCAGATATAATTATATTGATTCTCGGTACTGTGTGTGATTTCGTTTGAACATGCATTTATTTCACTGCGACGACTAAGTCGTAACTCAGGGCTCAGAAACCTGTTCAATTTCTTTAATCGGTTTTGATCCCCCAAACCGAAAGGCTTTTCGGTTTAAGGTTTCGGTTACGTTTAACCGGTTAAATACGGTAAAACGGTTTTTGACGAATTTAGGTTTCATGAACAAAATTAATCGGTTAAAATTATTTTTTGTATGTTTACATTTGGCGCGTCTTTCTTTGCTAATGGTGAATGGCTTAGTAGAAGGATGCATTCACATTTCTTACTTATGAATGAATTAACCGGTATATTTTTTTATCAAAACCGAAATCCAATCTTTCTCTAAGAATAACCGTTAACCGTTATTGTTTCGGTTTACCAAACCGGTTTCATTAACCGCTTAAAGAACGAGCGATGAATTAACCATTACATTAACGAAAAAAACCGTTGTTTATAAACCGGTTCCGTGCTCTGCATAACACCTGCTTTTTATTACGGTCGCAGAACTGGGAGTTCTAACTGTATGTTTGAAATCTATTCGAGATTGAAAACAAACTTAGTTATTTTTTTAATTTGAACTTTCATATCTACTGTAAAAGAAAATCCGTTTGAAATTCCTCCAGTAGTGAACTAAACATTTATATTATATACATGTGCAGTGTACGCTGTTACAATTTTTACACGTATTACATAGATAATAATTTTAAAGGTAAATAGATAAATAGGCCCCCCCCCCCCCCCCACCCTTCTGTGCCTACGAGAGGGCGTAGTAATCAAAACATTCGGTGCAGTTGTTATCGACAGCCTTGCCATACGTGGGTTGCCATAATTAAGTCAACTACTTTGCTAGCTGGGACTGACACAGTTTGGTAATACACAAGGTGTTTATTGGTACACGTTTTAAGTTCAAACTAAAGCTTTTATAGAGTAAAGTATAAAGAAGTAAGAGACGAGTGTGGTCTTTCTAGTATAGTATGGCTTTGAGTAGGAATGTTTTAATAGTTGTTTGATGTAATGAATACTTTTTTGAGACCTCGTGTTAGTTTAAAAAAAATATAGGGTAAAAGCCGGATAGTTGCCCTACTTTTTGAAAATCTTCAATTACATAAAAATTAAGTATCTACTTACAACATGCTCCGTGTATAATAAAACATTGGTCTTTAACCTTTCATTGTGACCTATTTTTTTAAACACAATCAATATTGTTTTTCAGTAAATCCTGTTTTATTTAACCTCTACAAAAACGGATAGTTGCCCTCTGTGGCGGATAGTTGTCACATGTTAAAAATGCTTCCGGGGATACTTGCCTCATGCGGGGATAGAAGACTCATTATGAAATTACTTCGATTTTTTTTGGATTAAAACAAATTTATGTAATCAACCATTAGACCAAGCGAAATGCAGTTTGAGAACAAAATATTGAAAACCTGCAGTTTTATGATTTTAAAATGTTGGCAGGTATATAAGGAATAGAAATTCATAAAATGCCCCCGATGCCCAGCCACCCCCGAGAAATGGGGGGACGCAAAGCGTTGAAAAATAGTTTTTTTCAATTTCCGGCTTACTGTGACGTTCTATCGAAAAATGTTTTCTACAAAAGTTGTAGATCTAGTAAAAATCTACAACTTTTATTTATAACACTTTTTATAACAACCTCAAAGTTTTCGAGATATTTGCAAAAAACTCAGTTTTTAATTTTTTCTTGGTTTTTTATTTTTAATTTCTAGAATAATCTTTTAATTCTCATGAAACTAAGGTGATGTAATATACAATATATATAGAATAAATGAAAAAAAATTGAAATTGAAATGTTCAGCCATTTCCGAGAAAAGTATGTTTTATGGTCTCGAGAGGCCGAAAATCACCCCCAACTTCAAGTGGACGTTTACATTTAAAAATTTTTTTGTACAATTTTCAGATAGGGCTCATTCTTTTTGTCTTGAACTCTACTTTTTGAAGAAATAAAAATATTGTATGGTCGCCCTGTGAGAACACTCTTAAAAATTGAAAACATTGGAGAAATCGATAATTTTGACTTTGTAAACTACATTTTTTTTAATTATCATTGGAAAAGTGTACTTTATTGACCAAATTTTTATAAACTGATTATACCAGTGTATATTTCGGGAAAAAACTAAAGAAATGGTATTCTTAAGTTTTTAATGTGACGCTTATTATTTATACAATATCGTCGTAAACATTCCAACTTTGCAATTTGACGAGTCGTGAAGAAATAATAAAAATTGGAATTCACGTAAAGTACACTTGTTTCTTTTGTATTTTTTCCAGTAGAATCTATTTATGTTATTATTTTTTTGAATTTATCGATGTTTTATTAATTTTTGATCGATTTTGGAGTTAAATTTATTGACTTTTTCTAAAAAATCAGATTTTAAGGTAATTACAGAAAGAAATGAAATTCATTCGTAGTCTAATCTTGTTTATTCATTAGTTAAATGTGTAATTTAAAAAAATTAAGTTTATATTTACAAAATTTTGTCATCGTTATGTTAAAAAAATAAAAAAAATAAAAAATGAAAAATAATAATAATTGAAAACAAAAAAAAGTACATTAAAGGGTAATTTTAAAAAGATTTAAATTTTTAAAATTACTCTTTAATGTACTGTGCATCCATCAAATGCTTAGATATTGATGATAAAAAAGAAAAGGATGCCTTTTTATTGAAAGTCGAATATTTCAGGAAAAAATCGACGTAAAGAGTGTAGTAAAATTTTTTTTTCATTTTATACATTTTTTTATGATTTTTTTAACATAACGATGACAAAATTCTGTAAATATAAACTTAATTTTTTTAAATTACACATTTAACTAATGAATAAACAAGATTAGACTACGAATGAATTTCATTTCTTTCTGTAATTACCTTAAAATCTGATTTTTTAGAAAAAGTCAATAAATTTAACTCCAAAATCGATCAAAAATTAATAAAACATCGCTAAATTCAAAAAAATAATAACATAAATAGATTCTACTGGAAAAATATATATTATATGCTATATTGGTCAATAAAGTACACTTTTCCAATGATAATTAAAAAAAATGTAGTTTACAAAGTCAAAATTATCGATTTCTCCAATGTTTTCAATTTTTAAGAGTGTTCTCACAGGGCGACCATACAATATTTTTATTTCTTCAAAAAGTAGAGTTCAAGACAAAAAGAATGAGCCCTATCTGAAAATTGTACAAAAAAATTTTTAAATGTAAACGTCCACTTGAAGTTGGGGGTGATTTTCGGCCTCTCGAGACCATAAAACATACTTTTCTCGGAAATGGCTGAACATTTCAATTTCAATTTTTTTTCATTTATTCTATATATATTGTATATTACATCACCTTAGTTTCATGAGAATTAAAAGATTATTCTAGAAATTAAAAATAAAAAACCAAGAAAAAATTAAAAACTGAGTTTTTTTGCAAATATCTCGAAAACTTTGAGGTTGTTATAAAAAGTGTTATAAATAAAAGTTGTAGATTTTTACTAGATCTACAACTTTTGTAGAAAACATTTTTCGATAGAACGTCACAGTAAGCCGGAAATTGAAAAAAACTATTTTTCAACGCTTTGCGTCCCCCCATTTCTCGGGGGTGGCTGGGCATCGGGGGCATTTTATGAATTTCTATTCCTTATATACCTGCCAACATTTTAAAATTATAAAACTTCAGGTTTTCAATATTTTATTTTTTCTTAAAAATAACTGCATTTCGCTTGGACTACATTATTAATTATTAACATCAATTTATTAAGTGGGTAATAATCGAAATTTAAGTTATAAATAATAATTAATTTTAAAGAGAAAAGTAACATGGCAATCAACTTTGGCACAAATATTAAAATTAGTGGGTAGGCGGATATCACCAAGAAATTTTTTAAAACAATTACGAAGCCAGAACTTACAATTTTTCACATCTCATACAATGTTCTTTGAATGATGAACAAGTTTCCTGGAAACACAATCCAGTCTGTTTTGGATTTAGTATTATTGTAATTTTCAAAACATTTACGATAACCATCAACTAAATTTTTCTCATTCGCATTTTCTATTTTTGTATAAATGTTTATAACTCTCTTATTGTCTTTTCAGTGTCTCTTATCGTCTTTAATTTCTTACTCCTTTTTTTGTACTCCTTTAGTAGCTTTTTCTTTGGCTATTTTTGTATTTATAATGCTTTTTTTACTTCACTCTCGGAACTATAGATTGTTATTTATCATCCTTTAGCTCTTTCTTCATTCAGTTTAATTAAATATATGTTTTCACATTTTGTTACACTGCTAGAGAAATCGATATATTTTTTGATCTTTTACTTTCGTTTCGACCTCTTTTCTTCATAATTTTCATCTCGTTATCAGCTGATTTATTTTCTATCGTCTTATATAATCTTTTTATTTCTTTGTCTCCATTCTAGTTCTTTAGTAATGTTTGTTTCTTGCTCTTTATTGTTTCTTGGACAATTTTTTCGTTGGAATTTCAAACTTCTGTAGCTTGTTTAGCCCTTTTAGACATGCTAAACTCTTGCTCATATTTGCGAGGCATTTCGCCTACTTGCAACGCTAATTGACCTTAAGGCGACTATCCGCAAAATTATATGGGGCGACTATCCTTTTCGGTATGGATACTTGCCCTTATATTTTGAAAAAATAAATAAAAGCTATTTAACAGTATAAGGTAATAGGTAGTATAATTTAAACTTCACTGCATGCATAGAAGCGAAAAGTTGACTAAACCGACAACCGTAACAAAAAATATTCAATAGTAAATACTCATGAATATTATTTCAACGCTCGTCAACGTCCTGCCGCGGAAGATTTTCACTCACACACACAAAACACGTGTACCTAGTCCTACTACTGGGATCCAGGTAAGGTCTGTGGATGATGCGCTTCAAATTATAGAAGAGCGCTAACGTCAGGGACATCTCTAATATAGCGTATTGAAAATCGGGGCAAGTATCCAACTGAGGCGAGTATCCGGGTTTTACCCTATAGAATACTTAAAATTGATTTTGATTGATTTAAAAATGATTCAAGAAAATTTTGTTATTACAGAAACTTGCACTAACAATTTAATTTAATACTGAAAGCAGAAGCGGCAATTTTTTAACCTAACTTCTATTGACATATTGATTGAATTTTATATGATTACTTAAGTGAAAATAATTTTTAGTAAATCTCTTGATTAAATACCTGGAAAGTTGGAGCGGACTATGCTTTAATCAAAAGAAAAAATCGTGGACCTTTCAAATAACATATATAAGAACAATACCAGAATAACAATAATATAATTATTCGGAGTCTGTACACAATTATCTGCATACCAGCAAAACTGTATTACCATTTACAGAACACATAAAGCCGAACGAACACATACATAAAACAGATAACCTGTGGGCAACCAGTAATTTAGATAAATCCTATGTGTTTGCCAACACCTACAAAATCTATGTACTTAGTCGTTAGTTGGTGATATTTTATTTCTTAAAAGATTGAATCCAATAAAAAAGAAACGTGATTCCGGATCATTAAGTTGGTTTTAAACAAAAACACAGCACCGTAGGATACGTGCAGGATATAACTAAAATATCATACATTATATAAATATTAAAAAAACTAGCGACTCAACCTCGCTTCACTCGGCTTCGTCCCTAGGTGATTCTTTAAATTGACATTTTTTATTTATGAACCGATTGAAATAAAACAAATAATGTTAAGTTAGGCTTACCACAATACAATAGTGAAAATTGCACCCAAATCGGTTAAACCGTTTCGGAGATTAGTGCGCACAAACGCGCAGACAAAAACTCTTAAAAATCATTGTTTTGGGTTCTACTGCTCAAATATCTTCCAGGTACAGACCAGTGACCAGAGCGATCAGTTACACTTTCATTATATGTATAGATATAGATATTGCAGCACATGAATTGTTACTGAGACTTGTTCTGTTTGTTTCTTCGCCTATTACTCTTAAAGAAGTTGCAATGGTTGTCAGTTGCACATTGTGCCTATCAAGAAAGATTATCACAAATAATAATTAAATAATTTTTGTATCTTATTTATATTTTAGATTTGCATACCTTTTTGGCAAGCACGTGAGTCAAATATTATATTAAAATTAATAGTCTATTTTTAACTGACCCTTATAGATAAATTCTGAAAGCCCTTTACTGAAGTGAAGGGCAACGTTACTTCGAATGTCTTATCATTTTATCATTTATTTATTTATTATAAGGGTTCACTAACTAAATTTAAATGAAACATAAATTAACACAATAATATTTCGCTATTGTTATATAAATTTAATTTAAAAGTATTCACAGCTTTTTATAGAAGTATTTCATTTAAATTTTAATGTAGTTACGAGTATATAAGGAGCCATTCAAGTTGTTCAATAAACAAAAAAATCTAATCTAAATATTTAAATACAGTTTCTTTTTAAATAAATTTGGGCTATCAGAGAGAATATCTAAGTTATAGGTATAATTTAAAGCTTCGTAAGAGTGGTAAATTGGAACCGTATATAAACTCGCTGGCATAATTAGCGGAACACAAAAAAAGGTCCATTTTTAAAAAATATGGTTTTATTTTAAAATCTACTTACTACACTTCTTTTGTTATTTAAAGTTTCATTTGTTTTACTTAAAATGAGATCACATTAAGCACAGATTTTGCGAGTAAAGGCTATTTGTGAAAAATGGTACATTTTTGAACTTTTTATGTAACCGGAAAAAGTGAAAATTAATATTAAAATAACAATTAATTAAATTAGAAAAATGGTGATTAATATCGCGTATTTCCTCCACGTGCTCTTATTAAAGTTTCTACCCGTCTAGGCATACTGAGAATGATGTTATCGTTGGTCCCCTGGGATAGTCTCCGCCATTCCTCAACTACGGCGATTCGCAGTTCACTCACGTTGGCAGGAGCTGGAATTCTGGACTTAACTTTTCTTTTCAGCAAGTCCCAAGCGTGCTCTATTGGGTTCATATCTGGTGATCTCGCCGGCCACTCCATAACAGTGATATTCATATCATTAAGATAAGCTTGAGTTACCCGAGCGGTATGCGGCCGAGAATTATCCTGCTTAAAAACAAAATCGTCACCGATATATGGGGCAAACGGTACGATATTTTCTTCTAAAACTTCTCTGATACAGCGGTCTGCAGTCAGACTCCTTCTGTCAATCACTACCAAGTCTGTGCGAGCTCCCAAACAAATGCCCGCCCAAACCATTATTGATCCACCACCGTATGCAACTGTAGTTTCAAAGTTTGTCTGAATGTATCGTTCTCCTTTGCGTCTGTATATTCTTTGCCTGCCGTCTATTTGATTTAAGAGAATTCTGCACTCATCACTAAACAATACCTTACTCCATTGGTCCGAGTTCCAAAGTCGATGTTCCTGAGCAAAAGTTAACCTGTTTCTACGATGATTTACCTCAAGCCTTGGAGCCTTGGCGGGCACAAATGAATCCAAACCAGCTTCTTCGAACCTTCTTCGTACCATACGCTCACTTACGGTTACACCCCGCACTGCTTCTAACTCATGTCAGGCTTGGACGGCTGTCAAACGGGGGTTCCTACGTACACCAAGCTAAATGAAACGATCATCCCTAACCGAAGTGCGTCTTTTTCTGCCTTGTCCTGCTCTTCTCACATAAGTACCGGTCTCCCTGAACCGTTGGATACTGCTATGGATCGTTGAAACTGGTCGACGAAGATCTCTGGATATCACTCTGTAGGTTTGACCATTTCTTCGCATTTTGAGTGCCCTGGCAATCTCCGTTGGGGCTAAGTCAGGCATAATTCAGTCCTCAACTCCAAAAAGATACGCGAATAAAAAAAAAACCAACAAAAAACAGTATTTCAATGAAATTTTAAATCAAACTCAGAAGGAAGAAACACTCGAAGTTCGCTCCAGATAAGGTGTATTTGAATAAAATTAAAACAATTGCATAAAATGTCATGTTCAGTTGTTTTCTTAGTTTGAAAATATTTCTTTTTAAATTAAATGACGTATAAACCAGCCAGCAACCTTATATGATACTGATATCAAACCTTTATTTTATGTTCCGCTAAATATGCCGGTGTGTTTATTTTTTCCTTGTGGGATATATAGTGGTTTGTAGTTAATAGCTCTTGGTGTTTGTATAACTACTAGCGATAGTAGTGACGGACATTCTATATAATGATTAACTAATTTAAAAACATATGAAAGACTCATCCTTGGCGTAAAGTTTTCAAGTTAAAGAGTATTCGTATCTATTATCTATAAAATTGTGGCGACTGGTATAAAAACTGGTCTTTTTAAAAACTTTTTTTGCATCTTTTCTATTCGTTGAATATTATTCTGATGATCAGGGTACCAAATCAGACTACAGTAATCAATATTGCTACGGACAATTCAAAAATACAAAATTTTTAGTGCACTTATTGATTTAATTTTTTTTGGTATTACGATGAATAAAACTTAGCATTCTTAGGCTTTTGTTTATTACAGTATTAATTTCATGAAACGCAATACTTTATCCAAGATAATACCAAGATCTTTATTTCTGTCACTTGATTTAGTCTATACCCAGTGATGTCGTACGTCGTATTAAAATTAACTCTTTTTTTTGAAAACTTCATATGAAATCACTGTCTGGATTCAGTTCCATTAAATTATCCTTGCACCAGGTACATAACCTTCCTATGTCATCTTGAAGTTCTTGCATACTAATTTCAGAGTCAACAATTTTATATAGCTTTAAGTCGTCCACATAAAATTCAAAATTAGAGTCAAGAATACAATGTTTGATATCGTCAACAAAAGTTACGACTAGTATTGGTCCCAAATGAGATCCTTGGGGGTCTCAGGTTGGAGTGAACTCATATGATTTATGATCGTTTACATTCACTGTCATAGTTCTTCCATTTAAATACGATTGAAACCATTGCAAGAGAGACCCAAAGATTCCAAAATGTTCATGGAGCTTTTTAATAAGCATATTGTGATCTAATTTGTCGAAACCTTTTTAAAGTCACAATAGATAACATCGACTTCTTTACCTGAGCAACAGAGCTGGAAAACGTGTTGTCCATAAAAACAGCTAAGTGGTAGTGGAACGATTCCGAAAAAATCCATGTCGATGCTCAGTTATCATCTGCTTTACATGCCATGTCAAAATTGGACATAATAGCGATTCGAATACTTTACCAAGAACACAAAGTATACTTACGGGACGATAGTTTTTTACATTTGATTTATCACCTGATTTCGGTAATTGTATTACTTTTGCTATTTTCCAAATTTTAGAAAAATCACCGTCTTGAAGAGATTTATTATAAACTAGCAGAAACCCGCGGCTTCGCCCGCGATCAAACTACGAAAAAAATAAACTTTTTCGTAATACATACTTTATTACTTGCCAAAATAAGTTCGTGTAAGTTTTATTATTTCTTAATTTATATGGAAAACAAATTTAATTTTAGCGTACGTAACTCAAAATATGCAATATCTTAAAAGATGTTTAGCGTATACTCTGTAAATAAATTTATTTACCTGTATTTTTTGACATTTTTCTACTCCATCTTTCCAAAGTTACAGGAAGAGAGTACAATGGTACAATCGCATACACTGTTTACGACTTTAAAATCATGTAACTCGGCTAATATGGGATTTTTAATTACATAATAACAGACTAACATCTACGTTATTTTTAAAGACCCAATGCTATGTACACCTAAAGCTTACAGTCTCCCTCCTTCTCCTTCTTTTTTAAGTTACATTATATAAATTGCCATTCTTATTTTGCTGTAGCTCTTTGCCCGCGGCTACACTCGCGTGGAGTGAAAAATTTCGCTCAGTTTTAATTTCTGTTGAATTTATATATTGTAATATCGATTTTTTTATATCATGTCTAGAGTAAAACTCTAGATTCATTTAACTCAGTCTACACTAAAAATCCCGACCACAAATATATCACACTGATGGATGTTCTGTCTAGTTCTGGGTTCTACTAAAATGTCCCTGTGAGGAGCTATCCTTTCTCAAGTCTACGTCTGCTACTTTTAACGACTGGTCCTGAGATATATGGTAATAGTCATTGCAAAGCAAACTTTAAGAAGGAATTACAATAGATTAAATTCAAAGGGAAAGCAAGTTATCAGTGTTATTCGAGGTATGAAGTCTGATTCCCCCCCGAGCACATCCAGCAAACACAGTGGCCACTATCATGTTTAATGAATTATTTACAGTCTAATCCCGTTACATAGCTTAGGTGACTTCTTCATTAAAGTTGTGCGAACTTTCTGAAGGAGGATATAATTAAGAAGATACTCTCTGGCTAGGTTTTCTCTCTCGCGCTCTAGGTCTATTATAGTTGTCACTTCTGTGGCCAACCGAGAGAATAATCTTCGTTGTCTACTTTATATCCACACAGTAAGTGTGCACTTACGGAGAATTTGACTTATGTTACTCTGGTTAAATATATTTAACAAACTTAAACTTCACCGCCCAATTGTACCTACATACGGGCTGAATTTAAAAAAAATCTACAATAGATGTTTATTTAATTGTATTGAAGAGCATTAAGACTAAGTTTCAAGTAATTCTGATCATAAACAATTTTTTCCTCATATAACAGCACAATCCCCTTTTACTCTTTTAAGGGATGAATTTCAAAAAAGAATGATGGTTGTATTGTTTTAGTTTTTATTTTGAAGGTAAAAACCATTTTCCGTGCATCAATTACAGAGTTTCATACAAACTTTCATCCCCTATTTGACAGCCTTATGGGATGAATTTCAAAAAATGCTAAAATACGTATTTATTTAATTGTATTGAAGAGCATTAATACCAAGTTTCAAGTAATTCTGATCATAAATAATTGTTTTCCCATATAAACTTTATCACCCTCTTTTACCCTTATAAAGGATGACATTCGAAAAAATCAAATACATATATTTCTTATTTTTCATCTTAAAGCTAAATATCACTTTCCCTGCATTTCGCGTTAAGAATGACAGAGTTTCAAACAATATTTTATCCCCTATTTTACCCCCTTAGGGGATGAATTTCGAAAAATCCTTTCTTAGCGGATGCCTACATTGTATAAGAAATATGTTTTCCAAATTTCACGTTTCGATGACCAGCGGTTTAGGCTGTACGTTGATCGATCAGTCAGTCAGTCAGGACAAAGCATTTTATGTATATATAGATATATAGATAATATATAAAGGCTTACATAGAGTTGTAGCATACTTTTAAAAAAATATTGGATGAATATCGTCCTTCCCTGCACCTTTATTTACATTCATTTTTTGAGTGATGTTTCAATTATAGTTATCATTTTATTCAGTTATAATAAAATTGTCGTTGAAACATGAGGACGAAACTGTCTGGTGAAATAACAAATAAATAAATAAATAATAAGTAAAAATTATTATCTAACGTTCCGTAGGTAATGTTTTTAGTTATACCGTAACACTTGTTTAGAGTTATTAACTTCCCAATATTTATTTAAAATTTTAGTTATATCAACTCTAGAATCCAGAAAGAGAATAATGTATTATAATTTAGTTAATTATCCCTGAACATCCTTGCAATCACAAACACATTTAATTCTACTTCTAAGTCTAATGATAATAAAGTTAAATCATATTTTATTAAATATCATGTGAAATAACTAATTTGGATAGGAGGAAGATTATCCAGCGTAAAAACATTATGCTTTTTAATTTTTGCGATACCAACAATAACAATTTTTTTCTGCTTTTCTTGTTGTCTGATTTTTGAAAGGTCAATTTATTTGAATATGTTATATTAGTTTAGTCATTAAAATTATTTACAGCCAGCGTCTGCGATAACGTCTAATTCATTACTTCCGGAAGAGATAGCGAAGGAGATGAAAACGGAAGATCAAATTCTTGCTCAACTAAGAGCATCCCAAAACATCCCAACATCTACATTTCTAAATGATACTTCGACTACCACTACCTTTACGTCTACTTCGACAAAGGACACTTTTCCAACTGTAAACGCTACTCCAGATTTAGAAAAGCTTCAAAAGCTTATGCCTGACAAAATTACGCCTGCCGTTGAAACGCAGAAGGAAAATAATGAGGTTGAGGTTAGTTGGTAATATTTGTTTTTTTTTCTTCTTCAAAATGTTAAATATATATTGAAGTATTTGTTCTATTCTATACATATAATAAAATTGTAACTAAGCCGAATCTGTACATTAAATATTTTTTGGAAAATCTTATTGAAATAGACTTTACTATCGATACAGAAGCCAAATATATAGTTTTTAGATTTTTTGTCTGTCTGTCTGTCTGTCTGTCTGTCTGTTACCGCATCACGGGAAAACCACTGGACAGATTTCGATGAAATTTGGTATGATGTTAGCTGGTTATCCGGGTCAACATATAGGATACTTTTTATTGCGGGAAAATATCTCATCTCTGAGCTAAACGTTAAAACGTAACTAGGGACGAACCCGAGCGGAGCGAGGGTGAGTTGCTAGTTCAAAAATATAAATTAACATAGTAATATGGAGATAATTTTTTTTTATATAGACAAAATCAGAGAAACCGGTGAAAGAACAAAGTATAGTGGAAACCAAACCACAGACTCAGAAAGCTCCGTCGGAACCTAAGTTAAAACCGAACAAGGAAGTAGAGAAGCAGAAGACTAAAGATAACGGAACTAAGACTAAGAAAAAGAAGGAAGATAAAAAAGATGAAGTGATTGAAAAGAAGGAAGAAGAGGTTAAAGCTGACGTGAGTAGATAATTAAAGACTTTCAATTTTTCTGTATAAAAATTAGGTTATTATATTATTTTTGTACTTCTTAGAAGAAAGTGAAGAGATAATTAGGAATTCATTTTAAAAGTAACTGTTTTTTATTCCTTAAATAAAATCTTAAGTCATTAAATTAAATATTTACTAAAACTTCTATTTAACGTTATGGCGGAACTATTTTTGGCGTTCAATGATTTGGCGTTAATACGTAAAATACACTTGTTTTCTTTCATTTATCTTATAACTAGTATTTCCCGCGGCTCCGCCCGCGTTCAGATGATCAAAAACCAAATTCTTAGGTTTTACACATTAGTATACTCTTACATATACCACTTTCATTGCGCACCGCATGATTGGTAAATAATGGCAGTGATTGACAATGCCACAAAGGTTCCTACGTTAATCTCATATTTGATTTAGTAATATTGCACTTTTTGTTTTAGCAATAACATTTATGTAAGTCTATACTACTGTTTTGTATGTTTATATAATTTTGGGCGATAAACTCTCAAACTACGGAATTACTTTTAATCACTTTTTACTAATAGACAGCCAGCGCCCTCTCCCCTCACGACCGCCCCGCCCTCGCCTTGCATCGAGCTGAGAGCGCGCTCACCCATAGTCCGCGTAAAGTTAAATATGTATATTTTAAAACTATGATATCTCGTAAGATATTCATTGAAATCAAATGATGTCAAGGGTAATTTTGTTCAAAATTAAATACTTGTAATGAATAACGTATTTATTTTGATAAGGATTAATATCATGTTTATAAAAACACCTTCGGAAGTAATGCATTATTTTAGAACAAAGTTGATTACTATAAAAAGGGTTATATTGAGTCAACCTTAAAAGATAGACATATGCTGTCGCGGACTTTTTTTTAGAACTTTTAAAGGGGAACAATTCCGTCATACACTATTTTTGCGTAACTTTAACTGCTTACGCAGCGCACGCAACGGAAGCTCTCAAAAGGAATCATTTTTTCCCGTTTTTGCAACATTTTTATTTATGCTCCGCTCCTATTGGTCGTAGCTTGATGTTATATAGCCTAAAGCCTTCCTCGATAAATGGACTATCCAACACAAAAAGAATTTTTCAATTCCAACCAGTAGTTCCTGAGATTAGCGCGTTCAACCAAACAAACAAACAAACAAACAAACAAACAATCAAACAAACTCTTCAGCTTTATAATATTAGTATAGATTACTAAAACTTCTATTTAATGTTATGGCGGAACTATTTTAGTTCCCTTTTTTGATATATGATTTTGATTTGGCGTTAATACGTAAAATATACATATGAAAATCGCTTGTTTTCTTTCATTTATCTTATAATAGTTGATATGTTAAAAATGCAAAATACGCTTATTTTTAACGTAAAAAAATATGATTAACAGTACTTAGTAAGTGTATTTATATTTTAGAAAGCGTCGGTGGAGTCTTCGCCATCTAAAAATAAAAAGGAAGAGAAACAAAGTAAAAAAGAACTAGAGAAGGAGAAGAAGGTATGAAGTTGAATCATTCAGCAAGTGTTTCTTTTGTTGTTTCGTAATTCGAAATCATTATTAGCTATTTAAATGCTAGTCTAAACTCGATGGACGCATATTTTATGAATTTATGCAAATACATTATATTAGTTATAGGAAATAATTGTATTTTTCTAATTTCCACTAATTGTTTACGTTCAGGAATGGATTAAGGAAGGTTTTACAATTGTTAAGGGCCCTGAAAAGAATAATAGTAAGGAAAATAAAAAGAAAGTCGAAGAGGCAAAGGCAGCTGAGGAAGCCGAACGCAAAAAGTTGGTATTTCTTCATTATATGTTATAATATTAAAAAAAAAAAAAACATTATATGAGTAACTTCTGTAAATATTTTTATTGGTTCCAAACATTTACAATTTTTATATTGCAGGAAAGAAGAAGAAAAACTAGCGGCGGAAGAAGAAAAGAAAAAGAAAATAGCCGAGACAATTAAGAAACAACAGGTATTGTTACAATACAGGTACACAGGTTACAGGTTATTTCTCAAGTGGATATTGGGTAGAAAAAGAACAATTAAAATGCATTCATTGAAAAAGTGTTTTGTCATTTTTAAAAAAGATTTCCTAAAAGAAAAAAAAAACATGTTAAACCCTTTAATTTAAGAATCTTCCTACGCGTGATTATCTTTAATATCTAAGGTAAGCAGTCATTTCTAGGAAATATCGATATATTAGCCCACCACGTTATTCCATCGTTTTTTTAAAACTAAATCGATACTGTAATACTATTTTTCATATATTATTCACAGGCTTACTCCATTTCATAGGTTTTATAAAAAAATTGTGTAAATAGTTAAATAGTGAAATCAGTACGCAATGATTCTGTCGAAACCGTGTTATCTTAGTAACGGCGTTAACGTTACTTATCGATCATTTAAGTTTTTTATTTGACATGTGTGTGTTGTGAGTTTTGGGATATAATTATATGAGGGTTCAAACGTTGATTTTTCAACCTGATTTTGAATAAATGTCTTACAAACTGGCGGGTCTTTAATACCTTATTCCTATTTTGGATTGCAAGAATCATCAAGACCATGAAATATCTATCTAAGATACCGCGTTTTATATTTTGCTTGCCAAGTTTCATAACGTTTTTTTTTTGTTTTTAAGGCATTTTAGTGGAGAAAGTTTAAAAAAAATATTGAAATAATATCGTTTTTCGTCTCGCATTTTTTAATTTGGACGGATAATTGTTGTTTTAATATTGATAAATAACTGGTGTTTAACCGTTTTTATAAATCAGAAGAGAAAATGAAATTTAAATTAATACTTTTTTTTAATAAATTTTTGAAGTTGCATTTCTGACTTATTTTGAAAAAAGCTAAAAAACATGATAACTCAAAAATGGTTCACTTTTGCATAGTGCATATGGGGGTCAAAATTATCGCAAATAGTCACCCCTATCACCTCCTAACGGGAATACGTCGAATTACCAATAACCCTGTATATGATCTCACTATTTTTACGGATTTATAGTGATTAATTAGGGTTTTCATAAGAAGAGATACTATAAAAATTTTCACTTTTTATTTTTTGAATTCTGTGTCTTTGTGTTCTAAAGTGTTATGTTATATCTTAATGAACGAGAAATTATTATATCATAAAATTTTATGATTATATTAGATCAAAATTCTGAAGGATTTTAATCATATAATTATTTGGTCGCGGCTACAATGACGTGGCACGTCAATAAAAACTAGTCATGTTATCCACGCTACAAGCTTCCTCGTCCCGAATATCAATGAAATCTTAAATAAAACCTTCTTTTCGGACTTTCAGCGGATTTATTTTGATTATTATTGGTCACCGACGTTTCGAATGCTTTACAGCAATCATGGTCACGGGAGACTAAGTTGTTATATAGTTATTACAGACGGCGCCTACCTAAAAAATATACTCTTAAAGAAGAAATGGCTTCAAAGTACCATACGATTACATTAATTACTGTAAAGCATTCGAGACGCCGGGAACCAAAAATCAAAATAAATCCGCGAAAAATTTGAAAAGATAGTTTTATTTAAAAATTAGGCTTAACGTGTAAATCGAAGAAAGTATTATTTAATGAAATCTGTTGAAAGGTTACACCATGAAGAAGTAACGGACAATCATAATTATTTATTATATTAGAGTGGTAACATATACCTTTTTCTCAAAGGACCAGCAACAACGTCAAATAGCCGAGTCTCTAGCAAAGAAAGCGCCGTGGTCTGCCTCACAGCTAGGTGCTACGAACAAGGATGGGCTAACATTAGCTGAGATACAGCGTCTAGAGAAAGAAAAGAAGTTAGAGCAGATGAAGGAGCAGCAGCAAATGATGCAGATCATTGCCCAGAAGCAGGCTGAGGCGTTGGCTACGGAACAAGTTTTGCAGGTCAGATTCGGGACTTATTGTCTGTAAAGAGAGAGAAAAGAAACTTATTGAATAGAGAGAGAGATTTATTGTGTAAAAGAGATTTATTGAGTATAAGAGATGGTCTTTATTTGACGAATTTGAGACATTTGCTTTTGAATGGTTGAATAATTGTTGTATTTAATATAAAATTTTCTATTTTATTTATTCCGTTTTTGGCTTTTAGGTTTTACAAATTGTAACATTTTTCTTTTACTAACTTTGACATTTAAAAATATGGTGTGAGTATACTCCATGTTATAGGAGATGCAGCAGAACCCGGCGTGGGCCAAGACTAAGAAGATCACTAGCAACTGCGTTGGCCCGAGCATAGCTGCCATACAGGTGCATAAGTTATACATCCATATTACTATTTTTAATATCATAAGTGCGAAAGCAATTCTACCTGTACATAGACTACTTTTTGTCGCAAAAATGAAACTTGGAGGGGATGAAATAAGACGTTTAAAGTTTGTATGGGGATCAAATTATTTCTCAAGTTAACATACAAATACGAGTACAGAGGACTATATAAAAATTCGTTATCTACACTAATCTATTCTTCTATTCCAATATTATAAAGAGGAAAAATTTGTTTTTTTTGTTTGTTTGTTTGTATCGAATAGGCCCCGACATTACTGAACCGATTTAGAAGAAATTTGGTAAGAAGATAGCTCGAAACCCTGGGAAGGACAAAGAACAGTTTTTATCCAAGAAATCATCCCTTAAATAGGTGAAAATGGGGTTGAAAGCTTGGGGAAGTAACTTAGGAACGAGCCTGAGTGAAGCGAGGGTGATTCGCTAGTATACTATAATTTTGGTAAGAAATAGAGAATGTTTCAGCATTTTTGACGCACTAAGGCAATATGGATGATACCCTCTAGTGTTGCCGGGAGGCCCACGCCCACCAGAGGGACGATAAAATGGCTGAACACATGACGTAAGGAGATGTGATCGTAAAGATAAAAAATGTAAACAATGAAATGACATTGTTGAAGTGATGATTCACATTTTGGCAACAACTATCTGGACAGTTTACAATAATATCACCTAGTCTTAATTCAATGAAAATAAAAGGTTTTAATTTTTATTACCTTTTTAACGAAATAAAAGTACAATCAAATATTGAAATTCCATATCTATATCTAACAGCAATCACAAGATTGTTAACGTTTTTACAAAAGTATGTGAAGTTGGAGGACAAAACAATAATTTATTACCATCGGGCTTATTTGATGACGGATTCCAGAGATTAGATATTGGAATACCTTTATACTAAACATTGGATCCCCACATATAATGTTGGTGAAATTAAGAAATAATAGTTTTTTATGTTATTTTACCTAAGAGTTTATGATGGTGTTCAACAGGCGGAGACCAGACGCCTGTCAGCAGCAGTAACGCAGCCTATAGAGGAGCCTCCGCTGCCGCAGCCCACACACGCGCCCTGGGGCACTGCGCAAAATGGTATGTACAAACATTTGTTTATCTATAGTCTATACTAATATTATAAAGAGGAATGATTTGATTGTTTGTTTGTTTGCACCGAATAGGCTACGAAACTATTGAACCGATTATGATGAAATTTGGTAAGAAGATAGTTTGAGACCCTGGGACGGATATAGGATAGTCTATATCCCGGAAATCATCCCTTAAGGGAGTGAAAATGGGGATGAAAGTTTGTATGGGGAATCAAACTAGGGACAAACCCGAGCGAAGCGAGGGTGAGTCGCTAGTTTATTTATAACTAGCGATTTACGCCCCTAACCTTGAATGGTTTAAAAACGCATAAAAGACAAACGTCCAAAAAAAAATTCATTTTTTCGCACTTTCGTAAGCGTGTACAGAATCCTACTAATATTATAAATGCGAAAGTAAGTTTGTGAGGATGTATGGATTCTAGATGTCTGGACGTATAGATGTATGGATGTTTGTAACTCTTTCACGCAAAAAATACTGAATGGATTTTAATGAAACTTTACAATTATATAGCTCAAACATCAGAGTAACACATAGGCTACTTTTTATCCTGGAAAAATGTACGGTTCCCGTGGGATATATTTGTTTTTGTTTTCCTAGAGGCGAACCCGAGCGAAGTCAGAGTGAGCCACTAGTCTATATACATATATATAATTGCTTGTCCTGATTGATTCATCAACGCAGAGCCTAAACCACAGGGGTTAGAAACTTGAAATTTTGGAAATACATATGTATTTCATCGTTTTTGGAAATTCAGCCTCAAACGCAAGAAAAAGGGTGGAAACAAATGAGATGCTGTATGGACCATCTATAAAAAATAGTTCTGTGACTTATTATATTACAATATTTACTCACAACTGAGCTTCCCATATATTTGTTACTTTACAAAATATTGAATATCGAATATCAATATTTTCAGGTGGTTTCTGGGATACACAGCCCAATGCTTCGAAACTTGATAAGCCGCAAGAGGCAAAAGTAGAGAAGAAAAAGAAAACAATATCTTTCGCTCCGAAGAAAGAAACGTCGCCTGTCGCCGAGTTCGAAGGCTGGTGCACTACTGTGCTAGCCTCGTGGAGTTCAAAGATAGATGGTACTAACATTTTATATATATATATATATATATATATATATATATATATATATATATATATATATTGACAATATATGTATAATGGGTAGAGGCAGTGGTAGTCCAGTGGTAACGTGCTTGCTTAGGAAACCGAGTAAAGCAGGTTCAAAACCCGGGTCTCGCACCTCTGATATTTTCATGTGCGAATCATTTCTAACATGATTACCACTTGCCTTACGGTGAAGGAAAACATCGTGAGGAAACCTGCATGTCTGAGAAAACCTAGCAAGTTTTCGAAAGTCATGTGAAGTCCGCCAATCCACACTCGTATTGAAGGGAGGCCCATGCCCAGCAGTGGGGTGTTAAAAAGGGTTGAATACATATTATGGTAGGAAATCTGAATTGAGATCGTCTCTTATTCATCTTCTTGCCGGTTAAAGTTTTGTGTTATGTGGGGTAAATAGCAATTATTTTTTTGCAAATGACCGTTTTAAATAATCTTAAAATACAAATTTTAAACTATTTCAACTAAATTAAAGATTTCTAAAAGATAAGTATATGTGTACATACCCATATATATATATATATATATATATATATATATATACATATATATATATATATATATATATATATATATATATATATATATATATATATATATATATATATATATATAATTTACTTAGCTATTATTAAAAACGGCACAATAAAAAACTGTATTACGTTATATTTATGAGTTAATGGGTAGTTAGACGTCTAAGCCTCGTAGCTTTAAAATGGATAGTTCGTTTTAATGCAGTTTTTTCTATATAACATAATTACGTTCCAGTGCCAACATTCGTCGGTTTCCTCAAAGACATCGAGTCGCCGTACGAAGTCAAGGACTACGTCAAGTGCTATCTGGGCGAGTCCAAGGATTCCAGTGATTTCGCAAGACAATTCTTAGAAAGAAGGTATAGTGTTGCTAACTTTAATTTATTTGAACCAATTAATTTCAGGATTCCGTACCCGAGGGGTGCCAACAGGATTCTAGTAGCCTCCGCTGTCCGTTCATCTGTCCGTCTGTCTGTCTGTCAGCGGGCTACATCTCATGAACCGTAATAGGTAGAGAGTTGAAATTTTCACGTTGTGTATTTCTGTTTCGCTATAACAACAAATAATAAAAAGTCAAGATGGCGATTTCAAAATGACCGCCATGAAAATAAAAAAAATATCCATTTGTGTATAGTGTTATGTACGATGGTACGGAACCCTTCGTGTGCGAGCCCGATTCGCACTTGACCGGCTTTAAATTCTACTTAGTTGTATAAGTATTTCTTTGTTCATTTGTTTTTTACTATATAAGGGTATACATATAGGCTACACGCAGTAAAGGCTTCTTTCGCAATAGAAAAGTCTCTTCTAGGGTTTAGTAGAATAATTGGTTTTATCGTAGTTTTGAAGTCGGTTCACCTTTTTATTTAAAAAGTAATAAAGTCAACTACACATGTTGTACTCGCTTTATAGCAAGATAAAGCTTCATATGACCGTGCTGCTATAGGTACACTATTACATATTATCGGGGCGGTGGGTGCGTCGGTGCGTGGGTGCACGCTCGCCCTGACATTGTCAACAGCTCAAACCGGATAAAACCGGTGTTGTCAACGGACAGTACATACATACACAATACATGATCTCATCACACCGCCCCGACATGTTGTGCGCGGTTGTATGAATCTTTATATCTAGCTGGTAGTAAATAGGAATATTTATTCATGTATTCTTACTAATACAATTATTTGTTTGTGTAACAGATCAAAGCTGCTCCGCGTAGGCACAGTGACACCGTCTGATGACCTCTGCTCCCCGGCCATTGCTGTCAACCCTCGTACATCGCTCTCCGATTATCAGGAAGTTAAGGTAAATTATATTTACATTTATTAGAACGAAGTTTCCTTAACGCGCTAGCAGTAGACAGGTAGAACTATTATTTTCTAAGAGTATAATCAGCATGACGTCATTACAAGTACCAGGCGAGCATAAGTGTTAAGGAGGTGTCTGTGCAGGCTTTTGTTTGATGAGCTTCAATATGTACACTGTATGTTGCTCGATGTCTGTGCTACCCTGGTACTCAGGACAATGTGTATGAGGTAATGTATGAGCCAAGGGCGGACAGCGAAAGGAACTTCGTTGCTACCGGGTGTCCCACGACACTGACCAATTTTTTTATATTATATATTACAAGCGATTTAGCCTTGCTTCACTTGAGTGCGCCTCTAGCTACGCGGATTTGTTCACAATTTCATGGGTTTTAAATTCTTTGCGCGGAACCCTAATTCTTTCCAAAATTAAAAGTAGCCTAAGTTACTCCTTATAACATCAGCTATCTGCCAGTGAATGCCCAGTAAAAACCGTTGCAACCGTTTCGGTTGTAATTAAGTATTGTATTTATTGAATTTGGACTCTTAATATTTTATAAGAAACTAATGTATATTTTCAATACTGAGTTACAATGTTGTTTCTTGCAAGAGTTAATAGTGTATATTATGTAAAGTTATTCGTAAAGTTTGTTTTTCTTTTGATATCTGTTATGTATAGATTTGCTTTATACATATATTAAGATTAAGTACAGTGCTCGTTTTATAAGTTAGTAGCTCTTAAACTTGTGTTTTCGAACATTCATAAACCAAATAGAGCTATTACGAATACAGCAACATGCAAACTGCAATTTTACTAGTAACATTGACTACTAAACGGCTACATGCAATGTATTTCAAACATAATAATGTAATATATGACGTAGTTGTACATAACACGAGTAGTAAATGTATAAATATATTAAAATGTGCAAATTTTATTATGCTACTATTTATTTTAACTATAAAAAAAATACTAAAGCAAAAATGGCTATAATAAATAATTGTTGATTTGGCTTCAAATATAAATTGCTAGCGACTCACCGTCGCTTCGCTTGAGTTTGTCCCTAGATTGCTTCCGCATATAAACTTGCATCCCCATTCCCACCCCTTTAAGGGATGATTTCCGGGATAAAAACTATCTTATGTTCTAGGGCCTCAAATTATCTTCTCACCAAAATTTCATCTAAATCAGTTTAGTAGTTTCGGAACCTATTCGGTATAAACAAACAAATATTTCCTCGTTATAATATTAGTATAGATTATTTAATTGCTGGCGTAACTAAAGTGCTTGATAATGCAAGCTTCAGTTCAGGTTAAATATACATAAATTCGGCTTATAATTTTATATTGGTTAATCTGTTATAGCTGAGCGAATGGTTGTGATCTACTCTATCAGAAACTAGATGAGAATGTGGAGAAATGATTCTTTTGTCCATGTCTTCTGGCATGTTTTGACGACATGTTTGGCTCAGTTTGTAGTAACCCTACTTGCTGTGCCAGCGTTCGCGGGTTCGAGTCCCGCTGGGGGCATTCATTTGTGTGATGAGCACGAATGTTTGTACTCCAGTCATGGGTGTTTAAATTTATAATATGTATGTAATACTTTCTTAGATTTACGCGAATATTTGGCATTTTAAATAAAACTATCTTTTCGGATTATTTCGCGGATTTATTTTGATTTTTGGTTCCCGACGTTTCTTTCTTTTGAGATGCCTAACACCTTAGTCTCTCCCGTGACCATGATTGCTTTAAAGCATTCGAAACGTCGGGAACCAAAAATCAAAATAAATCCGCAAAATAATCCGAAAAGATAGTTTTATTTAAATATGTATGTATTTAAAGTTATATATGTGTAGTGTGTCAATTATTTGGTATCCATAGCACAGGCCTCGTAGCTTACCATGGAACTAAATGGTGCTGTGTGTTAATGTCGCAATATTAAAAAAAATAATGTCGTAATCCTCTTTATGAATACTGGAAATTATAAGTTGTTGTTGTTTGAACTACTTATTGGTACATCTGGATACATTTTTTGGCGAAGTTTTAAAGCGAAATTGAAAATTTACGTTGTTATATATTTAGGTATTTTTCTCAGATTAATATAGACGCAGTACTACAAATTAAATATCGAAGTTAAAAATAGTAGCGTGATTTGCTGTTTATGCTATTATTCTCGATTTTGTCATACAGATCCTTTACTTTTTTTAAAGAATAAAGGAATACAATTTTTAAGGATAAAATAATAATAAAGCATTGGTTCTCTTCCCATTAAAAGATAGAAAGTATAATATTAAATTAATTATTTTTTGAAGTTATACTTCTTTTGGCACGTTTGGAAATAAATATAATTAGAGTATATTTTTTACGATGCTCGCGCACACCGACAGCCAAAAAGCGATATAATGTAGTTAGCTGAAAGCGACATGATGAAGTTAGTGACATACGATATGAAATCTTTAGTTATTTTTGTTCTGTTACGCCAAAGAAGTACAACTTCTTACGTGCGTACATAAGTACACACACACGTTTTTTTCCTTAATATAATAAAATCCGTGAGCCATTTATAATTTATTAATATTTATTTAATTATCACTCAGTACAAAAATCGTCATTTGTATACTACTTTAAAACATCGTTTGGCTTCATGTTTAGTTTTATGATACTGTCTATATTATTCCTTATTCTGAGTCTGCGTTTTCATATAATATTTTTATTATAAAGTTATTGCACCCATAGCTGGGCGATTATATAATTTAAGTATTTATTATGCTGCTAGAGTTTTTGATTATATATTTGCGAACTTTTAGATATTTTAAAATTTAAAGGGTTATATCGAAATTGGATTCTTATTTGCGATGTTATCAAGTAGTGGTACAGTACAGAGATACTTTTTAACATCCTTTACAAAAAAGGAGGTAATGAACTTCATTGTAATTTCTCTTTACATGTATGGTAAGCGATATTATTGCTAATTAAATACATTTAAAAAAATGCCAAAAAGGATTGATTCTATTTAGAGCTTTTTTGACGTCTATGTATGTATTTATTTAGTCAGAAAGTAATTCATAAAACATGTGGACCGATTTTGTATTTTTTCTTTTCATTGGCGAAATAATTTTGTAGCAAAGAAGCATTAAAATATGGGGAGCGAATGTGGCATTTATACATGCGAATTGAAGATTATTGCGAAGTTCTTGATTCTCGTGTATTAAAATTAGTAAAAAATTGATTTAAAATTTGACTTTGTATTGTTTCTGTACGGTGCAACCGTACATAATAATTACAATTCAGCATTGTACTCGACACGCATAATTCATTATTATTTTAATTCATAAAAATCAAGTCAGTTCGCGTACCGCTAGCAAGTAAGCTGCGCGTGCTCACAAGTCCATAACATTTTCACTATCATTTTATTAATAAGTCTACAGACAATAAATACTATCAAGTGTTAATTCCAAACGTCTTTCATTCTATCAATCTAATAGTGTATTAGTTAACAAGAACTGGTACAGTTTCAATTGGAGTTTTCTTACTATAACACAAAAATGAATGCGATGTAATTTTTAACATATTACTCGTATATCATAATTAATAATAATTAATCTAACGCCGCAATGCTAACATACTAGATTTATAGTTATTAAATTTCATACACTGTTTTAGTTACATAAATACTCGTAATAATAGGAAGTTAAATGATTTGTTTTTATTTATACGCCGCGGTGTACATACATATACATAATGGTGTAGTAGAAAACAAAAAAAAACTTAAATAAACATATTCTTCTTAAATTTCCAGGGGAAAGGCAAGAAATCGAAAAAAAATAAAATGCTGAAAGTGGACGCTCGTATCCTGGGCTTCTCAGTGACTGCGTCAGAGGACCGCATCAATGTCGGCGACATTGATACCGTCTGAGGCCAGTTTCACAGGCCTCCGTCGACACAACTTGTCATATCCCCTGGAGGCGTATACGTTGTGCACCTGACACAGAAGATGACAAGATACCCGCCACGCGTATTTAGAGCACGTAGAGGTAGACGATATTAAATTATCCCTTCCAACGTTCCATAACACCTCCCAATTTCCCGTAACATCCTCCAAAATCCCCCAACATCCCCCACATTCCCTCCAGTAATATAACAACGCGTGGTCAAAGGTATCTATTCTACTTTATTTGTTTTTTTTTTTAATTTCTATTTCTCGTTTTACTGATCAAGCTAAAGCGCAAATCCATTGTGGAACTAGACTATGTGAATATTAAATGTGTCTCGCAACAGTGAATCAACAACCCCGGACAGATCAATTGTACAGAATGTAAATATCTTGTATATATCGGTGTGATAGTAGCTCAGTGACAATCCGAATTAACTACTGGTGGAGCAATTGACGACATAAAGTGAATTGATATAAAACTATGAGGACAATATGTGTGAAATGTTATATAATAAATGTCCAGTGCCATCCGTTTGTACAGAAATCGATGGAACTATAGAAACACTAAGTGAAATCAAATCAAATATCATATTGTAATGTGGTTATCGATCGGATATTGGTATTTGTTACTCCAACATCGGTCACTGTTGACAAACACCGTTACATACCTTACCTTATCGATAAATGAATATAATATATAAATGTTTAAACTTAATCAATGTTCATGTAAAAATCGATGTTGTGAAACCGCTAACTTCCTCTCGTACTTGACTTTAAATAGCTTTTGTAAATATTATTTCAAATCAATTCACATAGTTCGTTTAAAAGTTAACATTAAATATATTATTTGTTGTACAGAATGTAATACAACCGTCTGTTAGAATATTCTGTACATACATCTTGTTAATGCTGTAGCGAATTACCTTTATAAGAGAGAAATTAGTACGAAAAGTTAAATAGCAATTACACGAGACGTTTATTTGATGTTAGTGATATATAATAATATAAATTCAAACGTAATAAAATTCTGCAATAAATATTAAATTTAAAGTAATAAATAAATTTAAGTATGTATATAAATGATGAAACGATTGAGACTTTAGATTAAATAAGGCGCAATAGTAACGTAAAATCGATATTATTATGTCTAAAAGAAAGAAACAAAAACACAAAGAAAAGATGCAAACAGCTGGCATTGAATAGTTAAATTGTGTACATATGTAAATTATCTTTCAGCAGTTTTGGAGTTATATCTAAAAAGCTAGATTAATGTATTAATTCATGTAAATTTGAATACATCCTATTTGATCTTAACAACACAGTAACGTATCTTTTAAATAGTTGGTATTTTTAATTTTTGACCATTTTCAAAAAAAAAAATTATATATTACACGATATTCTTATGACTCTTTTACATAATCGGTTATTGCTTAATTACTTTTGGTTAAAACGTAGAATTTTTTAATCGATTTTAAATTCAATACACGTTTCAATCAAAGGTGTTTATAGAATTTCATAATGTAAATACTTAAAAATAACATTTCCAATGACAAAAAAAAAATAGTGAATTATAGTTACCATTGTTTCACTTATTTTTGTAAATATACATCCGATTAATGATAATAACTATACTTATATAATAATTGTACTACGGGACTTAACGCGTGAATAAATGGCTATATACCTTATTCCCGACGTTTCGACTGGGTATATAGGCATTTATTCACGCGTTAAGTCCCGTAGTATAATTATTATATAAATATGGAACGCGATAATTTAAAAAGTTAAATAACTATACTATTAACCACTGACCATCGTACATTCAACTAACCATTAATATATATTAAGCCCAATAAACAGTTACCAAAACGCCTTGACAATGTAATTTGTACATAAATATACATACAGACATACCATAAGGGATAAATAAATAGTGTACAGTTGGAAATTAGCATTAAAATGACTATAGTATTAAATTTCTCCATTTTTTAATGTAAATGTAAATCAAAATTATCCCAAAATTAAACTTAGTGTATTAAATTTAATGTCCATATTAAAATAGACTATTCAACTGTTACAAACGATTTTGATAAACATGATAATTATAGATAATGTATGAAATAATAAATGTAATTTAATGTTATATGTATTAAATGACTAGCGGTGTAACAGACACTATGTTGACACTGTCATGTCCTAAGATAAACTTTTGTACATACGATTGTGATTAATATATATGAAAATTCGAGCTTCCATATGCAATTTGTGTTTCCAAAAATTTATTATAAATTATATTAAAATGTCTCGTCCGTCTTTGTTCTTTTGCGCTCTTTATTTATCAACAAGTGACAAATTAAAAAACAAAGTAAATAGATTTCAGTAAATTATTCAAAATGGCGTCTTTTGTTGGCGTTTCTTTTTTTGATTTTGATAATCAATATTTGTACAGATTATTGTAGATATCGATGTCTTCGCAGGTTAAGCCTAGTATATATATAGTCATACCTTATTGATAGAAAATATTCCAATCGATGTAAATATCGATTAGTGATTATTTTTCCCTCCACAAACAATTTAAACATTTTTGCTTTATAATTACATATTTAAATCTTCAAACGTCTCAAAAAATACTTCGTTCTTTCATTCATAAGAGTACAATAATAAGTTTTTCGATTATATATTTAACTAGCGTACGTTTACGTTGGCGGTACGTTTTACATAGATATTTAAAATAGTTATTTGCCAGCGTTAGCCATATAATTTTTTTTTTTAATTTTCCTGATGTTTTAATACTTATTATCCTATTCCGGACTAAGAGAAATCCAAAAAATTAAATATCATATAAATTGGTCCAGCCGTTTTTAAGTTATAAATAGTGTAACTAATACGACTTTGTTTTATATACATAGATGATTTCAGTTCATTTTTTATGATAATAATTAATGATTTAACCTCTATTCGTTCAATATAAGTTTTAAAGCACCTAAATATAAATAAAGATTTTATTCATTTATCGATAAGGTGGGGACACACTACATTAATGTCTTTCAAATGAAGCGAACAAACAGTGACGCGTGTATTTCTACACGCTATTGGAGATAAATTACCGAATAAAATTATTTCACCGACGTTTAATTGATTTGATCATATCGTGTATATCTATTTTTTATTTAGAATTTGCTTATTTTAATGTGAACAATGATGATATTTTTTTTGTATAAGTCTCTCTCTGTCAGTCTGTCCATTTTGATTTGTATACAGTCAATGATTTGTGATTTAAAAAAAAATTAATTTGTTTTTGTTTTTTTAAGAAAATGCCCTTTGAAACTGTAGTGAGGGATTTTTTCCAATGTCGGTCTGTTGTGAATTCTTTAAATAAATTGCTGTTTTAACATATTTAGACAACAATATACAAATAGTTTTATGTATGTAATATTTTATGTAATAATTGCATTGGTTGTTTTTGTTTAGATTTGAGGCTTAGTGGAGTGTTCATGTTAATACACTCAGTGAGCATTGCCTTTTGTCTATTATTTGTATTTAAAACGCTGCATTGCATTTTTTATTGACTAGAATCAATGAAGAAACTTGCAATGTATAGGTTTTATTATTATATTTAATTTAACAATTACATGTGCAATTATATTTTTTTAATGTCACAATTATAATTGAAAATGATGTAATTATTTTTAATTTGGTTATGTCAGCCGATGTGTTTGTTTATAAATGTGTTCCTCATCTAGTAATATATAGCCACATATATAATGTGAGTATTGACGTTTATGTGGGAAGAAGTATGATAACAAAACATACAAGTGAATGCAATTATAGGCAAAAATACAAATTTTCATGGCAAACGGCAAACTGTATTCATCAACCCTAACGCCATTTTCCGACTACCATATAAAAGTTTGTACGAGAGTCGGGTGCGCTTCCCCCGCGTCTCTCCCCTTTCGTTAAAAGGCTATGGATTAGTAGAGTGAAAGTACTCAGTAACATGATGGAAAATTAAGAAACACAATGTGTGAGATATACGAAATCGACACATAAAATGTATGTGTTTAATTATTATTAGATGAGATGCAATACGGCAAGATAGATTTATATGAGGAATCCGTAGAATAATATAAATGTCGTTTTATCATATCTATGTGTCAATAGTTGGATGTTCACTCTCGCCAGGTCGATGTTGTATCGCCCTTGTTATAAATATAAAGTCTTATGTGAAAATATACACATTTAATGTTAATTATATATATATATATATATATATATATATATATATATATATATATACCGTATGTGGGGAATGTTGCTAGTACCATACGTATTATATGTAAATGTGTCTCGATGTTGTACGCTACGTGTCAGCTTCCTCGCCTGGCGGCTCTTGGACTTGTACTATCTCCTATGAAATATTATAAATTCTCAATGAATTTTGAAAATGTTCTATGTCAATTGTACTTTACGTAGTGTGCTCAGGAATACTACGAACTGACTGAACAAATATTCACTATAGTCTAATTACATATTGTTGTTTGTTTATTGAGTGTTTTACTACTGATAATCGTATAGCGTAATCGATTATCGTTGATGTCGATTTCTAAAATCGATTGCGATTATAAATCGATACGTCAACGGTCATCGATCTCGACTGACGATAATCGATTTGTATAACTAGCTTAATGGTTTTTTTTGTTTAAGAAATTTGTTAGAATATATACAAAAGTAATCATTTGTAAATAACTTGTTATTTAGAATCACTGATTTATTTCCTCTAGTGAATTGATCGATGTATTGCAATATTAATGTTAGGGCACTCGAGTCTCATCTATTACAGGTGAGCCGGCTTCGGACGGGTTTCGTTTGCTTCAAATATAGTTGCTAACTGAAAATTGTGATAAATAATGAAATTAATATAAAATATCACAGTAACAAGAACTAAAAGTCAGTGGCTAGAGATGAATTTAACCTTTTCCACAGAAACTTTTATACTGCCTTTGTATTAACTTAATGAATATCTTAATGAATCCGAGTGAGAGCTAGCAGCATTTCTAAACAAGTTGAGCTTAAATAACGTTTAGTTTAGATAAATGATAATAATTGACTTTAATTGTTAATTTTTTACATAGTGTTTAACTTTTGAAAATAGGACACAACGATCGTAATAGTGAAATGTTCTTAGTTAGATCCAAATATTATTTTAACGAGTCTTCTCAATAGCATACATCTGATAGATAATTTGCCTTGTCTGGGGTCGAACTCGTGACTGTTGTTAAAACATTTCGATATCGGAAATTTCATATTCTTAAAATTATATTTAAATATTAATCTAAATGCCTGAAAATTGCAATATTATTAGGATAAGTTATGTACTAATTAATTAATTGTAATTAGAGTTTTACTTAACGTTTTTAAGTGTATTTTGTTTTTTTTTTAATTGATATTTTTGGTATTTTTTAACAAAGCCACACCAATAACACTCTTCATCTTAATAAGTATTGTGGCTAATGGATACTTTAATCTATAACTTGGTATTACTTTAAAGTACTTACTAAAATAGATTTTGTAACAAATAAACGTGTATTTTTTGTATTCGATAAGTAGTGGGAAAGGTTAAATTTATAATATATAATATATATACTACGTATAGCCCAATTATACTATGTTGCAGAATATCGATATTTAAAGTTGATTTCAATATAAAATCGATATCTATCCGGTTTCTACATAAAATGTTCGTAACTCTGTGTAGTTGTAGTTTTGTAAAACTTCTTTTTTATGTCAATAATGATAGATAAGACTTTGTACTTTTTAAATGATTTGTTTTAGAATCGTTGTAATCTATAAGCTATGTGGAATTAAATTCTTAACGTTTTATGTATGATGATGGTCCCAATCTAGTGTTTTTGGGTTTTGCGGTTCTTACTTGTGAAAACTAAATAAAATTCAAACGAATAACGTCTTAATGTATTTTAGTTTAGCGTCGAGATTTACGTTTTATGATTGGAAAAAAAAATTGTTTAAATTATTTTTTTTTTAAATGATTTTCACTGGTAATATTATAATGCTACCGGGTAATTGTCAATATCTCTGACCGAAATTTCTTCCTGACCAAAAACACACAAATAATTAAATACATAATATTTGTTCTAGATTACGTATAATTTTAGTGATTACAACAACAGGCTTAATGATAGCATCAGTATTTTAAGATTTACTTTTACTTTATATTTTTATTAGACATCTCTGCACTACGTTTATGGGTACTTTTGATTATAATATAACAACCTATCGACTTGCCCTCCCTATTTCGTAATACATACAGTAAAATGTTAATTCTAAAATAAAAATTTGGTTTTATTGTAAGCAAAATAACACTACTTATATTTTTGGATATTTCGTTAATTAAATACGTTTATATAAAATAATTACAAACTCTGGTACAAGATGTTTATTTGTTATTTTTTGCAAACTGCAAGGAACAACATTGTAACTCAGTATTGTAGCAATATACAATTTGGACTTTTAAATATAATGGGAAATTAATTTGTGTATTTAAATTATTTCAATACTAAGTTGCAATGATGCGGTGTCAATATATGTGAAAAAAATAAATTTTGTGATCATCTCATCTCTTGACTTTTGCTGATAATAAAATCGAGTGTAAGCAGTTAACATTACGTCAATATATCGATAATATGTATTTATATGATCTATATAACGTTAGATTGGGAACATCATGTTGTATGGAATTTTGTGGAAGTGATATTATGTGAACATACGGGCCTTGTCTAGTGGTTTACTACAGCCTTAAAACTATCGGACTGCTAGACTTAGAGTTGTGCGTGTCACTGTCGCGAACTTAGATACGTCCTTTACAAATTCACAAAACTCTCTAAAGAAGGAAATTCGAAAGAAAATTTTAAGCAATATTTAAATTTTAAATCTACTTATAACGTATTCATAGTCTGTGATACGTTTAACTCAGTCTGTAAGTGCCTTTGACGTTTTGGACTCTTGCCATCTTGAAAAATAGTCCCTTCTAGTGTAGACATGGTCCGATAGTCGCAGCATTCGTCCTTGGCAAAGCCCGTTTTATTTGATATCCCACAATGGCGTGTAATAATGATGTTAAATGTTTCAATTTAATTATTTTGTTTTAATATGAATTTGATAAATTGTAAATACTATTTTAGAGTTAATAAAATAATTGATCACTGGATTTGAGTGTCGTTTATTGTACCCGGCATTAGTTTTGGACTGACTGACTGACTGTTATTAGATGTCATTTTTATATGCTTCCTCGGAATTAATAAGCCACCTTCCCGTTGCCCACGTGCACACAGATATATGGATATAGCTCTCTTACGTCCCAGTACTGGACACGGGCCTCAATGCTAGGGGAATCAGGACATAGTCCCCCACGCTGACCAAGTGCGTGTTGGCAGACTGAGCATGTCTTCCGAAAATTTGCTAGGTTCTTTCAGACATGCAGGTTTCCTCACGATGTTTTATAATATGTATGTATTTAAAGTTATATATGTGTAGTGAATTAACCATCTAGTATTCATAACACGCCTCGTAGCTTACCATGGAACAAGATGGTGCTGTGTGTTAATGCTCCAACATATTTATTATATTATATTTATTTGATTTCATTAGTGAGTGCTTTACATCTAGGGTATCACTACCAATATAGATAGTGAATTCGTACTAAAATACTTTAATAATACCGAACAACAACATTTACTGGCTTGCGCATTTAACTGTTTAGCAAAGTAATATAAGTTACAAATAAATAGGATAACATTATTTTTTGTTATTAATCCATTATTATTTATTATTTAATAAATAATAATTCTTAGAGGTAATAAAGGGTGATTAAACGACTAACTTCATACTGTAGTCGTAATTGTGTCGCATCGTATAGAATCATTCTCGTCATTTTTTCCCTTAAAACGCGCCAAAAGAAGCGTGACTTCAAAAGCACCAAAACTAAGCACCTTTTCCTTTTTTGAACTCTGTCAAAAATAGGTTTTAATAGCATGCACTAAATAGCAGGCCACTTGATCAATAAATGCCATAAAAAAAAACCTTCAAAAAAATATCTCATTATTCTGTCATATTTACACAAATTTACACACATATTATAGAATTTGAAATTCCTAGTTAAAATAAAATGGCCGAAGCCCCCGAGCCGAACGCGAGTACTGGTCGTCTTATTATAAGTTATCTCCAAAACAACGAGAATGGGGCCACAGTCTCTGACATAATACAACATCTTCAAACTGAAAGTGGTAAGGAGTCTAACGATTTGAACAAGACGGTAGTATCCATTCTGGATAGCGGTGCAGCATTAGGTTTTCTCGAGAGGAAAGGCTCGAAGTTTATGCATTGGGTGGCACGAGAGATGTGTGGGAGGCGACGAAGGAGTAGATGTAGGCAGCGAAGACGTCGGACCAGACGACGATGCAGCCGACGAAGGAGGCGAAGACGACGAACGTGCCGGTGTGGCTGACTCCACCTATCATAACCAAAACTCAGTCAGACAACAGTAAATTATTTCTAGTGGTGTTATTATAATGTTTTGGAAATATTATATTCCTTTTGAATAATTGCTTAATGTTATCTATGGTGTTTTAATTTTCCTTAAGTTTTCTTTTATAGCGTATTTTATTAGTCTACTTGCGGCTCACCCTCGCTTCGCTCGGGTTTGCCTCTAGGAAAACAAACACAAAACTATCCCACGGGAACCGTATATTTTTCCGGGATAAAAAGTACCCTATGTGTTATTCCAGACTATAGTCTATCCCTGAGCCAAATTTCATCCAGATCCGTTTAACCGCTCTGGCCTGAAGAGTGAAAGAGCAACAAACATCCATTCATACTCACAAACTATCACATTTATAATATACTAGCGACTTACCCTCGCTTCGCTCGGGTGCGTCCCTAGGCACGTTTTAATTTTTTTGAGCGAAAGCGTAATTCTTTTTCTAAAATAAAAGTAGCCTAATTTTCTCCTTATAATATCAGCTATCTGCCAGTGAAAGTCCCGTTAAAATCAGTCCAGCCGTTTCGGAGATAAGCCGGAACAAACAGACAGATAGATAGACAGACGGACAAAAATTTTAAAAGTTGTGTTTTTCTTATAAGTACCGTATATAATTCCATATGCATTTAGTACAAAGTTATTATTTTGACATTACAAACAGACACTTCAATTTTATCTGTATAGATTAAAAATACGGATAGGTACCAATAAAGTCTTTTCTCTGAATAAAAAAATATTTCATAAATATTCGTATTGTTTGTCAAAAATCATACAGCAGTTCGGAAAACGTGATAATGATGTGGTAGCTAGTGAAACTTCATTGGCTAAACGTCTCTCCTTCCCAGAGTACCTATCCCCCGAGACCATGGTTGCTGTAAAACATTCGAAACGTCGAGAAGCAAAATCTATACTATAATAAAGCAGTAACTTAGCGAAACCTGTACGTGAAATATTATTTAAAAACAATGACTGTAACATGTTACGAGTATGTACACAATATAGACCCCAAAACAATAATTATTAAAAATTTTGTCTATTTGTCTGTATGTCTGTTTGTCAGTGTTTGCGCGATTCACGCAAAAAGTAATGAACCGATTTCAACGAAATTTTGTGAAGTGATAACTTATTACTCGGGTCAATATTTAAGATACCTTTTACTTCAGGAAAATCTTTCCTTCTCACGGGAAAACACAATAACTGGTTTTATCGAGTCGTCCTTAGAAACCTTCCGCTGGCTAAACATTAAGACTTAGGGGAGACTGGGTACGGTTGTAACAGGGTACGGTTGTAACAACTCGAATATCACCGAAACTATGCATGGTAGGTGCAAGGTACAAAGGGAGGGAACACTCGGGGAACAAGTCCCGACACGACTCCAGCGTTGCTTCGTCTTTCACGCGGTGAGTGCGTTTACGAGGAGGCCTATTGTCTTTTGCCAAGCAAAAGTAAGTATTTTTGGCGAATTTATTTATGATATAGCTTAAATATTAATATTATTATTGTATTTCAAAATGTATTTACGTAATCCTCGTATTTTAGAGATTATAATACGCTGATTCGTTTTTGTATAGGTTATGTTATCTCGTTACTATGACAGTCTTATGACCAAAAAAGGTGGGTGGGGACGGTTGTAACGATTTTCATGGGGAAGGTTGTAACAGTAATTTTATAATATTTTTTATTGAAGATACCTAGGAAACGTATAAGAAAGACTTCGAGAGGTGAAACTGACATAATGTCGTATAAGAACGCTTACGATGAAGTAAAATTAGGCACTTCATTAAGACGAGCTGCACTTCTGCTCAAGAAGACTAACCCACCTCCCGAATTATCTAAAGAAGAAGAATATTATTGTCTTCTTTACCAAGACGTATTCAGCGAGTCGATCTGGAGCGAGTTGAATTTAATATCAAGGGGGCTGCAAGCAATGATCTCACGTAGATTGTATTAATAGGAGCAAATATTATAATATATGCTATAACTGCGATGAGTCTGATTAAATATTACACGGAAAAAATATTTTGTTTTTGTTGATTACTTAATTATAGAAGTCACAGTCAGAGGATGCAAATGAAATAAAACTTTACTTATAAAATACTTTAATACTATTTCTACAAACTAATTATCCTAAGGTGATTGCACCGTCGAAGTGTGACAAATGCAATGAACGGAAAAAGGTCTGTAAGAATAAGGTACACTCGGATGTTACAACACTGTCACTTTATGAGAATTATGTTGTAATATGAAAAGAATTCGATATTGGTGGTGGTGGTGCATTACGGTTGCGAAACAAAGTCTTTAACAATAAAAGTTCACACGAATGGAATGCGATGTGGGTGGTCGACGCGAGGTAGTTCCCATGTATTAGGGTTGCGTAACAACTTTTTTTTTATTATTGTTTAGAAATTATTTTTGTTTGGCAAGTCTAATAATAAAACTACTCATGTGATACACTCCAAAGAAAGAAATATTATTTCTGTTGACTTGTTTTAGTTTAGTTTTAATAATTATCTATCTTAAACGTGTCTTACACATTTTAAGTACATTTCAGTATTTTTGAGTAATAAAACTGATTTTAAATGCCCGAGTTATGTATTATTTTTTAGTGTTACAACTGTCCCCCATTGATGTTACAACCGCCCCTGGTATGGGGACGGTTGTAACAATCGCACACACTCATTAAAATGACATATTCCTGCCAAATTATTATACCTGAGCTATTGGTTTTGATATTATTTTAAAGACAAATAATTATACTTTCATCGCAAAAGCTTTAATCGCTGCTTATAGCTATAACAGCTTTGCTGTGGACATTTAAAGAAAAATTGTTACAACCGTACCCAGTCTCCCTACATTAAAACAATGTAAAAAAAATTTTGAGGTCTTGAAAAGGCTTACAGAAAAGTCTGCAGTAGTATAATCTCCTAGGATACACTCGCAATACCTATTCTTACCTATACTTATAATAAAACTAACTTATTGTTAGTCAACATTTAGGATACCTTTTACTACAAGAAAATTTTTCATCACCACGGAAAAACACAATAACTGTTTCTATCGAGTCGTCCTTAGAAAATATGACTAACGCTGGCTAAACTTTAAGAGATATATCAAAACAATGTACTAGATAATTGTAGGTCTTAAAAAATCTACAGAATAATCCGTAATAGTAGGTATATGTCTATCTCCTAAGGTACACTCGCAATATTTTTTTACTAGCAGAACCCGTGGCTCGGCTCGTGATCACATTACGAAATTTCATGCAAATATGTCCAATGAATAAAAAGCATACAAACTTTTATACCCTATTTCACCCCCTTGGAGGTTGAATTTTAAAACATCTTCCTTAGTGGATGCCTACGTCATAAGAGGAATACGTGTGCGAAATTTTAAGTTTCTAGACTTCCTGACTTATTATTTATTCGTATGTCTATTCTATACTTACCATTAAAACGTACGAAGCGAGGGTGAGTCGCTAGTATAAAATAAAATTGCGACAAAATCCGAAAATATAGTTCTAGGTTAGATTTCAAATTCAAAATTTTCGCGTAAAAAGAAAATATTATAACGATGCATCATTCAATTTTTCAAGTATCAAGCCATAATGAGTTTTAGGTCCTTAATGTTCTAGCCATAATCACTTTCAAGTAAAAAGCTTTTTCCAGTTTTCATGTAATATTTAGGGGTTAAGGGATTGACATACCTACTTTAATAAAAGACATTAAAGATTATATTATTATGTTTATTTTTCTGTAATTTAAGACATCTGTTAGAAGTGGTGTATTTAATTTTGGCGAGTTATACTACTGATATATCCTGTGTATGCTTGAGATAAAAAACATGCAATTATTTTGTGAGTAATCTCATTAAAAATTAATCTTTAGTACCTATAAATTCGAAGTATAGAAGAATCAACATGATTTTTTCATTTATAAATAGATACAAACAAAATGGTAATGGTATCGAACCCGTCGTTGGTAATGGTATATAGGTACTTGTATGTTGTAGTTATCATTTCCTATCACTCCTGGTATGTCTTATAGATCTTGAAACAATAGGGTATTTGCTGCAGGGCCAAAATAGAATATTCATAGACTTACTTATAACTGATATGTATTAAATAGTGTAAGGGATACTAAATAAAATATTAGTCCAGTAAATATACATTTATTGATTATCCCCTGCCTACTTCTACTATATCAAGAATATTGAGAATAACATACCAAAAATGAACATTAATTAACATTCAGAATAAATGTGATTGAATATTTGATTTAATAAATTCCATTAAATATTTCTTAATATTATATAATTAATATATAATTCTTTTTAAAATATAAATAGTACTTATTTCTAATTTTCTTTAATTACGAGAAAAATATTTGTTTCTTTGAAATATAAGTTAAACATTTAATTAATTTTGCTTAAATATGAGATAAAAATATTACTTTGATTATATAATGAAATAAAGTCCATTACATATTACTAATGTCCTTACCACCCGACTAATAAGTAGTTGCCTTAAAAATATTATTACCTGATTGTCTTTTAAATTTAATATAGATATATAATATTGAATTATTAATTAATACATTCCTTAAAATACGAATAAGTCCACCAAGTCTGTGTACGTTGATAAAAATGTCAATAATGTAAACAAGATAATAGTACTTAGTACATTAAAACTAATTAATTCACTCACAACACTATACACACTTTATGCACCGAGGAGTCTTTTCACTGTATATCCGGGAAAGGCGTAGACGAGGAGCAGGATGAGTATAGCCACGAAAATTATCGCGGTGTACTTTATGATAGTCCATTTATAGTTGTGCCACACGATGTAACGTATCGACTTCAGGGGGTTCAAGAACCACATGAAGGAGGCATCTGGGCGACTGGGAACAATTATGGGTTTCGTTATAATTTTTTTATATTATTTGTCCTAATTTTTTATAGCAAATATATAAAGAAAATGTCTTCATTCTATTTCTCTATGGAATAGACAGAAAAGCATTATCTCTTTGTGTTTATACTTATACCTAAACATGTAAGTATAGTACATGGCTATATAAGTCTAGTGTAGGCTTTAGCTGTTTCATAATTTTGGCAGCGTACGTATCGTTACATAGTCATGTTATGACATAAATAATATGCTTCGCTCGGGTGCGTCCCTTGGTGCTTAACAGTAGACAATCTGCTATTCTATATTAAGTCATAGTCTATTTGTGTACTAAATTACATCCAGATTTTTGCAACCGTTTCAGCGTGAAAGACTAACAAACATACACACACACATATACAAACTTACGCTTTTAAAATAGTAGATAGATAGTGTCTTAACTCACTTAGGTTTGTCTAAGGGATCTGGTTCATTGCGTCCCAGTCCAGCCGGCACTTTTTCGGCTTCATCATGAGTCAGCAGGTGTATTTCGGCTTCAACTTTGCCGGTTAGTTCCATTTCCTCTGTGTCGCGCTTTATGTAGAAGGGCCACCATCCCTTTACGCGCTTTTGCTTGAATATATTTATCATCGGCACAGTACCATCACTGCGCAACATATCTAGTGTACATAGTTTAGAAGATTTGGCTCCACGCGGGAATCGATTCAAATCTAGGGTGATAGCACCTGTGAATGAACAGAATAATTATTATGAGCATATTTAAAAATATACTTCGAAGTTGAGATTCATTAAAATCTATTGAAACAGAAATGTTAAGTAATAACAAAATCTAGAAACTTTAATTTAACAATTTTAATTTAAAAATATATGTTCCTTACCCAAAAAGTCATCAGCCGAGAAATGATCAGAATCCCATACTTGCAATTCCAGGCGGGCTGGTATTTTGCACTCACTTTCGTCCCAAGAAAATACAGATTCTTTACGAGAGATTACAATTCGTTCCTCGGCTTCCAAGTAGTCGAATGGATAGATGAATCGCCAGTTAAAGTTGCCTTCTCCAGTTAGGGAGCGATAGTGTATATCAGTGCATTGGCAATCGTCCGGTCCTCGGAGCCAGCTAAAAAAGAATAAAAATTGAAAATATTATTAAATTAAATTATTTAAAAAAAAATTCGTTATTAAAACGTTATTTAAAGTGCTCTTTAATAAAAATATTAATAAAATTAAAAATAATATGTGCTCTGCTTAATTAAGCCCTGCTTAAGTTGATTAACACTTCACAATCTTACTCACTTTCACTATAAAGAATGGACAAATCAAATCAAATCAAATCAAAATATACTTTATTCAAATAGACTTTTACAAGCACTTTTGAATCGTCAATTTTACATTGAAATTAAATTTAAATTAAATGTCAGTGTAGTCAGTCCGTGAGGAATCTACCACCGGCTCGGAAGGCAGTTCTGCTGAGAAGAGCCGGCGAGAAACTCAACAGTTGCTCTTTTAAAATAATAATTGTGTACAATATTGTAATACAATAATTATTATATATTTATCCTACGTGAGACCCAACCAGATTAGTTCCACACATTGATATCTCCGAAGTATTCCGTGACTGTATAATAATATACACCAGTTGAATAGCTATGAAAAGTATGGAGGAACTCTCCGCTATGTTTAGCAGCAGAATAGGCGAGTTTGAGAAGAACCTGCCATTATCTGGTTCAACTGCCCCAAATCCTACGGTAAAACCCTTGGTTGTGGATTCCTAGGCCTTCAAATCTTTTGTGTAGAAATCCTTCAGCATTCTAAATTCTCAAGTATAAGTAGTATCTTGAAATATAACTTACCCTTTCACATATATATCGGACATCTTCTCCCCCGTAAAGAAGGCGTCGTCTTCAAGAACTACATCGTCTGTATTCCATATAATAACTCGCATCTCGTATGATTGGGGTTTGCGGGAAGAAATATCTAATGGTGGTCCGGGAAGGGGCATATCCATGGGAAACATATCCACCCACATTTCCAATCGGCCTTGTTCTATTCCTGGAATGTTAAGCTTATGTTAACATTATTTTGATAATATACATTTAAAATACGAGTACAAATTTAAAATTTTTTATTTCGGTAATATACTGCAAGTACGCTTAGATAGTACTTACCAGGTTTGTTTGGGTTGTATAATGGGCGAGTTTCCACGTGTTCAGTAACGAGGTGCGTGCCAACACGCGGGACCTCCTGCCAGCGATGGAGCACCACCAAAGCCATCTGCTCCTCAATAGTATCCGGATCGGAAAACAGCTCAGTGTCATCCATAGGCATGTTAAAAATAGTCCTGCCAACCTTCACGCGGCCATATTCATATACTGGAGAGTCAAGTTTGCCGTCTTTGCAAAGCTTGGCGAGTATCTGGGTTGGTTTCATGGCGTCTCGCCATCGATTGTAGCCTTGTCTAATATGGGATAAAATAATAAAACAATATAAAAAATAAAATAAAATTACATTTGGAAACATTGTGATTGTGATTATCTTTTTTAATATGTATTATTTTGCTAGCTAGGTTAATTTACAAATATATATTTCTTCCTCAAAATATTAAAATGAATTATGAAAAACTGTGTAAAAAGATAACAAAAATTTAAAATATATTTAATAAAGATTAAGGTCAATTGGTGTCACATTTACTCACTCTTCATACTTCATGGGAAGCCCACAGGTAGCCCTGTGGCGGCTGTAGAAGCGATTCTCGAGATCAATCTTAGTTTCTCCAATCAGATCATCTGATCCAAGGAGGTCCCAGTCAAGAACTTGAATAGTAAGCATTGAGTCCTGCGGGAAAGTGGCCTCGATTTCAAAGCATTTACCAAACACTGGGTTCAGTTGCTTGGATACATAGTTTTCCTTGTCACTAATACGCTTAGAACCAAGGTGTAAAACAATGTACGGGTCGGCCTTCCCGTTCAAATCCATAGGGTGTAAATCAGTGGCCTTGACAATATACACCCGGACTAAAACATGTATTGGATCGTTATTGGGAACACCTTGGAAAAACCCGTGGTTTGGGTCGAATCCCATTACTGTATGATCGTCTATTTCTCTTGGAAGAGGCCATTTATATACTTTTATGGCACCCTAAAACAAGAGTCATTCTTGAGAAGAATAGAAAAATTTTACACGAAGAGAAGTGTAGTGTGAAGGTAAGAAGCAGACAGGGTGGGACAACACCAATAGGAATCAACGAACAAGGGAAGAAGAAAAGTCACATATATGAAAGGTGAAGAATTGATACAAATATTTGTGCAAAACATATTCAGAATAACCGTACCTTAAATACACCGACTACTCGGTTTTCATCATCTGAGTCATCACCGGTCTTTTTGCCGCGATACAACTCAAAAGAATGTAGCCATTCTTTAAATTCATCGTATTCGGGCACTGCCTCAAGTTCGTGAGGATAGATCTATAACATATGTAAAAGAATAGTCATTTCAGTCATATAGTACATATATATCCGTATATAAATGTGAGTTTGTGAGTATGTATGGATGTTTGTTACTCTTTCACGCCAGCTAGAACGGCTGAACGGATTTGGATGAAATTTGGCTCAAACAAAGATTATAATCTGGAATATATATATAAATGAATCACCGAAACGTATGTACGCGCATAACTTCCGATCGGCTGCACCAAATTGTATAATTCTTTTTTTTTGTTTGTTATTGGAATCAGGACAAGCTTTGTATAGAAGAAAATTAAAAGAAAGATTTCAAATCTGATGGTATGAAAAGTGAATGAGTGAAATAGTTTTTATCCCGGAAATCATCCCTTAAGGGGGTGAAAATAGCGATGAAAGTTTGTATGTTTGCAAGCTAGGGATGAAGTGAGTCGCTAGTATATATATGTAGTCTATTCTATACTTACCGCTATAACGCACCTAGGAACCCGAGCGAAGCGAGGGTGAGTCACTTGTATAATTACAAATAGGTTGCATAAGGTGACAAGTTTAAAAAATAAAAGAATTAGTACCTTCGTTAGAGCTGATTTTGGGATCTGATTTTTCTTTGGAATAGTTGGGCTTATGTTAGCCTTTGGCGATGGAGTTCTTCTGCGCCTATTGCGATCGCGGTCTAAGCGAGGAGAATGTACTTCCTCTCTTGGTATCTCTTCAACATATGATGAAGTAGATGGCTGGGGAGTCTGGATATATCCTTGACGCTCCCGCATATTCTGTTTTTCTTCTTCAATCATAGATTCCACAGAAGCAAAATATTTGGTCCACCAGTCCTTGCTGCTCTCATCATCATCAAGAACAGAGTCAGCACTCGCCTTGCGTTTTTTACTGCTTTCGGGTTTAAGAACTTTTTTTGCCACACCAGGTCGACGAGTGCCGTAAGCCATGACGACACGACCATCACGAAACAGTAATGGGCAACTTTCTTTTTCATTTTCTATGGTGTATACATCATCTTGAATAATGCAATTTGAACGTAAATCTACGTTCTGGAGCTGGATTAATGACTTTTTCCTGTCTTCAATTTCTTTTTCCCGTCTGCTCATGGGTGTGTAAATATATTTATGGATTGAATTTATGGTGTGGGTGCCCACAAGAGTTATCCTGCCAAAGCTGCGGCAGTCGACAACTCGTATGGTTAAGGGTGGGCGATATAAGTCTTGATCAGGTAGTTCCACGTCTACAAATTTTACTGGATTACCAAAGTTAGGATTTCGCTTTGCATTTTGAATCACGGATGAGTATATGATATGCCCAGAGCATTCAATGTCAACTCTAGGCTTATCTACACTGAGAAGATGTATACGCTTTAGGTCACGCAAACCCCAGAATAATACTTCTACTCTATATCGAGAAAGTGTGGGTCGTATCCCGCTAGGAACTGGATATATAGGTCCTTTATTAGTATCATCAGGTGTTTTCTCCCTCTCTTTAGCCGGAGGTAGTTCTGGTAAGATAGTCGAATCTTGCTTCGACGGTATTTCTAGTAATTCAAAAGTAGCTAAAAGCTCTCCTGCTCTATCGTCTCCTCTTGTTATCTCATACCACTCCAACGAAGGTGGAAATTGTGGTCTTTCATACGGATCTTCAAAAGCTTTCACATGAGGCTTTGCCAAAGTGCGTCCTATATATTCCGACTTTCCGACTTTGTCTTGATCAAAGATTTCAATGACAATAGTCGGTGGATTGGCTTTAATTTGCTCAATCGTACTATACAATAAAACGTCTTCGAAGAGTAGTAGCTCATCCCAAGTTGGGCTCAAAGTTTCATCAATAACTTGGGTTGTAGCAGTACTCTCCCCGATGACGACACGCGCAAAAGGATCAGATAAACCAGAAGAGTCTGATCCTATAAGAGACCGAGCTTGATATATATAGGCACGCATTTGGAAGGTCTGCAAATAATATAAAAAATATTTGATAATAACTTAATATGATGTTAGTCTTTACTAAAGAAATTATATATTACATTAGTAGTTTTATTATCTATATATTCGTCTATAATAAAATTGTAGCTGATCCGAATCTGTACATTAAATATATTTTTTTTTAAATCTTATTCAAATAGACATTATTATCGATACAGAGGCCCAATTTAAAGTTTTTAGAATTTTGTCTGTCTGTTTTTCTGTCTGTCAGTTTCTTTTTCTGTCTTTCTGCCTGTCTGTGGCCGCACTACGGAAAACCCACTGGAGGGATTTTGATGATTTTGGTATTATGATAGCTGGTTATTCGGGTCAACATATAGGATACTTTTTACTGCGGGAAAATATCTCATTTCTGAGAAATCTGTACGAAACGTTAAAAAGTAAGTTGAGACGAACCCGTGCGGAGCAAGAGTGAGTCGCTAGTTTTATGTAATGTTTGCTATACTGACTTAACATATAATACAAATACTCAAAGCTACATTTAGATTACTTCTACTTCTATGTAGATTAATAGGGATTATGCGTGGGATTTAAATAAAGGTGAAATATTTTTTTCATAATTTTTGTTGCTTTTGAATTAAGCGTATATCATTATTTTTCAATTCAGAGGTTCAGAGGTTAATATATCAGAAATCATTGTGGATGAAATTTTAATTGCACTTGGATAAATGGTATAGAAACATTTGCGTTACAAACAAACAAACATTGACAGATAACTATTATTACTTTAGTATATTATAGGTATCTAAATAATCTATAAATACATGTTTAACTTACATGTTTCTCCGCATAAAACATTGTGATAGGCGGATTGGCTCTAGGCTTTTCAGCATTTTTTATTTCTTGGCTGATTTCATAGCCTGTTGGAAGCCCATCGATATAGTGCTTCTTATCTTGTAGTATACCAAGCCACATGTAAACGCTTAACTTTGCCGGTATGGCCCAGCCACTTGGTGACGTGGCCTTTTTACCCGGCCACTGCAAATAAATAAAAACGTTAGAACTTTTGAAAACATTTCAGTAAGCTATTGAAATAACACCTTAACTTTATATTATTTACGTGAATACATAGTAAGTACTATAGTATTCTCACCTTCAAGAAAAACGTCTGTATTTTTCCGCAGAATTTACCAGTCTCCTCTTTGCAATCGGAATAAATAATATCCCTGGCATTAATTCTATAATACGCCAAACGCTTGCCGTTGCTGATCATCCATATGAGTATATCGGGCATAGCGTGTTGCGCCTGAGATAATGCATTTATTAGAATAGTGACCAAACGTAGCCATAGATTAACAACAGACTTTAAAAGATTATTAAAATTATTCAATTTTATCATGAAAATCATGATGACAGTATGAATTAAAAGTGTATAAAACGTAAATTAAAATTTGATTTTTGTTGGGCAAACGATAGTTTTAAAATTTATCAGTTTCATCAATCACATTATAAATTTTGAACGGTTATAAGCTTCACATACCCAATTGTAAATAACTTCTTATAAAGTTGATACGAGGAGCAGTTATATACGTAATTATATTAGATGAGGAATTAAATCACTTACATCTTCGCAGAGATGTTTAAGCTTATTCAAGTAATTGAAGGCCGTCCTCAGGCGATCCTTGATAGAATGTTTCGTTATCAACGCCTTCAGGCCTCTTGTAAGAGTGCTTAATTGATCCTAGTGAAAAATGTTTATAATATGAAAACATTGACACTTGACATAAATATTTAGTCCATTGAAAAGTTACATTTGAGGTTGCATTTGTCACAGGACGCAATTTTATTTTTTAGATATCAAGGAGGGGTTAGTGTAAAGTTAAATCCAAGTTTGTGGGGTTGCAAGTTGCAACCCTTGTCCCACGGCCGCCATCTTGGAAAACGTGGTACAAATGGTTTTTATGGTTTATCTGACAAACTATAGGTCTCACAAAAATTATGTTAAACCATTTTTGGTTGAAAATAAAATTCTCTACAACTTTGGTCAAGTAACTTTTAGTCGTAGAACCAAAAATAACGAAGTTATAAGTGAAAATCGATGAAAATTTGAGAAAAAAATTCTATTGGTCGTTATAACTTTTTTTTTGATCATTTTACAAAAAAAATATATCAGACCATTTTTATAGAGGGCTTTTTAAGGAATAATTTTCAATATGAACTTTTTAAATTTTATTCATTAATTAAGGTTTTACAGCGCTGCGAAACGAATACTATTCTTCAGTTTTCATAACTATATGTACATAAATATTAATGATTTGCCATAATTTTCAATTATCTCTTCATTTTTAGGATTTCGTACCTCAAAAGGTAAAAAAAGGAACCATTATAATTATAAGATCACTCTCTTGTCCGTCTGTCCGTGTGTCAGGAACGGGTGGTAGTGGTGTCTCAGGAACGGGTCAACCTAGCAAGTTGAAATTTATACCAGATACTGAGGTCTATAGCCCCTATTAGGTGTATAAAAATCAAGGTCCTGAGTCAATACGATCAATACGATAAAAAGATATGGGCAAATTTAGATTTTCGCGAAAACTTGTAAGTACCGTTTACCTTAATTTTCACACGAACACTGGTCTGATATATTTTTTTGTAAAATGATCAGAAAAAAGTTAAAACGACCAATAGAACTTTTTTTCTCAAATTTTCATCGATTTTCACTTATAACTTCGTTATTTTTGGTTCTACGATTAAAAGTTACTTGACCAAAGTTGTAGAGAATTTTATTTTCAACCAAAAATGATTTATAGTTTTTGTGAGACCTATAGTTTGTCAGATAAACCATAAAAACCATTTGTACCACATTTTCCAAGATGGCAGCCGGGGGACAAGGGTTGCAACCCCACAAACTTGGATTTAACTTTACACTAACCCCTCCTTGATATCTAAAAAATAAAATTGCGTCCTCTGACAAATGCACGCTAAGGTCAAAAAATGTAAAATTTCAATGGACTAATTGTAATTAAAGAAGAAAAATAATATATCACAACAGGGTAAGTCCGGGAGAGATGCCCATAAGGGAGAGACGCCTAATAAATTTAAAAATTAAATTAATTAATGTTGCGTGATTCGGAACGCGTCCATAATACGTCAGTCGACAGTCAATGTCAGTGTGGAAGTTTTTACACAAAGACATATTACTTATAATTAATATTTTGGTATTAATTTGTAAAATAAGATAAGTGTAGTTAACTTTTACGTTAGAATATAATCTTTGAGATAGTTTGCAGTAATTTTCTTCCCTAAATTCTTTAGTTAAATAGTATTAAATTGTTTCATAATGTAGCATTGTGATCTTGTTTTGTTAACAATCCACCATTTTCTATCGTAAATGCTTTACGGTGTGCTCAGAGTCGATAGGAATCTCTCCCTAATGATCGGGAGAGATGTCTAATGATATGTTTGGGTTAGATGCCCAGTATATTAATCGGTTCCTCCCCAACGTGCGTTCACCTTGTCGTGGTGGGGGAGCTCATTAGCGTTCGGCAGTTCATCCGGACGCTAATTAAGGCAGCGGTAGCCTAGTGGGTAACGCGCTCGCTTGGGAAAGCGAGTGAAGTGAGATCTCGGGTCTAGCACTTGTGATATTTTCATGTGCGAATCATTTCAAATATGATTACCACTTGCCTTACGGTGAAGGAAAACATCGCGAGGAAACCTGCATATCTGAGAGAACCTAGCAAGTTTTCGAAAGACATTATGAAGTCCGCCAACACTTACTTGGCCAGCATGGTGGATTATGGCCTAACCCATATGGTTGCTCTTGGTACTTCTCTGACGGCAGAGTACACCGTGGGAGCAACCTCACGGTTTGTGTAGTCTGCTTCGGCAGACCTGCCGTTGGGGTACCCCATTAAGACGGGGGAGATTTTATTGGGTTTTAGTGGGTAGCACTGGCTTTTCTAACTGGTGAGTCCCACATAACCATCTGTACATCTACAGGTAGTAAGTATAAATGCATAAAAAAAGGATTTTTGCGTCACTAAGCAAAGTACGTCTGATTATGCACTAATTACTCGTCCTATACCTATCCCTGACATCTATAGGCAACTAACCCACATGTCTGGGTGAGATGCCTATTTTCTATTATTTTTAAAAATCATTTTTTAATCTAGAATATATTGCACAATAGTTCCAAATTTAATCTGAATGGCATAAGTAAATATTGAATTAAAATAAACTATGCTTATTTTATGTAGTATTTTACACATATAATTAATATTAATCGTTTTTTAAAACTATAGGCAACTCTCCCGGACTTACCATATATTATTATGATATCAAAAAAAAAAGATGATTCCAGCAAATTTACAATTTACTACTTACAATTTCGTAGATGCAGATCTTTTGCCTCTCGCGATCTAGCTTAGTATTGCCAATTGGCGGTGCATTTGACATGTATTTCACGTATTTGCTACACGCAGAACTGACGGAGTCTAGTACAGACTTCAAAGCTGCTACACTAGTATTGTCCGGTCCGCCGTCCATATCTAATGCATTTTGAGCGTCACAGAGACCTTCCTCCTGCAATTAGTGTAGTCACGTTAGCTCCATTTATCAACACACCTTGACAATAATGTGATCGCCTTCATGTATTTCGATATTAGAAAATTTATTTGATTTATATAGAATACTAGCGACTCACCCTCGCTCCGCTCGGGTTCGTTCCTTGTAATTACCTTTTAACGTTTTCTCAGAGATGAGATATTTTCCCGCAGTAAAAAGAATCTTATATGTTGACCCGGATAAACAGCTACATATCATCAAACCCAATTTCATCAAAATCTGTCCAGTGCTTTTCTCGTGATGCAGTCACAGATAGACAGACAGACAGACAAAAATTCTAAAAACTATAGATTGGGCCTCTGTATCGATAATGATGGCTATTTCAATAAAATTTTCCAAAAAATATTTAATGTACAGATTTCACTGAATTGAAATGTATAGATAAAGATAAATAAGGTTCATAACCGAAATTGCACCAATCTTGGAACTACTGGTGAGATTTTATATGTATCCTGTTTATTAATGAAGGAGATTACCTAACGTCGCGCTACCTTAGGAGGAAAGAGATTAGTTTAATGTAAATGTGGATACATAAACCCATTAGATAAATAACATCAGTAACATTATATAAAGACAACGGACAAAAATACAAATTCAATGACACACTAGCTTACGAGACAATATCTACCTGAAAATCAGTACAGGCTGTATAAATGAAATAACAGCTGAAAATCAAGAAAAAATAACTTACAAACATATCAATAATGCATGAGATGAGGTTTGAGTTGTACATGCGGCGGCGGTGGTCCGGCCAGATGCTGCGCACGTGCATACATTGCTTTGTGTCCCAGTACGGGAGATAGTAGTAGTACTTGTCGCTGGACACGGCTTTGAGTGGGAAAGTCGTGCTTTGCCAGTAGCCGGTGTCAGCGCTCAGCTCATCTGAGGATATGGTGTATGTATTTAACATTTCCTAGTATCTTTTTGTTGTTTTTATTGAAGTTTCTATTCGGAACTTATTATTTAACTATCAATTATAATCAATATTATTAAGGTTATTAGAAGATAGAAAAAGTCGTAGTTCATAATGGTATACGGACAATTATTATTAGCGCATAAACTTTAAATTATTCGATATATCTTCGGGCGCCTTTGTTTATCCGATTATCGAAAGAACAGCATCAACGTTAACATTTTTATAACTACATATATTATCACTGACTTACCTAATGTTGATTTAATCTGCATAAATTTTCCTATTATATTTACAATAGATCTTTAAATCAAGTTTCTGTAACATTTAAATATACTTGATAATTGATTAATATTTTTGAAAATAAATAAGAACTATTTTTAAAATTTACTAGAAACAAATACAAATATATTACAAGTCATACCCATTTCAATAGCGTCTAAATCATGAGGTCTTTTCACCGATTCGTTGTGACCATCCATCGAGTTGCCAGCATTCCCAATGCTGAGCTCAAACTGTATGGGCTTGTCTGTCAATTTCTTATTAATCATGTTGGCTTCATAAACGCAGGCGAATAAGAAAAATTCTTCGTTCTTTTCAAATGACGTCTCGTTGATTGGAACCACAGGCTCGATTTCGACCTCTGACGCGGGACATTCGATACTGTCCATAATTTCTGTACGAATCGATACGAGAATTCTGAAAAATGTTAATATTGTTATTTCCTTGCAACGAATGAACCTGTATTTATTTTTATTTTATACTAGCAGAACCCGCGGCTTCGCCCGCGATCGAACTACGAAAAAATAAGCTTTTTCGCAATACATACTTTATTACTTGCAAAAATAAGTTTGTGTAAGTTTTATTATTTGTTAAAGTATATATACATATATGGAAACAAATTTAATTTTAGCGATCGTAACTCAAAATATCCAGTATCTTAAAAGATGTTAAGCGTATATTCTATAATTAAATTTACACTTTAGGTATTTAGCAAGCTGCACTACCTGTATTTTTTGTACATTTTTTTTACTCCATCTTTCCAAAGTTAGAGGAAGAGAGTACAATGATACAATCGTATACAATGTTTACGACTTTAGAATCATGTAACATGGTTAATATGGTTTTTTTTTTAACTAACATACTAACAGGCTAACATCTACGTTATTTTTAAAGACCCAATGCTATGTACACCTGAAGCTTACAGTCTCCCTCCTTCTCCTTCTTTTTTAAGTTACGTATATAAAGTGCCATTCTTATTTTGTTGTAGCTTTTTGCCCGCGGCTACGCTCGCGTGGACTGAAAAATTTGCTCAGTTTTAATTTCCATTGAATTTATATGTTGTCATATCGATTTTTTAATATTATGTTTAGAGTAAAACTCTAGATTCACTTAAGTTAGTCTACACTAAAAACGCCAACCACAAATATAGGTTCTCTCTCTCGCGCTCTAGGTCTGTTATAGTTGTCGCTGCTGTGGCCAGCCGAAAAGTTATACATAATTTTTCTTTGGATTCAGAATAATTTCCGTTCTCTGCTTTATATCTCACACAGTTAGTGTGCACTTATAGAGAACTTGAGCCATGTTCAACAACTCAAACTCCACCACCCAGTTTTACCCACTTAGTGGCTGACTTAAAAAAAATACAATAAATGTTTATTTAATTGTATTGAAGAACATTAATACCAAGTTTCAAGTAATTTTGATCATAAACAAATTTTTCCTCATATAAACAGCACAACCTCCTTTTCCCCTTTTAAGGGATAAATTAAAAAAAATGATATCTATATTGTTTTAGTTTTCATTTTAAAGGTAATTACCATTTTACGTGCATCAATTATAGAGTTTCATACAAACTTTCATGCCCTATTTGACAGCCTTATGGGATGAATTTCAAAAAATGTTAAAATACATATTTATTTAATTGTATTGAAGAGCATCCCCTTTTCCCCTTTTAAGGGATGAATTTCGAAAAAAATCTAATACATATATTTCTTATTTTTTATCTTATAGCTAAATACCGCTTTCCGTGCATTTCGCGTTAAGAATGACAGAGTTTCATACAATCTTTTATCCCCTATTTAATCCCTTTAGGGGGTGAATTTCGAAAAATCCTTTCTTAGCGGATGCCGCCTACATTGTATAAGAAATATGTCCTCTAAATTTCACATTTCTACGACCAGCGGTTTAGGCTGTGCGTCAGTCAGGACAAAGCATTTTATGTATATATAGATTATAAGTATATATTTTCTTGCCTCGCTCGATAAGACACGCCTTCGCCCATTCCCATGTTGAGATTCGCGTGTTGGTCCAACAGGCTGTAGTCGCGTGTGGACCCGTATAGGTAGATATAAGCCGGGCCAAAAGTGGGAAGGAAACCTGTTCACGATATAAACATTTAGGAAAAAATATACCTATAGGTATGTTATATATAGCATTAAGTCAAAAGTTAACATTGAAATACTTTTTACCTAAAAAGCTGAGTTCAAAATCACTTGAAATGTTAAAAATAGTAGTTATTTTGTTAAAAATATAAGTATACAGTACCTTTTTCCCCATCATGAGATATAGTTTTCAAGTCAATGAAATGCGTTCCGATGACACTCGGATGCACGGGATCGTCGTCCCGCAGTTGAATTTTAATTCGTTGGCAGAGTGGGGGGAACATCTCCGTAAACACTATCTGTTCGTTCCACACCGGAGTGTAGGAATTCTTCTTCACCGACGTTCGACCCTATATCAAGTGAGGATGCTGTCAATTCTTGCTTCGAGTAGATACTCGTACTGTGCTATACTACTATAGAAGTAGATGCACAAGCTTTCACATAAAAAATTGAATTTAATAGAAAATATTAAAAAATATATGTTTTATAATAAAAAATGTTGCTATAAGCACTCGTATCATAAATATATATGTTTTTACAAGTAGATGTAACATTAAAACTGACGGAAGGCCTGACTTTTAGGATGTTGTTTCTTCTTAGTTCAAGAGCCAGTAGGATTACTTAATTTGCGTATTATTTTGTACTGTTTTTACCCGTAACTTCTTTCGCATACTTCAAAGGTAGATAGACACACATGAAGTAAAATATTTAAGTTACAAATCCAATTAGTTTTGGTTATATTTACTTATATTTCCTAGACTTCAGTGCTGAAGATTTTATAACATAAGTATTTATGTAAAAGGTATTTATATTTCGTGTTATTTCATATTTTGTGTTGATGCATTTAATTTGAAACAAAACTTCAATTAGCGAATTAATTACGTCGTTATTAAAAGATTTTAGTTGATTGATGTGTTCGCAACAGTATCGGCAAAGCAATTAATGTTATTTTCCATTATATCGCAAAAATGTTTTGATATTATTTAAATATTTAATTAAAAGTTTATTTTTTTAATTTTCTTCTATTACTTCATCTTATTTCTCTTTTATTAACCGACTTCAAAAAGGAGGAGGTTGTCAGTCTTCATACTTTGCTACTACTATTATGTCTACACTAAAAAGGGAAAAATAAAAACTGTTTAAGAAAAAAATTAAAAACCGACTTCAAAAAAAGTACTAAAAAGTAAAAAATAACCGATTGGTAGATTTCATTTACTATAGATACCTAATCAGATATTTTCGAAGTCGATGTGCTTTGATTTGTATGGGATGGCACCGACTTCGAAAATATCTGACTAGGTATCTATAGTAAATGAAAACTACCAATCGGTTATTTTTTACTTTTTAGTGCTTTTTTTGAAGTCGGTTTTTATTTTTTTTCTTAAAAAGTTTTTATTAATAAATATTTTAAAGATTCAAAAATATTTGACTGGCAATTGTGACCTAAGGCGGGTAAAGACCTATTAACCTGTAACAAACCTAATAATCTGTCTACATTAACCCTCACTATTATATTCCCCTCTCAGTTTAAGGTTAAGTCAGATCAGATCTTAAAAAAAGAATCGTCCTAAGCACCACACGAGGTCACAAATAAGTCTCGAGCCTCACACATTTCATCTCCTGGTCCTGTGCCCACTTACCACAGTCGTTAACATCAATCCGTAAATGTCATAATGAAATTGTGCCGGGGTCAACCGTTCGTTTCTCTGGATAGTCATTTCTAAGACGCCTAGGATTTATTAGAGACTACGTACAGTTCTTAAATTTTTTATCGATTTGCCTGTATACATATTTACATGTCTGAGAGACATTTTACAATCACCTAAAAATAGAAATATGTGATTCTCATATATTTTTTCGGCTTTCTTTTCGCCATAGCTATTCATGAGCTTGTTCAAGAAGAACGGACAGATTTCTATAACATTTTTTATTTACTCTGTATGAGACTCGAATTCGTAGTTCCTGATAATGTATAGGTGTAACATATGTGTTTAGTATATTTTTCAGATAAATTGTAAGAATGCAAACTTCCCATCTCCGGGATTTAACAGTGAATTTCGGGATGGATATTCGTGTTTCCAATAACTATTTTTGATCGGACCAAAGCTCAAATTCAGGGCCTCCAAATACACAGGCGTACGTGCTAACCACTAGACGACCAACTTAGTATATTACACTATCGAAAGCTATTACACTATCGAGAATATTTTGCGGCTTAAAATATTTCACGAGGTGAATTGCAGTAATTTTGTTTAAAATAATTAATTATGATTTAGTAGAAGGTTGCTCCGTCGAGATGAATATTAAACATTCACGGAGTGAGTCGAACGGTAACGACTAGCTGAAATAATACATACAAACTGCCGCCGTCGCCGTAATGTAAACACTAAGTCTATTCTACCTATACTATTTCATAATTTCGCTAAATCGAAAATTTTCCTCAACATCGTAATTAAAAAAAAAACCGTACACGAGCTTATATATGTATTCAGCCTTTTTTTAACGTCCCACTGCTGGGCACGGGCCTCCCTTCAATGTTAGGGGGGACTAGGCCATAGTCCACAATGCTGGCCAATTGCGGGTTGGTGGAGCTTATATAATTATAATGAAATTAAACTTATACATCCTTCGCTAGACTAGACTAGGTTAGACGGATTTGGATGAAGTAAACATACAGACCAAGACCTGTAGCTACACATACCTAAGCCGCAAGTAAACTATATTTAAAAAATAATTGTATTAAGGCCATCCATAAGTCTTTTGTTTAAAGAATATGCAATACACGGAAAGTACAAGTTTTGATTGACAAGCAATTTCTATGTACCAACAAATCCTTGTCACTAAAGCCTATTGATACCGCCGACGCTACTGTAATATTGTCTAATAGTGATACTTAAACTCAGGTTTGATCATCGTAGGAGTAATGTCTATTTCATCAGCATCTAAAAACGATTAGCTGAGTGTTGTATACACCGTAGTATAAAATGTTTTTGCGCATATACAATATACATATATGTACATATTATGTATATGAGTTTTTAATATTACTTTATCAGTCTTTAATTAGCGTATTTAAATAAAATGTTTTAGTTAAGTTTTAATTAATAAACATACTCGTATATGTAGTTTATTTACAAATCCCGCTTAACTTCCAGTTCTGAGCACTCATTTCCTAAGCGTCTAGATTAAGTTTATAATATTCAAGCAAGCAATAGCAGTAGTATGTAATAGAATAATTAAAATAAATATAGTAGAATAAATGTAATAAAAACAATAGAATAAATACATAAGAATAAATAAAATACAATAATTATAATATTTAAAATGATATCGTTGAACTTGGAGTTATTAATCAATGGCACCAACGCACTTCTATAACTATTATAAATACGAAATTTTGTATGTATGTTGTTCCATATTATTCCTTCACGCTAGCGGCTTTTGGATGAAATTTAGTACACAGATAGATTACGACTTGGACTAGGCTATAGGCTAGTGTTAGTAATATTGTATTCAGCTCTTCTTAACGTCCCACAGCTGGGCACGGGCCTCCCTTTAATACGAGAGGGATCAGGCCATAGTCCACCAGACTAGTCAAGTGCGGGTTGGCGGACTTAACATGTCTTTCAAAAACTTGTTAGGTTCTTTTAGACAAGGAAAACATCGTGAGGAAACCTTTTTCCTTCACCGTAAGACAAATAATTATAATAATGTTGAAAAAGATTCGTACATAAAAATATCAGAGGTGCAAGCAAGACCCGGGATTTCAACCCGCTTTACTCGGTTTTTCAAGCGCGCGCGTTACCTCTGGGCTACCACTGAGTGTTAGTAATAACTAATAAAATTTACTAAGAGGTGTGGGTACTTACAGTCATACCAGCGAAACAAACTTGGACGTAGGGATCGACAAGATCCTGGCTTTCACCCGTGAAGGCTCTTTTCACGTTGGCCAGGATTGAGTAATTCATTTTAGGCAGACCATCTGCCTTGTAGATTTTGACTACAAATCGAGCGCGTTGGCGTTCGATGGGCACTCCGTCGGGTAAGAGCAAGTTGCTAGAAAATAATCCAGTTTTAAAATATGGTTATCATAAAATATAATGAAGAAAATCGGCTTACTTTGAGTGTCGCTTTGATAATTATAACCAATTTACGCTAACAGGTATAATATAAATTTCAATATTTATGTTAAGATATATACCAACTGTACATATGTAGGTACTATATAAAGTCTAGACTCTAATTAAATAGAAATTTTAACCCACAATTATAGACAGTAACATATAAACCAACATAGGTTTGTTTTGGTATTTTATAAGTTGGCTCTATAATTTCGGGTACACATGACATTTATGTTACGAAAGATATGATACACTTACTTATGTCTACTTAAAATAATTTTGGAGTTACATATCTCGTTCCCTTTATTCAAAATGACATTTGGAATTTTTGAAAAAATGCTGAACATAAAATTTTCTACAAATTCAGTAATAACTAGCGACTCACTCTCGCTCCTTGGGTTCGTCCCTAGGTACGTTATATCGGGTAGTATAGATTTCTCAGAGATGAGATATTTTACCGCAGTAAAAAGTATCAAATATGTTAACCCAGATAATCAGCTATAATAATACCAAATTTCATTAAAATCTGTCCAGTGATTTTCTCGTGATGCGTTCCTAGATAGACAGACATACATTTTAAAAACTATAAATTCGGCTTCTGTATCGATAATAACGACTATTTCAATAAGATTTTCCAAAAATAGTTAATGTACAAATTCGACTTAGAATTTTATTATATGTACTAGCAACTCACCCTCGCTTCGCTCGGGTTCGTTCCTAGTTACGTTATAACGTTTAGCTCAGAGATGAGATATTTTCGCGGAGTAAAAAGTATCCTATATGTTGACCCGGATAACCAGGTATCATCATACCAAATTTCATCAAAATCTGTCCAGCGGTTTTCCCGTGATGCGGTAACAGACAGACAGACAGACAGACAGACAGACAGACAGACAGACAGACAGACAAAAATTCTAAAAACTATAGATTTGGCTTCTGTATCGATAATAAAGTCAATTCCAATAAGATTTTCAAAAAAATATTTAATGTACAGATTTGGCTTAGTTACAATTTTATTATATGTATAGACTACAGATGACAATAGAGCGCAAATAGCAAGGTTGTAACCGAGCTGTGCTTTTTTCTTCTTAATTGAGCGTACTATATCCTACTTTATATTGTATACTTTATAAATATTGTTTCATTTAAAGTACAATAAAGAGATTTTTTAGTTTTGCGCATTAATAGCATTTTTTTGGGAAATGCATTTTTGCATACCACTTGTATATACATACAGGTGGTTATGTGGGACTCACAGGCTATAAAAGCCAGTACTACCCACTAAAACTCTGTATTTGTTATTTATTCCACTAATAGTTTTGTTTAATATTAGACAAAGCCACAGCGAAGCGTGGCCGGGTGTCTCAATGAGGTATCTCAAGATCGCTTCCGCACTCAACCATGACGGCCCAACGGCAGGTCTGTCGAAGCACACCACACAAACAAGAGATCGATTCCACTGTCCACTCTGCTGTGAGAGAATTACCAGGAGCAACCCGCATAGTGCACTTCCCACCGAAGTGGCCCATCTCCCTGTGTTGCTTAGCTTCGCGCTCTGCTTGGTTGCCGGGTGAAAATGAACGCCCCACCACAACAAGGTATCAACATATGTATCAATAGCCTACAAATATTTGGATTTCCAAAACGTTACTCATTCAAATTTTCATAACCTATGCCAAATAGTTGTGACAAGTGGACGGGTATCATATTTTTATATTTTAAATGTGTAACAAAAAAACTAATAAAAATGACACGTGTCTATGATGTTAAAATGAATGACTCATAATATTTATAATTTACGTCAAAAATTAAAAAATAACAATTTTTCAGGTATGTTGGCACAAAGTTTCAATTTGAACGAAGTTAATGTTGCTATAGTCCTTGTAATTGGTTAAAAAAATAATTAGATTTCTATTTCTTTACATTCCTGTATCAGAGAACGCAACACGGTGCTTCAGGCTATAAATGAATGTAGCATCAAAGAGAACAATTTACGCGTAAAATAAAAGAAAACTCTGCTAAGCCTCCGGCAACTAGTAGTCTGCATACCCCGTATATGTATAAAAAAATTTAATGTTTGTTTGTTCAAAATCGCAAATCTCGAAAAGTAGTCAATGGATTGACTTGAAATTTTGACAGTTATATTTTTACCCAAGTGTTAATATATATTTTGTATCCCGAAGTTCCCACGGGAATGTAAAATAATTTAAATTATAAATTGACTTTTAATTTGTTATAGTTAGGTTGTCATGGTAACCGTTGTTATTTGCTGAAAAATAATATACATATAGGGTAAAACGAATGGATGGGACATGAAAGAAAATAACCTTAAATATTGAAGTTATCAAATTTTACTCACAGGAAACAATGCTTTATTTAAAAAAAATGTTCTTCAAAGATTACTATTTTTATAGATTATATATTTCTTTTCAAATCCGCAGAATATTTATAATTACAGATTCTGATAAAACGTGTCACTGTGTCAAGTTGATTTATGTGTAACTAGCGACTCACCCTCGCTCCCCTCGGGTTCATCCCTACTTACGTTTAAACGTTTAGTACAGATTTCTCAGAGATGAGATATTTTTCCCGTGTAAAAATTATCCTATACGTTGACCTGGATAATCCCTTATCATCATACCAAATTTCATCAAATTCTGTCCAGTGGTTTTTCTGTGCTGCGGTAATAGACAGATAGACAGACAAAAATTCTAAAATCTATATATTCGACCTCTGTATTGATAATAATTTTTATTTCAATAAGATTTTCCAAAAAATATTTAATGCACAGATTCAGCTTAGTTACAATTTTATTATATGTATAGATATATTATATTACTAGCGACTCACCCTCGCTCCGCTCGGGTTCGTTCCTATTGTATGTTTTAACGGTTAGTATAGATGTTTTAGAAATGAAAGACTGCTAAAATTGCCATATGCAAATAGCATATTCATGAAGATATCGTTTACGATATCCAAATTACACACTTTTGCTAGTAAAAAATGCTTGATATAATATATGTAGACAATGTAAAATTAAATGGCTTTGGTTTCTTGTAAGTATACGCAGCTTTTAAAATAACAAATATCCTTACTCTTGCACAAAGCTCGTAAGCTCAAAAGAACGGCTATAAGATGACATTCAGAGAGATATATAGAGATAGCTTTGGCATAAATTGTAGTTCGCAGATGTTGTTCAGATCTTTTTCACACGCGCCCTATGCGTGGGGTATAAGGTTATTTTAACTAGAGGTAGATTAACTAAACATTGTCGGACCTATAAAATTATGTATATATAAATCCTAGTTTTGACTCTTATTATTTAGGATTTTAATATGATACAAGTCTATGGACTTAGAGAAAGAAAAGAATTTTAAAAATTAGTTTTCTTAATATGTTAAGAAAACTAATTTTTAAATTTCTTGTTTGAAGAAGTTAAATACAATAACACAAAGATAATAACCATACGTCTGATGGTAGCCATAGATTATGTGCGCTTGAAATACTTCCGTGTAAGGTACTTGTTGTTGTAAAAATTCTGAAATGAAGATTTCTCTCAAACATACAGGTTCACAATGTATTCCTATCCTATACCTTATGAGTTATGAGATACGATGCCCATATCTAATATTATATTTAAACGAGGAATTCTTGTATATTTATTTATTTATTTATTTATACCGGCGAGCTCGGAAACGGCTTCGCTGAAATTTGGCATGTGGGCGTTTTCGGGGGCGAACAATCATCTAGATTAGTCCTGTCTGGGTAAACGCGTGTTTTCGAGTTTTCTTGCGGTTTTCTTTCGCATTATTCCACGCAAAATATGGTCGATAATTTCTTTCACTCGTGCATAAGCATCGTGGTCAAGCGGCCAAGGTGCAAGATTGACAATCACAGCTGTCCGGGTTTCGAATCCCGGTCGAATACAAAGTTTTTACTTTTGTTTTTTTTTGTATTTATTCATTTTTATTTTTTTTATCTAAAAAATACGATATAACAAAAAAGACCTTCGAGCGTAACTCTGTCGCCCAGGTACTAATGCTTAAAACGATTGAACTCAGCAAATGAAAAACAAACGAAAGTAGTATGAGTGCTTTTCGTCGCTATGCCGTAAAAGCGGAGTATTTCTCCGATCGAGCCGGCCCATTTACGCTAACATCACCCAGACTCTAGTATAAAGATTGTATAAAGATCCTTCTCATTATCACTCTTGTATTTATAATAGTGTATGAATCACACAAACTTTTATGAAGTTTGGCGTAAAAGTTAAAAAAAAATGGTTGTTTATTTAAAATATAATAGTTGTGTATTTTTAAAGTACTCGCTAATTCGTTGATTAGTGAATAAGGTCATAGAGAATTATGAAATATTAATTGTAAATGTAGGGTAAATCCGTTACGAATATAAGCAAAATAGTACTTTGAAAAGCGCGAGCCTCGACCTCACATTACGGAATACTTAAGTAGTATACTTAGGCTCTATTTCGTAGAAAAATGTACTCTAATTTCGTATTTATTTTTGCAAGCTTATAATAACAGAAGGGTACCGCTTTAATATGGAAAAGCTTACTTATGACAAGCTCACGTTTGAATTTGCGATAGTTTTAATAAAGTTTATTAATTGATCTAATATTGGATGTATAATGTACATATATAATATTAGTTCATGCCCGCGGCTTCACCTGCATGGTCGGTATGTCAATAGAAAGTAGAGTCTATAGTAATCTAGAATATTAGCTATCCATACTTATATCGAATTTCTTTTAGTCATGCCGTCACAGTAATATATAATAGGTAGCATCTAATTTACTACTTTTATTGCTAATATTGAATGCATTTTATTAGTCTTAGCATTTATTATTTTTATGTTTATCTGTCTCGTAGTGATCGAGTAACCAAGAGACATATCTAAATTCTCGTGGAGTAGATTTGGCTACTTTTATCTCTATAAAGGAACAAAACAAGTTTGTTGTGAAACGAGTGGAGGGCGCCTAGGATGTGGGTCTTAAATATAATAAGAATTAAGAACATATACTTACGCTTCTATGTCGTCCTCCTCCTTCTCACTCTTCTGGGGGACCTTCACTGTGTCCCCCTTCCCAATCACACTAATGTCACATTTAAGGTATCCCTTCGCTCCAGCAGTTACATCATCCGGGTCCGTCAGAAGTGCCCATTTGTGATAAAATTGTCGATCTGGAAATAAAGTTTGTGTTAAAATTTGATAGAAAAGCAAATTTGATAAAACAGCAAGAGTTCTGTAGAAATGGTTTTGAATTTTTTAAACGTAAGCTATGGAGTTCAAGAGTAGGTTTAAAGTAGTACGCAGCCAGTTTGAAAACTGTGCTTTAAATTGCTTAGTATGTCTTCATTGTATTAAATTTGAAAATTGATCTGTTTTTAGTAATGCCGAGGAATGAACCTTATTTCACTATATTCATCAAGTGCCAGTTGGCAGACTGCAGTTGGGTTTTCTCAGAGAAGCAAGTTTTCCCACAATATTTTCATTCATAATCATTAAAATTGATATTTGCACATGAAAATTCTAAACGTTTGAATCCTGGAGGTTGAGCCGACTTCACTCTGTTTCCAAAACGAATGTACTTCCAATGAAATACCACTACTATAATATTATTTAATACCTTTAAATAAGCAATTCTTGTGTAGTTATTTGTTTATCTATATATACCGGCGATCACGGACATGGCTCTAACGGTAGTTTTCTTTCGCGTTATTCCATGCAAAATGTGGTCGCTAATTTTGCACGGTCGACCATAAGCATCGTAGTTAACCAGCCAAGGCGCAAGATTGACAATCACAGGTGTCCGGGTTCATTATTTAAGAAGAATTATAAAACATTGGCTAAAACTAAAGAGCATTAAGAATATGGTTCTAAGTTCAACTAAAAGGTATAATAAAAATGAAGTGCTAAGTTATTCCTTTAATCTGTAAACCAAATATTATAATACAAAGTTATATATGATTAAATCATTACTTGTTTGTTTGTCTGTTTGTTTTCAACGATTACACTTTACATAGATTAACTAAAAATTTCACCGATGAGCGGAAATGCAAAAGTCTTTAACGTCTTTGTTAGAAACCTTGCTAAGTTGTCAACGAGCTTCGATTGAAATATCTCATTATCTTCAGATGAATAAAGCTTTCCTTTCTACTTGTCGATTAGAATATTATTGTAAATTACAATCAGAAAGTGCAGAGAGCCTCGAGCTGGTGCTTAATTAACATTATGCTGTTTGCTTTGGAAGCTTCTAATATCGATATAATGGAAACAGATAAACATGTTAATAATAGAAGAGGTATCTAACTCTATTAAAATATTGTTTAGAAGCATAATTTAAGATATATGTATTGCAATTTAACGTTTAGTCTAGATTTCTCAGAGATGAGATATTTTCCGGCGATGAAAAGTGTCCTATATGTTGACGCGGATGACCAAATTTTATCAAAATCTTCAAAAAAATTTAGTGGTTTTCTCGTGATGTGTTCCCAGACATATAGACAGACAGATAAAAATTCTAATAACTATAGATTCGACCTCTGTATCGTTAGTAATGCATTACTAATGACTATTTCAATAAGATTTTCCAAAAAAATATTTAATGCACAGATTCGGCCCAGTCAGAATTTTATTATATGTATAGATAGGTACATGAAAGTTTAAACTTTATTTATCTAAGAGTATTCTACCTCTTGGTAAATAATTTAAATATATGTGTCTTTATACCTATACATAGGTCGTTGTAGAGAGTAAAAAATCCCATATAAAATAGATAGACTAATATTCAACGGCTAAGAATAAAAACAAGTGATATCAACCATACATAATAGATATATAATATCTAATATATTTAAACGAGCAATTCTTGTATATTTATATCATTATATCTTTATTTATTTATACCAACGATCTCGGAAACGGCTCTAACGATTTCGCTGAAATTTGCTATGTGGAGGCTTTCGGGGGCGAAAAATCGATCTAGATTAGTCTCATGTCTGGGAAAACGCGCGTTTTCAAGTTTTCATGCGGTTTTCTTTTGCATTATTCTACGCAGAATATGGTCGATAATTTCTTACACTCATGCATAAGTATCGTGGTCAAGCGACTAAGGTGCAAGATTAACAAATCAATAGGTGTGTCCGAGATCGAATCTCGATCGGATACAAAGTTTTACTTTTTTTTGTATTTATTCAAGTTTTTATCTAAAAAATACGACATAACATAAAAGTACACCGAGCGAAGCTCGGTCGCCAGGTACTAAACATAAATTATGTATTATGTATAAAGTATGTATAAAAAAGTGACCTAAAAACAGTTCTAAAAATTTCCGAATTTGTTATTTTATCGGTCATTGTTATACTCCAATTAAAAGGCTTACAGCAAAATTGTGGTTCCTTCATTGTGTTTCCTAGAGCAGGGCTCTGGGCGATTAATTAGAAGTAATATTTGGAACAACCGTAAGTAATTAGCGTCGTAATTAACTTTTTCATTGTTTGTACAGATGTCCTTAGGGCTTCATTTTTTATATTTTTATAAAAACACTACACACTCGACTTACCCTGGCCTCGACCAGGGTGCGTCCCGAGGTAACTTTTGCATTTATATTATTATTATACCTTACAAACAGCGCCATCTGTTAGCAAGCTTTACTTACAGGTTATAGTTTCACATTCTCCTGATATATGTACCTTCCGGTGGTTGGGACTTTTTAGCAGGCACGAAGCCAATAAACGCACTGGCAGGAGGCCCACCTCGGTGAGTGGTGTGCCACGCGGATTGTTCAGCTGCTTGCAACCTCAATAGGTTTGCCGTCGAGGAGTCGTGGTTGAATGCGTAAGCTACCTTGTGACGCTCCATTATGTTGGGAGAGGTTCAGTTGCTTTTTAGTGGACAGTTCGGGCTTTTCTAGCTTGTGAGTCCCACAAAACCCGTATTTATGCAGGTGATATGCGGAAACGCATTTCCTAACGTAATACTTAAAAAAATATTTCATGGATAGACAGTAACTTACAAAAGTTAATTTATAGCACTTTCCATAACTATATGTAAAAGTTCTTTTCAATCTGTGAACATTTACACTTTTATATGAACTAATTTATGTACAGATATTAGTCGTTTTAGTTTAGTAACGCCGAAGGGATTGTTTGATTGAACTGCGACAACAATGACACGGACACGGTCTTTTGCATTTTATAGCTTACTAGCAACTCACTGTCGCTCCGCACTGGTTCGTACCTAGTTACGTTTTAACGTTAAGTATAAATTTTTCAGAGTTGAGATATTTTCCCACAGTAAAAAGTACCTATTCTATATGTTGACCCAGATAACCAGCTATAATAATCATACCAAATTTCATCAAAATATGTCCAGTGGTTTCCTTGTGATACGGTCACAGACAGACAGACAGACAAAAATTCGAAAAACTATAGATTCGGCTCTGTATCGATAATAATGATTGTTTCAATAAGATTTTCCAAAAAATATTTAATGTACAGATTCAACTCAGAATTTTATTATATGAATAGATTAGCGACTCATGCTTGCTTCGCTCGCGTTCGTCCCTAGGTACGTTTCCAAGGTTAGTATAGAATAAACTATATATAATATGTACATAGGTATAGAAAAGTAAGTACCTACCTACTTTAAAAATAAATATATATATATATATATATATATATATATATATATATATATATATATATATATATATGCCTTACTTGAGAAATGATTACCCCTTACAAACTTTCATCGCCCTTTTCACCTATGTCCTTCCCAGGGTCTCAAACTATCTCCATACCAAATATCATCTAAATCGGTTCAGCGGATTAAGCGAAAAGATAACAGACAGATAGATAGACAGACAGACAAACAGAGTTACTTTCGCATTTATAATATTAGTATGGATTTATTCAGGAAGTTAATAAAGCTATCTTCGATCTTAGATCACGCCATGGCTTTTAGAAGCGGGATAAGTAACAAAGTGGAGGCGTCGCGAGTGAAAGTTACATTATAACATTTGTTAAAATATTCTTTCTTTTAAAACAAAAATATTTTTTCGGATAAGAAAAGACTAAGGTTTTAGACATCTCAAGGGACCTATAGTTTTTACAGTCTCTCCCGTAATCATGATTGTAAAGCATTCGAAACCTCGGGAACGAAATCAAAATTAATCTGCGAAAAAATCCTAAAAGATTTATTTGAATATATGATTCAAATATAGAAAGTATCATTATTGTTCCCTATAACGCAGGAAAAGTAATGTTTCAGTGAAAAGCACGCAGAACCTCACCCCACGTAAGAATTACGTAATTATAAACGTGGTATTTAAAACATAACTGCTTTTAATATGCATAATGTTAATATACTATGCTATTATTCTCTATAAATAATATTCTTTGCAAGTTTCTAGAATTTTCTAACGCGTTTCTGACATAAAATAAACTACTGCCATGCCTTTGTTTTTATTAAATATGTCCTTAAGAGATTTATTGCAGAAGGCTAAGGGATATCCCACGTGATTATGAATATGTATGTATTGATAAATAGTAGGGGTATGTGGGGGTTTTCGGGGGCGAAAAATCGATCTAGATTAGTCTCATGTCTGGGAAAACGCGTGTTTTCGAGTTTTCATGCAGTTTGTTTCGCATTATTTCACGCAAAATACGGTCGATAATTTCTTACGCTCGGGTATAAGCATCGTGGTCAAGCGGCAAGATAGACAATCATAGGTTTGCGGGTTCGAATACCGGTCCAATACAAATGTTTTACTATTGTTTTTTTTTGTATTTATTCAAGTTTTTAGTTTTTTTTTTTATCTAAAACGATATAACAAAAAAGAACTCCGAGCGAAGCTCGGTCGCCCAGGTACTAATAATAATGTGAGTCTATACAGATAAATAAAATTGAAGTGTCTAGTTGTAATGTCGAAATAAAAGCTTTTTACTAAACGATTATGAAATTAAATAGGAAAAACATAATTTTTAAAGTTTTTGTCTGTTTGTCTCTCTGTTCCTGCTAATCTCCGAAACGGCTAGACTGATTTTGACGGGACTTTCACTGGCAGATAGCTGATGTTATAAGGAGTAATTAGAACAAGAACGTAACCTAAGTTACGTTCAAGAAAATTAAAACGTACCTCGTGCTTACCGTGCGAAGCGAAGTTAAGTCCCTAGTAGAATATATTTCTTACAGAATGTTTATAGAAGCTCCTATTGATTTAACTTTTAACATCATGTTGTAATTCAGGACTCAACATCGAGTAATATGTTACATTATGGGCCGTAAAGTCTCAATTCTATTAATAAATTAACAAGGGTAATGTTGTAATAATTTATAAGTCGTAATGTTACAATATGTATATATTTGTTAAAAAGCCTTTCATGTTTTAAATATATTGTGGACTAGCAACTCACCCTCGCTTCGCTCGGGTTCGTCCCTAGTTACGTTTTAACGTTTAGCTCAGAAATGAGATATTTTCCTGCCGTAGAAAGTATCCTATATGTTGACCCGGATAACCAGCTATCATCATACCAAATTTCATCAAAATCTGTCCTGTGGTTTTCCCGTGATGCGGTAACAGACAGACAGACAAAAATTCTAAAAACTATAGATTTGGCTTCTGTATCGATAATAAAGTCTATTTCAATAAGATTTTCCAAAAAATATTTAATGTACAGATTCGGCTTGATAACAATTTTATTATATGTATAGATTTAGACACTCATGGCGTGTCACACTCCACACACTTAGTTTATTGTTGACTAGCTGCTTCTTGCGACTTCTCTAATACTTATTCACCTACCTATAAAGTTCTGCATAGCAATTTTTACAACATTTTTGACTCTCCGTAGTGTATTTGCAAAAAGCCTTTATTTTTATTATAATAAATATAAAAATAAATAGATATATGTAGTGATTTGAGCAATGGTTTGACGTCACTGAATAAGTATATAAATAATCACACTAAAGATTTTTTAAAGAGGGAAACATTCATTCTGGACATATAGAAAACCGACACCGGTTCAGTTTCCAATTCTGAAGTAATTCTCGACACTTCTTGACAATCCACTAGCCCAATAGATTCGACTGCACCTGAGACTTCAACCTATGATCTCACGATTTACAGCAATTTATTAGCAAGCCACTAGACCAACGACAAAGTTTAAAAAAGTTTAACAATAAAGTTATACTGAAGTAGTATAAAATAACAACTCATTTAACTTTTAATTAGTTCAGATATAAAGTACCATGAAAGTAGCAATTCTTTTATTATAAAAATGTTTTATGTATTATAGATTGTGGACATTATAATAATTCAGCTCTTTTAACATCCCATTACTGGGCCTCCCTTCAATGCGAGGGTGATCAGTACAATCAACAAGTGCCGGTTGTCGAACTTCAAATGTATTTTGAAGACTCGCAATTCTCTTAGACATGTACGTTTTCACACAATGTTTTCCTTCACCGTAAGACAAGTTAGTGGTAATCATGTAACCGTTAAAAATTGATTGGCGCATGAAAATATCAGAGATGCAAGACCCGGTATTTGAACCCGCTTCATTTCAGTGCCACTGCACTGCCACTGCATTATTTAATATCTATAATGCAATAATGCAGAAATGCCTCCATCGCATGCTAATAAAAGAATTCATATATACAATTATATTAGGAGCTCGAAGCTTTCAGCGAGCTTACCGGTGGCCAGTAATATGATCGAACGCAATTTTATCACACCGGCATATGCAATTTCATATTGATATCGACTGTAAAAGTAAAACCACATACACGTTAGGATATTTCTAATCATTTTTTAGGTTTCAATTTTAACGTTCATTTTTTGCAAGAGAGAAGATTTACTACGAGTCATACATTGTCACTTGAAGATTAACGAATCGTAGAATCTTTACTAATATTATAAAGCTGAAGAGTTTGTTTGTTTGTTTGGTTAACGCGCTAATCTCAGGAATTACATATCTGATTCGAAAAATTCTTTTTGCATTAGATAGCCCGTTAACTGAGGAAGGCTATAGGCTATATATCATTCCGGAAAAATGTACGGTTTCCGTGGAATAGATTTGTTTTTGTCTAGGAACGAACTCGAAACGAAGCGAGGGTGAGTCGCTAGTCAAATATAATAACACTGGTCTGCAAAAAAAAAATATTTTTTCTCTCCTTTAGATTAAATGCATGTTTTATGAAAATTTTGATATTTCTGAATAGAAATATAGTATAAAAAATTACGAAACACGTATATATTCTTTTTAATGGATTTTTGAATAAAGCTCTTATTGTGCTTCAAATTTAAGTCATCCATTCAAAAAAAAATAAGATATTACAATAAAATCTCTCAAAAATCATCAAAAACCATTAGATAAATGTTTTTTGATGATTATGATTTTTGATGACATTCTTTTTCTTAGTAGTAATTCACTTTATAGATTTCTTTCTTTTCATATTTTCTGTTGGTGTTTCACGACAAATCGTCCAACAAAAATCGGCAAGCATTGCTTCTGGCCATTTTCCATTATAGTATCTCTCTATGTGCAATATATCTTGGTGAAACCTTTCACCATGTTCATCTGATACTGCGCCAAGATTTTCGGGGAAGAAATCTAAGTGAGAGTCTAAAAATGATTTTTAAGGGACATACTCATATCGCATTTCAGAGCTTTGTATGAATAGAAAAGTTGTTGGATGATTTCCTGGTAGTTTTCAATATTTTTCGTTTCCAAAAAATTTTGACACACTTCTACGAAAGCAGTCCATGCTCTTTTTTCATCTTCATTCAAGGTATTTATAAAATTCGAGTCCTTCATAAGCTCTCGTATTTGGGGACCCACGAAGATTCCCTCTTTAAATTTTAAAATCAGAATAATGTTCTAATTATGTGATTTTATTTTGCTCTATAGTTGAAAAAACAAATATTTGTTAATATAAATCATGAATTACCGAAATATCCGGTATAAATTAAAAAATATTTACTAAACAACTTTTCAACGTACTGCACGCTACGAAATCACAGCGAGAACTGCTGTGACGCAAGCATTAGTGTTAAAACCCCATCAGGTGATATCGTTCTCTCTCCTTCTGTTAATACAAATCGGTTTTGAGGATTTAAATATGATCTGAATTGAATAAAACATCGATAAAGCAAAAACGACGGCCAAAAAATACATAATATAGAGCTATTAAAAAAAAAAATTAAAAAAAATATATACGTGATAGCAAAAAATGGAAAGCAAATCTGATTTTATGATGTTTAACTGCTCTTATTGATCATGTTTTCATTCAAAGGAGGATTTTGTTGCAGACCAGTGTAATCTAAACTAGTAGCATAAATATTTTATGTTATGTGGTTTGATACTACATAAATACTTGATTGAGCTGAAATTTTGCATACACGTTAAGTTCAGATGACAATGCATGGTTAGCTAAGTGACATCATTCTAAATCCAATATGGCGAACTTCCAAGGATGGCTGACTACGGTTTTTATACACCCCTATTATATGGATATCAAATAATAGGGTTTGCTGAGAAAAATACGAATAACTAAAAATAAAATAATAGTAAATAAAACCTATTTATAAAACGCAGAAAATAAACTTCAAATTAAATCAAATCCAACAATTTATTACATTACACAATTCATATGATATAAGCGTTTGTCGCGATATTTACTAGTGTAGTAAACAAGAAACAAAATGTAAAAAAATAATATGTTTTTTTTTTAAATAAACAATTAAAAAAAGTATAAAAAAGTAAAAAAAAAATATTTACGGTTATTTTATTACCTTGTACCATCGTATTGATCAGTCGTTCTAAGTATATCGTTTTGTTTAACAATTCCTATATTGTATTTTATTGTAACAGTAAAATTAATAACACATAAGCTTCATTTGATTACATTTAAAGGCAAGGCTTGAGTAAATCCCCTCTCAAGCACCGTGACGGTTTATAAATATAATTTATTTTACAGAGATTCTATTCGAAATATGTAAGTGATGTGATTTAGATTGAAGGAATTATATTAAAGATATGGTACATTTTGTATTTACTCTTATTTGTTTTATAATAAAACGAATTTGCAAAAGTTGTACATAGTTCTTTTTGGTGTTGGATTTTATACGTAGAAGCATTATATATTATAAAGAACTAATAATATGTTTTTTCTGAAGATCGTTAATTCATAAATTTTCTATAATATAACAGTAGTCGCACAAATACAGAATAATGGTGACAGAATACTTATCTTTAATTGTTAAATGAGGTCTTAGAAGGTTTAATAATACAGGTCTTAACGTCGAATAATAGGTATGTTACATTACGCTAAAGGCCTAGCTCATTTAATTAATTAATAACGATGATGTCGTTATAATTTATGTCGTGATGATACTTGTATTTGCTTAAAATAAAATCCTTTAAAGCTTTGAAAATATTAACGATCAGTCCTAGAAATAGTCTACATTCGAGGGGTAGATAGAGTTTGAAACGTATAGTATTTGACTTGCGCAAAAAACAATAAGAGTGTAGTTCAACTATTATATGTCAGGTTATATTTTAGTCCGGTCAAAATAGATATTCACCCTTGCATAAATCCGTAGAAGCTGAAAATTTATATGAACGTTAGGGATAACATCATAATAATATAATGAAAAGTCCCCATCGATCCTAAAAATGTACTAAAGTTGTATTCTCCATAATATGTAAGTTGTAATAAGTTGCCTACATCTGTAGGCAACGTACTCATGCATATGTATTATGTAATTAAGTAAAATTATTAGTGCGTGTCTAATACATTGATTCTACTATATTGAATGATAATTCTAAGAATATGATCTGACTATATATGCATATTATGGAGAATACAACTTTAGTAGGTACATTTTTAGGGGTCGTGTCTGTACATCAATTTCAGAATCGTTTTTTTCTCAGAAATGGTGAATCTTAGGAAAAAAAGTGTAATGATAATTTTCTGAACAATTTTTATCATAAAATTAATCGTTTCACAGAAAAATCCAAAAACCCTATTTTTGTGAACTTTGACCTTGCATAAAATTTTTTGCACACATCGGATCGATAGGAACTTTTCGCAATTTCATTATAATGGTTTCCTCAACGTCCATGTCAATTTTCAGCTTCTTGGAATTTTATACAAGGGTACCCCTATTTTCGGGCTAACTTGACCGGACTATTTTGAAAGTATTGCGCTGTTACACCTTCCATCGCTCATTATCGTTGCACAGAAGAGTCTTGTGCCAGTCTACTGCTAAAATAATGCTCATTTTTTTGTAAAACATACCTTGCATATAATGAATACACTTAGACATACGTTGTTATGTTCAAATTATAATTTTGTTTGTGATATTTGAGTTCATACAAAATCCTATTGAAGAAATCATGTTCATATTTTTGCTAATTTTCCAATTTTACTGGTAACATTTCGGACTCTTTTTAATAAACACCGAATTCGGACTATTATGAGCTTTTTGAAAAATATATTAGCCAATTCGGTCCGTTCTCTATTCGTTCTCAAGTAAGCTGTAACAAGGCATGATGTGCAATACAAAAGGATATCGAGCCCTTTTCAGTGTGGCAAATTAGGACGCGATACAGAGCCCAGGAAAGGAGTGATAGTAAAGTGATTTGGTTCAACTTTACTAATGACATTTCATAAAATTATCTTAATGGGATATGCGACGAACCAAAAACGAAAAAGAAAAATTGTTGAAAGTAAATTATATAAAATCTTTCATCGTGCTCCACAAACGTATAAGTTAAAGTTAAGTTTTCCAGTTACCTACATTCTATTGCTAACTTTGGACTTATGTCAAAAGAGACTTATTTAGTCTGTGAACTACGTATTTCGTATGAATATAGTATGAAGAAGGTTTATGCAGAGTGTATATTACTTTTTTGTCGAACTCCGAATGACGTTAAACAGTCGAGTGTATTTTGCTTTTCCCTCATATTAATAATTTTATAGAACCTTGACAGTGTAATCTATACTAATATTATAAAGCTAAAGAGTTTGTTTGTTTGTTTGTTTGTTTGTTTGTTTGATTGGTTGAACGCGCTAATCTCTGGAACTACTAATCCGATTTGAAAAATTCTTTTTGCATTAGATAGCCCGTTAATTGAGGAAGGCTATAGGCTATATATCATCACGGAAAAAAATGTAGGGTTCACGTGAGACAGATTTGTTTTTGTCTAGGAACGAACCCGAAGCGAAGCGAGGCTGAGTCGCTAGTTCAAAACTGTTTTATTATTATTATTATTATTATAAGCTTATCCTAATAATATACTATCAAAGAAATCATGAGGAAATATCGAGTAATGCATTCCTATATTTATTCGCTCGCATTATTTTCTATTTTATTTCAATTTGCTAAATCCTTGAGATTCCTGCATTCAGTATTAGCTAGTCACGTAATTACAAGAATATGCTTTGGACTTTTTTTCCAGCAAATAAGTTACACTAGGTTCTAAATCACAAACTTAAAAAAATGTAAACGATGATAAGACTAAGATATTTTTCAGTTTTAACACTTGATGAGTCAATATCCATCAATTGACCTAGTCGACGCTCCCATAGAAGCTTAATGGGAGAGCAGGGAGCAAAACCTATATGTACGATAGATACCCAAATTATCTCTAACCGTAGTTACTGTTTAAAACTACTTGCGTAAAAGTATAGTATTGTTACGCTCTATGAGTTCGGGAATTAGAAATTAAAGCACGTCCTTTGCACTACATACTGATGTTTTATTGCTCGTAGTTAACAAGAGTGATTTATGGAGATTTACTAACATGCGCTGTATATACACAGTTCTGATTAATTCAGTCACTGAACACTAATTTTCACCACTGGATACAGTTTCACTATAACTTTACTCCACTTTTCTTTTTCACTTTTTCGTATTTCTTCTCTGTCTTCACTTAGCTTCGAAATTGATTGAACTGATCTCTCAACACACTGCCGGCCTTTTTTATATATGCATAAACAAAGAACATTCTAGTATTTGAAAATTAGAAACCTTTCTAGTAATTTCAAATGCCTTTCTGGAAATGTTTTGTTTTTCTCTTACACACGGCAATTTACGATTAACTGTCCTTGTCTGTCTTCAGACACTGTGCTTTGATTTGTATAGGCTGGCACCGACATCAAAAATATCTGTTCTAAATGTAAACCTCCGTTTACTTATTATTTACTTTTCAATGCCTGGAATTAGGTTTTTATTTTTTTTTTAAGTTTTTATTTTTCCATTTTTCGTGTCGACCTAATAAGCAGATAATTTGTAAGAAGAATTTTTTTTAAAAACATATTCGATTGAGCCATTTATTCAGACCCTTAATGACAGTCACAACCCACCTAGGTTTAAAGTTCTCATCAATACAAATTAACCAAGCCCAAACACCAGGTAATTGCTGTAAATCGTTGAGGAGGTCCCTCGATTGTCTTTCGGCTCCATTATTAGATCGATTCCAGACCTTCATTGAATTTCTGGTTTCCTTATCATGGTACCACCCTTGGGATATCTCCTTTCCAACAAAAAAAAAAAGAATCATCAAAATTGGTTGATAAACGATGAAGTAATCCGCGAACATATATAAAAAAAAGAAAAGAAAAAAATATACGGTCGAATTGAGGACCTCCTCCTTTTTAGAAGTCGGTTGATAAACTAGTAACAACGAAGGAACATATCGACTTAATGTTCTATTATTGGACAAAATTCATAGAAGCGTTTGTTACTTAGCATTATTTGGTAATAACCGTTTCTGCTGAGCTTAAAAGTAATTAACTTTAACCAGACCTTCAAAAGCCTGAGGAAATTAGGCAATGCACAATCTACAAGTAGGTATGAGCGGAATATTCCCAAGAGCCTACGGTTAAACCTTAAATCGTAGGCTCTTGGGAAGACGTAGACTATAAATAGATACTGCACTTGTTTGTGCATATATGTACTTATTTTCAGTAATTCACGCAGTGATTCTCACAAATGGACGGCATGAGTTGAGGAATTTATTAATGAATTAGCGACTCACCGTCGCTACGCTCGGGTTCCTCACTACGTACGTTTTAACGTTTAATATAGATTTACCAGAGATGAGATATCTTCCCGCAGTAAAAAGTATCCTGTATGTTGACCGGAATACCTAGCTATCATCATACCAAATTTAATCAAAATCCCTCCAGTGGTTTTTCCGTGATGCGGTCACAGACAGATAGACAGACAGACAAAAAATATAAAAATTATAGATTCGGCTTCGGTCTATTTCAATAAGATTTTCCAAAAAATATTTAATGTACAGATTTGGCTTAGTTACAATTTTATTATATGTAAAGGTGAATTTCCCAAATCGTGCCGTCCTACTACCATAGCCGAATATAGTAGCCAAATATTGGCTACTATAGCCGAACCCCGGTAAGGTTAGTTAGTATGTTATTTTTATTATAGTAGGGATTTAAGTACATAAATCCCAACGCAGTTATATATGGAACTACAGCTAGTTACCATTTATAACTCGTATCTAACACGCAATGTCAAAATTGAGGACAAAGGAGTCGAGTGTCCAGTTCAGCATTCGTATTCATGTAACAGTGTAGGTGGAACTAATTAATCTAGCCTCAACAGGGGGTGATCCGCTATTACTTTATACATATAACCTCTCTGTTGAGAACTTTATATCTAAATCTGGTCATCTACTTGATTACGTAAGTAATACCTAATCTATGTGTTAATTATAATAGCACTAAAGGTGATGTTCAATGTCAGCATTATACATAATTTGCGATATTACTGGGTCATGGACAAAATGTAAGCTCTCTTCTCTTTGACGTTATGACGTTACACAAAGGAAACCTTTCCCATTAAGATGCGCTACTGTTTATTCTTATGGTATTATTTATAATTGCTCTTTTACATAAGGTATACGTGTAAGGTGTATTGTGTATTACTAGTTACACGCCCTGACGTTGCAATGTCACGTTCTTAGGTTACTTTTTACTGACTGACATCCCACGACCCACGGAAACAAATAAAATGGATATTTTGATAGTAACCCACATTCCTATCATTTCTCACTTTTATTTGTTCTACTCTGTACTAAACAAACACATTTTCGTATTATAATAATATTGCGTAAGCGTTACACAGACTCAGTATTCTCTTATGAATACTTCATGTTTGCGGTGTATTGAAATTCCTTTTAATCTGATATCAAAGGCAGGCATTCCTGAAACACACTATTCACGCTTCACTTTTGATACGATCTCACTCAAATTATTTTTAATTTGACATCTTTAAAATTGTTTGCGTAATAACAACTGTTTTGTTATCCTGTGTTATTGCATTTTTGAAATATTTTGAATTTATATCACTACATACTCGTAGTATAAACAAAGTCGCCTCCCGCTGTCTGTCTGTCCCTATGTATGCTTAGATCTTTAAAACTACGCAAATGATTTTGATGCGGTTTTTTTAGTACATAGAGTGATTTAAGGGGAAGGTTTATGTATATAATACATGTGGGATTTGTAAGATGAAGTATGCGTGAAATGATAATTTAAGAATAAAAGGAGATGTATGTTAGAATTTTAAGAATGGAATGGAATGAAAAAGATGAATAAAAGAAAAGAAGCATGATGTGTCATAATGACGACACGACGGACGCGTGAACATTGAGTTTTATAATTTAATTCAATAAATAGTAATTAGTGTGTTTTAAACGCTTTTATTGGTATGCCCGGAGCCTACATACATGCATATTATAGTACAGAAAAGCCGAAAAATTCAAATATTTGTATTTTATACTATCCGTTAAAACGTACCTAGGGACGAACCCGAGTGAAGCGAGGATGAGTCGCTAGTAGCATTAAATAAAAAAAAAAACTAATAAATATTCGGTTTTAATAAAAAAAAAACTAAAAAAATCTCTTTGCTATATTGATCTAGCGAAAATAACATAAGTCGTTTATTTTTCTATTTAGTTGAATTAAATGAATATATTATTATTACGCTAACACGAAATTGAGTATGTTTATTATTTCTTACTCTATAACGTCAATAAAAGTCGTAATAATTTTCCTTTGAAAATCCATAAATTATCTTGTATTCAATATTCATTATAGATTTCGTTTTATATTTTTTATCCTCTGGTAAAAAAGTATGAAGGGCTTTTGAAGGCAAATATAAATAACATTTCGTGCAATAGAAATGGATATAGAGTTTGCTACATTAGTAATGTTGAAGTTTTACGACTTTTAATTTGGAAATCTTTGCTATGATTTTTAGAAGAGCAGCTGAAAATTGTGCACCCAATCTTTTTTAATTATATAATATTATACTTAAGGGAATAATAAAATAAAAATCCAAAAAATCGAAGTTTCATAATATTTTGTAAAACTAGAGCCTATTTATCTATATATACATAAAATACTTTGTCCTGACTGACTGATCGATCAACGCACAGCCTAAACCGCTGGTCGTAGAAACGTGAAATTTAGAGGACATATTCCTTATACAATGTAGGCATCCGCTAAGAAAGGATTTTTCTAAATTCATCCCCTAAAGGGGTAAAATAGGGGATGAAAAATTGTATGAAACTCTGTTATTTTTAACGCGAAATGCATGAAAAGTGATATTTAGCTTTGAGATGAAAAATAAGAAATATATGTATTAGATTTTTTTCGAAATTCATCTCATAAAAGGGTAAAAAGGGGTGATAAAGTTTATATGGGCAAACAATTATTTATGGTCAGAATTACTTGAAACTTGGTATTAATACTCTTTAGTACAATTAAACAAATATATGATTTAGCATTTTTCGAAATTCATTCCATAAGGGGGTAAAATGGGGGATGTTTTTGTATGAAATTCTGTAATTAATGCACTGAAAGTGGGATTTACCTTTGAAATGAAAAATAAAACAACACAAAGATCATTTTTCTTCGAAATTTATTACTTAAAAAGATAAAAGCGGGTTGTGCTGTTTATATAAGGAAAAAAAATTTATAATCAAAATTACTTGAAACTTGGTATTAATGCTCTTCAATACAATTAAATAAACATGTATTTTAGATATGTTTTTTAGATTCAGCCCCTCAGTGGGTAAAACTGGGCGGTGAAGTTGGAGTTGTTGAATATATTTAAACGGAGTAACATAAGTCATGTTCTAGAGTTTTACTAATAATGGATATTTTGAGTTACTATCGCTAAAGTTAAATTTGTGTTCCTTATATCTTTAAGAACACGAAATCTTATACGAACTTATTTTAGCAAATAATAAAGTATGCATAGCAAAAATGTTTATTTTTTCCGTAATTTGTTCGCGGGCGAAGCCGCGGGTTCTGCTAGTATCTAATATATTTAAACGAGCAATTCTTGTATATTTGTATCTTTATATCTTTATTTATTTATACCAGCGATCTCGGAAACGGCTCTAACGATTTCGCTGAAATTTCGAAATTTTTCGGCGAAAAATCGATCTAGGTTAGTCTCATGTCTGCGAAAACGCGTGTTTTCGAGTTTTCATGCAGTTTTCTTTTGCATTATTCTACGCAGAATATGCTCGATAATTTCTTGCACTCAGACATAAGCATTGTGGTCAAGCGACCAAGGTGCAAGATTAACAAATCAATAGGGGTGTCTGAAATCGAATCTCAATCGGATACAAAGTTTAACGTTTTTTTTTGTATTTATTCCAGTTTTTAGTTCTTTTTATCTAAAAAATACGATATAACAAAAAAGAATACCGAGCGAAGCTCGGTCGCCAGGTACTTTATTACAATAAAATTACTATTCTCTTTTGAAAATACGAGAAACTGATCTTCTCTTAAAGCATAACGCAAGTTCGTATGTCAGGACTTGTCTAAGAAACGGGTGTTATGATTTTTACGGATTTTTTTTATTTTGTAAGAAAAGTATACCTACAGGAGGTGTACTGAGAAAGAATTTTCATAAGCATGCCTGTACCCTTATAGAAAAAGTCCTGTAAGAATACTGAGAAAGAAAGTTTTCGAAAGCATTCAATTTTTATGTTAATTGGCGTGCTTATTACGTATTTAATGATTAAGTTGCAGAGCATCTCTAATTTCGTTGCGGAATATAATAAAGGTACTGTTCTTATGAATATATTATTTCTGGCAGTAATTAAGATATTATTATGTCAGTCTAATATAGGGAATTTTGTTCATAGTAAAACTTGGTCCAGTTCTGCTAACATTAATCTATTATCTATACTGATAAATAAAATTGAAGTGTCTGTTTGTAATATCAAAATAACAGCTTTATACTAAATGCATATGGATTTATATACGGTACTTATAAGAAAAACACAATTTTTAAAAATTTTGTCTGTCGGTCTGTTTGTTCCGGCTAATCTCCAAAACGGCTGGACCATTTTTAACGGGACTTTCACTGGCAGATAGCTGATATTATAAAGAGAAACTTAGGCTACTTTTATTTTAGAAAAAGAATTAGGATTTCGCTCAAAAAAATTAAAACGTACCTAGAGATGAACCCGAGCGAAGCAAGGGTGAGTCGCTAGTTCAAAATATATAATCTAAAAATATTGTTATTTGTTCTATTTATTAAAAAAGAGTGATCAACAACAGGTAAGGTTAAGCAAACATACGAGTGTCAACTGTTTTGTTTCATCTAAATTCAAATAATTGTCGTGACGGTAAATATTTGCTGCAATTGAAAGCTGGACATTCTACCCGTAATTGAACTTTGTTTTGCAAACATTATCTGACGATATAAGCTCAGCGAGCGTTTACGCGAATAACTAACTCAATCGATAATTGTTTATCGAGCTTTACTTTTTTGAGTTTTTATTGCACTTAAATATATTTTATAAGTGAACTTTAATACATTAATTGTGAAGTGTATTTATTTGTAAATTTAATAAAGTGCAAACTAGATTGAACCAACTAGCATATTACAGTGAACATTTTATTAAAAAAATCTCTTGTTATTGCTTCCCGAGGGAGTATTACAACAATACTAGTAACTTAAGAATGTGTGTCAAGAGTTTTAATTAGCTCTTCATTTTGAACTAAATTAATAAGATTTTTTTCCATCTATAGTTAGGAAACAACATTGTGATATAGCTATTGTTGAAATGGCGTTCCGTATTGCACCAGACATTATGGTTTTACTAGCGACTCACCTTCGCTTGGTTCGGGTGCGTCCCTAAGTATGCGGTTCATGGGTTTCAATTTCATAGGTTGTAACTTTTTTGCACGGGACTCTAACTCTTTTTCTAAAATAAAAGTAATCTAAATTACTCCTTATAAAATCAGCTATATATAGCCAGTGAAAGTCCTGTCAAAATCGTTTCAGCCGTTTCAGAGAGTAACGGAAACAGATAGACAGACAAAAATGTTAAAAATTGTTTTTTTTTATGAGTACCATGTTAACGTTCATATTTTTTATGAAAAGTATTATTTATTTCTATAGATTAAATGTAATCAAATTGAATTCTAAAAACTATTATGCTATTAATAATGAATGGCATTGAAAATAAAACGTATTTAAAAAAAAAACAAATTCCGTATTCGTCATTACTTTGTGTAATTGCATTGTTGTCCGCCTATTTCATTGGCTTTGCATAATTGAAACGCAATTGGAACTTTATCATCAATTTCGTCTACTTTGCAAATATGTGAAATTATTAATCCATACTCAAACATCATTTTAATTATACGTTCATATTACATACTAGCATTGCCCGCGGCTCCGTCCGCGTTCAGATGGTGAAAAACCAAATTCTTAGGTTTTACATATTAGTATACTCTTATATTGCAGTTTTTGTATTTTTTCTCAAAAATGAGATATTTTCCCGCGCTAAAAAATATCCTATATGTTGACCCGGATAGCCAGCTATACCCATACCAAATTTCATCAAAATCTGTTTAGTAGTTATCTCGTGATGCGGTAACAGACAGACAGACAGACAAAAATTTTAAAAACTATAGATTCGGCCTTTGTATCGATAATAATGACTATTTCAGTAAGATTCTCAAAAAAATATTTAATGTACAGATTCGGCTTAGTTAGAATTTTATTATAATATGTATAGATTAATTACATATGTATTTACACAAATACAACGCTTTGTACAATAATTTTTATACTAACTCTACTTTTAGAAACCGTACCTGTGGAATATTTATAATAACTGATAACAAGCACTCCGCGCTTTTTTCACAATAACATTGTGTCGTTAATCGCTTTATTCTTGTACAAAAAATATTTTTTTACTTATTTATTTTTGAATTTGGTTCATTATTAAAGCGCGTTTTAGTTATTTAATTTATAATTGATTTTCCATATTTTAGTTTGATCTGTTATAAACGTGTGTGTTTTTTTTTAGATTTTTAAATTATTATTCTATTTAATATTTTTTAAATAAGTTATCGTATTCTCATCGGTCCTTTGTAAATTGTACAAAGTTTCAGTTCAATCTGAAGTTTTGAAGTGAGTGAGAATCGCGTTCAAAGATTCTCCTACATAGATAGAGGTAAAGCTATTAAAAGTGTTGAAAATTGGAAAAGTTGGCCGGAAAATTAGGAATTTTGCGAAATCTGTACTTTTTTCTATAGCATTTTTGTATGAAGTCAAACATCACGATTGTTAAAACCTAGACACCTGCCAGCTTATTATTACTAAAAGTGGCATGCAATACTTACCCGGTTGATTCCACACGGTGGCCACGTCAAGTTTGAAGTTGCCCAGTAGTTTGTTTGCTCGCAAGATGTGACGCGATTGTAGTACCTGCAACATTGCATGCGTATATGACGTGCTATTTCGACCTGCATATTTTTATTTTATGTAGTAAAAATTACCACATTGGTAATAATTAAACCATATTTCTTAAATGCTGCACTACTTTATTTTACTAGTTTTAAATGTGCAAAATATTTTGTCTATTATATTTTTATAATTAAAACATATTTAGTATAAAAGCTATGCGTTATAAATGTAAAAAATACAATTAATTCAATTAAATATCTAAAGACGATGCAATAGCTAAGAAAATTAATGCAGAAATAGGCTGCAAAACTGTGCAGGACAAGGTCGCCATTAATGTGGGTAGTTATAATTAAAAATATGCTGTAACAAGCTCGGCTCATTGTGAGCTTAATTAAGATTTCTCACTTCATTTTTCAATGTTGAATAGTTTTAGAATATAAATTCAACGTAAACGTTTAGATTTAAAACTATTTGAATATGATCTACTATGCGCAGCCGTATTAATAAAATTAAAAACAAGGAAGATGAAAAAAAAAATAAGAATAAAGGTATTTTCCGATGAGTTTCTTTCACCAGTCCCTCTCAGGAATAAGGCGATTTATTTCCCAACAAGAGGTAGACTCTTGACGTTCAGTAAAGATTTGTAATAATTTAATCTATACTAATATTATAAAGAGAAAAGATTTGATTGTTTGTTTGTTTGCTTGCATCAAATAGGCTCCGAAACGACTGAACCAATTAAGATGAAATTTGGTAAGAAGATAGAAGAATTATCCCTTAAGGGGGTGAAAATGCGGATGAAAGTTTGTATGGGGAAGCAAGCTTGGGACGAACCCGAGCGAGACGAGGGTGAGTCGCTAGTGCTGAATAAAATACTTTGAATTCTGAATTTTCGTTGCCTTGTGCAGTAAGAGCCTTGAGATTGTTACAACAATTTTGTAAACAACAGTGGCATAATTACACACGTTTTATTCTCTCCATTTTTACATCTTCCTTCAATCTAACGTAAGACGCTCATGTAAGGGAATAATGTAAGCTTCCTGCCATCAGGAAGGTTATAGGCTTTTCACTTTTGAACTTTATGGCAAGAAAAATGTGAACATTTTCAATGACAAATTCCTTTACATATATTTTTCCAAATCTATACCTACTAAAATACATATAAAGCTGAAGAGTTAGTTTGTTTGGTTGAATGCGCTAATTTCCAAATCTAGTAGTCCGATTTGAAGAATTCTTATTTACATTATTAATAACCTACTTATAAAGGAAGCCTATATATGGGCTTTCTTACATCACATTACGACCTAAGAGAGGAGTTTTTCTAGTTAGTAGAGCCCTGAGAAAACGTTAATTTGCATCTAAACATGGTTACTTAACTGGTGTTATATTAAGGTATATTTTTTCTGCTTCGTGTACCTGCAATTACTTTTTAACTATGCAGATGTGTGTGCATATGTATTGTTAAGAAATTGGTGACCGTGATAGAGATGAATCTTCGGCACGGTATATAATTTAAAGCATAAAACAGTGCAACATATCGCATCAACCAAATAAAGCAAACAATACGATTGATTGTTTATTTAAGAGATGGACAAAGATTAGATGGACAATTTTATCACAGTGCGTCATATCAAATGGTTTTAGGCTATTCTGAAAATTCACTGAAATATTTGTGAGTTTATTTATTGTCTTTTTGAGGGCCTTCCAAAAGAAGAATGCACTCAGTTCTCAGTTTTATTGTTCTAGTTCTCGATGCCTGTTCTCGAGTTTTTTTTATATGTCTGTTACGTTATATCTTGGCTAATGGTGAATCTATTTCACAACTTTACTTTTAGTGCTTAGGTTATAACCTAAGCAACTAAGCTATAGGTCACGGGTGAACTCATATAAATATAAAGGTGATCTCTAAGGATTTTGAAGTCGACGTGCCTTATAAAGCAATTTACTTACCTATAAAACTTAAAAAGCAAAACGATAACAAATATTTTACATTTTATTTTCTAGTATAAATAGCTTTGTACAGAAACCCAGGTAATCGATTTATGTTCTTTTTATTTATCACCCCATTAGCGTTATAGTCTCTGAGTAGTAGTTACTATGAAAAATTCCATTACTCTTGTCTTACAACTATCGTTAGCCGTTATTAAGTAAATAAATAATAAGATGGAATGTGTTGTGTCCGAATTTGGACGTGTCTATTTGTTTCATGGTTCATGATGTGGGCTTCAGTTTGCCTCTAGAATAAACGTGATATGCTTGAATTCGAAATATTTAATTATATTGATTATACTAGCGACTCACCCTCACTTCGCTCGGGTTCGTCCCTAGTTACGTTATGACGTTTAGTATAGATTTCTCAGAGATGATATATTTTACGCAGTACAAAGTATCCTATAGGTATGTTGACCCGGATAACCAGTCATCATGATACCAAATTTTATCAAAATCTGTCCAGCAGTATTCTCGCGATGTGCTCCTAGACAGATAGACAGACAAAAATTCTAAAAACTATAGGTTCGGCCTCTGTATCGATAATAATGACTGTCTCTATAATATTTTCTAAAAAATATTTAATGTACAGATTTGACTCAGTTAGAATTTTATTATATGTACATATCTATATGTACATACAATATAAAAAAAACAAAAGACGTCCTAATAACAAAGTCGTATAAATAATTGTATTTCCAATATAAATAGAATGACGTTCACGGTTTGTGTATCCATATTCAATATCGCCGACACGAGCATCGTTCAACATGAAACTCATAGAATGGTGTATCCGCGCGTGACGTAGAACACGTCGCTTATAAACTGCACGACATTGTGCGAAAGGGTTGTGATACACTTGAGCCATGCTATATGATGCGATAACTATAATATAAATTACAATTACTGTATAGCAGTATTTTCGAATTCTAACTTTGTCAAAGCCATATTTATTTGATCAATATCTTTATTCCTGTTCTGTCGATATACTAGTATGTATCTGTGAAAATATATTTAGTGAAATATTATGTCGATGAATTATCGCTCTGACATCTTTTTCATGTATGTCTAAATTATTATAATGATTTAAAATTACGCTGTTGTACAGCTACAAATGTGACCAAAATGCTTACATTTAGTTAACCTAGTTCTATAGGTTGATCGAAAACCTTGACATTTTACAATGTTCACGCTGTTTTATTTTTTGTATATATTATGTTAGTAGTACCCGTGGCTTCGCCTGCGTTCGAACTTCCGATATAAACATCAGTTTTACGATAATGTATGGAAGCCTTCCCGATTTGTTGACATTTATGATTACTGCTCCACTTCTTTGGGTAGTATATAATCTATATCTTCCTCAATAAACGGGCTATCTAATGCAAAAAGAATTTTTTGAATCGGATTAGTAGTTTCTGAGGTTAGCGCGTTCAAATAAACAAACAAACAAACTCTGCCTCTTAATAATATTAGTATAGATATTGTTACAGTTATAAATAAAATATCTATTATTCTATCTATCTTCTATAACGATCTATTTTAACAGGCTTTATTAGTTTGGTTTATCTTGTAGCTGTGTAATCAAAACTTGATAGTATATTTATTCTACCTCTATCTGTATGTATCGATTTGAAACTACATTTGTGAAATTATGATTACACTATAATATTTTGATAGATAACATCGAGCTTATCTGACGATGGTGAAGCCAGGAGATGAATGATATATTCAATGTGTTTTAGTAAAACTTTCCAGTTTTCACTTCTTTGAGTCATGACATATTACAGTTAGTCTAAAGCGTGTTTCTTAGTAATTTACAACTATAATTGTTTTAATATTCAATGATTATTCTATTACACATGTATATCGCTACGATATAAGCATAACACGTATAAGATTTAGTGGGGCACATCCTTAGCATATAAGTTTCAAGTGACGCCTACCCATAACGTTTGCACTACATACGCGTATACTCTACAATGTACATTTTACCTTAATCATGTTAGTGCAAATTAAACGGGGTTGTTTTTATATTAAAATTAACAAAGAAATGACATCAACATATTTTTAGGGGTTATGCCATCAATAATTATGGGGTTTTTAAACAATTATTTGCGAGTCTCTCGGTCTATTTTTCATTGTTATTTGTTCATTTATAGACTTTGATGATGGACCCATTCACAGATGATTCTAAATGTTTAACACTTGTTACAATATTATAAATTAAAGTAATACATTAATTTTGGATTTTGAAAGTAATTATGAGAAACAAACTAGGAAATTGTAGCAAACAGTGTTATGAAAAGTATCACGTGATGTATCGAATGAAAAGCCTCGTTTAAACTATTTTGTCTCGATTAAACTAGTTATGTACATTGATCAATGTAGTCGCAGGTGTAGACGCATGAACAAGATGTAACTTACATCATCAATAATTATCTATATTACGCTAAAATTAAATGTTCTTTTTCCGTAATCGCATCACTTGAAAACGGTGGTACGTTTTTTTAATTGTTTGTAATTGTCCAAGTAAAGTTTTAAGGTAAAACATGCTCGGAAATTTAGGGAATTCGGGAGATAAATAATAATAGCTATTTTGTAAAAGATTTTTTCACGACCTCAAAGATCATAAATAGAAGTAATTTCCAATGGTAAAAACAGACAGGTCCCAATTTTACTACATTTTATTACATAATAGAAGCGATTAAGAATGTACAAGTAGTTTATAAGAATCCATAATCTATCTATACTATAATAAAGCAGTAACTTAGCGAAATCTGTACATGAAATATTTTTTAAAAACAATGACTGTAACGTATTATGTATACGATATAGACCCCAAAACAATGGTTATTAAATTTTTTGTCTGTTTGTCTGTACGCGTTTCACGCAAAAAGTACTGAACCGATTTTAACAAAATTTTGTATAGTCATAGTTTATCACTCGGGTCAACATTTAGGATACCTTTTACTACAGGCACATATTTCGTTCCCGCGGGAAAACGCAATGACTGGTTCTATCGAGTCGTCCTTAGAAATTTCTATGGCTAACGCTGGCTGAACCTTAAGAGATACATCAAAACAATGTACTAGAAAATTGTAAGTCTTAAAAAGTTATACTGGGAAGTTCGCAATATTATACGTCTATCACCTAAGGTACATTCGCAATTACTATTTTTATTCACTACTCGCGACTCACAGACTGACTTATTAACGTTTAGCTCAGTTCAGCAGTAAAACGTAACTAGGGACGAACCCGAGCGAAGCGAGGGTGAGTCGCTAGTAATTAATAAGTCAATTAATTTACGTTTCACTCGTATAACTTATAAAGAAACGCCCCTATTATATTTATTTACTAGCAGAACCCGCGGCTTCGCCCGCGATCAAACGACGAAAAGAATAAACTTTTTCGCAATACATACTTTATTACTTGCAAGAATAAGTTTGTGTAAGATTTATTATTTGTTAAAGTATGTATGAAAACAAATTTAATTTTAGCGATCGTAACTCAAAATATCCAGTATTTTAAAAGATGTTCAGCGTATATTTTGTAATTAATTTTACACTTTAGGTATTTAGCAAGCTGCACTGCCTGTATTTTTTGTACATTTTTCTACTCCATCTTTCCAATGTTAGAGGAAGAGAGTACAATGATACAATCGCATACAATGTTAACGACTTTAGAATTATGTAACATGGCTAATATGGGTTTTTTAAGTAACATACTAACAGGCTAACATCTACGTTATTTTTAAAGACCCAATGCTATGTACACCTGAAGCTTACAGTCTTCCTCCTTGTCCTTCTTTTTTTAAGTTACATATATAAAGTGCATTCTTATATTGTTGTAGCTTTTTGCCCGCGGCTACGTTCGCGTGGACTGAAAAATTTGCTCAGTTTTAATTTCCATTGAATTTATATGTTTTCATATCGAATTTTTAATATTATGTCTAAAGTAAAACTCTAGATTAACTTAAGTTAGTCTCCACTAAAAAAACCAACCAATATAGGTAAAGCTCTCTCTCTCGCGCTCTAGGTCTGTTATTGTTGTCGCTGCTGTGGCCAGCCGAAAAGTTATACATAATTTTCATTTGGATTCGGAATAATTTCCGTTCTCTGCTTTATATCTCACACAGATAGTGTGCACTTACAGAGAACTTAAGCCATGTTACTCTATTTAAATATATAAAACAATTCAAACTTCACCGCCCAGTTTTACCCACTTAGGGGCTGAATTAAAAAAAAATCTACAATACATGTTTATTTAATTGTATTGAAGAGCAATAATACCAAGTTTGAAGTAATTCTGATCATAAAGATTTTTTTCCTTATATAAACAGCACAACCCCTTTTACCCTTTTAAGGGATAAATTTCGAAAAAAAATGATATCTGTATTGTTTTAGTTTTCATTTTAAAGGTAAATACCATTTTCCGTGCATCAATTACAGAGTTTCATACAAACTTTCATCCCCTATTTGACAGCCTTATGGGATGAATTTCAAAAAATGTTAAAATACATATTTATTTAATTGTATTGAAGAGCATTAATACTAAGTTTGAAGTAATTCTAATCATAAATAATTGTTTGCCCATATAAACTTTATCACCCCCTTTTACCCTTTTAAGGGATAAATTTCGAACAAAATCTAATACATATATTTCTTATTTTTCATCTTAAAGCTGAATACCACTTACCGTGTATTTCGCGTTAAGAATAACAGAGTTTCATACAAACTTTTATTCCCTATTTTACCCCCTTAGGGGATGAATTTAGAAAAATCCTTTCTTAGCGGATGCCTACATTGTATAAGGAATATGTCCTCCAAATTTCACGTTTCTACGACCAGCGGTTTAGGCTGTGCGTTGATCGATCAGTCAGTCAGGACAAAGCATTTTATGTATATATAGATATACTCCATAATATATTCATTAATAGCCAGCGAGCCAGGCCGACTGCCGTACTGGCAAATGGAACAACTTTCATTAGCTATTCCCGGCTATTTTATTAGCAACATTGTGATCAATGTCAATATTTATCTCGTGGAAAGGTACTGTACAGTTAAGTGCTAACGTAATTACTCAGCAGAGTTCTTTTTATTATGTACACTATTTAATAATGTCACTACCGATTTTAGTTCGTTTGCGTGTGGTTTAATTTTAATTTAATATATATATATTAGTTAAATTCTCTCCTTTATTTTGTAAGTGCTTTTGTTGATCTATCGTTCTATCAGTAAACAACACAGCGACAGATCGATCCTTTTTTTTATATATTACTAGCGGCTTATCCTCACTTCGCTCGGTTGCGTCCATAAACTTGAATGATTTACGAACGCATAAAAGACAAACGTCCAAAGAAAAATTATTATTTGATTGTCCATGCCAACCTTCACAGGCGTATACAGAATTACCCATCAGAGTTTCATCACAATCGGATCAATGGTTTAGGAATGCTATTCATTTGTGTAAAATGTTGTACAAAAATACGAACATTATTTTTGTTTATATTACGCTTATACGAGTGTGTGTTAATTTCCCCGTTCCTAAGGGTGGTCGCGTAGCTAGATAGTATATAACATTCCTCATTAATGTACCTACTAAGTCTATTAAATGCAAAAAATATTCTCCCAGTCGGACTGGCATTTTCTGAGTTTAACGCGTTTAAACAAACAACACAACAAATATGGAGATGGGCTTGAAGATCGACATAGACTTCCATCTATGTATTTCGACATTTCAAATAATTCTCATGGGTTTTTTTAATTGTAAAATATGCTCGACCAGTGTGTTACGAATAGATTTTTGTATGTTTGCTATATTGTAAAAAAATAAAAATAAAAAAAATATTACACTATTATAATTGTGAAAATTTATGTCTATGTGTGTATTTCTTTGTGTACGTTTGTTACTTTTTAATAACAATATAACCTGGAGTAAAACAAAGAACAAGCTTACAGGTACAGACACCAGCGAAGCGAGGGTAATTTGCATAATAAGTAAGTAATTACATATTTAAACCTTTTAAAGTACATACGAGTAGTACAAAATACATAGAGGCTTCATACATACGAGTCTCAATCTCTCAACTGTCAATATGACGTGAGTATTAATGAACGCGATCGTTTCACAAAATATTGGCTCGGTACTGCGCACATGTCGAACCAGTAACATGGCCTACACGTGCCGGATTAAGTAACATAATGCATTATACTAGGGATATAGTAGAATAGAATAGAATTTATCTACTTATTTAAATAAAAAACTTTCTGTTTCCAATTTTTTTTTGTCGACAACATTAAGCTATTAAACAAAAAACAGCATTACGGTTGACAAATGGAGGAGAAAAAGATACTTAACATTACATAAAAATTCAATACCTAATGATTATGGTTAAACGATCACCGGACGATTACAGTAAATAAATAAATGATTTAACTAATTCAAAAACATAATAATATAATAAAATCACTTTAAATTAATTTAAAAAAATCCATCAAATTATTCCATAGAGTTTTATTGGGGTGGAACGCTTTTCACTAAACAACTATTAGCAAAAAAAACAGCAAACGAAAAAAGGACCCGTAGAACGATTAATAAAATATCTTTAATCTCAATACGTTACTTTTACCTATATAGTATAGTATTATATGATCTGCGCTTCTACTAATTTTGAGTGTTCATTTGCCGTCAACTAACATGTCGTGAATTATATCCAGTATCTAGGCGACCGAACTTCGCTCGGCGTTCTTTTTTGTTGTCTCTTATTTTTCAGATAAAAAAAAAAACTAAAAACTTGAATAAATACAAAAAAAACAAAAGTAAAAACATCGTATCCCACCGGGACTCGAACCCGGACACCTATGATTGTTAATCTTGCGCCTTGGCAGCTTGACCACGATGCTTATGTTCGAGCGTAAGAAATTATCGACCATATTTTGCATGGAATAATGTGAAAGAAAACCGCATGAAAATCTAAATCGATTTTTCGCCCCCGAAAACTCCCACATACTAAATTTCTGCGAAATCATTAGAGCCGTTTCCGAGTCGCCGGTATAAATAAATAAATATACAAGAATTACTATATATTAGATATGTATGAAAAAATGGTATGTGATTATGTACACAAGTCAATGTTATTTCCTTAACAATTTGTTCCTTTATTATGTAAACTAGCGACTAAGCAAGCAAGCTGTACAACATTCATTGACTTTGAAATGTTCATTATTATTTACCTATAACAGTTTGGAAATATGATATATAACTAGAATGAATTGAATAGAATAGTTGAAATAATATTATATTATATACTAGCGACTAACTTCGCTTCGCTCTGGTTCGTCCCTAATTTGATTATCTATACAAACTTTCATCCCCATTTTCATCACCTTAATAGATGATTTCTGGGGTATAAAGTACTCTATGTCCTTCCCAGGAAAGGATCTCAAAATATCTTCTTACCAAATTTCATCTAAATCGGTTCAGTAGATCCAGAGATTACCTCCTACAACCTCACAACCTCACAAACTCACAAACTTTACCTCTTTATAATATAATTGGTATATAATGATTAATGACATGCATATGTAACGTACTTACACTATAACTAAGTTTTAATCATTATTATTATTTTGCATAGCAATACAAAAGTTTGTATGGGTAAGTATATGTGTGTTCACGGTGAAACGGCCGAACAGATTTGGATGACATTTAGTAAGAAACTTTTTTAATGTTTAAATGCATTTACTACCCAAATAATGCACTAAAACGCAACGTAACCTTTCCGCAGCAGCCCTGGCAGCTGGCCTACCGAGGCAGACCACATCAATCAAGGGTTTGTTCCCATGATCGATTCTGTCAGTACCAGGAATAATTCGCATCGTACACTGCCCACTGAGGTGGGCCGTAGTTATGATTATTAGAATCTAGGCTAATTTACCCTATAGTTAGAAAAACCTTTCCTGTCCAAATTTAAAAAAATATTCGACTAAATAATATTTTCGAATCTCGCACAAGTTTTGACATGTTAAATAAAACAGTGTATTGTTGTAGGTTTTTTTTTGTATTCGTTGATTGCACCGACTAATTGGGCGTCGACAAACATAGCAGATCTTTGCCTAATGAGAGTAATCTTTCCGTAACGACCACTCTCTTACAACTATATATTATACGAGCCACTTACTCTTGTTTCTATCGCGATTATTTCTCAATGCTTAATTCTGTCGTCATAAGAAAGAAGGCCGCAACTTCGTCAAAGTTGATTTCGAGATATTTGAAGTTTTGTCTTAGTACTTAGTAGTAGTTTGTACGTAGTTACGATGGAAATGATTATGGTACCTCCGGATTCATAAGACTTAGAGCTTTATGAGTAAGATTATCAAGTAGCATTTTTTTGCTGATTCCGAATCTGCATATATGTAATTTTTGACCAAATTGTTAGTTACGACCTTCTTTCTTATGACGGCAGAATTGTCGCCTAAGGGTTTCTGCTCACTACCCCGTCTCATACCATGACCGTGCTATGAACGTATCAGGCACGGAAACGTGCATGGCACGGACTACTATGCCCACTAGACCGTCTCAACAGCGTATCATGCCCGTCCATAACGTTTTCGCGCAAGGCAGCCGCTTCAGTAAGGGCGAGTGAATATTTTTGGTAAGAAAATTATTTCCTATTTATTTCCTATACCTATACGATGGCTATTAGAAAATTGTCCAGAAGAGAATTAGCAATGATAGGCATTGTTTTAGATGAAGAGAGAGAAAACAATTACATTAGTCGCTCACGACGTTACTGGGTTCACGCCGCTTTAAAAGAAAGAAAAGTCGAGGGAGAATACTGGACATTATTTAGGCACCTAGTTGATGACGAAGAAAAATTTTATTTGTACTTTCGTATGACATTATATCAATTATTTACTGAATTATTGAAAAAGATTGAAAATATTATTACTAGAAGAAACACCACGTAACGGGCTTAGGACGGTCATCATACTCGGTTATAACGGTCATCATACGCGGTTATAACCCGTACGCTCCTTGTTTCGCCGCCTGTGCCACCGGTTCGGCAACAGGCACGGAGCGTACCGGCACCGGCAAAATATTCTCGCCGACAATTGTTGCCGCTCCGTGCACGGCACGCGACGGCGCCGGTCGGTGACGGAACGGTCTAGTGGGCAGAGTCTCATACATTTCAATACAAAGAATATTTTTTTGCCCGACACGCTCCTAGCACGGTCATGGTATGAGACGGTTTAGTGGACAGAGTCCTTAAGTGTTATTTTAGGTCATAACCTTTATGTGTACTAAAACATTCAAATCCATGTAGATGCTTCATCGTGAAGGAGTAACAAAAATATACAGAGTCGTATACAAACTTTCATATTTACAATGATAGTCCGATGCTACGATTATAATTGGCTATGTTAAAATATCTTTTTTACTCGTACATATATTTGTATCTTGTTACTTTAATATTAACTACACGTGCGACAGTTAGTCTACGTAGTACGCTGAATATGCTCACGAATATTATTTAAGTATATTTTCCAAAATAACTTTGAAACTTCGATATGATTTATTAATATTAAATGAGCAATTTTTTTTATATATAAACATTCATTTCATGTATCTCGAAAATTTCTCTAACGATTTGGATCCAATTTTGTATTTAGATAAGGTTTTGCTTCAGTTTATTTATATAGGAGATTTTCGTGAAAAAACGTATTTTTTATACCTTTTCTGAAAAAAAAAAACATTTTACATTTAAAATAAAATACCGAGCGAAACCCGGTCATTCAGCTACTATCTAGCCAAGAAGGCTAATCTATACGTATATTATAAAGCTGAAGAGTTTGTTTGTTTGACTGAACACCTTAATCTCAGGAATTACTAATCCGATTTGAAAAATTCTTTTTGCATTAGATAGTACCTGAGAAAGGCTATAGGCTATATTATATTATCCCGGAAAAATGTACGGTCCCCGTGGGATAGATTTGTTTTTGTCTAGGGACGAACCCGAAGCGAAACGAGGGTAAGTCCGCTAGTTTAATATAAAAAGTACTAATCAATATTCTAATCAAAATATACTCTATACAAAAACTATTTTATAAGCACTTGTCAAATCTTATCGTTGCTAAGCTATAATATAATCAGCGTGTATGGTTTATATAATATAGATACAAGGAAAATATTTATTTAGAATTCCTTATATATTCACGAAAGTATAAGAGTGCTTTCAAAGTTCTAGTACATTTTCAAAGACATCAAAGCTTGCTTGAATAGGTATCAAGAGCAACCGTTTTCTAAGAAACCTACGACTTGGGTACGATTTGCATTAAAGTTTGTATGTAGTTATATTATTTTAGCTTTTTGTTTTTATCGTCACAAAAATTCTGTATTTGGCCATTTTTAATCATTTTTCTAAAATGAAAACACATACAAGCTTTCATACCACTAATTGTAACCAGTACCTACATAAAATTTCGTAGTCTTAATGTTTTGCTCCCTGTAAATTTGGCGTATATAATAGGATTTTTTTTAATGGCAGTGATAGCCCAGTGGTAACGCGCTCGCTTGGGAAACCGAGTGAAGCGAGTTCAAATCTCGGGTCTCGCACCTCTGATATTTTCATGTGCGAATCATTTCGAACATGAATTACCACTCGTTTTAACGGAGAAGGACAGTATCGTGAGGAAACCTGCATGTCTGAGAGAACCTAGCCAGGTTTCAAAAGACATGTGAAGTCTGCCAACCCGCACTTGTCCAGCGTGGTGGACTGTGGCCTGATCCCCCTCGTACTGAAGGGAGGCCCGTGCCCAGCAGTGGGACGTTAAAAAGGGCTGAATACAATTGGATTTTATATTTTTTTAGTCACACCTATATAAGTATATTATTAATTTTCCAATTTCGTACAATTGTTGTAGGTCTAAAATGTAAATAGAAAGTACCCCTGGAAAAAGCAACAAAGTAGAAACAAATTAATATGGATTCTACCATCATAGAATAATGTTTTATTAAAAGTAGAAATTGCTCAGCGTTTCAGTTTTATCATGAACACTGTTTAAAGTTACTCTCAGCTAAGCTATTAGAGTTGGAGCAATAAATTTTAATTGGCATGAAGTTGTGGTTTGTGTAGTAGTCCGACTTCACAAAAGGAAGTATAAAATCGGGTAAATGAATTTTTATGTTTATATGGTGTCTTTGACATCTTCTTATTGTGAAAGTGAGTCGTAGTAACAGCCTGGATTTGAGAAGTTGGCGGTGTTTCACCCCCGTGCCTCGGAGAGCATATAAAGCCGTCCATCCTGTATCTGATCTCTCACCGGTCGTGTAGAATTATCGTTCCATTGGACTTTGAGAGTGAAAGAAATAGAGGACGCACTTTTGTCTGCGCTTACACTTGTGCACTATAATATTACTCAGCAAGATTGACCGCCGTGACCGAAATTGGTCTAGAGGACAAAATCATCAAATTGTGTAGTAGTTTTATTTTCCCTTTTTAAATGAATAAGCTATATCTCAAGGGTAGTTCTATATTAATTAAAGAAAATATCCTATCTGTTAAGGTGGATAGGAAGAAGAATAATTACTACTAAGATGTTTTTAAAGGCACTGTAAAAGTATTTTTTTATTTAATTAATTAATTAAATTAATTCTTTAGAATATACTTTTCGCTGATATAATTACTAATAGTCCATTATTTTTTCAACATTCGTGGCATGATAAAGTATAAATAAATATTTTTTCGACAATTCAGGGATAAGCAAAATTTTTCCGATCATATGAAATTTTAGTACTGTGAGCCATATCTCGTTATACTCTTAATTTATTTTCACGGAATTTCTAAAATTTCATAGTAGGTAATGTGGTTATGAATAACCTGCGCGTTTTATTACGTTCTTGAATGTAGCAATTAAAAAATATTTTAACAAAATACCTCAAATGGAGGTTAACAATTTTTTGAATTTAAACATATGTTTCATCCTGTGGCTCCGCTTGCGTGGTAGGATATAATCAATGTAGGATTCGTGTTACCAAAAGTTGCATCCATAACCGATAAAATATTAGAATCAAGGTTCAGATGGTATGGGCACGTAATGCGTAGGCCCGACGATTACGTGGTGAAAAAGTATCTTTCCATGGCTACAAGAAAGAGGGGAAGGGGAAGACCCCAAGCTACTTGGATGGCAAATGTCCAAAGGGATATGAAATGCCTCGGCTTCACCGATGAGGACGCGAACACACGATCTACGTGGCGTCGCATGATAAGGAAAGCTGACCCCGCGTAACGGGATAAGGCGAGGACAAAGAAGAAGAGGATTTTTGTTATCAAAAAAATCGAAAGCAGGTGCATTTTCGTATGTAAATATATCATATTTTTATGGACCATCGAAAGGTGTTCGTATGAAACAGTAGGCAGAATGTTCTTCAACAGTAGAGGTCACGGGTTCAAGACGAATAATTTTATGGATCATAGAATTGGTTTTTATGCATGGTATTTCTGTACGTCCATGTGTTCTATGTATATTTAGTTACACATCTCTAAAGTTAGAGGCTTTGACGTAGGTCAACCTGAGGGTCATTGCATATTTTTTTTTATCTACAGCAACTATAAAATAACATACATATGCCCTATTTGTAGTGGTTTATAACCTTTTTTCTAATCGCTAAAGCTTTAAAATAGCGTTAATTATAATAGCAGCTCAAAATAGGGTTCTAAAGTACATACATACGTGTTTTATTTAGAAAATATAATTTAAATCAAATATTCGCCTCAGTAAGGACTATACTTCTGTAGGACATAATATTTCTATATTGACATCTTACTAGTTTTTAACCACGGCTCCTACGACCATTTTCATGATGAAATCTAGTATGTCCTTGCAAAGTAAAAAGCTGACAAACCGATAAACAAAGTTACATACATTAATTTTTACATGATACGTGTATTGAAGCATTTATTTGTAGTAGATGGTCAAACAGTTAACCAAACTATCAATACACTATTGTTGCAGCATTACCACAAAAGTGATTTAAGCGTACGCTAATGAATGTAGTGCATCAATAAACTTGTAATAATTGTGGACTTTATTTATTATTGTGGATATTATTTATTTATCAAATATTTCTAGTTGATACAAATAAGCTTATTATGAACAGATTTAGTTAAAAGATCTACAGGTACTTTGAAATAAATTGTAAGTGTTAAAAGTTGTATGTTAATAAAATACATTAAATGCAACTCGAGTTGAGTTTTTGCCTGGTTCTTTTCAGGAGAACTGCTTTCCGAGGCGGTTATAGCTTCCTCATGGATTGACTCCTCTTCAAATTAAATTGATTAATAAGCTTAATTGAATGAAATTTAATGATATATAGTCACAAGGTTACCCTGTTCTATGAACGGCCTAAGCATCTATCAGCCCGTTCATTAAATGTTGTATTAGACGCTACGACTGGATATCATTCAGGCCACTTAGTCGTGGAACGGCGCCGTTTAGTTAAGAGATTAAGCTGTTATTGAACGTCTAATTAAGCTAGTTGGCTGTGTCATGTACTCGTACAACGGTTCATTGCATATCCTATTAATTAAAAAAATAATAATAAATAGTGCGTGTATGAATGTGTACACGCGCAAGAAGTAAAACTTCTGTAGGTTATCGGTACTCTTTATGAAATTCAATTTATCTTTTAACTAATTAGGATAGGTGAGATACTAAAAATAACGTATATTACTCATATTACAATTATATATTTATAGAATATCATTTAAAAAAAATAATATTATATATCATTTGTCAGACAATAACAACGGTTACTATGGCAACAAACGTTCGCCTCGTCCGATTACACTTTTCTTAACGCATTCACCAGCTTACTCCCTAAGTCAAGCGTGCGTAAAGAAGTTTTATTCCAAAAAAACTGAATGTATTACACAATAATTGGCTAAGATATCGCGTAACATATCCTCAAAGAATACAACACGTGTTAGGAAAACTCGCTTATATAATTGGATTCGAAGGAAATAACGGATTATTACTCAATGCCATGCGTAGTTAGCCTGTTTCTGTAAAATAGTGCTCAGATATCAAAATATTTGAAGTGATTTTAAAATGATCAATTAAAATAGTCGCAGTTTCTAAAACAGTCAAGATGTGTCTCTCAAGTTACGCTTAACAGTCTTGAGTTGAATTAGCTTGTTGAGAATTTGCTTTTGTTACACTTGCATGTCTTGGACATCATGTAAACTTGTGATTATTACTGTCTTCGTCTATCTCCACTTTTTATAATATCACTATGGCGGTAAACCATCATATCTAGCCTACCTTATGGTAAAGATTTACCAGAAACTATTTACCATAAAATGACTATTTACCATAAGATATGATAAATAATAATAGCCTATCTATTACTTTAAATAATGGACATCTCTTAAGTGGAGATGGCCACAGCTTAGATGAAGGTGATCAAACAAAGAGAGGATATAAGTGCAGTGTTTTATATTAGAAATGAAGCTAGATTTTCTTAGCCCATTAGTGCTAACGACTCTAAGTCTGTACACTAACATCAGTCCAGTTAATTTACCATCCCACTGGACTACAGGGGATTGCGCAGAATTATCCTGTGTATATGCAACTGGAATTGTATTTTTAAGCTGTATAAGTTGATTGAATAAATAAGTGAATATAATTAAACTATTTTACTATTCAAACTGTAACTTTAAACTATGAATATAAAAATGAGCTCATTAATTATATAAGAAAAAATTCGCTAGCTTGAGATTTAAGGTAAGTACAATAAAAAATATTATATATATAAAATATACATATGCCATTAAAATCAAAACATAATAATCTTAATATTGTATATAAATGGTACCATTTATTATGTACGCTTAGCAGAGCTGAGCAGGAATTTCGCATTGCATTTAGATACTCTTATAATGAAATCAGTCGAATATTTTAGTAGATATTTAGGTATTTAGTTTCATACAACAATTGTTTGTTAGTTAATTTTAATTACAAAACACTACTTTAGTAGCATAAATCTTATTCTAACTGAATGATTATGTTAATTTTATTTTGCTTTTACTCATATTTGTAAGTTATTTATGAAAGAAATTATTTAATCCCATACATGAACTTGCAATACTTTTTATCGGTCTTAAATTTTTATAGCAAGCACTAAATATGAGGTTGTGAAGAAGAATTGAAAACACATCAAATACTTACCGATAATGTGATGATCTTGTCGAATAGCATTATCGGTGGCATGTGGAAGTCGAATACGAAGTACTGCGGACAAAAAAAAAGCATTATAAATTTATATATATCACACTTATCTTGTTTATGTCTTTAATTGAAAATTAAATTGTAATTAAATTATTTAATAATATTATTACATATTACATATTATTTCACACATATTATGTGGGAAATAGTATTTTTTTTTTAATTTTACGATCCTCTCCTAAGAAAAGCAGAATAATCCCTGGGCAATAATAATATTAATTAATATTCTAAGTTTATAAATTATGTATTTTATTTCTTTTCTAGAAATGTAACGGATTGACGTGATTTTTGTATATACATATTTATTTATTATTTTGTAGATATTTTTCCGCAGCAGAGTATCCTATATGTTGACCCGTCTTGCAGTCACAGACAGACAGATAAAAATTCTAAAAACTATATATTCAGCCTCTGTATCGATAATAATGACTATTTCAATAAGATTTTCCAAAAAAATATTTAATGTACAAATTCGACTCAGATAGAATTTTGGTATATGTGTAGACTGGCGAGGTATGTTTTAACGCTTAGTATGGAATAGATAGACTATATCCATGCTTTATATTATGAATGTGAAAGTGTGTTTGTTTGTACTTATTTCACGTTGAAGCATAGTGACGGATTGGCATGATTGTGTGGAGAGAGTTGAAGGGCTGGAGAGTTTCCACGGGAAAACACGTTATAATACAACCCATAACAACTCATCATACCCATGTATATATTATATAATACCGTAACCGTTAAAACGAATCTAGCGACGAACACGAGCGAAGCGCGAACGAGTCGCTAGTATTATATACATATGTATATGTATACATATGTAGGTTTTTATAACACTCTATCACATTTATAATATTAAGTACGGATATTCTCACTTACATTCATATTAAGTGCTCATGGAGGTCTGTGGTAAAAAGCTATTGAGTTAAACAAATGGTAAATTAAAACATCTCGTAAAAATACAGTCGTTGTGGTATCGATTACGTTCTAACAATTTACAGATGAACTTTATAATATGATGGGAAATAGTAGCAATGGACAATTTTAAGGCAATTTAGAAACATAGTTAAATAGTAGATTATAAATGCTTTTTCAATATAAAAAATTTATACTGAAGATTTCTTTGACCCCAACAGAATCACTAGAGGTGTCAGGGCATGGGAAAATTCGGCGTACTAGAATTGTGTACTAAAATAATTATTACAATGGCCACACCTTACGAATATACAGTATATTCACTAACTGAATATTCCATGAAGTTTACATTGTATTAATTCTAGTTACTCGCCTTTTAAAAAAGTATTTGTATTATAAACATAATATTTCATTGAATTACTACACTTCTTTTGTATAGCAAACAATACAGAATACAAAGGCGAATGAATAACTTGCTCTACACAAGTTATTCAGAACGCTCTATTACGAGTATTAGTTCAAGCAAACTAATGTCTATTCAAAAGGGTATTAACTTTTATTTCTGACAATTGCATTTATTATGTTATCTATACATATAATAAAACTGTGGAGGTCGAATGTCTGTACAAAGAAAAAAAAACTCTAAAAACCGAGCCAGGAGATGTAAGAATAGAAATAGAACAAATCTAGATTTCTTTTTATATTTTGTTTCTCTGTTTGTCTGTTTGTACGGGCTATTCTCCGAAACTATCGGACCAATTTAAATGAAATTTTGCATATCGAGCACCCCACGCTTTTTCATAATACCATTGATTTTCTTGTTAAACACTTTATTCTTATACTAAAAAATATTTTTTACTTTTAAGTTCTGTTCATCATTAAAGCGTGTTTTTTTAGTTTTTTAAACTATAATTTTTTTTTCTATTTTTAAATTTGCTATAAACCTGTGTTTTTTTTTAATAAATTATATATCGTTAAATGTGCAAAGTTTAAGTTCAATCTGAAGTTTTGAAGTGGGTAAAAATTGTATTCAAAACTTCCGTTATATAGATTAAAAATACTAATATCAACTCAATACTAAAGAATGATTACTAAAATAATGTGCATTTAAATTTTATCGGAATCAAGCCGGGATTACTGAGCTTATCCGAGTATATCCGAGTTTAGGAATCATATTGAAACTATTTAATAAGAAATTGGTTGGAAGGATAATGTATAATTATTATTACTCTTTACAGAATTTCTTTTAGAATAAGTTTAAAGCGTTATAATTCTTTTTTGAATAACAACATATTATTATAAATATTGGTCAAGTGCGAGTTAAGGAGTCTGCCCACTACCCCGTCTCATACCATGACCGTGCTAGGAGCGTGTCAGGCAAAAAAATATTCTTTGTATTGAAATGTATGAGACTCTGCCCACTAGACCGTTCCGTCACCGACCGGCACCGTCGCGTGCCGTGCACGGAACGTTAACAATTGTCGTCGAGAATATTTTACCGGTGTCGGTACGCTGCGTGCCTGGCACGCGACGTTACGGGACCGGTGCGCGTAGGCGGCGCAATGGTGAGCATACACAGCACTAAAACCGTTATGTACGGATATGATACGTTGTTGATACGTTCTAGTGGGCATAGTAGTCCGTGCCATGCTCGTTTCCGTGCCTGATACGTTCATAGCACGGTCATGGTATGAGACGGTGTAGTGGGCAGACTCCTTTAACGTACATTATCCACACTAATATTATGAAAAAGAAAGTGTTTGTTGGTCTCTTCGTTTTTGGTTTGACATTTTTTATAGAAAACGGGCAAACGATGGTAAGTGACTATCGTCGGTCATATGCATTTTTTCATGCGTAGAAGAATTTTTTCTTGCATACTCCCTAGTAATATACTAGAGTTAAATATCGGTAGATACCCTTGTATAGTTATCGAAGGCGATTGTAGTGGAGTTAATTACTTACTGTGTCCGCATAACCTGTAAAACTATGATAGTAGCTTATCACATTTTCTGGTACGGATGAATATAAACATTTGTAAAAAAAACTAAAAATACATGACAAAATAAGTGTTAGAATGTGTTATATTAAATGTTCAACTTTATAACAAAAAATATTTTAATACTCACTTCGTTGTAATACGGGCAATTTGTGCTTTCTTTAACGCTTGTGTACTTTCGCACGTCTCCAATTTGTACGCAGACCACCGGGTCCATGTTGAGGCCAGCAAGTTGTCTGGCCTCGATAACTGTCACGCAGACCTGGAAGTCGGCAGCTTTCAAAGCTGACGGCCCCCCAGAGTCCACTAATGTTTTTCTGGAAATGAATGTTAAATTATAAGCAGTCCTAACAAATCGTATTAGCACTATATGTGCCTGGGATTAATTCTTCTAGATCGGCGAATGTTAAAAAAATGATTGCCCAGGTACTTTTAGGTTAATATTAAAAGAGCAATACTTGTATATATGTATATATACATTTATTTAGTGTATCTCGGAAACTGCTCTAACAATTTCGATCAAATTTAGTTTTTTAAGATTATCTTTATATGTGTCTTTTCTGAATAAACGCAATTACTATATTTTATCTGAAGAACGCCGAGCAAAGCTATGTCCTCCAGGAGGAATAAATGAATAAAAGACTCACATTTTCTTCATCCTCGGTGTTTCCTGAGGAGAACGAGTATCTACTAGAATTTCATCAGACGAAATAGAAGTTTGGCTGATGGGTCTATCAGGTTCTGATGATGGTCCAGGCATGTCCAGCAGCCCTTGTTCCTCATCTCCACTACTGTCTCGATAACGTTTTCCTAAGCGCATGAAACTGCGCATGCTCTTGAAAGGAGATACGCGTTTACTTTCTCCTTCGGATATAGTCACTGATTTCTCCATTCCCATTGAGAAACCACGGCTAAAAATAGATTTTTACTATAGAAATAATTTAATAAACATTAAAAATATTATGTTTTACTTCTTTACAACTAAATTATACACTTAAGCAATTTCCGTAAGCTATTTAATTAGAAATAACAAATAATTTTTAATATGAAAATATTTACCGTAAGATTCGTTTTCCAGCAATTTTCAGTTTACGAGCCCGCGACTCATCGCCGGACTCTATGTCAATAACAGTTTCTTTGTTTTGCAAGGAACGTTCGAGAGTTTCTATATTTCTTTGCAGGTCCTCTAATGCATGATCTTCGTCTACATCTGAGTGCTGAGCAGAGCTATGAGAGGATGTAGCGTGGACCGAGGGAATAGAGCCTTTAGACCCTCGTCTAGGTGTCTGATGATATCCGTGGACAGATGGCAGGATTTTTTTCACTTTGGATGAGGATAGTTCCATCATGCGGTAGCATTCTTCATTCGAAGGTACGATCTCGATGTGTGGTGGTGTGTAATATACGTCCATGTCTACAAAAACCTGGGGACAAATTGTTTAGTTAAAAACGAGTTTTTTTATAAGTCTTACTCTGGATTTAGTTATATTCTATCTTTATACTTATCTACCCTCACTAATAAATTGAATAAAATGAATTGCCTATTTAAAATTTTCAATTAATAAAACTTAAATTTCAAGAGAAAATACCACTACCGGTGGAATAGTTTTGTTATATTTAAAGTAGAACTATTCACTTAGAAAGTAATTGATGTTAAAAAGGCGGCGTTTTTATTTATTTTTTACAGAATTTTTGCTTTCGTTTCTACCGAATTATAATTATTTCGTACCAAATTACTTAAGGTTTGGGTCGTTAATTCGATATGGCTTGTGGAATTACCCTTGAAAATGTAACGTGATATTACTATGCTGAAATTATTCTGTGAATTCTGGTGTAAATAGAATAATTGTTGCTCGAGGCAATATTTGATCTCATATTGCGGGGACCTAAAGAGATAGTTATAGAAAAGGAGATGAAAATTTAGTTGATAGACGTTACGAAAATACGGTGACATACCATTGCTTATATGTAGTTTAAATAGGTTAATAATAATTTTTTATACCCACTTCATCTATACAAAGAAATACGGGTAAATGTTTATTTGTAAAGCCAAGTCATAAGACTCTGAAAACTTATATCCGATTTCTTTGAAATTTCGACACATATTATATAAGTGTTTACATTACGACGATTTCATGCTATCAATTTTGATGTAACTTGCCTCTATATAGCAGCATATTAGAGCAAGATCCCAGGGCCACCAGACGTCACGTATTAACTTGACACCGCTCAACAGGTAGGTCGCCATGATAATAATTGATACACAATGGTGGTTATTTGAGTAGGTACGGTAATATTTTCACGTTATCGATTTACGCAGTAGCCTCTTACAAATTGTAATTTCTACATAATATTATTTCGTTTTCTATTAGCGATTTTGATAATAGAAATTAAACTTAAATTATGGAAGATTTTGTTTTGTTATTAATTGACACTCTGTTGATGAAAATATATATTGAATAGTTAAACAAAATCGAAAATTGAAAATGATTTTGATTTTCATGTTTTCATGTTTATATTATGTAATAGTTTTTATTTCTGTGAACTGATTTTAAGTAGATCTTTTATTGAATCGCTCTATTTCGAGCGTAGCCCCATTAAAATTTGGAGGAAAATGTTCCATCTATGTTGGTTATGACGGTGTAATACTTATGTCTTTAGTTTTTCAATTTATTAGAAAAAGTATATATATAGGTAATACTTATAAATATTATATTCAATTCCAATACATCATATTTAAAGAAATAATTGAGTAAAAAGAAAATGAATACGGTATACATGATATGTGACCTTGTTTATAAAATTTTATTAAAAAAAAATATGTAGGTACGTGTTGTTTGTAGCTTTAATATTTACTTACATATGGGAATAATTTATTTTTTGATTTCCATAATGATTATAATATAAAGAAATAATCTAATACATAAAATGCTTTGTCCTGACTGACTGACTGATCGATCAACGCACAGCCTAAAGGAGTCTGCCCACTACACCGTCTCATACCATGACCGTGCTATGAACGTATCAGGCACGGAAACGAGCATGGCACGGACTACTATGCCCACTAGAACGTATCAACAACGTATCATATCCGTACATGACGGTTTTAGTGCTGTGTATGCTCACCATTGCGCCGCCTGCGCGCACCGGTCCCGTAACGTCGCGTGCCAGGCACGCAGCGTACCGACACCGGTAAAATATTCTCGACGACAATTGTTAACGTTCCGTGCACGGCATGCGACGGTGCCGGTCGGTGACGGAACGGTCTAGTGGGCAGAGTCTCATACATTTCAATACAAAGAATATTTTTTTGCCTGACACGCTCCTAGCACGGTCATGGTATGAGACGGGGTAGTGGGCAGACTCCTTAAACCGCTGGTCGTAGAAACGTGAAATTTGGAGGACATATTCCTTATACAATGTAAGCATCCGCTAAGAAAGGATTTTTCGAAATTCGTCCCCTAAGGGGGTAAAATAGAGGATAAAAGATTGTATGGAACTTTGTTATTCTTAATGCAAAATGCACGGAATGTGGTATTTAGCTTTAAGATAAAAAATAAGAAATATATGTATTAGATTTTTTTCTAAATTCATCCCTTGAAAGGGTAAAAGGGGATGATAAAGTTTATATAGGCAAAGAATTATTTATGATCAGAATTACTTAAAACTTGGTAATAATGCTCTTAAATACAATTAAATAAATACGTATTATAGCATTTTTTGAAACTCAACCGTTAAGGGGGTAAAATGGGGGCTGAAAGTTTGTGTGAAACTCTATAGTTATTGCACGTAAAATCGTATTTACCTTTATAACGAAAACTAAAACAATACAAATACCATTTTTTTTTTTGAAATTCATCCCTTAAAAGGGTAAAGGGGGGTTGTGCAGTTTATGTGAGATAAAACTTACACGAACTTATTTTTCAAAGTAATAAAATATGTATTGCGAAAATGTTTATTTTTGTCGTAGTTTAATCGCGGGCGAAGCCGCGGGTTCTGCTAGTCTAATATAAGATACATTTTCTTCATTGGCTTACTTCATACTGGGAAATAAGTAGACGCTATAAAAATATAAACAAGATAAACTCTTGTTATCAAAGTGTCCATAATAATTTCTCTCTTGTTTATTACTCTGGTACATAATTTACATTCTAGGGATGGCAAAAAACAGAAGGGGCTTTCGTAGGGTAAAAGATAACTCGTACAAAGTTTTGGTACAAGCGAAAGGAAATTAGCTTTCTAGAAAAATCCTATGTCAAGTTCCATATTTTGTAAAACAGTGGGGCAGTATTTATATAATACCTTATAATAGACTAGGGGAACCCACGGCTTCACCCGTGTTCAATCTACAAAAAGCTTCTAGCAATCTATTCTAGCTTTATGTTATACAGCGACTCATCCTCGCTTCGCTTGGATTCGTTGCTATGTATTTATATAATACTAGCAGAACTTGCGATTACTGCTTCTCTCCCTTGGGTAGCATGATGATATAAAGCCTATAGTCTTCTTCAACTCAATGGGTTATCTAATGCAAAAGTAATTTTTTAAATCGGATTAGTAGTTACTGAGATTAGCGCGTTCAAACAAAGAAACAAACGAACAAACTCTGCCTCTTCATAATATTAGTGTAGATACTTTCCGGTAGAAATCGATTGCTTAGACAAGACGTCGTTCAACAATCGTTGAAGAATAGAAATTAACTAAATTATATTGAAAATAGCGACTCACCCTCGCTCCGCTCGGGTTCGTCCCTACTTACGTGTTAAGGCTTAGTATAGATTTCTTAGAGATGAGATATTTTCCCGCAGTAAAAAGTATTCTATATGTTGACCCGAATAACCAGCTATCATCATATCAAATTTCATCAAAATCCCTCCCGTGGTTTTTCCGTGATGCGGTCACAGACAGACAGACAGACCTCTATAGATTCGCCTCTGTATCGACAATAATATCTATTTCAATAAGATTTCTCGAAATTACTGAACTAACTTAATGTACAGATACGAACTTAATGTACAGATTCGGCTAAGTTACAATTTTATTATATTAGATGACAAATTTAATTTTTATGTAAGCAGACAGAGACATTTTTTAATTGTAAATACTGCCTTCCTCGCCAGGTATACAGCGTGAAGTTGTGTGGGTAATTCTTATGATACAAAATTATACGATATGCCTATACATTTTTTTAAGTTATATTCTTTTGGCACGTTTGGAAAAAATTATGAGAGTAAAAATTTTACAATGTGCGCGCACATCGACAGCAAAAAGCGACATGATGAAGTTAGCTAAAAACGATACGATGAAGTTAGCTGCATTCCTTTTATAAACAGAGAGTTGTGACATACGGGATGAAATCTATAGCTATTTTTGTTTTGTTACGCCAAAGAAATACAACTTCTTACGTGCGTACAAAAGTGCACACAAGTTTTTTTTCCCCTTCAACGATTGTACGAAGACATCTTGTCTAAATCCCTAGAATTGTGAATTTTATAATATCAGTGCTCTCCCAGTGTTCAAAATTCTACTATAATATTTTTTTATTGAAAGTGCTAAAACTCGAAAATAGCTACTAAATAAAAAAAGATAAGTTTGGTTGACAAATAGGGAAGAAAAAGTCACTGCACTGTTTTGTCTTTGCCTATTTATATATAGAATTCAGCGATGAGGCTGCCGTATTGACAGAGTAAGGAAGAATGTATTTACTCAAATAGAGGGTACTTTTTTATTTTTGCTTATGTATAACAAGTATATCTATGATTTGAACATACAAACTGTCACTAAGAGATTTATATATTTTAAAAGGTTAATAGTTATTTTAGTCAGCAGTTGTCTTTCTCTATATTATAAAATATATACATATTATGTATATTATTAATTTTATTATAATAAATAAAAATAAAATAAATATAATTTCTAAAACCTTTAATGTCATCAGTATAGGTAAAGTTATCTTTTAATACACAATAATATGTGAATCTCGTCTAGTTTCTTATCGCGAGGCATCTATATAGAAATTCTAATCTAATAATCACCCTTGTAATTCATAATTGAAATAGAGCAATTGTTGGTTTTATTGAGACTCGCTAACATTTAATAAAGTTCAAACGCACATGCGCACATGTACGTTTAATCTATTGCTTTGGTTTATTATTTAGTACCTGAGTGATCGACCTTCGCTCGGAGTTTTTGGCCAGGAGTACAATTTTCTTTTTAATTTGGCTAAAAACAAAAAAATAAACTTGAATAAATACAAAAAAAAAAACTAAAGTAAAAACTTTGTATCCGATCGGAATTCGAACCTGGACATCTGTGACTGGCAATCTTGCGCCTTTGCCGCTTGACCACGATACTTATGCCCTAGCGTGCGAAATTATAGACCATATTTTCCGTGGAATAATGCGAAAGAAAGCCGCATGAAAACTTGAAAACACGTGTTTTGGCAGACATAAGACTAATTTAGATCGATTTTTCGCCACCGGAAACTCCGACATACCAAATTTCAGCGAAATTGTTAGAGCCGTTTTCGAGATCGCCGGTATAAATAAATAAATATACAAGAATTGCTCGTTTAAATATTATATTAGATTAGTTTTAAAGACACAATTACTGCGTATTATACACAGATATTGAATATGCTATTTTTTATAAGGACCACAAGCCAACCCGTTCTGTGCAACCCATTGTACAATGTTGCAAGTCTATTTTGGTTAGGATAAGTTTATTGTATACGTCAAATTGAGTGAAGGTAGGAGCAGTAACAATTTGACTTTACGTCGGGCGGATAATACATTACGGGCCGAGCTTTTGACGACGAGCTCGGGTCGCCAGTAGGTCATAAAAACAGCTAACCTTATAACACCTTGTAGCCTTGTTTATTGTTTATTGTTTACTCTCTTGACTGTATCCTGAAAGAGTCTGTTCGTTAAAAATTCCAGACAGCTTCTGTAGTGACCTAATACGCGAAATGGGTCAGCCGGTGCGGGAAAAATTGATACTATTAACATTCACTATGTAAATATGGTTCAACTTTCTCTTAAAATATTGTTTAAAAGGGAAAAATCATTCAAGAAGAAATAACTAATTTCATTTCATCTTCATCTAGAGTAAAAATTCTTCATATTCTTTCTACCGGAATTTTCAGAGACGAGTATATTAAAACAACGCACACTACCCTATACCTGTTAGATTATAAGGCCTGCCTTTTGATATTTTACAATATTTATACCTAAAAGAAAATTAAAAAAATTATAATGAAAATTGCATTTAAGTCACATTGTCAAAATAATATTATGTTAATACGATGTATATACGAGTATGTATGATGCATACATATCATTTCAAAAATCCGGACAGGTACGAGTTGGACTCACCCACTAAGTGTTCCGTACTGTAGGAAATCTGTTTAACTTTAATTTTCAACTTTTTTATTTTTTGGAATTTTTCCTTTACTTGTGTAGTAAGGGTTCCTTTATTTACCTTTTGAGGCACGGAACCCTAAAAAGACGTAAATTCTCTATTTGAATGTATGTTTTGTTTCTATGTTACGCGTATGATAGCCAATTGTAAATTTTATATCTCAATTCTCAAGACCTGTCCTGCATAAATTTGAATAATTATTTTTAAGGTGATCTTATAATGGATGTAACTTTTAAACTTCAAAGAAAATTCAGTCTCCTTGGCTCTGATACACACTACGAAAAAACATTACACTTTTACTTTGATACTAAAAAGTAAATACATCATTTTGAGTTCCGTTTAGGTATTTTATTTAGGAATCTATTTCATAGGATCATGTTTGATGATGTCTAATCATGGTCGGTCTGAATCCTGAAATGGAAATTTACATTGACCAATGTCTATATATAGATAGGCAAACTGGCCAAAGACGAAACAGTTTTTCTCCTCTGTTTGTTTCTTTATTTTGTTTAATAGCTATTGACGAGGTTTAGTGCTATCAAAATAAAATTTTGGAAAAAGTTAGCTCTTTATTGTATAGATCGGTAAATTCTATTTATATATTTTTCCCTAACATTTACAGTAATGATTATAGTCGCATTTCGACCACTAGTATAAATAAATGTTCTAATTTGGGGAGTTAAACTAGAAAAAAAAGAAACAGAATATTAAGTGAATCATGTGACATTAAATAAAAAAACTATAAAAAAAAAATAAAGAGTGCGTGTATAATTGTGTACACGCGCAAGAAGTAAAACTTCTGTAGGTTATCGGTGATAACCTACAGAATCTATAAAATTCAATGTATGTCTTAAATAATTAGGATAAGTGAGATACTAAAAATCACGCATATTATTATTATTATTCATATTACAATCATATATGTATAGAATATCATTTAAGGTAAGAATATATTATTACATATCATTTGTCAGACAATAACAACGGTTACCATGGCAACAAACGTACGTACATTTTTTCGTAACGCATTCACCAGCTTACTCTCCAAGTCAAGCGTACGTAAATAAGTTTTACTTCAAAAAAATACTTGACACATTACAGTATATAGGGCACTAGTCGCATGTATTTAATTCGACCCTAAGTCTTTTAACTCCTTTAAAGTCCTATATTACTCGGAAACCTCTTTCAAGTGAGCTCGACTGGCATTTATTTAAATCGGGTCACTGTATTAGCTAGAGACTGCTAGTACTACCTACGTTTGAATAATTTAGGAAACTCCGACCTATTTTACAATGCACATAGCTGACCGCTGTAAGGCAGAATTGGAGCCTATTTATACTTATGAGACGAATGAGAGTACACGACCCACTTCCAATTTAGATCAAAATGTGTTATAACCCCAATAAATTGCAATGAAAATTATTATAAATATTTGTAACTAGTTTTTGCCCATAACTTTGCTCGTGTAGTTTATTTACATACATATAACCAGCAGTACTTGTGGCTTCGCCTGCGTTTAAACTTTCGATTGCTACCAAACTTTACAGGATCTCCTGCCGTTTTGGAATCCATAGGGAGAACACATATATACATATATCGAATTTTATATATTATATATATTACCTCACTTATAAGCGCTACTGTAGAGTATGATTCTTCATTACAAAAAGAATTGTTTAAATCTGACTGGCTATGATATATTTACACTTTACATTATTTGTTTAGTAGCGCTGATCATAGTTACGTCACACTCCAACAGGTGGCGCTGTATTAAAGTTATTAAATACTTGTAAAGGCCGTAGACGAAATGCGAAAATGTACGTCGGACGTCGCGAAATCGTTCCGATACAGATTTTCCGGGATAAAAAGTAGCCTAAGTGCTATACTGATGTATGAGCTAAATTATTGTAAAGTTTTATTAAAATCCATTCAGTAGTTTTTGCGTGAAAGAGTAACAAACATCCATACATCTATACATCCAGACATCCACACGTCCTCATGAACTTTCGCATTTATAATATTATTCGGATTACTATAATATTATACTAATAATGTGACGTAATTTTACTCAGGTCCTTTCACATCTAATATACCATGGGAATAACTTGTTGTACCGAAACAAAAATTAGCTAAGTTAATATTGCAAACAAATTCACATTTTCAATATTAGTAAGGGTTTTACGGTAAAAATATTACGAAAACGTTAGTATAAAACGAAACTACCATCCTGACACCTGAATAATTCGTTGGTCCTAAGGGAGCTTATTTGAAACGCGCTACACGTGAAAACTCGTTACCCCGTGTAAATAATACATTTGTCCTAACAAAATCATTGTACAGTATACATTATCTATCTAATATATTTAAACGAGCAATTCTTGTATATTTATTTGTTTGTTTGTTTATTTCTTTATTTGTTTGTTTTTTTGTTTGTTTGTTTCTTTGTTTATTTGTTTAATTATTTATTTATTTATACCGGCGATCTCGGAAACGGCTCTAACGATCTCGGTTAAATATGGTTTGTGCGGGTTTTCGGGGGCGAAAAATCGATCTAGATTACTCGTAGTCTTATATCTGGGAAAACGTGTATTTTCGAGTTTTCATGTAGTTTTCTCTCGCATTAGTCCTTAGAAATTTATATGGCTAACGTTGGCTAAGCCATAAAAGATACATCAAAATCATCATTCATCATTCATCATTTCTCAAGTAAGGGATATACATTTTTTTTTTAATAATATTTAACTACTTTTCTATATATATGTATACCTATGTAATGTACCTAGGGGCGAACCCAAGCGAAGCGAGGAGGAGTCGCTAGTAAAATATATATTAACTAGCAGTACCTCGCGGCTTCGCCCGCGTTTAAACATCCGATCGCCACCAAACTTTACGGGATGGGTGATCCTGGGCCGTTTTGAACACACACATTGTCTTTTACATAAAAGACATAGATTTCTTCATTGCGCGTCCCTATATGTCTTGAAGTAGCCTATGTGTTATTAAGTCATAATCTATTTGTACTAAATGTTATCTAAATCGATCCAGCTATTTCAGGACAAATACAAATTTTAACATTTATCAAAGTTGTCCGATTTATTATATTTAAAAAAGGGAGATGTGGTGAATTTTAGTACTTTGGGCATTTGTTTAACTTCATAACATTTATACAGATAAATAAAATTGAAGTGTCTGTTTGTAATGTCAAAATAACAGCTTTATACTAAATGCATATCGAATTATATACGGTACTTATAAGAAAACACAATTTTTAGAATTTTTGTCTGTCTGTTTGTTCCGGCTAATCTAAGAAACGGCTGGACCAATTTTAACGGGACTTTCACTGGCAGATAGCTGATATTGTAAGGAGTAACTTAGGCTATTTTTATTTTAGAAAAAAATTAGGGTTTCGCTCAAAAAAATAAAACGTACCTAGGGACGAACCCAAGCGAAGCGAGGGTGAGTTAATATAAATCAGAAAACATTTTCAGGTTACTAGTATTCTATGTAGATAGAAACAGAACAGTGCATTAATCTTGAAACATCTACGCCGCAATTACGAACCATTAAATATTAATTCCACTTAATCTGCATCAAAGGTAAAGCTTATCCATACGGACTACACTACACCGAGCCATTGGTGATAATCATATTATTATTTTAATAGTAATTTACTAATGAAGATTTGATGTGATACCAATTCAATTTAATTCAATTGTTTATTTAATGGCTTTAGTGTGATGTGATGTCCTTTAGAGTAGATACTGTTTATTAGGTCAGAGGTCATAAGTTTGATTACCGTGAAAGGTAGAAAAAATTGTGAGTGAAGGCATAGTTTAGGCTAAAATATTTGCTTAATTGGAAAATAAAGTACAAATCATGAGGTATTTCTTAACAGTGTTAAAATTATGCGAAAAAATATATAGCTTACTGTATTTTGTGGATAGTAAGTATAAATGAAATGAAACCGACTTGATTAGGTGATTAGGGTAAAATAGAGCCTTTGTAGAAAACAAACGGCGACAACAGAGAGTATTTGTGATAGTATGTGTAGTGTATAGTAAAAGAAAATTTGATAGAATATAATTATAATTTTGATCTAATGAAATTCTGATAATAACTCTTATTTAGCTTAACCTGGGCGACCGAGCTGTGCTCGGAGTTCTTTTTTGTTTTATCGTATTTTTTAGATAAAAAAACAAAAAAAAAATTGAATAAATACAAAAAAAAAGGGAAAATGTTGTATCCGATCGAGATTCGAACTTGGACACGGACACTTCACTTGACCACGATGCTTATGCCTGAGTGAAAGAAATTATCGACCATATTCTGCGTGGAATAATACGAAAGAAAACCACATGAAAACCCGAAAACACGCGTTTTCTCAGACATAAGACTAATCTAGATCGATTTTTTGCCCCCGAAAACTCCCACATACCAAATTTCAGCGAAACTGTTAGAGCCGTTTCCGAGATCGCCGGTATAAATAAATAAATAAACATTGTACACACACACACACACGCACACACACACACACACACACACACACACACACACACACACACACACATATATATATATATATATATATATATATATATATATATATGTCCGACCTAATATTTTCGATAGACCTCAAATCAGGCTCGCATTGTTTTACTATAGCTTTAATAAATTTTTTGACAACAGAGAGTTGCACAATATTTCCACATCAACTGTAGGCCCCGGGGGAATGTAAGTTTCAGCATTTACATGTTTATTTAACATTTTTCGGTCTATAAAACAATATTTTTCGAGTGAATGAGCCGTTTATTTATTTGTTTTTAATAAAATTCAGTGTCGCGTTATAGGTGAGACATAGAAAATATAATTATGGTAACACATTGCTCTCATGCATTTATACTTTGAGTTCTCAAATACTATTACGCAGAAACTACTATTGCTGTTCAGAATTTCTTGACTGAGAACGTTTAACCGCAATAGAGATTTGGATTCAAGACTCTGATCCTGACAAGGCAAAATGTTAATTACGGATATATGCACATATGTACATTTACAAAAGTTGTCATTGTATGCTTATTACTCGACTGCTCTAGGGCAAAGCCTAAAGGAGGGTTATGTGTTTGACCTGTATGTATGTATGTTTGTTTGTTTGTATGTCCGACCATATATTCTCTTGTAATTACTAAATGCCTTAACCGATTTTGATGATATCATTAAAAATTAAAATGGCGTTCCAAGGCGCCAGCTTATGTTTCTTGAAAAAAAAATTTCGTCCGAATCAATCGAGTGGGGTCAATCAAAATACAAGTTTTTAAGAGATGATTACAAAAGTATTTTATTTTAATATTTAGCCAAAAGAGCTAGTTTAAAATAGGTCAGAAGCTCAATTTTAACACGTAAAAGGGAGGTATTACAGTTAGAGCAACGCTTACCAACCATTAAGAATAACGAGTTTCGGTGACATGAAATTTGTTGCTTCTCCACATAGATTAGGTTAGAAGTGGCGAGTTTTGTAATATTCTTAAGATAATTAGAGTATTTATTATCATCAATCTAAAACTGCAACAATCATTTTTGATTTGGCCCGTAATTATGTTATGAAAGTTACTATAGATTGATATCTTGTCAATATTTAGACACTTTGTTTTCTACAAAGTGATGAGTGTTTATTGGACATACAAGTTTTTATTTTGAATATTTAACCAGAATGCAAAACCTTAATGTATAGTTTGACTTTTTAACTTTTTCTGCGTACAATATACCTACGTTCCAGCAAAATATGGATTGCAAGTTTCCATTATTACTTGTTCGCAAAAAATTAAATCATTATTTAAAAAAACAATGATAAACACACAATAAATATTAGGAATAGAAGTGAGTTTGTTACGCCCAGATTTCGACTCTAAAAGGTGAATAAATCCTTCATAAGCCTGAGTATACACATATATAATAATACTCTACAAACTGTCCTAGATTTGAAAAATGTAAAGGCAAAATTAAAAATATTTTACTGAGCAAAGCGTATTAATTTATTCAAGAGTTTCCTGTTGAGGGAATTGTGTGGAATTAATAAAAATTAACTCATATGCGGTATCTATAACATTGTTTATCAATGTAACTTCGATATTTAAAAGAGAAGATTTATAATAAAATTCTGACTCGAATTTGCACATTAAATATTTTTTGGAAAATCTTATTGAAATACTCACTGTTATCGATACAGAGGCCGAATTGGAAAATTCTCATCTCTGAAAAATGTAAACTAACCGTTAAAACGTTCCTAGGGACGAACCCGGGCGGAGCGAGAGTGAGTCACTCGTATATAATATAAATACAATTTTAAGATTAAACATTAATGCTTGCCTAATAAAGGAATCAAATCCACATTAATAAAATTATTAAATAAAGTGTTTGATATTTGGCATTTCTAGTACCCTCTATGTCTCTTCCGTTACATAAACTTTTCCCGTTTGCCTTTGTTCTAGAGAATTTTAGTACTAACTAGCGACTCACCCTCGCTTCGCTCGGGTTCGTCCCTAGGTTACGTTTCACTGCTGAACTGAGCTAAACGTTGATAAGTCAGCCTGTGAGTCGCGAGTAGTGAATAAAAATAGTAATTGCGAGTGTACCTTAGGTGATAGACATATAATATTGCGAACTTCCCTGTATAACTTTTTAAGACCTACAATTTTCTAGTACATTGTTTTGATTTATCTCTTAAGGTTCAGCCAGCGTTAGCCATATAAACTTCTAAGGACGACTCGATAGAACCAGTCATTGCGTTTTCCCGCGGGAACGAAAAATGTGCCTGTAGTAAAAGGTATCCTAAATGTTGACTCGAGTGATAAGCTATCACTATACAAAATTTAATTGAAATCGGTTCAGTACTTTTTGCGTGAAACGCGCACATCGATTTAACTATGTTAGTTTTGCTATAGGTATAGATAAGAATAGGTATTGCGAGTGTACCTTGAGAGATAGACATATACTGTTGTAGATATTTCTGTTGGCCTTTTTAAGATCTACAATTTTTTAGTACATTGTTTTGATGTATGTCTTTAGGTTTAGCCAGCGGAGGGTTCCTAAGGAGGACTCGATAAAACCAGTTATTGCGATTTCCCGCGGGAAACAAAGATTTTCCAAAAGTAAAAGTTATCCTAAATGTTGACCCGAGTAATAAGTTATCAGTTCACAAAATTTCGTTGAAATCGGTTCATTACTTTTTGCGTGAAACGCGTACAGACAAACAGACAAACAGACAAACAGACAAACAGACAAAAAGACAAACAGACAAACAGACAAACAGACAAAAAAATTAATAACTATTGTTTTGGGGTCTATATCGTATACATAATACGTTACAGTCATTGTTTTTAAAAAATATTTCATGTACAGATTTCGCTAAGTTACTGCTTTATTATAGTATAGATGTATTATGCACTTGTCGCTTCCTTAAAACAAGGTGGTGGAGGTTGAAATTATTATAAATCATAATAACATTGCAGTTTATTCCAAATAGTCCATCGTCTTAGTGTTTATTTGTTCAAACTACTAATACTTGTTGTACTTTACAGTATAGAGTTATTTTCTCTATTTTAAAAACGAAGCTTTATTTCTGAGATTTATATACCTACATAAAAAGATAAAATACATCTTTTCCTTTTCGACCTTTTTAAAGTAAAATGTGTTATACGAATATAATTGACATTTAAAATTCAATAATTCTGCATTCAAAACTCTTTCGGTGAACTGGTCATTTGGAGAAATAATTATTCAGAAGACGAGTCGTTAAACTTCAACAATATAATTATAATTAATTATACATGGCCAGCGATCTCTTTTTGTGAAAAACGTAGGAAAATGCATTCACGCATACCATCTGTACAACATGAGGTACCTATGTGGTTGTCCAGTTCATGGTAGTAAAACTTTTAAAAGCTGTAATTTATTTCATTTTTGTGTGTGAACTAGCGAATGGTGAATTTTAATAAGATGACGTATATAGGTGAATTTCCGTTTGAATAATACTGGCACTAATGTTACAAAAATTAGGGAAACCTAATATAGTAAATTCTAATGTGTTTACTGAATTACTGAGAGGAATGAACAAATTTGTATAATCGTATCATTCATAATAACCAATAGACCTTAAAAGCCTTGAAAACCTTAAAAGTATAAGTAGAAAGCTTAAAGAATAAACATTCTATGAAAATTGAACAGTAAAGCATGAGTTTCGCTATAACGTGTATCAACAAACACTGTCATCTGAATGAATATATGGATGTATGGAAGCACTAAAATATTTTCTGAGACGTGTTCTATCTGGTGTGCTGCTGTTGAATCGCTATAACCATACTGTGTTGTGTTAAACAGAGCTACTAGCTTACAAGCGACTTACTCTTACTTCGCTCGGGTGCGTGCTTAGGTGCCTTATATGGAAGCCTATGTGTTACTTAAGATCATATTTTATTTGTGTACTTACCTCCAAATCTGTGAAGCCATTTGAGCACGAAGAAGAAGTAGTAGAAAAAATGCAAGTTTTGCACTTGTAATAGTAGTATTATTGTCTAGATATAGATATAATATATTAGATATTTATGAGATGTTTGTTGTTTAAGCGCTCATATACCGATGACTTAGACTTTAGAGGATTAAAATGAAACTTGGCACATAGATCTGTAGATCAATGCGAAGATATATACATCAATACATTACTATCCAAATATGAGATGGGAAAGCTCACGAGACTTTCCAGAACTAATAAAGTTTTTCTAAACATGTAAGTTTTCTCATGATGTGGTGTAATGCAGTTAATGGTAATCGTGTTGAAAATATTTCAGAAGTAAATAAAAATTTCAGAGACTTGGATTAAAATCCGCTTGAGTTAGCTTTCCAAGAAACTTTCAGCTGTAGCTTTAGATACATTTTATATGAGGGTAATGCATAGGGCACATAAGTATTTTTAACTTTTATGATATCGTATAGGTTCTTGCGAAAAAGTTCTTTGTTTTAAAAATTTACCTACTAACATTTATATATATTAGTGTAAAACTAATTTTACATTCACCACAACAGAAATGTAAGTTCTATTTTCTCCTTAAAATAGACGAACATAAAGTCGTCGTGACGTGGCTTAGTACACTTTATAAGACCATAAGCTCTACTTACTTCTTATTTGGACAATTTTCGCCACATTTTCTTTGTTTCTTAAACACTTAAAAGGAAACAGCTGAAGTATTTCGCGTTCTTACTCTTTTATAAAGTTACTAGCATTTCCCGCGGCTCCGCCCGCGTTCAGATGATCAAAAAGCAAATTCTTAGGTTTTTCACATTAGTATACTCTTGCATACTTTCATTTCGCACCTTATGATTGGTAAATAATGGCAGTGATTGATAATGCCACAAAGGGTAAAAGCCTTCGTTAATCTCATATTTGATTTAGTAATATTGCACTTTTTGTTTGAGCAATAACATTTATGTACATATGTCTATACTTCTGTTTTGTTTGTTTATTTAGTTTTGGGCGATAAACTCTCAAACTACGGAATTAATTTTAATCATTTTTTACAAATAGACAGCTATTGATTAATTCAATATGTAGCTGATTATTTAAATTACATAATGACAACTTTTCTTAATGTTAATTTGTCGCGCAACAGGGATGGGTTAGCGCTAGTTACTAATATAGTCCAAAACGATTTTCAAAAGAAAATGTAATAAGTAAATAATTCTAAGTAAATACTTTTTATTATTTCATATGGCTCAGCTAATATGATTAAAGTCGTAAGCATTTTATTGCATCCTTTAAGCCTTCACCTTCCAAGAAACGGTGTCAAAAAAAACCTGAAAAAGTTGAGGTATAACAGTTCCTAAAATACTTTTTCATAGTTTTTGAGATATTTTTAGCTACCAGCTTTGTCAGTTTAACAGCTATAAACTTGTTTCCCATAAAATGTTATAAAATAATATAAATCAAACTTATTTTTACGGTTGATAAAATGAGTCAATATTGTGGAAACGTAAATATTATTCGTATTTATTTTAGTGTTAACCTTACAATACACGTAAGTAAGGAAAACAACAGTATTTTGCTATACGAAACCTATAATGCGCGAGTTGGATTTGCATTTGCCCAATTTTTACATTAAAAGTTAAAAAAATATTAACATTATTTACTAAATAATAAAATTTTATAAATATTTTAATTTGAAAACTGTTTCTGCCAACAAAATATTACTAATTCTAATAAAGTCATAGAAAGGTTATATCTGTACATTATTTTTTTTGGATTAAAACTACGTATTTTAAAAACGCATGGCGACATCTATTGTCAAATATCTAAATAACACGTAAATAAAATATCATTAAAATAATTATTTTAATGCATAAAATAGCGCTATTGATATTTCATTTAGGATAAGTTTTTTTTAATTGTTTTAACATATATGAGTTACCTTGCTAAAATGTTAATAGTATCATCGTGCTTTTATTTTAACCAGTTTTTGTATTTTTTCCCAAAAATGAGATATTTTTTTGCGGTAAAAAGTATCCTATAAGTTGACCCAGATAAGCAGCTATCATTATAACCATCAAAATCCCTGCAGAGGTTTTTCTGTGATGCGATCACAAACAGATAGACAGACAAAAATTCTAAAAACTATAGATTCGGCCTCTATCTGGCTAATAATAAATATTTCAGTAAGATTTTCCGAAAAATATTGAATTTACGGATTCGGCTTACTTACAATTTTATTATATGTATAGTTACTAATTTATAAAGCTAAAAAGTTTGCTTTATTGATGATTTGAACATGGGCGGGGCCGCGGGTAATTTAGTAGTACTTAATTATAATATAGTCGTAAAAAGGTCATAACTGTACATTCATTTTTTTGGAATTAAAACTACGTATTTTAAAAACACATGGCGACATCTATTGTCGAATAGTTAAATAACACATAAATGTATAATAATTAAAATAACTATTTTAATGGATAAAACAGCGCTATCGATAATTTGATTTTCAAGATAAGCTATTTTTAATAGTTTTTACCATATTTTGTAAGTTAGCTCGCTAAACTGTTTACAGATAGTACCATCGTGATTTTGTTCCAAGCAGTTTTTGTATTTTTTCTCAGAAATGAGATATTTTCCCGCGATAAAAAGTATCCTATATGTTGTCCCGGATAACCAGCTATCATCATACCAAATTTCATCAAAATCTGTCCAGTGGTTTTCGCGTGATGCGGTAACAGACAGACAGACAGACAGACAGACAGACAGACAAAAATTCTAAAAACTATAAATTCGGCCTCTGTATCAATAATAATGTCTATTTCAATAAGATTTTCCAAAAAATATTTAATGTACAGATTCGGCTTAGTTACAATTTTATAATATGTATAGATTATGCAGTTGTATTTTAATAATAAAAATTGCTGGGTTATAACTATAGATTTCTGTGTTGAAAGAGAATGAATTTCGTTGACATTGGTTAAGTTTTAATAACTAGATAAACCATTACCAGATCAACCGCTATTCGATTATAAAACATAGAGCACATGCAGGTTAAAAGTTGGCTTCTAATTGAGGCAATAAAATAATATATTCCGACCGTTGTCGGATATCGACAGTAATTATTTTTTTTATTGATAACATAAAGCTCGCCAATAACAAAACAAAAAAAAATCAGTCGATAAACAGAGTAGAAAAAGTTATTGATTTGTTTTGTTTTTACCTATTTATATATAGATATTCTACTGCCACATATATATATATTTAATATAACGAAATATGTAAGGGATTTTCACTTTCGTGTTATAATATTAGCAGGAATAACACTCGTAAATTCATTTCTTTTAAGACTCGTATACGGTATGATGAGTTGTTGTGGGTTTTATTATAACGTGTTTTCCCGTGGGAATGAGATGATCTCACGCAGTAAAAAGTAAATTATGTCACTCTCCAGCCCTCCAACTATCTATCTCCACACAAAAAAATCATGCCATTTCGTCACTCTGTTTTGACGTGTGTTATAGCGCAAGCGCATAGCTATAGCTGGAACACTGACCTCGCGCCGTACGCTGGCGACACGTTGAGCGGAGTCAGCATTTCCACATTCACTTGCGTAATAATGTAATTTTAAACTTTTGTTTTTTGAATAGAAGTTAATATTAATATTAAAATTATTTTATAGATAGATTCTAATTGTTACATCGCGTAGCATTAGACGCCTTAATTATAATTGTAATTTTAAGTATAGTTTTAATTAAATAATTATAAGTAAATTTTAGTTTTTTCTTGGGACCTCTGGCTGTGTTGCTCTTAACTCGTGAAAGAAGGACAAACAAACAAATAAACATACAAACAATCAAACAAAAAAAAAACATTTCCCATCATCCGTATGGCCTATATCTTGCCCATCTTTAAAGATGTCCTGTTTGGATGAAGCTCTATGTCCTCCTTCCTTTTTATATGAAATGAAACTAAACTTCAATTAGACTTATTATAAGCACTTTTGAATCGTTAATTTAATTTAAAAAGCGTCAGTGTAGTAAGTCCGTGAGGAAGCTACCACAGGCTCGGAAAGCAGTTCTGCCGAGAAGAGCCGGCGATAAACGTAGTAACAAAATAAGAAACGTATACAAGGGGAGGAATAATAATATTCTCGAAAATTTGGTCGTAGCGGCCAAACTCAATGAGAATAGCCATCTAGGATGTTTATATTATAGTGCAGCGACGCATAAACATAGGTACACTATCGATTTTCTCTTCGTAGCATGGAAGGTTTAGGATTAGGATGCATTGTCGACTTATATTACTGGAACAATTTTATCTGCCCAAGTACGGCTTGGTTCTATAAAATAAAGGTTGACACTTTTTACTTACATTTCCATTTGTTATTGTATTCACTATTTCTCTATTTGATATCAAATAACATAATAGTCAAACATTAGTTTATTAATACGCTAATCTATACTAATATTATAAAGCTGAAGAGTTTGTTTGTTTGTTTAGTTGAACGCGCTAATCTCAGAAACTTCTAATCCGATTTAAAAAAAAATCTTTTTGCATTAGATAGCCCATTAACTAAGGAAGGCTAAGGCTTTATACCATCCCGGAAAAATGTACGGTTCCCGTGGAATAGATTTGTTTTTGTCTAGAGACGAACCCGAAGCGAAGCGAGGGTGAGTCGCTTATAATATTTAAGCAAAAGTTTGTGAGCAGCGTAAAGGACACATGCTCCTTGTCACTTCTTGTCGCTGTAACACTTGAACAGATTTGAGTGAAATTGGAAATGGAAATAGCTTATACTCTGTTATACGACATTTAATAATATGGGAGGTAACGTGCTACACGAATTTAATTTAGAGCATTTCTCTTAGAGGTTTCTCCAGCTCAGAGAGATAGTGGGGGGCTCTAACATTATTCAGTCTGATTGTGATCAATTACAATTGTTCTTCACTGGAAAAATGGTCGGTTAGAATAGAAACTGTAGCTCAACTATCCCACATTCACCAACCGTACATCTATAAAGTACACGGATCACTTGATAAAACGGCTTAGAACTGTTATTTGTCTAACTAAGCAAATATCCACCCAAACATGATATCTTTCTACAATTTTTGTAGAATAGAAATCTTAAAAAATGGGAATGACATATTATGATTTTATCGCATAGCGATTGTAATTTTAATACAATTTTTAATATTTATATTCTAGCCCCCCATTCCAGGGGGGAGAATATGAATTTTTTTATTGGTTACATATTGTGTGAAACATAGCACCATCTTTAAGAAACATGAAAACTATTTAAGAAGAATTTTAGCAAAATCGGTTCCATTTCGGAATAGTCACATGTGTACATTATTCAAGGATGGAAAGAAAAATAAACAAATATTAGTTTTATATCATGAGGATTAGCCCATACTTTATACTATTAGTTGTCTCTACATTGCACAATTTCCATGGCTTTGTGTAGCTACTCGGAGATAGAGGTTTCATTAATTTACTTTCAAGCCAGCTTTGCCGCGTATTTACGAATAAAAAGCATGATAATATTAGCTTAGCTGGAATATACATATTTTTAAAATACTGACCATTTCAAGAAATATTTGGTTTAGATATAAGCTAAGTATGAACAAATAAAGATAAAAGGAAAGTTTTATAAAGATATTTGGATGTTTGTTACTTAATATACATTCAACTTCAAATGAAACTTGCAAAATTTCTTAGGGACGTCTGAGTGAGATAGGGTCAAGTAAATAATATAAATTATGTAAAGAACAATAAAACATATCAAGAAGTTGAAATTGTCCTAAGTATTTGTCGTCCTAAGAAATTACAGAAAATTGGCAGATATTTTTTTAAATAAATTATGAATGTAATATATGTATGTTTGTTCTTGACATCTCTAACACGGCAATAAAATGCACATGGTTACGTACGAGTAGTCGCTCCCAGGCTGTGAAAAACGAGGTTAAAGCACTACCATGTAATAAAATGAAATAAAATTCCAATAAAAACTTGCTAAATTAAACTTTTAGAAGCATTTTTCAAATATAGTTATAGATAGGTATATTTTTTTCCATTTAATAGAACCAATCACCCCCCAGTAGGCACACGCGACCCTACCTCTTACTATGACTATTGACAATCAAGCTTGGACGTCTTGCTAAAAATAAAATACCTAATCAATGACAACATCCCGAAGGATATTACAGCTAGAGTTCGGTTGAGACGCTATTAAACAAAACAAGAGTCGACGTGGATATCCCTGAGGGCAATATTTCTCATCGGAGGTAAAGTATTTTTATCCAATTGTAAGCAACTTTCGCGTTATAACAAATTTCATATCACATATACATTTTTTTCATATAAATGATGTTATTTTGTTATTTTATATGGCATTTCTATATATTTTATTCATCAAAAGAAAGATAAAATGCCCATATTTGGTATTGATTTTGATTGTGCCTGAAAATGGTAATATGTAATGTTTCAATTATTTTATTTATTTTCGCCATCGTTCGGTCATCGGTTTTGGACACGTTTCCACAAAGGGAATTTTGTTTAAAATGGAATCCCGGAAACAACGAAACAAATAAATTTAATTAAAAACATTTATATGGCACGTGATAGGAAATTTAATTTGTAACATGTCAATGTTAAAACGTATACAACGGAGTATATTACGAGTAGTATATTTTTATAATTCGAATACACATAGATATTAATATAAACGAGTATCTATTTTTGATCGCTTATAAAAAAGAAAGAAGAGTGTATTCTGTTGTATGTCTTTTGTATGAACAAAAATGTATGTAAGAGCAGTTACATATGTACAAAAACGTATGAAGGATAACTTGAAAATATATTAAGCATTCATAAATTGGAATTTGATTTAGCTAAATATTTTTTTGAAAATCTGACAATAATTTATTTAAACTATTAAACTATCGATCGCCGCGGGTTATGACTTTAGAAGCCTATGTAACTTGAATATATGTATGTCCGTATGTTCTATCGTAGAGCCTAACTATTGATCTGATTTTGATCAATTAGGTGTCAATCTATTGGCGATTATATTTAAACTAGACTACTAGACTATACTAGGTTGTACAGTCTAGAATAGAACCGAACAAATTATAAACTCATAATTTATAACAGACTTAAAGTTCTAATTAGTTGTATTACGACCATTATTTTGTGTGTAATATATGAATAAATTATTAAACCTTTCAGACTATATTTTAATGTTCCAGCTTAACCTCTGTACATTCAATTATAGGTTCGGATTATAATGAAAAAGCTTTTATTCACTTTGATTTTATGCCTGACAGGGGTTGAAGGTAGCTTCAAACACAGACCGAAAATTGATTAAATCAATCAAGCTGCCATCAACATAGGCAACATTGCTAAAACGTCATATCTTCCACACAAGCATTTACTAGCATCGAAGCTTCGATCAACAAAACATAATATTTAAAAATTCAGTTTTCTTTTTTTATATATATTAGTTCTATATTTTAAAGTTCTCTTATTCATCAGCTAAATGCTATTAATAGCAATTAAAATTCAAATTACTTCATAATAATTGAGTTTATTTTTAAAACAAAAACATTTTTTTAAAAGTGTATATGAAAGAATAAGCTTATTAGATTAAAAAATGAACTTTAAAGTAATGGAATTAATTACTAAAATTGTGTACAAGTGTAAAACAGTTTAACGTTCACACTTCGTGTAGTCACGACATAAGGGTTGATATGAAAAGTAGTGACATGAATAGATATCGTGGAACAAGGCAATAGGAAAAACTATATGTTAATATATTGCACATGAAAGATCGTTACAACGCATATGTCTGTCACACTGTTGACATAAAAGCCTTAAAGGCTGACGCGCTGACACTTTATTGAATCAAAATGGAAAGTAAATTATAAGTGAAGTTTACATTAACTTGACGTATGTATGTACATATATTACGTATGTAGTCCTTTTTAACGTCCCATTGCTAGGCACGGGCCTCCCTTCAATACAAGGGGGAAAAGGCCATAGTCCTCCACGATGATCAAGTACGGTTGGCGGACATTACATGTCCTTCGAAAACTTGCTAAGTTCTCTCAGACATGTAAGTTTCTTCACGATGTGACCTGTTTCCTTTACCGCATGACAAGCGGTAATCATATTGGAAATGATTCGCACATGACAATATCTCTAGTGCAACACCGGGATTTCAACCCACTTCACTCGGTTATATATATAAACCGACTTCAAAAAAAAGCACTAAAAATTTAAAAATAACTGATTCGTAGTTTTCATTTACTATAGATACCTAATCAAATATTTTCGCAGTCGGTGCCAGCCGATAAAAAACAAAGGTTTCACTTTGTAGATAAATGTGTGGAATTAAAACACGTTTCTTGACAAATTTTTTAGAAGAGTAACACATTTATTTAAGAAAGAGCAGCTTTTGAGTTTCTAAGCAATTCTTTTGAACAGAATTGCATATTGAATGATAAATTCGCATAGCTTTACATTACTAACGTTAAAATAACTTGAATAAATGCCTCATTTACTCTAGTCTCAGTACATAGAAACAAAAAAAATAATATTTCGCAAATAAGTTAAAATCGCTAATAGATTTTATTTATATCTATATCTAAAATACAGAAATCCGTAGATGAGAATATAACGACAAAAAGAGTTAGAATTTGATTAGAACATTACTCTTAGACATCAGCTTCACCGATATTGTTCACTATCGCTTTAAGTCCACTCATTGATATATTGCTACACTCGTGAGTAATTGTAGACTACGGATATTAGAGGGGCTTATGGTACATAGTAATATGATACCACATTACTAATAAGATACGTGTCTTTTTACATATATAATACCAGATATATTGGTACTTGCTATACTATAGGCAGTGATAGCCCAATGGTAACGCGCTCGCTTGGGAAACCGAGTGTTCGGGTTCAAATTCGAGCGGGTTCAAAACTCGGGTTTCGCACCTCTGATATTTTCATATGTGAATCATTTCCAACATGATTGCTATTTGTCTTGCTGTGAAGGAAAACATCGTGAGGATACCTGCATGTCTAAGAAAACCTAGCAAGTTTTCAAAACTCATGTGATGTCTGCCAACTTGCTGCAGCAGTGGGACTTTAATAACGACTGACAGCAACAACAACAACATATAGGTGTTTATTCTGACTGTTTCACCACCCACAGACGTGGACTTAAAGAATCGATTTTGACAAACTAATCTTATAATGACCTAAGTACGTCGTTAAAAGCTACTGTGTTGAATCAGGATATAAATCCCCTATTTGAAAGACTAGAAAAAACAAACTACTAAATATTAATTTAAAAAATTAAAAATCTCGTGGCTAAAATTTCACCGACTATTTGTCGCTAAGCAAAAAACCATTTATTTATTTTCCTGAACCAAATTAAATACTACTTTCACTACAAAACGAATTTCCAAGATAGAAAATGAAGTTAAAGTAATAAATTACCGGAAAGCTGAGGAAATAGAGATTTATATTTTATTGCAAAGAAAATTTTTAAAGTTTCATCCTTCTATTTCAAGTCTAAATTGGTTTTATTACAAATAATATTTTCATTAGATAACTTTTATAGCAGTATCTTTTTTAGCAAGCAAATGATATCAGGTTTAATCATAGATGTCATTATTGAACAAGTGATATCTGGCAGGTGTAATAGAACAATTTGTTGCTTCTCCAGATGATATTATAGTTATATGAAAAATTATATTAAATGAATTTCTTATGTGGAAAAATATAGTCGCACTACTATTATATACACGAAAGTTTGTATGTGAATATATGTATGTGAGTGTGTACGTTTATCATTCCTTCACACTAAGCTAGGTATGTATCTAGAGACGCCCGAGCAAAGCGAGGGTAAGTCGCTAGTGTTATAAAGAACTAACAGTGAAGCTAATCTATCACAAGTCTCCATTTAGGGTTCTCGTTCTTAGGTTCAGATTCATCTATTACAATATTATAAAGACGTAAAGTTTGTGAGTTTGTGAAGTTGCACGGGGTAATCTCTGGATCTACTGAACCGATTTAGATGAATTTGGTAAAAAGATAGTTTGAGGCCCAAGAAACTACATAGGATACTTTTTATTCCGGAAATTATCCCTTAAGGGGGTGGAAATGGGGATGAAAGTTTGCATGGGGAATCAAGCTAGGGACTAACCCGAGCGAAGCTAGGGTGAGTCGCTAGTTAATAATAATTATAATGCATCTAAATCTGTGAAGCTTTTACAAAACGTATTATCATCAAAGTTAGCGAATTAGCAGAGCTAAGTGCAAAGCACTGTACTAGCTGCGTAGTGGTCTCACTAGTCGTTAGCAGCCAGTTAGCTGACGGGTTAGATTTAACTATAAATTAAATTCTGAGTAGAATCTGTACATTCAAATGTTGCCTGGAAAATCTTATTGAAATAGTATTTTTATTGATACAGAGGCCAAATATATTTTTTTGGATTTTTTGTCTGTCTGTCTGTCTGTCTGTTTGTCTGGGAACGCATCACGAGAAAACCACTGGCCAGATTTAGATGAAATTTGACTGATGATTTTGATGAATTCGACATTTAGGGTACTTTTTACCGCGGGAAAATATCTCATCTTTAATAAATCTGCACTATCCTTTAAAACGTACCAAGGGACGAACTCGAGCGGAGCGAGTGTGAGTCATTAGTTTAACTATAATAAAATAATAGTTAAATTTGAACTATATAGTCAACAGTATCTGTGCAAATCAATTATAGATAAGATAAAGCTTCTATTTAATTAGTAAAAATTCTTAACATAGGAAACCTTTTATAATCCTAAAGATATATCCTTTTACAACACTAATACTAAAACTCTTTTTATCTAATTTTGTATATTTATTTATTTATACCGGCGATCTCGGAAACGGCTCTAACGATTTCGTTGAAATTTAGTATGGGTGGGTCTTATGTCTGGGAAAACACGTATTTTCGAGTTTTCATGCGATTTTCGTACGCATTATTTCACGCAAAATATGGACGATAATTTTGCACGCTCAGGCATATGCATCGTGGTCAAGCAGCCCAGGCGCAAGATTGACAATCATAGGTGTCCGGGTTCGAATTCCGATCGGATACAAAGTTTTTACTTTGTTTTTTTTTTTTCTGTATTTATTCAAGTTTTTAGTTTAAAAAAAAAGAAAATTATACTTTTAGCCAAAAACTCCGAACGAAGCTCGGTCGCCCAGGTACTAATACTAAATACTCGTATGCATTCAATGCATTCATTTCGGGTATTACTCAGACTAAATAATTATATAGATGCAGTCCGACAAAACAAATGTCAAAGTCAAAAACAGTAGCGTGATTTGCTGTTTATGTTATTATATTCGATTTTGCTGTACAGATAGCTTACATTCTATAAAGAATAAGAGACATTTTACATATGTATTATAAATAAAATTATATATGATAGTTAATACAATAAAAATATAATTTTTGATAATAAGATATGAATAATAAAAATATTTTTTTGTATTTTTCCATTAATCAAAATCTATTAGCTATTTTTATTCATTAACATTTCTATAGGTACTTATAACATAGTGTACATATTGTGATTTGTATAATATTTGAAGACATTATCATTTGGCTTCATGTTTAGTTCTATGACACTGTCTGTATTATCCCTTACTCTGAGGGGTATTAATAAATTTCTATACATACCTAGCTATGAGTCAATGTAGAGAATATAGCTATTTTCATTTCCTCGTTCTACCAATATTTAAACACGCGCGTGTTATCTATTACCGTAAGATCTCTGTCTCTATCCGGCACATAAAATATTTAGCTACACGAAGAAATCAAAATATTGCTGCGTGAAATTAAGACAAACCATCATCATTTTCGAGTTTATATTAATTAGGAAGGATTCGAATTCGCTACTGACAACGTAATCACACCATCGGATAAACGAGTACAATAAAAAAAAAAATTTAATTAAAAGTAATATTAAAATTTATAAGGTTTAATTTAAAAATACCTGGATAAGTGTGAGTCTGACTCGCACACCGAGGGTTTCGTATTATGAAACATTAAAATAAGTTTATAATCGCAAGTTTTTTTCTGTAATGTATGTAACTACAAATTTCCGGTTTTCAGATTTTTCTCTTTATTTACTATAAGACATCAATCTCGAATCATCAGCAAATTTCTCGTACGGGAATCAAATTTCGTTTTTATTCCCATGGGAATGTTCAAACATGCCGCCATATAAACTGAACTTGACTTAGAAGTTTCATTTTTCATAGCTCCAAGGGATTGCAGATCTAAATATTTGATGAAGATGAACCTTCCTAAAAAAAGGGTCCAAACAGACAAACAGATGGACGGACAACAGAGTGTACCTATAAGGGTTCCTTCTTTCCTTATGAGGTACGAAACCCTAAAAACAAAAATACATACAGATAAACATAGAAACTTTTCCTCTTTGCAAGTCTGTTAAAAACTATACGTTCTCTGGATAATAGGCACAAAGTAACAATATTACCTACAGTTGGATATGACATTAATTAACTGATGTAAAGCGAAGACATTTGCAGTCGGATATAACTTGGTGGAAATTGTGACTATGTCTAGATCGATACTATACTGCGAGTGTAGACGTATTTTTTGTTTAAAATCTTTCTTTTTCATATCGAGGCTTACAGGTTCAGTTCCCGCATAAAGTGCATATTTGAATTGAATTGAAATGTAGTTGGTAGAAGATTATATTCTAATTAGATTATTTCTACTTCAACTTTAATGTATGTAGACCTACAATAAAAAATCATGTAACTCACAACTTGCCCTTGCTTTGTTGTACGTCTTTAGATACCTTTTGTAATTATAATATTTTGTACATCCAGAGCTATTTTTTGGCAAATTTTATGATTAAAAATAGCCTATATGTTATTTCAAATACAACAATCAAAACTTCGTTTAAAGTACAACAATCAAATGTGTTTGCGCAGACCCAAATGCACTCTCTATTCCCTATTTCCCTGTCAAAGTCCGATGGGACGATACTTCGACACGACCGGTGAGAGTTAAGGCGCTGGACCGAAGGCTTTACGTGCTCTGGGAGGCACTTCCCAACTCCGGACTGCTACAGAAAATTTCTTAACAGAAAATTAAATAACTAAACTTAGCCCGACCCGGGACTCGAACCAAGAATCGAGGCAAGTATGACGTATAAAAGCAGCGTGATAAAAGTGGGAAAGTATGCATACAAGTGCTCCCTTTCTCTAATTCCATCGCAATAAACGTTACGTAAAACAATATATCATTCATTTATTATAACACAAATCACCTTCCGATGAGAAAACTTCTTTATTGAAAAAATTAGTAACGAACAAAGTTTACAAGATGTGATTATTCTTGAAAGTTCTAACGGTATTATTGGCGCTTAACGGCTGAAAGCCATTGTATAGTTTTTACTACATAATTTAAAAGGTAATAATTACATAATTATAAAGAAAGTTTTAATGTTATTTAAGATGTGTCGGGCAGCGTTTAGATATAATAGAACCCAAATTGGCAGTTCGTACTCAACATCCCACTGCTGGGCACGGGCCTCCTTTCAATGCACAGAGGATCAGGCCAGGGAGTATTTTGCCATGTATCTGTTCACCATAAGGAAAGTGTTTAAAAATGTATCGTTTATGAAAATTTTAGAGATGCAAGACTCGGGTTTTTGAACCTGCTGCACTTGGTTTCTCAAACGAACATTACCAGTGAGCTACAACTGCTTTAAAGTCATTTAGCAGTTTCTTTTTATACGAATAAACGTATCACGTATATTTGACGAAGGTCATACTTAAATTAACAAAAAAAAACCCCACTAATATACGAAAATAACAAGTAAAATTTCCTAATATCAATTTTATAATTTATATAAACTTTTAATTTTTTTATAGTTTCTATTAAAATAGAGGCATAAATAGTTATATAATAACTAACTAGCAAGTAACTAGCAAGAACCGCGGCTTCGCCCGCTCATAGTATATTTTAAGTTGCGATACAATTTTGCTGTTAGACTTTTCACAAAGATTATATCAAATCTTAGAGCTAATCTGCTATTCCTTATTATTGCTTAAACCCATACTATAATAATAACCGCAATGGTTTCCTAACAACCACCTTCGTATTTAAAGTTCGCAGTTTGCGTCTAATGTCTATGGCTTCTTGGTTATTGGTTCTTACTCAAAATAGCATCGATAATATTTTTTTATGTCTTCCACAATTTATACGACAGACGGTAAAGTAATAATAATCACCCACTGGTATTCATAGCTATAAGGGTATTAAAACATATGACGTGTGTGTTTGTGCAAAGGAAATGGTATCGTGGGCTGTAGTCTCCATTAAGCGGCAACTATGTACTACTAGCAGTACCCGCGACTTCGCCCGCAATCAAACTTCCGATATAAAGATCAGTTTTATAACAATGTATGGAACTCCGTCTGATTTGTTGACATTTATGATTACAGCTCCGCTTCCTTGGGTAGTAGTATGATGATATATAGCCTGTAGCCTTCCTCAGCAAAAAAGATTTTTTCAAATCAGATTAGTCGTTCCTGAGATTAGCGCGTTCAAACAAACAAACAATCAAACATAAGGTAAGAAAAATAAGGTAAGAACTTTTAGTTAGGCACTGGTGTAGTCTTCATATGCTTATTCCGCTAGACTCTTTGTATTTATTAGATAAGGTTTTGCATTATGAGTTTTATCAATATCTCTTTATGAAAAAAAAAAATTTTTTTACATTTAATTACAAAACTAATTATTATTAGAGAGATTTTCTATCTGCTCTCATGCTGACAATATCATATCGCCATCTCGTAAATATTTGTGGTACCTACTTGCATAGTCGCCAATGGATGATAACCTACTGCACGAGCACCTACGCCGAGCGAGGCTCGATCGCCCAGGTGCTCTACTAAAATATTCATAGACGATAAAGTTACAAAAACTATTGCTGATGATGTTAAGTAAAAAGTGCTGTAAACTGTGGTTACTTCCAAAAACAGCCGCTAGGGTAATTAATGCCAATTCTATGTAAAACTTTAACAAAATTTAAGTAGGTATTTAAAGTATCATAAGTTCTTACGGTCATTTATATCTAAAAATTTTAAAAATTAAACCGTAAAATTCAAGCTAAATATGCCGGACTGTGCTTGAAAAATTTAACGTTTAATTTCGCCAACTTTCTTTTCAATGTGGAAGTAAGAGTATGCAGTGAAGTGTGAAAGTTTCAAAGCCTTTCGAATGAAGCTACCGTTTGGCCACACGCCAACTCCAGATATCGGATATCAACAGGTTGCTTATACACTTACAACAATATTCTATTTTATTCGAACTTTATTCACCAACATGAAAAAGGAAGAGGTACATTTTGAACGTATTTTTTTTGTTGGGACATTATGTCAAATCTTCAATTACTTAGTTTTTAAGGGTCAAACTAACAGGATCGGGTTCAAATCCCGAATCTCGCACCTTTGATATCATGAAGGAAAGCATTGTGAGAAAACCTAAATGTCTAAGGAAACATAACAAGTTTTCGAAAGACATGTGAAGTCCGTGAACGTATATTTGGTCAGTGTGGTGGCATGACCCCCCTCGTATTGAAAGTAGGCCCGTGCGCAGCAGTAGGATGTTAAAAATGGCTGAATATATACATAATACCATTTTAATAGTTTATTATGTAATTTTTGGTCGAAACTGGTTACTTTAGCGTAGCGTTTCTTTGTGGTATATTCTCGTCAAGCGCGCCTTCATATCAGACCATGAAATAAATAGAGAATGCAACTGTATTTATGCATATATCACTAGCGACTCAACCTTGCTTCGTTCGGGTTCGTCCTTAGGTACATTCTAACGATGGAATAAATCAGGCCACTTGAAAATTTATAATATTAGTATGGATAATATAATTTCTTTTCACGTTAGCTCTTCTGGGCGAGTTTAGCCGCGGTATTATTAAGATTAAATGGAGATAAAGTACTACTACTAAAGAGGGAACTAAACAGGAGTTTAAAGCTAAATGACTTTTTTAATTTAGTACTAAACTGACTGATAATTATATGCTTTATACACTATTACATACAATTATACACACACTGTACACTGAACATTTAACAAGATCCTTAGAATTATAAACTCACAAAAACAACTTGTAATATAAGGAGCTTTTTAAAAGTTTCCGAACTCGTTTGGCGTAAAGCCAGTCCGAAGTAGAGATAGCAACAAGTAACTTTGAATACGAGGAAAGAAAAACAAACATATTCTCAAAGTTGTTCTATCTATTTATCTTCTTTAATATTATAAAAACAGTGTTTCTAGGTTTATACGAGTAGTTGGAAAATGTATGAGCGGGGTGGGCATCAAATCCTTTGTCCGTTTCCAGGAGGCACTCTATGTCCTTGCTAAATATCGACATCTATTGTAATTCGTGGTTTAAGCGTAAATAGATAACAGGAAAAGCTGCTTTCATATTGATAATATTAATATGGATGTGGGAATTCTACTTAATACTCAAATAGAAATTACAAATTATCTCATACATATAATTATTAGTCAAGGCACATACGAGTATTTATTGTTGTGGAAGCTTCATAACCCAATATATTAGCATAAACATTGAAATTACAAATAAATATTCAAAAAGTAAATATATTCAAATATAAAATAAACGTTGGATATGAATATGTATTCAGTCCTTTTTAACGTCCCACTGCTGGGTACGGGCCTCCCATTAATACGAGGGAGATCAGGCCATAGTCCACCACGCTGGCCAAGTGCGGGTTGGCGGTCTTCACATGTCTTTCGAAAACTTGCTAAGTTCTGTCAGAGAAGCAGGTTTCCTCACGATTTTTCCTTCACCGTCGTTTTTTATTGCACATTAAAAAACATAAATTACAAATATTAAGAAAAATTGAAGGCAAAGGTGGTTATCTCTAGAAGAGATCTCTTCCAGTCAACCTAGGAGGTGAGAAAGATTGTCATTTAGCGGAGCAGAAAAGTGCAGGGTAATATGGAAATAAAGTAAAAAAAAGATTTATTTATAAAAATAACACACTACATGTCTTAGTATAATAAATATCACAAACATAAAAATATATAAAAAACAATAATAATTATAATATATATATTTTATACTATACAATATACATATGTACATACGATACATATAATTACTTATGAAATATAATGTTGTTGAAAATTACTTATAAAATATAATGTGGATGACTACTAAGTAACTTCAGATAGAAAATGTTCTTTTAGATGATATTTAAAAGATGCAATGGAGGGACTTTCCTGAATAATTTTAGGAAGTTTGTTCCATAGTTGAGGAGCACGTACTGAAAACGAATTAAGTCCAAAGCCAGTATTACATTTTGGCACGTCGAGCATTGATGTGACGCAAGAACGTTTAGTGCGTGTGGAAGTGGAAAGTAAGGTAATTCGGGAACGAAGATAAGGAGGGGCATTAGGATCGTGGAGAATATTAAGGAGGGTGGACAGGATGTGCATATCACGGCGAAGGCAAATCGGAAGCCACTTAAGTTGAGCGCGAAAAACAGAGATTTGATCATACTTTCCTAAGTATATACTGAAATTAAAAACTTAAAATTGAAACGAAAAGTTTGAAATTCTATGTAAAGACTAGTTTTGTGGGATGTGAAGTCTGTCAATTCGCACTTGGCCAGCGTGGTGGACTATGGCCTGATCGCCCTCGTATTCAAGGGAAACCCGTGTCCAGCAGTGGAACTAGAGCTGACTACAAATGTTTTTACAAGCTTTTATTTAACTTTCAATATTTGTTTATGTATGTTTGTTCGGGTGAAATCATGCAACTGAATTTTAAAGTAAATATCCTCAATCGATTGAGCTGAAATTTTTCATACACGTTTAGTTTAAATGACAATGCATGGTTACATAAGTGACGTCATTCTAAATACAACATGGCGAACTGCCAAAGATGGCGGAATATTACCTATATTTTTTATGCACCCTCATGATATGGATATCAAAGGAAAGGGTTTGCTAAGAAAAAATCGAATAAATATTCAAAGAATAAAAAGAAATAAACTTTAAATTAAATCAAACACATTTATTTATTACACAATTTATGTATATGTTATAAAAGCTTGCTTTTAAAAATGTTTTTTTAATATTAATTTATTTGTATCAAGTCGCAGTAATATTACCAGGCGACCGAATTAGAAAAGTTCGAGATAAATATCAAATATAAATAAGAGTTGGGGATATTTTCCATTAAAAAAAATTAAAAAGAAAATGTGATTGCCGAGTTCGAGTTCAAATCAATTCAGTTCTTGGTATTGGCAAGTATATTCAGAAAAATATATTCCAGTTTCCATTTCCTGATATTGCAATCTCTTGATAGATGACATAAAGATGTCGTATATATCATGTAGGAATAACTTCTGGTCTAATTTGATTTTGAAAATTCGATGGTAACATAAAATTCGAATTCATTCGATAAACATGTATCTGTATATATATATATATATATATTTAGACATTCAAAAAGTCTCATACATTTAGTATGTAAATAAATGTGTAATGTTTCTCTTTAAAAGAAGGATAAATAGGAAAACATTGTAAGGAAACCAATGACGTGGTGGACCATGACCATCTCCGCAGATTTGAAGTGATCTATACAGATATATAAAATTAAAGTGTCTGTTTGTAATGTCACAATAACAGCTTTTATACTAAATGCATATGAAATTATATGCGGTACTTGTTAGAAAAACTCAATTTTTAAATTTTTTGTCTGTCTGTCTGCTTGTTCCGGCTGATATCCAAAAAGGTTGGACTGATTTTGACAGAATTTTTACTGGCAGATAGCTGAGTTATAAGGAGTACCTAACTTAGGCTATTTTTTTTTTAGAAAAAAAAATTAGGCACCCGAGCGAATCGAGGGCATGTCGCATGTAAGAACAAATTAGTTTATTAAAAAAACAATATGTTTAGTAAAATTTATTTTTAATTGTTTTTACGTAATTTCACAGTTTATTCATAGGTACTTTAAGTTATTTGAGATAGTACGCACGCACGACGGGGAAACCACTGGGTTTGGTTGATTAGGTACATTAGATGATTAAAACATAAAAATGGTTCATAAACACAATTTTTTAAATACCTACTATTTTAATTTATTTCTAATGTATATAATTTTTTCTATATAAAATGAATCATTATATTATAAGTGATAAAGCTCAAGTTCATGAATAGTTACTAAACAATAATAAAAATATATATTATAAAAATAAAAAAAAAACCCGACTGCATAAAATCTAACTAAAAAGATGAAAACAAGTTCACGAAGGAATATAGTATTATGCAGTCGGAGACATACAAGTTTCATCCTTGCCGCGAGATATACATACTCGTATGTATTTACTATAATCTATTTCTGTGCCAAATTTCATCCAGATCCGTTCAGCCGTTCTGGCGTGAAAGAGTAACAAACATACATCCATACATCCATACTCACAAACTTTCACATTTATAAGATTAGTATAGATAATATTAGTATAGATATTACGATTATCGTAAGTATAATATTTGAAATATTTTATATTAGAGTTTTATGTGTTACGCTTAATAATAGTAAAAAATATTTCTAGAATGTTAATATTGATAGATGATACTTTTAGCCTTTCTTCTTTTTCTGTGGGTGCCCTTTTCTTTCCGAAAGAAAAACAAAATAAGATAGAGAAAAAATTAGTCTTCTTTTTCGTAGAAATAAAAAAAAATGGAATCTGCATCTGATACGTGAAAAAAATAGTTTATATTTAATAGACATTATTTGTATTGAAAGAAAATGAAAGTGAAGTCGCTGCTGAAAACTACATTTTATTAAAATGGTTCAAATGCGATCTTTAAGGTCTTCACTTTGTCACTGTCATATTTAAAATGCAACATCGTATTTCTTTGTTTGTACCTTTACTTTATAATATTTTACGTGAATATTTTTTTAATGTTTTTCATCTTTGTTTAAAAGAATGTTTTGTTAAAGAATTTCTTATTGTAACATTTTTAAATATTATTAATCATCAAGCTGCAGCCTGATAGGCGGACAAACAAACATACCAGCAACTTTTATCCATTTACATATGACATTTTATATATGTCCTCCTAACGATTCCGGCCACGGCGGCCAATCTCAATGAGACTAGCCAACTGCGCAGGAGATACCATGGCAGAATACACTATTACAATAGATAGTGTCAATAACAAGCTGATGGCCCAGTAGATGTACTTCCACTGCTGAACTATATGTCTCACTCAAATATTTCAGTATGTTAGTTAAATGCCATCCGTATCTATGGATTTCTGCGATTATCACTTTTCGTTAGTCTTATATTTATATTATAACAAAAGTTTAATTTTGTACAATTACTCCGTTCTCGTAGGTCATAGTGTAGATAGAGTAGATGTAAAGTATCCTTTTACCTTCTTCAATAACTAGGCTATATATAAAAACAAAAATAAAAATAATAATAAAAAAAGCAGTCATGAGGACTGCCGACAGAAGTGTAAACACATAAAACTATAAACAAACAGTTGCTATTTTTGGATATTCAAATTAATTGTTTGATCTTAAATTAAAATTTGTGAATTAAAACTGTTTACATTTATCTGCTTTTGACATCTATCGGCAATCTGTGCGTTAGTTAACATGTCACGTGACCATGTCGATGACGACTTACGTGAATTCACTCCCCATCCAAACCTGACTATACAAATTTTCACTTCAAAAATCACAAACATTTGCAAATCCGACCAGTAGATCCAGAGATTACCGCGATCAAACAAACAAACTCTTTTAGCTCATATTATTTTATCTTTTAACACAAGTATTAAAAGAGTAATAATTCTACTCTTAGTGATGATTTTTTTTCAATAGCATTAGGATTTAATTAGGTGTTTTAAAGAAGAATTTTCAAAATCAGTTTATAATATGCGAAGATATGGTGTAGCATCTATATATAAATAGGCAAAGACGAATCAGTTCAGTAACTTCCTATAATTGTCAACCGATTTTCCTTTTTTTTTGTTTAGTAGTTATTGACGAGTTTTAGTGCTATCAATATTTTTTGGAAACACCTTATTTTTTTGAGTATATATATTGTATATGTATGTATATATAGCCTTAAATGTGTAAGTAAATTCTAGTCATTTGTGTTTATCTCAAGTTTTCAATAGTGTTAATGATTGAATTTTAACAACTCAGCGAACACAAGTTCTTATAAAGCATCAAAAATTGAGTACCTCCTTTCTTTGTAAATCAAAAAGTGGTTTCACTACTATGTTACAGCAACGTGCCCTAAACAAAGATTACCTAAATTATTAATTTGAATAGACACGACATCATTCACTTTGTAAATCTAACTCAAATAGTTTGTAATAAAGTTGGAAATGATGTTATACATAATTAATGTATATTAGTTCAGGTCCAGTTTTAGTTATTTTAATAATTTTATATTTTTCTTAACGTATATTAATTAATGTTAAAAGTTAAGAATTAATTTTCAAATAAATCTATATAATGTGAGCTTTAAAGATTCTAGTACTCCACTTTAGGTTGAATATGTAGAACGGGTTCGATTTCCCGTTGAAGATTTTTATTGTTATTGAACAGATGTGATATTTACATTACAATTGGTCAATTTGCATGATCATGAAGGAAACAGAGCTTTCTCTATAACGAATTTGTAATGCTTTTGAGATAGTAATAAAGGTTTATTAAGTATGATTTAAGTTCTAAATTTCGTATTTTGAGTAAAGTATACTTGTGTATGGAATTAAAAAGATCAAATTAAAACGAATGTAAGCTTTAAAACTGTCAGCCTCGGTACTTAACGTATCAGGAGTAGGAACTGATCTTAACGTGCGACATGGCGGTAAAATACCAGCATTTTCCTAACATCGGGCTAATACTGAGAATTCCTTGACAAAAAACTGAAATAACTATATTCGGTACGACCCGAACCCAGCATCTCCGAATCTGCATTCCGTACATGCTAGCATCTACACCAATTATTCTATACTAAAAGTAAACATAAAAATAGTCAATACCATTGTGCATTAATTGGCGATTAATTAAAGCGTCTCTGCTTCAATTCTTGCTGCTTTCTGTCAATTAGTCTCCTTTACAGTTCGTATTTCACAACCGATCGGGACGAAACTTGGTATACAAATTTTATGACTTTTGATTTTTGCTGTTGGAGATTTTTGATTGGAGGGGACTTCCTCAAAAAAGGGGCTATTGAATATCTACACCTAATTAAATTCGATTTCGATGGTTCTTTTTTTATTTAAAACCTAGTAATTATAAGTTGGCCTCATACAAATTTGGTGAAGGTCTGATGAGGATCTTCAGCGTGATGAGGAGAATAGCTCCTCAAAATGCAGTAAATTGCTCACATAACTTTAATGGTATATTAATCGTTGCAAAAAAGTTTGTACTCGCTAGTTCTACTATTCGGAGAACTACTAGTAAATTAAATTTTCATACTGAAATCGGTATAAAACCCTTTCCCAGTAACGTGTTATTGGCATGTAGTTACATGCCAATGACACGTTACTAGGTATGCTTGAAAATTTACAGCAAATAGAACCACAATTCAAATAAAGGTTGAGAGTAAAATTGGTTAACTGACAGGCGACGACTATAAGAGCGATGTCTGAATAAACGATAACGAAGTTAAGTGTTTCTAGCTGAAAGGCAATGGTTTGTCTTCTTAGGAAATTAAATTACCCTTTAATAATAAATCTGTTTATAGATTTGTGGATTTCATGTTCATTGACGAAGCAACGAATAATATTATATATATATATATATATATATATATATATATATATATATATATATATATATATATACACACACACATTGACTAATTACGAAATCTCAAAAACTATAAATGTATAATCTAAGAAAATTCTAAAATAAGAAGTCGATAGTTCATTCGATTTCTTACATGTTATGTTATAAGTTTGAAATATCAACAAAAAAAAATCCACGCCATCGATGGAATACTTAATTTTAAAATTAATTTGAAGTCAGTGTCATTTTTAATTATTTCTTTTTATCTAAGCTCACTTTGACCACCAAAAAGGTTGATTTTAAATAGATACACATACGTATTTAAGAATAACTTTCATGTAAATTATGTAAATTTCTAACATTATTACTCGGCTCACATTTGGAATATATTTTACTTTAAGAACAAAAGAGCTCCAGCGGTATACGAGAAACAATTTTTGTGACCATTCTATTACTCTTGAAATATTAACTTTATAAATATTTAACTATCAGTATATATTACATTATTTATTACTAGAATAAATATGTTTATATAAATTTTACTTAGTACTTATTATTACAAGCCACTGTCTCGGCACTCGGCAGTATGTACTCGGCAGGCTGCAATTTCGGAGGTTTAGTGTTCGAGTTCCGGGTCGGGCCAAGTTTAGTTATTGAGTTTTTATGTAAAGAAGGATGCTGCCTCGAAAAGTAAGTAAAGCCGTTGGTCCTGCGCCTAATCTCTCGCTGGTCATGCCGAATTATCGTGCCATCGGAATTTGAGTATACTTGTGCACTATAATATTTCATGCACAGTTGCAAGTCTCAGTGAAATTGGCCGCCGTGGCCTAAATCAGTCAAGAGGACCTTTACGAGCTATGGGCAAAAAGTAATGTTATAAAATAAATTGCTTGCCTGCTATGCACTTAAAATACTAGGTATCAAATAATATGCAACTAGAATCTTCATTTACTATTCAGAGTTATTCTAAACATAATGCATATGCACAATATACATACATAAGTGATGAAGTTACAAACATGAAATAGAAACCTAGATCGCTGTATTTCTGTTGTTTAAATTAGATATTTAGCTTTTGCCTGTGCAAAGCTGTCAGTTACAAAACTCAGTATCAGTTTCAAACATCAAGCAAACGTATTAAATAAAGCTTAATTAGTATAATATGTATAGTTGGGATACGAGTATGATTTCTTGTAATATTTAAATGAATTATAATATATTGTAAGGTACTTTGGTGCCAATTTTCAAGTTTTTTGAATTCATTTTGTTATTTGTGGGTAGGCTGTCTGTAACAACTATATAATACCTTTGAGACATCTAACACCTTAGTCTCTCCCGTGACCATGATTGCTGCAAAGCAATCGAAACGTCGGGAACCAAAAATCAAAATAAATCCGCGAAAAAATCCGAAAAGATAGTTTTATTTAAATGCATTATAATATATTTGTAAATGTTAGAAACTCGCATGAAAATTATACTTAAACACATATTATATGTATGTATCTATTCAGAAACCATTTTGGTGGTTAAGGTGAGCTTAAATAAAAAAGAAATAATTAAAAATTAGATTAATTATTATTAAATTTTAATTAAAATTTTACGCTGTTATGTGATTTTGATGATTGTATACCTTAATGGTCCACTTTTTAAACAGAAAGTATAATTGGAGAACAGAATTAATTAATTTTACATATAGCGATATACAACGAGCGAAATAATGATTTTTGTAACAATTTCAAGTTATGTTAAGCAAATAAAGCTTTTCTTACGTTATGTTGGAAAAAACATTTATCGCAGCATCTGGATTCGGGATAGCTTCGACGTTTTGAAAATCGACATTTTGGAGCCATTTTTTATCAAAACTGTCACATCATAACTGACAAATCAACAAGGCATCACTCTAGTAATGTTAGAAGACATCTGAGTAGGATCGATAGTTGTTTTTAAGTTTTTATTAATTTTACTTGCGACTATGTAATCGGAATTATTTCTACCTACTTTTAACTATCGTATCTACTTTAAACTTTATATATCTATATATTAATACATAAAGCAAAAACTTTTTACCCCTTTTTACGAAAATTGGACGGAGGAGTATGAAATTTCCCACAATTATAGTTTATATAGAGAAGGAGTGCAGAATGCTAATATTTAAAAAAATTATGCACAAAAAAATACATTAAATCAATAAAAAAACATTATACACACTACCATGTATTTAACACACACACGAATATATACTCTTTTGTTTATTGTTAAAGTCTGTGGTCAAATTGAGAATAAATTAATATTGTAATATACGCAATATAATAAATATATAACTTAATGAATTATGGTTGATTTTTAACCACGCGGCGATCACTAGTTCGTATAATTCGATGAAAATACAATAATTAGATTTGATCGACTTTAGTGTGTCTATATTTCTATGCTATTCTTTTATACAAAACAAATGTACACATAATAATTACTGTACAATTCACGTTCTCGTGTAGGTAATAGTGGCAAGAATGCTAGTCGCATTCTCTCGCTGAATGGCAATACCCATTCTTTGTGCGAAAAACAAGCCAGCTCGCCTGTCACCAGTAGGTGCCAGTTATGTATTTGAGGAAGTGTTTAGCACTATATATGTATATTGATCGACTTAGTCGGGTGATGGGATTAAGAGATGAATAGAAAATCAATAAGTACTAGGAACTTTGAGTTTAGGTTCATCCAATTTCCATTGATGATCACTATTACAGAAGTGTATGAAAATAGTCATCCCCCAAAAAATTTTTTTGCTGAAAAGCTTGATGAATCTGATGTTTTTTAAGATCCTTATATTTTAAGCTATTTAAATGTGAGATCTAAAATATAGTTATAATAAAAAATAAAGATAAAAAAGAGAAAATAAGCTGTTTTCAGTTTTAGCTTTTAAAATAATATGTGCCCCGCAGGAGCAGTATCGTGTTATTGTACAATGCATTATTCATCCTGAGCTAAACTTACTATGAATATAAAAGGTATCGTAAGCTGCCATAACTTTCTCTCTATTTCCGATGATAGTCCAATAAAAAGTATCATTAGGTACGTTAATCTGATGGTTAACTCAGAAGGTCAGTGGAACTCTTCATTACCACTAGTAAATCCTTATATTTTAAGCGTATTTAGATATTTTAAGTAAAATATTATACATCAATTTATGATATACTAATACTCCTATTTTGTTTCTTTAATTTTAAAACTAGAATTCTAAAATTATATATTATATAATTATTAATCATCAACGGAAAGGGACAAAATGAAAAAGGGGAAAGTGGAATTGTACAGTCACTGTTTACAGGAAAACGATGACGAAATCCGATTAATATAAGCCTTGCTCTTTATTATTCCACATTGATGTATTTTTTAATTATTATATCACAAAATTCTAAGAAAAAAGCGAGAAATAAATAATCAGTATAAATTAAAAATTTAAAAAACCCCCTACGCAAAGTACCTCCCAGCGGTGAAGGCGGTAACAGTGATAGGTACATTGTATACCTATCACTGGTTAAAGCAAAGAATCAAAGGTTTAATGTAGAATGCAGTTCTCTGCAGACCATCATCCTGGTTGCAGCACCAGGTCAACGTGACCGTATTGCAAGATCATAACCTGCAAAGTACCTACTCAATGAAACTAATCTATGGAACCCAAAAATACGATATGTGTGCTGTGAATTTTCGAAGAGTTGGGTTCTCTTGAGACCATTCTGGTTGTAGCATCAGGTCGAAGTTATCAATTAATTGTCATTTAACGATTACACTGGCACGCGTGAAGCCCTTAATCGAGCAATCATACGCCAAAATGCCTTACATCATTTTGGAAAAGAGCTGATACTCTTACACTGCTGGACCGATATTAACCAAACATAGCTAAGAAGCACCGAAAGGAAACTGGTTTTTAAATGAAAAAAACCGCATCGAAATCGGTCCATCCATTTGAGAGCTACGATGCCACAGACAGATACACACACACAGACAGACATCGACGTCAAACTTATAACACCCCTCTTTTTGCGTCGGGGGTAAAAGAATAGAGCCAAAGAAAATAAGAGCAATGTGGGGGAGGTTGTTCATTCGACCTCTGCCAATGTTAATGTCTAAGACTTAGACTCTGAGTTTTACGCCAAAGAAATATTATTTCTTACGTGCATACATAAGTACACACAAACGTATTTTTTTAGTTTTAGAATATCCCATTTGCATTTCCTCGTTTATCACATCTTACTAATCCACTATAGCAATAAAGGCTCGTGATTAGGTAAGATGTAAGCGGATAGAAATTGAATTTCGCATAAGTGAACCGACGTACGACGTATGATAAGGTAATAATCTTAAAGTAAATCTCGTTTCCTTATGGCTGTTCCCTCGATGTATATATCTACATTTACTACTAATTTGTTTACAGATTTGAGCACATGCACTTGTGCATCTGTGCACCTATGACCATGTAACTCGATACCAATTTCAATCGCTAAAATGGTAGCTGTCAAAATTAATAAAAATAATCAAAATGTTACTTTTGTTGTGTTTGGTACTTTTCCATCCTAACTTTTAAAATTAATTAACTAATCAGATAACAGCCTGTAGAGAGTGACGTAGATATGTTTTTTTTTTTTTATTTAGTGAAAACTTTTTTTGTCATGTCATTTTTTTTTCAAATTTTTGGTCAATTAAATTTTAACTTAAATAAAATAAAACTAAAAGTAGACTGATTTAACTATAGTATCACAATTTTTTGACTTTATGATATTTTTTACAAGGGCAACGCACACATCACATCACACTCGTAATTTTTGGTGACGGTGTTAGTTCAATAACAATTTTTGTCATTTCTGCGTCACAAATTACAAACGTATTCTAAGCTATTTTGTTGTAAACGTATAAACAGTATAAATATTTTAATATTAAATTCTCAGTCCAAAAATGGCTTAACCAAAACTTTTGTGAAAATGATTATTTGATTATTTATTTATTTTTCTAACACACAAAATGAGCGTATATTAGTAGTAATAACATTCATAATTATGAATTCTTCCAGAGCGTGTTACAAAAATAGTAACAAAAATATATATTCAAACATAACCCATATGTAAATACTGATAAAAAAAATATTATCATAATATCTTTTATATTATGCATAAATTAATCTAGAGTTAGGCCACTTTTGCATTGAGAATATATATGCACTTACCGGAACAGCGTGGTTGCGATCATCAACGAGTGTGTCGGTAACGGAGAGTTGTCCATCTGTTACTAATATGTGTAGTCCCAGGCGATATATTCCCATAGACCGGGGAGGTCCCCATCGGCCCCTGATAAGGAGCTGTACGATGAGGACCTCCCCGGGAGTGACAGGATCTGTGACTTCGAAGTCGAATGTCTGTAGACAAAAAAAGAGATTTGTAAAATATTGTAATAATATTACTTTAGTAAATTTTATATAAAGGAAAATTTGTGCTTATGTCTGTTTGTTCGATTTGTTCGAAATCATAGTAACACTTTTTTCCATCCTCCACGTATCATGGCAAGAATGTAGTTGCCAGAAAGTGAAATTAACTAAACCAATATACGTATTTAAAAATAAATAAAACATATTATATAACTGTAACAATTCAATTTTGTTAAATAGCTTAAAAGTCCTCGTATATAAAATTAAAATATATATTTACTACTAGCGACTCATCCTCGCTCCTCTCGGGCTCATCCCTAGGAACGTTATAACGGTTACTATACATTTCTCAGAGATGAGATATTTTTCCGCAGTATCCTTTATGTTGACCCGGATACCCAGCTATCATCAGGCTAAATTTCATTAAAATCTGTCCAACAATTTTCTCATTATGCGTTCCCAGACAGACATATAGACAGACAGACAATAATTCTAAAAACTATAGATTCGGCCTCTATGTCGATAATAATGACTACTTGAATAATATTTTCCAAAAAATATTTAACACGTTCGCTGCGTTACGGCAAGTATTTTGCCGTATTTGAATATCATTCAGTGCGGCTGCTGGTTGTCCTTGTTTTACTCTCGGTGCGGAGGTGATTTAACTATGTTCCCGTACTTGTAGAGAAGAGACAGTGATTTTTTCAATATTGTTGCTTTAAATATAATAATATTCTACACTAATAATGTACGGCAAAATACTTGCCGTAACGCACAGTAAGTAAAATATTTTTGTCCAATGCGGTACGGCAACTCTTTTGCCGTTCTTCCACACCCCGCACCTCACTGCATGCGCCCGCGCGGAGCCTCAGTTTGCAATAAGAGATGGCCGTGAGTGAGAAGTATTTTGTGCTCGATATTCTTACTATTGTATGATGTATTGTATTGTAAAGTAATTAAAATGATTTTGTACCTTAATATGAACCAAAATGAAAAAAACCTGTTCACATTTTTGATTAATTTATTTATACTAGGTACATGTTGCTGTTTGATAAGATAACCATGTAAAATAGATAGGTATCTACCTTTTTTATTAATTAAATATTAAAAACTTAAAATTGAAGTTACTTGTATGAATAATTATTGTGTTGATTAATTATGGTAATTCAACCCTGTTAAATTTTAATGTTATGTCTATAATAAAGAATATCGTTAAAAATGTCGATTGTCTATTTTACTAGTAAACCCCATCCCTAACATTTTATCACTTCTATGCTATACGGCAAATATATTGCCGTAAATGGCTGATTTTGAAAAAATCCCTTTATCTTTCGAAATATCTTACAGAACCTCGGGCGGCTGCAGCTAGGTATACACGAGGATGTAGCCTATCGATTAGTAAAAAAAAAACATTGATATGATGAGTTTCCACGTCTGTAAGGACCTGGGAAGTCAGGTCCTGGTACGGCAAAATAGAGGTCGTAACGCATAGCAGGAAGTATAGATACGGGCAGAATTTGTCTCGTAACGCACTAGTAGAAAGTTTAGTTCTAACGCCGCCGCAGCGAACGTGTTAATGTACAGATGCGATTCAGTTAGAATTTTATTACGAGCATATGCACAATGTATGTACATACACATAAGTGATGAAGTTACAATCATGAAATAAATACCTAGGTCGCTGTATTTCTGACGTTTCATCTAATTTAGCCTTTGACTGTGCAAAGCTGTCAGTTACAAGACTCAGTTTCAGTTTCAAACATCAAGCAAACGTATTAAATAAAGCTTAATTAGTATACTCGTAATATGTATATTTGGATTACATATATGAGTATATGCATAGAAGATAAATTGAAATGTCACTTTTCGATGTTACAAAGGCTCTACAAGCGGTATTCGGAATTCACAGAAATATATGAATCGCTTTGTTTCTCTAAATATTTAATTGTAAACATTTGTAATAACGTGCAAATATAAAAAAAAATATCCATACGGACCATTTTGCACACATAGAAAAGGTCAGATCAAATGCCTGCAGACCCTTTGATGATGCGGACGAAGGAAATCCTCTTTAGAAAAAGCGAAAGGGATATGTTAAGAATGTAAAGCTTGGTAGTTTTTTTTAAGTTATCCAGCTAGAAATATAGCGCGTATATTTTAATCATATTAGTTTAAATTATCTATATATACATAAAATGCTTTGTCCTGACTGACTGACTGATCGATCGACGCACAACCTAAACCGCTGGTCGTAGAAACGTGAAATTTAGAGGAGGTATTCCTTATACAATGTAGGCATCCGCTAAGAAAGGATTTTTCGAAATTCGTCCCTTAAGGGGGTAAAATAGGGGATAAAAGATTGTATGAAACTCTGTTACTCTTAACGCGAAATGCTCAGAAAGTGGTATTTAGTTTTTAGATGAAAAATTAGAAATATATGTATTCGATTTTTTTCGGAATTCATCCCTTAAGAGGGTAAAAGAGGGTGATAAAGTTTATATGGGCAAACAATTATTTATGATCAGAATTATTTGAAACTTGGTATTAATGTTCTTCAATACAATTAAATAAATACGTATTTTAAAATTTTTTGAAATTCATACTATAAGGCTGTCAAATAGGGGATGAAAGTTTGTATGAAACTCTGTAATTAATGCACGGAAAATGGTATTTACCTTTAAAATGACAACTAAAACAATGCAAATATCTTTTTTTTTTCGAAATTCATCCTTTAAAAGGGTAAAAGGGGGTTGTGCTGTTTATATGAGGAAAAAATTGTTTATGATCAGAATTACATGAAACTTGGTATTAAACTTGGTTCTTCAGTACAATTAAATAAACATGGATTGTAGTTTTTTTTAAGCCCCTAAGTGGGTAAAACTGGACGGTGAAGTTGGAGTTGTTGAATATATTTAAATAGAGTAACATGACTCAAGTCCTCCGTAAGTGCACACTTACTGTGTGGGATATGAAGTAGAGAACAGAAACTATTCCGAATCCAAAGGAAAATTATGTGCAACTTTTCGGCTGGCCACAGCAGCTACAGCAAAATAAGAATGGCAATTTATATATGTAACTTAAAAAAAAAGGAGAAGGAGCAAGATTGTACGCTTTAGGTGTACATAGCATTAGTATTTAAAAATAACGTAGATGTTAGCCTGTTAGTATAGTTAGTTAAAAAACCCATATTGACCGAGTAACATGACTCTAAAATCGTAAACATTGTATGCGATTGTATTATTGTATTCTCTTCCTCTAACTTTGGAAAGATGGAGAGTAGAAAAATGTGCAAAAAATACAGGTACTGGTATCTTTTAAGATACTAGATATTTTGAGTTAGGATCGCTAAATTGAAATTTGTTTTCCTTATTTTTGTAAGTAATAAAGTTTGATCGCGGGCGAAGCCGCGGGTTCTGTTAGTAGAACATAATTTAAATTAGAAACTACAAATATAGATAACTCAAACCCGAGTCTTCTTTTAAAAATCTGCTAACTTTATTTAATTCCATACCTACGTGTATATAAAATACCTGTATGTATTACTTTTTTCCTAACATTTCATTTTAATTTTATTAACTTTAATTTTAATTTCATATTCCTCAATTAAATATCAAGGCTTCAATTAAGGAGACTTTTATATTCGCTTTATATAGGGCATAGATTTTGCTGCATTTTTCCTGCAAACTTTTAAAAGTTGGCCCATTTAGAGGTGGATTGAACCTACGAGCCTAACCCAGCTATGGAGAAGGAAGAATTTTTAATCCTAGGTATATTTTTTTCCTGTTTTGCCAAGCATTATGCCGAATATTGGAGTTAGTTTCCGTCCCATGTGTTGTTTTTATACTCTCGATTAAAAATCATGAGAAATTCATTATTTTAACGAGCAACTTGTACAGGAGATATACTAGCGCACCCTCAAAGTTCGATGGGACAATAACATGACACGACTGGTGAGAGATCAAACGCAGTGCCGACGGCGGTACATTCCTTTGAGGTGAAAATAACTTGGAATTCGAACCTACTACTTACCTACCTACCCACTACTACTTTCGGATCTGCCAATAAGGCTAAATTAATTTATACAATAGGATAAAAAAATCTATGACACTTGGACTCTCTCACCTAAGAGCTGAACTATTTATGTACAAAAGCAAGTTGTTCATATTTATAAAATGAATGAAGAGTTGTTAACATTTAACAATAAAACTTTTGAATCTCCACGTTTGTTGGCAATAATATAATATTCCTTTGCAATGCACGAGTTAGAGCGGATTTAACAAAAAGCTTTGTTAAGCGACAAAAATTTTTCTTTTACAGTTTTGTTTGACAATTCGTTGTTTTTGTTCAAAGTTTAAACGACGTGTTGTCTTTATTCTAAATAATTGTTTGTATGATAAAAATATTTTCTTACTATTATATTTTTGCTCATTATATTTTTATTGCTTTGCTTATTTTTTATATAATATATAATACATAAATGTGCAAGCTGTGGTCTCCTATAAGTGAAGGAGCGCACATATTGTAAGTTTTATTTATTTTTATACTCTTAAACGATGTAAAGTGTGTATCTTTTGTTGGAGGTTCTAAATAAAATAAAAATAAAATAATTTTATATATTATATAATTTTATATATATATTTGTGTGATGAGCACGAATGTTTGTACTCCAGTCATGGGTGTTTATATTTATACTATTTATAATATGTATATATTTAAAGTTATATATGTGTAGTGTATCAACTATCTGGTATCCATAACATAAGTCTCGTAGCTTATCATGGAACTAGATGGTATTGTTTGCTTATGTCCCAACATATTTATTTATTTATAGATTTTCTAATCTCTAATCCCTCTTGATCTTGATATATTAAGAAAATAGTAACTTCGAATTTATATTTAGTGATAACTTTTGACGTTAATACTATTCTACGGAGGAAATAACTTTACCTCTTATTTATTGATAATTTTATCTTTTAGTAATACTGTTCACTTTTTATCTTTCATTAAATTTCTCTAAATCTTTATTTTATAAAACAAATAGATTTTTTTATGTTTTTTGCTTTAGTTTTTTTACTTTACAATCACTATTGGTCGTTCGTCGTGATTGCATTTATGTTCAGAATTTATTAAAAACACTTGCTTTCAAAAAAAAACATATTATAAGTTTTAAAAAAATTGTCGCTGCCATAAAAGCGTATAATTTTGGAGTAATTAATGTAGTACTTACGCTAATAATACGATTTAAACAAATTTAATTATTAAAATTATAATTGTATTAAAAATTTAATAAACGATGTGATACATCCATACTATATACTAATATTATAAATGTGAATGTGTTTGTTTGTTTGTTTGTCATTCTTTTACGTCATAGCAGAGTAGTGGATTGGCGTGATTTTTTGTGTGGAGATAGTGGAAGAGCTAGAGAGTGACATAGGCTACTTTTTACCGCGGGAGGTCATCGTATTCCCACGGGCAAAGACGTTATAACACGACTTAAAAAATATTAATGTGTCTCTTTAATACGTGTTCTAAGCATTTTTCGAAATTCATCCCATAAAGAAGTAAAATAGGGGATGAAAGTTTGTATGAAACCTACTTTTTTTACAGGTTTTTTGTAATTTTGAACGAAGCCGCGGGTTGTGCTAGTTATTATATAAATCGTTTTCCATTATATTGTGTTTTTTTAACAACTAATGTCTGAAAACAAGTTACAGTTTGTTACTAACCAAATAAAAATATTAAAGCAAACAAAGATATTGAAAGTAAAAGCTTATTTATAACTAGCAACTCATCCTCGCTCCGCTCGGTTTTGTCCTAGTCCTAGTTACGTTTTAACGTTTAGCTCGGAGATGAGATATTTTCCTGAAGTAAAAAGTATCCTATATGTTGACCCGGATAATCAGCTATCATCATACAAAATGTCATCAAAATCTGTCCAGTGGTTTTTTCTTGATGCGGTAACAGACAGACAGACAAAAAATCTGAAAACTATAGATTCGGCCTGTGTTTCGATAATAATGACTATTTCAAAAAGATTTTCCAAAAAACATTGAATATACAGATTCGACTCAGAATTTTATTACCTTTATATATAGACTAGTGACTCACTCTCGCTCCGCTCGGGTTCGTCCCTACTTGCGTTTTATATTTTAGTATAGATTTCTCAGAGATGAGATATTTTCCCGCAATAAAAAGTATCCTATATGTTGACTCGGATACCCAGCTATCATCATACCAAATTTCATCAAAATCTGTTAAGTGGTTTTCTCGTGATGCGGTAACAGACAGACAGACAAAAATTCTAGAAACTATAGATTCGGCCTTTGTTTCGATAATAATGACTATTTCAATAAGATTTTCCAAAAAATATTGAATAAAGAGATTCGGCTCAGTTAGAATTTTATTATATGTATAGGTTTAGATATTACAGCCAAAGTAATCTGAGGCAGCAATAAAACATTGTAAATCACATACGTTACGTTACGAGAATTGACATGGACAAGTCTTATGACTTATTCTAAGTGTATCCCGACTCCAGATATTCCATATTGATCGATGTTTAGTAGACGATATGGGACTAAGTGATATGTTGGATGGTTGTTATACAGTGATTTGCCATTGCAAACGCTTACTTAAACATTTTTCTTTTGGTTGAGTGTAAAATAATAAATAATTATGTTTGGACATTAACACACAGCACCATCCAGTTCCATTGTAAGCTACGAGATTTGTGTTATGGATAGTAGATAGTTGACATCAATGGATGCATACAAATGTATGCATCCAGCGGGTCTCGAACCCGCGATCACTGGCATAGCAAGTAGGGTCACTACAAACTGATCCAAACGTGTCGTCAAAAATGAAAAAGAGGGAAAAAAATAATTTGAATGAATGAAGAACAAATAATTATAAAAAGAAATTGCTTTTTGATTAAAAAAAAGTATATCGAATTTATAATCTCTTAAAAGTAATTATTTCATACTCAGAAGTGAAATTTTCTATGAGGCCACTTTTAAGGTATAACTAATTATTTTTAAAAAAAAATACCAAAGAAAAACTATTCAGTATTAGCTATGATATCATGTAAAATTCACATACAAAAACATTAAACCGTGTTGAGATTTGAGAACCACTATTTGTCTAGTTAATCTTTAAAATAGTTGTCAAAAAGAAGAAAGAACAAACATAAAGACAGTGGTTTTGTTTTACAATACCTATAAATAATACATGTCACCTTATTGCTTTTCGTAACATTCACATGCAAATGAGTGTATCGAAAATCAATAATACGTATCCATACGAATTTTGCAACTCTCGCTAACGTATCGAAACGTTAGCTTTTTTGACTTTCATTGCTGAGCACGGGCCTCCCCTCAATATGAGGGGGATCAGGCCATACTCAACCACACTGGCCATGTGCGGATTGGCGGACTTGACTTATGTCTTTCGATAACTTTCTAGATTCTTCCAGACATGCAGGTTTTCTCACGATGTTTTCCTCACCGTAAGACAAGTGATAATCATGTCGGAAATGATTCGCATATGAAAATATCAGAAGGACGTGACCCGTGAATTGAACCCGCGTTACTCAGTTTTCTAAGCGATCGCGTCACCACTAGGCTACTACTGTCTATCAACGAAACGTAACAGTAACCAAATAAAGAGAGCTAAAAACTTGTCCCTTATGACTTAATAAAAATGTAAGCAATAAGCACTTTGCGTTAAAAATCCACTCGTCTGAAGCGATTTCCAGCACGTCCATTAATATTTAGTGTTATTTTTCAACTACCTTTAACTGAGTCGAGCTCTCATGTATGTTGCAAGATCGATTGGAATTTCTTTTAACCGACTTTCTGTATGTAGATATAAATTAATTTAGTTCTATGATTTGCATCTGTAGAGACGTCTCGTTTTGAAGCAAAAACAAAAACTATTCACAATTTTGTTAAATAGTATTATTACAAGATTTTGTTTAACCTGCCATATTAATATATAACACCTGGGCGACCGAGCTTCGCTCGGAGTTTTTGGCCAGAAGTACAATTTTCTTTTTAATTTGGCTTAAAAACAAAAAAAAAACTATAGAAGTTGAATATATTATACAAAAAAAAAACAAAAGTAAAAACTTTGTATCCGACCGGGATTGAAACCCGGATACCTGTGATTGTCAATCTTGTGCCTTGGCCGCTTGATGCTAATGCCCGAGCGAGAGAAATTAGCGACCATATTTTACGTGGTATAATGCGAAAGAAAACTACATGAAAATTCGAAAACACGCGTTTTCCCAGACATAAGACTAATCTAGATCGATTTTTCGCCTCCGAAAACCCTCACGTACCAAATTTCAGCGAAATCGTTCGAGCCGTTTCAGAGATCGCCGGTATAAATAAATAAATAAATATTCTAGCATTGCTCGTTTAAAGGTATTAGATATTTCCGTTTTATTTTTAGGGTTCCGTACCCGAAAGGTGCCAACGGAACCCAGTTACTAAGCCTTCGCTATCCGTCCGTCCGTCCATCCGTCTATCAGAGGGCTGTATCTCATGAACCGTAATAGGTATACACTATAGAGTTGAATTTTTTTACAGAGTATGTATGTCTATTGCCGCTATAACAATAAATAATAAAAATAAATAAATAAAAAAAATACAAGAAAAATTTTTTTAACGTTCGTAATCGATCATCGAAGTTAATATACTTGCCTACTATATACATCGAGTAAAAGTCATATTAATAAAAAGTACATGTACGATGGTACGGAACCCTTCGTGTGCGAATTCGATTCGCACTTGACCGATTTTCAATTTATTTTTCATTTAATTTTATGCTTCCGATTGTTAAAATGAAAGGACCGAGTTAAAATAAGGTAACTTCGGTGACAAAACAATAATATAATGCTATGACTTAAAAAACTTTTTAATTACACAACATTCATTATCTGATCGTGCGGCTGTAATATTCGCACGCGTATATACAGACAGAAATTATATTCCATAAAATGGAATCACACACATATATATATATATATATATATATATATATATATATATATATATATGCATATATATATATATATATATATATATATATATATATATATATGCCTATATATATATATATATATATATATATATATATATATATATATATATATATAAACATAAATATAATATGATGATATAAAGTCTTAATTACGAGATATGTCTCGTGTTTAGTTTCTCAACTTTAACAAAACTTCTATCGGTGTTCTGAAGTAAAACTACTTATTTTCGTATATATTATCGCCTTCACAGATGAGTGTGGTTTCGGTTTTCAGATATGTAATCTAACATTTAAACTAAAATGTCAAGATACAAGCGAAAGCTTTTCCTTAGTGGTTTTATTAATTGATTCTTATGTACATGTCTACATCAGAATGTACCTGTTTCATCAGAGTAAAAACAACAATTAAGCTAGCTCGTAATCATGACTATTGCGACCTTTATAAAACATCGGCAAATGAACGGTGAATTCTAGGATAGGTTCCATTTTGTATAAACATGAAATGCTACTCACAAAAAGTACGCGTCGACAAATCGAGACAAAGTAGAAAGCCCGACGGTAACCCGTTGATGAAGAACGATGTTCCTAATATCTACATATGGTTCAGATGGCATATTATACAATATAAAGACTTTATTTACTACTCACCCTCGCTTTGCTTCGGGTTCGTCCCTAGACAAAAATAAATCTATCCCACGGGAACCGTACATTTATCCGAGATGATATATACTCGTATAATCTAAAGAATTCTAATAAAAGTATCATTAACAGAACGTAAAAACGGTCTTTGTAATCAAGAGCGATAGTGGGTTACTAGTATATTGTTTCCATTAAAACTCTCCTAATAAACACATTACCCTACTTTGCGTCGCGCAGTCGGGTGAAAAGCTGTCATGATCATAAATTCTTTCGTAAATAGACTGAAAACGCAAAACTCAAGTATAATTGTAACTTAATCAAAATGTAGAATGTAGCTGCCATTAGCATTCATTAATTTAATTATGTCTTAATTAAAGAGTTTGCCTTACATTTTGCCTTGCTCGATATTCAGAAACAACAAATTTGAAATAACATTTAAATTTGGTAATGAAGGAACCTGAGAAAAGTTTTACTTTTCTTTTTATACACTTCGCAAATGGATGAAATATTGGAAACCTTTCACTATTAGCAAAAGATAAAGCTTGTTTATTTGAAGGCATATTGAATGAAAGGTCGTTTTCTAAAGCAGCGTGATAGCTAAGTAGAGTCGCGAGCAAAACCTAAAATCAGTAAAATGTACAACTAACAACTTCAACTTTTTAAAATATATTTTATGAAAGTTTGACACTTTCCATAATATCAGCTTCAAAATCGGTCGAGTCAAAAAAGCTTGGAATTACCTCACATATAAAAAATTTCAAGATTTGTTTCAAATTGGATAGATAACTCTTATAATAAACTTGAGTTTCGAAATCATCTTATAAATATTAAATATAGAGTAGCGAAGTTATTTCTCATAGTATCGAGTGAGGGCCATTAGACAATCCCCTGGGTTTATCAAAAAGTAGCTTAAAATTGTACATATTAAAGTAGGAAATCTCTTATTTGATAACTAGCGATTCGCCTTCGCTCGGTTCGGGTTCGTTTATAGTTACGTATTAATGTTTAGCTCAGAGATAAGATATTTTCCTGCGGCAAAAAATATCCTATAATATGTAAACCCGGATAGCCAGCTATCACCATAACAAATTTCATCAAAATCCCTTCAGTGATTTTTCTGGGATGTGGTAACAGGCAGACAGACAGACAGAAAAAAATCTAAAAACTATAGATTCGGCCTCTGTATCTTTGTTTTATAAGAGTCGTATATAGAGGGTAATAGTCATTTTCTTGTATATTTTAATAGCAGGATTTGCCCGCGGCTTCGCTTACATGATAAGTGGGGGTTCAAGGGTAGACTAAATCCGATTCCACGATGGGTTTTATGTCCTTGCAAAATTTTATCAAAATTTGTTTAGTAGTTCAAGCGCGAAAAGGTAACAGACAGAATTGCTTACATAATTATAATATTAGCATGGATAACTAATTTATTTTTAAAGAGCGTAAAATAATAATTGTTAAATGCATAATATTATGTAACTTAAAAACTAACTTGTAAAATAAATTAAATATCAAAAAAAAATCTTTTAGATCTTTTTTTGATATTGAAAAATATTTAATGGAAAAGAATTAAGGTAAAAAAAAATATATAATTGAAAACCTTTTAATCTGAATTTACTGATTTGATTTTATTTTTTCATAAATATTCATATTCATGAGGCTCTAGATATAGATTGAATGAGTTAGTAAAATTGTCACGTTCCACATTAAATAGTGTGTTTTTCTACCACCATCGATTATTGAAGCAAAATCGTATACAGTTTCCGATCATATCTTCTGTTTTATTATATAAAGTGATTTGATTGATATATTATGATATAATGTTTCTAAACCAAGCTTAAAGCTAAGCTTATACTTGCAAACTCACTCGTGTGTAAAGTATTAGCACGTTTCCAAAACTAAACTAGCGATCTCTCTAAAGTAGCGAATACACACATTCAGAAGTAAAACAAATATTTATAATCAAAGTGTTATATGATAATGTGTTTTCTAACATTCAAAGATATTCATATTACAATAATTTTGTACTCGTATTACATTTATTTCAGTACTTTGAGAAGTGTCATATTTAAATAGGCACAAGAGTGACGCCTCCAGCAGCTTTTCAAGCCCTACAATTTATTTTCTTAACACCATTCGAATCGCGTTCACCTCAAGGTTATAACTTTAATTATTTGAACGAATGAAGTAAAATTGTGTAAAATATTCTGGGAAATTATTTACAAACTTTCTAATTAAACTAAGAGGAATATTGCCACAAAGAGTTACCACTGAAAGTAACTGGTAATTATATTATCTATCTATATATACATAAAATGCTTTGTCCTGACTGACTGACTGATCGATCAACGCACAGCCTAAACCGTTGGTGGTAGAAACGTGAAATTTAGAGGACGTATTCCTTATACAATGTAGGCATCCGCTAAGAAAGGATTTTTCAAAATTCATCCCCTAAGAAGGTAAAATAGGGGATAAAAGATTGTATGAAACTCTGTCATTCGTAACGCGAAATGCACAGAAAGTGGTATTCAGCATTAAGGTAAAAAATAAGAAATATATTATTAGATTTTTTTCGAAATTTATCCCTTGAAAGGGTAAAAGGGGGTGATAAAGTTTATATGGGCAAACAATTATTTATGATCAGAATTACTTGAAACTTGGTATTAATGCTCTCCAATACAATTAAATAAATACGTATTTTAGCATTTTTTGAAATTTATCCCATAAGGCTGTCAAATAGGTGATGAAAGTTTGTATGAAACTCTGTAGTTGATGCACGGAAAACGGTATTTACTTTTAAAATCAAAGCTAAAATAATACAAATATCATTTTTTTTTAGAAATGCATCCCTTAAAAGGATAAAAGGGGGTTGTGCTATTTATATCAGGAAAAAAATGTTTATGATCAGAATTACTTGAAACTTTGTATTAATGCTCTTCAATATAACTAAATAAACAAGTATTGTTGATTTTTTTTAATTCAGCCCCTAAGTGGGTAAAAGTGGGCGGTGAAGTTTGTCCGAATCCAAAGGAAAATTATGTATAACTTTTTCGGCTGGCCACAGCAGCGACAATTATAACAGACCTAGAGCGCTAGAGAGAGAACCGAGCTAGAGAGTATCCTGCTATCTATATCATCCTTCTAAAGGTTGGCACATCTGCAATAAAAAAGTCGCCTAAGCTATGTAACGGGATTAGACTGTGAGTAATTCATTAAACATTATAGTGGCCACTGTGTTTGCTGGATGTGGGGGATATCAGAATTCATACCTGGAATATCACTGATAACTTCTAACTACGCCTTTGATTTTAATTTATTGTAATTTCTTCTTAAAGTTTGCTTTGCAATGACGAAAAATATGAAAAAGATCATTTATATAAAAAGTTTGATCGCGGGCGAAGCCGCGGGTTCTGCTAGTAGTAACATAAATTGAGATTGTCTAACTTGACATCCTATATCTTTATTTTTACATATAATAAAACCGTAAGTAAGCCGAATCTCTACATTAAATATGTTTTGGAAAATCTTATCGAAATAGACATTATTATCGATGCAGAGGCCGAATCTATAGCTTTTAGAATTTTTGTCTGTCTGTCTGTTTGTTACCGCATTACGGAAAAACAACTTGAGGGATTTTGATGAAATTTGGTATTATGATAGCTGGTTATTCGGTTCAACATATAGAATACTTTTTACCACGGGAAAATATCTTATATCTGAGAAATCTATAATAAACGTTAAAACGTAAGTAGGGACGAACCCGAGCGGAGCGAGGGTGAGTCACTAGTTGTTGATATAAAATGTATAGAAATGTATAGTATGTTATAACTAAGCAACAATTGTCTTTAGAATATATTTTTATTCATATAGATGGATTGAGTAAACTTGTACAAAGGAAAAATCTAAAACTTGCTTCTTAACATTAATAAGCGCTCATTCTTTATACAAAATGTGTGCGTCTTAAGTTGAAATTGGCCACCTTATGTGGTCCTAAAAATGTTAACTTTTTCTCTCTTTTATTCCTCAAACAAATTCTATCGTGCATCTTTTTCATTCATTCCTCACGTTCCCGGTCCAATTCCATATACATAGTACCTACATACATATTTGTGTTTGTGCATATTTGTGCATTTGTTTATGTACTTGTCTCTTTGTACTTTTAAGTGTGAAAGTTTGTCGAAGGCATAAAATATGTTATATGTTACTCGTATATTAAATATTCACTTACTTGATTGACATAGATGATTTCAGTATTGTCGAGGATTACCGCTGAATATTTGATGGTATCTGGAACAAAGAAAAACATTTTTTAAATAAATGCGAAACTTTATAATTCTTACCCAAAAATATAATTTCGCAGATTGTATAATTTCGCACGCATTTATGTCGCATTTTTTACCAACTTATACTTATATTTATTATTAAACTAGCAGTATCCGTAGCTTTGTCCACTACTAAACTTCACAGGATCACTCGCTAGGCTAATCTGAAGATTGCCTGAAAATTTCATCAAAATCGCTTCAGCCGTTTTGGAGTTTTTTATATATGTACTTTTTGATTAAAAATATATTTATTGTAATACTTTTGATTATATATAAAAAATACTATAATGTGGTATTCCTGTATAAACTATATTTTCATAATCATATGTTGATATTAAATAATTCTATATTTTTTTTATATTTCAGAGTTGTAATTCTAGTATCTACATCAAAAATAATAATTTCTTTCAGTCTTGTATTTTTCATAAAATAAATAAATAACGAAACGCGAAACAATTGACCTTCCCAATTATTCAACATGACTATGTATCCAAAATGGCTGAATCATTGTTTAACTAAAGATATAAAAGAATTTTATACAATACAGTCTATATAGCTTTTTTTAGCTAAAGAGGTACACTTAGACTTCAGACCATTATACCTATAGTAACTTTACCACTTTTAGCAGATGATTTTTTCTTGTAATTTATATAAGATCATCTTTAAGATATAACCTAGTCTTTACAAAATTATATTGTGAGATAATCTAGTGTCGCTTTTATTTTCTTCCAAGTTATAATATAATTTTGCGGGCAGACAACGTTTGTGACTATGACCTTTGATAACTGAAGAGCCCAACGTCAAATATCTCTCCCGTGACCATGTTTGTTGTTACTTACAAAAGATAAAAAAAACATGATAATCCGAAATTGTTTTGTTTAAAATTTCAAATATTCGCGGATAATCTAAAAAAAAAAAACATTAGATAGTGCGTTACAGATAAAGAAAACAGGAAAATTGAGTAACATTACCTTTTCTGAAATCTTCTAAAGTATTATATTACGAAAACACCCTTAAGGCTGTAAAAGTAATAATTAAAAACACTCTCACAAAGCCGAGATGTATTGCCACTAAGCAATAAAGAGATTTATTGCAAGAGTTATTAAGGTCGTAACCTGTGTTATGGAGGTAATCGAAGCTTAAAAGTATGTAGCTTTAACTCTACTTCCTTTGTACTTCCTTATTTTTTCACGGACTTACATAATGACATGTAATTTAAAAATCTTATAATATTAAATTATCAGTTTTTGTATCTGTAGTATTTGTATAAAATACAAGTAAACACTGTTAGGCTCATTTGGTCACCAGTATGCAGGATTAACAGGTACGCTCGCACCGCCTCGGCTCTTACGTAGCTGTCAAGTGTCAATCCCCTACCCCGTGCACCCAAGGGTCAAGACAACTCATTACAGGTTATATACACAAACATTATAGAATAATATATGTAAATTTATTTCGTGTATCTCGGTAACGGCTTTAACGATTTGGATCAAATTTTGTATTAAGATAAGGTTTTGCTTTTTAAGTATATCTATATAGGTGTTTTTTTTTCTAAAAAAAAAACGCATTTTTTATATCTTTTTTGAAAAAAGCTGAGCGAAGCTCGGTCGCCCAGGTACTTAAAAGGTAAAAGGTGACAATGCTAAAGGATTTGACTATTTAATAAAGTATATTTTGATTTGATTTTGATCTTTGGTGGTATCTCATACGTTTAAGTTGGTTGGACTTGCAGGGAAGCCAGAGAAAATATGTATATTACATACACTATTACATATGTATGCTACATATCTCTCATACCGCTCTTTTGTTTATTGTTAAAGTCTGTGGTCAATTTGAGAATAGATTAATATTGAAATATACGCAAGACAATAAATATATATATTTATAACTTAATAAATTATGGTTGATCTTCAACCACGCGGCTATCACTAGTATTTTTAAATACTAATAACAAATAATCAGTATAAATCAAAAGTTTAAAAAAACCCCTACGCAAAGTACCTCCCGGCTGTGAAGGCGGTAACAGTGATGGGTACATTATGTACCTATCACTGGTTAAAGCAAAGAATCAAAGGTTTAATGTAGAATGCAGTTCTCTGGAGACCATCATTATGGTTGCAGCACCAGGTCAACGTGACCGTATTGCAAGATCATAACCTGCAAGATACCTACTCATTGAAACTAATCTATTGAACCCAAAAATACGATATGTCTGCTGTGAGTTTTCGAAGAGTTGGGTTCTCTGAAGACCATTCTGGTTGCAGCATCAGGTCGGAGTTATCAATAAATAATAATAATAATAATAATATCCTTTATTGTACACCAAAAAGAAACAAAAAAACATAAAAAAAGAACACAGAAAAGATGCACAGCAGGCGGCCTTATCGCTGGAAGCGATCTCTTCCAGGCAACCTTCAGGTGGAGGAGTAAGTTTCATAAAAACAATCAATTAATTGTCATTTAACGATTGCACTGGCACGCGTGAAGCACTTAATCGAGTAATCATACGCCGAAATGCCTTACATCATTTTGGAAAAGAGCTGATACTCTTACACTGCTGGACCGATATTAACCAAACATAGCTAAGAAGCACCGAAAGGAAACTGGCTTTTAAATGAAAAAAACCGCATTGAAATCGGTCCATCCGTTTGAGAACTACGATGCCACAGACAGACACACACACACATAGACGGACATCGACGTCAAACTTATAACACCCCTCTTTTTGCGTCGGGGGTTAAAAATGACTTTTAAAACGTCAAAAACCTTAGTCACTAAAGTGTCACTGTACATGTTTGCTATAAGAAATATAACCGCGACACAATCCGACAACATAGTTTTTTTTTTAATTTTCAAATCTAATAATCTCATAATTCAAACATACTCTTAGTATTAAGCATTAATACTTAATATTATATTGTCAGCGACCGTCTTAATTCCTTCCAATTCATAATAAATCTAAGCTTAATGCATCCATAATACACATCTAGCATTATTATTTCATTAAAGTAAAAGCATATTAATATCTCAATTGTATACGGATATTAAAGATGGATTTAACTTACTAATAAATTATATGTCACGTTATTTTGCATGACATATTATGTTGCACAATGTTATATATTTTTTTCATAATTATTTACTTTTCTTATGTGTTTTGTATGATTGTAAAAAGTTAGTCAAGTTTATTACTCGTAATAGCAGTTCTTTGATAACATATTTCTTTATAGAAACCTTGCCTTAATTTTTTAATTTATGTTTTTACATTACATATCTATACATATAATAAAACAGTAACTTAGCGAAATCGACGTGCACAATTCGTGCAAAAAGTACTGAACCGATTTTAACTAACTTTTGTGTAGTGATAACTTATTACTCGGGTCAACACTTAGGATACAGCTGCAGCTTAATATATGGGACGCGGCCCCTGGAAGTATGGGTAGTATTTTTGGATAGGCGATAGGTAGTCTAAATATATAAAATTTATTTTGAGGAAACGAAAGAGTCGAAAATTATTGAGACTTAAAGTTACAACATTTCCACACTTTATTATTATTATATTATTATGACATTATTGCAATTTTGACACTTGGAAATGTCAAATGTCACTTCCAAGTTCCAAAATGATCGTCAGATAATGAGTCAGATCTATCGCCGAATTTTAAATTAACATAAAGCACTAATAGCAGGGGTTCTGGGTTTGAAATAAAAAAAATACCTAACGAGACGGCTAAGGCAGGAGTTACGCTACGCTTCGCGGCCGCTTCAGCCTTTTAAACCTACCTTATCCAAGTCGGACTGGCACTTAATCGAAAATTTAAAATTGAAAATAAATGATACACTTAGATTAAAAAAATAGTCTACTTACCAGAGGCGAAGGGTAAAATTTTAACAGAGTTAATTCATTCCAAAAAGAAAAAAACAGACGAAAAACATTGATATACAATTTGTATATATCAATGCAAGTAAAAAAAAAATGTATAACAACAAGTAAAATACAACGCATAATGTAATAATATAAAAGATAGAGAAACTCTATGACCCTAGACTTTTGATAAACAAAATTCTGGAAGAAGATTTTTTTAAAGTTTCCTCTCAGTATTTTCTTCTAATATTTTGACGTAAATAGAACTTCGTATGTTTATTTGCTTGTTCGTTACTTTTCACGCCTATACCAATGTTATTACGTTGGATTATTTTTATAAATTTGATAATATTGAACTTTGAAGAAAGGTTACCTTTTGTCACAAAAATAAAACTTGTGAGTGTTGAACTAAAGTAGCTGAAACAGGAAATGAAAGTTGTATATGATGAATCCGAATGAAGTGTAGTTTGTTTATAATCATAAACCTATCAAAAGAACAATAAAACCCATAAATCATCATTACGAAATTCATCTGTCCTGCTGTTAAAATCTTCTTTTTCTCAACATGGTTGTAAACAGTATAGAGTGTTATTTAAAACATTTTATACCTATTAGACTGATAATAATGCTTGCAGAAACTTAGGAAGAAGATATCGCATGAGCTAATAAATTCTCATTTAGAGGCTTAACTTTAGCATTTAAAACAAAGAAAAAGTGTAATATTTTAGAAATATTATTTAAGAAATATTTGTAAAATATACGAAAATCGAACATTTCCCATACAACTTCTTAGTGTACTCATAATTTACTTATCGTTTAAAATTAAACTTTATAATAAATCGGCAAAGACAACGGTTGAGTACCTTTTTTTCATCTGTTTATTCACCGGTTTTTCGTTTAGGATCTATTGATGAGCTTTAGCGTTATCAAGAAAAAAGAAATGGAAACAGTTTGTTTTTTTTAATATATATAATTTGCTACTTCTATACGAGATATATGCATGTACTTAGAAACTTCTTTTTATAAAAATGGTACTATGTACAGTTAAATATGTTAAAATTAAGAGAAATCCGCTATGATAAGTCGTAATTAAAAAAAAAGTAGGAAGATATTAAAAAAATATATTTAAATTTTTTAACAATTTTACCTCATCTAAAACCTTTAATACAAATTCTAGTCCCATTAAAATTCACGCACAGCGCTTTTGAAAGTTCATTTAAACATAATAATACACATACAGCGCTGCAATTTGTTTATATTAAACTAGCGACTCACCCTCGCTTCGCTCGGGTTCATCCCTAGCTTGATTCCCCATACAAACTTTCATCCCCATTTTCACTCCTTTAAGGGATGATTTCCGGGATAAAAAGTATCCTAAGTCCTTCCCAGGGTCTCAAATTATCTTCTTACCAAATTTCACCTAAATCAATCCACCAGATCCAAAGACGTACGACGTCATAAACTCACAAACTTACAAACTTTACCTCTTTGTAATATTAGTATAGATTATTATCATTATATTTCATACTGGAGTTTATTCAGAAATTCGCTTTGAAAACGATTTATGAATAATTATTATTCAAATATAACAAATATGCATATTCATTTATAAAACCTGCATTTAATAATGTTAATACAGTTCTCTGAGCATATCGTATGATGTTATAAAATCGATATAGACAATGGAAAATTGGAAATATGTATGTGTTGGTATTTTTTGATTGTCACTTCCCACACACTTTGTTAAAGCCTTTAGCGCTTAACATTTTGTTGAAATTTTCTTTGACTATTGTATATCAACGTCCAAATAAAATATAATCAAAATTTATTATAAAACACATATTTAAAATACATATTAAAATAACGAATAACTTTATATCGGTCGATAAAGCTCGTCAATAGCTACCAAACAAAAAAAGAAAAAACCGGTTGATAAAAACGAGGAGGAAAGGGTACAGAACTGTTTTGTCTTTGTCTATTTGTATAACATAGCTAAATATAAAAATCACTTAGCGAAAACGAATCGAAAACAAGTTATTGATATAACATAGTTCTGGGGTAAAATTATATCAAATCACTAGCGACTCACCCTCGCTTCGCTTCTGGTTCATCCCTAGACAAAAACAAATCTATCCCACGGGAACCGTACATTTTTCCGGGATAACATATAGCCTAAAGTCTTCCTCGATAAATGGACTATCTAACACAAAAATAATTTTTCACTTTCAGCCAGTAGTTCCTGAGATTAGCGCGTTCAACAAGACAAACAAACAAGCAAACAAATAAACAAACTCTTTAGCTTTATAATATAAGTATAGTTATGAAATTTACAGTAATTATTCCTCATACATACTTAAGAAATGAGAATGCAAAAGAAAAGCTTCGGAGTATTAAAGAAAATTTTTCTAACATTTCATTGTGAATAATAGAAGTTCGTATATATGCACGTTAAAAGCTAGTATCAAAGTTTTGAGACGTCTTCATAAATTATGTATGAAAGGAGCAATTTTTAATGGGTGAAATGATTTTATGGCGTCCCATATTCGCTTAAGGTAAACTTGAACTACTACTCCCAAAGCCACATCGGATAATTCTATAGACTTACTATGTATAGTTGTTACCTTTGATTAAGAATTTCTATTGTAACTGCTACGATAGATATTGTCACTATAGCTAATAGAAAAGTTTTAAACATATTATGGAGTTTGTGAACGATGTACGAAATCGTTTTAAAGTAATATTTAATTTAGATGCTCTTTAGCAATACGAACCTAAAACACCTTGTTTTGTTTTTACCACCTTAAACAATTTGTTTATATAATTTTTAAAGAAATAATTTTTTATAATAATTATATTAATAATGTAATAAAAAAACGAAAATTGGGTATATGCAAATATACTATATAATGTTTGAAAGTACTCACTGGGCCTTTTATTATTCTTTCCATTTAAATACGTTAAGAGCGGCCCTTTATCAATATATTATGCAAAAAGCGGAAAGCGTTACAACATAACAACGATAATATATTCTTTATTGCACATTAAAAAAATAAAAATTTAAAGTATTTAGAAAACATTAATGGCAAAGGTGGACTTATCTCTAAAAGAGATCTCTTCCAGTCAACCTAGGAGGTGAGAAAGATTGTCATTTAGCGGAGCAGAAAAGTGCAAGGTGATATGGAAATAAAGTAAAAAAAAAAACACACAGTATATATAAAAATAGCATATTATATGCAATCTTAGTATAATAAATAATACAAACATACAAGTATATAAAATACATAGATAAGAATAATACTTATAATACATATATTTTACACCATACAATATACATACATACAATACATATAAATACTTATTAATATATAATGTTGATGACTACTAAGTAACTTCAGATAGAAAATGTTCTTTTAGACGATATTTAAAAGATGCAATGGAGGGACTTTCTTGAATAAGTTTAGGGAGTTTGTTCCATAGTAGAGGAGCACGTACCGAAAACGAATTAAGTCCAAAGCCGGTATTACACTTTGGCACGTCGAGCATTGAAGTGACGCAAGAACGTTTAGTGCGTGTGGAAGTGGGAAGTAAGGTAATTCGGGAACAAAGATAAGGAGGGGCATTAGGATCGTGGAGGATATTAAAGAGGGTGGACAGGATGTGCATATCACGGCGAAGGCGAATTGGGAGCCACTTAAGTTGAGCGCGAAACGCAGAGATGTGATCATGCTTTCGCAAGTTGTAGATGAAGCGTATGGCTAAATTTTGGAGGCGCTCCAGTTTATTAAGAAGCTCCTCAGTCACATCCAAGTAACAAACATCAGCATAGTCGAGGATAGGTAAAAGAAGGGATTGCGCAAGCATAATTTTGGTTTTGAAAGGGAGAAAACTTTGGAGACGTTTGAGAGCGTGGAAAGTGTAATGAATTCGTTTGCTGACTTCGTTAACATGAGCTGTCCAGGACATATTGCAGTCCATGATCAGACCGAGGTTCCTTACCTTTTCACAGTAAGGAATTGAAACCCCTGAGTAAATAATTTTGGGTATTAAATTCCACTCAACTCTGCTTCTCAGCCGGCGGCTTCGAATGATAATGGCCTGCGATTTGACTGGATTAACAAGAAGGCCGAAGGACTCCGCCCATAGCTGAATAGCAGCAAGATCGCTATTTAGCGCCTGAATAGACTCATGTAACTCAGTCAGCTTAAAGTGTCGATATAGCTGTAAGTCGTCTGCATACAGATGGAAGGGAGAAAAAATTACACGTGATATATTATTAATAAAGATAGAAAAATGTAATGGTGATAGTACGCCGCCTTGAGGGACGCCAGCTGTAAGTTCAAGCCAATCTGATGAATTATCATTGCATTTCACGCACTGCTGGCGCCCGAAGAGGTAAGAGCGAAACCAGTCTATAACGGGAGGAGAAATGTTGACCGCGCGAAGTGTGCCAAGAAGTATGTCAAAATCTACAGAATTAAAGGCATTGCTGAAATCCAGCAGAACGATCGCAGTTAGCTTGGTATTGTCCATAGCACACCGAACATCTTCCGTTACATTTAGAAGTGCTCCAACAGTGCTATGGGATGGACGAAAACCTGATTGAAAAGGGCAAAGGAGTTTGTGGGAGGTCAGATATGCATAGAGTTGATTATGAACAATGGATTCAAGGACTTTGGATAGTGTGGGAAGAATGGATATTGGACGATATTGTGATAAACTAGTAGGATTTGAGGTTTTAGGTAATGGTAAGACAAGAGCTTGCTTCCATAATGCCGGAAAAACATTACACGAAAGTGAAAAGTTAATGATGTGAGTGATCACAGGTGCAATGTCTTCCAGCACAGGAAGAATCATGTCAAGGCTAAGGTTATCACTGCCTATGGCCTTAGTGGATATTGAGCGGACATACTTCTTAACATCATTATCCGAGACTGTATTAAAAGAGAATTGAGGGAGGTCTGGTGGGGTATAATTAGATAAAAGCGAAAGAGTTGCGGTTTTGGTTTGAGAATCTAAAGTTATAGGTGGACTAGTAAAATGATAATTCATAGCCTGGATATCCACAGGACCTTGACAGGTTTCCGTGGTTTTGCCTACCCCTAGTGACCATAAGAATCTCCAGACTTGCGCTTGGCAAAGATCCTGAATTGAGGAGTGAATAAAGCGACGTTTAGCGTCCCTACACATTCTGTTGCAGATGTTACGTAGTTTTTTGTAAGTGTTCAGATTTTCCAATGACGGGTGTTTTTTATTTTTAGTTTTAGCTCTATCGCGTTTAACCATAGTCCTCTTAATAATAGGTGTTAGCCATGGAGCAGGAGCGTGTTTCATTCGTACAGGTCTTACAGGTGCATGGATGTCGTATAACTTAATCAGCTCAGCAGTTAAAGATTCAACCATTATGTCAATATTGTTTGTTGCGAGTATAGATGACCAGTTAATTTTTTTCACATCCTCTCTCAAACGTTCAAGGTCCATATGCTTAAAATTACGCTTAAGAACAACTTTGCCTCTAACCTTTGGAGGGCGCACTTTATAAGCTAGAAATATTAGGTCGTGATGAGAAAAGGGGGCTGTCATTTGACCGTGTGAGATAGCAAGGTCAGGGTTAGAGACAAAAATTAAGTCAATAAGCGATGGCCTACAGTTTGGGAAATAGTGTGTAGGATTAGACAGAGGAAGAATTTGCATGTTAACAGAAGAGATTAAAGATTGTAACGATTGTGCTCTTACATCATTTTTGAGTAAGCATGTGTTGAGGTCGCCCATGCAGATGACATGGTCGTAGCTAGGAACAAGGCTCTCGAGAATACCTTCTAAAATGTTAAAATAATTAATCTTGTCGTTTGGACAGTAAATAGCACCGAGGAGCACTTTTTTGTGATTAATAATTATTTCTAAAAAGAGGTACTCAAGAGTTCCTGTTGATTCGCAGGTTGTTTTAGAGACAACACTACCAGGAATTTCACTACGAAGGTAAATACCAACACCACCACCACTCCGGTCAGTGCGATCGGCACGAAACAGCTGAAAGCCTGGAAGAGAACAGCTGGTGGAGGGGATTGAAGGTTTTAACCATGTTTCAGAAACCATAATACAATCAACCGTGTTAGTACTAAAGGATGTGAGAAGATCGGAGTAGTGAGCCATTAAGCTCTGCGCGTTGATATGCACCATGGAGAGGAAGCTCGATTTTTTGTCAAAAACTTGTAATAATTTATTTCCAAGTGGTTCGGAATCAGATAGTGAGCTGTTGTAGCTGTTATCAAAACTTTCATAGTCATCGGAAGAACAAGTATAATAGTCATCATCTAGCATAATTATATAAAACGTGATATGTATATATATATAATATTAAAATAAATATATTATGTAAAATAATATTATATATTTATAAAACAAGATTAGGTTAAAAGACAATACTATCCTCACGCATAAGTTGACTGCAAAACTTAAAATATGTCTATAAATTTACGTACTTATAACGCACTAGACAGTTATAAAATAAACATTAAAACCTAAGAGCACGTTACCATAATAATTGTCAACAGAAAAAATATTATTTACATGTAACAACAAAACCTATCAATACAGACGGTGATAGAAAAAACAAAAAATATATATACCGTACATCGAAGAAAAATAAATGTAAACATAAGATAAGAGATTAAACATAATAAAGGCATACCGTGCATTGAAGTTACGTAGTACATGTTTATAATATAGATGGTAATGGAAGAAAAAAGTGAAATAAATGTGATATACAATAAAATATTTAACAGCGACTTTGTGTGTTAACTTAATATGTAATATAATTACTTGTTAGTGGACTCAGAAGAACTTTGTGGATATTGGGATATCAGTTGTTTCAACTCTGACGAAGAAGTGATTTTTACTCTGGTCTTGTCTGGGAGAAGAACGACAATTATCCCATCTGCAGACCAGCATTTCTTCATCCCGAAGTGATTGCGAGCCGTTGCAAAGACATCTTGACGAGCCTTAGTCAGAAACTCGGTTATTGTTACTTTAGTGCCCTTCAAAGTTGTTTTTGCCTTCCAAGCTCTGGAGCGAAGATGGATATTCGAAAATCGCACAAGAATAGGCCGGGCTGAGTCCCTCTTCACACCCAATCTATGACAGGACTCGAGAGAATCAGGCTTCATACCTGATATCTTCATATTATTAGATATTATGCCAATAATCTTCTTCTGCACATCTTCATCTTTATCTTCCTTTATCCCGTGGAAGAGGAGCACTTTCCTTCGGCACTGTGTTTCCAAGCGGTCTATACCAAGCACGACAAGTTCTACCTGGGACTTAAGTAAACTAAGGGATTTCCAGACAAAGGATTTGAAAGTTTGAAAGTCCGCAGCTAAAGCCTTCACTGTAGGATTGGAAGCCGTGGTTCCGGATAGCGGTAGGCTCTTTTCAAACTCGCCCATCCTGCTGCTAAACATTGAGGAGAGTTCTTCCATACTCTTTAGAAGTTGTTCAACTGGTGCGTCCATTGTTTGTAAAAAAAAGTTTGTGATGATAGTGTGTGACGATCAACTTAAGCAGAGGTGAGTTAGTTTAAGCACATATATGATAAGAAAGCTACAATATTAATTAAATATAATGGATAACTTATAATCACGTCTATACACTTTTACGGCTACCCGCCAAAAAAAATAGATATATATTTTTAATGAACTAGATGTTTATTTTAATTTCTTACAGATTTTATAAAATAACTATAATATTGTTAATATGTTATTTTAATTGTACCTATTTTTAAACAGATATACATTGCTTATCAAATTTTAACTATTATGACGAGCGGGTGTCTATAGATGTAATAAAATTGTAATTGATCGCTGTCTGTACATGGAAGATATTTGACAAAAACTATTATCGGGGATCTTTATTAACGCAATAGAGCATGATGATTGAGAGCAAAATGATTTTTAGTCTTTTTGTCCGTTTGTCTCTGTTTGTCTGTGCGTTTGTGCGCGCTCATCTTAGAAACGGCTTAACCAATTTGGATGCGGTTTTCATTAATGTATTGTGGTAAGCTTCACTTAACATTCAGTATTTGTTTTATTTCAATCGGTTCCTAAATAAAAAAGTTATGTCAATTTAAAGAATCATCTAGGGGCGAACCCGAGCGAAGCAAAAGTGAGCCGCTAGTAATAAATAAAATGCGAGCGCTTTAAGTTCACAGTCTGCAGACTATAGGTTGGTATAGTAGTTTAATTAAACTCAGTTTAAGCTTCATTCTCTCTTTCAAAGAGCAGCGTATGTTACAAAGGCCATAATATGTACCAGACTTGAAGTATTGAATACGAGTATATGCAAAAGTTCTTAGGACATCCCTCAAAGGAAGAACCTTTATCTAATCTATTAGATGAAAATTTGCGCGTTAAGCATGGATTTAGATACTCGGTGATAGATGTATAGCTTAATTGATCCATTGTAATTTTAGGTTTAAAAGCAAATTTAAAAATCAAATGTTGTCGCCCTGCCAAATATCTATCTATATATATAAAAATCAATTGCTGTTCGTTAGTCTCGCTAAAACTCAAAAACGGCTGGACCGATTTGAATAATTCTTTTTTTGTTTTGTGGGGGGTGTGTCAGGGGTAGTTTAAATAAAAAAAATTAGCGGAAACAAAAAAAAACAGCTGGAAAATCAAAAAGTTCTGAACTGTTTATTTTGTGTGGGAATCACTAACCGTTAAAACGTACCTAGGGACGAACCCGAGAGAAGCAAGGGTGAGCCGCTAGTTACAAGATACATTACAACCGGCCAAAATATTACAAATATTTTTTCTCGCTAGCGGCTTTAATTGGGGTTGTCATTCTACAATTAATTACGAAGACAGAACAAACATTGAAACAATATGATATATGGTAATGAGACCTTGTGGTTCTAGGTCATAATGCTTAAATTCTTCTTCTTCATGTTTAAAACATTTTTTTAATTTATATTAGGAAGCTTTTGTACAATATCATCTTGTCTATAATCAAGAATATTAGGTGTAAAAGTGAGCTCGTAATCAAAAACAAACCACGGTGTTCTGAAAACCTTCGCATCATTATATGAACATGAACTGCGCAGGTGAATTCATCTAATGTAATACAAACGTGCTTGGCATTAAATATTAAATAATCTCAGCTCCACGAAAGATATTCACTTCTTTATTTTATCCACGTGTCTAAATGTTTAAAAGCTAATTTCAAAGATGCTGTTTTCTCTGTATTATGCTTAATATGTTTCTTTATGAAAAAATAATTAAATATATGTTTACTTCAGGAAGATTAGTGAAAAATTTGTTTTGTAATGTAATACGTATATGTATACATATAACAGAATAAATGTTTATTAGTGTCTGTTTGAAGCAGAAAAATATTTTGTGTTATTATACGATTTATCAGGTCGCGACCAAACATTCGCTCAGAACTGGACGGCAATAGGGTATAGTCTGTTAACATATTGGTAAGTTGTTGTGGATTCGTCATAAATATTTAACAATTACTGTTTTTGATCTTACACAGATTGAACCTAGGACCTATTGATTTGCGTCCGAACATGCTAAACACTACACCAACATAATAACATAGACAACATTTATACGTTCTAATCTTTCGTTTATCGCTTTGATTATATTATTTTTTGGCCATCTTACTGAGGCTGGTCATTTGCAAAGATGATATTATATAATATAATCTTTTATACAAGTTGTTGCAACCATATATGCACTACCTTTTTTCCTTGTCGTCCAGAAGGCAATCTGGTGGATGAAATCGGAACGGATTGAATGGAATGAGATCGACCGTAAAACCGACATTCACGTGCTCTCCGAGTTATGGGAGCATTCATCTTAATCTTGACACATAACCCCAATAGTTAGCTATTCATGACCCAATATGAGACTCGATCCCAAAACATTAGCGTTTGCAGTCGTTTAAACTGGATATTGTATATTATATATTTTTCTATATTTTAGATGTTTATGTAAGCCATAAAATAAATATGGCTTTCATAATGATAAGCAAGCAAATGCTTGCTGCAGAAAATATTTAAGGTATAAAATGTAAATTTTTACTTTATAAAACATTTTCAGGGAAAACAAAGAACGTATGTAATTAACTACCACTCGAATAGAGTCAATAGATAGTCGCATTCATTTTTTAATTAAACGCTTCACTTTCACCAGAATTGTCTGTATTGTTTTATTGCGGTAATTGTAATTTATAAGCCTTATTTATTTTTGACATTGAGATGTGTCTATCCTTTTTTGTGCTTTTGGTGAGGAAATAATTTGGAGACTTTTATCCCGCTGTGGGACTTTCACGTTTGAAATGATGATTATGAATACACCAACTGCTTCCAATGGTGCAAAATAGCATGAGACTCATTGGTTGGAGGAGATACAGTAATAATATTTAGTTTATGTAACGGAGAGTACAGTCTCAATGGAAAAATAATTTGGTAATATTGCTTTTGGACTTAAATAATGCCATTTATTTGCTGAGTTTTTTTGCCAGTTCTTCTCTGAGAAAGTTTTATGTCCAAACCGGTGGTAGACTCATGAAGTTTCGTAAAATATTGCAATAATAGAATACTGAATAATATATTTTGAATTCGAATTTCAGCATATAAACTTATAGGCTATAAAATCTCATGATATTTTACATATATTTTTTGAGACTTGAGTTTAGCTTACTTTGGTTTTGCTCGCGTGATAAGTAGGGCGGGGTTCATTGGTAGCCTACGTCCAACCTCAGAATACAATTATAATCTTTGCAAATTTAATAGAAATCTGGCTTCAGTGGTTTAAGCGTGATAAGGTGACAGACAGAATTACTCTCACATTTATAGTATTAGTATGGATTTATTTTTTTAGGCATAATGTTTGACATTCATGAAGAAGTAAGAATAAACAACTTTACTTAACTTTTAACAAGATAAGTAACAATTATTAAGAAAAATAAATTATTTATATCGCCACGAAGAGCTGAGCTCAGACCAACTCGTTACTGTTGGTAACGTTAGCATATTTTAAAATTTCTCGCCCGATGTTTGTTCTTAAGACGCCTTCCTTTACATCATGATATGAATTTAAGACAAAAGTCGTTTACAAAGGCTTCTGAGGTGTAAAACTGCTTTACTTGTGTATCCCCGTTTGTTTATTAAATACTTGAAACCTCTTTCTCGGATATTATCAACGCATACCATCCTTAGAGGAATGACGAAGAAATTTGGAGTAGGATAGTTGTATCGTGTCGTCGTGATTTTAAATGTGAGTAATCTATGTATCTTTCTGTGGAAGTTAGTGATCAGCAAGGTCTGATATGTTAAAATAATAAAAAGAAAATACGTATACTGGCATTTTAAATTAAATCAGATTAGAATTATTAATGTGAAGCTTTGTGTGTGCATGTGCATGTGCGTATGCTTGTACAAAGTGTGTGTATATACATCTGTATGTGTGTGTGCGCGTGCATGTGTACGTGTGTGCGCGCGTGTGCGTAGTTTGCGCGCGTGTTTGTGTGGCTACTGTTAGGGCTCTAGGGACGCGCCCGATCGGAACGAGGATAGGTCACGAATAATTTAATATGTATGTATCAACATAATGGAGAAATTTTATGATGTTGTTAATATCATATTTAACGCAATGAAATTATAATATAGATCAAAACTAATAAATGAGTGTTTTATTTTTTAATCAAATAATGACTGATAAATCAATTTAAATTTCATTTTTCAATTTTCATTTAAATGTCGTTTAGGTTGGGAACGTCACGAAGTTATTCTTACAATTGCAACTTTAAAGTTTCATAACTTTTTCATTTGTTGAGATATTTTAATAATTCTTTCATATTTTTGTCATATTTTACTTAAATTTTTATAATTTATACATAAAAAAATGGAAACTTCTCTATTGTGACCTTAGAAATTAGAATCGACAATGATCAAGCCTTGGATAAAACAATCGCAGTTTTTATTTGTTATATATATATATATATATATATATATATATATATATATATATATATATATATAGTAATGTCGATATTTTATAGACTTCTTTCTATAAAATATCAACATTACTTTATATGCACTCACATTTACCGAACTATGAGTGACGTTTATGAGAAATAAACTACAGGGCGTGACATAAATTTCAAATTTTCCAAGAGAATTATTAGATACCACTCGTATTAGATGACCGCGACTGCCACTTATGTACGCCGTCGCAATACGATCCTCGAGTGTAATATTCAACATCACAAAATACTTAGAAAAGACATATTGTTCTTCGTACTAAATGCAAGAAATTGATTGAAAATTTTGAAAAATATGTATGTAAAAAAAATAAAAGTAAAACCTTCATGTCCGGGATTCGAACCCGGACACATCTTGCACCTCGGCCGCTTGACCACGACGCTTATGTCCGAGCGTAGGAAATTATCGACAATATCTTGCGTGGAATAATGCGAAAGAAAAGAGCATGAAAACTCGGAATCACTCGTTTTCCCAGACATAAGAATAATTTATATCGATTTTTCGCCCCCGAAAACATATGTTAAATAAATATACAAGAATTACTCGTTTAAATATATTAGATAATTGTTTGTGTAGGGCTACGAAAGTTAACACTTTAAAGTTTCACAGTATCACGTTAATATTTTAGTTAAGAAGCGCGGTTTAAAACCACGGTCACATGAGACTAAGTGTGCTTGTATATAAACTCTAGGTAATAGTACACTTTGGTAGTAATAATCACTTTGGTTTTACGCATTTTAAAAAGATAATTAGTTTAAAGAAATTAGCCTTAGGTTATTATTACATATAACATATAAATATAATATTAGCATACACTAAAATATTTCTCAGAATCAGAAGCAAAACATTCTAGTTCCAAATAAAAGATAAGTAATCTAACCACTAAACCAGACAGTGGTAGCCCAGTGGTAATGGGTTCATTTGAATAACTGAGTGAAGCGAGTTCAAATCTAGATGTTGCACGGTGAAGGAAAATATCGTGAGGAAACCTGCATGTTTGAGAAAACCTAACAAGATTTCGAAAGACATGTAAAGTTCGTACCTGACCGACGTGGTGGACTATGGCCTAATCCCCCTCGTATACTCATATACCTACGTTAAAAAGGGCTGCATACAAGCCCAACCTTTACTGTTAATTTTTATTATTTACTTTTATAAGTAAGAAAATATGCAGTGTTAAAAACATAATTAGGATAATAAATTTGAATATTTTCCAATACATCTTTCACTAACACTTCTATATTATATAGTATATTTGACTCAACCTAACTATTACTATTGTCAGCCACGCTATAATTTGACAATAAATTATATTTTCAGACACTCAGGTAGAGTTAAAAGTTAGAGGTCGACCAGACGAGTGCGCTCAGAGAGATAAGGAGTTCGGTAAATCTGAAACTAAAAATTTATAACTGTGCATATTCTCTCGTCTGGAGTTTGGATATAGAGATGCTCAACAAAACGTCTTTTAACATTGTTTTTTATGGTAAATAACTGTATATTATAATGAAATGTAGTATTAACTGTTAATCCTATCCTACTAATATTATAAACGCGAAAGTTAGGATGGATGGATCCTTGTTACTCTTTCACACAAAAACTACAGAAAGTATTTTGATCAAACTTTACACATGGATTATATTATTAATAGATATAGCATAAAAAACCCTAGCAGTAACATAATATCGTTTTAATTAAAATGTGCATCTAATTCAAAGTCACTTCAATTAATGTCATTGTTTCGTCTCGATTTGTAGTATATTCACTCTTAAGATATTATTAATTTAAAAATGCTTCATTAAAGCAGACTGTAACTGCATCTACATCGAAATTTAGTCACCTATAAATTAGTAAAATAATAAAATTATTTATTATGTAATCTCACTTCTTACTTCTTACTAATATTATAAATGTGAAAGGTTAGATAGATGTTTGGATGTCTGGAATACTTTTTATATCGGAAAAATGTACCATTTTCTTGAGATAGTTTTGTTTTTATTATTTTACAGGCAAACCCGCGAAGGGATGGTGAGCCGCTAGTGTAGTATAAATATAATATATTATACTTATCCATATCCCGCCAATAACGAAATATAAATACAATAGTAAACTGCACAAAATATTCCGCTTCATATTAATTTAACTTTGCAAAACTGACGTTTAACTGCAATTTAACTTTGTCTTTTCGAAAAGGTAAATGAAATTGTTGTTAGTTCTTGATGAGACATTGGCCATACGGTTCATATTTTATGTAAATGCTTTTCAAAAATTATAATTGATCGCATACTGCAATATACTCGTACATATTTAAAGTAATAAACGATTCAAACGCCAAATATTAATAGTGCCATGTTAGTTATATTATAAGTGTGAAAGTGTGTTTGTTTGTATGATGCTAGAAAGCCCTTGCCGTCCGACTCGCACTTGGCCGATTTATCGGATATGCTAAAGCCTAATAAAATAGTATAGGTACAGTTTGAAATATAAAGAATTTTATCTCTCAAATAACTACGTCTTTATAAAGTAATCCACTGGCGGATTACTAGAAAAATCCGCGTTTTCAAAGGCTTTGATGTATGTAGTTTCCTTTTTGTGAAAGTCAAAGATATGAAAATGCACAAAGAATACGTAAGCTATAATACTATGAGATTTTGCATAAATATTTAATATTTTGTTTTTAATTTGTAAGAGATTTTCTTGCGTAGAAGAGAAATTCTTTTTATATATTTTTTAATTAATGCATCCAATGATGCTAACTAACTATGCTATGCTAACTAATTCAAAGTAAACAAATGATTAATACAAATTAAAGTACCCCTCTCTAATGTAGCCCTAGGGATTTAGTACGTCTAACTTTCTACGGCTCAAGACTCTTTAATATCAAATATAAAAAAGTAAAAATTATAAATTAATATGTGAGTAAATTTTATATGACAATGATGTGTTTAAGTGTAGTCAGAAACATGTAAGTCATCCCCACGCTCCTCAATTTGTCGAAGAGAGCTGATTTGCGAATGAATAAAGCTACAAATTTTACTTATATTATGTTTGCTACAAATTTTACCTGTATTAACTTTTTACAGTCCATAACTACTACAATTCAATAAAAATAAAAAGTCTATTTTAAGAAAGTAAATGTTCCTTAAAAAAATTCTTACTTTGTCTTACTCTTTCCGCTTTTATTATTTTTACACTAAATATTATCTTTAGTATTTTACACTTACAAATAGATAAACTATTAAGAAAATAAAAACCGTTTACGGTACTAAGATAAGTGGTCTAGTACTTATTTTATTGGCATTTTCTCTCCACGCGGCATATAATACGTAATACAGTAGCGCCGTGGGGTAGTAGACATAAAGAATAGGTAAAAAAAAATATAGTTTTTGACTTCAAGGGATTAAACATATAAAATTCATATTTTTTATGTACGTTTTCGACAAAGCATATTTTAGATAAAATTTGAGTACCTTGCAGATTCCAAATGACGCTGCATCAACTGTCTGCGGTTAACAAAACGTTGCAATGTTATTGAAGTAACAAGATACCAAGTTTCGAATGCATTAGATCTGTGGAAGTAGCTTATATCCTTTTACCGTCTAGAAGAGAGCTGATAGCTTTCAAACGGCTGAACAGATTTTCTTGATTTATAGCTAAGAACACTCTCGATAAGTCTTGATCGTGCCTTTCAAACAAGGAAAGACTAAATTAAAATCGATTCATCTGTTTAGGCGCTACGATGCCACAGACAGACACACAGATACATCCGTTAAACTTTTAACACCCCTCTTTTTACGTCGGTTTAAAATAGCCTATAGCACTTGGTAGTAATGCACTTATATATACATATGTACCTATTAGCAAAAGAATGTTCAGAATCGGATCAGTAATTTGAGAGATGACGCCCTAAATACAAACTTACAAACATTACGTCTTTATAACATTAGTGTATATTACCAGAATTTTCAATTCAACTAATCGGTATAAAATTAAAATACATTGAGGTAAATCCAGTTTTACACGTGGTAAGAGCTTAAAATACAGTGATAACCTCCTTAGGATAGGTTTCCAAATGTGGTAGACGAAACTTCCTGTAGCTTAATTTCTTGAAGATATAGTTCATTACTAAGAAAACCCTATTTATTCTACTGTCATAATATGAAACTGTGTTTTTCTTATCTCTAATAGCATATCTTGCGTCGTACTCCACCTTAGATATCGTCTCAAAGATAAAGTATAAGCTCCAGAATAGGACCGAAAAAAAGCCAGACTCATTACTTAGACTATCTGCATATAACTCCCACCTTTGGGGAATATCCACCACCAATCGTATATGCTGTGGCAAAGCCAGGACGGATCTTTAGTTCTTTATATAATTTCTCTACTTATCCCTCTCTCAAACTACCTAAATATATCTCCTAAATACATACAAACTGCCTCGGTGGCCTAGCATGTACGGCCGTAGATCCAGAGGTCCTGGGTTCGAGTCCCAGGGCGGGCCAAGTTCAGTTATTAAGTATTTTAGTCAAGAAAATTTCAGTAACAGTCCGGAGTTGGGAAGTATGAGAGTGAAAGGCAAGAGAGTGCACTTGTGTCTGCGCGTACACTTGTGCACTATAATATCTCCTACTCATCCGGCTAGTCTCAGTGAAATTCGCAGCAGTGGAAAATCAGTCAGGAGGACATTATTATAGAGTTGCAACGTTTCTGGCATGGCATGGCATTACTTGTGATTTTTAGTCTACTTTAGAAGTACAAAAATCAGTAAATTAATACAAACAATAATATAAGCATTCTTAATAACTTAATATTAAATTATAATAATCCCATTATTAATTTATTCATATTATAAATGCGAAGGTTTGGTTGGATGGATGTTTGTTACTAAATCACGCCAGAACGGCTGAACGGATCTGGATAAAAGGCACAGAGATAGATTATAGTCTAAAATAGCACATAGGTTATTTATTATCCCGAAAAACTGTACGGTTCCCGTGGGATAGATTTGTTTTTGTTTTCCTAGAGGCAAACCCGAGCGAAGCGAGGTTGAACCGCTAGTTATTAAATAAAATCAAACAATTGAAAGAAAATAAAATATAATATGTATGAACTGTATTTTTATAGCAACAAAATTACTTTGGTAACGAAGAAAACACTTACGAGTCAAATCAAGAAAGTCCTCAAAAAAGTTGAAATTTGAGGAACTTTGCAAGTTGAAACCTAACAAATTCGAAGTCGCTTTTAACTTATTGTTGCATGCAAATCGATAATTCGCATATTTATTATATTTAAATAAAACAAAAAGTAAATATTTAGTTTAGGAGCTGAAATTAAAGATAGCGAAATATCACCATAGAAATACAATTTTTCAAAACTCTAAGAAGCGGTAGAACCCTAAAGATAAAGTTTATGTTATTTTTAAAATTATTTCGGTAATCTACGATCAATTACGCAAGTTTTGAGAGGTCTTGCGTAGAGGAAAGCAAAAAAAATTTTTTGCGACACCTTAATGTGTACGACATAAGTATACGTGTGTATATGTATATGTGTATATATGCATATCTGTACGTTTATATTCAGGTAAATTAGTGCACAATTAATGTCGGTATTGGACGCTGTAGTGCATTATTATTGGAAAATGACTTTAGAATGTGTACTAGCGCATTAGTAATGACTAATAATTAATTACCTATATTATATGATCATTTTCCGGGATAATAATCGTATTAAGCTTAATATTTCGACAAATAGCTGAAAAGTTAAGTTAACAAGAGCCGAATAATCATTTTGTATGACACATACAAATAAAATATTGAAGAAATTTTAAACATTAAGTATTTACTATATGTGTACATAAGAAAGTTAGCTTGAGCGTATAAGGGCTTCCTTACGAAAGAATAGGAAGAGAGAAAAGAGCTAACCACTTCCTCACAAACTTACTGATATCAAAATAAAATTTTAAAATATAGCATAAATTGATGATTTAAAAGTGTTTTTAATGTTGAATTTATTATTGAACTAGCAACTCACGCTCGCTTCGCTCGCGTTCGTCCCTAGGTACCTTTTCACGGTCAGCTATGTTTATACATAAATAGTAGCTTGCTACTCCTAAGATATTCATTTAAATTATAAAGCGATTTACCCTCGCTTTGTTCGGGTGCGTACGCCGTACGCGGATTTTGTTCACAATTTCATGGGTTTTAACTTTTTTTCGCGGAACCCTGATTCTTTTTCTAAAATAGAAGTAGCCTAAGTTACTCCTTATAACATCAGCTATCTGCCAATGGAAGTCCCGTCAAAATCGGTCCAGCCGTTTCGGAGATTAGCCAGAACAAACAGACAGATAGACAGACAGACAAACAGACAGACAGACAGACAAAAATCGTAAAAAATGTTGTTTTGGTATATATATCGTGTAAACATCCATATGCATTTAGTAAAAAGCGGTTATTTTAATATTACAAACAGACACTCCAATTTTATTTATCTGTATAGATTTTGATATTGTTGGAAAAAGTGAAGATCATACATCTTATATAGAGATCGTAGCACTTAATCTACAACTGATTACTTACTAATCTGTACATTAAATATTTTTTTGGAAAATCTTATTGAAATGGTCATTATTATCGATACAGAGGCCAAATGTATATTTTTTAGAATTTTTGTCTGTATATCTGTCTGTCTGTAACCGCATTACGAGAAAACCAATGGATAGATTTTGACGAAATTTGATATGATAATAACTGGTTATCCGGGTCAACATATAGGATACTTTTTACTGCGGGAAAATATCTCATCTCTGAGAAATCTATACTAAACTTTAAAACGTAACTAGGGTGAATCGCTAGTACTCTATATAACTCTCTTGTGTCTCTGTAAAAGATACAGCATGTAGGTACATCTAAACAGGCAAAGACAAAACAGTTCAGCACCATTTTCTCCTCTGTTTGTCAACCGATTTTCTTTTCCTTTGTTTAGTAGCTATTGACGAGTTTTATTGTTATCAATAAAATAAATGAATATGGACGGAATTCGTCAACTGGACGAAAACTAGTATATATTACTCGCATTATGTATACAAATTAAACTGTCTGATAATTGAACATAGGTCATGTTATTAGAAATCATAGTTATGTACAGCTCCACTGCGCCATGAGATCTCTCTTTTTTATGAATCAGCCATTTTAACCTGATTAAATATTTTCGATTCGAAATTCGAAAGCCAATATTCAATACTATAAATTGACAAGGACCTATTTGCAAATTATATAAATTGTTTACTTTTCGATTCTATGTCGAATGTGTGGGTAAAGTACCCACACATAATATTGTATATATGTAGGAATATTTATACTCTTGATCTATTTCGTAGGTGTAAAGTAATGATATCAAGTCAATATACGACAAACGAAATTGGGCAGATTTGACCCTGTCTTGATATTGCGGGGGAGTGGGATGAAAAATATTTTAGCTTTACTTACTTCGATATGTAAATTACAAATATATACATTATATATGAATAAATATCTCAAAGAATGCCAATTTTTAGTGGTCGCACTGATTTTTGTAAGCGACACTGACACACAGTGTTCTTATTTTCCAAAAACGACGGCTACGAAAACTTACTTCTTCAATGCTTTAGTTCTTAGAATCGATTGCTACATAATAATAATAATAGATTTTTTGAAGTCATTATTTAATGCAAATACCATAAATAGATTATACTTTACATTTCATTAAGAAACGCAAGGAAATACTACGAAAGGTAAGCTCAAACTATTTATAAGGCTTAAACTTTTTACTGTACTTATATGAATCGAATTAAGCACGCTAATGTATAAATATGGTCTCATAAAATAAAGTTAAAGCGTTTTATAAACATTTCTTTAGTATACGTTTCGAAAAGTTTCACTGGACATTATCCTTTTTTCATTCAACAACAATGTGGTTTATTATAGAGATAGTTAATGATAAAGGCTACATTTTAACATGTGAAATTATATTTTTGATCGATTGCCACGTTCTTAAGAAGAAAGATGTATTGCAGTAAATAGTATGAAAGTGAAATTAATAGGAATCGATAACACTTCTAAGGGAGACGGTTCCTAATTGTCACAAAAAAAAAACATTTTTAACGATTTTTTTTAGCTGGTGCTTAATACTTTTTTAGATTTACGCGAATATTTGGCATTTTAAATAATATTATATTTTCAGATTTTTTCGCGGATTCATTCATTAAGCAATCATGGTCACGGGAGAGACAATCTGTATGATTGCTGTAAAGCATTCAAAACGTCGGGAACCAAAAATTAAAATAAATCCGTGAAAAAATCCGTAAAGATAGTTTTATTTATCTAGTGCTTTTGAAAATAGTCGTATACTTTTAGGCGTTGGTATATTGTCACTATGACAACTAACCCCAACATTTTTGAGATAATAGAAAGAAAGAGGAGAGATTTAAAAAATTATCAACACACATAAATTCTAAAACGAAGTACCTGAACAAAAACAACTTGCATAGTAAAATTGCTTGCAAATTAAACATACCTTAAATATTTTTTATTTTTTAAACACTCCGATACAAAAATCTGGCGACCATGACACTTTAATTTTGGCAACACTGGGGTTCGTACCAATTTGGGAATATTCGCGTTATATAAATCCTTTTACTTTTTAAATATTGAACTTGTGGCTACTAGTACTTAAGACAACACTTCCCCTAAGACACATACAAATAAAATTTCCGAAGAATTTTAAAAACTTTATATTTAATACATAAGATGTCAGCTTAGGACCTCCTGAAAGGAGCGTAAGAATAGGGCGCCTAGCACTCTATACTATTCGGCGACCCCGCAAACAATATAGCATGACGATATGCATAAATATATTCTTCGGATTTCAAGGGCTCGAAGGAGCCCGGTCTTTTGGAATTTCCCAAAGACAGTCTCTAGATAATGCGTAGGGACTATTGGAACTATGGAGAACTATGTGTCTTTATGGAATGGAGTTTGGATGATCTACAGAACTGGGCGATGGAAAGAGACTACCGGACGTCTGCCTTCTCAATATTCTCAATATTGGAACTCTCGCTTATAGATTCGCTTTCCACTAGATGGGCTCCATAAAACAGCGTAGTGCCTCGAGTGCAACATCTACGTGGTCAGCTAAGAGACGGACGGCCAAAGAAGGCAAGCCAAAGGCGGGGGACATATTTTGTTTCCCCCGGGTGATTTCAGGTCCGTGGTGTTGCCATTCACCAACAGGGCGCCGCAAGCTGCCTTACAGCGCAGTACATCTTCCATACTGTTGATAGGATTTTTCAAAACTTTTACGACCGGCCGCCTGCCTGATATCAACCCTCCATGGGAATAGAGGCCTATTATTATGTAGATAAATGAAATTTTATGATAATTGAACTAGTAACAGTGGCTGAAAAGAAAATAAATATTCTTTTGAAGACCTTTCAATTACGTTAACTTTCAATTCTGTGCAATCTCTAAACAACAAAGAGTCAAAGCAAACATTTTCTCAGAATAAATTTCTTAAACTAACGCAATACGATACCTGCTTCTATTAATTAATTAGAGTATTCGAGTTAAAGCTTAAAACGCGATGTTTAATGCGCATTTAAATGTAGCCTTGACCGAATTAGGTTGTGTTTGTAAATACTTAAAACTTTAATCTGGGATGACACTAAGCCTAATAGGCTCACTGCAAGACTGGATTTAAAAGTATGGGACGTTGCCTCTGATAATATTGTCAGGAAGTTAGATAATATAAAGAAATACAAAAGTTCATAAAAACTAATTTAGAACATCTATCATCTTACGGGGATCTCCTTCATAAAGGGGTTCTACGGCTTCAGCCTCGTTTGTCCTTTTCTGTATACAGCTCTGGATTCTAGACTTAAATCGTTTGGTAAATCTCGTCTTTTTTACCTTCAATATTCATTTAGGTATTAGTTGATTGCCCTTACTTTGTTTAATAATAATTGTATAACATCACCATGTCACTTAAAAAAATTGCGATTTCGTAGTAATGGAATCAAATGAGTAAATTTTAGGCAAGTGTTAGTGCCTAACTAGCAATAATACTCCAAAATGATTACTGAGGCAGAATACAGCTTGCGGATGCCACATATAGCATATATGCGCAGCGTCTGAGAGATAAGAGAACTCTCAAAATGAATTTTCATTGGACGCGTACAGCTTTACGTCTTTTCAACGTTCATAGCAGACCACTTCCTAAATTATTATAAAATCCGCATGAAAATTTACTGTGTAGCTTAAAATAACAAAACCCATAATTAAAGGAACAAAATAATAGCTTCAAATATTAATATTCAGAGAAATTCTGCCGGAAAAGCTAGGTAATGAGCTATGGAACCAAATCCGCTTTGATTAAAGTATAAATGTTGATTTGCGATGCAAACTTAAGCTATAAATACAGGAACGCTTTACTTTATAATCGAACAATCTGTTCCATGATTACAAAGTCAAAGTTGTTTTCTACATATTAATATACTAGAGACTAACCCTAACTCCGTCTAGATTTAAAGTGACATATTAAAATAAAAAATTGGACAAGAGCGAGTGTGACTAGCAAGCACACTGAGGGTTCCGCAGCGTGAGACATAAAAATAAATTTATAATTACATATTTATATATTAATATTGTGTATAACTACAAATTTACGATTTCCGGAATTTTCCCTTTACTTGTGCTTTAAAACATTGCTTCTTTCTAGGTCAATGGGAAGACTTTTATGGTTCTAGGTCAATGGGAAGTACCCTGTATGTTTTGATTCCCTTATGAGTGACAAAATATGCGGCATAAACGGCCGTATCCTTTGATTCTGTTGATTTCGTTAACTTAGAAGTTTCATTTAGAAATTAATTTCAACTTGATACCTTCACGCGTTTCTGAGAAAAAGGTTTTTGACAAACAGAAAGACAGACAGACCAACAACGAACTGATCCTATAAGGGTTCCTTTTTTCCTTTTTAGGTACGAAACACTAAAAACATATACAAGTATACAATTAAATAGCTCGGTTAAACCTGTTACATTCAGACTAATCAATCTCGAACAATTTAAAATCCATTTACGTCTCCCCTAGCGTACGTTGATAGAATTATGTCAGAATTGTTCACAAGCATTCACTGCATTCATTTTTTATTAAGTAAAGCTCAGTAAAACATATTAAGTACTCTGCCCACTACACCGTCTCATACCATGACCGTGCTAGGAGCGTGTCAGGCAAAAAAATATTCTTTGTATTGAAAAGTATGAGACTCTGCCCACTAGACCGTTCCGTCACCGACCGGCGCCGTCGCGTGCCGTGCACGGAGCGGCAACAATTGTCGGCGAGAATATTATGCCGGTGCCGGTACGCTCCGTGCCTGGCACGTGACGTTGCTGAACCGGTGCGCGCAGGCGGCGAAACGGGGAGTTCTAATCCCGTTACGTGTTGTCGCTTTGTTGTTATGTTATTGTTGTTTGTTCTAAATGTAGTTTTTCTTCTAGTGATAATATTTTCAATCTTTTTCAACAATTCAGTAAATTGAAATAACGTAAATGAAAAACGGGAACCATACGGATGTGACACGCGGATGATACGCGGTTAATACGCGGTGATACGCGGTTGATACGCGGATGCTACGGTCACTATAACCATGTGTGCATGATACCCTGTTGATACGGTCTAGTGGGCATAGTAGTCCGTGCCGTGCTCGTTTCCGTGCCTGATACGTTCATAGAACGGTCATGGTATGAGACGGTGTAGTGGGCAGACACCCTTAGTCGGATAAATCCGGCTCGGGCAAACGCTATATTCATTACGCTAAGACCTATTTTTTATAATTAACTAATATAATATATTATGTAATACTTTCTTAGATTTACGCGAATGTTTAATTTAAATTATATATAAAAGAATAATATTTTTTTAAATTACATATGAATCAATAATATTGCTCTAATAAATAATTAATATTTTTAATTTTTAATTTTCTTTGTGGTTATACATGTTATAGTAATAGTAACACTTAATAATTTTATTAATTAATAAAGTTTTAAAAAAATTGTAATATTTATTATTATAACAGCTAAAATTAAATAAATAATATGACTGTATTTAATTATAATACTTATTAAAAAAATGTTTAGAATTAAAATCAATAAATATTGTAAGGTACTTTGGTGCCATTTTTGAGTTTTTAAAATCTCTTCCGTGACCATGATTGCTGTAAAGCATTTGAAACGTCGGAAACCAAAAATCGAAATAAATCCGCGAAATAATCCAAAAAGATAGTTTTGTTTAATATATATGTATGCATTCAGCCCTTTTTAACGTCCTACTGATGGGCACGGGCCTCCTTTTAATACGAGAAGGATCAGGCCATAGTCCACCACGCTGGCCAAACAGCCTGCAGGTTGGCGGACTTCACATGTCTTTCGAAAACTTGGTAGGTTCTCTCAGACATGCAGGTTTCCTCACGATGTTTTCCTTCACCTTAAGGCAAGTGGTAATTCTGATAGAAATGATTCGCACATAAAAATATCAGAGATGCGAGACCCGGGATTTGAACCTGCTTCTCTCGGTTACCCAAGCGAGCACGTTATCACTGGGCTACCAATGCGCTTACGTGCTACAAATTAACTAATATTCTACGCAAATCACGTGGAGTACCAAAAGCATCACTCTTCAAATGTCAAAAATGCAAAGTAATCTCATCGATCCGGTACTGTGCGGTTGTTTGAAAGAAAAATAAAGCCACAGAACAATAACAGACTTCTACATGTATGATATTAATATTCTTCGTATGTTTGCTTTTAATTCGTAATAATGCAGCAATTCTTACAATACTTGTTTATGGCGAAATATTGAGCTAAAATGTGTACGTAATATTTTATATTATATAGAAACTCGATTAACCGGACTAATTGTTGTCCTTAGGCATTCGGATAATCGAAAATACGGATAATCGAATGTATGAAGAAAAGCGGGTTTTTTCCTAAACAATTGCTAACTAACTAAAACAATAACGAAACGCGTGGGGCAGCGATCCCACGGGGCGCGAGGTACATCTATACATATAATAAAACTGTAGAGGTGGAATATCTGTACATAGAAAAAAATGCTAAAAACCGAGTCAGGGGGATGTAAGAAGAGAAACAGAACAAATCCAGATTTTTTCAATTTTTTTGTTTCTCTATCTCTTTGTCTGTTTGTACAGGCTAATCTCCGAAACTGTTGGACAAAAATTACTAATTATATTTTAATGAAACTTTACAATAATATAGTTCATACATTAAAATAACAAATAGGCTACTTTTTATCCCGGAAAAATGTACGGTTCCCGTGGGATAGATTTGTTTTTGTTTAGAGGCGAACCCGAGCGAAACTAGGGTGAGCCGCTAGTGCTTGCATAAATTCGACTTGTAGGTAAATAATTGGTTGCGGTTGGTAGACCGGATAATCGTGAATCCGTATAACTGAGGGCCGGATAATGGAGTTTCTATTCTAAGTACGAACTAAACTTATCGTCGTTTCGTTCGGGTCTAGATATCTAACTATACCTAACTAAATTCTCAGTGTACCTTTTATTTTCTTGGGATGAATAGAAGCTTCTCTGTTTCATTTGAAGTAGTCGTCAATAAAAATTTATGTATCTATAACTAAAAATTTGAGTCTGTTTTCCTTTATCTTAAAAGAGCAACAGTTGAGTTTTCCGCCGGCTCTTCTCAGCGGAGCTGTTTTCCGAGTCGGTGGCAGCTTACTCTAACACTGATTCTCTTAAAATTAAATTGACGATTCAAAAGTGCGTGTATAAGTCTTATTAAATAAAGTTCAATTTTATTTCAATTCAATGAAACTTTTTTCCTAGATAAGTGGCTTTAAGTATCAATTAATAGGAATTAAAATCGGAGAAAGTAGAGACAACTTTGATCTCTGTGCTTAGTTAATAGTTTGCTAGGTATATAATATAAAGAAAACAGTTGTATTATCTAATATATTTAAACAAGCAATTCTTGTATATTTATATCTTTATTTATTTATACCAGCGATCTCGGAAACGGCTTTAACAATTTCACAGAAATTTGGTATGTGGGAGCTTTCGGGGGCGAAAAATCGATCTAGATTAGTCTCATGTCTGGGAAAACGCGTGTTTTCGAGTTTTCATGCAGTTTTCTTTTGCATTATTCAATTTCTTACACTCAGACATAAGCATTGTGGTCAAGCGACCAAGGTGCAAGATTAACAAATCAATAGGTGTGTCTGAGATCGAATCTCGATCGGATACAAAGTTTTACTTTTTTTTGTATTTACTCAAGTTTTTAGTTCTTTTTATCTCAAAAATACGATATAGCAAAGTAGAACTCCGAGCGCAGCTCGGTCGCCAGGTACACTCTCATTAAATGAGGTTCCATTAAAATTTTGATGATTCGTAGATTAAAAGGCTTATACAAAACCACTTAACAAAGTGGTATTAAGCCACGTGTGTTTTAAGTTAAAGCTTTTGGAAAAACAAACAAGACACAAAAAATATTTTATGCTCTTATTTATTATACAAAAAAATAATTGTGACTCAAAGTTATGTGCTCTGTATTTTTGAAAATTCGAACTGCTTCTAAAGCTTTACCAGTAGACTCACTTCGCTCGGGTTAGAGTTTATTTTTATTATAAGGTTACTTTCATAAGTACAAAGTATTAGTAAGGAAAAAGAAAAGTGTGATTTTTACGTTTTTTCGCGATATTATTCGCGATTTCGCGTTTTTCCTTGGACTTCAACAAATATTTGAAAAAAAGATGCCGAATTGGTCCAGACGTTCTCGAGTTTTGCGCTTAGCAACATTCATTTATATTTATATAGAAGATAAGATGTATTTGTTCCACTAATAGCAAACGATTTTTTAGATGTCATAATAATATGATGCACGTGACGTCGACAAGTAGGTATTATGTAATTAACCAGATCTTTTTTTTACAAGATATTACTGAGTTGTTATTAGTAAGTTTTTATTGAGTAGGCTATTGCTGTTACATTGAATAGATTTCTATTATACAAGAAAAAGTCACCCCAATGATGAAGAAGGATTTTTTTTTAATTTATTCAAAAATTACAAACCATAAATAAATTAAATTAGAAGACGAAATTGTTGATTTCAGATAATTGTTCTAGTGAAGCTTTTACTAGAAAAATTTTTAGTTACATATAACTTACTAAGTCAACTGGTAGCCGCAATAAGCCGTTAAAAGGACAGAAAAAGTTCTTTCTAGTCTATTTTGTTTGCTCCCCTTTTAGTATTGTGTAAAAGTTTCTTATAAAACACTTAAAACCTTATATACTTTATAATTTTTTTATATTCGTATATTATATTTTTATTCGGAATTATTGAAAAAATAAAGTAAAACAGTTTATACTTTGATTGTGAAGAGAGCTAGTAATATTTGAATGCATCGATATTAGAATACTATAATAAATGCGAATACGTGCATACGTGCGTGTATGTTTGTTAATCTTTCACGCTGAAAACCAGCTTTGGATGAAATTTAAAACATAAGATAGAATATGACCTGGAGTAGCACATACATAGATAGGTAACTAGGAATTCACCCGAGCGAGGTTATAATAAGTCGCTTGTTTTCTGTAATTGTCACAATATCTTCAACATTAGAAGTGATAATACATCACGCTGACTTGACTCTGACCAATCTTTCATTCCCCAATAACCAGACAGACCGCGAACCAAACAAAGAACTCCGTGGGCTTATTGCAGGCGTGGGGCAATTTGCCGGACTACTTTGTATATAAAAGGCATTTATTGGATACAAAACCCTATTTCATGAGAGAAATGAGAAGTTTTCATCTGTATTTTTAATTACGTTGTCTATAAACGAAAACTATTATATTTAAGTAATAAAGTGCACTTTTTACAAGGTTATCAGAAGATAATGATAATTTGAAAGCGTTAAAGGCAATATTTAAGTAAACTATTGATAGAAATTTTGTATACTGATGTTTTTAGACAACAATCGTCTAGTCTAAATGTTTAAAGACTTCTCTGCGATTACATTTCGTCTCATTATCATGCCCATCTAAATTCATTAAATCTAATCTCTAATCTAATTCTCGGTGAAGGGATATCATGATTCCTGATATGAGGACTTTGCCATAAATCATTAGACGATGCCTGTAATTGCTTTTCCTACTATAATCTAATCAACTTCTATAGAAAAATCATTATCAACAAATATTATAAGAGCCTAACAATGGAGAGATCCTATACACTATTGACGAGCTCCTTTATTAGATCACCTTTTGATGTATACAATATTGTACAGTTATCAGATCTCTACCTATTTACTATGTTAAATCAGAATAAAAACGAAAACTCGAAGCAAATGGAAAAGCTAAAGTCTAATATGGAATTTCATCGCCTATTTTCAGATTCTTAAGGGTATATTTTTCTATACTATTACTATACCTATGTCTATTCAAATTCATTTAGGACCAACAACTGCTTATAAAAATCGTATATTCTAAGAAGATGTGCAACCGAACTGGCAATGATCTTTTTAATATTTATCTAAGAAGACTTCACTGCAGGTAAAGTTTACGAATAAAATCGTAAAAATTATAATATTTCTTTGTTATATCTTATGAGCAAAATTGAAAGAAAATGTTTTAAATTGTTATATAATTTATAAATTTATTTCATTTATTACATACTGATCACATTTTTATAATTGAATGGAGCTAAAGGAAAGTTGCGAACTATTAATTATAATTAGCTCTACAGCTTACTACGGGTTAGGAGTGGATGAGTGGGTGAGTACCTGTCATGACAATCGCGCTTATCCGAAATATTCGAAATGAGGACAGGTTTCTTATTAACGTACATACGAGCAGAGCCGTGGGCAAAACGTATTTATAATAAATGTTATATTGTTAATTTTTTACAAGTTTTTATTTAGTTTCATCTGTCCCGGTGTCTGTGATCAAATCTTGCAATTTAAGTTTAACCAACTTTCCAGTGTCCGATTAAGCTGAAATTTTACACACATGTTTGGTTCTTGTGATGGCGAACAATTTTTTTATGCCCCCCATGATATCAAATAAAAGGGTTTGCTGAGAAAAATACAAATATCTAAAAAATCGTATAAAACATTTCTAAAAACAATCCTTTATTTAAATACTCTAAATACCTTTATTTATATATACACCGGCGATCTCGGAAACAATTCTAACGATTTTGCTGAAATTTGGTATGTGGCGGTTTTAGGAGGCGAAAAATCGATCTAGATTAGTGTTAAGTCTGGGAAAACGCGTGTTTTCGAGTTTTCATGCGGTTTTCGTACGCATTATTCCACGCAAAATATGGTCGCTAATTTAGTGCGCTCGTGCATAAGCGTTGTGGTTAAGCGGCCAAGGCGTAAGATTTACGATCACAGGTATTTGGGTTCGAATCCCAGTCGGATTCAAAGTTTTTACTTCTTTTTTTGTATTTATTCAAGTTTTCAGTTTTTTTTTTGTTTTTAAGTCAAATTAAAAAGAAAATTGTACTTTTAGTCAAAAACCCCGAGCAAAGCTTGGTCGCCCAGGTACTGAACTTCAAGTTAAGTCAAACTTATCAATTTATTACATTAGTACACAATTTGTATGATATAAAAAAAAGCTATAAAAAAAGAGTCCGGGAGGCCCACTCGCCATCACTCCCCCCTCCCCCCTCCCCCCCCCTCCATCCACCCTACCCCACCCCTCCCGCCTCCCTCCCTCCTCGTTTCCTCTCCCCCCCTCCCTTTCCTGAAAGGCCGGCAATGCATTTGCAAGCCCTGCAGTGTTGCAGATGTCCATGGGCGGAGGTGATCACTTCCCATCAAGTGAGCCTCTTGCCCGTTTGCCCCCTTTATCCCATAAAAAAAAGCTTGCCGCGAGATTTACCTACTTTACTAAAAACATATTATTTTTTAACATTTTATTTGTTTTCATCTATCATTCAATAGATTTTCAGATGCTTTTTATTTTACACAGGAGTTGAATCCATTTTTATGACGCTAATGCCTTTAATTAGTAAGTGTAATATAACTTTATTTATTATTTCTAATCCGCCAAGTATCCTGCATAGAAATTATTTTATCATCACAAAATCTAAAATAACATTTTGTAAGCATATGTACGTATACATGTTTTTCCGTTGTCTTGTCCCACACAACAATAAACCTAATAACGTCAAAAAAACCTCGTAGCATAGCTCTAGCTTAACAATAAGCTTTTTATATTTGTTTCTTTAAATAGAAAGAAAAAAGAAAGTTTGCACAATGTAATAATGTCGTACAATAATAACGTACTATTGTCCTATCATTTTCTCAAAGGTAAATTATTGAGCATTTTGTTCCGTTCTATACTTTATTGTTGAATTATTTGTTTTGAATAATTTGGATATTTTATTTTGGAGTTTCGTACTTTTTACTTCAAAATGTACTAGGTACTACTTTTCGTCTTTCAAATTATGTATTGTAATTATTAGTTCAGGTTTATGTCTGAGAGAACCTAGCAACTTTTCGAAAGACGTGTGAAGTCTGCCAACCCGCACTTGGCCAGCGTGGTGGACCATGGCCTGATATCTCTCGTATTGAAGGTAGGCCCGTGCCCAGCAGTGGAACGTAAAAAGGGGTGAATACAATTATTAGTTAGCCCCTTAAATTATAAAGAAGTTCACATATAATTTAATTTTTCTATTAATTTTTTGACATAAATATTGTTTTTTAAATTGTTTAAATGGCTTACTAGTAAAAATGGTGGGTGGTGGGTGGGTGGTTTACTAGGTTTAAAGGATAAAACCTGAATCTTCTAAATAACAACATTAATATGAAAATTAAACTCATAATCTTATTTAAAGATCATAACAGAATGATACATGCGATTCTGCACCACAAAGATCTTCAGTCGTCTTTGCCGAGGGATCTTAATGCAAATCAAGCGAATGTGAGAAACATTATACATTATTCATAGTATACCAGTACTTTAGTTCGAGATAATCGCTAAAAATACGTCATTTTTTATGTCGTTCGAAGAAAAAACGTCAAAAATTTTAAGTGTATATCTAGCCATAACTATTCTTCATAGACATATGTAAAAAATGAAAAAGTAGATCATGCAAATATTTAATTCTTTTAATTAGACCTAAAGCGTATAATATCGACACGCTGATATGATAACATTTGGTTTTTTCAACATAGACGATCCTCCACGAAAGTTGATCCATGGCGTTGAAATTTAATTATATTTGGAAATCCAAAAATGTCCGAAATCTAATATATTTAAACGAGCAATTCTTGTATATTTATTTATTTATTTATACCGGCGATCTCGGAAACGGCGATTTCGCAGGGTATGTGAGGGTTTTCGGGAGCGAAAAATCGATATAGGTTAGTCTTATTTCTGGGAAAACGCATGTTTTCGAGGTTTTATGCGATTTCTTTCGCATTATTTTCACAAAGAATTTGAATATGATAATTTCTTACGCTCCGGTATAAGCATAGTGGTCAAGCAACCAAGGTGCAAGATTAACATTCACAGGTGTCCGAGTTCGGATCTCGATCGGATATAAAGTTTTTACTTTTGTTTTTTTTTTGTATTTATGCAAGTTTTTAGTTTTTTTTTTTTTTTATCTAAAAAATATGATATACTTAATAATAAAATCGCATGTGTTCCGCTTTTATAGGTAATATTTAAATATTGAAACCCATCATAATATTAACTTGCTAATGTTTATGTGACAAACCGCTGCACAGGCAAAACATTTTGTAGATTAGTGTGGACGAATAAGTGCTGACGGGTCGGGCATTTTATTACATTGGGCTGTTTCGGACAGGTTATTATGATGGCATCAAAGCATGTCAATCGGCCTGACAGGACATGTTAAAGGTTTTAGAACTTTGTCTATTACATGACTGTTGTACCGCGCCCGTACGTGTATGTAAATGTGCGTATGTGTGTGTGTGTGTGTATGTATGTATGAATGTATGTATGTACGTACATACTCGTGTATGTGTGAGTGTGCGGCTCTCTCTCTGTGTGTGTGTGTGTGTGTGTGTGTGTGTGTGTATGTGCGTGCATGCGTACGTGCTTGCGTGCGTGAGTGTAAGTGTGAGTGTGAGTGTGGGTGTGGCTGTGGGTGTGGCTGTGGGTGTGAGTGTGAATGTGAGTGTAAGTGCGAGTGTGAGTGTGGGTGTGGGTGTGGGTGTGCGTGTGGGTGTGAGTGTGAGTGTGGGTGTGGGTGTGGGTGTGGGTGTGAGTGTGAGTGTGAGTGTGAGTGTGAGTGTGAGTGTGAGTGTGAGTGTGAGTGTGAGTGTGCGTGTGCGTGTGCGTGTGCGTGTGCGTGTGCGTGTGCGTGTGCGTGTGCGTGTGCGTGTGCGTGTGCGTGTGCGTGTGCGTGTGCGTGTGCGTGTGCGTGTGCGTGTGCGTGTGCGTGTGCGTGTGCGTGTGCGTGTGCGTGTGCGTGTGCGTGTGCGTGTGCGTGTGCGTGTGCGTGTGCGTGTGCGTGTGCGTGCGCGTGCGCGTGTGCGTGTGCGTGTGCGTGCGCGTGTGCGTGTGCGTGTGTGTGTGTGTGTGTGTGTGTTTGGCCGGATACCAAATACCGGCCTGACGGCCGGGTATTTTCTCTCGAAACAACTCCGGCATATTTGAGTGTCATCATGATTTAATCATTAGCGAAAGTCAACGATTTACTTGTTTAACTTGTTATGTGTGTGTGTGTTCTATTAGGAACCTAAGGGCGTAACGATCGAACCGAGAACAAATTGCTAGTGTCAAATATACCGACGTATAAAAGAGGCACAATGTGCTCCAGGCACTAACCTCAAAACACAATAATTAATTCATTTTATTTGTAGGATCAACTGGTAACCGCGAGAGCGACCAACCTGATTAATATTGTTTATATTATTATATTCAATACCGTACTATTCCAATCAATACTCAACTGCGACCATTTTATAAATATTTGTATGCTACGACCATGATCCTGGTCACGATCACCAAGTGAGGCAAGGATGGGGTAAGAGAGGGCAGATTACCATCTTATAAATCCTGCTCTACACGTTGGTAGAATTTCATTATCTATATGGTATATATTTTAAATTTTTGGGTATCAGATTATTTGTAAGTTTTAAAATTTACAAGATTTCATCGACTTTATTTATTTATTTATACGTATTTAGTTATGTGCCACAAAAAATACATTAAAAACGTATACATATTTATAGGTGAATAAAACTTGATAGTGACAAAGTTTTATTGCTATCGTATAAGAAATCGAATTTGTTAGGTGGTAGGCTTAAAAAGTTTAGTAAAAGATTGTAATAATTTAACGCTGACTAAAATATTTTGAATTTCAATATAAAAGTTGTATATAAATGCGGCAAATCTTGCCAATTTTAACAACTTTTCGCTATTTTTATTAAAATAATAATTTATTGAACAATAAAACACATAAAAATTGTTAAAATGAAATAATTAAAATAATGCTTTAACTTTCTGTAATTATTATAAGTAGGTAAACATTTATTCCGCGGCAACCCTTTTGTTACAGAACCTTTGTTAAATATCCTTGCAGAATAACGGATAGTTTATTTTAAATGTTTGTAGATACTTTCTTCCCAAATGTGTTATATTTAAAATAAAACTATTATTTGGGGCTTTCGTGGATTTATTTTGATTTTTGGTCCCAGGAGAGAGTCTCTAATAATATTATTGTCAAAAACTAAAAATCTAAATTAGTCCAAGCGAAATGCAGTTATTTTTAAGAAAAAATAAAATATTGTAAACCTGAACTTTTATGATTTTAAAATGTTGGCAGGTATATAAGGAATAGAAATTCATAAAATGCCCCCGATGCCCAGCCACCCCCGAGAAATGGGGGGACGCAAAGCGTTGAAAAATAGTTTTTTTCAATTTCCGGCTTACTGTGACGTTCTATCGAAAAATGTTTTCTACAAAAGTTGTAGGTCTAGTAAAAATCTACAACTTTTATTTATAACATTTTTTACAACAACCTCAAAGTTTTCGAGATATTTGCAAAAAACTCAGTTTTTAATTTTTTCTTGGTTTTTATTTTTAATTTCTAGAAATAATCTTTTAATTCTCATGAAACTAAGGTAATGTAATCTACAATATATATAGAATAAATAAAAAAAAATGAAATTGAAACGTTCAGCCATTTCCGAGAAAAGTATGTTTTATGGTCTCGAGAGGCCGAAAATCACCCCCAACTTCAAGTGGACGTTTACATTTAAAAAATTTTTTGTACAACTTTCAGATAGGATTCATTCTTTTCGTCTTGAACTCTACTTTTTGAAGAAATAAAAACATTGTATGGTCGCTCTGTAAGAACACTCTTAAAAATTGAAAACATTGGAGAAATGGATAATTTTTACTTTGTAAACTATATTTTTTTTAATTATCATTGGAAAAATGTACTTTATTAACCAAATTTTTATAAACTGATTATACCAGTATATTTTTCGGGAAAAAACGAAAGAAATAGTATTCTTAAGTTTTTAATTTGATGCTTATTATTTATACAATATCGTCGTAAACATTGCAACTTTGCAATTTAACGAGTCGTGAAGAAATAATAAAAATTGGAATTCACGTAAAGTACACCCTTCTCTTTTGTATTTTTTCCAGTAGAATCTATTTATATTATTATTTTTTTGAATTTATCGATATTTTATTAATTTTTGGTCGATTTTGGAGTTAAATTTATAGATTTTTTCTAATAAATTAGATTTTAAGGTAATTACAGAAAGAAGTGAAATTCATTTGTATTCTAATCTTGTTTATTCATTAGTTAAAAGTACAATTTAAAAAAATTAAGTTGATATTTACAAAATTTTGTCTTCGTTTTGTTAAAAAAAAATCATGAAAAAATTAAAACAAACTCTTTACGTCTATTTTTTCCTGAGATATTCGACTTTCAATAAAAATGCATCCTTTTCTTTTTTATCATCAATATCTAAGCATTTGATGGATGCACAGTACATTAAAGAGTAATTTTAAAAATTTAAATCTTTTTAAAATTACCCTTTAATGTACTTTTTTGTTTTTAATTTTTTTTTTTCATTTTTTACATTTTTCATGATAAAATAGACGTAAAGAGTTTTTTTTTATTTTTTTTTTATTTTTTCATGATTTTTTTAACAAAACGAAGACAAAATTTTGTAAATATCAACTTAATTTTTTTAAATTGTACTTTTAACTAATGAATAAACAAGATTAGATTACAAATGAATTTCACTTCTTTCTGTAATTACCCTAAAATCTAATTTATTAGAAAAAATCTATAAATTTAACTCCAAAATCGACCAAAAATTAATAAAACATCGATAAATTCAAAAAAATAATAACATAAATAGATTCTACCGGAAAAAATACAAAAGAGGAGGGTGTACTTTACGTGAATTCCAATTTTTATTATTTCTTCACGACTCGTCAAATTGCAAAGTTGGAATGTTTACGACGATATTGTATAAATAATAAGCATCAAATTAAAAACTTAAGAATACTATTTCTTTCGTTTTTTCCCGAAAAATTTACTGGTATAATCAGTTTATAAAAATTTGGTTAATAAAGTACATTTTTCCAATGATAATTAAAAAAAATATAGTTTACAAAGTAAAAATTATCTATTTCTCCAATGTTTTCAATTTTTAAGAGTGTTCTTACAGAGCGACCATACAATGTTTTTATTTCTTCAAAAAGTAGAGTTCAAGACGAAAAGAATGAGCCCTATCTGAAAGTTGTATAAAATTTTTTTAAATGTAAACGTCCACTTGAAGTTGGGGGTGATTTTCGGCCTCTCGAGACCATAAAACATACTTTTCTCGGAAATGGCTGAACGTTTCAATTTCATTTTTTTTTTATTTATTCTATATATATTGTAGATTACATTACCTTAGTTTCATGAGAATTAAAAGATTATTCTAGAAATTAAAAATAAAAAACCAAGAAAAAATTAAAAACTGAGTTTTTGCAAATATCTCGAAAACTTTGAGGTTGTTGTAAAAATGTTATAAAGAAAAGTTGTAGATTTTTACTAGACCTACAACTTTTGTAGAAAACATTTTTCGATAGAATGTCACAGTAAGTCAGAAATTGAAAAAAACTATTTTTCAGCGCTTTGCGTCCCCCCATTTCTCGGGGGTGGCTGGGAATCGGGGGCATTTTATGAATTTCTATTCCTTATTTACCTGCCAATATTTTAAAATCATAAAACTTCAGGTTTTTAATATTTTTTCCCCAAACTGCATTTCGCTTTGGCGAAAATTGGAAAAACAGTTTTATTCAAAATAAAAACTGTGCATAAATATATTATTTTATATTTTCTCGCATCGTGATAAAAAAAAATTGGTGCCGACAAAAGAAATAGCCGTAGCAGGTTAGAAAATATTTCTTAATATTTAAAAAATACCGTATATATTTAAATATAATTTATAAAAGCTTCTCGCTAAATAAAAAGTAGCAATTTTGATATTATTCCAGATTTTTCATAATTTTTATTTGTTCCTTAATTTTTTCTATGACAGAGAAAGAAGGAAATGCTTAAAATAGAATAATAAGATTTTGGATTTAGCCATGCCCTCCCTTGGAAAAGCAAATGAAGCGGGTTTAAGCTCCGGAGATCTTGCATTTCTCGGATTTTCATATGCGAATCATTTTACCTAAATAAATTTCAAAAGTGGCGTGATACCCACTAAACCGCATTTTTCTAGTGGTAGACTACGGTCTTGTTCCACTTGAATAAAAGAAAAGCCCAAGCCTTAGAGTGGGACGCAACAGGTCTAAATTATTTAATATAATTTTAAATTACAAATCAGTCAATTATATAATAAAATGTAGTAGAATAAAAATGACGTAAAATGTAAAAGTGCAGTTTGACCGTTGTGAAAAAAAATAACGCCAGCATTTCGCGTAGATCTTTAATTAAACGCTTCAACATATCTTAAACTATCTTAAAAAATACAATTACAAAAACATATAAAATTATTGAAACAGAAAATCGCTTAAAAATTAAAAAAAATGTATTGCAAGTAACAAAAAATAACACAGGCAAATATCTTGAAAATAATATACAACATAATAAAAAATAAAGTTTTAAACAAAAACACAACTTACCTCTAAACTGCACCCGCGCGTACTTTTCATTTTTGCATTTCAAGACTTTAAAACGGTTTAATTTCACGACTAAAGACATTTTAATTTTTTTATAGACTTATGTTTGGAGGACCAAAAGTTTAAATCTGACTGTAGTGACTAACATGATGGAGGATTCCCGGTTCAAAGGAGACGTGCGACTGTACCGAGCGTTGCCGGTGGAATGAAGGATAGGCCCGGGTCTCGCACCCCCTGCTCTCTCCAATGGCACCGCCCATAGCAGCTATATACATTATACAATATTATATAGTACTTTGTTACAGGAAGCTTTGAATATTAAAAATATATAAATTATATAACTTCTATATACTTCTGACCCAGTAGTTAGATTCCAATTGTAAGAGATGCGGGTTTGATTTTGTAGTTTAAGGCGTATGCTTGTGGGTAAGGATGATAATTAATTATTCTATTATCATACTAGTAATCTGCTCCCGGGTGTGGCTGCTTTCTATGGTGATTTAAATGTAAACCACAAAAATGTTATTTTCTAAACAAATGACGTCGCTTTCCGGAGTGAAAAGTAAATATAACGGTTGTTATGGAAATAGACAGACCAATTTTAGGCCTAAAAAATGAAAATCATTGTGGCTAAAACTCTTTATTAGTACTTTATTAGAGTTTTGACTCCAAAATTCCAACAATATAGCAACTGTTTGTATAATTATTAATCTTGTGTTAACAATCAACCTTTGCCCGACGGCTAAATTTGTGTATATGACATGCTGCAACCATCCGACGGTAAATCCATATATAAACATATGATATCGTTGTATAAAATATACATTTTGGTACAAACGTATATTTTTTATACACTTCTAATATGAAAAAAACAGTAGGTAGAATAAATATTATTATAATATAAAATATTGATATATTATTTAAAATAGTTATAAATTACATTTTTTATAAGAATATATACACATTATTTATATACACTGCATAGTTTTGGTTTAAGTTTTTATGATCTAACTGAGTTTTGGAGGTTCCATCAATCAACCACTACAGCTATGCCACGGATTTTACTCGTATAATTTTGCCAAGAATTTACCAAAATCCTTGCAATCCCTGCGACAGTACCTGACCTTATTTAAGAGAAATGTATATCTAAATTATATATATTTCAATGATATTTTGAAGCTGTTGTACTTTTCACTGGAAATTTAAAAAAAAAACTCTAAATTTCTGAAATTTAACCAATCAATCGACAATTATTTTCCAATAGAGTAAACATGATCAATTATTTATTTAGGTATTTTAACATTGGTTCATACATTGGTTCATTGGTTCATTGGTACATAGGTTCCTTTTTAGGGAATAAATTACTAAATCTATTCTAACCTTTTAATAGTGAATCTTTAAAAAGCTCTATATTTTAAATTCCTGAATTTATTTATCTTTAAGTGCTTCTAACGTGATCTATACATATACATATAGGTAATATACACATATAGGTAATGTTAGAAGTCATAAGTATACATTACATGCTTACCTTAGCATAGAATTTCGTGCACAAAAAAACTTAATGTTTTCTTTATATCTAAATAGCTGAATAATCAAGATAAATCAAATTCTAACAAAATTGCAACAATTTTCTGATAAAAAATATAAGTTATATGCTCGTAGTTTTAACGCGTTAGGCGTTTACGTTGCCGTCGGCCCCGCAGAATCCTGTTCTTATCGGTCATACCGATTAATTATTGTTGGGAAAAGGAGATTGAAATAATAATTATGTCTGTACTTCGAGTATAATAGCTCCTGCACAGTTTTAGGGTATTGCTGAGGGCATTATAACTTTAAAGGCTGTAATTAGACAGTCATTTACATTTTATCGTAGAGAATTGCAGGCTATTTACATTTTATCGTAGGGAAGAGATTTTGTAGAGGGAAAAAGAGTTTATGCAGATCTCATGTTTAAGCGATTTGCAGTTTTCATTTGATTGTTCACTAAATGCAAGATTTCACTAGAATTCTTTAAGCACATGATATATAGTTTCCTTATTAGTAATTTTCTTAATAACTATTATTATAACCTACAATTGCCGAATATTCTGTCAAAAGTAAAGTGTCTCTATAGGAAAGTCCTAAATTGCTAATAAGCAATCGTACAAATGCTCTATAATTAAGTTTTTTCGCTAGGTTCTTAACGAGTGAGCCTTCATGTGTTTCTTATTGAGCTTATATGCACCATAAATTATTTTATCAAGACCATTGTTTATAATTATGCTGAAAAGTAAATAAGATTTAGCTTTTTAAAGTGTTTTTTTTTTTAAACCGAGTTTCACATAAATGCTTAAAATAGGTAAAGCTACATTAATTTATTTAAAAAACTTCTTTCAATTTATGAATAGCAATGCCTCTAGCTGAATTAAAAGACTCAGATCTAGTTATAATAAGAAAAAAACTGTTTAAATACTTGCAAATATAAAAAGTAGAGATACCCTAAATTTATATTCAGAATACCTATCTAAATACTAATCATATCCATCAAATTAGCATTTGTATGTAATTATCTACCTCAATAACGAATTTCTATATAAAAAATGATATAAATCAGTTCGGTTAGTTAGAGTCAAAGTGGGATACAGTCAGTGTGGAACAGACACACTTTTGTTTTATTAGTAAAGATTTAAAATTTAATTATTTTTACTAATAAAATTTGTAGGTACTAACTAATTTGTACGTACTAACGAATTATAGAGGACTAGCATTTCCCGCGGCTCCGCCCGCGTTCAGATGATCAAAAACCAAATTCTTAGGATTTACACATTAGTATACTCTTACATATACCACTTTCATTGCGCACCGCATGATTGGTAAATAATGGCAGAGATTGACAATGCCACAAAGGTTCCTCCGTTAAATTGAACTTTTTCTTTTAGCAATAACATTTATGTATGTCTATACTTCTGTTTTGTTTGTTTTTTTAGTTTTTCACGATAAACTCTTAAACTACGGAATTAATTTTAATCATTTTTTACTAATAGACAGCTATAGAATAATTTAATATATAGCTGATTATTTAAATTACATAATGATAACTTTTCTTAATTAGCGCTAGCTAGTAATATTTTCCAAAACGATTTTCAAAAGAAAGTGTAATAAGTAAATAATTCTAAGCGAATACATTTTTTTATTTCATATGGCTCTGCTAATATGATTAAAGTCGTAAGCATTTTATTGTGTCCTTTAAGCCTTTACCTTCCAAGAAAAGGTGTCAAGAAAAAGTGAAAAAGTTGAGGTATAACAGTTCCTAAAATACTTTTTCATAGTTTTTGAGATATGAAATATTTTTAGTTACCCGCTTTGGCAGTTTAACAGCCATAGACTTGTTTTCCATAAAATGTTATAAAATAATATAAATTGAACTTATTTTTACGGTGCAAAAAATGAGTAGGTATTGTGGAAACGTAAATATTATTCGTATTTATTTTAGTGTTCACCTAACAAAAGACGTAAGTAAGAAAAACAACATAGCATTTTGCTATACGAAACCTAAAATGCGCGAGTTGGATTTGCATTTGCCCAATTTTTACATTAAAAGATTAAAAAACATTAACATTATTTAGTCAACAATAAAAATTTACAAATATTCTCATTTGAAAATCGTTTCGGCCAACAAAATATTACTAATATGTTACTAATTTATAAAGCCAAAAAGTTTGTTTTATTAAAAATTTAAGCACGGGCGGGGCCGCGGGTAATTTAGTAGTAATTATAGTAAAGTCATAGAAAGGTTATATCTGTACATTTTTTTTTTTTGATAAACTACGTATTTTAAAAACACATGGCGACATCTATTATCAAATAGCTAAATAACACATAAATAAATTTTCATTAAAATAACTATTTTAATGAATAACATAGCGCTGTTAATATTCCTTTTAAGATAAGTTTTTTTTAATAGTTTTAACATAATATATAAGTAAGTTACCTTGCTAAAATATTAATAGCATCATCGTGCTTTTACTTTACCCAGTTTTTGTATTTTTTCTCAGAAATGAGATATTTTCCTGCGGTAAAAAGCATCCTATTTGTTGACCCGGATAACCTGCTATTACCATACCAAATTTCATAAAAATCCCTCTAGTGGTTTTACTGTGATGCGGTCACATACAGACAGACAGAAAAAATTCTAAAAACTATAGATTCGGGCTCTGTATCGCTAATAATGAATATTTCAATAAGATTTTCCGAAAAAATATTGAGTTTACGGGTTCGGCTTAGTTACAATTTTATTGTATGTATAGTTACTAATTTATGAAGCGAAAATGTTTGCTTTACTGATAATTTAAACACGGGCGGAGCCGCGGGTGATTTAGTAGTAATTCTAATAAAATCGAAAAAAGGTCATATCTGTACATTAATTTTTTTGGAATTTAAACTATGTATTTTAAAAACACATGGCGACATCTATTGTCGAATATCTAAATAACACATAAATAAATATTAATTAAAATAACTATTTTAATGGATAAAATAGCGCTTTTGATAATTTGATTTTTAAGATAAGCTATTTTTATAGTTTTTACCATATTTTGTAAGTTACCTTGCTAAACTGTTTACAAATAGTATCATCGTGGGTTTGTTCCTACCAGTTTTTGTATTTTTTTTCAGAAATGAGATATTTTCTCGCGGTAAAAAGTATCCTATATGTTGACCCGGATAACCAGCTATCATCATACCAAATTTCATCAAAATCCCTCCAGTGGTTTTTCTGTGATGCGGTAACAGACAGACAGACAGACAGACAGACAGACAGACAGACAGACAAAAATTCTAAAAACTATAGATTCGGCCTCTGCATCGATAATAATGTCTATTTCAATAAGATTTTCCAAAAAATATTTAATGTACAGATTCGGCTTAGTTAGAATTTTATAATATGTATAGATAGCACTTCTGTCAAAACTGGAGCGCTCTGGTGTTAAATAAGAAACACATAATGATGTAAACAGTGTAATAAATACTATTAGTTATGCTTCAATAATGCAAAAAGGAATGAAATTTGGTTTTTTACCGATAAAAAATGATCGGATTAGAGGTCAAAACGCCAAAAATTATGTGAATCAGGTCATGTTTTAACTGTAATTGAAACAAAAGACGAAAATAAGCTATCAGTCATAAACTGCACAGTTGTCGCTCAAACCAGTTTCTAATGTTTACAGGGTGACAATTATTGTAAGTATTAAAAATTATTTTTATAAATTAACAATATGATATTGATAATTGTAGAAATGTGGTAATATTTAAGCATTTTAAAAAGTATTTTAAACTTTGACTGAATAAAAAATTAAAAAATAATTGGAAGACTTTACTTATACGTGGTTTTTTACTGCGTTTATCCATTTTTGACTTTGAAGGTTTTCCACGCAGTGATCAATGAACTTTCTATTCGATAAAATTTTAACTTCGCATTATTTTTATACGGCATATTTGAACAGCCACGAATACAGCAAAATACTTTTGATGAAGACATCACAGACACTTATATTAATTAATAAAAAATAATTAATTAACAACGCTGGTAAAAAAACGAATACTGTTTACAATAACTTTGTTGTATTTTTTCCCAGTAGATGGCATAATCGTCATCTTTCTCAATCCCTATAGGTCCTTACTCCTTACATATGATTTATAAAATTGGCGTTTTGTCGAACTAGCCACTTTGATCTCAAATATCTGGCGTTTGGTTAGGCATTCCCAATTCAAATTTATTTCAAATTTAGGCTTTTGTTATGGGTATTTGTGTTTCGAAGTTAGTGATTCATTTGTTTATGCGCTATTTGATTTTTCTTTGACGTCGTTCTGTTCACAATATGAAAAACAAAAAATATCGCGTTATTTACGATACGAGTTCTGCCGTGGCACCAGTGCTGCAGAAACAGCTCAAAGGATTAATTATATGTATGGGGAAGCTATTGTAAAAGAAAACACGATACGTTTTAGGTTCCAACGTTTTCATTCTGGAAAATTTGACCTGCTCCGTGGGTGGCCGGTAGCAAACCACGTCAGAGTTAGTGGCAAGCTTCAGTATGATTGATAAAACAATTTTAATTCACTTGCAACAAATTGGAATAGTGAAAATGCTGGAAAAAAAGATACCGTATGAATTGAGTGAAGCACACCAACAAACACGCGTGAAGTGCTTCGTTTTGAATCGTGTCGTTACTTGTGACGAAAAACAGATCCTGTACGATAGTCGAAAACGCTCATCATAATTGTTGAACCCAGGAGAACCGGCCACATCCTGCCCCAAGCGAAAGTTAACTCAGTAAAAGGTACTGGTGTACCAGTGCTGGTGTCATCCACTAGAGCTTACTAAGATCTGGCTAGACGACTACGGCAGATCTGTATTGTCATTTGCAAACCATGATGAAAAAGCTAGCCGTTAAACAATCAAGACTGGTCAATTGCTCTAGCCCATTGCTGCTTCAGGACAACGCTAGACCATACACTGCACAACAGACGGTTGCTAAATTAGAGGAACTGCGATTTAAATGTCTCCGACATCCACCATACTCCTTGGACTTTGCTCCAACATATTACCAATTTTTCTGGAATTTGGACAATTTCTTGTAAAGCAAAAATTCAATGGCAGTTAAAATCCCCTTCAGATATTTTATTGATTCTCGCTCCCGCAATTTTTTCAGCAAAGAAATCAATTAAGCAATTATATTGTAATTGCCATCAAAATTGCATCATTTCGCAATTATTATAGCACATCAATAATAATATGACGTGTTATGTAATGCCTTAGGGCAAAATTATTCTATTACCGTTAAAATATCATATTACCATAATCATAGCTATCATTTCATGGTAGATAGAGGTCTAGTGAATGTGTGTAAACAAAGCAAGCGCAAAAACTATGCTACCGTGACCATCATATGCTGCGACCATTTCAAGAATAACCATGGTCGTCATTTTGCGCATTTAGACTCCTAATAATTTGAATGATAAACGTTGTATGTACGAGTGTAGGTGTAATTTTATGGCCACGCGTAGTTCAGTAACTTATGCAGAGCTAAGTGCCAACTTTTGGTAAACTTTTGAGCTACATGTCATTGGTCTGTGTATGTGTATGCATTTAAATATATATTATATCAAATTTCATTTCTGCTTACAGGAGTAAACATTTTGATCGACTTCGAAATAATGACTTTTTTATGTCGCTATGATGACTGATTCTAAAAAATCGACAAATTTTTTTTCGAAATCCCTTCGGAAGTGGATTCAAGGAAGTAAGAAAAGATTTATATTAATATTTAGAGGTCGCGAATCGCGAATTTCAATTTTCCACAGAAACAACATGAGAAAAATTAATTTTCAATTTCAAAATTTTATATCTTATAAACCAAAAAAAACTCAAATCTCAAAACCTGTTTTGGTTACTCGAATTCGAATAACTAAAACATATTATTGCAGGGAATTGAACGCTCTACAAAAAGTCTCTTATCATTTTTCGATAAAAGTACTCGTTCAAAAGTTATTCGAACTGAAAGTTAAATTTATGTTATAACTAGCAGAACCCGCGGCTTCGCCCGCGATCAAAGTATGAAAAAAAAATAAACTTTTTCACAATACATACTTCATTACTTACAAAATTAAGTTCGAGTTAGTTTTATTATTTCTTAAAGATGTATGGAAAACAAATTCCTTTGGATTCGGAATAATTTCCGTTCTCTACTTTATATCCCACACAGTAAGTGTGCACTTACAGAGAACTTGACCCATGTTACTCTATTTAAATATTTTCAACAACTCAAAGTTCAATGCCCAGTTTTACCCACTCTTCACCACTTCTCGTCAGTTTTACCCGCGTTCAGAATTGAGGCTGAATTAAAAAAAAATCAACACTACATGTTTATTTAATTGTATTAAAGTGCATTTATACCAAGTTTCAAGTAATTCTGATCATAAACAACTTTTTCCTCATATAAACATCATAACCCCCTTTTACCCTTTTAAGGAATGGATTTCGAAAAAAAGATGATATTTGTATTGTTTTAGTTTTCATTTCAGGTAAATACTATTTTCCGTGTATCAATTACAGTTTTATACAAACTTTCATTCCCCATTTTACCCCCTTATGGAATGAATTTCGAAAAATGCTAAAATGCGTATTTATTTAATTGTATTGAAGAGCATTAATACTAAGTTTCAGGTAATTCTGATAATAAATAATTGTTTGCCCATGTAAACTTTATCACCCCCTTTTACCTTTTTAAGGGATGAATTTCGAAAAAAATCTTATACATATATTTCTAATTTTTCATCTTAAAGTTAAATACCACTTTCCGTGCATTTCGCGTTAAGAATGCCATAGTTTCATACAATCTTTTATCCCCCTATTTTACCCCTTTAGGGGATGAATTTCGAAAAATCCTTTCTTAGCGGATGCCTACAATATATAAGAAATATGTCCTCCAAATTTCACGTTTCTACGACCAGCGGTTTAGGCTGTGCGTTGATCGATCAGTCAGTCAGGACAAAGCATTTTATGTATATATAGACTAGCAGAACCCGCCGCGGCTTCGCCTGCGATCAAACTACGAAAAAAATATACTTTTTCGCAATACTTACTTTATTACTTGCAAAAATATGTATAAGATGTTAAGCGTATATTCTGTAAATAAATTTACAATTCAGGTATTTAGCAAGCTCCACTACCTTTATTTTTTGCACATTTTTATACTCCATCTTCCCAAAGTTAGAGCAAGAGAGTACAATGATACAATCGCATACAATGTTTATGACTTTAAAACCATGTAACTCAGCTAATATGGGTTTTTGACTAACATACTAACAGGCTAACATGTACATTTTTACAAACCTAATGATATGTACATTGTACACATGAAGCTTACTATCTCTCTCTTCTTCTTCTTTTTTAATTTACATATAAATAATGCTATTCTTATTTTGCTGTAGTTTTTGCCCGCGGCTACGCTCGCGTGGACTGAAAAATTTGTTCGATTTTATTTTCTATTGAATTTATCTGTTCCATTCAGCAAACACAGTGGCCACTATAATGTTTAATGAATTACTCACAGTCTAATCCCGTTACATAGCTTAGGCGACTTTTTTATTGCAGACGTGCCAACCTTCAGAAGGAGGATATAAATAGCAGAATACTCTCTACCTAGGTTCTCTCTCTCGCGCTCTAGGTCTTTTATAGTTGTCGCTGCTGTGGCCAGCCGAAAAGCTTTACATAATTTTCCTTTGGATTCGGAATAATTTCCGCTCTCTACTTTATATCCCATACAGCAAGTATGCACTTACAGAGAACTTGAGCCATGTTATACTCTATTTAAATATATTCAACAGCTCAAACTTCACCGCCCACTTTTACCTACTTAGGGGCTGAATTTAAAAAAAATCTACAATACATGTTTATTTAATTGTTTTGAAGGGCATTAGTACCAAGTTTCAAGTAATTCTGATCATAAGCAATTTTTTCCTCATATAAACAGCACAACCCCCTTTTACCCTTTTAAGGTGTGAATTTCGAATAACAAAATATTTGTATTGTTTTAGTTTTCATTTTAAAAGTAAATACTATTTTCCGTGCATCAATTACAGAGTTTCATACAAACTTTCATCCCCTATTTGACAGCCTTACGGGATGAATTTCAAAAAATGCTAAAATACATATTTATTAAATTGTATTGAAGAGCATTAATACCAAGTTTCAAGTAATTCTGATCATAAATATTTGTTTGCCCATATAAACTTTATTACCCCGTTTTACTCTTTTAAGGGATGAACTTTGAAAAAAATCTAATACATATATTTCTTATTTTTCATCTTATAGCTAAATATCAATTTCCGTGCATTTCGCGTTGAGAATGACAAAGTTTCATACAATCTTTAATCCCCTATTTTACCCCCTTAGGGGATGAATTTCGAAAAATCCTTTCTTAGCGGATACCTAAGTCGTATAAGGAATATGTCTTCCAAATTTCACGTTTCTACGACCAGCGGTTTAGGCTGTGCGTTGATCGATCAGTCAGTCAGGACAAAGCATTTTATGTATATATAGATAACAGTTTCATTTCCAGTTTCTGGTACAATGATTTACATTATCATTAAATATTGTATTTACGTTATCATTAAATATTATAACCTTTTTTCCTCGGAAATTCTACAAGTTGTGATTTCCTGTAAAAAAAAGTAATTCAAATATTCTCAAGTTGCTTTTCGAAACATTTAATTTATCTGCCATAAATTAATAAAAGTGATTTTGAAATTGAAAAATAATTTTTCCCATGTTATTTCTATGGAAAATGGAAATTCGCTATGCGCAACCTCTTAATATCAATATTAAGAGTTACGGTTTTTACAGGCATCTTTTTTCACTTCCCAGAATCTACTTCCGAGTGGATTTTGAAAAAAAGTAGTAGTCGATTTTTTCGAATCAGTGTTATATTGTAAAATACGGAGTAAGAAACCACAAAGAGTGGTTTAGAGCAAAGTATACCCAAAGAGACATGGCTTCTACAAAATTTACATCTATTTTGGTAAGGTTGAAAATAACTTGACACTAGGAGATAAATAAATAACTTGTCTGATTTTCTTTTAGAATTACTATTTTATTTACCTACCCTAGGTAAATGAAATAATAATATTTTATTAATAACATAATGTTAACTTATTAGAGATTAAGGTAATTACTTTAAATACTTTTTTCCACTCATCAAAATCTAACAAAGAATTTTTTAAATAGTCCTATGAAAACTTTAGTAAAGCATATCGAATTAATGTATTATTTAATTTCGTTTAAATTATTCAGAAATAACATAAAAAAGCCATATTTTTTATTAATACTAAAAACTATTTTATAAATATTAAATAATTTTTTTTTTAAAGCAAAGAAGAGTTGTTGTGACGCGCTACCCCTAAAACTGTCAACTGTCCGATCCGGAATTAACTAGTTTTGGCAATGGGCAGCTCCTACGTAGAACTTGTCGGAGAGCGGTCACACACGTCATATCTCCGCATGTAGTATCATACCTATAGTTGCACGATTGTATGTCTTTGTCTCAGTAGGGATATTTACTATTAACTCATCTATCGCTGATCATCGTAGACGTGATGGTGAAGGTTATAGAGTCAGATAGACTGCTCAGGTATAATGAAGGTCATATAAAATAAATGTCAGTGAAATTATTCTGCATTCTCTCTCAATTACCTCTTAAGCAGAGTGCAATTCTTAACCGGGTAATTTATTGCTTATTGAAGTCGTTTCCTATATTTTACCAGCCAGATTTTTACCAGCATTGCCCTTATGACTTCAAAATATAATGACTACATGTTTTTCCAATTAACTTTAAAATAGAAGATTTATTTACTAGTCTTTGACCCTGGCTTCGCCCACATGGTGTCGTCGGCAAGGATAAAAGGTGAACGATATCCTAGTCCTCATGACGCAATGTATGCCGAACGAAATCTATTGATAGGTTAAAGTGTGAAAGAGTAACAAAAAGACAGATAAAGTTAATTTCATATTTATAATATACTAACGTTTCCCTGGCGATTCTGTTTGCGTAGTTTATTTATTATTTCCCAACTCTGGGCTGCTACTGAAAATTCCTTAACAGAAAACTCAATAACTGAACATGGACCGTATCCGGGCTCGAACAGGACCTCTGGATCTGCGGTGTTACATGCTAGCCACGAGATCACCGAGGCAGTTATATGTACCTACTATAGTTTTTGCTACGCCTGACTCGCGTAGAAAGTACATCGGTATGGTAATCCAGGATATGAGCTATCTTCATTTTGAATTTTACTCCAATCTGTAGAACCATTTCAGTAAGAGGCACCAAACAAACACTCACTGTGTGATGTGAACTTGTAATTTTAATACACTCTAATCTTATTTAACTCATTTATCCAGTTCGTTTTTTCAATGCTGGGCACGGCTTTTATAACGAAAATGTTTCCTCATATACTACAAATAAATCGATGAAACTCGTATACCTACGACATGCCGAAAAACATAACGTATTCAGTAAATAAAATATTAGTGTAAATATCAGGACTGTTGTATTTAAAATAGACTGCATATATAGAATTTCCAATGCCTGCGGGGCTCCGGTTCTCGCAACGGATTAATTTGCACAAAACCTTTGTTTCCCGTGATATTTCTCATACAATTCCATTTTGAATATTGAACAGCTATTGTGATATTGCTATTGATTTATTTTAAAAGATAAAGGTGTAACGTTTGCTAATTAATGATGTTATTCCATTGTATAAAAAGCAAAAGCACCGCTACGAGGGTTGTCATAAGTAAACTTACGTACATACGTATTAATTGGACTACAATTATAAATGCGTATGTCTGTATGTGTATGTGTGTTTAAAAAGAAGAAAAAGCATAAATAGACGACGCGCAGGAGACGGCCTCATCGCTAAAAGCGATCTCTTGCAGATAAACATAGGGCATAGGAATGATTATGTATGTGTGTATTATTCTATCTGTATAGATGTACCTAACTCTACCCTAACCCTACCAGAGATAAACCTAACGACCAGATATACATACATAAAGGTAGATCTGATAAAAATTGTAAAAGGAGTACAATAAAGACACTAAAGCGATAAGTATGATTTTATAGCTATGGAGAATTTTAGCACGCCTGATGTCTAATGGTAGAGAATTCCGTAAGCGTGCAGCTTTCACTGTGAAAGAGTTGGAGAGGAAGCAGGAGTTAGAAAGAATTTTAAGGAGAATGTTTCGTTAGAGCGAAGTGAAAAAGTAGGAGAGTCCCTCAGAAACTCTATGAAAGAAAGGAAAATTAAACAGCACGCAGTAGAGAAGATAAGTACGTGAGTATTCCTGCGAAGGTGGTTTGGTAGCTACTTGAGCTTTTATATGTACACTGTATATTATATGCGTTATATTTTAATAATATTAATTTATTTTAGAGATATTCACTCTTCTTCTCTCAAGTCGTCTATTTTTATGTGAAGTGTATTTTAGCTCTTCATTTATTTTACTAAACAAAGTATAATGTTTTGCTAATTAGTGAGATTTTATTCCATGGTACGTAAAGTAACAATAATGCCGCGAGGTTTGTTACAAGTAAACTAAAGCTATTAGCTAATAGTTTTTAATAAAAAGTAAATATCCACTGTCTTTTGTTCTTACATTGTGTTTATAAAGATCTTTTTTCTAATTACCTTAATTATAAAACATAGGGTAAGTATACCATAATTATATTATCTTATCTTATAACGTAATATTAAATGAGCAATTCTAGTATATATTTATATCGTCGTTGCGCGTGCAAAAGTCGCTATGTGTTATTTAGTTATTTTCGGTTTTTTATGCAGTTTTAATCGTTATATATCGTGAAATAATGATTAAAACTGCATAAAAAACCGAAAATAACTAAATAACACATAGCGACTTTTGCACGCGCAACGACGATATACAAGTATTTTGTGTATCTTGGAAAGGGCTCTAACGATTTGGATATGTTTAGGTAATGTAAATGGAAATAGAATATCTGTGCTTGTTAAAGTTTATCTATGCAAGTGTCTTTTCTGAAAAAAGAAACGCACTTTTTATATCTGTTTTTTTAAACGCTTTTTTATATAGGTACTTCTGATCTTAACACTTATATTAAAAAATATTTCGTATAAATTTATGAATGCGCCTTTGTAAAAAAAATCCAGTAACACAACCTTATGTTTGCTATTAAAAATAATCAGGAGTAAACCAGATATACTAGATAATATTATATTCAATAGACGAAGATAAAACAATACAATACCATTTTCTCCTCTGCTTGTGAACCGATTTTCTTTTTTTTCTTTACTAGCTATTAAGAAGCTTTAGTGTTATCAAAAAAAAGTTGAAGCAGTTAGTTTTATATGTAAATAGGCAAACTCTATTCATATAATTATTATGAATTCATCACATTTTTCAATAGTGATTATAGTCCAAAATCGACCACTGGGCGAATACTAGTAAAGATAAAATAACATTTCAAAAATAAACATTACGACCTTCAGACTTCATGGCGTATACAATATACATACATGTATATCACCGACCTTACCTATTGCACTGAAAATATTAATGTTGTTTATAAATAAAAATGTATTTTAAGATAATATTTAGATGTTTGAAGATTACGTTGTTTTTTGTTTAATCGCCAGTAAACATTTTACAAATTTGGATAAAACTTAGCACTTAGATAGATTATATTCTGGAGTAGCACATTAGCCTTCTAATACGGTAATTCGTTCTCTTGCCATATAAGTGCAAATTTTAATATTATAACAACATTTTGTTTTACTTTGCCAATAGATGGCGCTGTTCATGGAAAGAAAGAAAGAAACTAAGGTCGTGCAGGCGATGGCAGGGACAGAAAGTAGTTCATCGTTTTTCCATTAGTATGCCATGGTGTGGTTTATAATAAATCAATCAAGACATATTTTGGTATTTTGGTCTAGCTCATGTTTTTTAAGTAAAATACATGATCAGAATATTACCTATACTTCTTTTTTTTGTCTTCACAAAAAAATAACGTGACGATCTTTAAGAAAAATTACAGCTAATTACTATTATTATTAACTTAATAGACTGAAAAGAAAGAAATATATTTATTGCTTAATAGTGCATGTTCGTAATACCTACAGGAAAATCAATATTTCCGTCTATGGATTTAAAATTAATTATTCTTTCCAATGCCATACCAAACAGAATTTTTAAATATAATCAGCTTGATATTACTCGTACTGCATGGCTCGGCTTATAATTATATTGACTGCTTTAATAAATATTGAAAATTATGGCGGCGTCCTCACTTCGCTTAAATATACATGCCCAGGTCTGAAAATAATAGGTAGCTTACTTGTCCGCTGATGGCTTATCATACATAATTTAAAGTATACTTTTATTAAATCCCTGTAGCTTTTCAAAACCTTATGCTATATGTCATTCAAAACCATGAAAAACCTATTTATAACTCACTAGATATTATCTATATATCTATATATATACATAAAATGCTTTGTCCTGACTGACTGACTGATCGATCAACGCACAGCCTAAACCGCTGGTCGTAGAAACGTAAAATTTTGAGGACATATTTATTGTATAATGTAGGCATCCGCTAAGAAAGGATTTTTCAAAATTCATCCCCTAAGAGGGTAAAATAGGGGATAAAAGATTGTATGAAACTCTGTCATTCGTAACGCGAAATGCAAGGAAAGTGGTATTTAGCTTTAAGGTAAAAAAAAAGAAATATGTGTATTAGATTTTTTTCGAAATTCATGGCCTAAAAGGGTAAAAGGGGGTTATAAAGTTTGTATGGGCAAACGATTATTTATGATCAGAATAACTTGAAACTTGGTATTAATGCTCTTCAATACAATTAAATAAATAGGTATTTTAGCATTTTTTGAATTTCATACCATAAGACTGTCAAATAGTGAATGAAAGTTTGTATGAAACTCTGTAATTGATGCACGGAAAATGGTATTTACCTTTAAAATGAAAAGTAAAACAATACAAAAGTCATTTTTTTTTCTAAATTCATCCCTTAAAAGTGTAAAATGGGGTTGTGCTGTTTATATGAGGAAAAAATTGTTTATGATCAGAATTACTTGAAACTTGGTATTAATGCTCTACAATACAATTAAATAAACATGAATGTTTTTTTAAATTCAAAATAAAAAATTGAACATATTTAAATAGAGTAAACATGGCTCAAGCTCTCTGTAAGTGCACACTTACTGTGTGGGATATAAAGTAGAGTAAATTTATTTACAGAATATACGCTTAACATCTTGTACATATTTTTGCAAGTAATAAATTAATAATATATTGCGAAAAAGTTAATTTTTTTCGTCGTTTGATCGCGGGCGAAGCCGCGGGTTCTGCTAGTATAACATAAAACTATTCATTATCTATATACGTATGTATATTGTATTGATATAATATGACAATATGTGAAATGTTGCGGTAAAACACTAGTATCATATTCGAATGGATCATCGAGCACTCCAAATAAAGATAAAATGACTCCACACTCCACAGCAAGTAAGACGTCCGCATGAGCATTTCAACGATTACTCATAGCCATATTTGCTTATATTAATAACAAAGTATTTTGAATCATATTATTATAATTTTTAAGTATATAATTCATTACAATCTTAATAGAATCTCAAACAGATGGTGTCAAACTCGCCCCCGCCCTCGTCGTCCTATCTATATAAAAAAAAACTCTAGTTGATCTGTTCATTACTTTTGATTTTCGTTTAAAATTTGATTTATTTAATTACAGGTCTTCGCAACATCTTTAAACAATCGTATTTTATTTCTTTCTTACTATACTAAATATGTAATAACCAACCATCATAATTTAATACTGAATATATAACAATATCAAATTAATTTAAACTTTATGATATAATAGCATGTTTAAAAGAAATATAGGAACAAAGCTATAAAACAGGCCAGTTAAAAAACATGCGCCCGCGCATCAACGTCTCTAAGAACGTATCAATATACGTCACATCCACTGTTGACTGTAAACCATAACCCACTCATTATTCCGGCATTTGGCAAGCGATGGATGACTAACAATATATTTATATTATAATTGCGTGGAGAATATTTCGATTCAATTTAGTTGTGCTTCGAATCCAGTTTTGAACGGTTGTTTTAGTCAAAATGCGGAATACAATACGAAATCAGGTAATCTCTTTTATTATTTTTAAATATTTTTTGACATCCTGATAACTTGACATAATATTTTATCAACGTATGTTTGTTTAAAATTTGTCTATATAAGATTAAAATCAAAACTGTTAACCATTTAAATAAGAATGTTTTCAATTAACTATAAGCAAACTTGTTTATTGGAAATTTCCTAAACCTTCATTAATTAATATTCATGTTATTGTATGAATCTCGTTAAGCTTTACGCGAAATTATTGTGTAGTCCACGACTCTAAGCTGTGCGTGCGCATAATGCTATGATGAATTCGTTTTATGTTTAAACACATTTTGGAATTTCTATTATTTGTATTATTTCATAATTAAAAAAATATTTTTATTTGACCCCTTGTATGAATATGAAAGACAGAAAAGAATTGATAGCGGTATAATTATTTTTTATGGGCATGAGATTTTTTTTTAATCATATGAGGCCACACTTGTATTCATAAAAAAATAAAATAAAATGACAATTTGCATTCAGCCCTTTTTAACATCCCACTGCTGGGCACGGGCCTCCCTTCAAAACGAGGGGAATCAGGCCATAGTCCACCACGCTGCCCAAGTGCAAATTGGCGGACTTCACATGTCTTCCGAAAACTAATGACAATTACTTAACAGAATTGAATTGAGTAGATAACTCCTCCTTTTTTGAACTCCGTTAATAAATAAGAAGCATGATACTATTATCGTAAATTTTAGTTAAAAACATCAAAAGTAAAGCTGTTATTACGTATACGAATATTAATCATAAAATCTGACGAAATATTTAAACCGGCCATAAGGTCAAAGTTCAACATGTTAACGATATTGTTAATAATAGATATAACAATTTTATCATTCTCACATTAATTAACATTCAAATATATTATGATATTTGATGGGCGTTTCTAAACCTATTGTTCATAAAAAAAGTTTGATAATAAGTTATTTAACATTGTAACGTTATTGCTATAGAGAAATAAATAAAAAAAGATTTACTCAGTTCGAGCTTTCATTTAGTGTTTTTTTTTTTGTTCTTGACGTGCTTCAATGTTACTTTTTATAATGACTTAATACCAACCAATACAAACGTCAAATAAAGCCAAAAAAACGTCAGTAACTGCATTTGACCCCATCTCGGATTTTGTATGGATGATATATTAACTATTTTGTTAAATACTAGATAATATTGTGTAACTGTGAATGTCTCGTTCCACAGTAATATTTAAATGAAAGGTACCTAAACGACTGATTTACAATATACTCTCAAACTAAAAGAATAGGATAGACAGTGTGCGCAGAAGACAATGGTTGCGCCTGAAATAGTTATATGTATATTTCAGCTTTTAATACCATTGCCCCACTGCGTCCCTGTATTCAAGCCTGATGACCTAGAGCGTAGATTGGTATGAATTTAGTATCAGCATAAATAAGAAGAGCTTGTGAATTATATTAAAAAAAAAACTCATAAGCAAATAAAATTATTAAGATTAAATGTGTTGGGACATTAACAAACAGCACCATTTAGTTCCATGGTAAGCTACGAGGATTGCATTATGGATACCAGATAGTTGATAAACTACACATATATAACTTTATATACATACATATTATAAATATAAACACCTATGACTGGAGTACAAACATTCGTACTCATCACATAAATAAATGTCCCCAGCGGGAGCAAAATCCGCGACCGCTGACACAGCAAGTAGGGTCACTACAAATTGAGCCAAATGTGTCGTCAAATTCAAGATTGACATAATATTATCTTACTGATATAAATAAAGTATTTTTATATTACGTTGGGCTTCATTTATTGTAATAGACGATCCGTCTATCTTTTTTTTAATCTGAGATTACTAGATATTTCAATTTCATAGAAAAAGAAAATATTTAAATTAATCAGTTATTAATAGTAATTAAAAGTAAAAAAATGACAGATCTGCTAAAAATAATTGCATATATTTAAAAACTAGCGACTCACCCTCGCTTCGCTCGGGTTCGTCTCTAGGTTGATTCCCCATACAAACCTGCATCCCCATTTTCACCCCCTTAAGGGTTGATTTCTGGAATAAAAACTATCCTATCTCCTTTCCAGAGTCTCAAACTGTATTCTTACCAAATTTCATCTAAATCGGTCCAGTAATTTCGGAGCTTATTCGGTACAAACAAACAAACAAAAAAATCTTTCCTCTTTATAATATTAGTATAGATTATTATAAATACAATAAGCACCTAGCGACGCACCAAAGTAAAGCGAGGGTTGCTAATTAGATTTCTAACTTTAAAATCATTATACCAGCCTTAGAAGTGAAATGTTTATTTAAACATCTACTTAATACATATTATATTATGTACGACTCACCCTCGCTTCGCTCGGGTTCGTCCCTAGTTACGTTTTACTGCTGAACTGAGCTAAACGTTGATAAGTCAGTCTGTGAGTCGCGAGTAGTGAATAAAAATAGTAATTGCGAATGTACCTTAGGTAATAGACGTATAATATTGCGAACTTCCCTGTATAACTTTTTAAGACCTACAATTTTCTAGTACATTGTTTTGATGTATCTCTTAAGGTTCAGCCACCGTTAGCCATAGAAATTTCTAAGGACGACTCGATAGAACCAGTCATTGCGTTTTCCCGCGGGAACGAAAAATGTGCCTGTAGTAAAAGGTATCCTAAATGTTGACTCGAGTGATAAGCTATCACTATACAAAATTTAATTGAAATCGGTTCAGTACTTTTTGCGTGAAACGCGCACATCGATTTAACTAAGTTAGTTTTGTTATAGGTATAGATAAGAATAGGTATTTCGAGTGTACCTTAAGAGATAGACATATACTGTTGTAGATATTTCTGTTGGCCTTTTCAAGATCTACAATTTTTAAGTAAATTGTTTTGATGTATGTCTTTAGGTTTAGCCAGCGGAGGGTTCCTAAGGAGGACTCGATAAAACCAGTTATTGCGATTTCCCGCGGGAAACAAAGATTTTTCTAAAGTAAAAGGTATCCTAAATGTTGACCCGAGTAATAAGTTATCAGTTCACAAAATTTCGTTGAAATCGGTTCATTACTTTTTGCGTGAAACGCGTACAGACAAACAGACAAACAGACAAACAGACAAACAGACAAACAGACAAACAGACAAAAAAATTTATAACTATTGTTTTGGGGTCTATATCGTATACATAATACGTTACAGTCATTGTTTTTAAAAAATATTTCATGTACAGATTTCGCTAAGTTACTGCTTTATTATAGTATAGATAATACCCATTTTTTCCGCGAAAATGTAGTCCTAAAAAATTAATAGTTATGCGTTTGTTGCTTTATTTTCTTTCGTGCAAATTTATTTTTGCATAAACATGTTATGTGTATATTTATGGGTCGAATGTATTAGTTCTATTCCCTTTAAATGAAGCAGCTTATTAACAGTGTTGTAGCAAGTTTATATCTATCATCTACTTCACTTTAAGAGTAGTTATTCCTTACTTGGCGTAGATTTATTTTTTAAAAGGCATTCAGTATGCCTGCTCTTGTCATAGGAATAACCTATAAAACAAAAAAGTAATATAAAATGTATTAATTAGTTCTCGAACGGCCCGTATTTCGGCTTAAATACATGCTTTATAGAAGTAAATTCGAAATCAATCCATACAAAAACAAAAAAATTGTTCATAAATTCAACGTGAAATTTAAAATCTCCAAAATAATAACACATAAAACGTTTAAAATATTTCGGTGTCACTGACCCGAACAGACGGCTGGTCCATTTTTCGAAACTTGTAAAAAATGAAAACTTTAACGGGAACTTAAAATAAACTCTTATTCAGGCGAATATTCTCGAAGCACACGTCATATTATACTTATCTTTCTGGAACATATATATTTTAAAAGCTTGGGGGCTGTGTCATGTAGTCACGCTTATACTGACGTAATTTGGCTACCTTGCTTTGGAGTTTCAAAGCTTGATTTAATGATAAAAAAATATCTACTGACATCACCAAGACCATCTTTTTGAGATTTATTATTCGTATCATACAATATCAATTAGCTGTTTATACTAATCCGCTCCGCTCTTGTATAATATGAAGAACATGTGTATATGCTTAAATTACATCATATCAGCTGTAATTTAAATTATTTGATACGGTTCGAATGCCATCTGTCGTGCATTTACGAGTATGTCAACATTCTTCAAAAATGTGTTAGCATCAGTTTACGAAAATGTCATAGTACAAAGAAAATTGATGAACATGTATTTATTTTTATATATTTGCTGAACTATCCGCTAAATATAATCCAGTGTTGCGAATATTTGTTGCACTTAAACATTTCCACTGTTTGGGACAGGAATCCACGACCACGACGTTTTAAACTAGACAATGACACTACGTCAAAAGACACAATGTTAATATTAATAGAACTAGTGGCTCACCCTCGCTTCGCTCGGGTTCGCCTTTAGACAAACAAAAACAAATCTATCCCACGGGAACCGTACATTTTTCTTGGGAAAAATAGCCGATTTGTATTCTGATGTATGAACTATATTATTGTAAAGTTGCATTAAAATCCAATCAGTAGTTTTTGTGTACTAAGCTGTATAAGTTCTATAATTTTTTTAACTATCCCACGGGAACTCTTTAATTTTCCGGGATGAAAAGTATTTAAGATGTTGACCATCGATATAAGGTATCACCACACAAAATTTCATTTAAATCGATCCAACAGTTTCGGAGATTAGCTCGTACAAACAGACGAACGAACAAACAGATAGACAAATAAACAAACAGACAAACAAACGAACAGACAAACAAACAGAGAAACAAAAAAATTTAAAAATATCTGGATTTGCTCTATGTTTTCTTCTTACATCACCCTGACTCGGTTTTAGCAATTTTTTTTTCTGTTTCTATTTTCAGACATATTTTGACCTCTACAGTTTTATTATATGTAGGTATAGATTTCAAAATAGTTCACTAAGGTAATAATTCTGATAGCATTAAAAGCGTTCGTGCGGGATAACAGGCCAACAAATATCGACAGTCAACAGATCATATTAATTGTCATGCCAATAATGCCATGCGAATACTCGTACAATAATTATATATTATTCATTGCAAAATTTGGTATATGTGTATATTCTCTTCACGCTTTTTCTTCACTTTTCTTCTTCCTTTCTGTTTCACGCTGGAATAGCTAGACCGACTTCGATGAAATTTAGTATACTAAACTGTACTGTTTGGCGCTTAAGGACGCACCTTTTTTTTAACATTTGGAAATGCATTTAGGCACGAAGTGTGGAACTCACCGGCAAAGCCAGTATTACCCACTAAAACCCAACGGAACCTCTCCCGTCTTAAAGGGGCGCGTTAATGGAGCCACGACGCCCTGATAGCAGGTCTGCCGAAGCAGACCACAAAAACCATGGGCTTATTCCACACTCACTCGCGCAATACTGCCCCCCCCCCCTCTCCCCTCTTCTCCCACCACGACAAGGTGAACGGGCGTTTGGGCTTAAGGACGTACCTGAGCGAAGTGATCCTCACTTATAAAATAATAATAATAATAATAATAATTGAACCCATAAGTTACGCAACAACAAGATAAAAGTATTAATCTATCTTCTATATAAATGAAAATGAATGATTGTACGTTTGTCGTCTCTGCGTTCCGACACCATTGATCCGATTGCAATTAAACTCTGCTGGGTTAATCTGTATACGCATGTGAAAGTTCCTCGCTCAAAGGAAAGATATTTTTCTTTGGACGTTTGCCTTTTATGCGTTTCTAAATCGTTCATGCTTAGGGACCCGACCGCCCGACCCGCTTAGTTTTACCCGAGCGAAGCGAAGTTAAGTCGCTAGTAGATTATATATAACAGTAAATTAATGTACCTAAACGAAATGCGTAAAATGTACAATAACCTATCTGCTGAGATAATCACCAGGAAGCGACGGAGCGAAACGACGGAAGGGCATAGTGTAGATTGATTTCAACATAATTTGTCAATTAAGATAATGCTTATGTAACACAGAACAGTCTAATTTTACACACTTTATTCTTATGCAGATAGATATATTATTTATTATATTAACAGTATTACAATACTAGTACTACTAGTATCCAATTAGATTCAGGTACAAACTCGATCTCTTAATTGGCAGTCTATTGAAGCATTCATCTGTTAAGTTTACATTTTCGCAAAGCTTATATTGATAAGGGCTGCGAGTCTTTAACGAGCTCAGTTCATCGATAAACTAACTTTGTAACTTATTACATTATTGTGCAAAGACTTATTTTCCATTACTAGGTACACTTTTTAAAGTTTCATTATATCTTTGCGAAGTTTCAGCTCACATCGTAGTTGTTTGAAATATCCTCTTATAACTATGGCAACACTTTTCCAAGTAAAATGAGTTACTTATAATTTAGTTCTTTTCTATCCTTGTTAATACTCTTCTAGGTAGTTCTTGTTGATTTATTGGCGCGTGTATTTTCAATTCCATTTATACTTTTACTTCAAACATGCTATGACTATGTCCACTTGCGACTAACTATTTACATTGTGTTATACTAGAGACTTACCCTTGCTTCGCTTAGGGAGATATCAATGACCCCCCCCCCTCCCCCTCCTCTCCTCCCTATGTGCATTCACGTTGTCTGGCTGGGCGCCAAGCCAAGAATTGCACTGGAAAACGGCCCACTCGGTGTGCCATGCAGGTTGCTTCTGGTACTTCTCTGATAGCAGAGTAGACTGTTGGAGCATCCCCATGGTTGTTGTAGTCTACGTCGGTAGACCTGCCGTCGGGGCTTCGCAGTTGCGGGTGTAAGCGATTCTACGATGCCCCATTAAGACAGGGGAGGTTTCGTTGAGTTTCAATGGGCAGTAATGACTTTGCCCATGAGTCCCACATAACCTGTATGTATGCACGTATACCTAAATGCATTTTCCAACATTATTTTATACAGGCAGTGCTACCTTTCGGCAAATTTTATTACTAACAATGGATTTTGTATTACTTCAACTCAGCCTATCTGTTTACAAAATTTTATGCAAATCCGTCCAGCCGTTTCAGCATGAAGGAGTAACAATAAAACATACACACAAGTATACTTTTTTTTTATTTAAAGTATATGACACCACAACCGTGATCGTCTGGTATGATGTCGGTCGCGGTCGCCTTGTATGTACGGGCCCAACACATATTTTTTTACTACTTACATTATAGATAGTGTTTTTCTATATATCTTTGAGTGAACAGGAATAACCTATTGGCATATTGCTCCGCTTTTAATATTTCGTGGTCAAAAAGCTCTACTACAATCAGATAAAAAAATATATTTATATACATTTTTTTTACCCCTTTACTTCCTAACATTAAAAACAGAATTATGGACTCTATTACTTGTAATATATGAATTTGCGTGAAGAAGTAATACTCGCATACATTAGTACCTACTTGATTTAATTTTCTATATATTTTTTTGCGTAGTTTAAAATGTTTAAGAAAATGTATGGAAAAGAGGTCAACTTACTCTTGACTTATTTCTACTTAGAGAAGTTAGAGAAAAGTTGAAAAAACCTCCACTTTTTGTTATATCTGGACTGAAACCACGACATCCAGGTGCTAGGAACACTGCCACTGTGCCCTACGGCCATCAATATGGCATCAAATATCCTCTCACTGGTAAGCTAATTTGTAATCGATAATATTTGTGATCAGTTACAGCAAATTAATTGGATTATTTGATGCCATAATGTTTATCGGAAAACTAATATTATGTTCTAATTATATCATGTTATTAGAAGAAAAATTAATAGCAAAATATTTTATAAGTGGTTCTAGTACAGTGCTTCATTAATAGGATTGCGATTTTACCTAAATCAATTTACAATATTATATTACAACGTAAGACTCATCCTCGCTTCGCTCGGGTTTGTTCCTGGCTTGCTTCCCAATACAAACTTTCTTCCCCATTTTCACCCCCTTAAGGGATGATTTTCGGGATAAAAAGTATCCTATGTCCTTTAGGGTCTCAAACTATCTTCTGCCAAATTTCATCTAAATCGGTTCAGTAGATCCAGAGATCACCCCCTACAACCTCACAAACTCACAAACTTTACCTCTTTATAATATTAGAATAGATTATACGAATATATTCGTATTGTAATATTGAAAAATATTGTTTTGAAAAAAATGGTGCCTAAATTACTTATCACTGCAAATGTGACTATTTAAGAACGTTAACGTATACGAACAAAATAGGATCGGACATTCATTCATACATACATACATACACACTGAGCTTTATCGCAGTATAAAAAGAAAAGTCCATTTATATTGTTCTTTTAAAATTAGTATCAGCGATATAATATTATTAGGAGCAAATGCCATTGTCTTTGCTGTCATAATATAAAGAAATATGTTTCTGTTACAAATTTATTTCTATATCTCTTTTAGAGTGTACAATATCTGTTAAAGTGGACTTATATAAGACCAGGCTTTAAAGCATCACGTTCCTTACTTTCTCGATATCATTTATTTATTGAAGTGTAAAATATACAACTTCTAATATATGCATATTTCAATAACTTTACATTTAATAAAAATCTATATTTGTCCTTTAACTTGAAGTCACGTTCCTACCTCTATAAAGCTGCCTACATACAGGACGTCTATTTGTAACATTGTACTTAATGCAAGTATTATTATGTTTGACACTGTTAATTAATGTCATATGGTTAAATAGGGACCAAGGGGCACTAGGAACTTAATCAGAACCATTCATGATTATGTTATAAATATTATGGGTAAGGAAAGAATATTATAATCGTTTAAACACAAAAAAAATTTAGTACTTTCCAATAATCCCATAAAAAATGTGCATGTGTGTGTACATGCATGCGTTCGTGCGTGTGTGATTAAGGAACAGGTGTTTATCAAAGAGAAAAATACTAAAATATTACTTATTTTTCTATTATAGCTGATTTACGTATTAAAAAATATTTAGATATGATATGGTATAAACATTATATAACAAAACATGTTTTTTTCGCCAATATAATACAGGCTAACATTTGAATAATTGTTTTTAATCATCCCCAAACGAAATTGAATATAATATCTTTATATTCACCTCGAGTAGTATTTATTTTTACTAGTGAATAACGCGGCTTCTCTCGTGCGACAAGCAAAGCGGACTATTTCAGATCCTAGAATACAATATATTTTTTGTCGATTTTGTCAATTTTCTCGCCAAATTTTATCGAAATCGCCCAGCGATTTAAGCGTAACAAGTAGAGTTACTTTCCTATTTGTAATATTGATATTGACTTAGAACTAAAAAAAAACTACGTCTGACAACTTCCTTAGATATGCATCACCCTTACTTGAGACGTACATTTATTAAAGAAAACTTATTGATATTTTTCTTTGGATCGGAAATATTAACTATCTTTATTGAATAACCTTGGAAAAGATTTGTAACAACTTCATAAGTCTATTTTAATATTCCTTTTTACTATCCGTATCATGTTCTGGGAAATAAAGCAAGGCGCTTTCTCTACAGAATAATTGCTTATTAAAAGCGGTTCCTATAATTTTATTTATCTACTTCAAGCTAAAACTAATTTTAAATATATTCTTCTTTACATTTATTGAATTTATAGAGGTATTCTTTTAAATATAAATAGTTGTTATAAGAAGTATGGTAAATATCTTTCTATTCGAATTCTGTTTAAACTGACTCTTTTTCTTAAAGGTAACAATCACGTATTAAATACTCAGTTCCGTAGTTCCTTCCGTAATTATTGTTTGAGGTGTGGAATCAATTTGTGTAAATACTTTAGCGCAGTCATTCAAATCTTTATATGTGCATATCATGTATAATGTAACTCTTAGAATCGAGATATCTCACGAATGGTAACTCTTAGGAAAAAAATTAAAAGAACCATTTTTGTAGAGAATTTTAAGATCTACAACTTTGGTTTAAGTTTTTTTTTTTTTTATAAAACTTACCGTTTTCGAGGAAAATCCAAAAAACCTCAAATTTTGACCTTTGACCCCGAATAACTTATGTAACACACATAGGATCGACGGGGATTTTTAAAACTTTATTTGTAATGGTAAACCCCAGCTCTCCGGGAATTTTTGTTATTTTAAATGTCTATATTGACCGGACTAAAAACATACAGAAATAAATTTAAGCCTTTACACCAACGGAATAGCTGAAAAATTTCATAAAGTTCAATTTAGAATCACATGACTTATAATATTAATGGTTATCTGTAATAAAAACCAATAAACTCTTACAAGTTTTAATAAAAACTTGTCGCATAATAGAATTTCCGCGTTCCTTTACAAGATATCAGAGTGCAATAACATTACACTTAATTTTATGGAATTTTCAACGTAAGACAATTTATATTACAATTCCTTTGAGACGACCGCAATGTTTAGCTTCCTATCTCATCAGATGTGGTTCAAATATGATTAAAATGCTCTATCTAATATAAGAGCATTTTTATTTTTAACCAACTTACAAAAGCAGGAGGTTATCAATTCGATTGGTATTTTTTTTTTATGTATGTACACCGATTACTCTGAGATTTATGATACGATTTACGTGATTCTTCTTTTGTTTGATGCGGAATAGTTGCCATCTAGTCCCATAAAAATTTAACATAGTTTGGCCCAGTAGTTTTCATGAAAAAAAATTATGAAAATTTTTGTTTACGTGGATGTAATTTTATGTATGTTCGCGGATTACTTGGTCGTTCATGAATCGATTTTAATGATTCTTTTTTTGTTTGACATGAGATATCCCAAGAGTGGTACCATAATAAGGAAACCAGGATCTGATGATGGCATCCTAGAGAAATCGAGGGGAACCTTCGAAAATCGTAGTGGCGACTAGTGCGCTTGTTGATTTTTTTTTCATTAAGTATTTTAAAGCACTACTATTTAATGAAGGTCTGGAGTCGATCTGATGATGGAGCCGAAAGACAGTCGAGGAAACTCCTCAACGATTTACAGCAATTACCTGGTGTTTGGGCTTGATTAATTTGTATTGATGAGAACTTTACCCCTAGATCTGTTGTGAGTGTCATTAGGGGTCTGAATAAATGGCTTAATCGAATATGTTTATAAAAATCTTTCTTCTTACAAATTACCTGCTTATTACGTCTACACCAAAAATGGAAAAATAAAAACTTAAAAAAAAAATAAAAACCGACTTCCAGGCACAGAAAAGTAAAAAATTACCAAACGGGGGTTTTCATTTAGAATAGATACCTAATCAGATATTTTCGAAGTCGATGCCAGCCAATACAAGTCAAAGCACACCGACTTTGACCGACAAACTTTTCTGTGCCTGGAAGTCGGTTTTAATTTTTTTTTAAGTTTTTAAACGTTAAACTTTATATGGTTATATATAAAAAATGTTTAATACAAATATATAATGATAATAAATAATAAAAAAAATTGCCAAGCGTGAGTCGCATTACATTTATATTATGTTATTGTTATATCAATACAGATAAATAAAATTGGAGTGTCTATTTGTAACATTAAAATAACCGCTTTTTACTAAATGCATATGGATGTATACACGGTACATATACCAAAACAACATTTTTTACAATTTTTGTCTGTCTGTCTGTCTGTCTATCTGTCTGTTTGTTCCGGCTGATCTCCGAAACGGCTGGACCGATTTTGACGGGACTTTCACTGGCAGATAGCTGATGGTATAAGGAGTAACTTAGGCTAATTTTATTTTAGAAAAAGAATCAGGGTTCCGAGAAAAAAAATTAAAACCCATAAAATTGTGAGCAAAATCCGCGTACGGCGTACGCACCCGAGCAAAGCGAGGGAAAATCGCTATATATTTTAAATGAATATCTTAGGAGTAGCAAGCTACTATTTATGTATAAACATAGCTAACCGTGAAAACGTACCTAGGGACGAACGCGAGCGAAGCGAGCATGAATCTTAAGTTTATCTATACTATAATAAAGCAGTAACTTAGCGAAATCTGTACATGAAATATTTTTTAAAAACAATGACTGTAACGTATTATGTATACGATATAGACCCCAAAACAATAGTTATTAATTTTTTTGTCTGTTTGTCTCTTTGTCTGTACGCGTTTCACGCAAAAAGTAATGAACCGATTTCAACGAAATTTTGTGAACTGATAACTTATTACTCGGATCAACATTTAGGATAACTTTTACTTTTGGAAAATCTTTGTTTCCCGCGGGAAATCGCAATAACTGGTTTTATCGAGTCCTCCTTAGGAATCCTCCGCTGGCTAAACCTAAAGACATACATCAAAACAATGTACTAAAAAATTGTAGATCTTGAAAAGGCCAACAGAAATATTTACAACAGTATATGTCTATCTCTCAAGGTACACTCGCAATACCTATTCTTATCTATACCTATAGCAAAACTAACTTAGTTAAATCGATGTGCGCGTTTCACGCAAAAAGTACTGAACCGATTTCAATTAAATTTTGTATAGTGATAGCTTATCACTCGAGTCAATATTTAGGATACCTTTTACTACAGGCACATTTTTCGTTCCCGCGGGAAAACGCAATGACTGGTTCTATCGAGTCGTCCTTAGAAGTTTATATGGCTAACGCTGGCTGAACCTTAAGAGATACATCAAAACAATGTACTAGAAAATTGTAGGTCTTAAAAAGTTATACGGGAAAGTTCGCAATATTATATGTCTATCACCTAAGGTACACTCGCAATTACTATTTTTATTCACTACTCGCGACTCACAGGCTGACTTATCAACGTTTAGCTCAGTTCAGCAGTGAAACGTAACTAGGGACGAACCCGAGCGAAGCGAGGGTGAGTCGCTAGTACGTAATAAAAATAACTGTGTGGCCCGATTCACCAATTTTTAAGTATAATAATAATTAAATAGACAAAGTCTTAATTGCTACGAGCTACGATGTGGGCTACGGGCGTAGGGAGTAATACTCATTACTATACCAACTCAATACGTGACGACTCGTTCACGTTTTATAAAAACCGATGTAAATACTGATCTACTTTCCTCCTAAAACCTGAAGAGTATTCTTAATTAAACGTTATTGCCTCACACAATTTATTTCTGTTAATATTCACTAATATCGTAACCGCCAGAAAAGGCAAGGAAGTCAACAAAATAATACCACAAAAAAACATAAAAATGTTATATCTATTAAATAATTAATCAGCATTCAGAACTCACCTCCGATGTTATACAATTTAGTTACATAATTAAATTATAATAATTAATAATATAACAACCAAAAAGTTTATTTTTTAATTTTCTTGACGATAAATATCTTATTTATTAGATATATAATATTTACTAGCATTTCCCGCGGCTCCGCCCGCGTTCAGATGATCAAAAACCAAATTCTTAGGTTTTACACATTAGTATACTCTTACATTATACATTACTTTCATTGCGCACCGCATGATTGGTAAATAATGGCAGAGATTGACAATGCCACAAAGGTTCCTCCGTTAAATTGAACTTTTTGTTTTAGCATTAACATTTATGTATGTCTATACTTCTGTTTTGATAGTTTTTTTAGTTTTTCACGATAAAGTCTCAAACTACGGAATTAATTTTAATCATTTTTTTCTAATAGACAGCTATAGATTAATTTAATATATAGCTGATTATTTAAATTACATAATGATAACTTTTCTTAATTAGCGCTAGTTAGTAATATTTTCCAAAACGATTTTCAAAAGAATGTGTAATAAGTAAATAATTCTAAGCGAATACATTTTTTTATTTCATATGGCTCGGCTAATATGATTAAAGTCGTAAGCATTTTATTGTGTCCTTTAAGCCTTTACCTTCCAAGAAAAGGTGTCAAGAAAAAGTAAAAAGTTGAGGTATAACAGTTCCTAAAATACTTTTTCATAGTTTTTTAGATATGAAATATTTTTAGTTACCCGCTTTGGCAGTTTAACAGCCATAAACTTGTTTTCCATAAAATGTTATAAAATAATATAAATTGAACTTATTTTTACGGTGCCAAAAATGAGTAGGTATTGTGGAAACGTAAATATTATTCGTATTTATTTTAGTGTTAACCTTACAAAACACGTAAGAAAGTAAGAAAAACAACACAGCATTTTGCTATACGAAACCTAAAATGCGCGAGTTGGATTTACATTTGCCCAATTTTTACATTAAAAGATGAAAAAACATTAACATTATTTACTAAACAATAAAAATTTACAAATATTCTCATTTGAAAATTGTTTCGGCCAACAAAATATTACTAATATGTTACCTACTAATATGTAAAGCCAAAAAGTTTGTTTTATAAAAAATTTAAGCACAGGCGGGGCCGCGGGTAATTTAGTAGTAATTATAGTAAAGTCATAGAAAGGTTATATCTGTACATTTTATTTTAGATAAAACTACGTATTTTAAAAACATATGGCGACATCTATTGTCAAATAGCTAAATAACACATAAATAAATTTTCATTAAAATAACTATTTTAATGAATAAAATAGCGCTGTTAATATTTATTTTAAGATAAGTTTTTTTAATAGTTTTAACATAATATATAAGTAAGTTACCTTGCTAAAATATTAATAGCATCATCGTGCTTTTACTTTATCCAGTTTTTGTATTTTTTCTCAGAAATGAGATATTTTCCTGCGGTAAAAAGAATCCTATGTGTTGACCCGGATAACCCGCTATTACCATACCAAATTTCATAAAAATCCCTCTAGTGGTTTTTCTGTGATGCGGTCACATACAGACAGACAGAAAAAAAAATTAAAAACTATAGATTCGGGCTCTATATCGCTAATAATGAATATTTCAATAAGATTTTCCGAAAAAATATTGAATTTAGGGGTTCGGCTTAGTTACAATTTTATTGTATGTATAGTTACTAATTTATGAAGCGACAAAGTTTGCTTTACTGATAATTTAAACACGGGCAGAGCCGCGGGTGATTTAGTAGTAATTCTAATAAAATCGAAAAAAGGTCATATCTGTCTGTCAGTATATTAATTTTTTTGGGATTAAAACTATGTATTTTAAAAACACATGGCGACATCTATTGTCGAATATCTAAATAACACATAAATAAACATTAATTAAAATAACTATTTTAATGGATAAAATAGCGCTTTTGATAATTTGATTTTCAAAATAAGCTATTTTTATAGTTTTTACCATATTTTGTAAGTTATCTTGCTAAACTGTTTACAAATAGTATCGTCGTGGTTTTGTTCCTACCAGTTTTTGTATTTTTTTTCAGAAATGAGATATTTTCTCGCGGTAAAAAGTATCCTATATGTTGACCCGGATAACCAGCTATCATCATACTAAATTTCATCAAAATCCCTCCAGTGGTTTTTCTGTGATGCGGTAACAGACAGACAGACAGACAGACAGACAGACAGACAGACAGACAGACAAAAATTCTAAAAACTATAGATTCGGCCTCTGCATCGATAATAATGTCTATTTCAATAAGATTTTCCAAAAAATATTTAATGTACAGATTCGGCTTAGTTAGAATTTTATAATATGTATAGATTATTAAACAAAAAAGGATAGAATACAAAACTATATAGACTATAGAAAATATCTATAAAAAAGTAAAAAAAGGACTCCTCGGCGGGGAATTGAACCCCGGTCTCCCGCGTGACAGGCGGGGATACTCACCACTATACTACCGAGGATTGTATCTATCTGAATGAATTTTACGTAGTGTTGAGAGAAAATATCGATTTTTAGAACTTTTCTCTTTATTAACTAAATTCACGGCAGTTTTGTAATAGTTACTCTACATATATACCTGTCTATGGTGAACCAAACAGTGAATAGATAATATGCTTTTGAACAAAAGTAAATATTGTTATAAATAAAGGAAACATAAAAAATTTAATAGCATTATGTGGGTTTTAAAAGTTACATTGAAATTAAACTTGCAGATTGCCTCAAACTGAAAATTAATCTAGTATAAGTCATAAGCTCATTTCATGATTGATGATGATAATGAAATATGATAAGAAGATAGTTGAGACCCTAGGAAGGACATAGGAAAGTTTTAATCCCGGAAATCATCCCTTAAGGGGGTGAAAATGGCGGTGAAAGTTTGTATGGGAAGCAACCTAGGGACGAACCTGAGCAAAGCGAAAGTGAGTCGCTAGTCAGATATACACAGCCAAAAAGCGATATGATTAAGTTAGCTGAAAGCGACACGATAAGTTAGCTGATAACTTTGTTGCCATGGTAACCGTTGTTATTGTCTGACAAGTGATATATAATATTATATTCTTTCCTTAAATGACATTCTATAAATACATGAGTGTAATATGCCTAATATGCCTTATTTAATTAATTTATCATTCCTTTTACAAACAGAGAGGTGTGACATACGGGATGAAATCTTTAGCTATTTTTGTTCTCTTACGCTAAAGAAGTATAACTTCTTACGTATGTATATAAGTACACCTACACACACACTTTTTTTAATATAATAGAAAATCCCTAAATAAACAGTACACAAAAGCAATTCAACTTAATATTTGTGTATTACTATTTACTGCATACAATCAGTTGTTTTTAGTGATTACGTAATTTTTTAGAAAAATATGACAAAAGCTGTTGGGAATGTATCAGAATTGGTTTCCGCCCGGAATCGAACCGGGGTCAACTGCGGTAATCGCAATTGTGCTAACCACTGCACCACGGAAATACAATAGTAGTGCATGTAATTCCTATTCTACCCCTGAAATTTACGTCACAGCTAGTACTATACGTGGGTGGCATTGAGGAGCTTACACTCGAAACTAACGATAGATGGCGCTACTAAAAAAATTGTGACTATAAAACTTGAAAACCCAAGTGCAATTTAGTATTTGTAGCGTTTTAGAAATAAGTTTGTACAAGCATTATAATTATTCTATTATAAGGTCTATATTCCCTTTTCAAAAAAGAAGGCAGACTTACATAAACATGTGCAATACTAATTGCAATAAAAAATAGATTTGTGCTAGATTCTATTTTTTAAATATCGAACATAATTATCCGCTCACTGTATTGTTTTCTTAATAATAATTAATAAAAAGAAAAAAAATGAGAATAATTTAATAGAACAGGACATTTCATAGAAAAGACAACAAAGTATATTTAAGTATATTATGATATTATACTCGTATGACAGGATATTTTGGAGAAAATTTTAAGAAAAGTGTTGAATTTCATTATTTGCGAGTATTGCAAATACAGGGCTACAACACCACAGAAACATAACAGTAGGGCGTGTAATAGTTTCTTACATTCCGAATCCATTCAGAAACCAACTTTATAAGGCGTCATCAAGAAAAAAAACTCCGAATAGTTAAAAAAAATTTCAAATAGTTCTAAAATTATTTCGACTTTGCATGCATATAATGTGGTTCGTCATTATTTATATGTAGGTATTTATTTTGTAAGTATACTTCGCTGGCACCCAATGTGGGACACTCGCTCAAATGTAGTGTATATTTGTATTAAAATAAACCAAAGTAAACCAAAATAATACAATGGATATTTGAAAGAAATATATGTATATACTATATATATATATTAAAAAGTGAACATTATTATTTACTTTAGAAAACTATTAATGTATATTTGTATATTTATATTGATGTTTGTAGTTTATACCTACACCGCACCTCATTATTATTATTATTATTCGCCCTCGAGGGTTTCTGGTAGAGGTCTTTTAAAGCGACAAATAATCCTTTGTACACAATTATCTATTTTCTGTTTTTAATGTATTTTTATGCTATATATAAATATATAAATATTGCTAAGTGATTTTTTTTGGTTTTAGTTAAAAATGTAGATTAACAATGAAAAAAATAATAAATGTAAACTTCCAATCTATCAAAATGTTGGGAAAGTGATAGGCTAGGATTCCGGGAATCGAACCGAGATCTGTCTGCAAACAAATTTTGGGTAACTAATTCATGTTAAATTTAAGCACCTTATTTTATTTAAAACTGGGTTTGAGCGAGTTCAAATCACTTGAATTAAACTAAAATTCAAATCTTCGATTTAAAAAGGCTTTGTCTTTTTAATTAACTGTAATTTGATCTGATTTCGTCGTCATTTCAAACCTTTTTTAGAGACAAGACGAGAAAACAAAAACACCACTTTAATTTATATCTAATATGTTATGAACTCCACCAATATAAAATAGATTCTCAAAAATTCAACCGCTTTTTATTTTAAAACAAGTGTACACACTCCGTCGTATATGAACTGCCTGTGACGTCACAAATTTGAACCAGAACATCAAATACACGCCTTAACGTTAAGTTTCCGTGGTGTTGTGGCACTGCATTTGCAATATTCGCAAATGACCTCGGTTCAAATCCGGGCGGAAACCTTTTTTAACGTTTTATTTCCAACGTTTTGGTTTTTGTGAAACAGGATTAACGTGACCTTTTTATTAAATTAGGTATCTTTTCGGGTTCGGGTTCGAATTTATTTTGAATTTTACTAGTAACCCTTTGTTACTAGAAGGTTCCGCCGGTTAATTTGTGTCCTGGCCTTGATTGTGACGTCACAACTTTCAAGTGAATAGCTTTAGATTGCATTACGAGGAAAAAATACTTACGAAAAAATAAACGTAATTAAAAAAATATTTAAAAAAGTTTAACCTATTTAAAAAAAAATTGTTTAAATGATTATATTCATATGAAAAAAAATCAGTAAAGAAATCGTAAATAATTTTTAAGTATGTTTTGCTGGCACCCAATGTGGGACTACCCAAAATAAAGCTTATGTACTTATGAAAATGTAAACTAATATATAAAAATACAATGCATATTTGCAAATAAATTAAGTTAATTTTACAGTTTATAATTACTTACTACATTCAAAACCTTTTAAACTACAAAATTCGAATTATTACATTACAAAAGTACACGTACATTTCAAAACTCACTCCTTTGTTTTAAAAATTAAAAATGAATTTAAATTTTAACAAAAATAAATTTATTTCAGAAAAAGAAGCATTTTGTAGAAAATATTTACAAAAAACAAAATTGAGAAAATGTACCGTAAGGCTTCTCTACCCGGAACTAAACCGCGGTCTTCACCGTGCGCAAAAGCTCGGTTCAGTCTGAGTAAACTCAGACTTGCTTCTACTACACCACAGTTTACTTAGAATTGTTTCTACTACACCACAGGAACTGATTTAAGTTAGTATAATCGATGATCTGGTTCGAAATTGTGACGTCACATATAAAGACTACTACTAGCAATAAACAGATATATGTATATACACAGTTAAGTGGAAAGCATTCAGGAGCGTTCCCGTGAAACAAACCTTAGATAGCGTTGTCGGTACAAATTATATATCTTGTTAGACATAACAATCTATGTATTTTATGCTGAAACTTGATTTTTTATAAGTTATAATCAATGATTTTATTAGACTAAGCCTTCTTCTTTTAGGTACTATTACTAATCCAAATAATATTATAAATGCGAAAGTTTGGATGGATGTTTGTTACTCAATCGCGCCAGAACGGCTCAACGGATCTGGTCGAAATTTGGCACAAAGATAGATTATACTGGTACTAGCCTTTGCCCGCGACTTCGTCCGCGTGGAATAGTGATTTTGCTCGCAGAGCTATCGGGCGGCGGCCAGCGCTCTCCCCCCTCACGACCGCCTCGCCTTCGCCTTGCATCGGGCTGAGAGCGCGCTCACCCATAGTCCGCGTAAAGTTAAATATGTATATTTTAAATCAATGATATCTCCTAAGATATTCATTGAAATCAAATGATATCAAGGGCAATTTCGTTCAAAATTAAATACTTGTGATGAATAAGGTATTTATTTGGATAAGGATTAATATCATGTTTATAAAAACACCTTCGGAAGTAATGCATTATTTTAGAACAAATTTGATTACCATAAAAAGGGTTATATTGAGTCAACCTTAAAAGATAGATAGGTATATGAACATTTCCGTCATACACTATTTTTGCGTAACTTTAACCGTTTACGCAGCGTACGCAACGGAAGCTCTGAAAAGGAATCATTTTTTCCCGTTTTTGTAACATTTTTCATTTATGCTCCGCTCCTATTGGTCGAAGCTTGATGTTATATAGCCTAAAGCCTTCCTCGATAAATGGACTATCCAACACAAAAATAATTTTTCAATTCCAATCAGTAGTTCCTGAGATTAGCGCCTTCAACCAAACAAACAAACAAACAAACAATCAAACAAACTCTTCAGCTTTATAATATTAGTATAGATATAGTTTATCCCGTAAAAAATTACGGTTCCTTTCGGATAGATTTGTTTTTGTTTTTCAGTACAATTACAATTTTATATAAATAAAATTGTTTATGATATATGATATTTTGTTTTCCTCAAAACAGCAAAACCTGAAAAAATAGTTTTGTTTAAAATCTATGCATCTATACAGATAAATAAAATTGGAGTGTCTGTTTGTAATATTAAAATAACCGCTTTTTACTAAATGCATGTGGATGTACACGGTACACATACCAAAACAACATTTTTTACAATTTTTGTCTGTCTATCTGTCTGTCTGTCTGTCTGTTCCGGCTAATCTCCGAAACGGCTGAATCGATTTTGACGGGATTTTCACTGGCAGATAGCTGATGTTATAAGGAGTAACTTAGGCTACTTTTATTTTAGAAAAAGAATCAGGGTTCCGCGAAAAAAATTAAAACCCATGAAATTGTGAACAAAATCCTCGTACGGCGTACGCATCCGAGCGAAGCGAGGGCAAATCGCTATATAATTTAAATGAATATCTTAGGAGTAGCAAGTTACTATTTATGTATAAACATAGCTAACCGTGAAAACGTACCTAGAGACGAACGCGAGCGAAGCGAGCGTGAGTCGCTAGTGTTAAATATGTGTGTAAATCTAAGAAAGTATTTAAAAATATCTTTTAAAAATAATGACAAACGTGTGACATGGGAAAAGCTATCAAATGACATTTCTATAAAAATACGAAGGTAAAAATTTAACAACATATACATATATTTTTATCACCCACATATTCGGACTAGGTCTACTAGGTACCGCCGCTAAAGGTTGTGCCTTTGTAAACTTCATGCACTCAATGTTATTTTTTGTTTTATTCATATAAGTTGTTAGATAAAACTATATGTACCTGCAAGTGCTTAATCGGTTAAAACTAAGACTTACGTAGGGCCCATCTTACTTAGTAATTTATGACTTCATAGGTCTACCTTTATTATTTTGATATAGCATATTGATGTATATAATGATCACATAGTTTTCTGTAAAATCACTTCGCACTTTAATAATATTATTAAAATATCCTCATAACCCACAGAATGTGCTTAATGAACCGGAATACGAGATATAAAGTCTACACTGAAAATGAAAAAAATAAAAACTTAAAAAAATAAAATAAAAACTGACTTCAAAAAATAAACTAAAAAATAAAAAAATAACTGTTTGGTAGTTTTCATTTACTATTGATACCTAATCAGTTATTTTGAAGTCCCTGCCAGCCGATGCAAATCAAAGTACACCGACTTCGAAAATATCTGATTAGTTTTGTGGTTTTTACGCTGTCGGGTTTTTTTATTTTTGTGAATTTTTTTTAAATTATTTCTTATTAACTACGTTTAAAGAATTATTCATGTAGGTATATATTCTAGTAAAGCTGGACGGATTTGGATGAAATTTAAAACAGTAATAGGCTATAACTTGGAGCGAAGCGAGAGTAAGTCACTAGTATAAATTTTAAAGGAAAATAAAATGTATTACCTCTAAGTAATAGACCAGCCTCCACTACACCCAGTCCGAGTTATATCCGTCCTTAATCAAATCAAATTGTTCTTTATCGAAATAGACTTTCACAAGCACTTTTGAATCGTTATCTTTATATTTAAGCAAATGTCAGTATTGAAAGTTCGAGAAGAACTTACCGTCGGCTAGTACGTTACTTTCGTACGGCACTTTCATATAATAAATACCACATGTGAAAAATATCAGAAATCGCGATCATACTAATTAAGAGTATATCACTCTCAAGCTAAAACATCATCATCATAATATATAATACTAGCGTCTCGTCCTCTCTTCGCTCGGGTTCGTCCCTGCTTACGTTTTAAAGTTTAGTATAGATTTCTCAGAGATGAAATATTTTACCGCAGTAAAAAGTATCCTATATGTTGACGCGTATAACCAGCTATCATCATACCAAATTTCATCAAAATCTGTCTAGTGGTTTTCTCATGATGCGGTAACAGATAGACAGACGGACAGACAAAAATTCTAAAAACTATAAATTCGGCCTCTGTATCAATAATAACGACTTTTTAAATAAGATTTTCCAAAAAGTATTTAATATACAGATTCGACTGAGTTAGAATTTTATTATGAGTGTGTATCGATTATTCGCCTATATTCTATGAATAAATCATTTTGAGGCATAAATATGTTAGTTTAAATATTAATTATTTGGCAATACCATTCTAAACTAATAAAATAATAAACACTTAAATAATAGATACTTTTGGTTTATTTAGCTGCTATTTGATAGAGATTATGCGTCATGATGCGAATCACCTTGTGTTGAAGCCAAATGAAAAGGCGTTTGTATCTATGAGTAGATTAAACATAACGTTAGATACTTGTATAGATTTCTTTGTTCTAAGAAGTTTTCTAAAAATTACATTAAATATACCTATTTAGACCTTTATCACAAAAGTCATTATCATTGGAACTGAACTAACATGTAAAATTTCGACTCATAAAAAACATTGCAAGTTGAATAAAAGCTTGATGTAACATAACAATTAGAATACTTGCATACATACAGCATGATAAAATGCAATTTCTAATATAATATAACCTTTTATAATATTTTCCTCTAGAAAATGTATTGATCTAATACCAATATATGAAACTAAACCTATTTTTGTAACATATGACTGTACAAATGATGTTCAAATGGAATTTAACAGTAGGAACATTAGCATTCTCACAGAATTGCAACGTCAATTCATAGGAGCGAAAAACAAGCCAAGAATCCAACGGTAGACGCAGCAAAAGAAGATGTTTATGTAAAATTTTTTATGGTCATAAAAACTGTTCACTAAAAATTATTTTATAAAAGGGGGGTATTGTAAGTTTAAGATGTGTATTTATATATCTATCTGTGGCATCGCAGCGCCCGAATGAATAAACCAATTTCAATTTAGTTATTTTTAGTTTGAAAGGTGATTTAATCGACCATGTATTGGTGATTATAATTTGTCAAAGCCTCTTTAATTTTGCCACCAGCCACATCATACCATAAAATAAACTAACCTTAACCGCCGTAACATAAATAAAATATATACACACCTAAATTATATACAATTGCTACAATTATTTATAATAAGTCTCGCCCGTATAAAATATACGAATTTGGAACACCATTTTTACGATTGAATAAATTAGGAGTTTATACCATATTGACATATTTTTTACAATACACTGATTTTTTTTATTGAATAGTAATAATTCTGCCTATGAAACGTCGCATTAATGAGCGTCGCCTCACCGTAATGCGAGAAAAGTCGAAGAAATTGGTTAAATGCGAGCTAGCGACTTCATACATCCTTTGATAGCTAGGTTCTCTCAGACAGGCGGTGTTCTTTGCGATGTTTTATTTATTTATTATATAAGGCTTTTCAAGGTTTTCTTTACCAAGGCAAGTACTAATGATGACAAAAATGAGTGGGCATCCTAATAGGCTACCACTTATATTTGAATATCAAGATATATCATACTAACAACATAGTAATATCTACCTCTACTAAATAATCTATGACTCTTTTACTACAAAGAACAAAACATTTACGTATTTTATTCTTGTGTATAAGTATGTATGTATTATAATTTTATTTGTATATCTCAGAACCGGTTCTAAAGATTTGGATCAAATTTTGTATTTAGATAAGGTTTTGCTTTTCTGAAAAAACGGAGCTTTGATATATATCTTTCCCAAAAACGTCGAATGAAGCTTGGTTGCCCAATTAGTTTATTGTTTATGAGGATTACAAAATAATGATAACTTTATCTTTAGACATATGGGCATATACGTTGTGATAAAAGTCATTATCATCATCATTATTTACAGAAGCTTAGATTTTTTCTATCGTTACACGCAATGCCCACCGCATCGTGCAATATTGGTATAAGCGTCCAAAAATAAATTCCTAAGCAAAAATAACTACCACGTGGGGGCGGGTTACGAGTCATCGAATGTAAACAAAATTTAACCACCATGATTTAGAATATTATGAACTAAATAATAAATAGCTACTTATTTCGAAATAAAGTCTTTTTCTTTTCTTTCAATGTTATAGGGCAATATATAGATTTGGATTTTTTTTATTTATGTATGTTTGTAACGAATAAACTCAAAACTACTGGACCGATTTTGATGAAATTTGGTAAGAAAATAGTTTAAAACTCTCGAAAGGCCAAAAATTATTTTTTATTCCAGAAATTATCCCTTAAGAGGGTGGAAACGGGAATGAAAGTTTGTTTAGGGAATCAACCTAGAGACGAACCCAAGTGAAGCGAGGGTGAGTCGCTGGTTTAGAATAAAAATATTGTGCAAATAAATTAAGATTGTACTACTATCTTCTTGGATCAAACAAATTACGAGTATGTCTTAAATCCACAAATACAGCAGATGACAACGTTTAGACGACGATGCTGAGATAAGTTAGATTCCTTCCAGAGAAACTATTATCGCGAATAACAAGGTGAAGTAGAAAAAAAGTAATAAGACCTTTGGCTAGTGGGACACTTCCTGCTTATGATAATTAGCAATTAAATTGAATATAATAAATATGTGCTCTATCGGTTTTATCATGTGACTAAGTAATAACATCTATCCATACTAAATAAGTAGCAACTGACCCTCGCTTCGTTCGATGAAGATCAGTTGTCCTAGAATAGGCTAAGTATAGTTACAGGAGTATTAGTGATAGGTATAAAATTGTACACTAACATGTTATATAAAAAATCTTGTGCATATATCATTCTATTAATATATAATAATACATTAATGAAAGAAAATTATCGTGAGGGAACTGTGTCTAAGAGGACCTAGCAAGTTTTCGAAAGACATGTGAAGTTCAAACCGCACTTGTCCAATGTGGTGGACTATGGCTTGATTCCCTCATATTGAAGGGAGGTCCGTACCCAGCAGTAGGATGTTAAAAAGGGCTGAATACCATATTATACTATTGATGTCCACCACCGTGGCTTAAATTCATTACTGAAAAACATATATTATGTATTTTTAGTATTTTGGATTAATGGCAAATATTTTAGAGTTCAAAAACTTTGCCAATTGATATCACTAGAAGACAAACTTTGACTAAATTAAGGATTCACGAACACGAGGCAAAATGTTATTACAAATGTCATTGTATAACTTCGGGCTGATTCAATACTCGGCTCAGTGGTTTGTGGTTCCGATTTTAATTTGATTTCACAGATAAACCTCTAGAGCTGATAGAGATACTGTCGCAATTATAAAATAAATAAGGATTATCTATTTTTTCTATTACAGTTATATTTTTAATAGGTATATTCTTACATTATTGCGAATATGTATTACTTTAAATAAAACTATCTTTTCGGATTTTTTCGCGGATATTTATTTTTACTCCCGATGTTTCGAATCCTTTACAGCAATTATGGTCTCGGGAGAGATCTTTTACGACGACTCAAAACTTATTATATATATATATATATATATATATATATATATATATATATATACTAGCGACTCACCCTCGCTTCGCTCGGGTTCGTCCCTAGCTTGCATTAAATCACGATTGATCAGTTTTCGACCGGAGAGGAAAAATGATTAAATTACTAAAATGGCTATTAAAAAATAAGGGTTGATCGTAGAAGGGTGAAAATTGAGGATTGTATGTATTTTTGTATGTTGTATCATAAAAAAATAGAAATTAAAAATTTTGTCTAAAAAATAAAAAAAAAAATTTAGGGGTGGACTACCCCTAACATTTAGGGGGATGAAAAATAGATGTTGGCCGATTCTCATAGATACCGGATAAGCACAAAAAATTTCATCAAAATCGGTCAAGCCGTTTCGGAGGAGTATGGCAACGAAAACTGTGACACGAGAATTTTATATATTAGAGAATATATATATATATATATATATATATATATATATATATATATATATATACATATATATATATATATATACATATATATATATATATATATATATTTATGTATATGTACTGATTACATACAGTGTCTACCCACAGAAAGTATTCTTTAATTTGGAAAAAAAAGGGGAATGCTTTATAACTTGCAATAAATATGTACCTGAATGGAATATAGGAAACCCAATGAAGTTCGACAGAATATGTTATTCAATTTGAACTTTTATAGATTTATGGAAACAAAAGAAGTTGAAATCAACTTGAATGATTATTTTGATTTCCCTTTAAGAGGTCAATCTATATATGTGTGTGGGTTATAATATCTGTAAATGTAATGTACTCGTACATATATGTGCGAATTTTTAATACAATCTAATAATAAAAGCTTCTGCTCGCGTGCGTGCTTGTGTGCGTATGTGAGTGTGTGTGTGCGTGTATGTGGGTGGGTGCCTAACCGGCGTCGCTCGTGTCCAGTGTCCCACTGCTGGGCATAGGCCTCTCTCTTCTCCTCTTATACTGCTCTAATTATTCTGGAAGAAATAGGACTCTTAAGATGAATATCTATAGGTTTACTTAAACGATTAAAACGAAACTTTTTGTTACAGCTTGAGCAAGATGGGTACGTAGTGTTAGAAGACTTCCTTCGGCCGGCGGAATGTGATGAATTAGTAGCAGCCGGCCAGGAACTGACAAAACAAACTCCTGATTCAGAAAATCTAACGATATTTTCCACAGTAGAAAGTGATAAACAGGTAAAATTTTAATTGTAATGTCAGCTATTAATTACTTCTTAGACACGGCTTCTTTTAGAAATATTCAGTCAAGAGTTCTTGAAAATTTTCCTTGCTATCTTGCTCCAAAAACTTAACAATAACCACAGCAAAAGGTCGAACAAAGTTATAAATTTAAATGAAGCTTTATTTTACTTTGCTTATGTGAACGTTTAATTCAAGTGAAAATAAAAATTCAATTTTATAAAATATCCAGCTTCAACTGCCTTATATTCCTGAAAAGCAATTCAGCAAATAATATACATGTTATATCACTAGGAAAATATGAATTTCCTCTGTCATCGAAACAAAGGATTTCATTTTCAAAATGTTGGTTTAATCTATACTAACATTATAAATAGGTAAAGTTTGTGAGTTTATGAGGTTGTAGGGGGTAACCACCGGATCTACTGAATCGATTTAGATGAAATTTAGCAAGAACATAGTTCAAGATCCTGGGAAGGACATGAAATACTTTGTAACCCGGAAATCATCCCTTAAGGTGAAAATGGGGAGGAAAGTTTGTATGGGGAATCTACCTAGAGGCATACCCGAGCGAAGCGAGAGTGAGTCACTAGTTATGGGATAAATACTTTGTTCAAATACAGTTCATTAAGTTACTTTTTCTTTTTCTAGCCTTGTATGACTTGAACTTAGGATCATACTGTCTTACAAAGTCATAAATTAATAATGGTGAACAAATTAATTAACCATTTTTAACCTCCCACTGCTGTTTCTGCTCGGTTTTTAGCGTTCCAATGCAAAGGTGATTATGCCATACCACGTTTGGGCTGGGGGACTTCACATGGATTTCAAAAATTAGTTAGATGCTTTCGATGTGCAAGTTTTTCTTCGCCGTTAAAGCGCATGGTAATCATGTTGAAAATGACTCGCACATGAAAACATTAGAGGTGCGGGACTCAGGTTTATCTTAATTTCATTTTAATAACAGCATTGATAACTATGATAGATGTAGAAAATGTTCCTCGAATTTTCTCCATTCATAAATCCAATTTATGTCTTCTAGATTTTATCAGCCATTGTCGTATCCCCTGAAATTTGAAAAGCTATGAAAGTTAGACACCTTTATAAAATATGTTTTTATATTAGTATATTAAAGGCAGTGGTAGCCCAGTGGCAACGTGCTTGCTTGGGAAATCCAGTGAAGCGAGTTCAAATCCTCGGTCTCGCATCTCTGATATTTTCATATGCGAATCATTTCCAACATGATTACCACTTCTCTCATGGTGAAGGATAACATCGCGAGGAAACCTGCATGTCTAAGAAAACCTAACAAGTTTTCGAAAGATATGTTAAGTCCGTCAACCCGCACTTGGCCAGCGTGGTGGACTATGGCCTGATTCCCCACGTATTGAAGAGAGACCCGTGACCAGCAGTAGGACGTTAAAAAGAGCTTAATACAGTTTATTAAAAGAATATTTTGTAAGGATGTAGTAATTTAACTAGTGTGAACTGTTTCATACTATGTTTTATTCAATGCGTAACCTATAACACATGAGAATGTGGCAAAGTTCAGCTGATATTAGCCTTAAGGGCTCCTCACCGCCTTACATTTTACAAGTCGCAATAAACTAACGCTATTTTCATCATTATCTTCATTATCTCTTATCATTAATAGCTAAGATATGAAGACTTAACTTTCAATTTTGAACTACATTGTCAATAGTCCACAGATAAAAAAAATCACGAGTAAAAGAATGCGAGTGTCGGAATTCACTTTTTTTTTTTCATTTATGCATTTTATTTACGTCCTTTAATTAAAGATAAAACCTATACGACAGAATAGACTAGAAGTAGACTAGAATTTAGAAATAGACTTGAAATTTCTATAAACTCTATAAGTTCTTTATTTGGACCATAAGTTAAAATAACAGGCAATATTAATTTAACCAAGGTATATTTTTATGTGGGATGTAACACACTGTTTATGAGGTAAAGCAAATTATGTTAGCCGTTATAACGCGCTTTATACAAGAAAACTACTCTCTTCTTAGCGAACTAATAACAAAATACGACAGTATACTTTGTTCATAAATATCAATTTTAAAACGTTAAAAGCAGGTACGGATGAAAACAATAATTAGACTACATTCGCACTCTAGTTATTATATTAATATTATTATAAAACTAGCGGCTCACCCTCGCTTCGCTCGGGTTCGCCTTCAAAAAAACAAATACAATCCTACGGGAACCGTACATTTTTCCAGGATAAAAAGTTGCCTATTTGTTATTCTGATGTATGAACTATATTATTGTAAAGATTCATTAAAATCCAATCAGTAGTTTTTGTGTACTAAGCTGTATAAGCCTATAGTAGTGTAGATGCTAGATACTAAAATGCTAGAGGAATCTGTATTGTTAGATCCTTGTCAGATCACAGACCACAGAAAGTAACCTCTGTCGTTATCAATACTCACTTCTGTCTCTACCTATTGTTTAAAAACATTAATCAAAATTACCGATTACTGTAAATAGTACCTATATAGAAAACTGTTTGCACACGTCCGCCGTAAGCGGTGTGAAAGCATTGTACCTACATAATATAAAGTTTATGATTTCTTTTTTATTTCCAGCAACTAAAGGATTCATATTTTCTTGAAAGCAACGACAAAATTAGCTTCTTCTACGAATCAGATGCTATAGGACCTGACGGAAAACTTCAAGTCGACCCAAGCATTTCATTAAACAAGGTATTACTATAAAGAGAACATCGTATTATTTTTTATTAATTAAATAGGGCTTACCAACTAGATACATACACAAACTTAATTACTAAAATAACATTAATCAATTTCTTTCTTGTAGATTACTCTAAATTAAAAGCACGTGCAATATTTTTGGTATACATAATATACGAGTATGTGTATGTTATGACTCGCACTATATGGCACTACATTACAATGTTAAATTATCCTTTAATTAATGTATGATTAATTATATTAATTCCAAGTATAATACTTTCTTAGATTTACGCAAATATTTGACATTTTAAGTAAAATTTTTTTTACGAATTCATTTAGATTTTTTAGAATTCGTGAAAAAATCCGAAAAATGGTTTCATTTCATTGAATTTTTAGAATATAATGGTAGTAGTACTCAGTGAAATCCCTATAAAAGTAAGTCCCGTTTGAGTACCCCCATGGACTGGTGGCATCATTTTTAATTTCTTTCGCCGGTAATGAAATTTATATAATAATTAGAAGAAGTAATAAAGAAGAAGTTATCAGGCCTTTTTTAAACAAATATTACTTTATTCTACTCAACCATCTAATACGTAGAGTGACTCGCCACCCGCCTTGATCATAATATACAAGTGTTACCGCTATATTTGGTGTGTTATATTGTTGTTCTAAATTATCAAATGATTTGAAAGACGTTTATGGAAAATAGCATCATTATTTTAAGAAATTCATTTTACAAATTTCAATACTCAGATTAAAACTAAACATATTATATATTATGTTGTGAAAATAGATTTAAAACAAATATTGAAGACACCGAATGTCGATAGGATTGGTAAAATAGTTTTTGGTAGCATGTTAAATAAGGTTTGGACCAATAATAATTCCCTTGGTTACAGGCAAATTCGTGCTTAAATGAAAAATGTATGCATCGTTGGAAGCATATAAAATATTAATTTTTAAAATAAACACTAACTAAATTCGTTATTTTTTATTTAAGTGTTAAGTTAAACTTCGAGTCAGGTCGCAGGTTTTACTTTCATAGAGGGGAAAATTCACTGATCATGATCATTGATCACATTATTAATTATTATAATTACATTCTTATTATTACATTGCTTTGGACAATAAAAAAAATAATTAAAAAAATCGAAAATTTGCTAGATTCTCTCCGACATAAAGATTTCCTGACGATGTTTTCTTTCACCGTAAGACAAGTGGTAATCCTGTTCTATAAGATTTGCACATGAAAATATCAGAAATACAAGTTTACTTGAACGTTTATAAAAAATACAGTCAGGCGCTTATAATATAATATTACATACATATAAGTATAGCTGTTGTCTTCATTTTTTTTTCAGGTGGGGCACGCTTTACACCTTCTACACCCTATCTTCAGATGTTACACATATAGTGACAGGGTCAAGGCTGTGTGTAACGAGCTAGGCTTAAAAGAACCCGCGGTGGTGCAAAGCATGTTCATTTACAAGAATCCTGGATTGGGGGGAGAAGGTAATATCACAGATCATATAATACTATACTAGGTAATATATGTACTCGATTTTTCTCCTCAAGATATTATGTAAACTAAATAAAAATAACAATTTAAATATTTTTAAACAATTTCCACTATGATAACACAATTATTGTTTTTAGAGCTGCGTAAATACAAGGTTCACCCGAAACCCTATTACTAGGTTTTAGTGGTCTATATGTATAGTATGCGTTGCTCCAAACAATATTCTGTGTACTTTTGATAAAATATTACTACCTACATACATATATTCTAAACAAGATAACCCTATTATGAAGAAAATGACGCGTAAAAGCGTTAGATTTTCTTTAGTCATAATTTCTGTACACGGTATTTTTAACGTGTACATAAAACTTTAATCAATGCATCGTATAGCATTACAGGCTTTGTTGTTCCAAAGGGAACAAGTACAATGAATATAATGGGATATTTTAGTATCTCCATTCTCCAACACATGCTCAATGGATACTCTAGTTTACTGTCAACTAGCCATTGTCTTCGAATTCGTTTTGATATCAATTATCACTAGCATTATTTCGCAGCTCCGTCCGCGTTTTTTAATTTTGTAGAATTTCTCCGATACCATAGGCCTTATGGTGATGTTCCTTAATAAAAAGGCTAGAGTGTACTTCCGAATAGCCCATATCTCTAATTAATCTGAATTTTGGTATAATATATAATATGGATTTCAAATTTGAGAAAAAAAAAATATAAAATTTTCGGGTTTGTTGCGATAAATATTGATATATAAAATATTAATATATTTTTAGTATAGAGCCAGTATTTGGAAGAAAAATGCGCGACATTTGACACTCCCAATTGTTCTGATACTGCTTAAAATTTTCGCCTCGGAACTGCCACAAAATTCAAAATAACTGTGTGGTCTGACTATAATTCGTTTTTTTTGGTCATGTGATATTATCGATCCACCGGACTACGAGGTCGAAGGTATAAAGTGCATTTATGTTTGCACAAACCTTGTTCACTCTATTATATAGGGCTTAGATGTAGATTGTAGACCTTTAAAATTACGAGGTTTCGCACACGATCCAACGTGTTGACTACGTCCGATACCAGTCGCACGCAATAATGGTGGCTGAATATATTATAGCAAATTACTCGAATACGTTAGAAAGGATATTGTATACAAAGCGTGGTTTAAAAATAGTCAAAAATTCAATGTAACATACATTTAATTTTTTTTTATGTACCGGTGCACCCAAAATTTTTTCGCCTATTCTATAATAAATATAAAGAAGAAGGTTCTTATTGCTTGAGTCACTTGACATTGTAATAATGTCAAGTCAATATGTTGACAAGTCAATAAAGAATGAACGACTATAGTCGAATTCGGATAGCGTCGTGTGCTAACATCGGTTTGATTGAGTAGCATACCAGTGTCTACTGGTCGCCTGATCACGGGTTGTGTTTCAATCGCGTAGCTTATAAATATCTCCGTGAGAGAAAGGCCCAGGTGATCGTCGTGTGGTTGAAATTCAAGCGAAATCATTATTCAAAAATGGTAAACCTATTATATTGTATTCAGCCCTTTTTAAAGTCCCACTTCTGGGCACGGGCCTCCCTTCAATACGAGGAGGATAAGGCCATAGTCCACCACGCTGGCCAAGTGCGGATAGACGGACTTTACATATCTTGCGAAAACTTGCTAGGTTTTCTGACATGCAGGTTTCCTCCCGATGTTTTCCTTCATTGCAAGGCAAGTGGTAATCATGTTAGAAATGATTCGCACATGAAAATATCAGAGGTGCGAGGTCCGGGATTTGAACCCGCTTCACTCGGTTTCCCAAACGATCACGTTACCACTGGGCTATTATATCACATTATAAATAGCCTATTATATTATAAATAGAATATACCTATCTATTTAAAAAGAAACTATTTTCAAATTTTTTTTTTATTGATAACACTAAAAAAGCTCGTCTAAACAAAAACAAAGAAAATATATTGACAAACAGAACAGGAAACGGTACTGAATGTTTTGTCTTTTGCTATTTATGTAATATAGAAACTTGTTTATTTACTTTTGGAACATATGAAATTGTATATTGTATACTGTTTCCTCATTCATGTTTGAAAATCTTCCTACAGGAATAACAAGAAATGAGGACTGAGTGTATTTCTAGAACAGCTTGTTATTGTAAATAATGTTTGAATTGTAAGAACTAAAATATAAATTGTATCATTTACATTGCGTTCGTTCATCTAATATATTTAAACGAGCAATTCTTGTATATTTATATCTTTATATTTTTATATATTTATACCAGCGATCTCGGAAACGGCTCTGAGGATTTCGCTGAAATTTGGTACGTAGGCGCTTTCGGGGACGAAAAATCGATCTAGATTAGTCTCATGTCTGGAAAAACGCGTGTTTTCGAGTTTTCATGCGGTTTTCTTTTGCATTATTCTACGCAGAATATGCTCGATAAATTCTTACACTCAGACATAAGCCTCGTGGTCAAGCGATCAAGGTGCAAGATTTTCATTCAATAGGAGTGTCCGAGTTCGAATCTCAATCGGGTACAAAGTTTAACTTCTTTTTTGTATTTATTCAAGTTTTTAGTTTTTTTTTATCTTAAAAATACGATTGGTATAACAAAAAAGAACTCCGAGCGAAGCTCGGTCACCAGGTACTGGATATAATAAAACTAACTTGACGGGTTTCAAGGGAATTCTCCGTTGCATAGTCAAGGCGATTTGTCCAATTAAGTACATTTTAAGCTCTAACGAAGCTTAAGTTCTAATATATTATGAAACTACGCTCTTTATCTTGTATTGTAATACCAGTATTTGCCCTTGCTTCCGTCAGACTAAACTATATCCGCATAGTATATGTACATCAGTATATTTTAGGGACATATAGGGATATATATTCTATAGTTAAATAATTGTGCTGTAATAATTATTTTACTTCCCACCGCTGGGCGTGGACCTCCCCTTAATATGAGAGGGAGGAGGAGGTCACAGTTAGCAAGCAGCCAAATGCGGGTGGACAGACTTTACAAGTGTTTAGATAACTAGTTAGGTTCACTCAGACATGTAGGTTGCCTTACAATGTATTCCTTCACTGTAAAGCAAGTGGTAATCATGATGAAAATAATTCGCATATAAGAATATATTTGTCTAAGACCAGTGATTTTGACCCGTTTCTATGAAATCAGTACACTTTTCTTGTAAGCAAATACATACATTTCACAGAAAAAAATATCAACCCACGTAACTAATCTTACATCAGTCTTCCATTTTATCACGATGTCCTTTAAAACGACGTAATTGTGATCGAGAGTTGGATACACGTTACGGTGTGAACTTAGTGAAAAATCATGTAGCATCTTTATTAAATTATGCGTGTTTTTCATTCCACACCGGTAAAGTCTAAGCGCTAGCCGTGCATAGCGTAATTAACAGGGCAAAAGTAAAGCAGAAAACAATGTGCAATTTTATCCTCGCTATCTACACGAATGAAACATGTCATATAGGCTCTTTAAAGTGTTGGCACGTTTTCGTTATTGCAAAAAATAACTTTGATTTTCAGTTTATTTAAATAATATCACCTGATCTTCACCGCAGTTGAAGAGAGTGCTGAGTTCATGTGTTTTTTTTTCAAATTTTGAATCAATTGTTCATTAATAGGTATAAGGCACATTCGAAGAAAATTTTGTGTTGCTAATGAAAGGTACATGGCTCTTGTTTACACGAGTGTTAAAGCTTGTGACATCTAAGTAAAATATGTATTACCTAAAAAATATGAGAAATTAATGAAATTGCTAAATTACAACAACACACGAAACACACAAGAAAAGAGCATAAACAGCTGAATTACAAATATATTTAATTATGTATAATAATAAATATGCACTTAATAATTACTTATATGATTTTATTGAAAACTGTTTGTATGTTTCCAGTCGTCGCACATCAGGACGCTACATACTTACACACCGAGCCAGTACCAGCGATAGGTTTCTGGATAGCTCTAGAAGATGCTACTCTACAAAATGGATGCCTGTGGATGGCACGAGGCTCTCACAAGTCAGGTGTACACCGGCGACTGATAAGAAATCCTGATAAAGAATCAAAGCAGGCATTAATCTATGATAAGGGTGCACCTTTCTACCCTCAATCGAGTTTTACCCCTGTACCTGTTAGTAAAGGTAAGATTAAAAATCTAAAAAAACATATAAACCACGTGAAATATAATCTCCTTCTTTTAAAAGTTGGTTGAAAGAGCAAAAAATATACAATTTCACACGTAAATTTTCACATCCCACAAAGCGCCCTTTCAATTGAGTCTTATATATTACATATGTTCAGTTTTATCCATTCAACATAATAATCAAAGGCTTTGAAAAAGGGACGTCTCCACATCGGAACTCGAACCTACCTGTATTCTAGTCCTAGAATGTAGGTGTTTATCCGTATATAATTTGTAGAGAAGCACTGTATTTTTCCAAGAATATAATATAAAATCGATATTAAATGTCAGGTTAGGTTTACATGATTCATTTTTGCTTGGCAAACATACATCCCTATTTTTCTCCTAAACCTGATTCGTTGCTAATGCCTTTTATTATTTCCGAGAAACATTCCAGTGCCTTGCATAGCGGAATAATTCCATGTAACGGACGTTCTACTTCAACACCTTTATAGTTTTCTTCTAAAACTTCCACGAGACGCTAATTTGCTCTCCTGGAAGCAATTAAATGAATATTTTAATATTGAATATTAACTTTCTTTTATCATAGTTTTATTGAAGCTTTGGTTCGATGGATTTTGCGCTCATGAATAGTTTAAGTCCTTTTAAAAGTGTCCTTTTAAAAGTGTCCTTTTAAAAGTTCCTTTTAAAAGCTGGTATTAGTTGTTAGGTAGATGTTAAAAAATGATTTTATAAATTTTTCTTGCATTTTCTTCAGTATTAAATGTTGCTTCTTATTATTTTAAATATTGATATTCGCTATCACTAAAAGAGATTTTAAAAGCTGTATTTTTTATGTTACATAACATGTCTCCTAACTCTTAGCTGATCTTATTAAAATATTACCTCAAGAGTACTCCCGTGTATATTTAAAAAAAGCAGTCACGAGGGCTGCCGTCAGAAGTGAAATCTTAAAACTATAAATAAACCGTTGCTATTTTTGGATATTCAAATTAATTGTTTGATCTTCATTAAAAATTTTAAATTAAAACTGTTTACATTTATCTGGTTTTGATATCTATCGGCACTCTGTGTGTTAGCGTTAACACGTCACGTGACCATGTTGATTATGTCTTACATGAATTTACTCCCCATCCAAACATGCCTATAGAAGTTTTCACTTCAATAACATTCCAGTGAAACAATTACCATTAATCAAAATTTAACTTAATATTTTGAATTAAAATCATTATAATTAATTTCTTTTCACAGGTACCTGTATATTAATACACGGGCACGTAGTTCACAAGAGCGCACAAAACAAGAGCGATAAAAGCCGCCATGCGTACACTTTCCATGTGGTAGAGAAATATAACAACACGTATTCACCAGAAAATTGGCTGCAAGAGGGCGAAAATGCACCCTTCCTCAACCTGTATACAACACCCCAAATGGTTTAATTTTTTTAGCATCAAGTTATTCGATTAAATTTTAAAATATAATTAAACAAAATGAAATTACGTATTACTTTAATTTTAGTACACAGCTCAAGTATTTTAATCAAAAATCTCAACAAACATTGTTTGAAAACGTACTTCTTATATCTACTACTAGACTAAACTAGACTGATTACACGAAGACACTCGACTCAAAAGTAATTCTTATAATATAATGTTCTAGGTATTCTTTAATAACATGAGCCTAACAGATATATTAATTAAATGCTTATAAAACAAGAAGTGGGTAGATTAAAAAAAATATATAAACTATACACTATACATATATTAAATAAGTAACTACATTTATATAATTGCACTGGGCGCTTATTTTTAGGCAAGAAATTATCAAAAAATTTATTTATTGACATCATAATGTCATTCCCATATGTTTTTTTAGATTTCTATTCTACAACGATTTTAGAAAGACAATTAAAAAAAAATAAAAACCGACTTCCTGGCACTGAAAAGTAAAAAATAACTAAACAGAGGTTTTCATTTAAAATAGATACCTAATCAGATATTTTCGAAGTCGGTGTGCTTTGATTTGTATTGGCTGGCACCGACTTCAAAAATATCTGATTAGGTATCTATTTTAAATGAAAACCTCTGTTTAGTTATTTTTTACTTTTCAGTGCCAGGAAGTCGGTTTTTTTTTTTTTTTTTTTTTTAAGTTTTTATTTTTCCATTTTTAGTGTAGACGTAATAAGCAAGTAATTTGTAAGAAGAAAGATTTTTAATAAAAACATAATATTCGATTAAGCCATTTATTTAAAAACCGCTTGACCGATTTCGATAAAATTTATATGGGACCACCGGGGAAGAATACTCTTTGAAACAAAAAAAAAATTTTCCAAATCGGTTCAGCCGTCTTCGAGAAATCCGTGAACATACATAAAAAAAAAAAGATTCCAACGAATTGAGAACCTCCTCCTTTTTGGAAGTCGGTTAACAAAGAGATCCCTAAGATCCTTGAATTGTATTTAAGAAGTAGATATAATGTAATTAACGTTCATATTATTGCTATTAATGTTAAAGCACTCTGTTACCTTTTCACGGTTACAGTGTTAAGCCGATTTGACAAAATAATAGACTATATCCATTCCTCATAGGGATGGTTATAGGCTATTTTTACCCGGATCATGACAACTTTACCGCGGGGTAAAAAAAACTGACATCTATTACTGAGATTTAAGGCGAACCGTCCATGGACGGTTCGCCTTAAAGACCGACGCAAAATCGATGCATTCGAAATGTGGTGCTGGCGGCGACTGTTGCGAATCCCTTGGACAGCGTTTCGATCCAACATCTCAATTTTGGAGGAATTAAACATCAAAGAGAGATTATCGTCTACAGTGCAGATACGTATCCTCAAATACTTCGGACACATTGTCCGAAATGAGCACTCCATGGAACGACTCGTGGTCCAGGGGAAAGTAGAAGGCAAGCGGTCACGCGGGCGATCACCCACGCGTTGGACAGACCTTATAAAAGCCGTAACGCAAAAATCCATAGTCCAATGCTCCCGAGACGCTGAAGACCGCTATAAATGGAGGCACATCGCAAGAGCTACATTAGCCAAAGAAAATCCATCGTCGTCAACCACGACCACTCTGTCAAGAGCGAACGACTAAGAAGAAGAAGATTACTGAGATTATTATAAAAGAGCTGTTGTCCTTGCATTAATAAGAACTTTTTATTTTACGTTTGCCATAGAATTATATTAACTAATAACAAATAGAGTTTATTTAGATATATTATTATTTCTAACTGACCTTCAAGAGGACTTATTGTATTTTAATACTTTATTTGTCAGGAATATAAACTACCTACTTTTAGTTGCTTATTGGTAATGTGAAAAATTTGAAATTTCCAAGCCTTGACGTTGAACGGTGAAGGGATATATCGTTGTTGTATAAATACATACATTTTGATGATATCCTTCAAATTGAATTAGTGGCTTCATATTATTATTTGCATGACGTTAAGTTAATTAACAATTTTTGTGTACGTTACATTTTACATTTACATTAAAGTCTTTCGCATCAATTTTTGCTAATTTTCAATAAAACACCAAACCAAGAAATTTTTAGATAAAAGTAATGTCACACAAGTAATTTCTGATAGATAGTAATTTTATATAATGTCGATTATATTTTTATAACGCTATTTGTCAAAAGTTTTATATTTTATAGATACAAAATATTTTCAATGTGATATGAACGCAGATCACTGCGATGATCATTGTGATAATTTTATTAAACGAATACCAAACATTAATTATATTTTATTTTACATCGCTATTATAGATTATTTTTTTATCTACATGTATACTATTGTGATGTAGAGAAAGGGAGATACGAATTTGAATTTAGGATATAAGTAGTATTTTTTTGAAACAAGATGTTTAGATTTAAACAATATCTATCTATATCCACTGCTAATATTCTTGAAGAGTAAAAATGTTCACTAAAATTTTCTCAAGAAAATTAAAAATAAATAAGTAAAAGAAATGGTTGAATGTAAAGAATTAAGCTCTACCTTGTCTCTTGAGAAAAAATATATCGTAGGTGTTATCGAAACAACATTTATATAACAAAATTATAATAAAATACTAGTTACTTCACATAGTTTGTACATTTTTCATCTGGTTCTATGCTCTCTACATTTTCCAGTGGCAATCCAAAAACAATCGTATATATCTCCAATCCGTACATTGAAGTACGTTATACAGTCAGCTATTGTATGATGGATAGCATTGGTGCCCTTAATTGAGTCGTGCAGTGGGTCACGAGAGCGGACGCCAGTTAGCCATTTTTATATATATATGTATACATAAATATCATACATGTAGAGCCGCAAAATAAACAATTGTCACTATAGAGACTTGGAAACAAAATTTAGTTTTCCATAGTTTAGCAGATTGCAAATTTTCTTCTTAACTATTTATAAATATTTTGTAATTTCTATTTTTAATTATTATATTCTATTTTAATAAGTTATTCTATTCTTTGAAACTAGAGATCAACTCTCGCTACCTTTCGGCTCTTACTGTCTTCTGTGTCTATCCGAATTAGATACTCTAGATTAGCGTATACAAACTGAATGACAGACAGAAAGACAAATAATTTTTCATTCATTTTGGAAAATAGATTGGTTGACCAATAAGGCAGAAAAATCGAATGAACGCACTTAGCCGGATGGACCATTAATAAAAACTACATTTTCGATTTTTAATTGGCTCTAGTATTTATCTCTTTTCTTCGAGTATCTCTATAAATACCATATAAAATTAAATAAAAAAAGAGAAATAAAAAATAACGAATCTTTTTATGATTGGGTCTTTTTAAGATTCCACAAAATATATAATAAGATTCCACAAAATGTCCTATATTTACCACTTTAAAAATTTAAAGATAAAATCTATACATATTATAAAATTCTAACTAAGCCGAATCTGTACATTAAATATTTTATGGAAAATCTTATTGAAATAGTCATTATTATCGATGCAGAGGCCGAATCTATAGTTTTTAGAATTTTTGTCTGTCTGTCTGTCTGTCTGTCTGTCTGTCTGTTACCGCATCACAGAAAAACCACTGGAGGGATTTTGATAAAATTTGGTATGGTGATAGCTGGATATCCGGGTCAACATATAGGATACTTTTTACTGCGGGAAAATATCTCATGTCTGAGAAATCTATACTAAACGTTAAAACGTAAGTAGGGACGAACCCGAGCGGAGCGAGGGTGAGTCTCTAGTTAAATATATTTTATTGAGCAAAGCGTATTACACTGTTCAAGAGCTTCTTGTTGATGAAAAGGTGTGGGGTTAAGTATTATTGACTCATAAGCGGGCTATTTATATTGTTATGTTAATAAAATAAATGTAACTTCGATATTTAAAAGAGCAAATGTTGAGTTTCTTGCCGACTCTTCTCAGCAGAACTGCTTTCCGAGCCGGTGGTAGCTTCCTCACGAACAGCCTACACTGACGCTTACATTAAATTGACGATTCAAAAGTACTTGTAATAAGTCTAATTGAATAAAGTTTATTTGATTCATTCATTGGGCACTTTTTGCATTTTGCAAGAAAAGTAGAAATTTTGAGTTCTCTATTTTCCGCTGTAATTACCATAACAATTACGTAGCTTTTTTGTCTTTATTGCATGAAAAAGATGACTGTTAGCTGATAAAGGAGCATTTAGCTTGTAGTCGCACGATGATTAAATCCGTTATCTCTAGCACAATTGGCTTTACATTTGTTAGACATGTTTGTTATATAATAATTAATACTAAAAAGTTTCTGCGGCGGCACTTATCAATTAAGCTAGGCTCGTAGAATTAAAATAGTTGTGTCTACAAGTAATGAAAGCTGCTATTTCACAACTACGGATGGATGTGATTTTCATAGAGACACTTTTTTGGCCGGAGAGGCTAAAGACCATATAGAGATACATTATAGGCTAGAAACGCTTAGATGGGTAGAAACAAAGACTACTTTTTTAACCCAAAAATGAACTGATTCGCATGGGGTTTTTAAATAATATAGTTATTTCGACACTGTGGCAGCCTAGTGGGAGCACCCTGCTTGGGAAACCAAGTGAAGCGGGTTCAAATCCGGGGCTTTGCACCTCTGATATTTTCATGTGCAAATTATTTTCTACATTACCACTTGCTTTACGGTAAAGGAAAATATCGTGAAGAAATCTTCATGTCTGATAGAAGCTAGCAAATCAAAAGACATATGAAGTCGGCCAACACGCATTAGCCAGCGTGGTGGAATATGACCAGATATCCTCGTACTGAAGAGAGACACGTACCAGCAGTAAGATGTTAAAAAGATTATATATATATATATATATATATATATATATATATATATATATATACCTACTTCATTAAAATAGCGCTAAAAATTCAACCTTGCGTGTTTTGTCAGCCTTTACTCGATCATTACAATGTTTCAGTGATATGATATCCGCGGGTCAACAACCCAACTTTTTTCATTTCCTAGTAATTCGTGTATGATAAACATTGCTTCTCATATAACTACTATAATACCGCAACTTTAAAACACTTTTAAAGTTATATTTGCAAATACCCAATTAACATATATTTTTCTAAGGTTCAATATATTCTCACTTTCTTTTTTACTTAATTGCACACGGCTTGCCCTCTGTATGTAATCTTTATTAATAATTCGCCCCTAGTGTATACTGTCTTTTTTTATTTAACGTTGGGAAAAGCACTTACGCATACCACCTGCATATTTAACGTTGGGAAATTCTATTACGCATACCGCATGCATTCATACAGTTGGTTATGTAGCACTCACCGGTTAGAAAGGACCAAACTAAACCTCTCCCGTCTTAACGGGATGGCGTGGGATCGCTCACTCTACCACGACGCCACCACCACCAAAGCGTTGCTCTCACGATCTATTCTGCATAGATAAGTACCAGGAGCAACCCGCATGGTACACCGCCCACCGATGTGGGCACCCTCCCAGTGTATCTCTTGGCTTAGTAAACACACACCCCGACAACAAGCTTGCCGAGATAAACTACAACAATCATGAGGTTGAGACGTCAGAGAAGTACCAGGAGCAACTCGCATGGTACTCCGTCGACCACGTGGTAGGCCGCATCCTAGACCTTATTCCGGACATTAATGAGCCCTCCCACTACGGCAAGGTGAATATATATCGGGGGAGGAGTGAATATTACCTACTGGATCCAGATTATATAATGTTTTTTTCACACTAAATCTACTATGTATTTCAAATACCAGCCACAATCTATATATAGCGTTTATTAATAAAATATCAAATTAAGTTGTCTAAATACGACTTCAAAGGGTAAATTATATAAATTCAAAGCTACAAACTAACAGACTAATTTGTATATTAACAATTATTCTTCGTATTCCTCTTTCTACAAGGAAAATCATTTTGTAAGCTTAATACAAACAATCATAGTGAACTTTAAATGTAGGGGTTGCATGACATTAGTCAATTGACTTTATCCAACATTGAATCAGAGTTCTTAAATTATGGCCTCATGCCAATCAGGGGCGGATCTATACATATATAGGTTTTATCCGCTGCAGCCCAGGGCCCCTCAGATGATATAACGGGGCCCCTGTAAAGAAAACAATGAATAATATCGTGAATAAAATAAAAAATATCTAATTTAAAAAATAGGCCTTAAAAGGTTCTTGCTTTCTTTCCCACAAGATAGTCGTCTAAATGTAAGAGAAACACCATAAAAATCTACTAAAATTTGAATTTGGAAAAAAAAAAAATAATGTCACACAAACATATCGTCGTTCCTTTCTTAATATATAATATATAGATAATATTATGAGTACGGCGTACTCCGATAAAACCATGTTTATACACAACGCCTCTATTGTTTAAAGTTCATCGAATTTATGTTTGTAACGACATTATTTTTCAATATAATTTTAAAAGTTGCTTTTATATGATATCAGATTCGCTGTAATATAAGCTAACACAGTAATATAAAAATAAAGAATACCACCAGCAAAAGTGTAAACTAAAAAGCTATACATAGATTTTAAAATAAACTACCTTTTCCCGAAATTTCGAATGCTTTACAGCGATCATGGTCACAGAAGAGACTAAGTTATTATACGGTTGTTAAAACGTAGAAAACAAAAATTAATATAAATCTGCGAAATAGTCTGAAAAGATAGTTTTATTTAAAAGTAACGACTTACTTTATATAGATATAAGAGCATTTGAAAGTAATATTCGCGTAAATCTGAGAAAGTATTATGAAAATATATACGATCAAAATTAAATATTTAAACCTGTATCTTAAGTTGAACCTAACAACGCCTTCTTCTCAACTAAGGCCTCTGCCTTTAAGCCGTTTCGCCTACAAAACTTACTCGAATAACATTACCGACCTTCCAGAACAATCAGGTAATAAGACACGTGTGTTGTTTGTCATTGAGAATATCCTATCAAGGTTGTCGAGAGATTCTTTTCAAATATTCCTACAGTTGCCATAGTTACCTTTATCATCATAAATTACACAACTACATAAATTCTTATTTCTAAGAGATACGCGTATATCTATACCTAATTATTATTGAATTAGAAAACACCTTACGTTTAAATATTTCTTCAAAGGTAAAATGAAAATAAATATTAAATCTAAAAAATATAGAGCACTTACGTCTCTATGTTAGTTCATTTCGTTTTTGACCGAATTTAAGAAGGTGAGGTACTAAATTCTTATTTATTTTTGTGTTTGTTACACAATATCTTCACCATTGTGAATCGATTTTTAAAATTATTTTTTTTATTAAAAGATTGTACCTTAAAAGACTAAATAATTTTCTAAATAAAGTGAAATAATATGTTTCAAGTAACTTAAGACCAGGGTACCTTTTCAATCTATATAGAAGTATCTTTAGTAAAAAGACCTTTGTCCAAATAAAAATGAAGCGGATAATATTTCTATGTCTAGGTATTTTACATGGGGATTTAAAATATACGGACAACTGTTTTACTGGTTGCTTCACTCACGCGATGTGGGCAGGGATAAATCTAAAAAGGTAGCATTTGCCTGTTTCCAGGATGCAATGTATGTCCTTCCTAGATTTTATCGAAATATATTCAGCGGTTTAAGCGTGAAAAAATCAGGTACAGACAGAGTCAAATACTTTATTATATTAATATGGATTCACTTTCGGTAAATCAATTTTTTTGATCATTATCGTACTTTTGTAACAAGACAGACCAAGTCGCTTGTAACACACTATTAAAACCCACACCACACTGCTACCATTGTACCTACGAGTACATACTATGAAAATCATGTCTTTTCCTAAGGCATTAATGATATTCACTTGTTGTATTTTTATTATACTTCATTTGAAAGGTTTTTCTTTTCTTGAAAAAAAAAATTAAATTGATAAGTAATATGTTTAATTGTATGCTATTTTTACAGCCATTAGATAAAATACTTTGTTGAGTTTACGAATTTTATGAAAGTTTTTTTTTCTTCTTGTTCTAGAAGCGATTTTCGAATGCTTTACAGTAGTCTCTCCTGTCACCGTGTCTGCTTGCAATGCAAGTTTTCGTTCTACAATACTTAACTATAACAACAATCATCCATATATAATGATATGAACACAAATTTAAACGGACAGACTTCTTAAAAAAACCAATTAAAATATTAATTTATATTTGAACTTTAAACCTTTGTAATTATAAGATACTTACGTACATCATTTTTCTATATAAATAATAAATAAATATGTTGGAACACTATGATACACCACCATCTAGTTCCATGGTAAGCTACGAGGCCTGTGTTATGGATACCAGACAGTTGATACACTACACATATATAACTTTAAATATATACATATTATAAATAGTATAAATATAAACACCCATGACTGGAGTACAAACATTCGTGCTCATCACACAAACGAATGCCCCCACCGGGACTCAAACCCGCGACCGCTGGCACAGCAAGTAGCACTACAAACTGAGCCAAACGTGTCGTCGTATATGGTATCAAAGGGAAAATTCATAATAAATTTTAATTAATGTAGAAAATATCAGAACTATTTATTGTCACCCTAAAATAGTAGTCTACATTTTATATTTAAATTTCTGTTCATCTCTAGCTACGTTTTAAAGCTCAGTATAGATTCCTCAGAGATGAGATATTTTCCCGTAGTAAAAAATTTCAATAAGGTTTCTCAAAGAATATTTTATGTAGAGGTATAAATAAACATTCTAACTAAAACATTTTCTTGAGAAACTACGGATAAAGTAAAAACATCATTTATTTACAAGGTAAATGAAAGTACTACTATTTTCTCATTTTGTTATATCAATTTAAACCCATTAGCGTTAGGATTTAGATGTATTTATTGTTAATTCCACTGCCACGGTAAATAGACATTTCTCACAATATCGGTGGTTTCGAAGCTCTCTAACTCGAGTTTCAATTAAGATTTAAGACTCCTGTAAATTTGATACTAAAAATAAAATGTTAGGATATAATCAAAAACACGTAAAACATACAAAAAGGGTCAAATTTTATCACCCTATGGCAAGCCAAATCATGTAAAGCAAACAGAAAATATGGGAAATTTAAAAACTGAACGAACAAACAGACTCGTTGGTTTATTGTCTGGTATGTACGGCTACCCAGGATTTGGGTTTGTGTCCCGGGTAGGACCAAGTACAGGTATTGGGGGTTTCTGTCGCGAAATCCTCAGTAAAATGCCGGAGTTACGAGGTTAGAAAGTTGGTTTTATTTGTATACACTTCTGTGCACATAATATCTTCTACATACGTCCTTTGGTAGTTTTACCTGTAAAGTTTTCCGGGAGTTTTAAAAATTGGTGATTTTATAGATTTTGAAGTTTAGGCAACTATTTTGAGCACTTTTATTAGTTCCACCTGTATGTTTGTAACGGAATATTTAAACGCGATTTTCACCCGCTTCAAAACTCAGAATGAACTGAAACTTTGCACATTTAATAAGGATCGATGACAATACAAAAAAAAGAAAGAAAAAAAAGACGTTTTGAAAAATAAAACTATAAAAAACACGCTTTTATAGAAGATCAAACTAAAAATTGGAAAATAAATTATAGTTTAAAAAATTAAAAAACCACGCTTTCATGATGAATCGAACTAAAAATAAAAAGTATTATTTAGTATAAGAATAAAGAGATTTATGAGTAAATTAAGTTAGTTATTATGAAAAAAGCGTGGGATGTTCGATATTAGTTGTTGGTTCTCCCTCCTTCTAAGCGATTTAGTCAAAATATAGTAAAAAGTGGAAAAAGTATATATTTTAAAAACTGATGTGTGTATGTATGTTTCTCATGGACTCCAAAACGGCTGCAGTGATTTTGATGAAATTTTCAGGCAATCTTCAGATTAGCCCAGCGGGTGGTCCTGTAGAGTTTGATAGCGATAGGAAGTTTGAATGCGGGCCAAGCCGAGAATACTACTACTTTATACATATAATAAAATTCTAACTGAGTCGAATTTGTACATTAAATATTTTTGAAAAATTTTCTTGAAATAGTCATTATTATAGATAGAGAGGCCGAATCTATAGTTTTTAGAATTTTTATCTATCTGTCTGTCTGCCTGTCAGTCTGGGAACGCATCACGAGAAAACCACTGTACAGATTTTGATGAAATCCGAGTCAACATATAGGATACTTTTTACTGCGGGAAAATATATCATCTCTGAGGAATTTATACCTACTAAGCCTTAAAACGTAACTAGAGACGAATCCGGAGCGAGGGTCATTTGTCATGCTACTGATATGGCGGCCGTTCACTTTGTAGAGGATGTGTCGTATCAATCAGAATCATCACACGTTACCTAATGATGAATCTAAATAAAAATATTACGTATATAACGGGATAATCGTTAAGTCTATATACAATGGAAACTATCTTCTCGTACGTGCTTTATACGCCATTTACTAAACCTATTTAGTGCCACTTAAAGTGCTATTTACTAAACCTATTTAGAGCCTTATCTAGACATATAACAAAACTGTAGAGGTCGCATGTCTGTACATAGAAAAAAACAGACAATGTATAAAGCAGACAAGTTTTGTTTCTTTGAATGCGCTAAGTCTTAGAACTATAACTTCTATTTTAATATTTTTAATAACTTTTACTTTTAGAAGCGGAGCAATTACACGTAAAAAACTCAACACAGGCAGAATCGCGGAAAAATGCTAGTTTATCTTGCTTTAAGTAAGATAAATGGCATGTTTAGGCACAGTTAATAATTTCATGGTAATGATGAAGATATCTGCGGCGTTATTTGATCACCTAATAAAGTCTTCCTGACCGATTTCGTCCACGGCGGCCAATCTCACTGAGATCAACCAGATGCGCAGGAGATACACAAGTGTACGCGCAGACACAAGTGCACTCTCTATTCCTGTCAATCTCAAAGTCCGATGGGACGATACTTCGACGAGGCCGAGTCAAGGAGGTGCAACACCGTCAACTTTCCAACTCCAGACTATCTGAGAATATCTTAACAAAAATTCTCAGTAATTAAATTTAGCCCGACCCGGAACTCGAACCTAGGAACTCCGGATCTGCAGCCGTATACACTAGCCCCTAGACCACCGAGGCAGTTACCTCCCAATATAATGTGCACCTAGAATAATACGTATTGAAGTAAACTGTCGCTTCGTACCTAAGCACAATAAACTATGGTATCCCCTCCTAAAATATTTAGAAATCTAAACAACAACCCTTGTTTTCCAATATTCATATAAATTAAATAGTAATAATTTGATAATTAATTTCCTGCTATCTATATTTGTTAGTTAGAATCATAACAAAAGAACCCCTTCATATATTAGGCTAAATCCAGTATTATGACGAAATAAATTGTGTTCCACTAGTTATAATTATTTGAATTTAATAGTACTGTATATTTATATTTTATGTACAATATTGCAGTGATCTTTCGATACACGAGTATGTACTTCACATGGGAATGAAATGTGCGAATATAAAATCGGTCAAATATTTGAAAAGTTTCGTGCCACCAAACAGTGATTTCATACCTATATATACCAGTAATTCATATCTATGTATACCGGTAATATAGAGCTTTGTGTCATACCCACATTTGGAGAATTTATTTAGCAAATTACTTTTAAATGTTAGTTTTTACTGTTGAGCAAAAATGTCCTGAAGTTTTTACTTTGCGTCATTAAAATATTAAAAAATAATATTATACATAATCTGTAGTACGGCTACGTAAAATTTTTATTTTTAAAACAAGCCTTTTATTCGTAAAAGAAGCGCGTACAAAAGGACAGATATCACTAAAAGCTCAGTGAAAGCCTTTCTCAACCTTTAATTAATAAAACAGGGTTGGCAAACCAATGACTTGTTGCGTATGGGGTCAAATGAGTCTATCGACGTTTTTATTTTAACTAGTGATCGCCGCGTGGTTGATAATTATCAATAATCAACCATAATTCATTAAGTTATATATTTATTGTCTTGCGAATATTACAATATTAATCTATTATCAATTATTTGACCACAGACTTTAACAATAAACAAAAAAAAACCGACTTCCAGGCACAGAAAAGTAAAAAAATAACCAAACGGGGGTTTTCATTTAGAATAGATACCTAATCAGATATTTTCGAAGTCGGTGTGCTTTGATTTGTATTGGCTGGCACCGACTCTCCTCCTTTGGGAAGTCGGTTAAAGAGTATATATGCGTGTGTGTGTCAAATACATAGTAGTGTGTGGAATGTTTTTTTTTATTGATTTGATGTATTTTTTATGCATAATTTTAAAACAATGTTAGCATTCTGCACTCCTTCTCTATTTAAACTATGAGTGTGGGAAATTTCATACTCCTCCGTCCGCACAATTTTCATAAAAAGGGATACAAAGTTTATGCTTCACGTATCACCATACCTCATCTCATCTTTTACTTCCACCTTCAGATAATCTTGATGATATCTAATTAGTGTATTACTATCCAAATTACATATAAAATAATCTTTTTATTATTATTAGAAGTAAGTTAAAATTGACATCTAAAGCAAAGACAAAACAGTTCAGTACATCTTTCCCTTCCGTTTGTCAATCGATTTTCGTTTTTTTGTTTAATCAACGAGCTTTAGTGTTATCAATAAAAAAAATTTGGACACATTAATCAGTCACGATGGAAATTAATAAAATATGTTAAAAAAGATCTACATTCTTCTCAAAAATGAATACCATATTTAACTAACCTACGCCGAAAAACTTAAAATATCCTGATTCTCCTGCTTTTATTTAGACTAGAACAGTTCTTACACGTGTACGACCAGTACACAATAACCTTGTATAGTAATTACTTACTATTTAATTTATTCTAATATTTTTAAGTCTTCGGAATGAGTATTTACTTGACAAGCTTGAAAGTTATTTAATTTTTAAGTATTTAATATTCAACATTTTTAAGTTTTTAAGCTCTCTCTCTGAACTTGTATCGTTAGAAAGCAATTAGGTTGGAAATTTAAGAACTTGATTAAGTTTTTTATTAAATAACATAGCTGTGTTATACTCGCAATCAGACCGTGTAGATACGATAGGGCGTTCACTTGAGAGAATATTCGGTATCAGTCGTGTAGCACACACCAGACCGAATATGCGCTGTCGCATCGCCCTCCTCGTCGCTATAACCTGCTTTTGTAAGTTAAAACTATATTAAAAACGATTCAGTAATTGTATTCATAGCGAATTTACTTGCATTGCTATATTTTTCATTATTATTTTTAAATTAATAACTTTATATTATGGTTTGTAATTATGTTTGTACTTAAATTTAATTAGTTAATCTCGAAACGTTTTACTCCATTTGCACTAAATTCCTAATTTGATGTCAATGTTTTAAACATGTTTCGTAATAGTCAAACTATTGTTTTAGGCTTGCTACATATTTAAGAAAAAATCAGATCATGAATTTAAATCAATCTGCCCTTAGAACAGTACATGTAGTCATATTTAGGCCAAATAATATTTTGTAACATATCCAAGTCATATTATTGGAATTTTTAAATATATTTTGACACACTTATGTACCTACTCATTTTAATCGAGTTATACATAGTTAATAACAGGAGACTGAAATTCAATTAGCTTGCGACTATTTAAGAGCAACTTCGACATCAATAAAACATTTTCGACATATTATATAACATACAAACTGACAAAATTATAATTATCATTTTTAATAATAGAGCTTCTGCGATTTACGATATTTTAAGAAAAGCTGGCGTTATTTTATTTATTAATAGGGTAAAGTGGGTGATACTTGAGCTCTATGAGCTAGTACTTAAATATAAATCTTTAATGATAGCTAATATTTATTTTGAATAACAAATATAAATAAACTTTGAGCTTTTGTACAGATGTATATAAACTTTATTCGTAGCACTCTCTACATTGCACTTTATCTATGAATAAGTGATGATATTTAAAACAATAGTGTTCTTTATTTGAATATATGGTTATATGAATATATTGAATTATAATTGATGAATAAATTTTAAAGCTCGATAATTATCATACTATTTAACCACCATGGCTATACGTAGGGCGTAACTCAATAATAAACTCGTAATTTCTCCTCAACTTCAACTTCGTCATAGTCTAGTATCCTGTAAACTATTTGTTAAGAAAATATATACACAATTAGATGAGATATCGCGTAATAAACATTAAAACATACTGAACTTTTTGACCGAACTGACCGAAACTATTTGACCGATTAAAAAAAAAGAATTTCCTGCAAGTCGATGAAAAATGTGGAATCATCTCTGTATTTATAGGGATAATAATATTGGAATTAGGAAAACGAAGATGTACAAGTATATTGAGTACCTTCGTGGTAGAGTGGGTGGTGAATCTGAGTCTAAAAACTGTATTGGCATTCGCGTGTTCGATTTTTGTTTGAACCAATGATGATAATCTAATAGATATTTTTTCACTTATTTTTTTCACAGAAGTTAAAATGAATTAAGATTCTTATATTGCAAAGTAAAATAATAATATCTATCAATATCTTGTTAAAAATAAATAATTTAACGTTTTATTTATAGCGAAAATTGAACTAGTGTGTTTTTTCTTGTCGACCTTACAGCTTATATGGAAAGAAACAACGAAAATTCTATAAAGGGTCGCTAAGCAAATAAAGTTTGCAATCTTTTTATATTTGTTTATTTTCAATTTAGTGTAAGATTTTTTAAAAGATTGCCTTGGTTTTTATCTTTTATTTTATAATTATAATCATATTTATCTGTATTCGTATTTCATGTATCTCTATATACAAACCTAGTGACCTCTTTGCTTACCAATTAATATTATGATCATCTAAATGCTAAACTGTCCCCTTAACATTGAACAGATCTGGAAAATTAAAAACTTCGTACATATGAGCTTGATATAATCGATAATGTTCCTCATGTGAAAATCGAAGCCATGACATCCGATGTAGTAAAAAGTCAAAGAGACTGTTGAGTTTATAGGTGGCTGAGATATGCACTCATTTTTTAGTCTTTTTTCAATTACTTTAAAGCTCTTTCAACTAAATTTCAATAAAAGCTCATAAAATTATTATTGTAATTTTTAAAGTAGACAATCAAACTATAATAATTGTAATAAAATAATTATAAATGTACTTGTTATTCCGGATTCTAAGTCTTAACGGAAGCGATGTAGATAAAAACATCCTAAAACAATAGTTCACCATTCGCGATGTGTTGTTTTAGTAATTTTCCATAGTATATTGTTATTATAATATGAACTGCCCTATTAACCTACTAGCTAACATTTTTGTTGGCAGATGTTGAGATCCTGGGTTCGAGTCCCGGGTCAAGAGTAGATATTGAATTTTTCTTTCAAGAACTATTAATAAAAACCTACTGTCGAAAATTTAGCGGTGGTCCCACTCACGTAGTCAAGTCAAATAAGGTCTGAAATCAAAATTTTGGCACTCAATTTTGCATTTTTTATACGATGTAGTTTGAATGATACAAAAACAATGTGTAAAGGTTTCCTTGTCTACAACCCCCGGTAGGGGTTGAAAAAAAATGTCGAAAGTGTTTTTTCGTAATTACTCGAAAACGATAAAAATTAAACGAAAAAGTTTCAATGAAAATGTGTAGAGTTTAAAATTTTACATAAAAAAAGATTGCATGACTTTTTTCCTTCGGTCAAAATTAACCGAGTTAGGGAGGTTTAAAGTTTAAGGGATGAACGTAAATTTAAAGAATCGTAGATAGTGAAAAATAAGCGATTTTTTTTTAAATTGCTTAAACTAATATTTAATTTCTGTGCTATTCTTATTCATAGCAAGATATACATACAATAACGATGAAAATATATTGTAAAAACTGTCATTTGTTCCGGCTAATCTCACAAACGGCTGGACCGATTTAAACCGGACTTTCAGTGGCAGAAAGCTGATGTTATAAGGAGTAACTTAGGCTACTTTTGTTTTAGAAAAAGTATTAGGGCTCTGCTCTAAAAAATTAAAACCCATGAAATTGTGACCCAAGAGAAGCAAAGGTAAGGAAGTATTAATAAAACTATCTTTTCGGATTTATTTTGATTTTTGGTGCCCGTGGTTTTGATTGTTTTACAGTAAACATAGTCACGGGAGACGGAAACTACGGTTTCAAAAGTTTTAAAGGTTATTATATAGTTGTTACAGACAGTTAAAATCAGCGAAATCATCCTAAATGAAAGATGGAAGAAGAGGATAAAGATATAAGTGTTTTTTTTTTTTTTTACAGTAACAATTGAAGCATGTGAGCCAGGTGAAATGCAAAATGGGTGCAAAATATTTGCAACAGCGTGCACGTGTGGGTACGGGTGCAGAACTGAGTTTATATATAGAACAAGGAGAGCCTGCCTCAACGCTTTGTGGGGTACGTATAAATTTTAATAGAACTTATAATGCCAGACTGAAAAGGTTACTACTATAAGGTCTCACTAAGAACAAAGAGAAATTATTTTAAATAAATGTCAATAAATGGTGTTATATATTTATAATATTATAAATGTAAAAGTGTTTATGTTTGTTTGTTTGTCCTTCTTTCAAGTCAAAACAGATTGACGGATTGGCATGATTTTTTGTGTGGAGATAGTTTTTAACGCACTATTGATACACTAATTATGTATCTTCAGTTTTTGTGTAGCAATGCACAAATGTCACTTATTTTGATTCAGTGTCCCTTATAAGTTAAGATTAAGTTAATACTAAATATCTACTTATTATCATGAACCAACAAAGGAATTCGCATGAATTCGCCCACGCTTAGATATAAATTAATGTAAACGGAATTAAAAATTATTAAAAAAGCCAAAAAGATGTATTTTATCTATACATGTAAATAAATCTTAGAAATATTTTTTTTTACATAGAGAAAAAACTCTACTGTAATACAACAAATATTAGCACTTTTAACATAATATGTATAAGTACTAAGATGACGATATAAAGATACTAAAGATATTTTCGCAGGCATATTTCAGAACGTCATTTAAATACGACATGGCACAACAAATACCAAATATAAGAACAAAGAAAGGCTACTTACTTGTTCAGACAGTATGAGAAAATCGGTCAAGTGCGTTCCGAACAATATTCTTGTATCTATTTGTCAATAAAATGGGACTTATTCAATAGTGTTTGACCCGTAAGGTGAATTCAAGTACTTATGTAGATTATTTATTATAGTTATTAATTATCGGTTGCTATATTATATTATCACTATATAACAAGTTTGACAGTTAACACACACACATAAATTCCAAGGTGCGTATGTGTGTGTACGTGTAATGTCTACGATTTGAAATTTCATTGAATTGGAGTTACACATAAGCTATTGTTAGTAATAAAATTTTCCAATAGGTGGCGCTGCTTTCAAAATTAAGAATACAAAGGGCAAGTTTACTTTTTACACATTTATTATTTGTTACTTAGGTAACCAATTTTATTAAGATATTCCGCAAAAATTTTAACGCTATTTTAATTAGACAACAACCCTTTAAATAAGCTCAAATCTTAATCTTTTGACTTACGAAACCATATATCAATGTTTACACCAGATGCTACTGTCGAGTACCCATCGTTCAAGTCATTTACAATACACTGCCAATTTGATATTCTATGCCTTAGAATCTAAGGTAGCAGAGTACAATAAAAACTAGTTTTATTTATTCATAGTAATGAATGGATAGAAAACTTTTAATTTCTCTATCTAATATGTTTTTATGAGAATCTATTTTTGAATACAACTAACCTATATATATAAAACGTAATAACTTTATTTTTTTCTACGATTGTCTTTGTCTCAACATGTCGATTAATATTTTGGAAATCTGACACTTCAGGGTATAGTATTGCCTGTAATTTTATTTTTATTTAAGTATCTTCTAACCATATAATCATTTCATTACAAAAATGGTGGAATGTTGGCAATACCACAAAGTTTTCATCCCTTTTGAACCTTAGTTGCAATGATAAACAGTGCAAAAACGAGTTAAGATGTGCAGATTTGATAATATGAATACTGAAGTATATAATAGTTAAAACAGATAAATCGCCGGATGCTGGATGAATGTCTGACCTAGTTACTAAGTAAACGGTTCCACTTTGAGCCAATCCAAACTAACATTTAAGATGCGCTCTACACAACTGGATTTACTTGCACCTTTTACAATGCACTTTTGAAACAGATAGTTTTATGATACAAATTTTTCATTGTCATTTATGAAGTTATACTTCTTTTGGGACGTTTGGAAAAAATTATGAGGGTAAAATTTTTACGATGCGCGTGCACATCGACAGCCAAAAAGCAACATGATGAAGTTAGCTGGTAACTGTTTGTTGCCATGGTAACCGTTGTTATTGTCAGACAAATCTAATATACTTAAACGAGCGATTCTTGTATATTTATTTATTTATTTATACCGGTGATCTCGGAAACGGCTCTAATGATTTCGCTGAAATTTGGTATGTGGTTTTAGGAGGCGAAAAATCGATCTAGATTAGCCTTATGTCTGGGAAAACGCCTGTTTTCGAGTTTTCATGCCGTTTTCTTCCGCATAATTCCACGCAAGATATGGTGGATAATTTCTTACATTTAGGCATAAGCATCGTGGTTAAACGGTTAAGGAGTCCGGGTTTAAATCCGGGTCGGACACAAAGTTTTTATTTCTGTTTTTTTTTTTTTTTTTTTTTTTAAGATTTTTAGTTTTTTTTTTTTTAAAAGATAAAATTGTACTTTTGATCAAAAGCCCGCGCATCCCCCTCGTAATGAGGGAAGCCCGTGCCCAGTTATTGGACGGTAAAAAGGGCTGAATACAAATAGAACTCATTAGTATTTCAAAATAAATTATACATTCGCTGCAAAAAACTATACAAACTTTACTCAATAGATGGCACTGTGGTAGAGTAGCAGCTATCGCCTAAATCTTCTAAAAGATAAAATTCCTGCAGCTTCGAAGACTCTCATAACAAACCGTGACGAAGTATATTATGAATGACATGGATTTCATGTCATTCACATTATTATGCTACGAGCTCAATGTAGGGTAGACAATAAAATACGTCTGACGCTTATAAGCAAAACAGAACTAAAATCTCGTCTATGAGTATGAATTCAAAGAACTAATGGCAACTGCGATTGTTTACTAAGCGCAATTCTTGCAATTCCAGCTTTTAAGCTTTGTTTATACGGAGACAATATTCAAAGACCTCGTCGACTATTGATTTTATCGTTCTATTGCACTAACTTTATGAATATGAAAGTTTGTATATGTGGGTAGGTTTGTACTTCATGCTGAAATGATTGGATGCATTTAGATGAAATTTAGTAGATGGATACCTATGACCTGAAGTTACACATAGGGTACTGCTAAGTACGCGCCTTAGTGTAAGTCGCTAGTGTAAAAATCCCGACTGATTCTCGTCGTGAATTTTTATAATATGTTTTTGTCTTGATCCGTGATTTTTTTAAGTACCTGGCGACTGAGCTTCGCTCGGAGTTCTTTTTTGTTGTATCGTATTTTTTAGATAAAAAAAACTAAAAACTTGAATACAAAAAAAAAGTAAGACTTTGTATCCGATCAAGGTTCGATCTCAGACACACCTATTGATTTGTTAATCTTGCACCTTGGTCGCTTGACCACGATGTTTATGCCTAATTGTAAGAAAATATCGACCATATCTTGCGTGGAATTATGTGAAAGAAAACAGCATGATAACTCGAAAACAGACGTTCTCCCAGACGAGACTAATCTAGATCGACTTTTCGCCCCCGAAAGCCCGCACATACCAAATTTCAGCGAAATCGTTAGAGCCGTTTCCGAGATCGCTGGTATAAATAAATAAAGATATAAATATACAAGAATTGCTCGTTTAAATATATTAGATATGTAAAAGATTTTTTTTTTAAACAATCAGCTCGTACAAAAATACTAATTATTTTTAAGGTATGTATATTTACCTACGTTTGAAGTTCTATTACGATTGTTACAACATATTTGAACTTTCTTCGAATGGTGAACTCTTTCTATATAAATGTACCGTACTTACGTATTAACGCCACCGCAGAGAGCGGCCGCTTTACTAAAGCGGCAGATTTGGCGGGTTTTAAGTGTCGCCAACCCACACCGGTGGTGTTAATACATAAGTACCAAATGCACCTTGTACTGTATCTAATCTATCTAATCTAATATATTCAAACGAGCAATTCTTGTATATTTATTTATTTATACCGGCGATCTCGGAAATGGTTCTAACGATTTCGCTGAAATTTCGTTTGTGGGGGTTTCGAGGACGAAAAATCCATCTAGATTAGTCTTATGTCTGGGAAAGCGTGTGTTTTCGAGTTTTCATGCTTTTCTTTCGCATTACTCCACGCAAAATATGGTCGATAATTTTGCACGCTCGGGCAAAAGCATCGGTGTCAAGCGGCCAAGGCGAAAGATTGACAATCACAGGCATCCGGATTCGAATCCCGGTCGGATACAAAGTTTTTACTCTTGTTTTTTTTTGCTTTTAAGCCAAATTAAGAAAATTGTACTTTTGGCCAAAAACTCCGAGCGAAGCTCGGTCGCCCAGGTACTATTTTCTATTTACACTACATCTATAACATATTGACTTTCGTTCCGTCGTTCACTGCAAAATTACATAAAAGTAGCCGTAAACCGCGTTTAGCTATTACAAAAGTTCTAATTTTTACGAACAAAACATTTTTAATCACTTTATGTCACCGGCTACCAACAAACTTTACTCCTTTACTTTTTGGTTAAAATAAAATAAACGCTACTCAAAGCTTGTATTAGCTTATGAATAGAAAGAATTTTGAACTAAGTATTTTATTTATTAAATTTTTTGCTGAAGCAAGATAAAAATGAATATTTTGAAGCGAAATTTTGGTAACATTATAGTAAAGCTTTGGTGGTGGGTACGATACAAATATAATTTTCTATATTAATATTGTAATTGCCAATCAGTTGAGAATTAATTAATATCTCCATATGGAATATATATAAACAAAAATCTATAAGAGAGTTTTCCTATTTTAATGCCAATCGACTAAATAATATGTTATTACGTACTATATCTAATTATCTACTATGTTAAAGTTTTTTGGTTGGTTTAGGAGATACAAATAATAATATTGGCCACTCTAGATGGCCAATAAATGCAAGCCAGGGACCGGCGACATTGTTTTGTTTCCACTTGGAAATTTCAAGTCCAAGATCACAGGATGCCCTGTGGGATGTTTTTTTATTACACAAAAATTGACTACAATTTTAATAATAAAATTTCAAGAATTATTTATTCTGGACTTAATTAAGTTTCAGAGCTTCTCTTTTTTGCTTAACTTCTATCAACCAAGCCCTTAATTATGTTATTTTCCATCCACATTCTTATTGACTTCACTACGGCCATGAATGTCTCATATTAAAAACTTCTTCATTTAATTCGACTTCTTAACGTCAGAACAAAGCGTGACACCAATCGATAATTACTTTAATATTATAAATGCGAAAGTGTGTTTGTTTGTTTGTTTGTTTAGAATTACTTAAAACTTGGTATTAATGCTCCTCAATACAATTAAATAAATACACGTTTTAACATTTTTCGAAATTCATCCCATAAGGGGGTAAAATAGGGGATAAAAGTTTTTATAAAACATACCTTTTAGAGTTCTTTTTCGTAGTTTTAGCGCGAGCGATGCCGCGTGTTCTGCTAGTATTGTTATAAATTGACAACAGCTTTGAATTAGCCATAGTTTTTAGATTTATTTTACACAGTGGAGGCAAATATACCCCTATAGCCTAGTTATGTCTAGTTGTTATAAAATCATGTGAAGTGGGTTCAAGCCTCTTGTCGCTCTGATATTTGAATTTGCGAATTATTTTTAAAATTTTATCTATAGTTTTCGAATATATGTGAAGTTTGCCAACCCGTGCTTAGCCAGCGTGATGGAATATGCCAGACTTTACAGTATACTCTCTCTGTGCCCTCTTGTAAAAAGTTAAAACGCTATTTTTTTCTTATAAGTACGTAAATACCGTTTATCAATGAGTAAAACCTCCATTGTTTAAATTTTAAATAGCTAAGGAATAAAATCTTTGCCTTTGTACTTTGTAGAGAAGTAATTAATAATAAACAACGTTAAATTAGTGTTTCCTTATTCTTGGTTTCTGTCTTTTTCTTTTTTTCCATGAATTCTATTTGAATTATAAACAAAAAAAAAATAACTCTGTCATTAGAACTGCTGTAGTGTTTGTGTAAATATAATAACTATACGCGAGAGCGGATCTGTCGCTTACGTTTACCGTGTGTTAACGAGCCAGTGAAGTGTGTGTTATATGGAGTATACTATAACTACGAAAGTATCTCATTAAAATTTATCTTATTAACTAGCATTACACATAAAACTTCCAAAACTAGCTATACTGCTGGGCTAGGAGAAGTGATTGAAAGCTAATTCATACTAATCTATACTAATATTATAAAGCTGAAGAGTTTGATTGTTTGTTTGTTTGTTTGGTTGAACGCGCTAATCTCAGGAACTACTGGATGGAATTGAAAAATTCTTTTTGTGTTGGATATTCCATTTATCCAGGAAGGCTTTAGGCTATATATCATCCCGGAAAAATGTACGGTTCCCGTGGGATAGAGTTGTTTTTGTCTAGAGACGAACCCGAAGCGAAGCGAGGGTGAGTCGCTAGTCTATACTAATATTATAAAGCTGAAGAGTTTGTTTGTTTGGTTGAACGCGCTAATCTCAGGAACTATTAATCCGATTTGAAAAATTATTTTTGCATTAAATAGCCCGTTAACTGAGGAAGGCTATAGGCTATATATCATCCCGGAAAAATTTACGGTTCCCGTGGGATAGATTTGTTTTTTTCTAGGGACGAACCCGAAGCGAAGCGAGGGTGAGTCGCCAGTAAATAGATATAATAAGTAACTCTGCATGTTTTTTTTTCGCTGAAATTCCTAATCAGATTCCGATAAAATTGGGCAAGAGCGTAGAACGACTCATTTGTTATGGGGGAATGATTCATAGGTGATGATAAAAAACCAGATGCAGCTGGGACAAGCTGTTAGTATAATATTTTTAAGCGACATTGTTGTGAAAGAAAATTGTACCAAAATCAATAAAAGGTAAGAACGGGATAACCAAACCATTTCACCTTTATCAGCCTACGCAATATATTGTGTGACGCATTTGCGCCCTCACTTGTGAGCTGTTCTGCAATACTTTGAATACTTTTCTATGAGCAATGGGTGTTTTTCCAAAGAATCCCTGCAAATTAAATGTTCATTTTCTTCAGTTCATTTTCTTCTGCTAATTAATGTAACACAGTTTCTTTGAAAATGTAAAAACAATATTAGAAAAGGTTATAGGTAATATTTACTTAGATTTGCGCGACTATTTGACATTTTAAAATGAAACATTTAAAATGAAACAGTTTTATTTTATATACTAACTAGCGACTCACGCTCGCTTCGCTCGCGTTCGTCCCTAGGTACGTTTTTACGGTTAGCTATGTTTACACATAAATAGTAGCTTGCTACTCCTAAGATGTTCATTTAAATTATATAGCGATTTACCCTCGCTTTGCTCGGGTCGTACGCCGCACGCGGATTTTATTCACAATTTTATAGGTTTTAATTTTTTTCGCGGAGCCCTGATTCTGCCGTTTCGGAGATTAGCCGGAACAAACAGACAGACAGACAGACAAAAATTGTAAAAAATGTTGTTTTGGTATATGTACCGTGTATACATCCATATACATTTAGTAAAAAGCGGTTATTTTAATATTACAAACAGTCACTCCAATTTTATTTATCTGTATAGATTTCCAACGTTACAAATGCTTTACAGCAAACATTATTATCACTCTAGAATGATTCAAGAAGTTATTGAAATTAAAATTCATCCAAACATCAATAGGGAAGATGACTGGGTACTACCATCATCCATTCATACAAAACCTACCATTGAAGATTTCCACTATCCCATGCAGAGGTACTCGAGTTCGGATATATGTTTTTTGTTTGTTTGTTAGTGATGGATGAACTAAAAAACGACTGGACCAATTTTAAAAATTCTTTCACCTATCAAAAACTACATTATCAGTGAGTAACGTGGTCATATTTTATTATCAAAAAAATTACAGATCCCCACTAAAATTGCAATAATGTAACCTAAGTTATCAAAAATTTCCGTTTAATAGCTCCCTAGTTACCCTAAGAATCCGAGCGAAGCGAGGGTGAGTCGCTAGTCTATATATATATGCCTAATTATATATATATATACATATATATATATATATATATATATATATATATATATATATATATATATATATATATATATATATATAATCGAATTTTACACTGGGCGAACTTTAGTAGGACCTGTTAATTATACCCATAAATTTGTTTTTTTTTTTTTTTTTAAAGATTTTATATTATGCTTATTAGATCTTACTTTCTTACAGAACGCAGTTCAAATGTGTGCTCCCGATTACCGTGTTCGAGAGGTATATGCACGCAGACAGCTCAAGACCCAGGGTTTGCCTGCAAATGCGAGGGCACCGGGTTTTACGGACAGCGGTGTGAAAAAGGTAAATTCTTTTTTTTTATTAAAACACAGCCTACTTATTTTTTTTTCAGTTTATACAAAATACACTTTTATTGTCATGAATTACAATTACCTTAGACTAAAATGGTATTAAATAATATTATAAGGCGCTCAGGAGAATAAAAAACTGAAAAGTTCTATAAAATATTACACATAAATAATTTAACTATCTAATTTTTTTTCAGCATGTCCGACAGTTGCAGTACATGGCCTGGTGTTCCCACACGAATGCATCGTTATTTAAATTTTCGAACGTTATTTATTAGTAAAACTAGCTGTATAGTAATTGTAGTATAAGCGAATATACATTGTACCTAAAATTTTATTAAAATGATATATTTAAATAAAAATAAATGCTTTTAGCATATGCTCGTTTTTTTAAATCCCCATATTCAGAGAATATTTCAAACGATTACCTATGAAAATACAGTGCAAAATCAGATTTCACTATAATTTTCCAGATACTATTAGAATTCTCGTAAAGAAGCGTTGTAGCTTCATTATAGATTGTGTGCAATATAACAAGGTTGAAATCATATTTTGCAACAAAGGGAATATAATGTTGAAATTAATAATAACACCTCGAGGACCGCGAGCACACCGGTGTGCTAGATAACAATTGAATTCTCGGAAATTCGCACGGATTTCTTAGAATTTGTCCGGGAGGGAATAAGAAGCCTTTGCTATTTAAATTTATATAATAAATAAATCCTGTTTGATGGTAAACACATCACGAGATGATTAAAAACGGCTGGACGGTATAGGTATTTTTTAAATGTTTACAATAGTTTGAATAAGGTTTTTAGGGGAAAAAAATTTAGAAACGTTACCCAACTATTGGGAAATTCGGAAGAAACTGAAAGTGCTTTTTTCTAAATAAAATTCTTTTGCTTTTGAAAATTTGCCATGACATCGTCTATCGGATCGACTATTATAATATTCTTATTTATTCCTTAAATTCCTCAGTTTCAAGATTTATTATGAACTCGTTTCATCCTTGTCGCGAGATGTACATACAAATGACTTCTTCTTCTTCTTCCTGCACGGCTTTTTCCGCACTTAGGCATTAATGCCCGTTGTGCGTGAGCTTGTGCTGTGTGTAATGTTAGTCTTTCCACCCCGGCTGTCCCAGTAGTCTAGCAGGCTGCCGGTGTCCTGGAAGATTTCTGGGAGTGGCCTCCGGGGGCCAAGTTTCTCTGCGCGTAGGTGTTCCAGTTCACAGCATTCTAAAAGAATATTCATATTGCCTTGGTTATTGGTGTGACCATATACCCAAGTAAGCTTAACTTTATTGGTTAAAGAAAGGTATTCAAGAGTGTTATAACCTTCTAGTATGTATTTAAATTTCATAGTATTTTTGTTAGCGCAAGTAGTAGGTAGTGAATTGCTGTCGGTTTTTGTGTTTAATTTTGTGTATTAATGTGTTGTTTATTGATCTTGTTAGTATTTCTTGTGCACCGATTGTGATGCTGACGCATATTGCTTGTTGCTGTTATTATTACTATTACTACTATTACGACACTCGCGTTATCTAGACAATATTGACGACGTATGAATCATCAAAATCGGCCCACGCGTTTAGTTTCTAGAACTCCACATAAGAACAAACAAACAAACATACATACATACATACATACATACGTACAAACGTACATTAAAACGCAAACATACATACATAAATTCAGACAGACAATAATTTTAAAAACTCTAGATTCGTCCTCTGTATCGATAATAATGACAATTTCAATAAGATTTTACAAAAAATATTTAATGTACAGATTCGACTCAATAAGTGCGTCCTTAATCCTTATGTACGTTTTTTTAGCGGAACCCTAAACCTTTTTCTAAATTAAAAGAATTCTAAGTTGCTCCTTATAGAATCAGCTATATTCCAGTATAACTCCATTCAAAATTAGTCCAGCTGTTTTGGAGATTAGCCGGAATAAACAAACAGACTGACAAAAATCTTAAGTATTGTGCTTTTCTTATAAGTACTATATATTATTTAATAATGCATTTAGTAAATTGCTGTTATTTTAACATTATCAACAGACACTTCAATTTCATTTATCTGTAGATTAGAAAAAATCGTCTCTTCCACTTTTTTACCGTCTACAAATTTTGTCCTAACGAGCTAGGACTAACACATTCCTTTGTGTACCTACTTTTTATTAATTTTTATTTCTTTTTTTTTTACATCAAAGTTACATGTAATATTTACTCACATTTAATAATAGGTAATATGAAAATATTAAGGCATTTACATTATTAAGAGCAGCCGGTTTAAAAAAACACGGTTTATTTAGGTAATGTAATGGTTAATAATTCATCGCTCGTTCTTTAACCAGTTAATAAAAACAATAATGGTTAACGACTATCGACGACGACGACACGTTTGGCTCAGTTTGCAGTGACTCTACTTGCTGTGCCAGCGGTCGCGGGTTCGAGTCCCGCTGGAGGCATTCATTTGTGTGATAAGCACGAATGTTTGTACTCCAGTCATGGGTGGTTATATTTATAATATGTATGTATTTAAATGTTATATATATGTAGTGTATCAACTATCTGGTATCCATAACACAGGCCTCGTAGCTTACCATGGAACTAGATGGTGTTGTGTGTTAATGTCCCAACATATTTATTTATTATTTATTATTTATTTTTAGAGAAAGGTAGAATTTCGGTTTTCATACCGAAGTATACCGGATAATTCGTTCATAAGTTAAAAAACGTGCATACATCCTTGTACTAAGCCATTCACCATTAAGGAGTCTGCCCACTACACCGTCTCATACCATGATCGTGCTATGAACGTATCAGGCACGGAAACGAGCATGGCACGGACTACTATGCCCACTAGAACGTATCAACAACGTATCATACCCGTACATAACGGTTTTAGTGTTGTGTATGCTCACCATTGCGCCGCCTACGCGCACCGGTCCCGTAACGTCGCGTGCCAGGCACGCAGCGTACCGTCACCGGTAAAATATTCTCGATGACAATTGTTAACGTTCCGTGCACGGCACGCGACGGTGCCGGTCGGTGACGGAACGGTCTAATGGGCAGAGTCTCATACATTTCAATACAAAGAATATTTTTTTGCCTGACACGCTCCTAGCACGGTCATGGTATGAGACGGGGTAGTGGGCAGACTCCTTTAGCAAAGACGCGTCAAATGTAAACACACAAAAACCCATCTTAACCGGTTAATTTTGTTCATGGAGCCTAAATTCGTCAAAAACCGTTCTCGTGGATTTAACTCGTTGAAGAACGTAACCGAAGCCTTTCGGTTTGGAGTCAATGACTAAAATTGGTTTAAAAATTGAATGGATTTCCAAGCCCTAATTGAGAGTTGAGACAGTTTTTAAAATTTTGACGCCAACGCCATCTAGTATAATATAATATAGACTCTCATTCCGAACTAGATGGCGGTAATAATATGAACAGATAAAAAAGTAAGTTTTTGTCAATACCTATTAAAGTCTTTCATACACTGTATAATATTAAGAAGATGTCTTATATTAATCATAATATTATTATTTATTGTCAAAACCCGCGGCTTGGCTCGCGCTAAAAAACAAAAAAAAGGGGATCCTTATAATACGTAAGGGATGAATTTGGAAAAACGCTAAAACACGTATTTATTTAATTGTATTGAAGTACATTAATACCAATTTTCAAGTAATTCTGATCATAAATAATGTTTTGTGTTGTATTATAACGTGTTTTTCCGCAGGAATGAGATAAAAAATAACCTATGTCACTCTCCAACCCTCCAACTATCTCCAGACAAAAAATACGCCAACCCGTCTCTCTGTTTCGACGTGAAAGAAGGACGGACAAACAAACAAACAAATGAACGAATGAACGAACAAACAAACACTTTCACATTTATAATATTAGTATGGATTATTAAGAAATGACAAGATTAAATTTTAGGTACCTAGTTTTTTTTTCTCTCAGGGTACTTAGTTTATTGTGTTGTCATGGTTCGAGTGTGTCATCCATGGTTCGAGTTTCGATTGTAATCTATATTATAATCTATACTCTGTTAATTTCGTATTTTTACTCTGTGGTGAATTGGTCTGTAGCGTAGACACAGAAAACTATAGACTCATGACCAGCGTGCCGCCGTAAGGGACAACAAATTTAGGTACATACAATATTAGGGTTACCCACTTCAAAGTTATTTTACCCCATCTGAAATTTGTTGTCAAGCTAACTTGCAATACTATGAATGCGGAGCAAAGCATGTAAAATATAATCTCTAGAAAAAATCACAATTAATTAAAATTCAGGAAACATAATGTAAATATACCAACTAATATAAAAATAAAATTAGTACCTAATTCATTTAAAATACCTTCAAAAGCTTGAAAGTTGAAACTAATCATGAACCTGCATGGCTTGAGTATCGCACGCGCACACCTAGCTACCAGGTAATACTGCCATACCTTTTCATGTATGTCTAGTATTGAATAAACTTTTTTTAATAGGCCCAATCACTCAAAAGAGTATACTACAGCCAAGCACCTAAGATATTATTGTGCAAAGCGTGTTGTGTATTGTGTATCTTAGCATAATACTTTCCAGTATTATATTACATTTCTCTATGCATAATACTAACCAAGCAAGTATACTGTACTGACACGTCTTGGTAAACTGACAAATGATTTTGATAGAAAATGGGTATTAAATAAATAAAACACGACAGCTATGCTTAATACATAAATAAAATATTTATTACCAGTCGTACAAAAGTAGGTACACCGTACATCGCACAAACGCACTTGTACCTACTAAGGGCATGTAGACAATACAATTGTGTAGAAATATTAATTGTTACAAATTTTAAGTAATAAATATACATCTATAAATATTTTTATATATTAAAAAAATGGTCACAGATTTGATTTTTGGTTGACCGTTACGAAATAACATTTGAGTCAGTAATAATTCAACTCTCGTCACGAGCAGTGGTTTTTAAAAGGTGTATTAGTGTGTGTAAGTGATTTTACTAAAGCTCACATAAGTGTTGAAATATTAACTTACAATTAATATTTAAACACCTATGTTTAATCTCAAATTGTTATAAGAACTTTGCTTGTGCCATTTGTAGTTCTTTTTTTAAAGGTTGCTAATGGGTCAGTAAATAAGATGTAATAAAGTGAGGCAAATTGAATTTTTTTTCCTAAAACATAATTTTACAAAAAAAAAATGTACCTACTTAACAAGTATAAGATATTATTTTTTACTAATTTCTCAATTTCCTCTAAATAATTACTATGACTGTGCGTCTCCTGTTATTAGATCTAGAGATATATTTTTTTAACATTTGCCGTTTTAATATTCTTTCATGTTGTTTCTAAAAGAAAACTCTGAGTGATATTTTAAAAAGTTGAGGATAAAAAGCTTTTTTGAATTCATCTCAATTTCACTCCTTTTTGTCACTTAAAAGGCGAAAAATTGCAATTGAAAATTTATTTATAGTAACAACTATTGCTTTTTTGTTGCGATCACTTTCAAAATGTTGGCTGCAAATCCTTGACTTTCCTTCACTTTTGGAACTCAATCGAGCCTTCCAGTTGCAGCAATCCACTTAGATAGTTTCGTATATTGGGCTTTTTTGGAAACCTGCCAAAACATAGTTGTTGTAAATTGCGTCATTTGATTTCTAAATCAGTGATAAAAAACAATATTTTGTAGGAAACCACGAAATAGTATATTATTTTCCAGTTTCATAATCCGGTATAACAAAAAAAATATGGGTAAATTACCCGACAAAAACTGACAACACTGAGTTTTTAGGTTATGAAATAAATAACTACTATAAAATCGTTAATACGTCCTTTATCATCTGATATTGCACAATTACAAACAATACTAAGACGAATTAATTAAAAATTTAATACTGTACACCAATAAACATATCAACAATCGAATACTTACGAGTGAAAAGTAATGCCACAATCTTTATCATAATATCATTCTTACAGTCCAATATACTGCAACTCACCATTTTGCACAATCGCACCAATGTAATATTTTTGCATTATGTACAGAAATAATAGTATTTATGAAGTATTAATTACAAATTTTTAATAAAACGGTGAATCGGTTATAACCTCTAACATTAAACTTGCATCAAACGTCAAAGTTTGTTGTGCACATTAATGTGCTCAGCCGGCACGCGATAAGAGACAAAAATATTGCATCGACATCTCTTTTTTACGTTACTGTAATGTATATTTATATCTCATTCTTGTGGGAATGCAATGGAAGATATCATTAGTCTATAGTTTTCTCCGTCTACGGTCTGTAGTCTATGCCTCGAGTAACTGTCACAGATCATTTCTTCTTGTTCTGGTCTGTGATTTCTTTATAGTTTGTGGTAACAGATTAAGGAGACTGCGGTAACTGTCGCGAACGGCGGGCTGCGTTTTATATATTATTTAAATTATAATATTGTTTATAATTTAATATTCATCATCAAATTGAAAGTAAGTTCAGTTGCCATTATATTACACTTTTTTTATGATTTATAAAATCTTTTTCTATAAAATTTTATTTAAATTAATACCTACTTACCAAAGTTCATTGAAAACTGTCAAAAACTCTTCTATCAAAGTTTTGTTTACAATAAAAGAATCAAGATTTATCATTTTGACTTTTATTAACTAAAGTCTCTGCAAATTATTAATTTTTAAACTGTAAAGTGTCTAATCCCTTTAATAACAATTTTTATATGCGTTCGATTTATTCGAAACAATTAGCTTCGTAAATATAAATGCGCTTAGAACCATGACACAGCAATGTTTGAACACAACAAAGTATAAACTACAAATATTTGTGCACATAAAATTTTATAAACAAAGGCGTCAATCTTGTTATGATTTAACTTGATACTTTAATCAACACTTCAACAGTCAATGTAGAAATTGAATATGTAAGACCATTGTTGCATATTTTTCTCTCTTGTTTTAAAATTGAGGTTTAGTTATTTATGTATTAAATATATTAATCTATCGAAAAATTGTTTATCTTTAATTTTTTTCATGTTATATTTTTTTATATGATAATTATTATTACTTAATATTTTTTTTCATACTTGCATTTCTTTCTAAATTATATATAAATAATAATACATGTAAATAACAATGCCTTCAACCATATGGTACCACAGTTCATACATTTTGTTTTGTTTACCCTTAACATATTACAATATTTTATTTAGCATGGCATGGACACAATATCAAAAGTTCCTGGCAGTGATGATGGTGGTGACAGGTTCAATAAATAGCTTGAGTACAAAATGGGCAGACATGATGGAGTCAAAGGGTTCAGATGGTCAAGTGCGACCATTTGGACATCCATTTTTACAGGTAATTCAGTTTTCTTAGGTAAAACTAAACTTTATTTAGATAACAAAACTTTTATAGCAAAGCATTTATAATAATGCTTTTGGTAGTTGGGTTTTAGATATTATAACTAACTTCATAATGAAAAAAGAAATTAAAAAGTTAATTTTGCTCAACAATTGTGTATTGATTTCCAATCTTCATTAGACTGCACAAAGTTGTAGATAATGTACTTCCAATTAATTAATGAGTAAATGTTATCAAAATTGATTTAACCCCTCCTGGTTAATTTCTAAGAAATTAATTGTTAACTGGACCACCGGTGGCTCGGCCGTCTTTGACAGGTTAATTTAATTGAAAATAAACCCCAGAACTTACAGTAGAAACTCGATTATCCGGCCCTCAGTTATACGAATTCGCGATTATCCGGTCTACCAACCGCGACCAATTATCTACCTACAAGTCGAATTTATGCAAGCACTAAAGCACTAGCGGTTCATCCTAGCTAAGCTCGGTTTCACCTCTAAACAAACAAAAACAAATCTATCCCACGGAAATCGTACATTTTTCCGGGATTAAACGTAGTTTTAGTTAGTTAGCAATTGTTTCAGGAAAAAACTTGCTTTTCTTCATACATTCGATTATCCAGATTTTCGATTATCTGAATGCCTAAGGACAACAATTAGTCTGCTTAATCAAGTTTCTACTGTATGAAGTTTTCTAACTTATGATATACCTTACCTATTATTTCATATTCATTACATTTCTTTGAGGATAAAATAGGGAGTGAATGAATGCTTCTGGATATCATTTCCATGTACTTTCCTATATATCTTTTGCTATCACCATTGCTCCCATAAGTTCATATTTATTTGTTTTGATAAAATAAATGTTAGACATGAATAGATGCCGAGTTTGGTATTTTCGAGATGGTTTTTTTTTTTAACTATTACATGTTCCAGCAGCACATTCATGATACATCTATATCTTGTTAATTGTTTTAGGCAGCGGCAATGTTTATTGGGGAAATGTTATGCCTATTAACATTTAAACTGATCTATTGGTGGAATAGAAATGGAGATAATGCCCTCATACAGGGTAGTCAAGATTTCAATCCCTTTATACTGATGCCAGCTGCCATGTTTGATTTGGTATGTACTTATTAATATTCTGTTTTTCACTGTATATTTGTTATGTATTAATAAAATTGTTATTATCAGTATGTAGTGTACGAATAGTCCTTGAACTGTAATATATTACTATTGCTATCCATTAATTATATTTAATTTAATAGTTATTTGATCTTTTTACTATGCTACAAACATAATAGAAAATCACATAATATTTTATGTAACTTAGGTAACTGACAAAGTTAAAATTGCAGAAAAAAGTAATTAATAATAAGTTTAGTTTGGGGTGATTTTTTTATTTTAAATGTAAACCACCAGTGATGATAAAATGAATGAATCTTACTATATCAATCAAGCAATTCTTGTACAAATATAAATTTATTATGTATATTTTGAAAATGGCTTAATAATTTGTATTAAATTTTGTATTTAGATAAGGTTTTGCTTTTTAAGTTTATCTATGTAGGTGTCTTTTCAGAAAGAGAACAGAATTTTTATATCTTTTTCGAAAAACACAGTGAACTCAGTTGTCTAGGTACTTAAATACATTATTTGGACGTGCAACGTTAACAGACAAAAACTTAAGAAAACAATAACACTAAACAAAATAAATTAAAACAAACAATATCTGTATAACAGTGCACTGTGTTAAGACCTGGACTTCTAAGGTCAATATTAATTTTTATAGACTTCCTTGTAAGTTCATCATTAACAACAGTGATAGCTTAATTATAAAACTAAATGAAAATATGTACATAGTACATACATATATGTTATATACTTAGTTTATTTATAGTTTATAATAGTGGGTGGCTAATTCAATGAATAATAATCAAAGAAAGCAGTTTTTAATCTACAAAGGTTTCATATTACACAGTACACTCAATAAAGTGTAATATTTGCTTTATAACAAATCAAATTTTTAACTTTCAATATTGCCGCTGATCCTCATGGCGTTCAAATTTATTCGTCTTTATTCAAATAGACTTATTACTGTGTTTGTGGTTAATCTAAGAAAACTTCTAAAGACCCTGAGAACGTGATATGTGAAAATATTTATAAAGGATTTATATTCATCACACAATGTATAAAAAAAAATCAAACAGTTTTAATTTATTATCTTCTGAATATATGTGGGCAGAATAATAAGATTTATTTAGTAGGTAACTAGCGGGCAGACAATGCCCTGTATAAACACCTGTGTATGTAATTTGTTAGTGATCTTTTCAGTTCCTACATAAATCCTAAAGATTTTTCAAATATCCTAGCAACTATTAAATGTTTTCCTAAAGACCTAATTCAGACTATTATAAATACAAAAAAAATAAAACAAATTTTTCCACAGTTTTCAAATGATTGCACTTAAGTACCAACAAACAGCACTTCATTTTTATTTTTATAGACTAGCGACTCACCCTCGCTTTGCTTCGGGTTCGTCTCTAGACAAAAACAACTCTATCCCACGGGAACCGTACATTTTTCCGGGATGATATATAACCTAAAGCCTTCCTCGATAAATGGACTATCCAACACAAAAAGAATTTTTCAATTCCATCCAGTAGTTCCTGAGATTAGCGCGTTCAACCAAACAAACAAACAAACAATCAAACAAACTCTTCAGTTTTATAATATTAGTATAGATTTTCTTTAGATTGTACCATTAAACTATGTTACAGTTTAAAATTACAATTTAAATACATAAATACATATTACATACACTCATACGTACGTAACTCAATACCCATAAAAAATATGTTCACGTTATTTGGATAAAAACTTCTAAATGCTCATGTTTCCTCAGATCGGAACCTCAATTATGTACATAGGATTGACACTTACGTACGTGACAAGCTTCCAAATGTTTCGAGGATCTATCATAGTATTTGTGGCTGTACTTTCTACAACGTTCCTTGATAGGACGATTATAAGAAGGGAATGGGTTGGAATTGGTAAGTTTTTACTGTTATTAAGGGTTCAGTGCTAAGTCGGTTTTTATGTGAATTTGGTTTATTTAATAGCTTAGAATTACTAATGCATGTCCTTTTATATGAGGCGTAGCTCGAGCTGTATTATATAAATCAATGTCGTCCATTTTAATAAAACTTGAGCATATTTTTATTAATTAAAAAAAATAAAGTAAGTATAATAGTGTATAATATTTTTTTTAAATACCATTTTGTCGTTTTGCTATTATGTCCCGCGATATTGCAATACAAATAAATATTTCGTGTCATGTCGATGTCCCGTGAGTCATTCTTACAATAACATTATTATTTGCTTACGATATTCAAACGTATGTTATGTTGTGACTAATATTAAAAAAACATACATGTCCGTAACAATGTATTTGCTTTTAGGTGTAAATTAATATCATACAAAATTAATTTAGTTTAGCTATGCATTTCTTTAGATAAAATTGTTAAAGATAGACAAACTAACACACATTTATAATATTAGTGATTTATAACTGGTATCTATTGGCTTTATTCATAACTACATATGTAGTTATATCTTAGAATATTTTTTAATCGAGAATGCTATAATTTGATTCCATCGAGCTCAGTTAATGAAATGAGCAAAAATATGGATGTTTTATCTCTTCAAAATTATTAGTTAAGCCTACAACTTTTACCCTCGGCTTCGCTCGCGTGGTAAGTAGGGCGACGATCAAAGGTAGCCTATGTCAGTCCCCAGGATGCAATCTATGTTCTTGGCAAATTTTATCGAAATCTGTTCAGCGGTTTAAGCGTTAAGAGGTAACAGACAGAGCTACTTTCACATTTATAATATTATTAGCGACTCGCTCTCGGTTCGCTCGGGTTCGTCCCTAAGTACGTTTTAATTGTTAGTACGGATATCCCACGGGGGCCGTACATTTTTCCGGGATAAAAATATTTTTGTATACAAAATTAATTCTAAGTTAGTAAAAACTTCAAATATTACTCATACATTAAACATAGTCATAGCCGCGGTTTTTTAAAACAAAAATTATTTATTTTTCAGTGAACGTATTACTCGGTCTGACAATAGTGGGAGTGACAGACGCCATATACAAATCAGAGGCTGCAAAAGGACCAAATAGCGTTATCACTGGAGACCTATTGATCATTGTCGCCCAAGTCGTCTCTGCTTGCCAAATGGTGTACGAAGAGAAATATGTATCGGGTATTTATTTTTTATTTATTTATAAATACTTTATTGCACACACAAGAATGATACATAAAATGAAAGAAAAAAAAAGAAAGATATCAAAAGGCATGCAAAGGCGGTCTTATTGCTATAAGCAATTTCTTACAGACAACCTCTGGTGAAAGGATTAATGAAATCGTAAGTAGGACGGTACAATTAATATTATATATATATAATATATATGCTCAAATATATACATACATAAATAGATATATAGAACATAAATACATATATACGTATACATACAAAAATACATATATAATAAATACATACATATAAATATATATAAATATATATATACACGATATCTACAAATAAAGTTAGTAATTAGTTAGACGACGTTTAAAAGATCAAGCGGTTTTGAATGTCGAATATTGTGAGGGAGTTAGGAAGTTGGCGGTGTTTCACCCCCGAGCCTCGGAGAGCATGTAAAGCCGTTCTGTGCCTTAACTCTTACCGGAGTATGAGAGTGACAGGAATAGAGAGTGCACGTTGTGTCTGCGCGTATATTTGTGCACTATAATATCTTCTGGTTGAAGTCGGTCAGGAGGACATTATTATTGAAATATAATATAAAAAAATTAAGTTGATATAATTTACAAAATGTCGTAGTTTTTAGGTTTTTTTTTAATTGATGATATTTTAAATCGGACTATTAGTCCCAGCTAGCGCGTTTAAACAAACATTTTTTCAACTATGTATACGTATATATTAGGCTTGTGTAGTTCGCGAACGAACTAGTTCGAAAGAACGTTCCCACAGATGAACTATGCGAACTAGTTCTCAGATCCCTCGCTTTTTAGTTCGTTAGTTCATTTTCGATTCTAAGGATCTATGGATGTTATATATTAGTAATGTGTGTTACGGATGTTTTTTTAGAATCCAGTAGGTATTTTTTATATGTACTTTATTGTTAATGTGGATAAAGTTGTTCAATTTGTAATAACCGGAAAAATAAATATGTGTTTCGTTGTAAGGAATAGTAAGTACTAACATAGTACTAACATAAAAGATAAGGTATTTATAATAAGTAGCTGTTGTTGATGAAATGTAGTGGGATTGTTTTTTTTTTTTTTTTTTTGCTCGTCAGCTTGAATCACAATAAAAGCGTGGCAGTATATGTATATGTTTGCAAATTACGAGTATAATAGGGACTTAGGGCATTCAGTGTAGGTAGCAGGTCTGTAATGAAGTACTACAAGGGTTAAAGTAGCAAAGTCGAGAAACGAACTAACGAACTAAAAGACCGACCTAGTTCGTTAAGGAGCTGCGAACTATATTGACCGCTCCCAGTCGCGAACTATTATGCCCAACTCTAGTATATATATACAGTACTTGGGCGACCGAGCTTCGCTCGGTGTTTTTTTTTGTTATATCGTATTTTTTACATTAAAAAAAAAAACTGAAAACTTGAATAAATACAAAAAAAAAGTAATACTTTGTATCCGATCGAGATTCGAACTCGGACACACCTATGATTATCACTCTTGCACCTTGATCGCTTGACCACGATGCTTATGCGTGAGTGTAAGAAATTATCGACCATATTCAGACAAAAATTCTAAAAACTATAAATTCGGCCTCTGTATCAATAATAATGTCTATTTCAATAAGATTTTCCAAAAAATATTTAATGTACAGATTCGGCTTAGTTACAATTTTATAATATGTATAGATAGATATATATGTGCATATGACAAATGATTTTTGTCGTTTTTCGCCTAAAGAATTGGCATTGTCCTTTAGCTTAGGAATACGTATTTGTAATTTTACTTTAAAAAATCAGAGAAACATTGGATATCGGGGCTGGTATTTAATTTCTGTTTTATTTTATACGAAAATAACATTTCAAATTGTTACATTGACACCAATCTATATAATTTTGAAGAAGATTCATTTAAAAGGTTTTGCAACTGTTTTATCTCTTTTTTTAGTTAAAATTGGTTTACAAAGCGATTGTCTCTATCTATCACATTGATTTTTGTATTTGTAACAAGAAAGGAAGATAAAACATTTTTTAACTATTGTGTCTTCATAATGCTTTATGATAATTGATGTCTTCACCGTGAGACAAGCGGTAATCATATTGAAAATGATTCCCTTGTATATATCAGAGAAGCGACACCCGGGATTTGAACCCGCTTCACTCGGTTTACCAAGCGAGCATGTTACCATTGGTCTACCTCTGCGTGTGAATCTGAGTAGTACCAATAATCCGTCGATAAAATGCCTGTGACATACAGAGTAATAAACGTTCCGTTATTGCATTTTGGCCACGGAACTTTAAAAATTAATGGTAAAATAATAATAATATGGTTGATGAATAAAAATACCATCCATTTTTTTTTTTAAATATATTGGGACATTAACACACAGCACCATCTAGTTCCATGGTAAGCTACGAGAAATTGTGTTATGGATACCAGATAGCTGATACACTACACGTATATAACTTTATAAAATACATACATATTATAAATATAAACACCCATGACTGGAGTACAAACATTCTGCTCATCACACAAATGAATGCCCCCAGCGGGACTCGAACCCGCGACCGCTGACACAGCAAGTAGGGTCACTACAAACTGAGCCAAACGTGTCGTCAAATATATAGATAAATTCAAAGTACATTCTTCACACAGTACATAAATGCATACAATGTTGCACTGAGTGTCATTTGAAAGGTCGATTCAATTTATATGATACGCACTTGACGTTTATTGGTTTAAAATAGGTACTATTTTTGTAACCAAAGTGGTAACTACAGGTTAAAGAAATTATTGTTACCGGGTTATTTTCATACATAAAGTTAAGATGTGCGTCAGTTCGTAATTCAGTTCGTTATAATGCGTATGTTAGTAAACGGCTTGATAGACCGGTTTCGATGATTTTTTGTTGGGATGATCTGGACGATTCTAATAAATTCTAAGTTCTAGTTGGGCCCTCTAGGTGGCCGTCGAGATCCAAATTTTTTATATAGATAAATAAAATACAATCTATACAGATAAATAAAATTGAAGCGTCTGTTTGTAATGTCAAAATAACAGCTTTTTACTAAATGCCTATGAAATTATATACGGTACTTATAAGAAAAACACAATTTTAAAATTTTTGGTCTGTCTTTAATTAGTTAAGAAATGATATTTTAATGACTTTCAGGGTTGAACATCCCCCCACTACAAGCAGTTGGATGGGAGGGGGTGTTTGGGTTTTCAGTGCTGTCTGTGCTACTAGTTATATTCTATTGGGTGCCCGCGCCGCCACACTTTGATAATAACGCGAGAGGAACCATTGAAGACGTTGTCGATGGGCTTGTTCAAATTGGTGAGTATTTGTTCTTGAAGTTATACTAATTCTTTTGGGAAGTTTGGAAATAAATATGAAAGTAAAATTTTTACGATGCGCGCGCACATCGACAGCCAAAAAGCGACATGATGAAATTAGCTGATAACTTTGTTGCCATGGTAACCGTTGTTATTGTCTGACAAATGATATATAATATTATATTCTTTCCGTATTAGTAATTATATAAATATATGATTGTAATATGCCTAATATGCCTTATTTAATTTTTTTAATTAATTTATCATTCCTTTTAAAAACAGATAGTTGTGACATACGCGATGAAATCTTTAGCTACTTTTGTTCTGTTACGCCAAAGAAGTATAAGTTCTTACGTGCGTACAAAAGTACTCACACACACGTTTTTTTTAACTGATCTCTGTACTAAATTTCATCAAAATCCGGATGGACTTGTTCAAATTTCTGAGTATTTCTTAGCATATCTAGTATCTTAGATTAACAAGATATATAGACAATGTCCGAGAAAACAACATTCAAAGTCAACATTAGTAGCTTGATTTTGCTGTTTAAGGAGTCTGCCCATTACACCGTCTCATACTATGACCGTGCTATGAACGTATCAGACACGGAAACGAGCACGGCACGGACTACTATGACCACTAGATTGCTTTATGCTACTATTTCCGATATTGCCATAGAGATTGTTAACTTTCTTTGTATAATATGGGAAATTTCTTTAACTTATAAATTATAATTTTTCAAAGAGAATATGAATAATAATGCTTAATATAATAGTATTTTTTTAAATCATTAATTACATTTGTTCTTCTTAAAAGAAAGATTTTTTTTTGTACAATAAAATCCGTTAGCTATTTTTATTTGCTGACATTTATTTATTTACTTATCAAAGTAAAGAATATTGTATTAACGATTGTATGGTTTTAAATATTTTATATTTATTACTGTAGTTAAAATATTTTTTTTTACATTTATAATAATTAACTAGTGACTCATCCTCGTTTTAACGCTTAGTATAGATTTCTCAGAGATGAGATGTTTTCCTGCAGTAAAATGTATCCTATATGTTGACCCGGATCACCAGCTATCATCATAATAAATTTCACATGGTGATCTGTGACCACAGACAGACGACAAAAATCGGTAATAATAACTATTTCAATTAAATTTTCCAAAAAATATTTAATGTACAGATTGGAATCTGTTAGAATTTTATTATATGTATAGATTTATAAAAATCTAAGTGTAAGAAAATAGGTAGTAAATTCGAAAATTAAATAATTTATTTTATAAATCCACTAAAAATATTATTTTAGTATTTCTACAAACAATTATTACATGTACTAATATAATAATTGAAAATTTCTTTCGCAGGCAACAATTCATTATTGCTATTGGCAATTCTGGGGACGATTTTGTCCATAGCGTTCTTTAACTTTGCGGGGATAAGTGTCACTAAGGAGATGTCGGCTACCACCAGAATGGTTTTGGATTCAGTCAGGTAAGTTCTAAATATGTAGATGTTATGTAAAATATTGTTTACCGTACATATTTTTAATATATATTTTTAATAATTTGTATTGACTTTATATAACTCTATATGAGAAAGTGTTGTACCTATGAACGGTTTTACCTGTGGACAAATTTAGTATTTTTTTAAAAAAAGTGATTAATTTAAATAATAATAATAATACCTACAAATACAAAGACCTATATAATAGTATACCTATATACCTACCTATATAATAATTGTTAACCGTTAACTTAACCACTTGAACCCCGCGCTTTTTGACATGCAACACCCGTTAAACACCGAGCCCGCTTGTCATTTTTCCCCGATATAACCATGATTTAAAAAAACACTCATAATTCAAATAATATAGCACCGATTTAAAATGTGTAAGCTGTTTTGGGTTATTAAATAATATGAGCATTTATGACAATATACAAAGTACACTTTAAACTATTGATGAATTATAAATAAGCTGACAATATATCAGTGTTAGTTGAAAATGTAGTAGTATATTGTAATATATTGATTTCTGACAATACCACGGTTTAAATTTACATTAAATTTGAAAAACTGTTTTATGAATAAACATGTAATCGCACAAAACCATTTCTTGATTTATTTATATTAGTTGTTAGTTACAATCAAATTCAAAACTTTATAGCACTCGCGGCTCGTTCGTTGTATTTGCGCAGCCCATTGCGCAATTTTCAAATCAATCATCCGAGTTATAGTAGGTGAATTCATAATAAAACTGATACTAAAATACAGAATAGTCCTTGCTTTACAAATATACACTAATAAATCTTGAAAATAGGCCACTGTAATCAAAATTCGGATGGTTTTCTTAAAACAGAGAAAAATTGAGGTTATTTTTTATAGACGATCGTGTTGTATTGTAATTAACGTTTCTGTATATAAAATTAGCTCAAATTATAAAAGAACAAGCTAAGCATTATCATATACATGAAAACTTAACACTTTTTATTCAAAAAACTAAACATTTAAACATGTGAAGTTGAGTGTAATAATGTATGTAGTATGTACTGATAATATTTTGGTGCGTAGTGATGTACCCCACAACACTAAAAATTATCGATTATTTTCGTGAACCGTTAAACACAAATAAACACAATTACAATTTTTATATTTATTTATAACAATAAAAATAAGTATTTAAAAAAACAAAATAAGTGCAATAAAATAATGTAATTTTTTGGACAAATTAGATAAAAAAATATTAAATAAAGTATAATTTTCATAAAAATATAACAAATAAAATTATTATAAAAAAATTAATAAATGCGAGAATAAAAGTTCTGACCCGCAGGCTTTCGTATCATAAAAAAATTAATTTATGTAAATTAATATATTACGAAAAAGTAACATAATATATTAATTAAATATTAATTAATAAAAAGAGAAGTATCTATCTCAATTTAAAAATTTATACCACTTATATGGTACTTAAATATTATTTTTCACTAGTTCCATGTATTGTTACTCCTATGTTGTTATTTTAAAATAATAATATGAGAATGAGAATTTCAATAATATAGCTCTTTTAGTTTCAGTTTATTCGTGTGTGAAAAATGCAATAAGTACAATATTCAGATGAACATATTATTTATTGATTCAAAGATTTTTTTAAAAAAGCTGTTCTCGAGGATTTCCAATCCTTTTATTATTTTTTCCTCTAATCTAGGGATTCATTTAGATAGTCAAAGAAGACTTTAATTTACTCTAAATGCCTGTGTAATACCTCGCCAATATTCGAAGTAACCATGAATAGTTACGTTACTTAAATGGTAGACACAAGTTTAATACATATTATACACTCATATTTTTGCCAACTATGTTTTTGAAGTCCCACGTAACATGAAGCGGGCGTTTTGCAAATTACTTAGTGCTTTTCTAAACTATTATTACTGAGTATTTCCCAGTAGATCAACTCAATAATATACTCTACTACTAAAGCTTTTTACAGTACTATTAGACCGACGAGGCAGTCAGGGAACGCTTATGTTATTTCAGACTAGCGACTCACCCTCGCTTCGCTCAGGTTCGTCACTAGATACGTTTTAACGGTTAGTATGAAATAGATATAACTTGTTTTCCAGTGGGAACAAGATAGTCTCCCGCGGTAAAAAGTAGCCAATTTCATTCTTCAGCCTTCTATCTATCTTCACACAAAAAAATCACAAATATTCAGCACTTTGTTTCGACGTGAAAGAAGTACAAACAAACAAACAAATAAAGTCAACGTCAAACTGTATATCGTAGAAAGAGAAAGTGTGAATTTACAAATGTATTCAAGTAGTATATATTAATTTTAAGGTTGGGTTCATAATAATATAGTAATAAGTAAAAAGAAAAATGTGATTTTTACGTTTTTCCGTGATTTTTTTCTATTTTTTCTCTTCATAAGAACCTTCCTAGGACTTCAATGAATATTTGAAAAAAAAAATAGGCTAATTAGTCTAACCGTCCTCAAGTTTTGCGCTTAGCAACAAATTTAGCCATTCATTTTTATTTATATAGATATGGATGAACGTCTGTAATAAACTACACTATAATGGGAATACCATTATAGTGTAGTTTATTATGTTTGACTTTGTATTTAGGCTTTTACATATAACTATTATATTTTACAATACGTAAGAGTATTTTATTTAGCATTTTATTCCCCACTATGACATATTTATATTAAAATATTGATATTATCGATATCACATATCGACATGTGTCAATGTCTAACTGGTCTTTGATGAGAGTTCAAATATGTCAAATTTGACAGCTTATAGGTATTATTTGTAAATAAACATATTTTATATAATAAAAATATTGAAATATGCTACAAACAACTGAAAATATGAAATTATATTAGTTTTTCTTTAGTGATTTACCTTTATCAGGCACCAAATCAATGATTAATAGTCAAAATTCATGTTGTAAAATGGCGACTTTTTTTACGAATTTTATACATCAAAATTCGTTGGACCAAAAAACTAATTTTATAACGTGATTATAAACTTATTAGTATCTCAATAGTGGCAAAGAATACTAACAATAAATATTTATACGTTTACGGCACAAATTCACTAGTTTAAATATTTTAAATTACACAAAATCTATAGTGAACCGCGCGCGCTTCACTTGAAATTTAAACAATTTTTGATGCGTTTGTTTTTAACGTTGTCGGCATTTAATTAAAATTTTATTTTATTATATAATTGATAAAACTTCTAAAGTTTGCGTGTATCACTCATTTGGCATAAAATAAACTAATTTCGTCGTGTAATAAGTGATAAAATTGCAGCGGGCGAGGTGGTGCCTATGGGTACCAGCGGGGGTTAACGGTAACGCCGGAAGTGGTACCCATAGGCACCAGCGGGGTTCAAGTGGTTAAGCGTTACTGCAAGCAATAATTGTATTACTTTAAGTCTAATGAATAAAGAAAATGTCATAAAAGCTTATTTTAATAAAAAATCCGGTGAATGTCCACACGTATAACACCTTCTTTACAGACATTGCTGACATACTTACTTCCTTAATCTAATATATTTAAACGAGGAATTCTTGTATATTTATATCTTTATTTATTTATATCTTTATTTATTTATTTATACCAGCGATCGCGGAAACGGCTCTAACGATTTCGCTAAAATTTGGTATGTGGGGGGTTTCGAGGACGAAAAATCGATCTACATTAGTCTCATGTCTGGGTAAACGCGTGTTTTCGAGTTTTTATGCGGTTTTCTTTCGCATTATTCCACGCAAAATATGGTCGATAATTTCTTACTCTCGAGCATAAGCATCGTGGTCAAGCGGCCAAGGTGCAAGATTGATCTGGTGATCACAGGTGTCCGGGTTCGAACAGACGGATACAAAATTTGATTTTTTATTCAAAGTTTTAGTGTTTTTTTTTTTAATTTAAAAATACGATATAACAAAAAAAAAAACTCCGAGCGAAGCTCGGTCGCCCAGATACTTAACTTTTTAAAAGCCAAGACATACATAATATATACATTGTAATGAAATACAGTTTGTGTTTGAAATTAAATAAAGAATTCATTTGCTGTCCACCCCAATACATAGTTAAAACCCACTTTAACAGCGTATTAGCTACTTACCTTCGCTTCGTTCAGTTGCGTCCCTAGGTACGTTTTTTTTTAACGGAACCCTTATTCTTTTTAACCAACAACTACAGCTGTACATATTAGTACTAGCGACTCACCCTCGTTTCTCTCGGGTTCGTCCTCTAATTAGCATGGAATAGGTAAATGATTGATTCCTCATACAAACTTTCACCCACTTAAGGTATGATTTCCGGGATAAAAACTATTCTATGTATTTATCTCAAACTATCTTCATACCTAATTTCATCTAAATATGTTCAGCGGATTAAGCATGAAAAAATAACAGACATACAGAGTTACTTTTGAATTTATAATATTAGTATGGATATATATTTATGAATGTAAATATCCAACATTTCCAGAACCTTCGTCATCTGGATGGTATCGTTGGCAGTCCTCTGGCAGAAGTTCCATTGGCAGCATGTGATCGGTTTCCTCATTCTGATACTTGGCATGTGCGAATATAACGGTATTTTGCCAAGATTCTGGAAAAGGAGAGAAGATGAGGCTATCGTAGTTAACAGTGAAGCCGACAGACTTGAAGAGGCGTAAGATAAGTTTTAAGCAATTATATTCTTCTCATTTTAAAAGACATTTAGTCGCCTTAGTGCTCATTTGTTCAAACTTCTACTTTATAGTAGAGATATTTTTTCCTTCATTTTAAAAACAATCTTTTTCTAAGATTTATTTATATACAAATATAGATAAATAGCGACTCACCCTCGCTTCGCTCGGGTTCGTGCCTAGGTTGATTCCCAAACAAACTTTCATCCTCATTTTCACCCTCTTAAGGGATGATTTCCGGGATAAAAATTATCCCATGTCCTTCCCAGGGTCTCAAACTAGCTTCTTACTAAATTTCATCTAAATCGGTTTAGTAGTTTTGTACCCTATTCCATAAAAGATAAAAACACCAAACAAACAAAAAAAAAAAAAACAAATTTTTCCTCTTTATAATATTAGAATAGACATATTTTTCGGCTTTAGTATAGTAAGATGTGTTTAATACAAATATAATCGATATTTAAATTAATTAATTCTGTATTAAAAACTCTTTCGATAAATTGATTGTTTGTACAAATAAGCATAGACGACAAATTTTATTGGCTATTTTTGGTTATATATATATATATATATATATATATATATATATATATATATATATATATATATATTATTGTTAAAGTTATTCAGTTAGTAGTTAACAATACTGATGAATTAAAAAGAATAATTGTTTCAATAAAACAGTCCAATAGTATCACTTTCATATTTAGTCATGTTATAATTTAGTTGACGTGATACTTGTATCTGATTATTGAAAAAGTCTTAAATGGAAGTATATCTCATTCCATGCTTATTTAATGTTAAAGCAAAGCTATATATAATGTACACTTGTACTTTATATTTTAATATAAAAATTAAAATCAGGCCGTTTTTAATTTACTAATTTATCTTTGGTCTTTAGATACGCAATAAGCAAACCCGCTAGTGGGACTCTAAATACCATATAAGTAATCCATGACAATTACTTGATACCATTAACCGATATTTTCAAGACACGATTACTATAATTAAACTATATTTTAGTCCTGTAATATTGAATAAACTTTAATTTTAATTCAATTAACTATAAAACTCAGACTAAAAAAAATTATAGACAAAGACCGCCAAAATAAATGTCAAAATAAAATAGTTTAGTTTCTTTAAAAAATAAGGGAAATTTTATATAAAGTTGGAGGAAAGTTTGTATGGAGAAGCAAGCTAGGGAAGAACCCGAGCGAAGCGTGGGTGAGTCGCTAGTCTAAAATATAATTGTAAAGTACGATTCACGCTTGACTAAACACTAAACGTGTAATTGATGAAATTCAAAGTGCATCATACGTATGATGCAATTTGAATTTCAATGTCATTGAAAGTTAAAATGGACGAGACTTTGTTATTAGATAGGACAAAAGGCTATATTATGAACATTGGCGTGAAAATTTATATAGATAATTATGTATTAATTATAATTAATTAAAACAAGTGATTGTAAGAGAGTGCACATTACATATATTTTTTTATTTATAAAGATTTACGTCTGTAAGTCTGTTTGTACCATTTAATCTCCAGAAGGGATTTTTTAAGCGGATCGACCATTCAATTGAGAATGAAAGATGGTTACCATGGTCTTACGGTAAAAAAAAATATTTGCGTTAAACAAAACAGCATTTGAGGTACCAATTTAAATGAAAATTAAACTTATTTATTTACTAGAGACTCACCCTCGCTCCGCTCGGGTTCGTCCCTACTTACGTTTTAACGTTTAGTATAGATTTCTCAGAGATGAGATATTTTCCTGCAGTAAAAAGTATCCTATATGTTGACCCGGATATCCAGCTATCAACATACCAAATTTCATCAAAATCCCTCCAGTGGTTTTTCTGTGATGCGGTAACAGGCAGACAGATAGACAGACACAAAAATTCTAAAAACTGTAGATTCGGCCTCTGCATCGATAATAATGTCTATTTCAATGAGATTTTCCAAAAAATATTTAATGTACAGATTCGGCTGAGTTTGAATTTTATAATATGTATTAGATAACATTGAAATGAAAATGAATTTTATTCAGTTAAACGTACACAAACACGATATATTGAAAGAATCAAAGGCGATGTCGATTTTTAATATTTTTTTTCTAATGCTTGGAAATAAAAATATTTTAAAGAGCTTTGTTCGGTTTTTGTTAATGTGTACTCTCATTGATTATTGTGATAGATGAATTTCAATGTATTATACAGTTTTAACATTTGTTACCTGTAAGGATATTATTTTATTAAATAAATAATAAAAATATATCGTTTTTTCTTTACTCTCAAAAATTATCCCAATAGTACCCCCCTTTGTTTTTTTATTAGATAGTACATTTTTAAACCCACTTCCATAGGACAAATAACAAATAATGTTCCATAACCATTTTAGGATTGATTTTTAAATAATCACTAACGACTTACCCTCGCTTCGCTCGGGCTTCGGTCGGCCCTAGGCACGTTTCAATTTTTTTGAGCGGAATTCTAATACTGTTTCTTAAATAAATGTAGCCTAAGTTACTTCTTATAACATCAACTATCTGTCAGTGAAACTCCCATTAATATCAGTCCAGCAGTGTCGGAGATTAGCCAGAACAAGCAGACAGACAAAAATTTTAAAAATTGTGTTTTTCTTATAAGTACCGTATATAATTTCATATGCATTTAGTAAAAAGCTGTTATTTTGACATTACAAACAGACGCTTCAATTTTATTTATCTGTATAAATTAATGTAGTTATCACTTTTATATTTAAAAAAATAATTGTTGAAGCATAGTTATTTCTCTATGGAAAATTACTGAACAGTTGGTGCGGGTTTTAATATATATATATATATATATATATATATATATATATATATATATATATGTATATATATATATATATATATATATATATATATATATATATATATATATATATATGAATTATACGCCTTGATCAATCTTTATTTGTATGGAAAACCTAATTTTGCTTACTTATGTTTAAGTATAACCCGTGCATATAAAGAATGAGATTATAAATAGTGTCACATACATTTAAATTTACTTAAACCTATTATTATTTGTTACTATACTATTATTTTACACGTCGTTTTACTGTACATTTAGTATTTCAAATGCTTCCAAATAACAGTCTATAAGGGTTTGGTAAAGTAGCTTTATCTAAATAATATGCTGTTAAATGCTGCTAAATTATCAGTGAAATATGTTTTATAATTTTATTAGTGAAATAAAGAATCGCTTAAACCGTGGCATGCAGACAGTACATGCTCAACGATCTCTCATTTCTAATCTCATTCTTTATCTGCATGGGTAATATAACTGGCAATCAAATTGGTAGATTAAAACGTGCATAAATAGTAACTTTTATGATATTATCACCTTATTGTTAGTACTTTTAATCTGTTTAAAAAAAAATAAAAAAAAGATCTACTGAACTGTTTTGTCTTTGTCTATTTGTATATTGAAATTCTAATTGACATTTAAGTGGAGAATATACTTCATAATACAATTTGGTTCCTATATGTGTATTCAGTCCTAGTGTGTTCCTAGTGTGTATTCAGCCCTTTTTAACGTCCCACTGCTGGGCACGGGCCTCCCTTCAATACGAGGGGAATCAGGCCATAGTCCACCACGCTGGCCAAGTGCGGATTGACGAACTTCACATATCTTTCGAAAACTTGCTAGGTTTTCTCAGACGTGCAGGTTTCCTCACGATGTTTTCCTTCACTGTAAGGGCAAGTGGTAATCATGTTAGAAATGATTCGCACATGAAAATATCAGAGGTGCGAGACCCGGGATTTGAACCCGCTCACTCGGTTTCCCAAGTGAGCGCGTTACTACTGGGCTACCACTGCCTACGTAAAAGAAAAATATTATTTACTAGCGACTCACGCTCGTTCTGCTCGGGCTCGTCCCTAGTTACGTTTCAACGCTTAGTATAGATTTCTCAGAGATGAGATATTTTCCCGCGGTAAAAAGTATCCTATATGTTGACCCGGATAACCAGCTATCATCATATCAAATCAAAATCTGTCCAGTGTTTTTCTCGTGATGCGGTCACAGACAGGCAAGACAGACAAAAATTCTAAAACTATAGATTCGGACTTTGTATCGATAATAATAACTATTTCAATAAGATTTTCCAAAAAATATTTTATGTACAGATTCGACTCTAGATAGAATTTTATTATATGTACCTATAGATTACATTGTACTAATTTATTATTGAGAGTTAAATATTCAATATTTTTGTAGTAATTTATGTATTTGGTAGTCACTTTTAACTGTTTTATATTTATTACTTTATTGTATAATTTATTTCTTTATATAGTGTTATAACGATGGTTATTGCGTTTGAATATTAATACCTAAGTGTTATTATATGATATAATCATAAACACGATTACGAGTAGACCAATCGGAATCAGTTTATTTTTAAGAGAATTTTTTTTATTAAAATCTGAAGTTTTATGGTTTTAAAATGTTAGCAGGTATATAAGGAATAGAATCGATGCCCAGCTATCCACGAAAAATGGGGGGACGCAAAGCGTTGAAAAATAGTTTTTGTTTCAATTTCCGGCTTACTGTGAAGTTCTAATGAAAAATTTTTTCTACAAAAGTTTTAAGTCTAGTAAATAGCTACAACTTTTATAGATGACACTTTTTACAATAATCTCAAAGTTTTCGAGATATTTGCAAAAAACTCTGTTTTTAATCTTTTCTTGGTTTTTTATTTTTAATTTCTACAATTATCTTTTGATTTTCATGAAATTAGGGGAATGAATTTTTTTTTCGCTGACTATATTTTTTCCAAAATCTGTGAATGCAGTTCAGAATATCTCAAAAAATATGGATGATCTCCTAGGAACATTTTCCTGTAACTATAACAGTTAAGGTACCTGCCCTTACTCTCCCGTCTCAAAAATCCACCCTGTATTTTTTTTTTTTAGACATTAACAACGATTACTATGGCAACTTATTTCGTTACGATCCACTTTTCTAACCTGCGCCGGCAGTCTCAACATAGCGATCGCTATTTTTCTCGATTCCTGCCGCAAATTCGTAATTATCAATTATTACGATATCGAAATCATTCATGATTAAGACTTAGCGGCAAGCATCGATAAAATAACGATCGCTAACTATTTCGAGACTGCCCGGTGGTATCCGTATATTTTGATGACGTTTTAATTTTTAAAGACGTTTCACGTCAAGAGGTGACAAAAGAACGTAGTACTATGAAGTTGGAGACGTATATACCGGACGCACCTACAGTAAGCTGTAAGATTCGCCGTAATTATTATCAAATCAAATGGGTATTTTGAGATTTTTTTAAATGATACTAAATAATGATCACTAACATTGGTCATTTATTAAATAAATATTTATTCACTATAACATTATATTCATACTTTTTAATTCTACGCTTTTTCTTTTTCGGGTGAAGCTTTCGGCTTTTCACCTAAGGCTGAAAAGAACAATAATGCTTATAATGATAATGAGTAATGACTAACGATAATAATAGCAAAGCCATAATATTTCTCGACTGCCACGGCCTCGTTCACCGGGTTTCACAAGTTTGATTCTCGCTTGACTGACCATGTTTGAATTTTCTATACTAGTCTTCGCCTAGTGGTTCAAATTCGACCGAATTCGAATATTCATTATTGAAAATTTTATGATACTATACATAATTAATTAAAAAAAAAAGAAAAAAAAAAACAACAACTGTTTCCAAACTTTTTCATTGATAACACTAAAGCCCGTCGCTGCTAAAAAAAAGAAAATCGGTTGACAAACAGTGGAGAGAAATATACTGAACTGCTTTGTCTTTGCCTATTTTTATATAGATTCTATACTGATAAACGTTATCATAGTATCAATGCCAATATTAGTGCCTACCATTGGCTTGTACGTTATCTATAAAATTTTGTATATTTCCAGATGTACTGATATAGACAAATTTGTATTGGTCCTAGAAAAATATATGATCCTATAGAAAAAGTATTTTCTATAATAATAGTGTCCTCCTGACCAATTCCCAATCGCCGGATCCCGGCCAATCTCATTGAAACTAGCCAACTGCGCAGGGCATATTATAGTGCACAAGTGTGCGCGTAGACACAAGTGCACTCTATTCCTGTCACCCTTATACTTCGGTTGGACGACTACTCGACACGATCGGTGAGAGTTAAGGCGCAGGACCGACGGCTTTACGTGCTCTCCGAGGCACGGGGGTGAAACACCGCCAACTACCCAACTCCGGGCTGTTACTAAGACTTACTATACTGAAAGACTCAATAACTAAACTTGGCCCTACCTGGGACTCGAACCCAGGATCTCCGGGTGTGCAGCCCTACATGCTAGCTACTACACCAGCGAGGCAGTTAAGGTATTTTCTATATCTACGCGGTAAGACGTAAGTATTTCAAAATGTTTGATTTTAACTCACGCAATTGATTCCCATTATCCCAATAGAAGTATTTTATAAAAGACTGGTCACGTTTGGAAGCTTCTTCCTTTAAGTCGGCTTTTAGCGATCTCCTTAACGTCTTAGCAGCGATATTTGAGTAGTTTACGTAACTGAAAATCAGACTACTGTTGTAAATATTAGTTAAAAGCTGGTTGAATGAAATTTAGAAGATAGGTAGACCTAAAGTCTATGTGCTAGACATAGGCTAGCCGGGCGCGAAGCTAAAAAATGCACTGGGAGGCAGCCCATCTCGGCGGGTGGTGTGTCATGCGGGTTGCTCCTGGTACTTCTGGTTGTTGTGGTCTGCTTCGGCAGATCCGCCATCGTGGTTGAGTGCGTAAGCGATCCTGCGACGCCCCATTGAAACCTTTATGCATGCAGTTGGTATGCGTTAAAGCATTTACCAACGTTAAAAAAGCACATAGGCTACTGTCTAGAACTGAACCGAAAGAAGCGGGCTAAGGATGTCTGTCAAACCGATTGTGTGTGTAAAAGTAATATTTTTATCCTATAGTTTAAAATTTAAACCATGTAAACTTTAAATGGTAACTGAAGTACGTCGTTAGAAAAATACCAGCAGTGGTATTAAAAATCGAAAAAAGCTTTGAAGATCAAAATCTGGATCTGAAATTACTTCAGAACTGCATAAAAAGATCATCCGAAAGTACCTACCAAATATTTTTGACCTCAACTTTAACTAAGCCTTTGTAAATGTAATGGGATGGTCCATACCAAGGCTATCTGAGCTTAAAATACAAAGGTGCCTTAGAAAAGGCGAATAAAGTATGATCTATTAATTAATTAACTAGTTATTCTTCCCGAATAATACGCATTTAAATAAACAATACAGAATAAAAAGTTTATGATTTTTATACTTAATACAACCCAATGATGAATATTTAAGGAAATATTTTGATAAACTTTGACTCATTAAATTATTATATGTAAGGTCAAGTTGAACAAGGTCATTAGATAAAATTATGTCACTATATTTTTACCACTCAGTAAAGAAGAGTGTGTGGACCAAATTACGTAAATCTATACTAATTCAATCGACATCAAAAAGTGGGAAGTTCTGAAATTTAGACAGCACATTATTTTTTAATTTTAATTGTTGCGGCTGGGATATTACTGCGAACATTCTTGGTAGACAGCTCGTTCTTATAGATGAGTAGGTAATAGCTTAAACTTCATTTCTTAAAATTCAACTGTAACAAAGTTTGTATGAAAAAAATTTTTTTTTGAATATTAAATATACCAAATCAAGCCCGCATAGGCTTTTTGTTATTCTATAAATGCGAAAGCGAGGTTGTTTTTACGCTGCTGTGGAGGAACAGGACACGTGCGAGCCGAGCCCGTGTATGGTCGAAGAGCAGCCGACTTTATCACTTCGAAGGAACACAAAATAAAACTTACTTTAAGCCAGCCATTCTCCAAGTGCTCATCTTTTATTTAACCACGAATTATTACAAATAAAGTGCTTAGTATTTTTATATCAACAAATTTTCAAACTGTCTTCCGTATTGCGACGAATGACATAATATGAAATATCCATGACAGTGAACAGCTATTAATTAAAAAGGAGTTATAACTTTTAATGAAAAATTGTTAATTAATTTTTATTCAACTTCAAAATAGGGTTAAATTTTTATTCAACTTCAAAATCGGGTTTCTAATTTTAGCTGAACTCGCTTGTTAGTAACGCCGTATTCTCATAATTTGTGAATCAATTGAGTTATTTAATTATTCGTTTTAGGGTTCGATAAACAAATAGAAGAACCCCTTATGTCAAACATTTTTCTCAGAGTAGGTACACTACATAAATAACATCCATAGAAGGTAAATCTTTACTAATTTAAGATCATTTTGTCATCATCATCAGCATATTCCAATTATTTTACTAGAACATTTTTCCATCGTTTTTCTAAGAAAGATGATACTCCTTTTCTAGGCAACGGGATTTTGTCTCAGAGATCATAAGATCAACTTATATTATAAAATTAATTTACTTAAAAATGATTTGTAACACATTATCAAAAAAGTATATCTACTAATGACGAAAAAATGAACTCAGCTTAATATAAATAACGATTAAAAGTACAGCGTAATATTTCATAATTTACTTATTGCGTTTTTTCCAGGATCCAGTTGTAAATATAACGGTAATTAACAAAATTATGTTTAAAGTAATGGCATAATACGGCATTATTATGAATTGATTATTATTTTTTGCTGCTAGTGTATCAATGTTTGATAACCGCAATAACTTTACTTTTAATTGGTAAATTTTATTAAGTTTATCAACTAATTGCACGTTTTACGATTGCTACTAACACAGATGAAACAAAATACACTAGTAGAGTTTCACCATCCCATACATAATTGGACAACCCTAACTCGAACGATTTTATTTTGCCTCAATAGACGATAGATGGCGCTTATCCGAAAGTAAAAAGTGCTAAAGTATTTTAATTTAAAAACAGGTGCACCAAAATGCTTAATATAAAACAGAGTTTAAAAACAAAAATATATCGTCACGCAATACAAACTTTTTACTTACCTAATGACTTATTTTTTTAATGTGATGAGTAAAATTACGGAAATTTGATTTAAGAACCCTTTATTTTAGTTTCCTTTGCTAACATAATATTATCTGTCGACATTTTTCCACGATTGATATTTCATCTTATATATATTTATATATTTAAACGAGCAATACTTGTATATTTATTTATTTATACCGGCGATCACGGAACCGGTCGCTAATTTCGCACGCTCGGGTATAAGCATCATGAGTAATATCCTTACAGAGACAAAACTTCTTTCAACCACAACGATAGATACACTACTATATAAGGCAACGGTGTGAACGTTTTCTTTTGAGCGTGTGATATTAATTCTGAACTTGTCAACGGTTGAACCGTAAAAAAACCTTCTTATGTCAACAGCAGCGCGTACGTGAACTTGTCGACGAGCTGAGCTATCGTTGCGCAGTTGTATGAAGCTTTGTCTTTATAGGTATTTTTACTCATGTGTCCATAAATTGCAATAAATTAAAAGCTTGTAATATTTTCTTAGATATATGCGAATATTTGATATTTTAAATAAAACTATGTTTTCGGATTTTACAGGTTTTGAAGATCATTATATAGTTGTTACCGCCCCCGTTGTGTATTCTGTGCTTTTTAATTTTGAATGAAAAGCACCTTACATTGTAAATTTTAATTAATAGTTTTCCTCTTGACCGTAGTTGAGCAATAAAACCATTTGTATTTTTAGTTACTAGCAGAATATTCGATTTATCAAAAGCTTAGACATAACGTGTTGCCAGATGATATAGGTAAGTACTTACTCTGTAAACTTCACTCAAGTTATTTTTATATTTTCCAAAATAATGCATTGTCTTTCATTAATTGTTATGGTATAAAATAAATTGTATAAAAAAAATTATATTAGCTAATTCTTTTTTTGTTGTGTTTGTAACTATAAGGACAAGGTTTGGTTAAATTAATTTTTGAAAAATTATACGGAAAAGTGAAAAATTTGGGTCAAAAAATCTCAATATAAGTTGACAGATTGACGTTCAGTTGTTCAGTTTCTTAGATAGTTTTAACAGTTACACCCGAAAGAAAATCATTTGTTGTTTTGGTTGTTTTGTGAAAAAAGTAGTAAAAATGTTTTAGAACTTTATATTTTTTAAAACACCTGCTATTTTAAAAAAATACCAGCGGCTGCAACTATTAAGTACAGTCCATCTATTAACATAAGTGATAATAATTATTATGTTATACCTATCATGACAACAATATTTCAACAAAAATTGACAGTTTTGTCAAAATGTAAGATTATTATAAAAAGTATTGTTTTAAGTGAAATTATTAATAAACTAACGACTCACCCTCGCTTCACTCGGGTTCGTCTCAGGGTTGCTTCTCAAAACAAAATTAATTAATTAATTAATTTGGTTTTAATTTTTTTTCGTGGGACCCTATTTTTTTCTAAAATAAAAGTAGCCTAAGTTACTCCTTATTATACATCAGCTATCTGCCAGTGAAAGTCCCGTCAAAATCTGTCCAGCCATTTCAGAGATTAGCCGAAACAAACAGACAGAGACAAACAGATAGACAGACAAAAATTATAAAAAATGTCGTTTTGGTATATGCACCGTGTATCAGTGGCGTAGCGTGCACTTATGCCGCCGGGGGCCGAAGTCAAATTCGCCGCCATCTTATTAATTCAATTAATTTAAGGCCAATAAATCGGGACCATTTCCGATTAATAACTTGGCAAGCGATTCGACCACATCAAGTGAGAATTCAGTTTATTATGGATTAATCATTTAACAATAAGCCCCAATGCTTTTGCTATTCCAAATCAAGAAGCATTTAATTGCGCAAAATAGGTTAAAATCTATAATGCTACAGGTCCGGGATCACAAATTGTTTGGAAATTAAATGACGGCGATCAAAGAAGAAACTGTAAATCACATGTGCTTCAAGAAGTTTGTAAGATTATAATATCAGAGTACAATATGCTTGATAATTATGCCATGTTATCTGCTGTCTGATGGAATGGTGAAAAGGTTAAACTAGAACTTGGAACGGCATCTAGCAAAGGTTGTGACTTGTGGATAGAAATTAAAGAATTAGGTTAAACATTTACCATTAATATATAATTCATTCATCGTAACGAACTGCCGTACACGAAAGTAATTTACATCAGCTTATACTATCGGCAGTCTGCTACGCATATGATCGGGGGAGATCCCCAGAAACATTATACCACATATCCTAGTGACGTGAGAAAAGTAGCGCAAAACGCCTGCAACAGAAGATGCCTGCCACGGCGATCACAGTAGGTAGGCTTACGAAGCAGGACGTGAACAAAGCCACAAACAGCCCCAAACACCGATAAGCCTGGTGAAGCTAAAAGTGAAAATTACAAGGAAGACAAATAGGACAGGAGCCGACACGGGACAGGTTATTACACCAAACCTCTCACCAACCAAAGAAACCAGACACCACATGCAAAACGCCTATATATAGCGGTTGTGAGAGAAACTGGGAAAACGCACCTTACAACATGTGAAATATCAGACAAGCCTTTCGAACTTGGAAACGAGGGTTTGCTGAAAGCATTACAACATCAGAATACATTAGGGGCAACAAACCATGGAGCAACGCCGCCAGTCACATGGCGCTCTATAATGTGAAGCACGGCCTCGTGCAACTAGAAAAGTTGGAAGAAGGGAAAACCAAACCACTTAAATAGGGCTATAATATACTACAATGACTAAAGATGATAAGACGAAGAGTTAATCAGAACGCTAGCATCCTAAACCAAATGTGCCAGCATAGGAAGCCAAAGAAACCAATCGGGAAGCTGGCAACCTACACCAATAATGTCAGGATCTCACACCAACATCACCTGAGAGCACCGTGAGAAAAAGAGGAAATCTCCCTCTGGCATACTACACCAAAAATGCCAGCATTCTACGCAAAGAGGACCTGAAAGCGCAGTACTAACTTATAGCACAACTGCTCTCAAAGCTCTTAAAAATTGCAACGATGGGCTCATTTAGCCCGAATTAAAATAAAAAATCTCAAATAATGGCAAGGAAAAAGAGTATGTGGTGTTCGCATATTCCATGAAAAACGTTCTCTCTGAGGCGTTCTTTGAGGTAAGGTGAAGCATTGTCAACTTCCCAACTTCGGGATGTTACTGACAATTTCTTCACAGAAAAAAGAATTATTATCTCTGGTCTAAACTGGGACTCGAACACAGAATATTCTCAAAAATATGTATTTTCAATTTTATACTAACCAAAGTTAATCGTGGAAAAATAACCGATCAGTAATTACAAAAATGATGCAAAACATTTGCTTTTTGTTTAATAATAACTATAACTACCTACTCCTTATCACACTAAAATAACTAAATAAATATAACTGTGTGTTATAATTTTGCATGTTTTCCACTTTTCACGCCTTTTGCGTATGAAGATTCACCCAGGGCGGAAAGGTTTTTTTTTAATTATTTATTATTAGTCTTCGAATAAAATGACTAAACTTCCGAGTAAAATTAAATGGACGAAAGATGATGATGATGTCAAAATTTTAAAGATTTCGTTTGAGCCATTTATTTATGAGATCTTATAATTTAGTAAATAATAACAATGATGTTATAACCTCGTTGAATAATAAAAATAAGTAGTTCTTCTTTGTCAAGTTTTTTTTAAATTTTTTCGCACCGTTATATTTCAAAAGTAAAAAGTCTTTCGTAATCATAGTCCAGTAGCTTATATAGGGGGCGGCATGATCAGAATTCCTATTCAGCAATGAAAATTACTTAGCAATAACCCGATAGAATGTGTTGGTAGTGATTTTTGTGACAAATAATTAATTTTCTCTATTTCATGTTGGTACACAATATTTATTGTGAAATTTTGCCGCCACTTTAAAAATGCCGCCTGGGGCCGCGGCCCCTACCGCCCCCCGCACGCTACGCCACTGCCGTGTATACATTCATAAACATTTAGTAAAAAGCGGTTGTTTTAATATTACAAACAGACACTCCAATTTTATTTATCTGTATAGATTAAAAGTAAAAAATCTTACTTGGTATAATAATATGAATTGTACACGAAAACGGATGTTTACTATTCTTTGAAAGTATGTTTATCTTTTGTAATAAGTTATGTAGGTATGAAAAAAAAATATGATAATTTTGTAACTTTAGATATCCATAAGTTTTGACTCCTTCATTTCCTAAAAAATATTTTTATATGCATATTAAACTTTCCAAAATCCAAAAATAACACCTACTCCTCCAGAGGCCGCGGGGTACTGCTGTATATAATATTTTCAGTTAAATACACAAGTGAGTTTTATTTCAAGCAATAAATTGCATGAATACAATAAACTCCATCACTGTGCTTTTCTATAAATAACATTAATTTCTTTAACTGCTCTATTGCTGGCATCCTCCTATTGCAAGGGGAAGTGGGGTATAGTCAACCACGTTGGTCAAATCTGGGTAGGAGACATTTACACGTTTTAAATAAAATTATCTTTTTGGATCATGGGGGATGGATGGAAATTCTCCCATGACCATGTATATTCTAAAGCAACCGAAATGTCGCGTCGGAAACCAAAGCCAAAGTAAATCAGGAAATATTGTTTTATCTAAAATGTCAAATATTCGTGTAAATCTAACAAAACAATTAGTGAACTACACACGTACGTGTTAAGAATTATCATCGCAGTTTACTAGATTGAAGCAGTATAAACTGGACTTAGAAGCAAGATTCGATTCTGAAACTTTGATAAAATAATTGCAAATAAAATATGGCGTAAAAGATTTGACAATCTACATTATGTAATCACTTCACTAATTGCGTCGGGAAACAATTTTTGATTCGATATCTCCTAAGATAACCCGGTGCCCGTAAAACATTTTATAACTAGTTACAAACCACAATTCCTCAAGTAGCTAAGCTGCTTTGACATGGAAAAAAAACGGGAAAACATAAAATCTCTGGTATAAGATTACTTGTGATTTTTGTTTGTTTTTAATAATTATACGGTGTCAAAACGCCTCATCTATATATATAAAAATCAATGCCACTTTTCGTAGAAATTTTATAACTCAAGAACGGGCTCACCTATGCAAACCAAATGTTTAGGTTTTGTTCGGACTAATTAGTACATGGTTTAGATGATAGCGGTTCTTCATTTATCACATTTTTTGTAACAAATGATCTGTACGGGCTAATCTTCGAAAATGGTTCGACCGATTTAAATGAAATTTTGTATTGTGGTACCTTATATCCCCGGTCAACATTTAATATTTTGTTTTTAATATCCCGGAAAATTAAAGAATTGCCGTGGGATAGTTAAAAAACTATAGTAATTTATACAGCTTAAAACACAAATACCACTAATTAGATTTTAATGAAACTTTACAATAATATAGTTCACACATCAGAATAATAAATAGGCTACTTTTTATCCCGGAAAAATGTACGGTTCCCGTGGGATAGATTTGTTTTTGTTTGTCTAGAGGTGAACCCGAGCGAAGCGAGGGTGAGCCGCTAGTATTCTGTAAAAGTCATATACTTAATATGATTTTGGGCCAGGAACCTTCGTAGGCGCATAAAGAATAATCCACCAGAATCTCATCACAATCGGATCAATGGTTTAGAAACACATAAAGGACAAACATAAAAACATTCCTTTTTATTTATACAGAAGATAGAATATAGATAGAAGATTAAAGATATATTAACATACATATGTCCAAATCGAACTTATGAACTCTACAACAAATATCATAATAAAATTACTAGACACTGGTCGTTAGTAGATATGTATGAATAAAATTAAATATTTCTATTTCCATAAATAGAAAAAAAAAATCGTTTACTGCAGGTTTGAGATAATAGCTTTATTGTTTTTTTATATTGTTTTATTTTATAGCTACTATACATAATATTATTGATAAACGTCATTTGGTTCACATTCTTACAGTTTTTAGCTATATAAATATAAAAAAAATAAACATTTGTTTTTTCAATACCGCAAATCTTCGTACTTTGTTACTGATTTCTTTGTAATTTTAACCCATTAAAGTATTTATATGGAGAATGTTTTTATTTTGTCAATTTTGGTGAAACTGGCCAAACAACTTCTTGTATATTGTACGTACATGTTGAATCTCATCGAAGAAAAGCCTGCACAGAGTGCACACAAACTTCTTACTCATTCGTTAAAGAGTGCATACGAATTATGTTCTCTTGATACTTGTGATGGGATACTTGTGACGTCACATGGGATGTTTTTAGTATATAATAAAGCATAACTTAAACTTTTTTGTTACGTGATGAGTTCTACCTGTCAACTCCTTTTTTTTCTTAAAGTTACATATGTCGAGATCAGTTACGTATTATATTCTTGTTTATCCATCCACACAGGTAACTCTCGTGACAAACTTTTTTATATCAATATATATGTGTGTGTTTTTAAATATTTTTTACTATTATTTTTTAGGTTTTCATTTTATTCGTATTCTTCTCAGCAAACCCTTTTATATGATTTAAGGCTTCTATTACTGTTATTTGTTAAGTTTATTTATGATATTTCAACCTTGTTATAATGGCTTTTGTGATGAGAAAAAAAAATAAAAATAAAAAAAAATAAAAATAAATAAATGATATCCATATCATGAGGGTGCATAAAAAACATAGTCCGCCATCTTTGAGAGTCCGTTGTAATGGATTTACAATGACATCACTTTGATTATTGTGTTTTGCTCATCAAGCCTTTTCATTTGATGCCCATATCATAAGGTAGGGAAATAAAATACTAAAGTGAGATTTAACGACTAACTTCATACTGTAGTCTAAATCTGTCGCATCGTAAAAATTCACTCTCATCATTTTTCCCTAACGCGCCAAAAGAAGTATAACTTCAAAAACCAAGTCATTGACTTCATTCATATAAAAATACATACCTACATACTTTAAACGTTTAGTCACATTATGAGTTTATTTAAAAAGCGCGTTTGCGTTTTTAAAATACATGCGTCTAAATTAAATAATCAAAAGATAAAACGTTGGACAGTCATCAAAAAATGTCTGACCTAATTTCGTTGGAAGTGTATAAATACATTTTATTGCAAACACTTTTCATTTGTTTAGATATAATAAAAGGTAATATTAATTATATCTTAAAATATAAGTTTTCAAGTTTAGCAGACTAATGTGATAAAGACTTCTCCGCCCCTTTTTCTTTTATTCAAGCTTACTTTTTAAAAATTAACCAAATTACGAGTATATAGCGAATTCCATCAGTAAATAAAGAAAATATTTCGCGATAGTGCTATTTTTACCTTTTTAAAAATCTAATTGGTCTACACTGTAGGTACAGTGTCTGCAGTCTGAATACACTTGAGATTCATACATGTCATATTCATATTCTGTAAACTTACAAATGATAAAAGCGCCGTATTCGCTTTGTTCTTTTTCAGATAGTGATGCATTTATACAATTTGATGATCAATATCAATTTGGCAAATATTACACTAAAATTTAAGTGTGGAAAAAAATTACAAAACTAAATAAACCATGTGTGTGTGTTTGTTTCTTCTTCACCCTGTAACGGCTTAACAGATTTTAGTGAAATTCATGATGGATATAGCTTATATCCTAGAATAACACTTTGAGGTAGATTACTTTTTATAAACGTTCTTCCCGTGCCAGTGGGCCGACAAAAAGTATCCTAAATAAATATGCTTTCCTTTACAAAAGTAAATATTTACCGTCAAAGTAAATTTTTAGAAAAAAATATCAACGTCTTCATCCGTACTAAACTAATATTATAATTGCGAAAGGAACTCTGTCTGTCTGTCTTTCTATTACCTTTTCACGCTTAAACCGTTGAACCAATTTAAATGTTTGGTATAGAGATAGTTTAAGGCCATGAGAAGGACATGGGATAGTTTTTATCCCGAAAAACATTTCTCAAGGGGGTGGAAGTTCCCTTGGGGATTGGGGAATCAATACTTTCTCTTCTAAGGGATATAAAATTTATCATACCTATGATATATGGTCTATCTATTTCATACTAAGCGTCATAACGTACCTAGTTAAGAACTCGAGCGAAGCGAGGGTGAGTCACTAGTAATATATGTAGTTTACATACAAACTAGTATTTGTTTTATTTATAATAGTAATATCCTTTTCACTCTAATATCGTTACTGATAGTACTTGGTGCTTATAAAGATATTGTGATACTGTTTGCTATCAATTGCTTATCTATGCAGATAAATAAAATTGAAGTGTCTGTTTGTAATGTCAAAATAACAGCTTTATACTAAATGCATATGGTGTAAGGAGGAGTGTAATGAAATGTTCGAGTGTCGACGTAAGACTCCTTTATTAATTGCTAGGATTACATAATATATGTATTTGTTGTGCTATTGGTTGGAGGGAGGCACACACCACTACAATGGAATTATATACGGTACTTTTAAGAAAAACACAATTTTTAAAACTTTTGTCTGTCTGTCTGTTTGTTCCGGCTAATCTCCGAAACGGTTGGACCAATTTTAACAGGACTTTTACTGGCAGATAGCTAATATTATAAAGAGTAACTTAGACTACTTTTATTTAAGAAAAAGAATTAATGTTTCGCTCAAAAAAAATGTACTTAGGGACGTACCTGAGCGAAGCGAGGGTAAGTCCCTAGTCTTTATTAAAATTATAAAAAATGTACATATATGTCAGTTTGTTCAACATTTATTTGTACTTTTGAAACGCTATCTACAATCTTAGTATTATAGAGTAAATAGGTAAACGGTTCAGTATTTCTTTAAAATCTTTTTATAATTTTGTGAAAAAAATAACTATATAATGACGTTTGAGACGTCTAAACCTTTGTTTCTCGTGACCATGATAACTGTTAGGCATTCGAAATGTCGGATACCAAAAATCAAAATAAATCCGCGAAAAAAAAACGAAAAGAAAGTTTGTTTAAAATGTCAAATATTGACGAAAATCGAAGAAAGTATTATGTAAACGGATTAGGATGAAACCAATGCGTGTGAGCAGGCTTTACCCGCCTTTAGATAACTAGCTAGGTTCTCTAGGTTATTCACCAAGCAGATTACTTCGCGATCTTTCACTTCACTATATTGTATTCAGCCCTTTTTAACGTCCCCCACTGCTGGGCACGGGCCTCCCTTCAATAAGAGGGGGATTGCTAATACTTCACTATATTAGCAAGTGGTTATTATTTTGAAAATAATTCACACATTTCACAGGAGTGCTAGCCCTAATTTGAATTTTTTATACTTAGTTTAACAAGTGAGTGATTTACCAAATTTACTAATGGGCAACACTGCTCAAACTTTTCTGGACTAACTTGTATGTTGGCAATACCTACGTATACGTAAATATTAACTTGATCATGGATAAAAAAAACGACTTCCATGCACTGAAAAGTAAAAAATAACTAAGCAGGGGTTTTCATTTAGAATAGATACTTAATCAGATATTTTCGAAATCGGTGTGCTTTGATTTGTATTGGCTGGCACCGATAAATTATTATAATAATAGTATTATAATTAATAAATAAAAGCAAGCGATCTTCTTTGGTTTGTCCTTGCTTCATACATATTATACTGAATATTCGAACGATGTGATTTTTGACATAGAGATAATTTTATGTTTCGGAAAGAGCCATAGGATTGGGATTATATTCCTAATCAGGTACTATAAACACAAAAGTGATATATTGATTAAACGATTAGGTTAAAATTTTTAATTTTATAATTCTTAAGCTAATAATTTAGAAGGCAAATGCTATTATGTGTTACTTACGTTATATCTACGGAAGTCGGCGGTTTGATTTTCGTTTATGATTTTATTATTATTAACTTAATAGTTATAGATATTAGGTAATAAGTGTACCTTAACACTATGCAAGCGGAAGCTATAACAAAAACATGTAACCAATAAAGCTACACGCTGTATTTGCAACACTGCACTATCATAACGGATGCGCCAGATCTCAATGACGTCAAGCAATGGAGTTACTAAGTAATCTGTGGTTCAACACATGGCTAGTCTTCCAGAAAAAAAAGACCAGCCTAAAGTAGTTTTGAAATATTTCAAGCCTAACTGAATCACTCATTTATTTATATCTCCATCGTTGCCACATGCAAAAAAATATAAGTAAAAAATATTATAGAGAAAGTAGTAAGTAATGTATATGTATTATTATAACAATTTATCCAAAAGTGATAAAATAAATGTATTAAATGCTCTTATCGCTTAGCCAATCCCAATGCAATTAAAATTGAATTCAACGAAGTCCTGCGTACAGACGTAAAGTAAAATATACTTTATTATGAACAGTTTGAATTAACTTTACGGTGTAAGGTTTTGGGCATGCGCGATGGCGTGCCTTCTAAAATGATTTGAAGGTCACCTTGGCAAAGTTTCATAGTTGGTGTGCCATTGGTGTCGGCTCTACGTGACCAAATACACGACAGTGCACATACCTGTAAGTATTCACGTTCACGTCTTCCTTTATACTTTTAAAAAGCGAAATATTATTAAAAATATTTAATACCTGCAAGCGATGTCATAACATATATTTTATTTTGAGTTTTAAAAAGTTTTTATATACGAATTCGTTTTTTATTCAAAGTGTAAAGTCGTTATGTTTGAATAAACTTTGCTTTAATTATTTAACTTATGAAAGTAAGTGGCGGGGCTTTTTGTAAAATAGAATTTAGTTTCGTAGTTTCAGGGTGAGTTTATTAATTAAGAGTAAACTTGTTTGACCTTGAATGTGTGAGTCATTGTTCTTTTGCTAGTTGTGTCTCGACAGTTTTAATGCACCATTTCTTTTTATTCTTAAGTGATATATGCATAATTTCAAATCAAATTAAATTGAGTAGCAATAATAATGTTAATTAATTGTCAAATTTTTGATTTGGTTATAAACTTAGACATCTCCTTTTAAATGTTAATTAATTGTGTTTTTAATTTTTTTCATTTTAATTGATTATATTTACGCGAATATTCCAAATTTTAAATGAAACAATTTTTTTTTTTGGATTTTGTCGCGGTTTTACTTTATATTTTAGTTCCCGACGCTTCGAATGCTTTACGACAAACATGGTCACGTGGGAGACTAAAGTTTGAGACTTGTCTCGAAAGTCAATAAATAATTATTATAGACAGTATTAATTACCCACAAAATTAAAAAAAAAATATAAGCTACTGTCTATAACAAAATAAATAATAATGCCGTTAAATGAACAATGTATTTTTTACACTTTGTAATGCGATTGCGAGAAAATTCTAAGGGTGATGTACGAGTAATTTGGGTTATTCTTAGGAAATTTGATTAGGGTTGGTTTTTACATAACACCTACATTTTAAATAAAACTTTCCTGACCGTGACCATGATTGGTGTAGCGCATTCGAAACGTCGGGAACCAAAAAACAAAATAAATCTGCGAACAGATAGTTTTATTTAAAACTGGTGGCTTACACTCTTTAATATGGTAAAGGTAGTCGATCCCTTGCTCTGTGAAAAACAAAAAAAAAGTTATCCTACGGGAACCGTACACTTTTCCTATAAAAAGTAGCCTATGTGTTATTCCAGACTATAATCTATTTCTGTGCCAAATTTAATCCAGATCCATTTAGTCATTCTGGCGTGATTGAGTAATAAACATCCATCCATCCAAACTTTCGCATATATTTATTATGGGATGTCTAATATTTGCTTAAATCGCGTGGATTTTAATCGGTTAAATTAACGCAGCTATAATTAAATCGAACTGTATCCAAAGGAAGATTGCGTATTTTTAGCTAATACATTAGTTCTACAGATTTTGACTCTGATGTTGACCTTCACATTGACCTCTCTAGGAGAATTATTCTTGTAATAAATCGAGTGTGCGTAATTAAAAGAACATTTTTCTAAAATTCTTCTCCTAATTTATTAGCACAACTGTTTAATTGATGTTTAAGACAAGTTTATTTTGTTTTTTTTTTTGTGATATTTTCAAACTCAGTAGCTAGGCACAGTGCTTACAATACTATAACTAAAACTAGGGATTAAAATATCGTTTATTAATTTTTATATGGGTTTATTTTAATTAATTTTACTAAATTAAGAATTTAGGAAAAGAAAGTAATTACCGTTTCATTACAAATAATATACATATGTATTAGCCTATTTATCTACTCCAAGTATGATAGTAGTTTATTATTATTATATATTTTGATGGTATTTATACCATGATAGTATTTATAAGATAATTTAAAATAAAAAATAAGTCACGAATCTTAGGTTCGATTCCCGCGTGAGGTATAAATAAATATTTATATTTGAAATACTACATATTATCAAATGTGTAGTATTTCTAACATAAATATCATATTCGGTATAGACTAAACAAATGATTAAATAATGGGCAACCAAATGGTGAATCATTAATTTCTTTCACGTGATTGCGTCAACTTGTACACATAAGTGATGTTGTACTGTATTATAAAAATGTATAAATGCTTGTCGTTTGTATGTGTGTCTGTAATATTACATTATTATTTTAAACATTTTTAATCTATACTAATATTATAAAGCTGAAGAGTTTGTTTGTTTATTTGTTTGGTTGAACGGGCTAATCTCAGGAACTACTAATCCGATTTGAAAAATTCTTTTTGCATTAGATAGCCCGTTAACTGAGGAAGGCTAATATCATATGTCTAGGGACGAACCCGAAGCGAAGCGAGGGTGAGTCGCTAGTAAAGCATAAACCAGATCAGTAAAAGATTTTGTAATTGTTAATTATTTATATTAATAATTATATTCACTAAATAATAACTTAGTTAACAGTAGTATGGTTCCCTTTACTCATGTGGTATAAGGAAATTATTTTACATAACTATTATATTTTATTTATGTCATGTTTATAAATAAACTATCGACTCACCCTCGTTTCGCTTGTATCCATCCTATTCGGTATTCCCTAGCTACGTCTTGACGGTTAGTATGGAATAGATAATTATCTATAGATAGACTACATTATATATATACACACTACACATGTATGATGAGTTGCTGTGGGTTGTATTATAACGTGTTTTCCCGTGGGAGTGAGATAATCTCCCGCGGTAAAAAGTTGCCTAAATCACTCTCCAGCCCTCCTCTCAATTATCTCCACGCAAAAAATCACGACAATCCGCCACTCTGTTTCGACGAAAAGGACAAACAAACGAACACACTTTCACATTTATAATATGAGTATGGATTTAATCGAATTAAAAAAAATAAAATTATCTCAGTACATCGCACCATATATATTCATTAGTACCTATATAATATTTTATTTATGGCAGATGGTCTTACACCAAAATTGGGGCAGTCGTACGTTTTTAAAATTGCGGTAATACTTTATGTTACAGAAATAAACGGGGAGCTTAAAGTGGACGTAATGTGTGTTTTATTTAAAAAGACATATGATGTCCGTCGATATGTACAAAAATGAAGCTTTATAAAATATTGAGATATGAACCTGAAAAGGTTTCTGACATAGTATCTTCTATGCACGATAGGTGGCGTGCAAACTGCTTTAAATGCATAATTCATTCATTCATTATTATCAATTTGAGGCTTTTTAGTCAGGTAACAAAATGTCAGTAATTTATGTACTTTAATTCAGATCGTTTTTTTTTTATTATGAGTACTTTCTGTATATAACGAAATGTTTATTAGATAAGAATGGAGTTTACCTATAATTTTCTTCCAAAAAAACATATTAAATATGTTTTTATGGAAGAAAATTATAGAATAAATATAATAAATTTTATTTTGAATAAGTTTTTTTCAACGTACAAACATGCACATTAGAGCTTTTACTACATTTATAAATTATAGCTTCTGCGAAATATTGTGCTTAAAAGTTTAGTCGGACTCTATAATATCTTTAGATTGCTGCCTAAATGTTAATAATAAGCTTTAGGGTCTCTGCCCACTACACCGTCTCATATCATGACCGTGCTATGAACGTATCAGGCACGGAAACGAGCACGGCACGGACTACTATGCCCACTAGACCGAATCAACAGCGTATCATGCCCGTACATAACGGTTCTAGTGACCGTAGCATCCGCGTATCATCCGCGTATCATCCGCGTATCAACCTCGTATCAACCGCGTATCATCCGCGTATCAATCGCGTATCATCCGCGTGTCATATCCGTATGGTTCCCGTTTTAGTATTACCTGTTGTTTCTAGATAAATATTACTAATATTGAAGTATTAGTTACAATATTATAATATTGCCAGACGAATATATTAATATTACCTAATCCTGAGAAATATCGGTACTAACCCATCTTTAATAACGATTACCGCCCATCTCTACAAGACAAGCGGCAATACGTAACGGGCTTAGAACGGTCATCATACGCGTTTATAACCCGTATGCTCACCGGTTCAACAACGTCGCGTGTCAGGCACGGAGCGTACCGGCACCGGCAAAATATTCTCGCCGACAATTGTTGCCGCTCCGTGCACGGCGCGCGACGGTGCCGGTCGGTGACGGAACGGTCTAGTGGGCAGAGTCTCATACATTTCAATACAAAAAATATTTTTTTGCCCGACACGCTCCTAGCACGGTCATGGTATGAGACGGGGTAGTGGGCAGACTCCTTAAAGGAGTCCACTTAAAGGAGCCACTAAACCGTTCCGTCACCGACCGGCACCGTCGCGTGCCGTGCACGGAGCGTTAACAATTGTCGGCGAGAATATTTTGCCGGTGCCGGTACGCTCCGTGCCTGACACGCGACGTTGCCGAACCGGTGAGCATGCGGGTTATAACCGCGTATGATGACCGTTATGACCGCGTATGATGACCGTTCCAAGCCAGTTACGTGTTGCCGCTTGTCTTGTAACTTTATTACCATCAGTTCAACGAGACGCACTTTCGCATTCCATTTAAAATACAGGACGAAAAACTCATTGAAATTGTTCGCAAATATGGATTAATATATAATTTAAAACATCTTAAACGAACTAATGTATAGATTCGACTTAGTTACGATTTTATTATATGTATAGATGTCAAATATTCGCGTAAATCTAAGAGATAGTAATATTATTAAAATAAATGAATATAAACATTTTTGCATTTTATTTACCGTAGACACACTGCTAGTTTTTCTCTCGATGTAAGACTTTCTCTAAATGTGGTGTTTCTTCTAGTAATCATATTTTCAATTTTTTTTCAATAATTCAGGAAAGTACAAATAAAATTTTTCTTCTTCATCAACTAGGTGCCTAAATAATGTCCAGTATTCTCCCTCGACTTTTCCTTCTTTTAAAGCGGCGTCAACCCAGTAACGTCGTGATCGACTAATGTAATTGTTTTCTCTCTCTTCATCTAAAACAATGGCTATCATTGCTAATTCTTTACTGGACAATTTTCTAATAGCCATCGTATAGGTATAGGAAATAAATAGGAAATAGGTACTAGCAAAAATATTCACTCGCTCTTACTGAAGCGCCTGCCTTGGAAACAAAACACACCTTGTGAAAACACAGGTAATATAAAACGAGAACCATGCGGATATGACACGCGGATGATACGCGTTTGATACGCGGATGATACGCGGATGCTACGGTCACTATAACCGTTATGTACGGGCATCATACACTGTTGAGACGGTCTAGTGGGCATAGTAGTCCGTGCCATGCACGTTTCCGTGCCTGATACGTTCATAACACGGTCATGGTATGAGACGGTGTAGTGGGCAGAGACCCTTATCAAGGAAGCTTTCGTTAACATTTAACCTGGTTTCATATGTCTATGACAGTGTAGGTAAAAACAGTGTACAAACATTCTTACAATAGGCTATATGACAAAAGAAATGTAGATATAAGATTATAATGTTTAAATGATTAAAAATATTTTTATATAATAATTAGCAAGAATTTTATATTATGATGATAAAATTAGATATATAACATCTAATGTTATGATCATAATATAATTGTTCATCATTATTTAAAGTTAAATAATGAAGCAAATGTGGTTCTTCATATCTATGGTATAATCGTAATTTATCTCAAAAATATATTTTGTATAAACAAAAACCAAAATGCTTTTTAATTTTCAAATAATTTCTAATGTAATGATATCTTAAAACTAAATAATTTCTTAAACATTAATTTTAGTACTGTATATATTTGATTTTATATAAGATAATTTGCAAATGCAGACGTGCAAATCAGCATGTTAGTGATTTGTTTAATTTTGGCACCCATCCCCTCCACGCCGCACTTGCCGGTCGCTTCACCCTATATTTTAACCGCTGCGTTGCTTTACTCATTCATATCATTTACAAGTGATAGTTGTAATCAAGTCTTCCTTTGTGAAACTGTGATTTTTCAAAATGCCCGCTAACGGTGTAAATGGTGTTAATGGGAAAGGACCACGTAAGTGTGCCATCGTTTTATGGTATTACTACGAATTTTATATTAGATTTAGCTTTTAAAATAGTTCAAATAACAATCATATCGTTAAAGTTTTATTAGGAATGCTTAGCGTCCCATTTACATTTTAATAGTTTTTGGAATTTTGAATTAAGAATTAGTTACCACCACCATGGTTAGTTAACCTTGTTAGAAACACTTTAAAGAATTTCGCTATCTGTACTATAGTGCAAGTGCACAATGTTTTCCTTATACAAGCATTTGGTTGTGCTAAAGTTAAACCACAGTTGTTATAGGCTGTTAGGTAAAGTGGTTCACTTAAAATAATATTTTTACTGTTTTTCGAACTTTATGTTTGCGAACTTTTTACTGTACTGTTTTGTTTTTTTTTTTAATTTCTTGTATTATTTGTGCTTTGCGTATTGTGTTTTTTTAGACTTTTATTTTTATATCTTACGTAAATTTAATGTTTCCCAATATTTTTAATATTTCCCTTACATTTAATTACGAGATCAAAATTTATTTATTGAGAAACAAGAGAATTATTTTTTTTTAAATTACTTTATGGTAGGCCGCCATGCGAGATATGATGTAAGTTTTAATCAATTAAAAATGAACAGCATGTATTAAAATAAATATCTTTTTATACAGTTATCATGATATTAATTGTAATAAAATTATCAAACCAAATAAAAAATGCCCTACACGCACTTACATATGTCGTGAAATCTCACGTCTCGTGGTGTAATCTTGCAAATTGTTTGGCTAAAGTGCTCTATCACTTAACAAGGAACTACAGAGCTTAAAGCTTAAATCTTATATTTATATCAGATTTAATAAAAAAAATAATAATAATATGTTTTCTATAACAATGTTCATCTATTATACTATAGAGATAGATGGTTTTTTTTATAAAATATCAAAATGACAAAATTCCTAGCTTAGTTTTCAATCATAAGGTTCTTCGACATTCTAAGCCGTTTGTACAAATCGAATATACAAAAATGATGTATATAATATAATGCTAAAACATAATGATTTGATATTCTGACTCGATTTACACTTAATGATAGCCTCGCTCGATGAACACCAAAAAAAAATACTAAACAAAAAACTAATAACTATCAAGCTTAATTGACTAGAGCAATTTTCCTGTACAAAATTTTTAAACAACACATCAAATGTTTGCTATTTTTGAATGTATAGAAAAATCTTATAGTTATTATTATTTCGAATAACTTTTCTAATTTATCTTTCCTCAAAAAAACTTGTTCGATCTACTAAGAATATTTTAATAAAAAATCTGACAAATTAGTCCAGCCCTTCTCAAGTGATGCGCTTACCAACGTACAGCGACACAATTATTTATATATGATTACAATTTTTTTTTATTTATAGGTAGAATGGCAACCCTAGAGCAATTATTCCAGCCGGTCCAACCCAAGAGGGATGACACCATGAACAAAGTCACCGTCGTTGGGACCGGCCAAGTCGGCATGGCTGCTGTATTCTCAATGTTAACTCAGGTATAAATCAATCGATGAATATTGACCAATTTTAACCGAATCAGTTAGGGTATATCATTTTTTGTCTATTGTGTACCTACTAATTTTAGAATGGGATTTACTTCTACTCTTTAGAAGTTTTTAAAAGATTTTAAAATTTGTGTACCGTTTTTAGAGAAAGGTATTGTAACTTAGCATATATTTAATAGAAAAAAAAGGACAATAGAAATAGAAAATCTGTCATAATTTCTATCTTGCTTACTTTAATTATTGATCGAGAATTAGGTGTTTTTAATTTTTTAATGTGTCTGAACAGTTTCATTATAAATTAAGAAAGTATTAAAAAAAACCGACTACAACAATAAAAAAAATTATGATCTTTAAAGGATAGAACATAATATGTAAAAATTAAAAAAATATAATTTGAAAAATAAAAAATGAAATAAAATTTAGTAAGAGCCCGAAGTATGCAGTAAGTGTACCTACATACAATGTACATAGATACACAATACCTATTATAAATAGTTCGGGAAATAACATAAAGAATTTTTTCCTGTTTGCTTCCATTGTTGCACAAATATGCAATAATAATAATACTTTTTGTATGATTTTATAATTCACTTTTATATGTGAATTCTAGTAACAGTTGTATAAAACTCTTCTTTACTATAACATTTATGTGATCTGTGGTATTATCTTCTTATAATGATCTGAATCATGTCTTCACAATACGTCTACAAATACACAAAAGATAGAATTGGTACTTAATTAGTATTAATAAGAATTCTGAAATTGAACAGCAAAAATGCACTAAAATTTAAATCAAATTTAGCCCAGCACAATTTTTTTTTATACTAAAGTTTAAATAATTTGTTATTTTATTTACTTATGTTCTATTTATTTGAGTATGTTCTCTTTAGTCTACAATACAGGTATTAAATTAGATCTCGGGACGTGTTAAGTAGAGATTTTAAACATTGTACTTGAATCTTTTTGAGTGATTAAAAAAAATTGAATTAGTTGTTTTTACGAACGGTACACCGACTTCCTCATCGTAAAAAGCGCCTCACAATTGGTACATACAGACAAAAAAAAACATACTTAACTACTTAACGAAGGTACTGTGAAAGATGAACAATAAGATAGATAATGTCGTTACATTGTATTCTAAGCATACCTCTATCTATACGTTTTGTACAGACAAACAAAAACAAATTGTTTCATGTATATACATGATTCACTAGTTGCATAGTGTTGTTTTCTATGTAATAAGATCGTTTCAACAACCGGTGACGTCATGTCACGTACACGCCTGTGTAGAATTTCAAGTAAAATAACGTGTAATATTGTGCAATTTATGAATAATATAAAAAAGTCTTCATAAAATATTAATTTTCAATAAATTAATTAAAATCTTCATAGAAATAAATAAAATCTTCATAATTAAAATCTTCATCAATATTATTCATAACAATTCACTACAATTCAGGTGCTTCCCCAAATATTCGATGAGACAGAAATTGTAATGAAGTCAGTAATTAATTTTATATTTATATTTATATTTACTATAATTATATAGATTATAACAAAATTTTAACTGGGTCGAATTTGTACATTAAATATTTTTTGGAAAATCTTATTGAAATAGTCATTATTATCAAATCTATAGTTTTTAGAATTTTTGACTGTATCTGGGAACGCATCACGAGAAAATCACTGGAAAGATTTTGATGAAATTTGGTATGATGATAGATAGTTATCCGGGTCAACATATAGGATATTTTTTACTGCAGGAAATTATCTCATCTCTTAAGTCTATACTAAACGTTAAAACGTAACGTCGCTCGTTAAAAATAAGTTTAAAGACAGTGGATGGCTCCAACAATTATCACATTTTACTTAATTTATCCAACTTTTAATGTCACCCTGAAATACAAGTAGTCGTCCTTCACACGTCTTTGGAAAAGTGGTTAGGTTTGTTAAGATATGAAGTTAGCAAATGTAATTAAAATAATGTAATAATGCTGAAAATCAGATTCGTGGGGAAATCAAAATTTCAGAGGTTAGGTTACCCACTTCTCTGTTTCCAAAGCATGTGTGCTGCTAATGGGTTATTAACTTATTACTGTTTATAACAACAACCATTTTTACGCTTAATAATATACACTTGGCATAAAAATGTTAATCTGTTATGTTTTCTACAACAATGTATATATTGTATAATGTTTTCATTTGAATCACTTTCAAATAATTTACCGTATCATGATTGAGTTATTATTTAATCTTACAAAACAATTTATTTGGTTGGATGGATATAGTCTCATTATTAAAAATATCTGGGCGACTAAGATTGGCTTGACATTTTGTAATATCGTATTTTTTACGGAAAAGAAGACATTTATATAGATAAAGTTAAAAAGCAAAACCTATCTAAAAACAAAATTTTACCCAGATCGTTAAAACAGTTTCCGAGATACACGAAATAAAATATACATTTATACTAGAATTTATTATTATAAGATTATATATATATATATATATATATATATATATATATATATATATATATATATATATATATATATATATATACAGGGTGGATTTTTGAGACGGGACAGTAAGGGCAGGTACCTTAAATACTATAGTTACAGGAAAACGCTCCTAGGAGACCATCTATAACTTTTTGAGATATTCTGAACTGCATTCACAGATTTTGGAAAAAATGTACAGTCAGTGAGAAAAATGCTAAAATTCGAAAAAAAATTTTTTCATGTCAATCGATCCTATTTCATGTAAGGATCAAAAGACTCTATGGGACCATTTTAGGTTTGAGTACTAGAAATGACAGAAATCGCCAAAATCCTTCTCCATACATTTTGTATGGAAAAACGTTTAATCAACTCGAAATATTCTTTGTTGCCAAACGGTCCTATTTTTTAATGTGATCAAAAGACTCTTTGAGAAAATCATAATTGCATTAACAAACAAAAATAAAATAAAATTATATCAACTAAACGTGTTTTTTTGAAACACGATATCCATTTAAGCAATTTATTTTGTAGATCACCTAAATGTGCCCTATTTACGTTTGTATTAAGAGTCTTTTGATTACATTAAAAAATAGGACCGTTTGACAACAAAGAATATTTCGAGTTGATTAAACGTTTTTCCATACAAAATGTATGGGAAAAGATTTTGGCGATTTCTGTCATTTCTAGTACTCAAACCTTAAATGGCCCCATAGAGTCTTTTGATCCTTACATGAAATAGGATCGATTGACATGAAAAAAAAAATTTCGTATTTTAGTATTTTTCTCGCTGACTGTACATTTTTTCCAAAATCTGTGAATGCAGTTCAGAATATCTCAAAAAATTATGGATGGTCTCCTAGGAGCGGTTTCCTGTAACTATAGTATTTAAGGTACCTGCCCTTACTATCCCGTCTCAAAAATCCACCCTGTATCTATACTATAATAAAGCAGTAACTTAGCGAAATCTGTACATGAAATATTTTTTAAAAACAATGACTGTAACGTATTATGTATACGATATAGACCCCAAAACAATAGTTATTTTTTTTGTCTGTTTGTCTGTTTGTCTGTACGCGTTTCACGCAAAAAGTAATGAACCGATTTCAACGAAATTTTGTGAACTGATAACTTATTACTCGGGTCAACATTTAGGATAACTTTTACTTTTCGAAAATCTTTGTTTCCCGCGGGAAATCGCAATAACTGGTTTTATCGAGTCCTCCTTAGGAACCCTCCGCTGGCTAAACCTAAAGACATACATCAAAACAATGTACTAAAAAATTGTAGATCTTGAAAAGGCCAACAGAAATATCTACAACAGTATATGTCTATCTCTCAAGGTACACTCGCAATACCTATTCTTATCTATACCTATAGCAAAACTAACTTAGTTAAATCGATGTGCGCGTTTCACGCAAAAAGTACTGAACCGATTTCAATTAAATTTTGTATAGTGATAGCTTATCACTCGAGTCAACATTTAGGATACCTTTTACTACAGGCACATTTTTCGTTCCCGCGGGAAAACGCAATGACTGGTTCTATCGGGTCGTCCTTAGAAGTTTATATGGCTAACGCTGGCTGAACCTTAAGAGATAAATCAAAACAATGTACTAGAAAATTGTAGGTCTTAAAAAGTTATACGGGGAAGTTCGCAATATTATATGTCTATCACCTAAGGTACACTCGCAATTACTATTTTTATTCACTACTCGCGACTCACAGGCTGACTTATCAACGTTTAGCTCAGTTCAGCAGTGAAACGTAACTAGGGACGAACCCGAGCGAAGCGAGGGTGAGTCGCTAGTATATAATATATCAATACTTTTTTGAATACTAATTTACGAGTACTTTTCATACTACGTAGGAATTAAACTTACTGTTTTATAATATCTGATTACGTGATATGACGCTTAGATAAACTATTTTAATCCATTTAATATGACTATTGACTTTATTAGTAACTCACCTTCGCTTCGCTCGGGTTCGTCCCTAGGTTTTTTCCCCATACAAACTTTCATATATCATCATACATTTTCACCCCCTTAAGGGATGTTTTCCGGGATAAAAAGTATCCTGTGTCCTTCCCAGGGTCTCAAACTATCTTCTTTCTAAATTTCATCTAAATCGGTTCAGTACAACCTCACAAACTCACCAATTTACAAACTCACAAACTGCCTCTTTATAATATTAGTATGGATGTAGATAGTAGAATGACGTCTTGTTTGAAATAATTAATTTTTTCCCTAGTGGATCTAGTGGTTACCTATTAATAAATAGCGTAGGATAGTAGAATATATATTTGGCAATGACCGACTCGCAGTTCACTGATCCCGTCCGCAATGCTATCTATTGATGCTAAAGTTACCTTTTTAATATTTTACATCTCTAAATAGGACTACTATAAAAATGATTGTACGTGTATATGTTTGTTACTCCCATGCTGGAATGGCTGGACTGACTTAGATGAAATTTAGTCTAAAATAGATAGACCTTAAGTTTAGAAGACGATATCCATCAAACACTTACACTGACCTTAAATATTTAATGAATATTTGTAAAAATATTCAAAAATTACCTCATAGCAGATAGGTATACCTGTCTTTTTATTATTTTATTTATTTCTAGGTCCTTATAGTAGACCATAAGTCCAAAAGCTTAAGTTATTATATTTATTTCAGGGTGTAACGAATAACATCGCCTTAGTAGATGTGATGGAAGACAAGTTGAAGGGAGAGATGATGGACCTTCAACATGGTTCCGCCTTCATGAAGAACGCTAAGATACAAGCTAGCACCGGTAAGGAAAATATTATAAAAGCAATTTGACGAGGATTTGACAAGATTTTAATAAAAATATATGATATAATTTTACAATTATCTAATTATTATATGCTAGTAGTTTTCTTTGGTTGGCTTTTCGCAAACATTTGTAACGGGATAAAAAGCATTCATATTGTACCTAACTCTCTCAATAAACTACTTTTTTGCAACGATTAATCTTAACCCGTTGTTCTAATACTGAAAAAAATATATGGCAAAATAACAAATTAGTAATAAAGATTATATTTTTTCCGCAGATTATTCTATATCCGCTGGTTCCAAAATTTGCGTCGTGACTGCAGGAGTCCGTCAACGCGAGGGAGAATCTAGACTTGACCTAGTGCAGAGGAACACTGATGTTCTAAAAAGTATTATTCCACAGGTAAATTAGGCTTAAGTATAATAGTTTAGACTTTAGTAAAGAGAGTTCCAGAGATTAGTGGAAACAAACAAAAAGAGAGATAGGCAAAATTTTTCAATGGTTTCTGACCTTTTATATCGTACTTATTATTGACTAGCAACTTACCCTCGCTTCGCTCGGGTGCATCCCTGGGTGCGTTATAATTTTTTTGCGCGGAACCCTAATTCTTTTTCTAAAATAAAAGTAGTCTAAGTTATTCCTTATAACATGAGCTCTCATCAGACTATTACAAATAAAAAAAATGGCACAACGGTCCTACCATACCAAGCCAAGTACATAATCGATATTATTTAATATCCCTCTCCACATTGTGCTCGGCTATCTAGTTACAAATTTTGAACCTTATGGCAAGTACTTAATCTTAATATTGACATTTTATTTTTTTAAGCGACACGATATGATTTATCTACAACCAATTAAGATTGCAAAACAATCATACACGTGTGTACGTTCATATATTTATAAATTTTGCTACATTGATTACATTTTATGATTTGAATTGAGATGAACTTTATCATTATGTCAGCCACTCGGATAACATTATATAAAAATAATATTTACATTCAAAAGAATGTATATTCATTAATTTTACTATATTTCTCACTACGCCGGATGCGTGTTGCATAATTAAGTGTTCGACCAGGAAACAAAGTCTGGTTTACATGGTAGTGTTTAGAACGGAGAGTCCAAGCACTTTCTTTGGCACTCGAACGATAGAAGAAACTAAGTTATGATATTACTTCTAATTCTTAATAATTTGCAAATAAATAACGAGTACAATCTATGTAATACAGTAATTGGCACGTAAACGTTTCCGTACTTCATCTTATATAGCATGTGCCATCCACGAAGACGCGTCCCTCTCTTTATTGACAGTTGAAATCGCGCGCCTTCGTAACTATTAATCGAACGTTGTACAAAATATGATCAAAATAAATACAGTACACTTTAAAACAAACAAACAAACTGTCTGTCTCATGATGATATAATAATTATTGTAAAGATAGTAATATATTTAGTAACTATAATAAGAACCGGTTTGTTCGAGTTAGCGTTATCTCTCGTAACGTAACAATATTATGCATATTATTGTATTTTTTCAGCCAAAATAAACCTTTTGCTCTCAAATCGATAACAATATCTATCTATACATATAATAAAATACTGAGTCGAATCTGTACATTAAATATTTTTTAGAAAATTTTATTGAAATTCATTAGGTACTATGGATACAGAGGCCGAATCTATAGTTTTTACAATTTTTGTGTCTGTCTGTTACCGCATCACGAAAAAAACGCTGGACAGATTTTGATGAAATTTGATATGATGATAGCTGGTTATCCAGGTCAATATATCACTTTTTACTGTGGGTAAATATCTCTGAGCTAAACGTTAAAACGTATCTAGAGACGAACCCGAGCGGAGCGAGGATGAGTAGCTAGTTTGTAATAAATATCTAATCTAAAGGAACATATTATCAAAATATTTCATATATTTTTTAATATAAAAAACTTTTAGATTTATGTAAATTGTCACAAACATATATCTATTTCAAAATTAAATTACATAAAAAACTTTTATAAAATTATTTACTGAACGTCGTAAGTACCACATGCGTACCACCAGTTCAGAAAAAAACCTTAGTTCTAAGAAGAAACGCTTTAAGAAACCTAGTGGAACCATTCTTGTTGTAACTTTAGCTTTTGAGTAAATTATTATATACGAGTATTACAATTTTCACCTAACATTAAATTATGTAATAACGTCTTAACATTTCGTCAACAGCTTGTGAAGTACAGTCCAAATGCTGTCTTCGTGATTGCTAGCAATCCAGTCGACATTCTGACCTATGTCACGTGGAAGATCAGTGGGTTGCCAAAACATCGTGTGATTGGCTCTGGAACTAATCTAGACTCAGCCAGATTCCGCTACCTTTTATCTGAGAAGCTGTGCGTCGCAGCAACATCTTGCCACGGTTATATTATCGGAGAGCACGGAGATAGTAGTGGTAAGTTATTTATTCTGACGTATAAATTCTACGTACAAGTTATAATATTATGTTTTTTTCTTAATCTACGTATTCGTGCTGTTATGAAATAGTCATGGATATTATTGTTTTTAAAAACTGACAAAGTCAGAAAAGCCCGCTTAACATTTTTTTTATAGTTCTTTTGTAAATTTCCCCTTAGTATCGATGTTGATTCTCACAAGGACAGCCGGGTTTCGACAGCATCTCTTATATATTGATACGTTATCTGTGCCGAGATTGCATTTATCCTTCGAGACGTCCTGATTGTGAGGTAGCTTAAATCGGTTCTATGGTTTCCTATAATGTAGTCTCTATATAGTTTCTATCTATTATCTTTACTATTCTATCTCTATAGAATTAAACACTATTAATTAATAATTAAATCTATATATTTAGCTTGCACATACGTGCTCTCTCGCTCTCTCCCCAAAAGAGCACTTACCGATAGAAACGTCAGTAGTAGGTACTAATTCCTTCTATAAATTTACTAGAAGAACTCGCCGCTTTGCTCGCGCTAAAAGTACAAAAAAAAACTCTAAAAATGGAGGTTTCATACGAACATTCCATTCCCAACACAAGTATCTTCGGATTACTTACTGGGAAGATTCGAACCTACTAATTGTATAGAAGATTAAGAAATAGATTTTTTTTTATTTCTTATTTTTTTTTATAAGTTTCATCTCCTATTTTACATCCGCATGTGATGAATTTCAAAAAACACACACATACTTTCACATTTATAATACCTATTAGTACTCGAATATTTTTTTATTTAGAACAAAATAAAGACTCGAAAATCGGGAAAATTTTATACGTTTTTGAATGATATTGTCTTCTTTTTAATAACATTACTTACATACATTGATTCAGCGATCACTTGCAACTGTTATAAGTAACATAAATATACCCATACGTATTATACGTATTGTTCCGCAAAAAATTAGACTAAACAAACTTTAAGTGATTGAACCATAATAATTAACTAATCTATACATATAATAAAATTCTAACTATGCCGAATCTGCAGATTAAATATTTTTTGGAAAATCTTATTGAAATAGACATTAGTATCGATATAAAGGCCGAATCTATAGTTTTTAGAATTTTTGTCTGTCTGTCTGTCAGTTATCGCATCACAGAAAAACCACTTTAGGGATTTTGATGAAACTTAGTATGATGATAGCTGGTTATCCGGGTTAACATATAGGATACTTTTTATTGCGGAAAAATATCTAATCTCTGAGAAATTTATACTAAATGTTAAAACATAAGTAAGGACGAACCCGAGCGGAGCGAGGGTGAGTCGCTAGTTAACATATAATATTACTAATCAAAAAATTTAACTGATAGTTAAAATAATATCTTCACAGTACCAGTATGGTCGGGTGTGAACGTAGCGGGAGTACGTCTCAGCGACCTCAACTCCAAAGTGGGGACGGAAAATGATCCTGAAAATTGGCAAGAATTACACGATATGGTAGTAAAAAGCGCGTATGAAGTTATTGGGCTAAAGGGCTACACTTCCTGGGCTATTGGTCTCTCGCTGTCACAGTTAGCTCGAGCGATTCTATCTAACGCTAACAGTGTACATCCTGTATCTACTTACTTAAAGGTTAGTGAAAATATATATCAATAAAATTATAATCTCTTGAATCTAGGAATAGATAATATATAGTGTAAAAGTCTGTGTAATGACATTATTTAAATTTTACAGGGTAACGGAGACATTCTTATACGATTATATATTTGTAACACAAAATCGCTTTTTAAAATCGTTGTTTTCGATTATGTATAACTTGAAATCGTCTTGAAAGTAAAAATATAGTCAAATTTTCTACTCAATGTTTCTACAGCAACGATGAGGGCATTTAGCTTGAATATTGAAAGAGCTAAAAAATTGACAAGTCCAAGGAAAAACATTGTAACTCGGTACTGCTTCTATTTTGAATTTGGACTTTAAATATACTAGGAAATTAATGTCTATTTCTGAAAGATAATATTTTCTCTTAAAATGTTGTTGGATTGTTGTTAATGGAGTGTTTAATACAATTTCAGGGTGAACATGGCATAGAAGATGAAGTTTTCCTTTCCCTCCCTTGCGTACTGGGAAGCAACGGCGTCTCTGACGTCATCCGCCAACCTCTCACTGAGAAGGAACTCAATCAACTCCGCAAATCCGCACACCTTATGGCACAAGTGCAAGCGGGTATCCAATTCTAAGTTAATTTTATCTAATATAATATTCGATTACTTGTCTATAAGTTCGTAAATAATTAACCGCCTCCAAATTGTGTGTGTAACTAAACTTTATTTAAAAGTATAACTACTCTTATTCTACTCTTAGGGTCACTTGAACCCTTAAAATATAAAGTTTTATAAAGTTAGCACACTTCAACATTTACATCAAGTTGATCACTAGGGCATAGATGATTTTCTTGAAATTCACATTTCACCACTAAATGGTTTAATTAGATTTATATGGAATCTATAATAATAGTGTAATATGCGAATAGAAACACAAAGAAATATATTGTCTTCTTTTTGAAGGTGGATAAAGTGCATAAATAATAAGAAAAGTTTTCCAATAGAAAGGGCTCAAGGAATAATAACAATGATATTATATTGTACCAGACTTTAATATAATGTAGGCAATATATAAAATCGCATTGTAAAAAACTCAATTTAATCAAAATGCTATTCAACAATCGTTTTAAGTAGAAACCTATAAGACTATATGACACCTTGCCAAATCCCCTTTCTGCTCCATCTTATCAGTAAAATTATAAGCTATTGTGAGAATAGAAACATATTTTAGATAATATTTTAAAGAGAACATCCCCAACGACTTATTCTATATTATAAAACTGACTCGTCACTTGTCCCAAAGCTATACATATGTATAATTTTTAAAATTGCCATTACATTATAATATTTTAACGGTTAAAGGCGTTTAAATATTAGAATCATTAAATCGCTTTTAAAATCAATGTTGACTTCGCTTTTGTGTGAATCGAAAGCATTTCAATGTTAGCATTTAAAAATCAGACGAAATTTTTATTAAATATTTTATATAAGAAAATATGGACGTCAGAAAAGCCATAAAGAGTAAAGACATTGGTGAGATATTAAAACTTTTTAAATAGAAATCATGGAATATAAATTAATCTCAGAAAAATTAAAATGATTGGAAGACGGTATTAAGGAGATATGTATAGTTGAAACCAACTTTTAAGTAAGTTGTTTAGGTTATATTCAAAGAAAATGAATAAAATATTTTTAAATTTAAAAGTTTAATACTTTTCTACGATTGACAGTCGATTAATAGATGAAGTAATGGTTTATATATACTACTTCGATAATTTATTTATAAGAAGATAAAACACGGAGATTACTTAATTATATATACAAAATAAATGTGCACTTAATGATTACTGTACAATGTCACATGTCATGCGCTCGCGGAATTGTGGCTAGAATAGTCGCATTCCCATTCATTGGGCGAAAAACGAGCCAGTAGTTCTATGAAGATCTTTTATATGTCTAAGTCTAAAGCTGAATTCGCGGTCATACTTCATACATAATATGAGGGTTATTCACGAATTCAGTTATTGAGTCACATAAAAGTTGCTTCAGAATAACCTATAGCTCTCGTCACGTAGAGGTGATAAGATTAACTGTTGTGAACTGTTTACTTAAATAATTTTTATACTCTTGTATGACATTTATTCGAATTACTAGCACTTTACAGCTTTACTTATATCTAACTCTATACTATTACTATTAATATTATGTTGTATGTAGAGTAGATGAAAATTCTTTAAATTATTGTCCATGCATTTATTTATTGGTGATAATTAAAAATTGTACCTATATTGGAATCCAGCTAGTAATTTCAATTAAGGATTATTTTGATATATAATGCAAAATATTTTTGTGTGATATGTATTTTCTCTAAGGTGTTTGAAACATTTGTACATTTTTATATTTCTACGTGTTTTTTAAATGGAATTTAAAATGTATTCTATTTATAATTAATAATTTATAATAAAGATTGTGATTGTAATTTGTTTTTTTTTAATTTTTCTCCCCACAACATCACCTAATACTTAATAGGCTTAATAGAATTCATGCGTGAATAATTCTCCAACATGATTTCCAATGAGGTAAAGGAAAATATCTTTGTGAAAGATAATAACTGAATTTCAAAATATATGTGAAATTAGAAGTTCGCTTTTAACCAGAGTTAGTTACGAGTAGTTTATGGCCTAATGATATAACAACGGCTCACCCTCGGTTCGCTTGGGTTCGTTTTAACGGTAAGTATGGAATAGAAAGACTGTATATTAGTATGAAGCGTTATCCATATACTACGAACATCATGTTTAGTAGTTAACTAATCATGTGGGCGTTAGCAGGGTTGAAATAATGAAGAATTCTCTTTGCTCAATTACAATTTAATTAGGAAAATCAAAATGTTATAAACTTAAAAAGGCAATTCTAATAATTTAGTGGAGCAGCGGGTTCATAGTCACCAATCAAACTTCACATTCAATATCAAAGTATTTCTGTGATCCTCCATGATCAACCAACGTTTTTTTTTTCTTTTCTCTATGGCTTAGAGTTGCGTTAATAGACGCAATACATTCTGCCAGTGTCACGTTTTGTGAGGAAGACACGAATGAGAATCTACCAACGTTACTAAACCACGTATCTCCAATGTCATGATGGCGTTTCGACCCCGCTCGAGACGTAGTCTATGCTCTAAATTATTAAAATCATTTTAAAAGCAATAAAAACTTAACTAAATAACATAGTGACTTTAAACAATAATAAGATTTTATAGCAGAAAAATGTAACTAAATCCTCCTCCGTTAAGTGTATATTATAGGTATGACGAGTCTTACTTGAGAAATGATTAATTCCCCATACAAACTTTCATTTCCATTTTTACCTCCTTAAGGGATTTTAGGAATAAAACCTCCTATGTTTCCAGGTATATTTCTGAAACTATCTTCATACCAAATTTCATCTAAATAGGCAAATTCTATTCGGTGAATACTAGTATTATTAAATAGTAACCGTTGTAATTTACATTTTGTTTATTAATAGCTTCAATATTACAACGTTATATCATCATCATAATATAATATATTGTATAAAAACCGCTTGACCGATTTCGATAAAATTTATATGGGACCACCGGGGAAGAATACTATTTGAAACAAAAAAAAATTTTCCAAATCGGTTCAGCCGTCTTCGAGAAATCCGTGAACATACATAAAAAAAAAGATTCCGACGAATTGAGAACCTCCTCCTTTTTGGAAGTCGGTTAAAAACAGTGAAACACTTTTCCTGTTTTAATCGTTATATTGTCAGTAATTAATAAAATATTTTATACACACAACAGAAAATCATAAGTCCCGCCCAAACAACAAACTGGCACCTGCGTAGACGAACACCACAGAGGTTGTATGAAGGCGCTTGATGTTTGTTGAACAATATTATTGTAAGAAGATAAGAAGAGTATGTGACTAAGTAGTTACCTGTACTCACTTTGCTTAACTTTAGCTGTTGTTTTTTAACCGACTTCCAAAAGGAGGAGGTTATTAACCGACTTCCAAAAGGAGGAGGTTATCAATTCGATTGGTATATTTTTTTTTATGTATGTACATCGATTACTCTGAGATTTATGATCCGATTTACGTGATTCTTCTTTTGTTTGATGCGGAATAGTTGCCATTTGGTCCCATAAAAATTTAACATAGTTCGGCCCAGTAGTTTTCATTTTATGAAAAAAAAAATTATGAAAATGTTTGTTTACGTGGATGTAATTTTATGTATGTTCGCGGATTGCTTCGTCGTTCATGAACCGATTTTAATGATTCTTTATTTGTTTGAAAGGAGATATCTCAAGGGTGGTACCATAATAAGGAAACCAGGATCTGATGATGGCATCCCAGAGAAATCGAGGGGAACCTTCAAAAATCGTAGTGGCGACTAGTGCGCTTGTTAATTTTTTTTCATTGAGTATTTTAAAGCACTACTATTTAATGAAGGTCTGGAGCCGATCTGATGATGGAACCGAAAGACAGTTGAGGAAACTCCTCAACGATTTACAGCAATTACCCGGTGTTTGGGCTTGATTAATTTGTATTGATGAGAACTTTACACCTAGATGGGTTGTGAGTGTCATTAGGGGTCTGAATAAATGGCTTAATCGAATATGTTTTTAAAAATCTTTCTTCTTACAAATTACCTGCTTATTACGTCTACACCAAAAATGGAAAAATAAAAACTTTAAAAAAAAAAATAAAAACCGACTTCCAGGCACAGAAAAATAAGAAATAACCAAACGGGGGTTTTCATTCAGAATAGATACCTAATCAGATATTTTCGAAGTCGGTGCCAGCCAATACAAATCAAAGCACACCGACTTCGAAAATATCTGATTAGGTATCTATTCTGAATGAAAACCCCCGTTTGGTTATTTCTTACTTTTCTGTGCCTGGAAGTCGGTTTTTATTTTTTTTTTTAAAGTTTTTTTTTATTTATTAATTTCTTAGTTGCGGCCATAGAGTATCACATCTACCATACCTGGTCTATTGTGATCGCCGCATGTTGAATTAGAGTAGACCACTGAATCATGTAGCTGTAATATACTGCAGGATTTGTATAATTAATAACATATAATAATATGTCACTAGCATATACCCGCGGCTCTACTCGTGGTATGTGGACTACCAATCTATGTATACTAATGTTGGTTACTCTTTCACGCCAAAACAACTGAACGGATCTGGATGAAATTTGGGACAGAGATAGATCTGTCTGGAATAACACATAGGCTACTTCTTATCCCAGAAAAATGTACGGTTCCCATGGGATACGTTTGTTTTTGTTTTTCTAGAGGCGAACCCGAGTGAAGCGCCGCTAGTATCTTGTCATCGTTAAAAAGCCTATGTATTGACCCCGAATAGAAAGCATCAGCAATAGAATTTCAAACCAATCCTTGAAAAGTAATTTCCCACACATAGGTATGGATGTTTTCAATATTAATTTAGGATCATCCTTTAAGCGTAACCTAACAATCCAATAAAGAATTATTAAATTAAATCGATTCATTGCTGATACATATATAATATTACATACGTGTAATATTTCATGCACCCAATTATATGGCAAAGGTTTATCGACGTGAATTTGCTATTACTTTTTTTACAATTCGAATGGAATGATTTACATATATTATCATATATTATGTCCTGTTAACTTTAAAATTAATAAAAAAATCAGACCAAGAGTGCAGATCGGAGGGAGGAATCTGACTCGCAAAGGGAGGATTGCTGAAAGTATATTGGAAGCTCGTTATCTCAATTTTTCAGAAATTCCCCCAAAAATTCCCCCACCATACTTCAAAGAGAGGAGGAAAAGTTAGAGAGGATGGGGGTTTGTCTACAATATTGTACTCTTATTTTATTTTTATCGGGCTACTATTACAATGGCAAAAATTTATATTTATCTATGTGTAGGTATATTTGTTACTTCTTCATTCTGAAATCTGAAGAGATTTAACGGATTTGGTTAAAATTTAATACAGAGATAGACCGGTAATTTAGAGTAATAAATAGGCTACATTGTTATGCATCTCGGGATGTATAACTATAAGTCGCTAGTTTGTATGTAAATTCACTTTTGACTTTTGAGTCAAGAAATGGCTTCGGAATGAAACTTATAATCTCATCGTCTTTTACATGACCTTAAAAATATATTGATTAAAAAATGTATCTCAGTAATTACGATGCGTTTGTGTTTGTAGTGTTATGATGTGTTTTTCCTTATTTAATCATAGTAAAACAATTAATTTATAATACATTGTTTCAAACTTGCTACTAGCTACATGCTATTACGTTGAGTATTTTATATAGGTATTATCAATTTTATCGCATGGATAATTAGACATTTATTATGTACTCCGGGGTATTTTTTAATTTTTATTAGAAAGGATACGGTACCAAAAGCATATAAAATTGCAAATAAGAAGATGGTTTTTTAAATCTGCCGAAAAGTATTAATATTTATATTTAATTTAAGCGTCTCATTCGTTTAGTAGCTGGTATGTACATTGTACGGTTACCGATCTGGAGGCACTAGGTTCGAATTCCAGGATTTTTGATGTGAAACGTCTAAAGGAGTCTGCCCACTACCCCGTCTCATACCATGACCGTGCTAGGAGCGTGTCAGGCAAAAAAATATTCTTTGTATTGAAATGTATGAGACTCTGCCCACTAGACCGTTCCGTCACCGACCGGCACCGTCGCGTGCCGTGCACGGAGCGTCAACAATTGTCGGCGGGAATATTTTGCAGGTGCCGGTACGCTCCGTGCCTGACACGCGACGTTGTTGAACCGGTGAGCATACGGGTTATAAACGCGTATGATGACCGTTATAACCGCGTATGATGACCGTTCTAAGACCGTTACGTATTGCCGCTTGTCTTGTAGAGATGGGCGATAATCGTTATTAAAGATGGGTTAGTACCGATATTTCTCAAGATTAGGTAATATTAATATATTCGTCTGGCAATTTTATAATATTGTAACTAATAGTTCAATATTAGTGATATTTATCTCAGGTATGTCACTCAATATCGTATTATTTATATTACGGATATGACACGCGGATGATACGCGGTTGATACGCGGTTGATACGCGGATGATACCCGGATGATACGCGGATGATACGCAGATGATACGCGGATGCTACGGTCACTATAACCGTTATGTACGGGCATGATACGCTGTTGATACGGTCTAGTGGGCATAGTAGTCCGTGCCGTGCTCGTTTCCGTGCCTGATACGTTCATAGCACGGTCATGGTATGAGACGGTGTAGTGGGCAGACTCCTTAATGCGGCCGCTTAAACTGTCTGCTGGCGTGGCGACGAGTCGGCACGTCACGTCGCCACGCGCTCGTAACTCTCAGACTCTCTTCCCACTCAGTTCGGTGATTCCCTTCTCCCTCTCTCTTACCGCGTTGAGCTCGTAATTTAATTTTGGTATAAAATATTTTTTTTCTTTAAAAAAAAAATCGATATTTGTACTTTGTTTTTAATAATGTTATATTTACTGCCTTTAAAACCATCCCGTCATGCATATTTTCTATACAAAATAGTTTCGATGTTTGATATCTGTCAGGTGTCCCGAACGGCTTTAATATTTTTTTTGCTAAGTAATTATCAGTTGTCTTTGGGATTCGGGAAGTTGGTGGTGATTTACCTCTGTGAATCCTGCGACCGATGTCTCACTGTTCGTGTCGAATTTCGATCCATCAGGGTATAAGAGTGTACCGTACTTACCGAATCAAATAAAAAACAATCATAATTTTAAATATAAAAATAACCTAACCTAAAAAAACCAGCATACGTATGCCGTACGTAAATTGAACTTGTGACCACCATAGAAGTAGGTGTGGTAGTCTAAAGTTATACATACACTGTGCAACGATCGTCAGTTACCATGATTTACTCATTCCGTTCACTATTCTTTGCAAAATATCAAAATATGTTTGTAATAATAATCATGCCACCTAATGGCTTAAAACCTTTATGAAGGTGTAAACAACTCACAAAAGTTCCTTTGCAAATCAACGATTTTCAAATTCATTCAATTTCATTCATTCAACAGATTTTCAATTTTTTTCATTCATTCATTAATATAATGCACTATTAGATAATTAATAGTTAGGACACTTTATCATTTCACCCAAGGCTGAAAACGTTCTTCAGTAACCTGAACTAAAGCAGAAAAGAAACCCTATTGAAAATACATAATGTATACATATATAATACAAACAAGTTACTTACGAATACACATATCATGAATTTATGCCTGCGTATTATTTAGAAAGAGTACCGTAATTTAATAAACGATAGTATTATTGTAGTAGAGAAATACAACGTTATTGCGTTGTATTTCCACTCATAATCAATGCTTTGTTTCAGAATTGAAAACGTTAATTCAAATTATGACGTGCTGTTGTTCTATTGTTTTATTTGCATTTTGCATACCAAAATTAAACCCCAAATCATGATTCAGTCGTATTCGCTATACGTTGTTAGGTCAACAAACTCCACAGCCGTCTAGTAGAGCGAAACAGAGTAGGCAGAACAAGCAATAAATGATCACAGATAAACACCCGGACATATAAACACCCGGAATTCTCTAAAAGGGCGCCATTTTTTCATCCTTAAAAATTGCCGAAAAACGGTCTTATTCTAAATCTGATATACGAAAGTCTGCCCAGTACTACATCTTTAGGGCAAGAAAGAACAATTGATTACATCATTTTTACACCCAACGACAAAGTATTTTAGAAAAATTCTACAGTTTTTACTTAGTAATTTTAACAAATATATTAAATTATGACGGATAGATTAATTAATGAAAAAATTAAGAATGCAAATAATATAAGATTGCCTATCGGTATTTGTACCTATATATTTTTGAGCTTATAAGTAAAATGGACGCTTCCGTGGAATAAAACTACCAACCGACTCCTAGTGTATTACATAATATATGTAAGCCTTACTTTAATTATTTTGTTTTAATAATAATTTAATGCAATTTTATTCCCTTTGTTACCCTCCATGGTTAGCTACCCTGACTCCTAAAATTGGCATCTGATTTGGTACTTACTATAAATAAATAAACCGCTTAGATTATTCATACTTTTAGTGCCTCCTATATGTCATATTTATTTAATTTAATAATAATATAAAAAAAGTTTATGATTTGGATTTAACAATTGTTATTTCAATAATTTATATGACGCGTTATCCATATACTGCGATCATCATCTTTAGTGGTTACTAAACTTGTGGGCGTTATCAGGGCTCAAATAATAAAGACTTCTCAATGCTCCATTACCAATTCATTGAGGGAAATCACAATGCTATGAAGTTGAAACGGTAATTCTAATAATTTAGCGGAGCAGCGGGTTCATAGTTACCAATCAGACTTTCACATTCAATATCAAAGCATAACTCTCTATGATCCACTATGATCAACCAACGTTACTAAGCCACGTATCTCCAATGAACGTCATGATGGCGTTTCGACCCCGTTCGAAACGTAGTCTCTGCTCTAAATTTAAAATCATTTTAAAAGCAATAAAAAGTAAACTAAATAACATAGTGACTTTAAACAATCATAAGGTTTTATAGCAGAAAAGGTAACTAAATCCTCCTCCGTCATATATTTATTTGTGTGTACATGTTGGTTGTCCCTTCACACTGAAACGGCTGGATCGATTTGGATGAAATTTAATACACAGGTATTCTATAGCCTGAAATAACAAATAGACTACTAATAGTAATTAAAGCCAAAAATGCAGTACCTGTATATATTATTCTAAATACAAAATTGACTAGAGGAGTGAAGCGATAGTAAGTTTGGTAAGTGACTAGTACAATATAAATTAGTCAGATCGCTCAATCTATCAGTATCTCCAAAAAATCAGCAAATAATGAACATAATATGTACATAAAGAATGAAAGTGTAATGAGATGAACTAAGGCAAGGATTTGTTTATCTGAGAGTTTTCAACATTACTCCGGTCTATACTGACGTAGGATGGTAGAGAGAGATAAGGAGTGTACTAAAATAAATAAAATAAGTAGAATATAATGTTCCGTTTAGTAAGAAAATTGATTAGAGGCAAACATGTAGCTCTTACGGGAGCTTGGATATTTTTTATATGGGAGATAAAATGTTATTGATAAAATTTATAACACTACCTTCGTATTTTCGTAGAATTTCATTTGAGAGTTGTTGTTTGACAGTTTGACAGTTGTGACTCCCATTAGGGCATTCTGCTATAAATACCCTTACTGTAACTAACGACGGTTCAGACGAGGCTTGGTGGTTAGCCCAGCACTTTGCTCATAAGTGCTCTTGAATCGTCCTAGATATTTATCAGATGATCTCTGTATCGTTTTTACAATGTTTTTGTAATTATAATTGTTGCTTTATTACTTTTATATTTTAAAGTATATATTCTTTTGAAGTCCTTTCAATATCTTCAACTATTTGTTTATGATGATATGATATGATATGATTGTTAATATTTTTTTAAGTAATAAAATATCACGAACAGTCGTAATACCTAGGTAATATTAAGGTCAAATATTCGTTTTTTCGTATTTCACAATTATATAAAAACTAGCGACTCACGCTCGATTCGCTCGCGTTCGTCCCTAGGTACGTGTTCACGGTTAGCTATGTTTATACATAAATAGTAGCTTGCTACTCCTAAGATATTTATTTAAATTATATAGCGATTTACCCTCGCTTTGTTCGTGTGCGTACGCCATACGCGGATTTTGTTCACAATTTCATGGGCTTTAACTTTTTTCGCGGAACCCTGATTCTTTTTCTATAATAAAAGTAGGCTAAGTTACTCCTTATAATATCAGCTATCTCCCAGTGAAAGTCCCGTCAAAATCGGTTCAGCCGTTTCGGAGATTAGCCGGAACAAACAGACAGACAGACAGACAAAAATTGTAAAAAATGTTGTTTTGGTATATGTACCGTGTACATCCATATACATTTAGTAAAAAGCGGTTATTTGAATATTACAAACAGACACTCCAATTTTATTTATCTGTATAGACATCTCTTTTTATATCTCATATTTAACTATTGTCTGGAATAAAGCTTACAAGTCGTTTCCATATCGTATCTACTAAAAGCACGTTAGAACGGGGTGGCGCAGTGACGTCACGCCTAGCGCGCGCATTATAGGGTTGTACTCATTTCTCAGTTAACAGTGCGTGAGGCAACACACTCGAATATCTCTGCCAGTTAAAAACTTAGTTAAAGTTAACCAGCTCACCGAAAAGGATCACATAGAACGTAAGTCATTTTCAATTGCCGCATGCGAAGTTATAGCAGTTTTATGTAATACTCACCATGTTTTAGTGTATTTTGTTCAAATCGTATTTTATAAACAACTTTCGTCACAAATCTCGGCAAGAATTTTTCCTCATTCATTTTACTTGTGTCGAGATAAGATTAATTAATTAATTTTGGCGAACGGTTTGCTAGATTACGCTTGCGAATGTTATCAATATTTTTTTACGTGTTTTAATTTTCTGTATCTAATTACAAAATGCGTAGGAGTTTTTCGCTATTGAACCAGCGATTTTATTACTTTAATGTTTTCCTAATATCTAAAGAAAATTTTCTAGATAAAATGCATTATTATTTAAATAATATTTCATTTATGAATGTTTATTATAGAGTAGAGGTCAGAATAAAGTCGTCATCTCAAGATAGGAATTTATGCGAGACTAAACAAAATAATAATACAAATAATTTGTAAAATTAGTTTAAGTATTTTAAAATATACACATGTACAAGTGTCATACAATCGTTTCTATTTAAAAAATAAACTATATTTAAAACTACTTAAAGATGTACTATTTTAATTGAAATTTTGTAAACTTTTAAGATAATCATGATATAATACACTCTGAAATTAGTTATAAGTATACTAGTAACTAATATAAGTAACTAATATAATCCAGTAAGAAAAACCTACTACAATTTTGTTTATATTAAAAATAAAGCAAAATAACAGAAATATTTAATCTTACGCAAATATTTAGATAAAATTATGAACTATTTTTAGCGGTACATCTAACGCACCCCAATGTTACGAGGTAATTAAACTTGCTTACCGCCACTACGCTGCAACCCCTATGGGATACGGAAGGGGCTTATGATGGTATAAACTGTTTGTTAGCGTTACAAGCACAATGAATTTGTTTAAGCAATATCCCGAAATCAACTCTACCGTATTTATATCTATCTTACTGTAACTAAGCGTGACATTCGTATCGGTAAAATACGCATACGCCTATAAATTAACATATGTATGTATAGATACGATAAGAAAATATTATTTATGCAAATCTATTAAATCAATTGTTTTTACCCGACTGCGCGACGCGAAGGAGGTTAATGTGTTTATCAGCATGTATATATGTATGTATATATGTACATATATATGTATGTGGGTTTGTACCTTTGCGGCACTAATAATTTAGAGTTTAGACCAAACGCATCGGCCGATTTTGATTAATGACACGTTGTTTGATTCGCCATGACGGCGAAAAATCAAAATGGCTGATTTTAGACGCCATAATGTGAAAAAGAAAAAAAATTAAAGTTGACGAACTATGTCAATTGGGGTATCTTTAAATAGATATTTAAAAATCATTTTTAGGTTTCTATTATCGTTTTTCATTTTAACTAACAATTTAGGATATATAATGATTTAAAGGTTAACAACTATTCTCGCTAATTTTCCTACTTAAAAATACTTAAAAAACTGTAAATAAATAAATATATTATATAAATAAAATACCCGACTGCATAAAAGCTCACGCTCAGTTCACGAAGGAATATAGTATTATGCAGTCTGAGACAAAGATACGAGTATGTACATCTCGCGGCAAAGATAAAACGAGTATGTCTCCGACTGCATAATACTAAATTCTTTCATGAACTTGTTTTCATCTTTTTAGCTAGCTTTTATGAAGTCGGGGTTTTTTTTATTTTTATAATTCATGCTGATATAATTCAAATTAAGTACTTTAAAAGTACCTGGATTTTAATTGATTTGAGAGAGATTGTACGCTAATTAACTTTTCTCATTCTTTTGATTGGTATGATTTTGTAAATATGTTTTGTTTATTATAACAAGTAACTAGAAGATTCCCGCGGATATGTCTTCAATTTCAAGTATAAGTCTTATACTAAATTATCATTAATTTATTCATTTCGATTCAATTTAATTCATTTCGATGATTTTATAAAACTATTGTCGCTAAATGGTTGAAATTCGAACATAATAAACAAAGCAGACAGATGTAGTAAGTTCTTACTGTGCGGATCAAAATAACAGTAATTCAAATTAGTATTCAAATTAATATTTCAAATTAATATTTTCATTTGCAAATAGTAATTCTTAATTAATTTTAATTTTTAAATTACACATAGAATAATAATATGGCTTAAATAATTAATAATTTATTTTTTCTTTATAGTTATAAATATAATAATGGCAACACTAAATATAGATTATTAATCAATAAATTTTCTAAAAAAATGTAATAATTATAATAATAAAGCTAAAATTATGTAAATAATATAAAATTATTTAAATAAAAAAGTAATTAGAATTATAAAAAATGTTTTAAAATTAAAATTAACAAATATTGTTTGGTGTAATAAACTTTGGTGCCAATTTTCAAGTTTTTTGAATTCATTTTGTTATTTGTGGGTAGGCTGTCTGTAACAACTATATAATACCTTTGAGATATCTAACATCTTAGTCTCTCCCGTGACCATGATTGCTGTAAAGCATTCGAAACGTCAGGAACCAAAATACAAAATAAATCCGCGAAAAAATTCGAAAAGATAGTTTTATTTAAAATGTCAAATATTCGCGTAAATCTAAGAAACTATTATCTAGTCATTAATGAAGTATATTATTGAAGAAATTTTATTTTACGATTATTAATTTTTATTATTATTAATAAACAATCCAAGTCCGCCAACCCGCACTTAGCCAGCGTGGTGGAGTATGGCCTGATCCCCCTCGCATTGAAGGGAGACCTGTGCCCAGCAGTGGAACGTTAAAAAGGGCTAAATAATAAAAACAAAAAACCCAATAATTCTTATAGTCTCATAGTTCAACCGGGAATCAAACTCAGAATCATGTAATCTGCAGCCATATAAGCTATAAGCCGTATAAGATACAGTCTTTATTATGTTAAACAAAGAAATGCTTGTTCCTGAAGACTATCGAGACATTCGCTTAAAATATACTGAAAGCGGAAATATTGATTTTGTATCACTTTAAAGGGACTCTTTTTAACTTATGAAGTAAATGATTATACCGGTTTGTATTTGTAAGCTTGACGATAGATGTATGTATGTAAAATAAATTTTCACGTCACTCTCTTAAGGAGCTAGACGAATTTTGATGGGACTATTTATTTTATTAGTAACTGCCCTAAATAAAACTAAGATCTTTTTAAAAAAATCATATAATCGGGCTCAAGTAAATAGAACTAAAAACCTGAGCGAAGTTGCCCTTACTAAAAGCGGGATTTGAACCCGCGATTTTTGATGTAGAGACAGAGATTTTACCAATACGTTAAGAGTTCTTGTATATTCAAAAGTAAAATAGTGAATTTAACTATAGAACAATTAAAACTAACTTGTGTATGCAGTCCACATACATTTGAGGTTCAAAGAAAAAGAAAAAGTACCTACAGGCTCATTCGACATGAACCTTTACTCTATGAACCTTGTGAAAACCCTTTTTCTAAAACTACTCTTCAACACCTTGCCTGAGTTTCCTATCTGCCTTAGAAAGTCAAGTTAAAATCGACTCCATTACTGCAGCAATTACTGTAGTAAGTACGAACATGCGGGCAGACATAAATTTTCAATGATTGAGCTTTATATTGTTACACATGAGCTGCAATTAAGCTGCTTTGAAATGACATTCATCATAATTTAATTTTATTCGTAAGCTATACTAGTAAGTAAATCTAATCGCAGTTTCCCTTCCGAGATAAATATTTGTAAATTTTCGCTATCATTGAGACAATGTGCGTAAACCAATTTTGTTTTAACTAGGCCGACTGACGTGTGTATTACACTCGTAGTTATACTGCGGCATATCAACTATCTGACATCGACAGATTTGATTACCTTCATTTTTAAAACGCTTTTATGAGCTTTACCTGTATCTGTCAATCTACGTAATGGAATTTTAAAATTCGATTTTCACCAATTTCAAAATTTCAGATTGAACGGAAACTTTGCACATATAAGAAGGACGGATGACAATACAGTTTATTGAATAAATATTGAAAAATATATATTAAAAAAAAAAAAACTAAAAACACGCTTTAATGATGAACCGAACTAAAAAGTAAAAAAATATTTTTTTAGTATAAATTTTTTAGTAAAAAAAAAAACATTTTTAGTTCAAATAAATTATTAACGAGAACATTAATGTTTATTGAAAAAAGCGTGGGGTGCTCGATATAAGTTGTTATAAATTTTCCATTCGTACGATTTCTAAAAGAAGACTTATAAAAATATTAAACAAAGCACTCCACGCTTTCAAACGGTTTTATTTAGCTCGGCCTGTTTGTTTGGGTAGCAATTTCACCCCTTTCCTATTGAAGTTTGAAAATGGCGAAATATACCTATATATTTTCACAGGGCTTTACAAGTAAAACACGTGCATGGCGGTTCATAGAGTTTAGGCAGTTTAAAATAAAACAAAAAACAAAAAGCTTGAAAATAAAACAGGTAATTTTTAATTTTAAGTTTAACAGTTTTATTGAAAAGAAAGATAAAGATAATGTACTAAAAGCTAAAAAATAGTGTAATAGTAATAATAATGTCCCAGAATTTTATTTTTGAGTCTGATCATTGATCAGAAATAAAATCTAGATTGATGGGGAGAGTGGTGTGGTGAATTATTTTGTAGCTTTTAGTACATTATCTACATTTTCTTTCATTTCAATAAAACCATTTAACTTAAAAGAAATTACTTATTTTTTCACAATAACATTAATTTGCGCGATTATCACTTTATTCTTATACAAAAAAATATTTTTTACTTTTTAGTTTGGTTCATAATTAAAGCTTATTTTCTAGGTTTTTAAATATAATTTATTAGTTCAATGCGCTCTATCTATCCTACGTTATGAGACATGTAAAAAAGATCCAAAAACTAAACAGCCAAATTGGTACATTGTAATATAAAACCTAGTATAAATCTAGTAAAATGTCAAAGTTAAAATATATAAAAAGAAAGTAGATTTTGCTCTTACTTTTATTCAGTTACAGTTTTATTTTAATGGTTTCGTGACAGGAATTCCCGTCGGTAACATTTCAGAAACGATTCAAAACGAATTTCGATTTATCAACATAAACTTAAAAACGTGGTTACAACTGTATTTTTTTTGTATATTGCTTTTAAAATAGGGTATGACACAAACACATAATGTCACCTTTGTGCTTATTTGTTCAAGCTTAACAATACTAGTTCTACTTTACAGTAGAGAGTGTTTTTTCCCCTATTTTAAAAAAGTTTTATTTTTAAAAATCATATACATAAATAGATAAAATACATCGGTTCGCTTTTTTAAATTAATATGTGTATTTTAATCAATAGAATTGACATTTAAAAGTTAATAATTCTGTATTAAAAACTCTTTCGGTTACGATAGACGACGATAAGTAAACCAACCTATGTGGGTTGTTTTCTTTTAAAGATACGAAATCCTAAAGATCATGCTCTACCACTGAAATACCACCAATTTCTATATATCTAACATCAAAAGTTGTTTTTAATATCCATAGCGGATAATTTTGACAAAAGCGAAGCGAAAGTAAGTTGATAGTGCTAAAATAATTACTGTTTAAATTCATTTGGAAGGCGATGTACCTAATAATCACTTTCGTTATCTATACCTACGTATAATAAAATTCCAACTGAGTCGAATCTGTACATTAAATATTTTTTAGAAAATCTTATTGAATTAGTCATTATTATCGATTCAGAGGCCGAATCTATAGTTTTTAGAATTTTTGTCTGTCTGTCTGTGACCGCATCACGAGAAAACTACTTTACAGATTTTGATGGTTTGATAATAGCTGGTTATCCAGGTCAAAATATAGGCTACTTTTTACTGTGGGAAATATCTCATTTCTGAGACATCTATACTAAACGTTAAAACGCACTACTAGGGACGAACCCGAGCGGAGCGAGGGTGAGTAGCTAGTGTTATTATATAAAGCTTAATTTGTTATATTGTATATATTGTATATATATAGTGTATATTGTTTGAATTAATAAAATGTATAGATGGACGATAATTCAGTAAATAATTTATGCGATGTTCTGTACTAAGTACAGGTTAGAGGGATCATTAACTAGAAAGCTATCTATTTTACGATAACTACCTTTTCATCAAGTCAGTACGTATTATTATTGGTTCATATAGAGTTAATGACATGAATACTTTTCTTTTTCTATTAGTAAAAAATATGCAGAAACGATAATATTAAGGGAGTCACGTATAATAAGACAGTCGGTTTCTAAGAATTGGTGTTCGCCTAGTGGTCGAAATTCTACTATAATCATTATTGAGAGGAAAACAAATAATATGAATAGAATTAACATTTTAAATAAAATTATTTTTTCGGATTTATTCGCGGTTTTATTATGATTTTTGGTTTCCGACGTTTCGAATGCTTTACAGCAATCATAGCCACGGGAGAGAGGTTTTAGTCGTCTCAAAGGGTCATTATATACTTGTTACCGAGTATTATCTACCAAAAGAAATAACAACAGTTACAAATAATCTTTTCATTTGAGGTTTGCCCTTACTACAGATAGAACCTTCACATCAGCATACAAATCATCATCATACAAATTAGATCTAATTAATTCTCTAGTAAGAAATAACAAAGATAGATTATAATTGGGATCTACCCTCAATGTACTTATCGTAAGTACCAACTTTACCATGAAGCTATAGCCCAGTGGTAGCGAGCATGCCTGAGAAACCTATTGAAACGAATTTAAATCCCGGACCTCTGATATTCTCATGTGCAAATCATAAAAAATATTTTTCACTTCTCTTACGGATAAAGAAAATGCACGTCTGAAAGAACCTAGCCAATTCCAATAGACATATAAAGTTCGACACGTTCAGCGTGGTGAACTATAGCATGATCCTCTTTAGCGTTCTTCACTGCGAGGGAGCACCGTGCCCAGCTGTGGGGCTGAAAAAAGGGCTGACGTATTAAAGTTTTGGTTAGCCTCATTATGACTACTCTAGATCCAAGACTTTTAAGTTGGCCTAGAAAGACTAGATTCTTTAAATACAATCTAAGAGTGCACTGAGGCTTTATGAATTAAAAAGCAAGTTGAGAGTGTGAATGGCAAATACTCATGTCTATTTCTGTTCTTTTCCTTTTTAACCGCCTGCGCGATGCAAAGGAGGGTAATATATTTATTAGTCTATGTATGTAAGTATGTTTTAAATAAAACTATCTTTTCGGATTATTTCGCGGATTTATTTTGATTTTTGGTTCCCGACGTTTCGAATGCTTTACAGCAATCATGGTTACGGGAGAGACTAAAATGTCTCAGAGAAAAGATAGTTTTATTTAAAATGTCAAATATTCGCGTAAATCTAAGAAAGTATTATGTAAGTATGTATTTTTATTCCGATGGCCGATTTTGATGATTTATATGTTGTTAAATTCGTCTTCATAACGCGAGAGTGTGTACAAAAAAGTAAAAAATTAAAACGGCGGATTTCAGACGCCAGAGATATATGTATGCACATTTCGCGGCAAGGGTGAAACATGAATATCTCCGACTGCATAACACTATTATATTCCTTCGTCAACTTGTTCCATCTTTTTAATTAGTTTTTATGCAGTCGGGTTTTTTATTTTTATAATATACATTTTTTTTATTTGGTTAATTTCTCATTTATATTTTAATTTATTAAATTCGTTGAAATAAAATTTACAGTGTGCTATTAAAGTAGATCCCATCAAAAACATAACATGTAAAAAAGTTGCAAGTCTCGCAACGCATTTCTTCTACCGCAAAAAGCTATGAGATATAATGTAAAACCAATTCGGTTAATTTATTCAGTACCTAACTTTGTCATAAATCGTTACCTAATTGGTTAAGTAACAACATTTTATAGTGACCCTATCAATATTAGATATGTTTATTTCTTTAATTAATTAATTAATTAAAGATTTTTATTTTTTATTTACATATATAAATAGAAAAATATCTAAACCTTCTAGCTTATCTTGATGTCGCATCGTTAGAGTGGAGGAATTGAGATTTGACTTAGAAATTAAATACTTAGTGATGGCCAACGGAACCTGAGCAAGATATATTTTAAACTAGCGACTCACGCTCGCTTCGCTCGCGTTCGTCCCTAGGTACATTTTCATGGTTAGCTATGTTTACACATAAATAGTAGCTTGCTATTCCTAAGATATTCATTTAAATTATATAGTGATTTACCCTCGCTTTGCTCGGGTGCGTACGTCGTACGCGGATTTTGTTCACAATTTCATGGGTTTTAATTTTTTTTCACGGAACCCTGATTCTTTTTTTAAAATAAAAGTAGCCTAAGTTACTCCTTGTAACATCAGCTGTCTGCCAGTGAAAGTCCCGTCAAAATCAGTTCAGCCGTTTCGGAGATTAGCCGGAACAAACAGACAGACAGACAGACAGATAGACAGACAGACAGACAGACAGACAGACAAAAATTGTAAAAAATGTTGTTTTGGTATGTGTACCGTGTATACATCCATATGCATTTAGTAAAAAGCGGTTATTTTGATATTACAAACAGACACTCCAATTTTATTTATCTGTATAGACTAGATGTGGCTTACAGTGCATTGTAACATGCTTTTTTGTTCATGTGATTTATTTTATATTCAATTTTAAGTTTATACACTTTTATATTCAATTTTAATTTTACACATTTGTGTAAATTTTATTAGTATAGAACCGGTGACCAAAGATGGGCGGCGGTTCTACCTTTTGTTTTATAACGGCGTCTTTAATAGACACATACGGAACGTATGGAAATTTGCTCGATTTGTTTGTTTATGATTACTGCTCCGCTCCTATGCTCGTCATGCTATCATCAGATAGCCTTCCTCAATAAACGCTATCTAATGCAAAAAATGTTAAAATCGGGTTAGCAGTTCCTGAGATTAGCGCATGACAAATTTAAACTTTTATTTGTTAGCTTGCTTAACTGTAGATTAGCTGAAAAGTCAGTTAACTTAACTGTCAGTTATCTGAACTACCAGTCAGCTTAACTGTCGGTTAGCTTAACTATCGGTTAGCTTAACTGTTGGTTAGCTTAAATGTCAGTTATCTTAACTGTCAGTTAACTTAACTGTCGGATAGATTAACTGTCAGTTAGCGTAACTGACGGTTAGCTTAACTGTCGGTTAGGTGAACTACCAATTAGCTTAATTGTCAATTAGCTTAATTGACGGCTAATTATTGTCAGCTAATTAACTGTCGGTTAGGTTGACTATCAGTTAGCTTAACTGTCGGTTAGCTTAACTGTTTGTTTGTGTATTACAAAAAAAAAAACAGAAAACCATACCAAATAAGATCTATCTCTTTAAGACATGTCTCTTAAGAGAAACTAGAAATCCTTGAACTCTATATTCTATGTTCCATTAGGTGGGTGGGTACGTTCATTACGAGCAACGAAATGTATATGTACGTTGAGAAGTTTTCTAATTAGTATGATCTGCAAAAGTAACTTTGTAATCGCGTATATCACATATCTATTTGTATAGGATTACAAAGTAACTTATGCAGTTTGTTGTACGAGTAGAAAACAGGATTAAAATTGCGTGATGTTTGAGTTTTTCCTTGCGTTATAGGCTAAACACTTCTTGTGTTTAAAATTTGAAGCTCGTATGTCTACTAGAAATACCTTAGAATTTTGATGATCGGTGAGTGAGTGAGTGACGATATTAACGAATTTTGATCTGCAACAGTTCTTAAACTACAGGTTCAAATCGAATATAATTTGGAAATCTACCTAGTTATACTATGTTCTCTTAGTATCTGAAAATTCAGGCTTCTAGCTTTATCTATAGCGATGTTACGGGGGGGGTGGAAAATGCCCTGAATCTCTTCGAGAAAAGGATGGTACTACCGTGGCCTTTTTGCTCGACTTGGCGGGGGCACTGCCGTGCCCCCCAATTAAGTATGAACATTTTTAATTTTAACGTTTCGCTGACCTTAATTATAAATTTTATTTTCATGTATTGAATGCATTCAGTAAAAAGTCGGTCAAGTTATATCATCGGAGTGTCACTCATGATCCAATTCCACTGAAGTGATGAGAAATCCAACAGGCTCTTCAAATTTAATTTGGTTTCAGGAGTAAAATTAACTAGAGGTTCAGTGCGTGAAAATTGCTATGGAAGACACTAGTTCGATTTTTTTGTATAAAATAATTCTTTAGTGAGTTAAATGTATTTTTTTTTGTTATCAAGAACTAAATAGTTAAACTTATAATACCTATTACAAAGGACCCTTTATCTTTAGCGGTGATCTTTTATAATTCTAGCCGAGTATTTCCTAGAAGGTCGCTCGCACCGGGACTTCATTGTAAGAATCCGATACCAATTGTGAGACAATGCGTATTCATTGCCGCATACAAGTTAAATCATTATGGAATGTGCAGTTGTTCACTTGTAAAATCTTATAAACTCAAAATGAAACATAACTGTATAATAAGTATAATAATAAATAATTCTGTCCTTTTAACATCTCAGGCCTTCCTGTCCATCCACCGGTAGACCTCCATATTGACCATAAAAGGTTTAATAGACTACACATATCTTTCAAGCATTATTAGTGTATCGCTATATTACGAGTAAGTGATAATTTTTGTTTTAAAAATGATTCATTACATTATTAACCCACTTTACTCCGTACTCCTAAACCTAAGTTTTTTTAACGTTGAGAAATGTATTTACATATACCGCCTTCAGATGGTTATGTAGTCAACGACCAGAAAAACCAGTATACCCACTAAAACCGAACGGAGCAAACCACATGTACCTTTTTTTTAATGTTGAGAAATGCATTTACACATACCACCTGTCGACATACAGATGGGTATGGACTCACCGGCTAGAAAAGTCAGTACTTCCCACTTAAACCCAAAAAAACCTCCCCCGTCTTAAATTGGGGCCTCAATGGATCGCTTACGCACTCAACTATGACAGGCCTGCCGAAGCAGACCACAAGAATCATGGGATTGCTCCACAGTCCACTCTGCCATCAGTAGAGTGGACTGTGGAGCCGTGTGGAGCTGTGGAGAAGTACCAGGAGCAACCAGCATGGTACACCGCCCACCGAAGTGAAGTGGGCCACCTCCCTGGGCATTTTATGGCTTCGCGCTCGGCTGAACTGCCGGATGCTACTAAGCCCCCCACCACGACAAGGTGAACAAACGCTGGAGGGGAAACCGCATGTCTAACCTAACTTGTTACCTGACTGCAGTTAAGTCCAAATGAGGATTATTTATTAAAAAGAAGAATCATAATGCTAGTCCAGCGTTTCCCTAAGAGGGCTACGCTATCTAATAGATTCCCCAATGATGAGTTTGCGGATTTATTTTATTATACAGATATTTATTTTGTAATAGGTTTAAAGATTAAAAAGTAACAAATTAATATAAACGCTATAAAAAAAAAATACAAATCAAAAGTGTTCCATAAGACGTCCAAGGTAATGAGCTTGAAGTTTCTTATTTAAATGAAGGAACTTGTTTAAATGAAAAGATTCAAAGGGCTATAAGTATGAATAGCTCAGCTCTAGAAAATAAAATCTCCTATGAATGATTTAGTTCTGACAATACAAACAATACAAAAATAGAAGCGGATATTTTTGTAATGTAGGCTAACATTATATCTATATAATACTAGCGGCTCATCCTCGCTTCGCTCAGGTTCGTCGCTAGGTACGTTTTACATAGATATTTAAAATGGTTATTTGCCAGCGTTAGCCATATATATATATTTTTTTATTTTTCTGATGTTTTAATACTTATTATCCTATTCCGGACTAAGAGAAATCCAAAAAATGAAATATCATAAAAATTTGTCCAGCCGTTCTTGAGTTTTAAATGGTGTAACTAACACGTCTTTGTTTTATATATCTAGATATATGTATAAATAGGCAAACAAAAAACAGTTCAGTACCTTTTTCTCCTCTGTTTGTCAACCGATTTTCTTTATTTTTGTTTAGTAGCTATTGATGAGCTTTAGTGTTATTAATAAAAAAATTTTTTTATCTATTATGATCGAATATCAACCACTGGGCGAACACTAGTTAATACTAAATAACTATAGCAGATGCCGGTTGTCGTGATACAATGTAATATTTATAATACAAACCAATACGATACCAATGTACGGTAGGTGGCGCTCGGTATTCTTAGAGTGAGATTGATTAATGTGGATAAACACCGGACAAGCCTACTCCATAAAGATATTTTAGAAACGCATGAAATTCATTTGTTTAAGTGGAATTTCCTTTTTTTTTATCGAATAAGACATATTATCCTATATTATTAAATAAGCTATTAAATGTATCTATATAGGTATCTTTTCTGAGAAAAATCCGGGAGACGCTCGGTCGCTCAGTACAGTATAGGTACATAATCTATAAATGATTAATTATCTTTTAGATAAAGTGTGACATCTGTAATTTTATATATATATACATATATATATTTGCATGCTGTAAGGCTTAATTTGGCCAAACATTAACAATATTATTATGAAAATATATAGGCACTAACCCAAGTTCGTAATAAATTGTTTGATTTGATTTGAATGAAATATATTACTTACTATCAATTAGATTTTACTAATTCAAATATTAAGTTATTAAAATTCCGAGTTGCTGTGACAGTTTAGATTGAATTTAATCATGTAGTTTGCAGTAAGTTAATGATCCAGTTGACCTTCCTGTAGCACTCATCCTCATTCATAAAAATTAGATCATTTAAATTGGTTGTTTCTGTGCGGAAGAGTCATTCATAAAACTTCGCCTTAGATTGTTCTACTAAACGTTTTTGGTTTTAGATAATTGAAAATGTTTGCAAACGACATTCCTAAGCTTTATCTGACGTAGTTAGAAAAATCAATGTCAATCACGTAGGTATATATTTTAAACTTTCTTTTAGCGATATAGATTGTAGATAATTATTTTTGTCTAAAACATATGAAGAAAATTCTTGTTATTATATTCATATATAAAATGAGGTAAGTTTTTATATACATATACAATATTTTTTGAAAAATAATGCTTTAAGTGAATTCAGAATATATACAGTATACAAGTAGAAGTCTCAATGGCTTTTAGTGTTCTTATCATTAATATTTGCCTTTAATCTCAGCCTTTAATATTTGCTTGGTTGAATTTTTTACTGTACAGTTAAGAAAATTATGTAATGCATGTAATAGGTATGCAGCTTAATAACTAAAATTTTTCAATCTATCAAATACATCGTATGTCGTGTCTGTGTGTTTGTGTTTATTATTTCTTTACACTGTAACAGCTCAATTATACTTACTGCACAAGCGAAGCCACGGACAAACACTAGTACTTATGATAATATACATACATACATAGGTATATGGTAAGAAAACGTAATAAAAATAAAAATACTTGCAAGCGTATCCGCAGAAAAAGGGATAGTGAGCACATAAATAGAAATAATTGGACGACATTTGTTATAAAAAGTTTCAATCTCAGCGTCAATTGTCTTCTTCCGCTATCGTTACAACGCGGTTAATCTTATTAAACGTATTCTTGATCTTCCTCAAGCTATTTATATATAAAATTGCAGTGTTGTCGGTGTGTCTATTTATATTATATAGCATTTTTCAACAACTCAATCGATTTTGATATAACTTTGATTAAGAGTTCCAAATTCGATAGATGACGCATATTACTTAATTTAATAATACCATGTTGAAGTCCAATTAATTATTATTGAAATAGCCAGTCCGTAATTTGCCTGGGTATTTCTTTATACATCGGCATTTCGTGATTTGTGTGTTTATTTGTCAACAATATCACGTAACGCCCAAAAAAAAAAAGAATTATATTGACATTTCCAATTTATTTTATTAAAACCATATTAATATATGACTAGGACTGTATTAAAATACAGCATTTTATGTTATATGTAGAATTCCACTTAACTTCGCGGAAACCTGAACTAAAAGCTTAGCTACCTAGCGAAATTAACGATCGCATTTTGAGTTATGTATATTGTATGTATGTATGTTAGAAAACTGTCAAGTGGAACTTTGCTGTGTTTTCACAGAATATTTATATACGACTATACATAATTCACATTTTTTTTAATATCTATAATTTTACGGAGATGTTCTTCTCTTACTTTTAAACATTAAATCATAGTCAAAGTTAACGTAAAGGAAACAAACTATACAGACTGAAATAAACTATTATATATAATTTAATGTCTTGACTATACATTATGAAAATAAGTATTTCCATCCATCATTTTGAGTAATACTGTATTAAAATTCCACGGGGATACCTTGATTGAGCTGTCTAAATGACCGTGAAAACACTCTAATTACCCGTGAATGTAGATATAATAAGGGTAAAAAAGTTTTCCTATTTTAAATCAAAACTCTTTCTTTCTCATTTGTATGTACGACGTGACGCACTATTATTGCAGCTAACTTTAGCATTCTTATTCTCATCCGCGTGTCTTTAAATTGGACTAAAAACAAATAATTTTGAACCACGTTTGATATGAGACCTCATATTAAGGGAGGGCCAAGCTATTATGGTGACATACATAAATATAAAATAAATAATGACATTTGACTAAATTTTAAGTATGTCACCTAAAGTTATGTTCAGACAAAAATAAATGAACGACCATCATAAAACATAAGGTCACGTTCACATACAATTTACAATGCTAGAAAACAATAATAGCAGCGTTGTTATGTTTCATTGTAAACGTTTATAAACGTAAAAATCTTGGTAATTTTTGCTGTTAATTTGGAATAATACATCAATTTTGATGCAGCTTTTCCATATTCTTATTTTCATTGTTACATATATTACTTCTTACAGGTAGTATTTTCTTAGAATAGATAGAGTTCTATTAAACATTATAATTATTTTATAAACAAACTATCAATTTATATATTAATACGTGAAGCAAAAACTTTGTACCTCTTTTTACGAAAATTGCGCTAACGGAGGAGTATGAAATTTCCCATCCTTATAGTTTATATAGAGAAGGAGTGCAGAATGCTAATATTTTTTTTTAATTATGCATAAAAAACACATTAAATCAAGAACAAAAACATTACACACACTACCATGTATTTGACACACACACGCATATATGCTCTTTTGTTTATTATTAAAGTGTGTGGTCAAATTGAGAATAGATTAATATTGTAATATACCCAAGACAGTAAATATATAACTTAATGAATTATGGTTGATTTTCAACCACGCGGCGATCACTAGTATATATAAATATGGATGTATTAATGTAAAGGTTTTATAAACATTAGTGTAAAAAATTACGAGTGCCGGTACAAAAACTGAAGAGACGAGTCATTAAAAAACCGTGCTCTATATTTTTGAAGCAGATTCTCAGTTTGAGCTATACAAAAAGAAATATACAAAAAGGTTAATAATTTACGTCTTTAATATCATATTAAGATCATTTCATTGAATAAAAAAGATGAATTATTTCTAGAAATTGTCCCTACAATAATTAAACAGTCATTATGTTGTTTTAAAATCGTGGCAAACATAAAGATTATGGTTGTAAGCTTCAACCATCATAATAATTACAGTTAAAAATTAGCTTTTATATACCTCGTAGATGTGGGAGCTAGGTGAGCTGTGCAATCCCTAAGAGCAAATTTAAATGAATGAGATAATAGAGGGGAGTGGGTGCGGTCCTCCGGGACGGGCCTCTCAGACGTCAAAATACCAGTTGTAGACGACTTACACGCGAGTTAACACATTACTGTTATACCACGAGATCCCGATACCACGTACGTTTACGATTTTATATATGATTTTAATATGTAAGATATATTACTTTATAGCAATATTGGCTCTTCCTTTCCCTATATTTATATTTAGAGAGCGTCTAGAGAATAATGAGGGCCTAGTTTAATTACCTCGCTTTGCGATTTTTTGTCGGAGTTTTAAATAGCTTGCGGGCTTTACATAACTGAACGTAGCGTACATGTCTCAGTGAAATCAATCAGCATTGTCAATAGTTATTCTCACTGTTATTAATGTGACGTAAACTAGCAGAGGCGAGAAATAGAGTTTGTGGCATGTGATTTTTTTGTCAATATTACGAGTATCGTATGGTGTTTATAATAAAAAATGCGTCAAAACTTGTACAGTGTTTTCTATAATTTTTTAAAATTAATTATATTAACGACTATTTTGTTCGATCGAAGAGATAGATTATAATGTTCAATCATAATTAATTTGTCTTAGTCTTGACATAACATCTAAAAGCATATCAATTTAATTTTTTATAGTACCTATATTACTTATAATTCAAATTATTGCAAGTTACATTATTGCGATTCCTTTTGTATTTTTTTTTTATTTATGTATTGAATGTGTTGCGTTTGAATGCTTTAAGCATAATATTATTGTTCGCTTATCTTCAAAGTAATCATATTCTATGCACGTGGACTAAGTACGAGTAGAAGTTACTGTATAATATTATGTTTCTTAGTCAACTTGTTCTCATCTTTTTAATTCGCAGTTTTCGCAGCCGGGTTTTTTTATTTTTGTAAATTATTTTTTAACTATACGTTCATAAACAGCTATGAGGACTAGTATTCGCCCAGTGATCAAAATTCAAAAAATCAAAAAACGAGTATGGTCAGGGTTTTTTTTTATTGGTAACACTAAACTTCGTCAATAGTTACTAAACAAAAATAAAGAATCGGTGAACAAACAAATGAAAAAAATATAGTTTATAAAACACTACTAAGCACTAAAAAGTCAAAAATAATTTTTAGTAGAAGTATAAAGTGATTAACGAGAAAATTAATGTTATTTTGATATAAGCATGGGGTGCTTTGTACAATATTTTTATACTAACGCTACTTTTAGAAATCTTACCAATGGAATATTTCTAACAACTGATACCGAACACCCCACGCTTTTTTCATAATAACATTGATTTTCTCGATAATCATTTATTTTATATACACTAAAAATTATTTTTACCTTTTAGTTCGGTTCATCATTAAAGTGTGTTTTTTAGTTTTTTTAATTATAATTTATTTGCCATTTTTAGTTTATCTATATATACATAAAATGCTTTGTCCTGACTGACTGATCGATCAACGCACAGCCTAAACCGCTGGTCGTAGAAACGTGAAATTTGGAGGACATATTTCTTATACAATAGAGGCATCCGCTAAGAAAGGATTTTTCGAAATTCATCCCCTAAGGGGGTAAAATAGGTGATATAAGATTGTATGAAACTCTGTTATTCTTAACGCGAAATGCACAGAAAGTGGTATTTAGCTTTTAGATGAAAAATTAGAAATATATGTATTAGATTTTTTTCGGAATTCATCCCTTAAGAGGGTAAAAGGGGGTGATAAAGTTTATATGGGCAAACAATTATTTATGATCAGAATTACTTGAAACTTGGTATTAATGCTCTTCAATACAATAAAATAAATACGTATTTAAAAATTTTTTGAATTTCATCCTATAAGGCTGTCAAATAGGGAATGAAAGTTTGTATGAAACTCTGTAATTAATGCACGGAAAATGGTATTTACCTTTAAAATGACAACTAAAACAATACAAATATCTTTTTTTTTTCGAAATTCATCCCTTGAAAGGGTAAAAGAGGGTTGTGCTTTTTATATAAGGAAAAATTGTTTATGATCAGAATTACATGAAACTTATTTTTAAACTCAGCCCCTAAGTGGGTAAAACTGGACGGTGAAATTGGAGTTGTTGAATATATTTAAATAGAGTAACATGACTCAAGTCCTCCGTAAGTGCACACTTACTGTGTGGGATATAAAGCAAAGAACAGAAATTACTCCGAATCCAAAGGAAAATTATGTGCAACTTTTCAGCTGGCCACAGCAGCTACAGCAAAATAAGAATGGCAATTTATATATGTAACTTAAAAAAAAAGGAGAAGGAGGGAGACTGTAAGCTTCAGGTGTGCATAGCATTGGGTCTTTAAAAATAACGTAGATTTTAGCCTATTAGTATGTTTGTTAAAAAACCCATATCGGGTAACATGACTCTAAAACCATAAACATACAATGTTGCGATTGTATCATTGTATTCTTTTCCTCTAACTTTGGAGAGATAGAAAGTAGAAAAATGTGCAAAAAATACTGGTAGTGGAGCTTGCTAAATATACGCGTAACATCTTTTAAAATACTGGATATTTTGATTTCGCTAAAATGAAATTTGTTTTCCTTATTTTTGCAAGTAATAAAGTTTGTTCGCGGGCGAAGCCGCGGGTTCTGCTAGTCTGTTATAAAAGCACGTTTTTTTTAATTATTTTTTTTAATAAATTACTTTTTTAAATAAATTATTGTATTGTCATCGGTCCTTGATAAGTGTGCTTTTCAAGTTAATCTGACGTTTTGAAGTGGGTATAAAAATCGCGTTCAAAGATTCCGTTTCATAGATAAGTAGATACGCGTAAATTCAGGTGAAGCTAATAAGAACGTGTTAAAAAGGTCCTCAACTGTTTTTTCTTTGCCTATTTATATATAGATTATAGTATAAAAACAACTAAGTATTATATTATTGCAATAAATCTGTCCTGAATCTTAAATTACCTACCCACTTATTCTAAGCTATCAGTCTCATTCTCTTTGTGGTCAGTTGTTAACGGCCCTCACACTTTTTATATTTATATCTAAATGTATCATACATGACCGATATACATTATCAAAGCATTTTTAGAGTATAGCCTTAATTATTAAAATAAAATAATATTTCCTTCGAGTGAAACTTCATATTTTCAGTATTTAAGATACTTTTCTTCCAAGTCCTGTGCTGCTCCACGATGTTAATTTGAGTCGATATGTTTAAATTACCTATAAGATTTCTTGCTTTTCTTTAATTGTAAGATACAATGTTTGTTCGATAGATTTTATCCTTACCATAGACTCTGTCGGATAGTTCGATAAAAAAGTGACGGTGTATTCTACTGTATTTTTAGTTGGTTCGATTACTGTTTCAGGTAAGTTAAAAAAAAATTAAATACAGTTATTTTTTTTTAAATAACGCAATGTTTCCTATGATTAAATTTAGATAACTTCAATATTGAAGATACTTTTCTTCGATGTCCATTTGTTCCACTCTGTATATTCATATAATATATGTGTATATATATGTAACATACATTTTATAACCAATATTACAAAATGCTTATACCTAAACTCATTCATTAAATTGTGAACTCCAATTATACTATAAGCTCCAATTATAATAATAAAAGGTATTTCGAAAATGTTTCGGCGACGATCCAGATTTAAGCTTTCAAAAGCGAAAGTATTTCATATTCCATCAATTATATGTATCTATAGGTCTATTTATATACATAAATATATTGGTCGTAGTTATATAAAGACTTTTTACCTTGTGGGTTTAAATTTTTCTCGATGATTTTTTATTCTAGTTATATTTATATATTATTAATACATCAGTATTACTTTTTACTATATATTTTTTTAGAAGTAATATCTATGTTTTCATTTATGTGAAAAAGTAGTCTACTTCTCTTTCCAGACTGTTACATGCCCACAAACAAAATTACATTAAAATCTATTTAATCACTTATAACAAATCAAACACAACCGCAAAACGTTCTCATTTATAGCATTGGTGTAGATTGTAAGTTCTTATGATGTTTTCGACTTTTTAGCGCAATTTTTGTCACAATATGTATATATAATGTACATTTACTCATTCCTAATTAGTTTTGGCAGTTCAATCCTATAACCCATAGTATACTAACTTGTCCAGATAAAAAATCTAGATCGTACTATTTCTATGTTTATATTCTGCCCTTTTAATGTCCACTGCTAAGCATTGGGATGCCCTTAATTCCAAAGAGATCAGGCTATAATCCACCACACTGACTAAGTGCGGGTTGGCGGACTACATTTGCTTTCACATAGGTAAGATTCTTTCGAACTTTAACTTTCATCAGGATCTTTTCTTAAAGGCAAGTGGTAGTAGTCATGTTAAAAATGTTTTGCACAGGAAATTTTAGATGTGTGAGACCAACTTGTACCCACTTCACTTGTTTTCCATGTGAGTGCATTACCACTGGGTTACCACTATCTTTACTTTGTTGCTCTATTGCAAATAAAAATCGGACAAGTGCGAGTCTGACTCGCACACCGAGGGTTCCTTAGCAGAAACATTAACCCTAAAAAATAAACCGAACATGTTTAATTCATATTATTAATAACAATTTTTAAACAGTATTTCTTATTAACAAATAAATTATAAGACAATTTTCTTTACAGTAACGTATAAAATCCGCAATGGTTCCACACGCCCCCGAAGATCAAGAGATGGAGGATGAGAAGGCAGAGACAGTACGTCTGCAGCCTGTAGGAGAGTCTTCTTCAGCCATGGCAACTAAGTATGTAATCATTTTAATTAAAACTATTATAAAATTAAATTACATCTTTAAAAGAAAACGTCTATACCCCAGTTAGCTCTCATTTGCCTGTCTGTCCGTTTTAGTGCAGCTTCTACCGATTAAATAGAAGAAGGTATATTAAGATTAACTCGACTAGTTTTACGCCGATACTTTCGTTTGATTGATGTTAATCGATTTTCATAATTTTTGAATGAATATATTTCACCTTAACTTATTGCTGTATTCATATTATTATTACTAATAACTTTTTGAAACGCAAGCAAAAAATTGTACATTATTTACCAAAAGTAGTTTGTAGATGGAAGTGTTACATTTTTATACTGATTTAAAAAGAAAGGAGAGAAAATGTGTGTGTTTTTTGTATATGTTTTTTCGCGAATTGCGATTTTTGTGATTCATTTTATAATGAAGAGATTATGCCTCTAAAATTTTACGTATTAATGGGGCTTAAACCCTCTAAAGAAAAAGTAGGGTAGGTCCCTAGTTTGTCTATATAAGACTATAGAACAACACATAGTTCGAATCATATTTTTGACTGCACAATGTAGATCTGTTTGCTTTTAAACGGAAGCATGACCCAAAAAATATCAATTCACTTCTCCTTCCATTCGTCGACGTATATCCTGCCAGACTCATCGTAATATAAGTAGTTAAATTTTGCAGGTAAGCTCGTAAATTTTGATGTAATAAATTTTATCTACTTATATAATATCTTTACGCAATATGCCTTGCGTGATAGAGAGAATAGAGTGCCAAGGGCTATGGTCTCTACATTTTTACTCCACTTTTGCTTCATTGATTTCATCCCCTTCACACACGATTCCGAAAGTAACTCTGACTACCTGTCTGTTTTCATGCCTAAACCACTGAACCAATTTTGATGAATTTTGGTTTAAAGTTAGATGGGACCTTGGAGAAGGACATAGGGTACTTTTTGTCGCAAAAATGAAACTTGAAGGGGATGAAATGAAAGTATGAACGTCCTATGTTTTTGCTGCTAGAGATATAAAGATGAGATATATTCTGGTATATTATTTTTATAGAAAATAAAGAGTGATATTTTATAATGATGACGAAGCTTAATATATATAATACAATAAAATATGTTTTCTTAGGGAAGTATCTGAAGAGGAGGACGATTATGACCCCCATGATCATCGGCAAACGTCGAAACCAACAAAGTAAGTGTATTAAAATATTTTTACGTCAAAATAAAAATTAAAACTAATAATTCATTATATAATATGACGTATTAGTATTACAGACATATATTTATTATTTGTCCAAATCTCTACCATAGATAACATATCACCATTTTTTAGATATCTTTGAAGATATTCATCTATTCTCAAGTATTTTAATTTTACCTATACTTGTACTAGGACAATGAAAACCGTTTTTATAGAACTGTATAGTATAGAGAGCTTAAGTTGTTATTTCCGATGCAATCATACGACTTAATAACCAATTACATATAGACGAGCTCGAAACATAAAAAACGAATGGAAGGTTCTATTACTGATATTGATTTATTGAAAGAAACACATTGAAATAAGATATTTTATTTATATCTATTCCCGACTCGAAACTATACAGGGTTATTGGTAATTCGACGTATTCCCGTTAGGAGGTGATAGGGGTGACTATTTGCGATAATTTTGACCCCCATATGCATTATGCAAAAGTGAACCATTTTTGAGTTATCATGGTTTTTAGCTTTTTTCAAAATAAGTCAGAAATGCAACTTCAAAAATTTATTTAAAAAAAAGTATCAATTTAAATTTCATTTTCTCTTCTGATTTATAAAAACGGTTAAACACCAGTTATTTATCAATATTAAAACAACAATTATCGGTCCAAATTAAAAAATGCGAGACGAAAAACGATATTATTTCAATATTTTTTTGAAATTTTCTCCACTAAAATGCCTTAAAAACCAAAAAAAAAACGTTATGAAACTTGGCTTGCAGATTATTTTAAAAACATAACCGTTTTCTTAGCTCTCCAAAAATGCATTACAACTAGGAACTTATTTATAAAAAAATCTGAAAAAAATTGATCACTAAGGAAGCAGGCAGAATTTCGTATTCGAACTAAACTTAAGGTCGTCCTTTAAAATTTTCATAAAATTAATTAAAAACAATACCCAATGTAAATAAAACAAAAAAATATAAATTTAAAATAAAATTTAGAACCAGGAACAGTTTAATGGTAATAACAAATAACAATTAATAATAAGTAACAATTAAGACGTTTTGTAATTTAGTTTAATTAAAGTTCTTGCTCGAAGTGACTTCCCTTATTGCGTACGCAAAGTCGCATTCTTTTTCCGAGTTGTGACTTAACTACCGAAGTAGTCAAATTATTCCGCATCGCATTTGCTGCGTTTATAATTCTTGTTTAGTTGTAAGGGAAGTCACTTCGAGCAAGAACTTTAATTAAGCTAAATTACAAAATGTCTTAATTGTTACTTATTATTAATTGTTATTTGTTATTACCATTAAACTGTAACTGGTTCTAAATTTTATTTTAAATTTATATTTTTTTGTTTTATTTACATTGGGTATTGTTTTTAATTAATTTTATGGAAATTTACAAGGACGACCTTAAGTTTAGTTCGAATACGAAATTCTGCCTGCTTCCTTAGTGATCAATTTTTTTCAGATTTTTTTATAAATAAGTTCCTAGTTGTAATGCATTTTTGGAGAGCTAAGAAAACGGTTATGTTTTTAAAATAATCTGCAAGCCAAGTTTCATAACGTTTTTTTTTGGTTTTTAAGGCATTTTAGTGGAGAAAATTTCAAAAAAATATTGAAATAATATCGTTTTTCGTCTCGCATTTTTTAATTTGGACCGATAATTGTTGTTTTAATATTGATAAATAACTGGTGTTTAACCGTTTTTATAAATCAGAAGAGAAAATGAAATTTAAATTGATACTTTTTTTTAAATATATTTTTGAAGTTGCATTTCTGACTTATTTTGAAAAAAGCTAAAAACCATGATAACTCAAAAATGGTTCACTTTTGCATAATGCATATGGGGGTCAAAATTATCGCAAATAGTCACCCCTATCACCTCCTAACGGGAATACATCGAATTACCAATAACCCTGTATATAATAAGGACAAAGGTCACTTTGCTAGTTGATATTTATGTTATTTATTTTTGGTTATTCGTGAGAATAAATGATTGCTGGAATAGATAATATGAACTTCAATGCTCCCGGCTTTTATATTCGGCGAAACAGTCACACTGTGTATAGATAAATAAAATTTGTATATAGATTTTAAATTGTTACTTTTTCAGTAGATTGCAAAGTATTTATGTAATTTTATTACAAGATAGATGGACTACGGATAAGCATAAGAATGGTAGCATCCTCACGGGCTTAATCTCCATTTAAATTAAGATCACAAATATGTTGGAAACGTTGAATTAAACAAAGTTAATTTTGATTTTTGGAAATGATTTAGTTTTTTCTTATATATGTAACTATAGTTATTACATTCATACAGTCTAAGCATGGGTATAAATTATATTAAAAACTAGCAACTCACGCTCGCTTCGCTCGCGTTCGTCCCTAGATATGTTTAATTTTTTTTTGAGAAAAACCCTAATTCTTTTTCTAAAATAAAAGTAGCCTAAGTTACTCCTTATAATATCAGCTATCTGCCAGTGAAAGTATCGTTAAAATTGGTCCAGCCGTTTCGGAGATTAGCCGGAACAAACAGACAGACAGACAAAAATAAAAAAAAATGTGTTTTTCTTATATGTACCGTATATAATTCCATATGCATTTAGTATAAAGATGTTATTTTGACATTACAAACATACACTTCAATTTTATTTATCTGTATAGATTACATAACATTCATACACATATGTATGTCAAGCTAAAAGCATGTGAGGCATGTTGAAGTATAATAAATCGTTATTAGATTGTGTATAGAGGTTCAATATAAGATATGGTATAAATTGTGTACTATATACATAATATTCAAAATTGTGATATCTTAAAACTCCGGATAAACTTCCGAATAACCCATACCTCTGATTAATCTGAATTTTTGTATACATATGGATTTCGACGCGCTGATAACGTCCATGGTATTCAAAACACCCGCAAATTTTATTTTCAAGGTCAAATCTAAGAAAAATCGATGTTACTTATAATGGTTTTCGCGTTTATTGCGATAAATACCTATTGATTTCAGAGAAAAATGTTTTATAAAAATGTTATAGGCCATAAAAAGATTGTAATTTTTTGTTCAATACGTTTTTCGTATAGATCCAATAGGTTGTGAGAAAAATGCGAATATTCTCCAAAATTTGTATAACTAAATAATTGTATTTGTAAACCCATAATCCAAAACCATTCAATAAAATGAACAGTTTACTCATTAAAAATGCAAGTAATTAATTACCATTCAAATACCCATCGAGGTCGAGCATCCAGTCGAATCCACGTCATATGTGACGTGACCTAGAAAATTTGGTGTGATAAAATTTCCGCAAACAATAATGTGAAATGACAGGATTGACACTTATTGTTAACTCAGATTTAGAATATTAGATACATCATAAATAGCTATTTCCATATGATTTTTGATGTCACAACGAAATCTGTTGGTACAATATAGTGTCTGTTAAAAGTTTCCTCAGAACAAGTATTAAAAAGTCAAAGAAAGTTTCTTTCAGTATGCGCGAAATTTAAATGTTATATTTAAATAAATATTTTTTTAATGTAATATGAGATATCTTCATCTCAGTGCTAATTTGTCCAAACGAACAATTTACAGAGAGACTTTAATGCAAAATTACTCAAAGGGTATAGCCGGATAAGTATGACGATCCGGCCCCCAAATGGGAACCTATATCGAAACTTATGTTCTAATATCGCCTTGATGTACAAACACAATTTATGTACTTTTCGTGGCCAGCTTTCGCTTTGACCTTGAGATATGGGAAAAAATAATCGCACGCATGACTTTTATTCAAAGTCATATATCTCAAAAATTAATTACGCTAAAGAGTTGAGACCAACGCGAGTTTTTAGATTACATTGCAGAGTATATCATATATTTTTTTCAAATTTTTAGAGTATATTTATATATAAAAAAAATTAAAAAATAAATAAATCATAATTTTTTTTTCATGTTCGCTGATACTTACAATCACGAAAATAATATATGTTATGCTCCTTTACGTGCTCTATTACTCATAAAAATTTGGTAAAAAAAAAGTTGGTGCAACACTTTGAAAAAAAAATTAAAAAGTTTTTCGCACCTTGTAACTTATAGATATAAACATGACTCAACACGCACAAAATTTTATCGCTCGTGGAAGGAATTGTACATAAACAAGTTTAGACTTGTTTTCACATTGTTTATTATATTTTATGACTTACTAACATCGCTGGTCATGCGTTGGTATCGCTCTTGGAAATTGGTATTGCTCTAAAGGGAAGCTTTTGACTTGGGATTTTTATGGTATTTTGTTCCAAGATTTTAAAGCCTGGAAGTATGCGATGAAGTATCAACAGCTACAGGTGAACCAGGAGAAGCTTATGTACATGTGACGTACTTCCAGGCTTGAAGACACCTCGTCAGATGCTGTACATTTAGAAATAGAAGCTTTTTTCTTAATATATGGGAAAAGACGACACTTGTTACAGAATATATCATTAACTGTTACTGTTTTATTTAAACAATCACTGAACACTTTAACTTTTTCTTCAGTTTTTACAACTTTTTTATAACCAACCATCTTACGAAGATATTTGTTACAGTTTTTGCACTTGTCAGACATTATGACCTTATAAAAATAATAAGTTGGTTTAACAATGACTAATTTTAAAATCTTGGAACAAAATACCATAAAAATCCCAAGTCAAAAGCTTCCCTTTAGAGCAATACTAATGTCCAAGAGCGATACCAACGCATGACCAGCGATGTTAGTAAGTCATAAAATATAATAAACAACGTGAAAACAAGTCTAAACTTGTTTATGTACAATTCCTTCCACGAGCGATAAAATTTTGTGCGTGTTGAGTCATGTTTATATCTATAAGTTACAAGGTGAGAAACACTTTTTAATTTTTTTTCAAAGTGTTGCACCAACTTTTTTTTTACCAAATTTTTATGAGTAATAGAGCACGTAAAGGAGCATAACATATATTATTTTCGTGATTGTAAGTATCAGCGAACACGAAAAAAAAATTATGATTTATTTATTTTTTAATTTTTTTTATATATAAATATACTCTAAAAATTTGAAAAAAATATATGATATACTCTGCAATGTAATCTAAAAACTCGCGTTGGTCTCAACTCTTTAGCGTAATTAATTTTTGAGATATATGACTTTGAATAAAAGTCATGCGTGCGATTATTTTTTCCCATATCTCAAGGTCAAAGCGAAAGCTGGCCACGAAAAGTACATAAATTGTGTTTGTACATCAAGGCGATATTAGAACATAAGTTTCGATATAGGTTCCCATTTGGGGGCCGGATCGTCATACTTATCCGGCTATACCCTTTAAATCTCATTTCTGTTGCTATAAAATACACGTTTTGCTTTAGAAAAATCGAAAGAATGTATTTTATCTATATATGTATGTATATAAATCTTAGAAATAAAGCTTTCTTTTAAAATAGAAGAATCAAACCCTGTAAAGTACAATAAGCATTGGTGGTTTGAACAAATAAGCACCAAGATGAGAATATATAAAGTTAAGTTTAGAGCTATCCAGCTGCGTGTCAAAATAGTTAACAAAATCATCTTTGGTCTTCTTTTCAAGATTGAGGTAGTTTTCAAACTGATGGTTGTTTTAAATTAGATGTCATATCACTCTAAATTTTCGGCATTCCACATATACAAAGCTACATGATTATTTCTGCCTCGCGCGCGCCATTGTGATACGGTCTTTCTCCTGCGGTTTTTCCTGATAATAAGGGGTTCTTATAGTGTCGTGTCTTCAAGTCTTTCAAGGCAAGGAATTCAAAACTCCCTCTAATGTTACAGATGTCTATGAGTGATGATAGGCTACCATCAAATGAGTGGTCCGTTCATTTGCCCCTTCTTTTTTTAAAAAGAAAATTCTCTACGATTGCAATAAGAATAGTAACTTATCTATCGTATGGTAGTTGCGATCTATTACCTTGTTTATTATTTACTAGCGACTTACCCTCGCTTCGTTCAGGTGTGTCCCAAGGTACATTTTAAATAGATAAGAACTGTTATTGTGAGTGTGCATTGGGAGATACACTCAAGCTGTCGTGGATAGTTCTGTATGCCTTTTTAACCGAATTCAAAAAAAAGGAGGTTACTAATTCGACACGTATGTATGTAATATTATTGAAACTGCAAAATATTCACATATGACACTTCCAAACAAATATACAAAATTTTATAGGTGTATGTATGTTTGTATTTATGTTTGTTTGTTCATGTATTTCTCCGAAACTAGAAACTGTATCGTGATCATTCTTTTTTTTTATTTTCTTACATTTATTACAATTTAGGGAATAGTAAAAATTTCATCAAAATCGGTTCAGTAGTTTTTATGATATGGACTAAAACGTGTAATAGCCTGACTAAAATGTGTATTGATATGAATCAACCTAACATCAAATAAATAAAATAGTAAATAGTTAAGTTTAGTTATTTTATTATTTACCTTACTTAAAACTATACTTAATACAAAAAAATTACGAAATAAAAAAGTAATAAAAAAAAAATTAAACCTACTTAAAAAAGCCACTAAAAAGTAAAAAATAACTGAATAGCGGTTTTCATTTACTGTAGATATCTAATAAAATAGTATCGAAGTCGCCAATTTATAACGAGGTACATGTGTTAAAATTCAAAATGTTCGCACGATACTAGGTAATTAGTTTGACGTTTACACTGGAATACGAATGGAAAACGTACTCAATACTCATTCATAGTTATTAGTTACCTATCATTTCAATGCATAATTTGTATGTATCGCAAAAGTTCTCTGTTATCAACTTTTATCAAGGTTACAACGCCACTGAATAGCCACTTTATTGCCTGTTAACTCTATTATGCACAGGGAAACACATTTAATAAAATATTGAAAGTTTTCAATGTTCTAAAATTGAAAATGTTTTTTTTGTCGCTTTGGTTCGTAAAATCCGAAAGTGTGACATCGCCCTGGTATCGTGGGTCTTGGGACATGGCTGATTGGGATGCCAAAAGACGTGTCTCAACAAGGGCTAGACAATGCAAAAAAAAATTATAATCGAAAAAATGTGAAAAATGCGATCGATTTTCGCCCGGTTCCGGTCAGAAAAAAAACATATCTCTAAAACGAAATGATATCGAAGAAATAAAAAAGAAAGCCTAGAGATATGACTTTGGGCTTCATTTAAAAAAATATTGGAGGTGCGTATACGTATCACTGATGGTTATTCCGAAGTTGTAAGTTTGTGACGCGAAGTTTACGCGCTGAGAACGCTAGAGAGCGGTACAAAAAATATGTATTTAATTAAACTAAGAGATAAAATTATTCAAACATTTTTAAATTTCAACTTGACTTCGTTGTGTAAAACATGTGGCGCTTATTGTTCTAAAAATAATGTTTCTTCAACGCGTGTACAACGATTTTGTCCTAGCTCGTAAAAAAATGTAATAGTTTTAGAGTTAGATTAATAATTTTACTATACTACCTATTTTGTATTTTTTTTTGATAAATAAATATAATGAATATGTTAAAAAATGTAATTCAGTTCATTTGGCACAGTCATTTTAAATGTACCCGATGCTCGTGGTCAGGGCCGGATTTAAGGGAGGGCAAGCGGGGCTGCAGCCCCGGGGCCTCCACAAGAGAGGGGCCTCCACAAGAGATTTAATACAAAAAAACAAACTGACTGGTCGATAACTTTTTCGTTTTTATTTTTAACAAATATGATTGATTATACATATTATATAATTGTTATTAAATATTAAAAACAATTTATCCATATTGGTTCACCGCAGTTCATCGCAGTCGGGTAAAAAGAAGTTACAGAGCGGTTATAATTAATTATCAAGCGTTTTTTTTTCGCGTGAGTTTATTTATTTTATAATTTTTAGGTCTGCAATATTATCATCAAATGCCAATATTTTATAGGTAAATTCACGTTTGTTAATTCAAATTTGAAAGAAATTCTCTTCGATCCTTTCCTATTTTTGTTTTTTGTATTTTTAAGTGCATGCACATAACTATATCTACTCCATAGGTTTAGGTAGTTAACTAAAGGTAAACAAAGAGCTCTTGGGGATTTAACCTTTTATTATAAAAAATGTAACACATATTGTCAACTAGCGACTTACCCTCGCTTCGCTCGGGTGCGTCCCTAGGTACGCGGATTTTATTAGCAATTTCATGGGATTTAATTTTTTGCGCGGATCCCTGATTTTTTTCTAAAATAATTGTAGCCTGAGTTACTCCTTATAATATCAGCTATCTTCTAGTGAAAGTTCCGTCAAAATCAGTCCAGCCGTTTCAGAGTTTAGCCGGAACAAACAGACAAAAATTTTAAAAATTTAAACCATATGTGCATTTAATACGAATTTGGTAAAAAACTGTTATTTTGACATTACAAACAGACATAAATTTTATTTATCTGTAGGTATAGATAAAATAACTGCATTTTTTATTGAATTCATCTACAATCAAAACATAACTAAAATTGATTTAGAATTATACAAATTCATAGACAATATAATACTTAAATTGATGATGTATGTTACGTCTACGCGATGGCAGAATCTAGCTTAAGTGTAAATAAAATACAATAAGAATTTAGACTCACAGGAGCATATCTAAAAGATTAAACGCACAGTAGGTAGCTTATCTAATAAGATTGTTAATTAGAAATAAAAAAACGAGGTTTTGTTCATTGTTTACCATTCGTCGAATAGCCATAGAAGAGGCAACTAGCAAGAAAAGCTAAGGAAGAATCAACCAACGAGAGTTCCATTTTGAAACCCTTAAATGCAGTCCACCATAATATTTAAATTTAAAAGTTTCCATGTGGGTATATCATGTTAAAACAAGTGAATAAAGTTTATTTATATGCTGTTGCTGATGTTATTTAATATAGATGTTTGCTTTTTACCCGACTGCGGCGAAACAGGGTTATGTGTTTAACCTGTATGTATGTCTGATTCTATGTTCGTTCGTAATCACTAAATGGCTTAACCAATTTTGATGATCCATACGTAATTCGATAAGCATTGATAACGCGAATGTCACAGGCTATATACTCGTAGATATTATATTGAAAAAAAAATTCCTCCGAATAAATCGAGTGGGGTATCGAAATACACCATTAAGAGGCGATTACAGAAATATTTACAACTTATATGATCAAAAGGAATTTAGGATAAGAAATTGTTAAATAAAACTAAAAATGTCTAACTCTCCTAAAAAGAAGAGAGCAAATTGACAAAGGAGCATAGTATTATGCAGTCGGAGACATACATATACTATGTACCTACATGTTTTGGTATAGCTGCGTGTGTGTATGTCTCTGACTACAAAATAATAATAACATTATGTTCCTTCGTCAACTTGTTCTCTTCTTTTTAGGTCGCTTTTTATGCAGTCGGTTTTTCATTTTTGTAAAAAAAATTTTCTGGAGTGGTTGTGTGTATTGTCCATCAAAAATATCCGTAGTATTAGTATAGTAGAACAGTACTTATCCACATCTCAAAATTATTTGTGTCTATTTCAATATAAAAAAATAGCTCTCTGGCTTCATCTAATCAATTGATGGAATTAAAATATAATTTTAAATTATTTATTAATCAACTACCTATCGCAGTATATTTTATTTTATTAAAATAATGTATATTCTTTTACTTAAAAAGTAACTTTATCATAGATTATTTAAGCTTACGTTAAGTCTATAATTTATATGGTCATTTTATTTATATGGGTAATTTAAGACTTCTATCCATAATAAAAAAAAATTAATGTTCAGCGAAATCATCAACTATTTTTCGTCAAAAAAGCTCGCAAGGTTCCATTCATTAACGCTGTAATTTAATTTCGAATAATTCTTGTATTGACTATATCTACATATGTTTATTGAAATAATTTAATTTGTTTCGCAATAAAACTTAAATCACTTGACTAAAAAAATTGTTCATTTTATTCGGAAAATAATTAGGGGCCGCCACTCCGTTATTGCCCCGGGGCCTCCACACCCCTAAATCCGGCCCTGCTCGTGGTAGACACGAGATCTGTGGATTTTTTTCTTTATAATGTATTCCTTTGGCTTGGGAAAGAAATATAAATTACATAGGTTTTAGAAGTTATGAAATTCTTCCTATAACTTTGTAAATTTTCCAAGTTTATTTTGAGTTATTTAAGTTTATAAAGCGAGAACTTTGTATGTTAGAGTCTCGAAGGCAAATGGGAATTCTGAGAATTCTTCACTTATCAAAGTAGCTTGTACTATTTTTATGTGACGAAAACTATTTGTATGTATTCAGCCCTTTTAACGTCCCACTGCTGAGCACGGGCCTCCCTTCTTTAATACGAGGAGGATCAGGCCATAGTCCACCACGCTGGCCAAGTGCTGGTCGGCGGACTTCACATATCTTTCGAAAAGTTGCTAGGTTCTCTAAGACATGCAGGTTTCCTCACGATGTTTTCCTTCACCGTAAGGCAAGTGGTAATCATGTTAGAAATGATTCGCACTTGAAAATATCAGAGGTGCGAGACCCGGGATTCGAACCTGCTTCACTCGGTTTCCTAAGTAAGTACGTTACCACTGGTCTACCATTGCCTAACTATTTATTTCAATTTATAATAACAATCCCCATAGGATATAAGTGTGGTGGAAGCAAAGAGTTTCTGCTGTGACAATGTGGCAATAATGGATGACGAAGAGTGCAAAGTAATCTCGCTAGTAAACTAGATATGATATGTATATATTCTAAAACAATTTCATTTAAAAGTGAATAAAACTTTTACCCTTTTTTACTGCTATTTGTAATTTTAAGACCAACGATCATCTCTTTGATCACGTTTGACAATCAACAAATTGAAAGCTTTTTGTACCAAGAAATGTATGAACAATTCATACGGGGAAGTAATCGAACAAAGTACTTTGAACTTTTGGCTGTCTATGTTTTGGTTTTTTCTTGATTAATTTAAGTGGTTTTAAATAAAAATTGGTAATATTTGACAATTTTTTTAATAGTTTTATTCAGTTCAGTACATCTAAAGTTAGAGCTCTCTATACTATCTCATTTCATATAAAGTTGGGGACTTAGCATAGATAACTTTCTACGATTATCGCTAATATAAGTCCAAAACGGGTAGGAGATTCTATATTGTAAAAGTAGTAGCGTAAAATAATATTAATATGCTATTACCATTATTTTATTTTTTACTTTTCTATTAACGATACGGATTTTAAAAATTTTATTAATTTAAGGGAATTTGTAGAACGATTTTCTGCCTCACAAACCTATGAAATGTGAAAATGCATTCATATTCTAGTATACTCGTATTTTAAAAAGTTTGGCGATACTTCAGCATAGGCTGGCGGGTATCTTTTTCTTTGCCGAAGGTTGCGCATTCGAAGCCCACGTGCGACAAATACTTACTGTTCTAATTTATGTAAACGTTTTATGTGCTTCCGATACATATGTATATGGTAGCCTAGAGCCGACATTGCTATTTATTTCTACTAACAAATAGTTAAGTTTTTTACGCAGCGTGAGAACAACAGATTCATGTGTCGTTTTGTATAAAGTATTAGCCTTAGGATTCTTCTTATCCCTTACATCTAACTTAATCAACAATTTATTTTAGCTTAGTATATCCATTTTAAAAATTACTATTCGATGGTAAATTTCCACAGTGACTTGGAGACATTGGTGCATCTTCTGAAGTGCAGTTTGGGAACTGGTATCTTGGCTATGCCACAGGCGTTCGCTCGCGCTGGACTCGTTACCGGAATTATTGCGACGGTCTTTGTGGGAATCCTAGTGACACATTGCTTACACGTTCTTGTACGTATTTATTGTAAATATATTTTAAAACGATATATTAATAAATAATAGTAAGTAAGATAATAGTAGATACTAGGTACTAGGTAGAGATAATTCGTTACTATCTGTGAACCAAAGTTAAGAAAATGGCTGTAAAATAGAGATTTACAATTAAATTTTTATCCTGAGGTTTCCCCTTTATATTTTTATCTAACTCTATGGTATGTTAAGTTAATACAAAATTTATGTTCAATTTATTTTATTTATAACGACAAAAACACAGAATTTCTTTCTTAAATTTTATTGAAGACTGAGAATGTTTAAGTTTTAAAAATGACATCAAGTTTTAAATAGTGGGTAAACCCACTATTACAACGATAAGACGACATTCTACAATCGATATCGTCACTTAAAAAATTAAATAATCTTTTCGATATCAGAAAAGATTAAGATTGACGTGACATTGTCGAAAAAAATTATGTTATTAATAGAAGAGAATATAAATTTAATTTTTTTATTAGTTTTTAAACTTCAACTTATTTAAAAGGATCTTTATATTTATATAAGAAATATAAAGACGATGACTTCTAATATTTTTAAAATCATATAACAGGTTCGATCCCAGTACGCAGCATGCAAGCGACTTCGCGTGCCACTACTAACGTACCCCGACTCTGTAGCTGCCGCATTAGGCTGCGGTCCAGAGGCACTCCGCCGTTTCGCAAAACCCGCTGCTTTAGCCGTAGATATCTTCCTCGTGGTTTACCAACTTGGCATCTGCTGTGTTTATATTGTATTCATTGCAGATAATATCAAGAAGGTATGGCTTTATTTATTTTATTATCTTCAATTTTTTTCTACAAATCGTATTAAAATTGGTTAAGTCTTAGTCTCAAAGTAGAAATTTTTGGGGTATCTATCTAGGTTTATTGTGTACTTTTCATTCAAATCCGCCCACCCGTTTTAAGGAGTAACAAACATTTACATACGAAGTTTCACATTTGTAATAGAGCTAATGCCCACTATATATATATTATTGAAAGGTTATTCTATCTATTGAAATAATATTACTATCTGACGTAACCAATAGCGATATTTATATATGCATTTTAGCGTCTTAATTAACAATGATAGTATCCAATGTCGTTGCATCTATTTGTTCACTTTGCTTCATTAAACTGCACTCAGTATGATCGTAACAAAACTATATTGAATGTTAAGTTATTTTAATAGCGTACTATTAAGAATACTACCTACGAAATAGAGTATCTCTTAATATATTTAGGTCAAAAAGAAGTAAATAGAAGTATTGATAAAGAAGGAAAAGATTCAGCTCAAATTACTAATGAGTTGGTCATCAAATCTAAATTTTACTGCTACTTAAAATTGCTATTTTTATAATTGATTCAGTAATATTATAGTAGAATAGGCAAAAGTTTTTTGCATTTATGTACATATATATGAAACAATGAATTGACTCGATTTTTAACAAAGAGATACGGATAATGGTCGGAGCGAGCCTTACAATATCTCATATCCTGGTATTTCAAGAAATATCACTAATGACTAAAGTTTACTTTAACAGGTAATCGAACTTGTATATTCCTGCCTACTATCAAACAATATCACATATATAATTGAACTGAACCATTAACCGTAATGAGTCGTACACATCAAGCCTAACCACCAGTGGAATGTAGGTAATAAATTAATGAGGGATATGATTCCCTCGATATTATGCAAGAGGGGGTCTGTTGGGTTCCGCAATTGGTCTAAATGGGCGGGCGTCGGCATGCGCAGGCGCAACTCGTACTATGACCGTGTCAATATTAATCAAGGGCCACATAATATCGAACTAAACCTTGGGTAGCAATATCACTTGAACAATTATAATGTTTTAGTATAGTTACTAGTATTTTTATGTACATTTTGTGTATTGCTAGTAAAGATGTATCGAGCCTAAATAATTTAAAAAAATATCTGTTAACTAAATGAATATAAAGGTTTGATATTTATCATTTGAAACGAAAAATCTACCTTTTTTATTTGTTTATTTCTTTCTTTCTCTAGTGTGAATTTGTTGCGTTTTAGAGTTTTAGCTCGAAAATGATATTTAAATTTTGCAAATATTTTCGTTACGTAATATTGGTTCATCATTACAATAATATTTGTATTCCAGAAAGCTTGAATCTTATATCATATAGGTTTTATTTTGTATTAAGAAACTTGTCATATTTATACTCTTTGTCTGATAGAGAAATCGAAATTCTATATGACTTTATTAAAAATGCTTCAACAGGTATTAAATTTACAAACTTATGAATGTTAGCTCAAATTAATTTAATTACTTTAAAATATATTATTTTCAGGTATGCGACCCGTATTACGAAATGGCGGTAGAAATCCACATGCTTATCATCCTGGGGCCACTGATGGCTTTCAATTTGATACCAAGTTTGAAATTGTTAGCCCCGTTCTCAGCCCTGGCTAACGTGATGACGTTCGTGGGGCTGGGCATCGTGGTCTACTATCTATTGACAGAGGAAAAGTCAAAAAAACCCCTGGATTTATGGGGCTCACCTAATACATTCCCCTTGTTCTTTGGAACTATATTATTTGCGCTCACTGCTGTGGGAGTGGTAAGACTGTTTTTTTTAGAAGCAGCTTTGTTTTTCATTTTGATGTGCTTTTAAGTAGATATTGGATTTATCTGACTGATATTCGCAGGTTTGATTCCTGCAATGTATTTATTTTATTTAAGTGTTAGTATCGTCTAGACTCTAGACAAATATTTCTTCTAGTTTGGTTAAGATTATATTTTAATATTTTTCTTACTTCTTTCGAATTAATTTAATATTTAAAAAATATATAAAATACATCTAAAAAAATAAATAAATCAAGAACGTTCCTGTTTGATACCTAGACGTATTAGAGTTTAACTGAGATTTGTATGTAAAGGCATAAAAATAATATGGTACTTTTCTCTAGGTGATAGCATTAGAAAATAATATGAAGACGCCAAAATCTTTCGGCAAGCCGTGCGGTGTTCTTAACATTGGTATGACGATCATCGTGTTGTTGTACGTAGCGGTCGGCGCGCTGGGCTACGTGTTCTGTGTGTCGGACTGCAGTGATTCGGTTACGTTAGACTTGCCTAAACACCCGTAAGTTATAATAATTAATTACTACTATAAATGTGGTTGTAGGTATGTTTGTTCCACCTTCATTTGTATGAAAAGTACACAGAGAGACTATGGTCTAGACCTGTGAGGTAACTAGGGACAGATTCAAATGAAACAAAGGTGTCATCCATAAGTGGTTTTGAACTTTAGGTACTTTTATTATATTGTTAATTAATTAAAATTCAAAGTTTCATTGATGTTCGTATTAATTCACTAAAAAAAGGGTTGAAAAAGTCCTAAGTGTTTAAGGCTGAGTAAACCATAGTACGGCAGAAAACACAACCTATTCCATCAGACATGGGCAGCATAAGTATAAAATAGGATATGTTTAAGTTAGATCCAGCTTTTATTAACTGACTGGAGTCTCTACTCTAGTAAATACATCTCTATTTATGCACGTTGATATATTAATTTATTTATTTATAACGTTGATATATTATCCGTGCATTCTCTGTATGCATGTACATTGTACATATGTAGGTATCACAGATCCCACCTCAAGACAATTTTATTGGAGACCATACTTCATTTATACAAAGTTATTATTTTTTTACAGGCTAGCAACAAGTGTTATTGTGATGTTCGCGATAGCTATCTTCATTAGCTACGGTTTACACTGCTACGTGCCAGTTGAAGTCTTATGGAAAGGGTATATTCTGCCTAAGGTAGACAGTACTTCGTCTCCTGTCAAAGTGCGATGCTATGAATACGTTCTAAGGATTGCTTTGTGCTTACTTACCTGTGAGTATTTCATTATTAATATCGAATCTAAAACATTATTATAAGTAATATGTGCTACTCAGTAGACGACAATCAACTAAAATCGAATTGCAAGAAAAACAAAATACATTTTATTTCACATTCAAAAACGAATTTCAAATAGGTATATTTCTTAGTACTTGTATAAGAAACTCAGATGAAATGTTTTTATATCTTCAACCTAGAGGTAAGGCTGTGCCATGTCTTCAGTTAGTCAGTGTTAGAATTATGTCAGAATAAAAATGTAAATAAAATCAATTAATTGTTTTGTGAAATATTTTAATGTAAAGTAAATAATTTCTATATTATTTATTTATGTAAAGCATTTTTAACTATTTCTTCTATTTTTACAGTTGTTCTAGCAGTGGCAGTACCACGTCTTGGACTATTCATTTCGTTGTTCGGAGCTCTCTGCCTCTCTGCCTTGGGGATATGCTTCCCTGCTCTAATGGAGTATTGTGTCTCTTTCCCTCTACGCCCGAGTACTTCACGCACTATCTTATTCGCTAAAGACGCATTTTTATTCGTCTTTGGCGTGGTAGGCTTAATCGCCGGTACCTACACCGCATTAGTTAGCATCATACGTTCTTTCGCCCCATCCGACTCTTAATTACTTTTCCTAACAGCTTCGCGTTTGCAATTCAGAACACACTCTCGTTGATTCTTGGACGAATTTTAGTGAAGTTGTGAATTTTATTTGAAATGATGCCAAATAATGTGTTCCTAATACAACACTAACTTATTTTGACCGTATAACTTACACAAGGGCATTTTTAGAAAGTTTTTAGACCATTCGATAATGTAGTACAAGGCAAGTTCGTGTAACATCTTCGTAAGATATTTTTAGAACATTTTTACTCTGTGAGGCGAAGAGTGGTTTTGAATAGACACTTTTCATATGCGAGAGTGTGATTCTCTACACGTGCCTTTTAGCCAATCCTCGTAAACACCGCTAAAGCGGTCCATAGATGCAGTGTAGTTTTCTTTATAGCACAAATTTCTTTATTATATTCAGGAAAGAGAATTGATTATGAAGGTATTATGAAGTTTTAAGTTATAGACAAACCTACATCGAATTTGGATTTTTGGCGTTCATAATTGGTTGTAAAATACTATTATATTATTATAAAATATCATATTATGGTACATACATACATCTTTCAATTAAAAATATTTTTTTAATTGTAGTAAATGGACCATATATCTTAGAAACGTGTCAATCCGACTAGAACTTTATCATGAGATCAAAACTAATTCTTAAATCGCGAGAATTGAGTAATATTTAAATGATTCGAATGTGTAATTATGAATACGCTAAAAATATTGATATTGGATGCTAGGTTTTTTACTTATTAATAATAGAAATATTGAAAAAAAAACTTTAACTTAAACATTATGTCATTTTTATAAACTCCTAATCAAAAGTTAGTTTAAAAGTCTAACGTAATTATAAAAATCTTTTCTATGCCCTATAACACTGTAAAGACGTTACACGCCACATCTTAAGGTGATATCGTTTACGCAGCATTACATTTTTTATAAAATGCGAATATTTTTGCCCACTTATGAAATAAGAGCCTAAATTTAGTATTAAAAAGCGAATGTATTGATATAATTTATAGAATACATCATGATTGATAATACAATTACATATATTGAAAGTAGCGGGATCGATTTTGCAGAATGCTTGTAGGACGTTTGCCATAGTTAAGTTACACATAATATAATTGCGGAGTATAGAACAATTTCTAGAAGATGAAAGAAAATAAGATTCTACTTTCTGTTCTATCAGCCTATCGTCAAAGGGAATGAAGCTATGGAATTATTCAAATCGATATTGTAAATGTCTACAAAGGAAATTGCTCAGGTAGCGTATTTGTGATTTTAAATAAAATTATATAAGTCAAATTTAACATTTTGGAATATTGTAAAATGTATCTGAGGTAAAGAGTGAGGGTTACAGGTTGTTGTCGCATACATATAATATTATTTTTGAATTAAATAAAACTGTACAAAATATATAATAGTATTTCATTTATCATCACTAATTAGTACTTTCACGTATAATGCAGAGTCTATGCCACTCAGAGATGTAAAGGGGAAAAAAACAGAATTGGATCAGTAGTTCTGAGAATTCCCTCAAAAAAGTGACAGTAATAACAGTTTTGAATAAAAAATTGCGAGATAGCTTTCGAAGTTACCACATTACTGTCATACATACATAAGTTTATGTATTTCTCAAACGGCTGGATAGGTTTAGATGAAATAAGTTTATAGATAAGCAATATCCTGGAGTACCATATAGGCTACTGTTAGTTATAAAATTTACCAAAAGGTGGCGTTTCTTGGCACCGTGAGAGCACGAGGGAAGCGAGGGTTAGTTCCTTGTAAAGTTAATAAATGAATAATCAATGTTATTGGTTGCTGGTATTTTATGGGAATCAAACCCACCCCCTGCCAATGCTAGAATAAGAAGTATTATATTTTTGTATTCAATATTATGTTTTTATATTTTAATTTTATTAAACTTTTTCATTTCGTCATTATCATTAATTTCAACTCTGAAAGTTGACATTCAAAGCTAATTTTAAACTAAATGTTAAATGAGTTTAGATATTAAAATCCAAAGCAATCCGCCTAATTCAGGTGATGTTGCTACGTAGAAAAATCAGTTGAAAGTAAGCGGCCTTTACTTTAAATATTCCATTTTTGTTTTTAGAAAGCATATAGTAGGTACCTACATATTCTAAAATCTAATATAGATAATAGAAACCAAACCAACGTTTATATTTATTGTCTGTATGTTTTAATTCTCTAAAGAACAGCAGTGCCGATTTTATTGGGACTTTCCTCATACTGTAAGCTTTTCTGTCAATGAATTTCTCAGTAGAGTGTGCAGTAAATTATTTTGGCGAAACACTCAAGACTTTTTATATGTCATATTCTTTCGTCCGATTCAAAGAAAAACTCAAATTACTGATATATGTCATGTAATTTTATATATTATATAATTTTTAGTATAGCATAGATTATATATATGTACAATGTACATAGGTTTTTTTAAAAAAATTAGAAATAGCGACTAAAAAAAATTAAAACGTAAGAGGGTATTACGTTTTAATTTTTTTTGAGCGAAATCCTAATTCTTTTTCTAAAATAAAAGTAGCCTTAGTTACTCTTTATAATATCAGCTATCTGCCAGTGAAAGTTCCGTTAAAATCGGTCCAGAGATTATTAGTTCGGAGATTAGCCGGAACAAACAGACAGTCAGACAGACAAACAGACAGACAAAAAATTTAAAAATTGTGTTTTTCTTATAAGTACCGTATATAATTCCACATGCATTTAGTATAAAGCTGTTATTTTGACATTACAAACAGACACTTCAATTTTATTTATCTGTATAGATTTATTCTACTGGTGACAGGAGACCTGACTTGTTTTTTGCCCAAAGAATCGGCACCATTCAGTCGGGGATTGCGGTCACATCGCGTGGAAACGCGGACGTAACTTGTACAGTAATAATTAAATGTACATTTGTTTTGTATATATAATAAAGCATATTTGAAATTTCCTTTAGTGTAATTGTTTTCTTTATCCACAGTGGCATTTTATTTATCCTATACTCCATAGTACGTTAATTATACTCTCCTGCTTTGAATTACACTTGTCGTATTGAATTTGCGCCTGATATCTTACTCGTATCGAAGTCAATCAATTTAACGTTAGGGGTTATCAGCCCCATTACTCCCTTATTAACGAGGTTACAAGCCTGAAATTAGGTAGGAAGATATTTTACATAAAGGACAACAAATATAAGGTAAGAATTCTTTATTAGACGCTGGTGCAGTTTTCATATCCTTATTCCGCTAGACCCTTTAACCTGTTTGTAATAAAATAATAGTAGCGTGAAGGTCTGTCTTGAATTTTAATCGATTTGAGATGATACTAGGTTTCGGCAAAATGTAAGTGAAGATCGAACAATAGTGCTATTTTATAAGAACTTTTACAACTCAAAAGCTGCATCTACGATTGTATTTCATCCAACATACAAGATTTGTGGATTCAGCAGTCGAGTTACAGGAAACCCTACAGAGTTAAGAAAAGTTTTACTGAATCCACTTTTCGGAAGGTATTAATATGGCATATTTCTTAAATAGAAAGAGTGTAATGGAGTTTTATATAAAAAAATACTATTTAAAATATCGTCTAAAATTAAACTGATAACTCCATTTACAAAAGCAGATTTACTTTTTATCATACAGACTTAAAAATCATTAAAACAATTATTCAACATTAAAGTAAAATAATTATATTTGTATTTTTTTTTTCATTTATTTCAATGCATTCTGGAGATCGTTAAAAATATATGGTAATCGACTCATAATTATGAATATCGCGTAAGTAGAACATACACACAAAAAAATCATTTAATTTAGCACCTCCTCTCGTTTTACTGTAAAAAAATAACCAAAAGCTTGTTGTTTTATAAGACGTTTATTAATTATATGTTTAAATAATAATTAATTAATGTTTTAGACAATTGTCATTAAGCCTAAAAAAGTAACAATTTTACATATCTTACTTAAAATGGAGTTAGCAGAATATTTAGACAATATAAATTAATATATAAAACAACGTATAATTTTAACAGGTATGAAATTTCAATATACAGTATAACACAGGCTTAAATATGGGTGGAATTATTTACAGTTCCTTTAGACAATTCGATTTTTTGCTATCGATATCGCAAATAGAAGTCTTCAAAATAACATTTAAAGTAACCCCTTCCCACCATTGGGGATCAATTTTTTTCTTAAAATTTATATGAGACCACCTTTGAGGTATAATTTATCATTTAAAAAAAACAAACATAACATACACACAAAAATTCATACAGTTAAATTTTACTTCATTGATTGAAATCAAAAATGTATGGAAATGGTTTATACTGACCACGTGATATAACACTTATACCAAACTAGCGGCTCACCCTCGCTTCGCTCGGGATCGTCCCTAGTTTGCTTCCCCATACAAATTTTCATCCCCGTTCTCACCCCCTTAAGGGCTGGTTTCTGGGATAAAAACTATTTCACTCACTCACTTTTCATATCATGAGATTTAAAAAAATCTTATTTTAGTAAAAAAAAAAATTTTTAATTTTTTTCTATACAAAACTTGTCCTGGTAATAACAAACACAAAAAAAGGATTATCCCATTTGGTGCAGTCGATCGAAAGTTATGCCCGTACAATGTACATACATTTGGGTGATTCATTTTTATTTATATAGATATGTCAATCGCATACATTTTAGTTATCTATTAGCGACAGCGATTATAGAATTTTCTTATATAGGCCTTAAATAGACCCCATACTAAACTAATTGTAGAGGGTAGTTAGCTATTTTGCCTCACCAAAAGGTCTGGGGGTAATGAAAAGTCAAATTTGTGCAAGGTACTGTTTACCACGATTTATTACATTAAACAGCGATCGAGGAAAGATTTAGCGGTTCATACACGGCATTCGCCTGTCCGGCGCTCCGGAACAAATAAATAAACATATTTACAACAATTAACGTTTATTTCAATCCATAGAACCATATAAATTAAATGAAATACTACTTTACGTATGGTACGTATGTTGCATACAAAAGGCGTTATGTGGGGATTAAATAGGAGCGCCCGCGGTGACCGCGATTACCTACTATCCCATAGTTTAGAAATACTCGTCTGCGTTACATTCACAGCTAAAATACAGGTGCTATTTAGCCGTTTACTCTATAAACTGTATAAGTACCGTGGATACATGATTTCACATTTAATGTATACATTTAACAAACAAGATGGAATATCAAATGTACGTAACATTACTCTTTACATAATAATATCATTTGATATGAAACAGTGCATTTAAAAGTCAACCGTCACACCTTAGTAATCCTTCATGTAAACCTTTATAGAAAAAACATTTTATTGTTCTCGCTTTGTATTCATAAAATACTTTGAAATGCAACAACTTCTTAGTCTTACTTCGTAAACATTAATTTTATTTCAATTCAATAAACATTCAATTGACTCATTTATCAACGACAAAAACCTACAAAAATATATTATAACATTAGCACGAGTCAAATAGAGTGCGGAGAAAACGTCCAGATGATGCAGTCAGTGCGTAGGGACGCGGCCGCGCGGGCCTCGCGACCGGCCACCGGCTACCTGTGGCCAGTGGCCGGCCACCAGTGGCCAGTGGCCGGCCACCGGCGGCCAGTGGCCGGCTACCAGTGGCCAGAGGCCGGCTACCAGTGGTTAGTAGCCGGCGGCCGGCTGCCAGCAACCGATAGCCGCCCAACTCTACACGCGGGTCCTACCCGATACGACGCGGTATCGCGACTTTCTTTATAACTAAAAAAAATGATATAAACTTTTAAAAACGTTAACAACTACAGCCATAACAAAAATAGACTAATAACGACTACGCTACGGAATCTACATACTACTTAAACTATTTACTAAGTAAATTTGAAACGAAACTAGTGTTCGCTTTCTACGGAAACGACAGAGACCGGGTGCAGTCTCGGGAGCGGTCTACCAAGCGAGCTAGAGCTAGCGAGCACGCCCGGGGGGACACGCACACCCCGGGGGTGTTGTGGGCATTGTGGTTGTCCGGGGTTATCCGGGGGGTTGCCAGGGGGTGGCCGGAGGGTGCCGGGGCGCGGTCCGGGCGGCTCGGGCATTACAACTACCTATATACAGACGCATCACGCATCACGGTTCACGCACTACACTAGCGCTACACTGCGTACGTACGCGAGCCACTTGAGCAAACGAGCGGTACCTGTGCCGATAACATATAAATATTCAACAACATTAACTTAGACCCGCAGAGGGGGCGGGGCGCTGGGCGCGCTCGGGACGGCCATTTTTTAAAAAATAACGTATCTCCATTTTAATTTGGTCCGTACGTCGTTGACTAACCCTGTAGTGTAGTCGAACCGAGTCCGAAGGAATTAGAAACGACGATAGATCGTTAGTTCGAGCGGAACTTTGGTAAAGATTCAACTATTCAACTAATATTAACTTACGGTAACTGTAAATCCTACATATAAACGAATAACTTAGAGGGCGGGGGTTAGAGGGGGTGGGATAGTGGAGAGAGGAAGAGAAGGAGGAGAAGTAAACTGTACGATTCGCCATATCACTGGCTCGCGTTCGCGCTTGCTTCTAGACTACTTTACACGTGATTGCAAGATAAGTACTTGGTACCAGCGAATCGGCAGTTTAGAGGGTGAAGAGGGGTGAGATGGGTGGGGTGCTGTCATACACATAGGCATTACATTTAACAATAGATTAGTCAGTATAGTACAATATAACCGAACATTTGAAAAGCGTTACAAATAGATAGGAGCGGTGTGCCCGAGACGGCGCAGCGCGACGATGCCCGCAACCTGCAAATAGAAAACAAATACTTTTTTTATATACATATTAGAATAATTAAAGAACAATAAAATAATCTTTATTATATTTTTAGGGAGTCCGCGAAAAATGAATATAGCAACTGCTGGCGATTCACCCTCGCTTCGCTCGAGTTCATCACATACGTTTTAACGGTTAGTATGGAAGAGATACAACAAACAAACACACTTTCATATTTATATAGTATTAAAAAATATGGATAAAGGATGACAAGGTTGTTTAATTAATTTTTTTTAGTTCTCCTAATTTCAAGTACACCCATTGCTTTGACGAGCGATACATGATATCAGTACTAAAAAAATCTGTCACATTTTCTTTTTCAACAAATAGCTGCGTAAGATTTAGTGTTAATATGTGTTTTTAATTAAAAATGATTTTGCGATAGTACTAATTTTGCATACAGTCGCAGTAACCCAGTGGCAACGCACTCGTTTGGGAAACCGAGTGAAACAGGTTCAAAAGCCGGGTCTCGCTTTTCTGATATTTTTATGTGCGAATTATTTCCAACATGATTGCCACTTATCTTGCGGTAAACGAAAACATGGTGAGGAAATTTACATGTCTGAGAGAAGCTAGCAGGTTTTCGAAAAACGTGAAGTCCGCTATGCTGCATTTAGCCAGCGTGGTGCCTTAGCCAGCCGTATTGAAGGGAGACCCGTGCCCAGCAATGGGAGGTTAAAAAAAAGGGCTGAATATAGTACTGGTTTTAATTATTCCTTCATAAGCAATCTACAGAATAGTTCTATTGCAGGTGTGCATGTCTGTTACTCCTGCACGTTGCGACAGTTGGACGAATTTGTATAAAATTTTCTACACAGATAGACCTGGAGTGTTACATAGGCTACTCGTCTCCTTAGTGCTTATTTGTTCAAAACACCAATACTTGTTGTATTTTACAGTAGTAAGATTTTTCCTCTATTTTGATAACAATGTCTTATTTCTTAGATGTATATATACATATATTTATACAGGGCTATTGGTAATTCGACGTATTCCCGTTAGGAGATGATAGGGGTGACTATTTGCAATAATTTTGACCCCCATATGCATTATGCAAAAGTGAACCATTTTTGAGTTATCATGTTTTTTAGCTTTTTGCAAAATAAGTCAGAAATGCAACTTCAAAAATTTATTAAAAAAAAGTATGAATTTAAATTTCATTTTCTCTTCTGATTTATAAAAACGGTTAAACACCAGCTATTTATCAATATTAAAACAACAATTATCAGTCTAAATTAAAAAATGCGAGACGAAAAAGGATATTATTTCAATATTTTTTTGAAACTTTCTCCACTAAAATGGCTTAAAAACAAAAAAAAAACGTTATGAAGCTTGGCTTGCAGATTATTTTAAAAACATAATCGTTTCTTAGCTCTCCAAAAATGCATAACAACTAGGAACTTATTTCAAAAAAAACTGAAAAAAATTGATCACAAAGGAAGCAGGCAGAATTTCGTATTCGAACTAAACTTAAGGTCGTTCTTTAAAATTTCCATAAAATTAATAAAAAACAATACCCAATGTAAATAAAACAAAAAAATATAAATTTAAAATAAAATTTAGAGCCAGTAACAGTTTAGTGGTAATAACAATTAACAATTAATAATAAGTAACAATTAAGACATTTTGTAATTTAGCTCAATTAAAGTTCTTGCTCGAAGTGACTTCCCCTATTGCGTACGCAAAGTCGCATTCTTTTTCCGAGTTGTGACTTAACTACCGAAGTAGTCAAATTATTCCGCATCGCATTTGCTGCGTTTATAATTCTTGTTTTGAGTTTTCTACGGATGACACAGGCGAGACGTCGTAAACTAAGGACTTCTGTGACCCCAGGCATAGAAATCAACCGGCGTTAAGTCCGGACTTCTCGCACGCCATGGAATGGGTCCTAAAGCCATGGAACGGGAAAGTCTTTCCCGTGACCATGATTGCTGTAAAGCAATCAAACGTCGGGAACCAAAAATCAAAATAAATCCGCGAAAAAATCCGAAAAGATAGTTTTATTTACATGATATACCAGCAAGACGGATGTCCTGCACATTTTGGTGTCAATGTTAGGCAATGGCTCGATAGCCATTTTCCTAATCGTTGGATAGGGCGAGGGGGACCCACTCCGTGGCCTGCGAGGAGTCCGGACTTAACGCCGGTTTATTTCTATTTCTGGGGTCTCATAAAATCCCTATTTTTCGACGTCTCGTCTGTGTCATCCGCGAAAGAATTCCAAACAAGAATTATGAACGCAGCAAATGCGATGCGGAATAATTTGACTACTTCGGTAGTTAAGTCACAACTCGGAAAAAGAATGCGACTTTGCGTACGCAATAGGGGAAGTCACTTCGAGCAAGAACTTTAATTGAGCTAAATTACAAAATGTCTTAATTGTTACTTATTATTAATTGTTAATTGTTATTACCACTAAACTGTTACTGGTTCTAAATTTTATTTTAAATTTATATTTTTTTGTTTTATTTACATTGGGTATTGTTTTTAATTAATTTTATGTAAATTTTAAAGAACGGCCTTAAGTTTAGTTCGAATACGAAATTCAGCCTGCTTCCCTTGTGATCAATTTTTTTCAGTTTTTTTTGAAATAAATTCCTAGTTGTTATGCATTTTTGGAGAGCTAAGAAAACGATTATGTTTTTAAAATAATCTGCAAGCCAAGCTTCATAACGTTTTTTTTTTGTTTTTAAGCCATTTCAGTGGAGAAAGTTTCAAAAAAATATTGAAATAATATCGTTTTTCGTCTCGTATTTTTTAATTTGGACCGATAATTGTTGTTTTAGTATTGATAAATAACTAGTGTTTAACCGTTTTTATATTTCTGCATTTCTGACTTATTTTGAGAAAAGCTAAAAAACATGATAACTCAAAAATGGTTCACTTTTGCATAATGCATATGGGGGTCAAAATTATCGCAAATAGTCACCTCTATCACCTCTTAACGGGAATACGTCGAATTACCAATAACCCTGTATATGAAATACCGACTGCGGCGAAGCCCAAACGAGGGTTATGTGTTTGACCTATAATATGTATGTATGTAAGTATGTACATATGTATGTATGTCCGACCCTATGTTCCCTCGTATTTAATAAACGGCTTAATCGATTTCGATGATTCATACGTCTTAAGATTCGTCTTCATAACGCGATAGCCAAGGAGTATATCATTAAAAAACAAAATGGCAGATCCTAAGAGCCGATTTGTCTGTCTTGAGATTTTTTTTCATTCGAATACATCGAGTGGGATATCAAAATACAGATTTTTAAGAGGCGATTACAAAAATATACACAACTTATATGTTTAAAAGTAATTAAGCATAAGAAATTGTTAAATAAAACTAAAAATGTCTAACTGACCGAGTACATACGAGTACATACATGTGTATCTCTCCGACTACATAATACTATGTTTCTTCGTAAACTTGTTCTCACCTTTTTAGTTCGCTTTTTACACAATCATTTTTTTTCGTAAATTAATTTAAATAAAATGTGTATTATATATATAGAATTGGCATTTAAACGACAATTATTCTATAATAGGTAAAGACTCTATGGGTAAATTGCTCATTTGGACAAATAAGCACTGATAAGACGTACTGTTAGGCACCTAGGGCTTCAGCGAAAAAGGCTAAGTCGCAAGTACTTACATATGATGTGGCGTGTTTGTGCTAAGCGGTGAGCCCGCTTATACGTCCGCGTATTTGGACAACTTTTCGCGCAGGATGTGATTCTCCTTCTTTAACAATTCAACCTCTTGTCGTAGACCCATGTTCTGAAACAGTCGAAAAGAAATATTAATTTTTAATTGATTGCATGCTTTCATTATGAGCTATTGTTGGGTTTGAAATAGGTTTTTATATTCAGTTTGATGAAGTTTTAAATTATCTAATAATTTTTGACGATTTACTGATCACGCTATTATAGAAGCACAAGATATCAAATTTTAATTATGCTGTTAGAAACATATTTTATATATTAACAAGGGTATGCTGTCTTCTTAAACACAAGGGACATATTCATTTTATTAAATAAAATCAGATACATTCTAAACCAGAAAAAAACGCACCTTTTATTATTAATATTCATATTTTTCTGTCTTTTGATTTGCAGCATTACAATATAAAACCATAATTTATTTTTAAATTTCATCAGATGCACTCCTTTTATAGAAACACAGTCAGCCTCATTGCATCAGTCATCAGACATCAGTGTAATCTTAACTATCACGTTGGTTGGAGGTCTCGAGTTCGTGACCCTAAGTATAATTTTAGAGGTTTTCTGACAAGAAATTCTTAGTAACACTCTCAAAATTAAAAAAAAAAAACGTTCTTATTTCTCCTCCCTGATCTCTTACCAGTCGTATCGAAGGACTTCCCACCGGATTGTGAGAGTGAGATAGAAAGTAAACTTGTGTTTGCTCTATAATATCTCCTTTACTAGTCTCAGTGAGATTAACAACCACAGAATCCACCTACCTCCTTTTCAAGGTAGCCGGCTCGAAGAGCGATTTGGTTTTCTTTCATCCGACGCGCGTCACGTGACCTCTTTGCTGCCATGTTGTTCTTCCGTCTGCGCGCCCAGTACTTGTCATCCTTGAGGTCATCAGGCACGAACTGCCGACGACGTCGATATGTAGTTAGCACGCCGCGCCATACACTCAAATAACCCTTCACCCAATACAATGTTTTACTCCACTACCCCGACCGACCGAACCCTGCATCTCGTTAATTTCAATTTAAATCTCGTATTATAAAGCGTATTATACTTGTAATCATAGATGTTTGACTAAATCGTAATAGCTCTGATGTATTTGAAACTAATTTAACACCTTCTAAATTATAACATTATCTTTTATAAGCTTTTGCGGATTATATATATATAATTTTAACTGTCACTGAGATGCAAACATGTATGCATAATTGAGTAGAAATTATTTTTTTCAATGAATAATATATTTTATGTACATACATTAAGATTTATCGCTATTTTAAATTATCAATCATAAAGTTGTGCTTGACGTACTTTCTAAAGTTTAAAATAATTTCTATTTTATAATAAATTTGGTTGAGACTAAAGTTTTTAAGTTTAACCACACCCCATAATATTACATGTCATATATAACAATAAAATATATAGAATATTGATAACCTAGTATGTCTGTGCAGAACCCAATTAGTTGCAAGATATCGGTGGTGCCGGTGTGTAGTGTTGGATATGTTTGTGTGATACGAGATACGATACTTTTCATACGAACATTATTATTTAATTATCAGAAATATTAAAAATTAACCTAATTTAAAATTAAATTGCTTTTCTATATTATATTAATTATTATGTTTATTTCATATGAAAAAGTCGCATCACGTTTTAAGAGTAATTTAAGTACCTAAAAAAGCTATTCTAATATAAATAACTATATTTCACTGAGTACGTACGTAAATAAATCTAGTTTCATTTCAATCTACTATATACAAACTTAAATATATCTTATATTAGTTCCTTACATATGAAATTGCCGTTTTATATGGAAAAAGCAAAACGAAAAAAAAAGTTATGAAGTTATATATTTAATCAATGCCTATACCTATGCACTTTCGCCATTTTATAGGTAGTTCATTGATTGATTCCTTTGATAAGAAAATTGTAAAAGCGAGAATCAATAAAATCTGAAAATGAAGACGATTTTGATTGCCTAATCGGAATTGATTTTTTTTTCCTTGCAAGAAATTGTCAAAATTGAAAAAAAAAGTGGTAAACTGTTAGAGCAAGATCCGGAGAGTACAGTGGCTGTCGGAGACATTCCAACCGCAGCTCCTATAAGCGACCGTTTGTTGTGCAGTGTGAGGTCTAGCGTTGTCCCGAAGCAGCAGTGGGCTAGAATACTTGACCAGTCTCGGTTGCTTAACAGCTAGCTTTTACATCATGGTTTGCAATTGTTGACTATACAGATCTGAAGTAATCGTCTTGCCAGATCTCAGGAAGCTGTAATGGATGACACCAGAACTGGTCCAACAAACACTTACCAGTACCTTTTTCTGAACCAACTTTCGCTTAGGGCAGAATTTTATTATCGTACAGGATCCATTTTTCATCACAAGTAACGATACGATTCAAAATCTCTTCGTTATTGTGATGGTTGAGTAATGTTACATGCGCGCGTTACATTATTCGTTACATGCGTCGAGACGCGTGTTTATTAGTGTGATTCACTCAATTCGTACGTTACACATTTTTCGAGCTTTTTCACTTTTCCAATTTATTTCAAGTGAATTAAAAGTGTTTTATCACTCACACCGAAACTTGCTGCTAACTCTGACGTGGTTTGCGATGGATCCGCTTCCAAAATTACTTCTAATTCTTCATTGTTAACTAGGTCCTCCGGCCGTCCACAGGGTTTGTTCTGCAGGATGAAATTTCCAGAACGAAAACGTTGGAACTAAAAACTTACCATGTTTTCTTTTGCAGTAGCTTGTCCATACACATCATTAATACTTCGTGCTATTTCTGCAGCGCTAGTGCCACAGTTGAACGTATTCATAAATAACGCGATATTTTAAGTTTTCCCTATAGTCAACGGAACGATGTCAAAGAAAAATCAAATGGCGCGAAAACAAATGAAGCACTAACAAAAATACACAAGCTTAAATTTGGAAAAAAAAAGAATTTGGAATTCCTAATCAAACGCCAGACATTTGAGATCAAAGTAGCCAGTTCGACAAAACGCCAATGTCATATGTAAGGACCTAATACTATCTGTACCACACAAAAATAATTGCAAGATTCCACAATAAAATACTTAGACATATGACAAAAAAGCTTCATCCATTGTATTCTTGTTATAAACATACAGAAAAAATATATTTTTATTCAATATATAATCTATTTATTAATATATCAAGTCAATAAACTTTAGAAGCATGACTTTAGATTCGGATATGACCATAGAGATTGGGCTGAGTGTTTCTTTGCCAGCCGTCAGCTAAAAATGGTGGAAAGACGCGACAGAGACAAAACGAATGTGCGGCCAGAAGTCTTCTGTATTAATTGAAATACGATTAATAAAGATAAATATTTATAGGCATTTTAATAAATTATAATATTATATTTTTTTACATTCCATTTACAAATTCAAATTGGATAGGTATTGGTCGCTCGTTCGATTTCTCTCTTTCTAGAGAGTGGGTAATATCATGAGAGTATTGCTAAGTCCTTTCTCTATGTAGACATCTATGTGTGAAACAGAAGGTCTTAGAGAAGATGTCATTCGACAAATTAAATCGTCATGTCATAATATGTCATTCAAATAAAATTTTAGATTTCTATTCTTCAACGATTGTAGAATGACACCCTGTCTAAGTCCAAAAGTTATATATTGTTTCTATGTACAATAAAGTTAGTAAATTTTGACAAAGCATTAGAAAGCACTTGTCATGCTGTGTGTAGATTTTTGAAAAATCAAATAACATAATAATAGAAAAATAAAAATTTGTAAATATAATATATAAATAAAATGAAAGATTCCAAACTGTGGAATAATAAATAGGTGATTAATATAATATCATAGGAAAATAAGGAAAAATAAATAAATAAACATCAATTCTAGTTATTCTTAAAAGAAGAGGACGGAGTGCCTCGTCACTACGCCTTTTATTTATTATCTTTTATATATCAGATATAAAGAGATCATTGTTAGTAGAGATATTTATTAATATGTATGTAAAGATATAAGAATAATGGGTCGATTAATATAATATATTATAAAATGAGTGTATTTAGAGCTCTCACTCAAACTAAGAGTCAAAGCTAAAACTAAAGTATACTCGTATAATAGTGTAGTGGTGTGGTGTAAGTGACGCCGCACCCCGCAGGCAGATTGCAGCATGCCGCTAGGAATGATCAGCGCACTAACTTCATTTACCTGTTTCCTGGACTTCTTGATCATGGGCTGCGGCTTCAACTCCTCGTCAGAGAACGCACGTGTCCTCGGGTCGAAGTCCCGACCCGATGACGCCATAGAGAAGGCTGTAATTTATAATATTGGCCGTGAACGTCTTATGAAGATCGATTGTAACTTGAGTAATAGGAATCGTTATCATTATTAATCATTCTATTTTTAATTTGGATCATTTATAGTCATAATTTTTGATATTGATAGTACAATCTTAGAGTTTAATTGGTACAAAATAATATAGTATAATTTCTAAGTGAATTATTTGTTCTAGGATAAAAAAGTATTAAGCGGCTATAAGTACTATGATGAAACTATTAGCTAGGACTATCGAATTATAGTAGAAAATTTATAAGTATCAAAACTAATAATAAAAAAACTACAACTAACAAAAAATACTCTACCAGAAGTATACTTACTAGAGTCGGCAGGCGACAGCGGTGGATTAATGGTGTCTGGACTCATACAATCCGATGGAGATGGCGATCTTTCACGTTTGGTGACCGGGGCTTGCAGGCCCAGGGCCAGGCCAGCGCTCCCACCAAAGGCGGAACCGCCCAAATGGGCGCCGCCCAAGCCCTCTCCCGGCATGCCATTCTCCGACAGGAACTCGTCTAAGTCCACGTACTGAAAGCAATTGACATGTCACGCAGCGCTTTAGACAGCGCCAGCCAAAATCGCACAGCAAAATCGCACTTGCAAAGTCGCATTGACCATCCTTATGCTACTGTCAATTCAATTATTATTATATAAATAAAAAAGACTCATGTCAAATATACAAAAAGAAATTAAAAAGAAAAACAGCACTTCATTAAAGCTACGAAAGGAAGCATCATATGGTGGATATGGTATTTCCCTTCTAGAGTTAATTCTAAACTAGGATAACATCAGTGGGAGGGATAGGATACGCGGATAAGCTACTATATTACCTAGTGCGGAGTCAAGGCTACAGACGAACACAACACGCAACACGCAGTAGGTAATAAAGTTGCGATTACTGACTTCTTGTACCTTGAGATCTGGGTCGTAGGGCAGGGTCTTATCCCACAGGTTGGGTCCAAGGAAGGCAGCCTGCGCCTCCCACAACTCGTTATCATCTTTCTTATCTTCAAGCGCGTCTTTGTTGTTCACTGATTTCCCTGTAACAAACGATAGCCCGGTCACTGCAGCTCGCGCCCTTCAAAGCCAGTTTCTACCCCCACTAATTAAGGAAAACCATGCAATTTGGGGGGTCAAGATCGTGGCTGCGAACACAGATACAGGCTAGCGAATGCAATGTAGTCTTATGCTATAATATGCATTTAATACGAAGTTATCATTCGCACAGCATTTATAAATCGCATCGAACAAAACCACTTTAGATCTAGGTATATTAAGTTTAAATAGTAATTTATCTTTGTATATAGTATGTAAAATTTCAAAATAAATTCATTAATAAAGTGACAAATATCTGGATATAATGAATAATATTCGTTTTTAAATCATAGGATTGAATAAAAATGTCAGATCTGCAACAAAAAGATCAAAACTTTTTGCGTTTGTATATAAATGAAGTGTTAAGCGAGAACAGAGCTGTACTAGGCACGTGCGCGGTGCGGGGGTGGTCACGAGGCTAGACACGCGAATGTCGCCGCGTGATTAGTCAAAGGGCTTTTCTCCCCCTAAAATGACCTTCTAAACCACCTTTCCAGGCCACCCACGGCACATCTCGCACGTTACTTACTCATATGCCTAATATGAATAAGATTTAATCGAAGTAGTACTTGTGAGATCTTAAAGAAAGGTATAATACAATCTTGTACCTACGATATAATATTGTATATGTGAATATGTGATATATAGATAGAATATATTATTATAAAGACGTCCAAGCGATGCCGCTCAGAGTCGGTAACCAAAGGTCATAAACGAGTGCTTATTGCTAATTAAAAAAAAAAAACTATAATTAAGCACAAATTGAATTAGCTATACGATGTAGTTACTTTGCCTTTTCAATTATCATTGTTTCATATTTGTCATGCAAGCATATTATACAACGGAAAGTATAATTGTTCTAACATATACTTTGAATAATTAGTTATTTTTATTTGAGAATAAAGCGCGACGTACACACACTTATAATGGTCTAGTAAAAATAGTACCTAAGATATTTTTTTTTCAAACAGAAAATCAAATGAAGTAGTTAAACGTGTTAGTCAGTTTACTATTTGACATTTCTTTTATACAGGAAACGTATTTTTGTAATATAAATCTCAGAAAGCACGCTGACATTTCATATGTATTTTACATACATTTATTATTGCCTATAAGCCACAGAACAAAGAACTAGAACTACATTTATTATTATTATTATTTTTATTTTATTTTGTTAAGATCTCTAATAAAAGATAAACACTTTACATCATTTAAGAACATAAAAAGTAATTAAGACTTACAATATGTGCGCTCCTTCACTTATAGGAGACCACAGCTTGCACATTTATGTATTATAAGTTTTAACTAAGTAAAAAGATAAAGTTTACGTAGGTACATTTCGAAAAACAATTCTTAGACCATTTATATAAAAACATAAAAAAAGAAACAAATTATATTTTAACACATTTAAACATTATTACTAAAGTTGACAAAGGAATTTAGTAAGACTACTTTTAAATTCAAACGTAATGGAAAAGATATCTAATTTAACATGTTTAGAAAGCGTATTGTACCATCTACAGATCCTTGGCATAGCGACGTGATATCCCAAATTCGTTTTACACAATGCAGTTTAAAACAAACTATATGTATTTCTCCGAGGCAAGCGAGAGGATATGTAAAATTTTATAAGCTGTAGTAATTTACTACAAGCAATTATCGAATGGATTAATTTATAGAGTGTTATACGACGAATCCTAACAACTTAAAACCCTTTGATACAATATTTAAGATATGAGTATTATTGCAAACTAGCATCTAATGTAATTCCTAGGTCCTTTACAGGGTCTACCTGGGAAATCTGATGTGAGTTGACATAGTATTCGTTCGGGTTAGCGATTTTATTGCGAGTGAATTGAATACAATGACATTTTGACGTGTTGAATGACGTCTTATTTTCGACGCACCAGCTGATCAATCTATTAACATCTTCTTGTAGTTTAAACACATCATCGTTATTTTTAATAGGTTTTATTAATTCTAGGTCATCTGCGAGTAAGTAGAAGTTTGAGTGATGAAAGCACTTTTTTATGTCATTAATGAAAACATTGAAGAGTAATGGACCAAGGTGAGTACCTTGCGGTACGCCGGATGGCACCGAATATGTGTACGAGCTATGACCACTAACAACTACTTTGGAGACCCTACTATGTAGGTGTGATTGAAACCAAGACAACAGAGTACCACTAATACCGAATTGTGAGAGCTTTTCCAATAAAATTATTTGATCTACTTTATCAAAGGGTTTACTAAAATCAGTATAGATTGCATCGATTGGAACTCGTTTGTTAATGTGTTCAGAAAGCTTAGAAGTAAAGCTTAGCAAATTAGTAGTTGTTGATCTTGATTGTAGGAAGCCATGCTGGTGACAAGAAATTTGTTGCTTTAGATGCCGAGATAATCGCTCAGTTATCATTTTTTTGGAGAACTTTACCCATGTTGGATGTAGAGAAATTAATCTGTAATTAGAGACAAGGTTTTTACTGCCATTTTTATATATCAAAATGATTAAAGCTTCTTTTCACAAGTCCGAAAAGATCCCGTCCCTTAGAGAAAGATTGAAAACCGCAGTTACGGGCAAAGCTAGGGCTTTTGCACATCTTTTTATAAAAATCAAAGGAATACCGTCACTATCAGCGCCCTTTCTTTCATCTAGAAATATTAATGCTTTATATACTTCTACAGTATTAAGAAATAAGTTGCAAATAAAACTAACATTAGGTGTAACGTCTTTAATTTTTTGTCTTTAATTTTTTGTAAACTGATTGGCGATCTATAATATCATTAGATTAGATTTAGCTTCTTGTTTCTTTATTCATTTAGTATCTTCTAAATTCGGCTCTAACAAAGTTTATTAGATCAAACTCATCTCCATTTTTAATTAAATAAAAATACATTATAAGTTATATATAAATTATGAAGAATAAAGAGTAATTAAAAAATATGTGAGACAATATGTTAATTCTCGTCGTCGCGTGCAAATGTTAAAGAAAAACAATCTATTGTTCATGAGAACAGTTCCAACGATTAAATTATGACTGCATATCCTTTACATAGTCGCTCATCTCACATAGTTGGAAATATTTACAAACACAGGTCGTGAATTCGATTTTAATTCAAAGCTACTTTTGTACTTGGTATATATATATATACCTACATACTATACCGATAAAAGGAGTTCTTTTAACGTGCAATTTCTAAAAACCAACAAGAACTTCTAGATAATAAAAGATAAAATAACCTAACTATGCATTACCTCTGTCTATAATATATAATCTGTAAATTAATTTTAGTTTAAAGTAGTTAGCAAGCTCCACTACCTCTATTTCTTGCACATTTTCTACTTCATATTTTCAACGTTAGAAGACGAGAGTACAATAATAAAACTTACAAACGACGTTTACGACTTAAGAATCATGTAGATAACTCGGCTAATATGGGTTTTAACTAACATACAAACAGGCTAAAATCTACGTTATTTTTAGAGACCCAATGTTATGTACACCTGAAACTTACAGTCTCTCTCTTTTCCTTTCTTTTTTTAGTTACTTTAAAGTGCCATCCTTATTTTGCTAAGCTTTCTGCCCGCGGCTACGCTAAATTGTAAAATTTGCACTGTTTTAATTTCCATTGAATTTATATGTTGTCATATACAATTTGTAATATTATGTGTACACTTATGTTATCACTCTAAATTCACTTAGCTTAGACTACGCTAAAAAGTCGCAAATAGAAAGTTAGAATTTAATGAAGGCCTTCTTTGTATACCACATTGATGGATGTTCTGTCTGGTTTTGGGTTCTGCAGTCTACTAAAATATCCATGTGAGAAGCAATCCTTTCTTAAGTCTTTGCCTGCTACTTTAAACGATATTAATAATGCTCACTGCAAAGCAAACTTTAAAAAGGAATTACATTATTAAATTCAAAGGCGTAGTCAGAGGATATCAGTGGTATTGGAGGTATGAATACTGACAGATTCCTCTTGAGCACATCCAGCAAGCACAATGGCCAATGTAATGTTTCATGGATTACTCGCTGTCTGGTTCCGTTACATAGCTCAGGTGGCTTATTCATTAGAGGTGTGCCAACTTTTATAAAGAGTTTATGAGAAAGGCGGCCTGGTGAGTTAAAACTGTTAAGGAACTCCACAGGATAGTGAACTGTTTCATCTATTTGCATCACTGTATCAACACACTTATATTCTATTTCCGACTCTTCAAAAGGTTTAAGTAGGACGTTATTATAAGTAGTAGCACTGTTGTTTTTAAGAGTCAGTGTAGCACGTTTACAAAGCCAAGCCAAGACTTCTTTTGTATATTAGAAGCATCAGGATACACTCTAGCCAGGTTGTCTCTCCTGTCTGCTCCAGTAGTCACTGCTGTGGTCGGTCGAACCCTCCAAGCATTACAACCTTTTCTCCTTTTAAGATATTATGAATTTTAAGAAAATTAGATATACGTATTGTCTTATTTTTTATGTTAAATGAAAGGTAAAGGTAGGTTCCATAGAAAATTTCATCCCCTATTTTACCCCCTTATGAGATGAATTTCGAAAAATGCTAAAATACGGATTTATTTAATTATAATGAAAAGCATTAATACTAAGTATCATATTTTTTGGGTTGCGTTGTAACGCATTTTTCCGTAGGAATGAGATACTCTCCCGCGGTAAAAGCCTATGTCAATCTGCAGCCCTCTAACTATCTCCACACAAAAATTCACGCCAATCCGTCAATCTGTTTTAAAGTGAAAGAAGGAAAAACAAAGAAACAAACACACTTTCACATTTATAATATTATATTAACTTTATTCAGCTCTTTTTAACGTTCCACTGCTGGGCATGGGCCTCCCTTCAATATGAGGGGGATCATTGTCCACCACGCTGGCTAAGTGCGATTTAGCGGACTTCACGTGTCTTTTGAAAACTTGCTAGGTTCTTTCAGACATGCTGGAGACGTGGGATTTGAAAACGCGCTTTACCCGGTTACTTAAGCGAGCGCTTTACCACTGGGCTACTTATACGTAATACTACGTTCCTTGCTCAACTTGCTGTCTTCTTTTTTGTTCGCTTTTTATGCGGTCGGGTTTTTTATTTTTGTAAATGTAATATATTGATAATATTATCACAGTATGTTGTTTCGTATTGATAGGTTCGGCTATGGTTTGAAATACCACACGTAGTAAATTATAAGTGATAAAATTCGCAAAATATTGTCTGCCATATGGAAAGAAAGTGAAAGTTCTTCGTATATTCTTATTAGTCACATCAATACCACTTACCGGATTTATACAAAATTGGCAATAATATATCTAGGACAAGGAAAAATTATACGTTTTGAATATCTTTCCATACGACTTTGCACTACAAGATATTATTAGTATTAATATGTATATACGTTATGACTTATGTTCCTCGTATCTGAAATCTAAACCTAAACCTAACTTAAACTAGTAATAAAGTTACATGCTTTTGAGTACATTGACATTTAATGTGACAGACGAAGTCAAGGCCGATAACTAGTTAAGTAAGAACTAACGTCATAATTAAAAGCTAATGTAATAATAAGGAGAACGCGTTTCCTAGTGAAAAAGTTGGAAGCAAAGGAAGCGGGAAGTTAGTTACGTGCTACGCTTTCGATCGTTCCGGCGTACGCGCAACGTGTATGTAATCTTGTTTTGTTCACGTCTGAACTGTTTTTGATGGAACAGCTATTGAATAACATATTTAATTTGTACTCAATAAAGTACTTGTTTATTAAAACAAATATAAAGTTAACAGAGTAACAACTAAATTACTTTCGTACTTTTGAGGTATTCTTATATTTTTTTATATTTTTGTTTAAGAATATTTTTATCAATTTTCAAATAACAAACTCAAGTTACGGTTTTCGATTAAGAATATATAACTTATACATAAGCTAAATATGTAATAAACTCATCATAATAGTTCAATAATAAAACATAATATGGGTCATTTCGAAGAGCGCGTGCGAGCTAAGATTGTAGGAAGTGAGACGGACGCTTCCGGACCGCTCGTCAGACCACTCTCACTTTCATCGGAGAAAGTTTGATGACGACATCGAACACTATGCACTGCTTATTGCCTTTCTTTATACTAATTTGTGTTGCAATTTTTTACAGTTATTTCGGATATGTACGCTATAAAGATACGCTCTTATTTTTAACCTTAAAAAAATATTTTTTTTAAAACTAAATGTTAAATGTTTTAGTTATATAATTTAATCAACTATACGTGATATACAAACAGATACAAATATTAATATGTCGTAAATATATATAATACATATTATGTATTATATAAAAATTAATTTCTATAAGGTCTAGAATTAAAATTACAGGTGTAGCTACATAACAAAGTATATTTTTTATTATTCAATAAAAGAAAACAATATGCAAATTGTTATATTTAAATTTTCTCTCAGCCATGTTAACTTATAAACCTCTGTTTGACAGATATAAAACCAAAAAAAAAAAACATTATTATTTTGGGAATTATTGTAAAAAGTGGAAAATCTAAAATTAAATGAACAACACTTGTAAATTATCAATACATCTAAGACTAAGTGTTACAATAAATATATATTATAGCACATTATTTTTTTTTTAAATCAATCTAATCATACATTGCTTCATTTCATAGGTTCAATTAAATCATTCAACGTACATTTAATTTTGAACGTATGGTGTGAGCTCTGAGGTACGTCCAAGACGCGCATAACTTTGTATTCGGCAATGGATTATGGCGGAGAAAGTGTTCAAAATGCGAGTTAACTGCCACTCTCACTTTTGCGGCGAAAGTTGTCGAACGCCCGAATTGCCCTTCGCCCCGCAACGCGTTCTTTCATTAGAGCACTTTGTGTTCAAAATTTTATTTCATATAGAAACTATATTTATAATGACTTGCTTTTATATATATGATTTAACACTGGCTTGAAATAGTTAGCGGAACTGTAGATCTTTTTTCTCTTTGTTTAATAAAGGAAGTAATAATTTTTCTAATATTAAAATATCTGTGGTTATGCTGTGTAAAATCAAACGTAATATAATAATTTAACAATAAAAGGACCCCATTATAATTTGTAATATATGTACCTATAGTAATTCCGTGCAAATTTCAATATTTACTTAATTAACTTTATCTTACCATTAATTTCAAGTGTTTCATAAATTCAGCCTTCTTACTTCGTAATAAGAGATTATTAAAAAGAAATAAGAGCATTGTTTATCACATTAGAGATACCATTTCACTTTGGGAATAAGTAAGGTATACTCAACGATTATATGTATGGTAATTATTTTGTAAAAGATAATCTATACAGATAAATAAAATTGGAGTGTCTGTGTGTAATATTAAAATAACCGCTTTTTACTAAATGCATATGGATGTATACACGGTACACATACCAAAACAACATTTGTTACAATTTTTGTCTGTCTGTCTGTCTGTCTGCCTGTCTGTTTGTTCCGGCTAATATCTGAAAAGGCTGGACCGACTTTGACGGGACTTTCACTGGCAGATAGCTGATTTGGTAAGGTGTAACTTAGGCTACTTTTATTTTAGAGAAAAAAATAGGGTCCCACAAAAAAAAATGAAAACCAAATTAATTAATTAATTTTGTTTTGGAAAGCAACCTAGGGACGAACCCGAGCGAAGCGAGGGTGAGTCGCTAGTTATATATAAAAGACAAGTACCTGGGCGACCGAGCTTCACTCGCTTACGAAGTTCTTTTTTGTTATATCGTATTGTTTAGATCAAAAATAAATAAAAACTTGAATAAATACAAAAAAAAAAAAACAAAAAAAACTTTGTATCGGACTGGGATTGGAACCCGGACACCTGTGATTGTCAATCTTGAGCCTTGGCCGCTTGACCACGATGCTTATGCCAGTTCGTGCGAAATTAGCGACCATATTTTGCGTAGAATAATGCGAAAGAAAACCGCATGAAAACTCGAAAACACGCGTTTTCCCAGACAGAAGACTAATCTAGATCGATTTTTCGCCTCCGAAAACCAAATACAGATTTCAGTATACCAAATTTCAGTGAAATCGTTACAGCTGTTTCCGAGATCGCCGGTATAAATAAATTTACAAGAATTGCTCGTTTAAATATATTAGATTAGATAGATAGATGTCGCGAGTCACTGACTTAAGTTTGGAATAGCGTTTAGGTTACTATTTATCGTTACATACCTACTAACCGTTAATAATAATTAAATCGTCAATTTTATATTACTCAAGCAATTAACAGATCAATTAAAATTATTGACTTAATATATTATACTACTTTATATAATAATTATTCCGTATTATGTATTATTTTAGTTATTTTTTAGTACGCCATTAAATTAATATAAGTATTATAATGGAAATAAAATTAAATTTATATTTTATTGCTACAGACAGAGGGTGGCAAACCATTATTATTTGTTTATGATGATAATTTAATATTTTTTTACAAAAAATATAATAATTAATATCCTTATTGCGTGTTAATAGTATTTAATCGATATTATTAATATTAAAAACTTACATAAAGAATTGCTGGTTGTATCACGCATCAAGATAGCGCTCAGATTACATTTTAAACTTAATATTAATACAGACAAAGTTGTATCCTGTCATAATATTAATCTTTTCTTCTTATAAATTTGTGATATTTTTATGTATTATATCAATCCCTATATACTAGTTGATAACGAAAATTTATTTTAATCATCACATTAGAAATTAATATAAAAACTAGTGACACACTCTCGCTTCGCTCGGTACTTATTTTTCACTGCGTATAAGATCAAATCCAGCCGCTGGAGATTTTTTCGAAATAAAAAAAAATATTTTTTAGTTATTTTCAAAAATTCATACCTCAGCTCCTATATACTCGTAACTTAGAGATTTCATAAAGACGGCATTTTTCTCTCTCAATCCTATATTTTCAAGAAAAAAATACAAAATTGATTTTTTTATTGATCTGAACTTAAATCCGGCTTGGCTGTGGGCTTCTAACTAAGCTACTCTTTGAGCAATATTTTTCCAATTTTCAAAGTGCTCTAAAATCTACAATTTTTAGAGTAGAGGGATGATCGATAGCAAAATTTTTTTGCTGAAGTATATTCTATTGATTTCCATCTTAATTTTCTCTAATTTCTACTATGTAAAGCCGATCGATTTCTCAATCGCGGCTTTTAGATACCTATAACTTTTTTCTATCAACTCGATTTTTTTTGAAAATTTCAGGACTCACTCTTTCACTTCGTACTATCCTCAAGCAGCCCTAAATATTTAAATTTCAACTTTGGTTTTAACGTGGTTTCAGATCTATGAACTTTTAAAACTGCGAAATTTTCAACTTAATATGACGTTTTTCGGACTTTTATTATCAGTTTTATAATTTTACAGTATCAATTAATGCTTATTCGAAATCTTATAGTAAAGGAAGATGCTAAATAGTTATGTTTTAAGTAAAAATAAATAATCGAGATGTCTGATTTTGTTTTCTATGTGTCAAAGTATTAAAAAATTTATGTTTTTTTTAATTTGTTTTAAAAATATACTGAAAATGAGTTTCTTACACAGTGAACAATAATTATACCATGTGTAAGATGACACTCATAAAACTTCGAGATAATCCTTGCATATATTCAGTACTTTTGCAACATCAAATTAATTCTTTTATAATCGGCTACCACCTGTAGCCGGCATACCACCGGCTCGGAAAGCATTTCTGCTGAGAAGAACCAGCGAGAAACTCAACAGTTACTCATTTAAATAATGAATTACATTCATACTAACATTATACATGTGAAAGTGTGTTTGTTTGTTTGTTTGTTTGTTTGTTTGTTTGTTTGTTTGTTTGTTTGTCCTTCTTTCACGTCGAAAGAGAGTGCCGGATTTGCATCATTTTTTGTGTGGAGATAATTGGAGGGCTAGAGAGTGACATAGGTTACTTTTTATCGCGGGAGATTATCTCATTCCCACGGTAAAATACGTTATAATACAACCCAAAAATTATTTATGATCAGAATAACTTGAAACTTAGTCTTAATGATCTTCAATACAATTAAATAAATACGTCTTTTGGCATATTTCGAAATTCATCCCATAAGGGGGTAAAATAGGGGATGAAAGTTTGTATGAAACCTATTTTTAGTTTTTATTGTAGTATTAGCCCGGGCAAAGCCGCGGGTTCTGCTAGTAATTTATACCTAATAATAACATCAAACTATTAATGACTAGTTATTACAAGGTGGTACCGACATCTCTGTTAAAAAGCGCGGGAAAAACATTCCATTCCCATCTACCAAAGTCACATAAATAAATACTTTATTTACTACAATACAAGCCTTATAGGTTTCTGACACTGAGGTTCAAATTAGTTAAAGGCACCTAAAAAAGAGATTTGACAACGTTTCAACAATAAAAGTCACAAGACTACATCATTATTATTAATTAATAAATGAAAACATCATCGAAATGAGCAAAAACTAGCAAAAAAAAAAGCAAAAATCAGACATCTTGCTCGTTTTTTTTACTTACAACAAAACCATTTAGCTTCCTCCTTTACTATAAGATTTCGAATAAGTATTAATTGATATCGTAAAATTATCAAACTTATATTATTCGAAAAACAATATATTAAGTTCAAAATTTGACATTTGTAAAAATTCAGAGATTTTTAGGGCTGTTTAAGGATAGGATGAAGTGTAATTCCTGAAATTTTCTAAAAATTTCGAGTTGATTGAAAAAAGTTATGGGTATCTAAAAACAGCGATTTTTGAGAAATCGATCAGCTTTACGTGGCTGTATTTAGAAGACATAGCAGCACTCAGAGGAAAATAGGGCGGAAATCACCAGAGTATGCTTCAACAAAAAATTGACTCTCTTGATCTTATTCGAAAAATTGTAGATTTGAGAGCACTTTGAAAATTCGAAAAAAATGCTTAAACAGAAGTTGCTGTTGTTGTTCGAAAAAAATGCTCAGTTAGAAGCCCACAGCCGAGCCAGATTTAAATTCAGATCAATTAGGTATTTTTTTCCTAAAAATATAGTATTGAGAGAGAAAAATGCCGTCTTGATCAAATCTCTAAGTTATATAAGAGCTGAGGTATGAAGTTTGAAAATGACTAAAAAATCAACTTTTTCAAATTTCGAAAAATTCTTCAGCATCTGAATTAGACCGCATCGAGCTGAAATTTTCAGTATCTTATACTTTTCTAAGCTCCTTTCGAAAAAAAATCTGCGTCCAAATCGGTGACCCACGCACGCACACTTTTGTCGAAAAGTGATTTTGCCCATATATATATATATATATATATGTAGCCTATATGTATGTATGTAGCCTATGTCACTCTCTACCCCTCCACTATACACACACACTAGTGTTGTACTGTTTCGACGAGAAGAACAGACAAACAAACACACTTTCACATTTATGATATTAGTATGAATATAGTAGCAGCATAGTTTTACTTAAAGTGCCTTTTTTAACCGACTTCCAAAAAGGAGGAGGTTCTCAATTCGTCGGAATCTTTTTTTTCTTTTTTTTTATGTATGTTCACGGATTACTCGAAGACGGCTGAACCGACTTGGAAAATTCTTTTTTTGTTTCAAAGTGTATTTTTCGCCGGTGGTCCCATATAAATTTTATCGAAATCGGTCAAGCAGTTTTTAAATAAATGGCTTAATCGAATATGATTTTATTTATTAAAAATCTTTCTTTTTACAAATTACTTGCTTATTACGTCTACACTAAAAACTGAAAAATAAAAACTCAAAAAAATAAATTAAAAACCGACTTCCAGGCACTGAAAAGTAAATAAAAACTTAAAAAAAAAAATAAAAACCGACTTCCAGGCACTGAAAAGTAAAAAATAATTAAACAGTGGTTTTCATTTAGAATAGATACTTAATCAGATATTTTCGAAGTCGGTGTGCTTTGATTTGTATTGGCTGGCAGGCAGGCAGGCTTATTTTTTTTAAAAAAGTTTTTATTTTTCCATTTTTAGTGTAGACGTAATAAGCAGGTAATTTGTAATTTATAAGAAGAAAGATTTTTATTAATAAAAACATATTTGATTTAGCCATTTATTTAAAAACCGCTTGACCGATTTCGATAAAATTTATATGGGACCACCGGGGAAGAATACCCTTTGAAACAAAAAAATAATTTTCCAAATCGGTTCAGCCATCTTCGAGTAATCCGTGAACATACATAAAAAAAAAGAAGGAAGAAAAAAGATTCCGACGAATTGAGAACCTCCTCCTTTTTGGAAGTCGGTTAAAAATAACTAAACAAGGGTTTTCATTTAGAATAGATACCTAATCAGATATTTTCGAAGTCGGTGTGCTTTGATTTGTATTGGCTGGCACGTACTTAAAATTAATATATGTTATAGAGTGAAAAGTAAGTAAAACACGTGACATTTTTATTTTTTAATTTTTAATTTGTGATATTTCGATATATGAATATATAAATATAAATGACTTCAAAGAATCTTAATTAATATATCTTTGGAGAATCCAACGTTTGCAGAAAAGATCACGAAAAAATTTTATGCGGTAAGAGAAAAATAGTTTTTTTTTTAATTTAAGTAATTGTTTTATTTGAAAAACTAGCGCGTGCAGAGGGGTGATAGTTTAGGAAAATGTTTCTCTTAAGAAGGTGATTCCGTGGTAAAAATATCAACCTAACTTTTCCGAGGGGCATCTGACCCATGTCTACCTTGCTATACTCTTTACCAACTCAGTAAAATTAACTTTGTTTCAAATAAAAAAAATAAAAAATAATTTAATGTAACTGAAAGAGTTCAATACGTCAGTCAGTCAGATTTAAGTAATGTATAAAAAAGCCTTACAAAAAAAAGCTTGCGATGACTTTGTCAAAATGACGTCAATTAAATCCAACAAAGTTGCTAACTTTTCAAAGAGCAAATAAAGTAAATAAAGTTTTAGAGGTTGTTTAAGAAATATAAAATCTGCAATACGTAAGTATGGTTACGAAGTAAATTCTCATTTTTAGATGTGTTTACGTTGATTTTCATAGAATGGTGTCCGCTGAGTGATCGAAATTCGACCATAATCATCATTGAGCGTAAAACATAGATGACTGGAATTTACCTATCTATACAAAATCCGTTTCCAATTTCTTTTATTGACAATACTAAAGCTCGTCAATAGCTACTAAACAAAAAAAAACAGTTGACACACAGAGGAGAAAAAGGTACTGAACTGTTTTGTCATTGCCTATTTAGATATAGATTAAAAATATTGGACTCCAGCTTCCTTTACGATAGGTTCATATAAAGAAGTAACAAACTAATGTTAGCACGTATATCAGTCGTATTCATACAACAGGTAGCAATAGTAAAAATGTGAATCAATTAAGAAGGAGACGGATTGAGGAAAACATACAAGTTACGTTGTTACATCGACTTAACCGGCCTACGTTATCGTTACTATAATATAAGATAGTTTAAACAAACCAAAGTCTCTTATAGGAAATAAAATAACTTTAAATCACACCTAACCACAGTTTCATAGAGAAATTGAAATATGTATATAGTATCTTTCGTGACAATTAATTAAGAATTTATTTTACAAATTAAAAAGACAAATTATTCGGGTAAGTATCGAAATTTATGCCAAATCACGTAGGCTCAAATCCATCGGACGCATCATTCTGTAATTTTCAATCATCCAGATATCGTCAAACTATAGTACTGTCGTTTACGTAACATAATAGTATTATGTAAAAACTTAATGAACGAAATAGTCTAAATAACGAAAACTAAACATGATCTAATTAATTAATAATATTCATTCTTAAAATAACAAAGCGCACAACCAGACAGACAAAAATAATGACTCAATTTCCTGCTACTAACGGTGTACGTGTTAAATATATTTCAACAACATTAGCATTTCCAATGAGCTTTAGCCAAATTCACTTTCAATTTACGCGATCTAACATAATAACAAGTAGCAAAAGTATTGGCATGCCATGTAGGTGCCAATGGAAAGCTGCGCTTGCGCAATATTACTTCCTAGTAGGAAAATATAGGTAAGGAGTGCCGCTCGGTGGGAGAGGGGTAAAGGGGTTAAGTGGGGGTAACGGTAGAGGGGAGAACGGGAAGTGGTCGGTTGCGCAATGGTGAAAGCGTTTTCCGTCGACGTTCTTTTGGTAAATGTGTGAATTAACGAAAGTTATATGAAAGTACTGCTTAGCAATGTCTCGACGTCTCTTGTGTATTGGTAACTGAAATTTGGTAGAAAATCATTTTGATTTTAGAATGATTAATTTATTTTATTAATCTTATTTTTTTAACTTCAGGTGAAAATAAATCGATCAAACTTTAAAGCATTCGGGACTTACTTAGACTATACAGGTAAATCTATACGACACAGCAAATGTAATGTTTCTAATAGGTGTAAAGATAAATAAATAGATAAATGAAGATAAGTACAAAATACTTATCCTTATTTATCTATTTATTTATATAGCTGTGGATGAATGGTTGTAAAAATCTTATACTTATAGGTGGAAATACGAGTATCATTAAACGACCAGCAATACAAAAACTAAAATAAAACATAATAATATTGATAACTAAACAATATTAATATTATTACTACTTGAAGTCAAAACATTTTAAAGAAGACGTAAACAAAACAATTTTCATGTAGACTATTGTTACATAGAATTTATTATCGTGGAAATGATATCAGTATATAAGTTCGTATGTTACAAAAGAAAGTGTTTGTAAACAATTGTAGCAGGGCAGTAGCACGAGCACGCGACGCATTTCTAATGTGTCGAATCTAATGTAATGCATACACGTAACTATATATTAAATCTCATAAGTACTTAAGATTCAATTGAATTCCATGTACCCCTTTTTTAACGTCCCACTGTTGGGCACAGGCTTCCCTTTACTGCAAGGGGTTCAGGCCATAGTCCACCGTGCTGGCCAAGTGTGGTGGCCGTTAGTTTAATTGAATTGAATTTTTTTAATTTGATTTCTGTCGCACTTACCTTCCGAAACACTTTCCACCTCGTCAGAGCAATCCAATAATCCATCATTTATATATCATTTCATTTTCTTTTCGATGAACATAATAAAAAAAAAAACAACTTATTTTTACTGGGTCAATTTTCGAAAATAATATAACGCCTACAAAAAATCAAATAGTAAGAACAAAAACGTAATTTTTGTTTTATTCATACTTTTCCACTAAGCATTCTCACATAGGTTCATTTATCTATACATATAATAAAACTGTAGAGATCGAATGTCTGTACATCGATAAAAAATGCTATAAACCGAGTCAGGGGGATGTAAGAAGAGAAATAAAACAAATCCAGTTTTTTTTCAAATTTCTTGTTTCTCTGTCTGTTTGTCTTTTTGTGCGGGCTAATCTCCGAATCTGTTAAACTGATTTAAATGAAATTTTGCTTGGTGTACTTTATATCCCCGGTCAACATTTTAGGTACTTTTCATCCCGAAAAATCAAAGAGTTCCCGTGGGGTAGTTAAAAACCTATAGTAACTTATACAGCTTAGTACACAAAAACTACTGATTGGATTTTCATAAAACTTTACAATAACATAGTTCATACATCAGAATTATCAATAGGTTACTTTTTATCCCGTAAAAATGACTGACTTATCAACGTTCAGCCCGAGCCGATAATGATATACCAGCACCACAAAAAAGCCAGCTTTATATATTCAGACGAATATTAAATGCGAAAGTAACTCTGTCTGTCTGTATGTCCGTCTGTCCGTCATCTTTTCACGCTTAACCGCTGAACCGATTTAGATGAAATTTGGTATGGAAATAGTTTGAGACCTTGGGAATGACATAAGATAGTTTTCATTCCGGAAAACATATCTATATATAAGGGGGTGAAAAGGATGGTGGAAGATTGGATGGGGAATCAATCAATCATTTCTCAAGTAAGGGATATATGTATATATATATATATATATATATATATATATATATATATATATATATTATAATTCTTACCTACTTTTCTATAGGGACGAAACCGAGCGATGCGAGGGTGAATTGCTAGTTTTTAATATTTTACGCATGCGAACTAATCAAATTTTTGTTGTTAAAAAGCCGCTTCCAACCATCTTATTCTGCTTGTTATTGATCAGAAATTAGAAAACGTCACTTGACCAATGACAGGCAGAGCGAGAAATGAGAAGCGATTTTTTGTTTTATTGAGTTTTAACTAGATTTTACCGTAATATACGCATTTTATGCTGTTTGTGGAGTGTGTGTTTTTTTCACATATTTGCTAATTTCGGTGAGTCCTTTTAGTCATTACGGCATTAAATTGCATATTACATTTATGTTGAATTGTATGCTACTTCGTTTTCTAAACTATCGTTAGTCGTTAAAGTCTCTAAAATAAATTTGTTTAAATATGATTTAATTATTACATGAAATGAATTATCTAAATTCTAAATATTTTCATAAAACTTTTTATTAAACACTAGTTAATCCGACAGACGTCCTTCGGTCAAAAGCTATTGGACTGTGGCAGTCCCACAAGCTTATCTTTTCTAGTCAAGTTTTGATGATGGCATCGCTTATAAAGTATACATGTTCTTCACGTTGCTGTTGAGTCCGATTAGACTGAAAATTATCCTGGTTTATAGTATTTCGAGTTCTTCGACCCAAATCACTCCGCCCGCGTCTTTTACGCGGCATGAGTATAAATGGGAACACACAAAATAAATTAAACAATTAAAGTTAAATTAGGGTTTTATTTGTCGATTGAGAAGCGAAGATTTAAAAACAACCAAGAATAACTGAAAAACTTTCAAAGTCAAAGTATATATCATAGAAAAGGAAAGTGTCAAATCTACAAATGCATTCAAGTATATAGTTTTTATTAATTATAAGGTTGCGTTCATATTTATAAAGTAGTAGTAAAAAATATATATGATTTTAATAGTTTTCCGTAAAATTTTTCATTTTTATTTATACTAATATACGCGAATTGCTGTGAATGTGCTAAATTAGGTAAATATTTGTATTTCATGTTTATTATTCTCTGATATCTATATAGATCTGATGCTATAGCATATCTATACTTAATATTATAAATTTGAAATTGTGTTTGTTTGTCCTTCATTCACGTAGAAACGGAGTGACGGATTGGCGTGATTTTCTGTGTGAAGATAGTTGGAGGGTTGGAAAGTGACAATGAGAGTACTTTTTACCGTGGAAGATTATCTCATTTCCACAGGAAAACACGTTATAATACAAACCAAAAAAATTGATCAGAATTACTTCAAACTTAGTGTAAATACTCTTCAATACAATTAAATAAATACTTAATTTAGCATTTTTCGAAGTTCATCCCATAAAAGGGGAAAATTAGGGATGATAGTTTGTATGAAACCTACCTATAAAAATTGTTCTTATCTTAACTAAGCTGCCACTCAGTCTCACCCGAGTTGAAATTTCCGTACCAAATATATTATGTATTTATACAGAGCGATATAGCTGAAGTTCTCCGAAAGTGCTTACTTACTGTGTGAGATATAGAATAGAGAACAGAGATATTTCAAATCCAAAGGAAAGTTGTGTATAATATATAATCTCGGCTGGCCACAGCATTGACAACAGCTATAACAGGCGAGAGAGAGAAAAGCTAGCTAGAGTGTATCCTGATGTTTCTAATATATAAAAGAAGTCTTGGTTTGACTTTGTGAACATGCTACACTGACCCTTAAAACAACCATGCTGCTGCTTTACACGTCCTGCTTAAGTGTATCGATACAGTGATGCAAATGGATGAAACAGTTCACTACCCTGTGGAGTTCCTTAACAGTGTTAATTCACCAGGACTCTCTTTCTCATAAACTCCTCCTGAATGTTGGCACATCAGTGATGAATAAGCCACCTACGCTACGTAACGAGACTAGATAGCAAAGAAATCCATAAAACATCATAGTGACCACTGTTTGTTTGCTGGATGTGCTCTAGAGGAATCAGTATTCATATCTCGAATATCACTGATAACCTCTGCCTACGCCTTTAAATTTAATCTAACGTAATTCCTCCTTAAAATATGTTTTGAATTGACCATTAATAAATCTCAGAGCTAGTCGTTCAAAGTAACAGGCATAGACTTAAGAGAGGATCGCGTCTCACATGGACATTTTAGAAGAACCCTTCAGGGTTCTGTCTGGGTCTCCAGACACAACATCGACCGATGTAGTATACGAAGAAGTTCTTAATGAAATTATAACTTTCTGTTCGCGATTTTTTAGCATAGAATAAGCTAAATGAATCTAGAGTAATAACATAAAATATATATACATAATATTACAAATTCGATTTGACAACATAATTTCAATAGAAATTAATACTGATCAAATTCTTTAGTCCAATCTAACTCACGTGGTAGAAGCTTAACAAAATCAGAATGGCACTTTAAAGTAACTTAAAAAAAAATATTATAAAAATAAAAAACCCGACTGCATAAAAGCATATGTATATATGTGCATACATCTTTCTTGTTTTGATCTTTTTAGTTAGCTTTTACGAAGTCGGATATTTTATTTGTACATTTTTTTTTTATAATAATCGTTCAATACGGCTCGAAAATAAAATATTATCTATAGACGATACATATAATAAAACAGTAACTTAGCGAAATCTGTACATGATTTTTTTTTTAAAACCAGTGACTGACACGTATTGTGTACAGAATGAATTCAAAATCGGTCCAGTACTTTTTGTGTGAAACGCGCACATCGATTTCGATACTGTTTTATTATATGTACTAGCGACTCACGCTCACTTCGCTCGCGTTCGTCCCTAGGTACGTTTTCACGGTTAGCTATGTTTATACATAAATAGTAGCTTGCTACTCCTAAGATATTAATTTAAATTATATAGCGATTTACCCTCGCTTTGCTCGGGTGCGTACGCCGTACCCGGATTTTGTTCACAATTTCATGGGTTTTAATTTTTTTTCGCGGAACCCTGATTCTTTTTCTAAAATAAAAGTAGCCTAAGTTACTCCTTATAACATCAGCTATCTGCCAGTGAAAGTCCCGTCAAAATCGGTCCAGCCGTTTCGGAGATTAGCCGGAACAAACAGACAGACAGACAGACAGACAGACAGACAGACAAAAATTGTAAAAAATGTTGTTTTGGTATATGTACCGTGTATACATCCATATGCATTTAGTAAAAAGCGGTTATTTTAATATTACAAACAGACACTCCAATTTTATTTATCTGTATAGAATATAGAATATAGATATATAAAAGTAGGTATTGCGAGTGTACACTCGCACTGTCTATCTCCTAAGTTACAGGAGATAGACATATGCTATTGTGGGTTTTTAGGCCCTTTTTAGATCTACAATTTTCTAGTACATTGTTTTGAAGTATGTCTTAAGGTTTAGCCAGCGGAAGGTTTCTAAGGACAACTCGATAAAACCAGTTATTGTGTTTTCCCGTGGGAAAAAAGATTTTCCTGAAGTAAAAGGTATCCAAAATGTTGGCCCAAGTAATAAGTTATCACTTCACCAAATTTCGTTGAAATCAGTTCATTACTTTTTGCGTGAAATGCGCACACACAAACAGAGAGACACACATAAAGACAAACAGGCAAACAAACAAAATAATTGATAACTATTGTTTTGGGGTCTAAATTGTGTACATAAGACGTTACAGTCATTGTTTTTAAAAAATATTTCTTACTTAATTACTGCTTTATTATAGTATAGATTAGATTACTCAACACATTTCGTCTTCCTATCATATGTATGCAGACGGTATACAGATTTACCGCCACTTATCATGGGGTTTGAGCACTACCATCAACACGACGAATAGTGATCTACAGGCAATTTATAAGTAGAGCAAACTATGCCGCCTTGACGTTATACATCTAATATATTTAAACGAGCAATTCTTGTATATTTATATCTTTATATCTTTATTTATTTATACCAGCGATCTCGGAAACGGCTCTAACGATTTCGCTGAAATTTAGTTTGTAGGGGCTTTCGGGGGCGAAAAATCGATCTAGATTAGTCTCATGTCTGGGAAAACGTGTGTTTTCTAACACTCAGATATAAACATCGTGGTCAAGTGACCAAGGTGCAAGATTAACAATCAATAGGTGTGTCCGAGTTCGAATCTCAATCGGATACAAAGTTTCCTTTTTTTTGTATTTATTCAAGTTTTTATTTTTTTTTATCTAAAAAATAAGATATAATAAAAAAACACCGGACGAAGCTCGGTCGCCAGGTACTATATCGGTACTAAAATTAAGAAACAAAAAAAGAATATTTTTTGTTATATCGTATTTTTTAGATCAAAAATAAATAAAAACTTGAATAAATACAAAAACAAAACAAAAGTAAAAACTTTGTATCCGACCGGGAAACAAACCCGAACACCTGTGATTGTCAATCTTGCGCCTTGGCCGCTTGGCCATAATACTTATGCCCGAGCGTGCGAAATTAGCGACCATATTTTGGGTGGAATAATGCGAAAGAAAACCGCTTGAAAACTCAAAAACACGCGTTTTCCCAGACATAAGACTAATCAAGATCGATTAATCGCCCCCGAAAACCTACACATACTGAATTTCAGCGAAATCGTTCGAGCCATTTCCGAGATCGTCGTTATACATATAAATAAATAAATATACAAGAAGCTCGTTTAAAGGTATTAGATAGATAGATAGATAGATTTTCGTCTTCCCTATTAAGTGATGTGTAATGATTTCTCATAGATGGCGTTATTAATATTTTATGAGGTTTTATTATTTTATTAAGTGTAAAATGTATTTTGTTATAATATTTTACATACATTAAAAAACACATAATAGCCTTATTAACAAAAATAAAAAATATCTTCATGATTACGTTTTTTTTTTTGCATTGATATATAAAAATGTTTCAATCAATGTTTTTTTGTCACCCTTCGCCACTGATAAATAGTTATCTTTTTCACTGTCTGGACTCTATACTATATTTAATGAAAAATCATATCGTTCATAGCACCGTGCCTGAACTCATTACAAATAGATCATTTTAATTTAACAGAGCTTATGAACTTTTGAAGTGAGAACTTAGTATTTTACTTTGCAATCTTAAGTTATTTTCGTTGGCGGGAAATATCATGTGTACAAATCTAAATGAGCTAGTAAAAGTGACTGCTCATCATTCTAAGCGCGTGTAACATGCCTGATACATACTAAGCAAAATATTTTCTATTTCTTTTGGGAACTACAATTAATGATATGTTACAGCTTCAAAATAAGGGTTTCGGTTTATTTATAATCCAGTCAACATTGCTTGTCTTTAAAATAATGTAAATATAATCTATATTAATATTAAATAATATTATATAATTGTAACTGTGTATGTTTCTTAATTTAAGCCGCTGAACAATTTTCGATAAAATTTAGCAAAGTTGCAGATTGCGTCATAGTGACATAGACTATCTTTAAAGCGAAACCGCAAACAAAAATTAGTAATCTATTAAATAATATAAGTGTAACAGAGAAAGTGTTTTATAAGATTTTAATTGAACTGATTTATCTACTACAACATTCTTCTAAGTTATTTAAGTGTATTTATTACGTGGACAAAACCAGGTCACAACGTGGTGGTTCATTCATACTAGTACAGAATTGTTTCCTCTTGGAAGTTTACATATTACATAATAGAAATTGTACCAATATACCAAAATCAGTCTAGTATTTACATCCAAGGCAGATATCACAGGTTTGATTTCCGGATGAATAATATAATGTAGGTACGTATGTACAGATATTTATAAAGGTGGGAAAATTCTATGTTATTAATACTATAGTATGCTTAGTTGGTATGTTTATATTTTACACAATAACAATATAAAGATTTTTCATAAAAGGTTATGGGAAGGTGAGACACAGAGACTATCTTTTGTTTATTATGGTATATTATGTTACATTTCGATATCACGAAGTAGGGTAGAGCTTAAATGAAGTTGTTCTTAGGCAGACGTAGGAGCTTTCCCTAGCTAACCGTACCATTTAATCTCACATTCAGACCAAGAACTTCATATAGAAAAGCGTATTGCACAATAATGGGATTACAGACAGAATTGAAAGTGAGGGTGTCATTACTGAATGTAAATTTGACGAATTACTTATTGAATTAGCCAGCCGCGCTGGTGCAGTGTCTATCCGTCTGTCTCTCTTTCTGGCTATCTGTCTGTCTGTAATCGCATCACAAGAAAACCACTGGACAGATTTTGAAGAAATTTGGTATCGTGATAGCTTGTTATCCGGGTCAACATATAGGATACTTTTTACTGCGGGAAAATATCTCATCTCTGAGAAATCTGTACTAAACGTTAAAAAGTAACTAGGGACAAACCCGAGCGGAGCGAGTGTGAGTCGCTAGTATTACTATAAATGTTGAAAGAATGTCAAAGTAATTTTTAATTTGTACCTAATTCAATTCCGTTTTAATGGCTTTAAATCTTGCTATATGAACACAGATTACTTCGTCAATGTCACATAGAATGGAGAAGACACGGGCAAGATTGATTAGCAATATACGATTTTTACTACGAGTATAATACGATTTCGTATAGTTCAAAAGAGTAGTGGAAATGCATGTTAAGTGAATACTTATAGATAAAGTAATTGATAAATCCATACAAATATTATAAATGTGAAAATATGTTAGTTTGTTTATCCTTCTTTCATGTCGAAACAGATTGACGGATTGACTTGATTTTTTGTGTGGAAATAGTTGGAGGGTTGATGAGTGACATCGGCTACTTCTTATACCGGAGATTGTCTCATCATCTATCATATCATATCTCGGGAAAACACGTTGTAATACAACTCACAACAACTCATTATACCTATGTACTCGTATATGCAATATGAATATAGTCTATTCCATACTAACCGTTAATACATACCGAGGGACAAACCCGAGTGAAACGAGGGTGAGCTGCAAGTAATTAATAAGTCAAAATCAGATTTCAACATATTTTAAACCTTGGAGTGACCTTGGAATAATATATTAGTAGTTAAATGTGACGACGGAAACTACTGACTTCCAATTACATGTATGAGAATTTTCAATATTTAAAAGTACTTGTGTAGAAAAGTGTAGGGTCCAAACGAATTAGAATACCACAGTAAAAAGAAAAAAAGCCTAGCCTATTCTCCTGCACAGCGTTTATTTTTGTGTTCTTTTATTTTGTTATGTGTACAGTAGTATCTACCACATAGTAGTTTCAACCGACTTCAAAAAGGAGGAGGTTCTCAATTCGGCTGCATTTTTTTATGTTTGTTACCTCAGAACTCTGTCTCAGAACTCAGAAAGTATATATATACTTCCAATTTGTTCTCATTTAAATTTGAAAAAAAAAATATAACAGCCCTAAAGGAGGAAAAATTGATTAGCTAAATCAAAATTTTACCTAGTTCTAATAATTGTCATATTGAGTTGAAACTTTGCAAGCATTTCAGTTTTTGTTAATACTTCAGTGACTCGGTATCGTCGAGCTGATCTGTTGGTAATGCCAAAAGGTGGATAGGTTGAACTCTTCAACGGCTAACAGTAGATACGTTGAATTTGAGCTTATTTTGTTTGATTTGACAAGGCCAATACGTTAGAATTTGATTTTAGAGCCTGAATTTTTAGTGTTACTAATAAAAGAGAATTTTAGTTTGTCAGTCTTCATAATATAAAAATTGGCATCAAACTAACTTAAACGGCTTAAGCGAATATTTTATTAAAATACTTTCGCTTTACTTTTTTTCTTTACTTTTTTCGCTTTTCGTTTTACTTTGCTACTACTACGTCTACACTAAAAATAGAAAAATAAAAATTGTTTTGAAAAAAAATAAAAACCGACTTCAAAAAAAGCCGATACAAATTAAAGCACATCGACTTTGAAAATATCTAATTAGGTATGTTTAGTAAAAGAAAACTACCAATCAGTTATTTTTTACTTTTGTGTTTTTTTAAGTCGGTTTTAAATTTTTTTTAAGTTTTTTTTTTAAGTTAAATTATTATATTTAGTGCCTATTTATTGAGAAAGGTACGACCCTTAGTCCTCTACTAAGTCTTAGTTTATTCTGGAATTAGGTTTATATATGTATTATTGGTCCTCACCAATAATACATAGATAAACCTAATTCCAAAATAGACTAATGAATAAATACAATTATCCTCAATAAATTATTACACTTCTTTTCTTTCAACGCGATATTTGGATAGGATTTTTGCAAAATTACTGATTTAGGACTAAGATTTGTTGATAAAGATTTAAAAACAATTCCAATGGCGGAGCTTGTTCAGTTATGTCGATGTTTATCGATCGAATCAAAATACTTGCCTCTTGATATTCTGTCGTGAGCTGCCTAAATCATTTAAATAATATGGAAATAATATATGAAGGAACTCTTGTTAAATTATAGATCTGAATAAAAGTTTGCGACACTACATGTTACATACATATTAGGAATAAATCGCAAAAGCAAATCGAATACCATACAAAATATACGATAGGTTCACTTAAAATTGTTTTCTTGATTTAGAAAAGTATTTATTTAGTGTCCATGACGTTTTTTAATTCTTACCATATAATACATATAATTCTGTGTTGTACGATTTTTTATTGACATACCTATCTCGTATTATGTCATAAGCGAGAAAAGCGTCAAAATAAAGTTTTATTAATACAGCTTAGTAACTGTGTGATGCTCGCCAACAAACAAATAGACATAACTTCTGTCCATTAATATGATATAAGCTTTCCAAATATTGTTATTTTCGTGGGACCGTGGGAAAGAGAAAATGTGATAACGTCATCGTCATAATTTTTTATTAAATGTTATGCAGCTATAATCGTTTTATTTTGTTGATTTTAAAGCGCGATCGATTAGATTTGTAAAAAAATGCATTCTAAGACTATTTATTAAAGAAAGTTACAGCCTGTCTAACATCATGCATACTCAGAAGTCAGGCAATTATATATAAATAAAAGCGAGTGCAGCCACAGGCAAAAGCTAGAGTATATATCAAAAATAAACTAGCAAGTTATATTTAGAGTGTGCTGTACGCGATAGTAGCAAGCAAAAGTAAAAGTCAGCTAGCGGGGTACGGTGTTCGGGGCAAGGGAATAGCGGAAGAGTATGATTGCTTTTACTCTCGCGAGTGGAACCTAGGTACTTTCAATTTCTATGATTTTACTATTTGTGATTCGATATTTAATTAGTTTTCGTATAGAAATTATTCTATTCTATATATCTACAATAATATCTTATCTATTATTACACTTTAGTGTTGTTTCACTCATTTTTCCTTAGCTTTGAAAATTTAATCTGAATCAGTCTTATAATATTTTGCGAGTGGTATTAAACGTTTTTTAGGAAATACTGTTATTCTTACCACACCCTAAAGTACACTTTGTTCTTGAATGTTTAATATTAAATTTGTTACTACATATACATATGTATACAGGTTTGAAACATTTGTATATTAAAATGTTTTTATCTAAGATTTGAATATTATAAATGTATTTGAGATGTAGTATCGATAGTGTTGTACCGGATATGTTTTTGTGTTTAATGACATTCAAAAAACAGGCTGCAGTGAAATCTACGATTGGCCTTAGATCCCTTTATGCTAATGCCTTAATTTAATTGACGATTGTATCAAGTTCACTTTGTGACGTCAAAATCGATACTATATGGCTTGATAAGATGATATTCTACATTCGCTAACGTTAATAGAAAAAAAAATCTAAATAGAGATAACATGAGCGTTTTATCAAATAGTCAAACTATGTTTATTCTATAGGTATGGTTTCTAGTTTTCTTTCTATTAACTATATCATATGTAGATCTCGGTGTCCAGAGAAAACATTTATTGAGACGTGTGCATAAAATATAGTAATAATAATATTAAATACTCTAACTATACGTATATAATGTATAGCATCCGAAAAAATTCAGTTTCTTTTTAAGTGACTTTTTATTTTAGTTTTGTTTTATATTCCTTTTGCAATACACGTCAAAAATTGTATTATCTATACTGTAATAAAGCAGTAACTTAGCGAAAACTGTACATGAAATATTTTAAAATCAATGACTGTAACGTATTTTGTACACAATATAGACCTAAAAACAATAGTTATTAAGATTTTTGTCTGTTTGTCTGTATGTCCGTTTGTGTGTGCGCGTTTCACGCAAAAAGCGAAATTTAGTAAAGTGATAACTTATTACTCGAGTCATCATTAAAGATACCTTTCACTTCAGAAAAATCTTTCTTTCCCACGGGAAAACACAATAACTGGCTTTATCGTGAGTCGTCCTTAAAAAGCTTCCGCTGGCTAAACCTTAATGCATACGTTAAAATAATTTACTAAAAAACTGTAGGTCATAAAAAGGGCTACAGAAAAGTCTCCAATAGTATATGTCTATCTCCTAAGATACACTCGCAATAACTATTTTTAATTAAAGGCAATGTCTTAAAAAGACTTATTCAACATTCAGCCCAAGCCGATGATAATAATAGACCAGCACCACAAAAAAACCAGCTTTATATATCCATACTAATATTAAATGCAAAATTAACTCTGCCTGTCCGTCCCCTTTTCACGCTTAATCCGCTGAACAAAGATAGAATTTGGCATGGAAATAGTTTGAGACTCTGGAAATGACATAGGATAGTTTTCATCCCGCGAAACATATTATATATAGGGGGGTGAAAAATGGGTGGTGGAGGATTGAAAGGAGAATTAATCATTTCTCAAGTTAGGGATAGAATATTTTTTTTATAATACTTACCTACTTTTTATACCTATGTATGTACATTGTACACACACCACACACACACACACACACACACACATATATATATATATATATATATATATATGTCTATTCTATACTTATCGTACCCGAGCAAAGCGAGGGTGAGTCGCTAGTTCTTTAATATAATTATAAGTCACTAAGATAATAAATTATGAAATTCATACACAAAGAAAAAAATAGTGTTTTAGCAATTCTAAAACACATAAATATAATCATATATTATTTAGTAGTTCGTGTGAATAAATAAACAAAAAACCCTCTCCGGAAGCAATAATTGGCCTTACATATTAAAAATAAGTTAAATTTTCCGCACTGACCCCTCAATATCTCGTGACATTGAATAGTATTACATATCTCAAGTCACAGAGATCATAGCGGTTGTGATAAAATATAGGCATTGTCAAGTTTTAAAAGTAAAAGTGGTTTGGACGCGGAAGACAGCGGGGGGAGTCGGAGAAAGTAGTTAAAAGGTCGCCACTTTTCCCCAAATATTCGGAGTGAAAGTAGCTACGCTCGAATTGATCAAAATAACTTGCCCAACCTTATCTCTTCTTTGATAGGCTCTATAAAAATGGGCTTTCGGACGTTTTTTTCTCATATATATCTATGCGAATGTTTAAATTATTCTGCACTAAATTTTTAGCCTGCAGAATATTATACTAATGGCATGATTATGATCACTTTTTCTGTTATAAATATGGCAGATAAATGTAATTTTATTACCACTTCACAAAGGAAATTAAAACTTTAAATTAATAGTTATTTATAGAAATTTAAGTAGCAATCATACACGAATGTTATACTTCTAACGTAATTAAAATGTAAAAATAAAATTCGTAGAGTTATTTATTTCAAACTACAAAGACAGATGATTCGGTGATTAAAAAAAAAAACGTGGAAGACAACAGTTTGTATAACGATGAAGATATATTATTAAGTCCTAACACGTGTAAACGTGATTATTTTTAATTAACACTGTTTAGTAAATATGACTCGTGTATGGGTGGCATTGCTTATTACGGTGGAGGTCACGGGTTCAATTCCGCGCGAGTAAAATTGTATAAATAAATACCTAAAAACAGGAAAGAAGAACGGAGAGCTAACGTATGCCAGATATCTCCATTTACTTAGCCAGGATAAAATAAAAAAAAATGTTTCAAACATTACCTTCTATATTCAAGATTATTATTCTATAAATAATTATCAAAGCAAGAAATACCATAGCTTTTTAGTCATTATTACGCTATAAATTGGTATATAAGTCGTATTATTGTTTCCTTACAGTAGGTACCAAGAATAAATTATTTTTTACTATTTCTCTAACAAGTTACACTTAGCAAGAAAAATGTAAATAATTTATTATAGAAATAAAAACTTTTTTCATATCTATATATTTTATTACAAAATAATATGTTGGCAGTGCAATTTAAGGTTCCGAGTTGTTTAAAAAAGAACCAAAAACCGTTAAATAACTTTCACAAGAGGCTCACTTCCGCGAGTTTACATGCGAATATGTTAGAATATTTTATTCATTATATAAATCAGTTATAATTAAAATTAACTGATGCATAGCAAGATTCGTATACACATTTATGCTAACCTTCTCTGTGTTCCTATGATAGTGTATGGCTTCTACACCGCTTCCTATCAATACAGTTAATGACGTCGCGTGGACGCAAGGTAGTTACTTATTTATCTATCTCCATTAAATCACTGTTTTTATCATAATTTTTCATTTCCAAAATCTAAAATTAGAGAACAAAGTAGCGCTTAAATTTTCCATTTGCTCTTTTTACTAGATAATTATTTGTTTATGTTTATTTGCGTCAATTAAAGATTAATATGGCTCATACACTCATATGATAAGGAATAGACTGATTTGCGTTCTGACCTAGTGAACCAATGCGATGTACCGGTAGCCAGTATTTTGTACGGCACGTATAATGAACTAGGGCTTCCCCATACCACTTTAATCGCCTTACTGTCCGGACACGCGGCTTTCCGCAAACCTAGGCCTCACGTTAATAATCTGCTTTACTCTTTCTTTTGCACACGTGAAAAGAAAACCCAAGAATGACAACCACATGACATTGTCGCAAATATTCTCTAATATGCAACTAAATTTTTAATCTCCATACTAACACTAATATTAAAGCAGAATATGAAATCTGACATACCCATAAAACGGAATAAACGTAAACGTTAACCACAGAGACGAACGCAAAAAACCGACGAAATTTCGGACAAAATAACCAACCACTTTCTCTTTCGCCTTGGCTAGAGAAAGTCCGAATTTTAAAGACTGACCGTTCACAAAGACATGCTGCCTCCAGATGTGGTACTGGTTCCATCGGTCCTCATCCTGGGGGTGTCCATGCTGTAGTTGCGGCAGGGTTGGGAGCGGAGGAGGTGGCGCAGGTGGCAGCAGCTGTGGCGGAGGTGCCGGGGGCCCGAGAGGCTGGACTGGCTGGTGTTGGTACTCCATGGGTACGTCACTGATAACACATCGCGGGGCGCGCGATAGGCGCGGCGTGCGAGCGCTGCGGCGGGCGGCGCGCGAGTCACTTCGCACCGACCGACTCGTGCCTTCCCCCCTCCATGGAGGGGGTAGGCTAATGACATAATCACTCTCGCCAATGATAACCGATTATAACATGCGCACGCACATTGTAAACAGATCTTAACGTCCCATGTAAGCTGTCAATGGATAATGACCCACATTCAATAATTGGCAAATTTCCTGGAAATTTGGCTTTTTATTAGATATGGTCTGAGCTTTACTTTTATTTTAACTTAATAGGATAATCCTATCTATTATTTTTGCGTATAAATTCAATTTATATATATCATTGAATTGATTATAATTTTAATAGTGAAAAAGTTAAGTAAAACCTCCATGGTTCCTAGTGGAAAATATGTACTTCAAATGTAACTAGAACGGCGCGTTGAATTCTTCCGTACCGTAGAATTAGAGATTCTCAAATTACGTTACTTTTGACGCGTATATTTTAGTGGAAGGTTCATTTTAAATCCAATATTTTTATTGATATAAACTATTTATGTCTCGATTAATTGATTTAGATGATTATATAGGAAAATTGTGAAAAAAACATAAAATCGGATCCGCATCGGTATCGAGGCGTGACATAACGAACAGGTGTATCGATATCGGAATAACAATGGTGTTTTGGTCCACCAGATGTTCAGCTCAGCCTCCCTTTGTTTAAACTTCGAAACAATATTTCAACGATAGAAAACTTCAACAAGAAATTATTTCGTAAACATTTGCAAAGGTGAAGATTTAGGAAACCTAACAATGCTGTTTTTCATCGTTTCTTTTGTTTTAGACTATTTTTAAGCGAATTTTGCCATCCACTTTTTAATTTCCTAATGAAGTTCTTAGATTTTTAGAAGTTATAAACTTACTTTTTTACTTTCGAATTATGCGCAATTATACGAGTATTTACGTACGTACATACTAATTTTAAATGGAGTTTAGTGTACCTATATAAATTTCCAGACTTTTCAAGCCCCTTACGTAAAAATGTAGATTGGCAAAAACCACTTTCATAATATTATCCTTACGTATGTACTATACAATTTAAATATACAAATTAAATAGGGTAAAGCTAAATTTTATAGAAATAACTATTTTTTACCGCGCTTCAGTAAGAAAATATAATTTGGTGTGGTGAATACCGTTTAGATATTTTAAAATATAAAAATATATATTTAATCTATATATCTATATATACATAAAATGCTTTGTCCTGACTGACTGACTGATCGATCAACGCACAGCCTAAACCGCTGGTCGTAGAAACGTGAAATTTAGAATACATATTCCTTATACAATGTAGGCATCCGCTAAGAAAGGATTTTTCAAAATTCATCCTCTAAGGGGGTAAAATAGGGGATAAAAGATTGTATGAAACTCTGTCATTCTTAATACGAAATGCACGGAAATTGGTATTTAGCTTTAAGATAAAAAATAAGAAATATATGTATTACATATTTTTCGAAATTCATCCATTAAAAGGGTAAACGAGGGTGATTAAGTTTATATGGGCAAACAATTATTTATGATTAGAATTACTTTAAACTTGGTATTAATGCTCACCAATACAATTAAATAAATACGTATTTTAGCATTTTTTGAAATTCATCCCATAAGGCTGTCAAATAGGGAATGAAAGTTTGTATGAAACTCTGTAATTGATGCACGGAAAATGGCATTTACTTTTAAAATGAAAACTAAAACAATACAAATATCATTTATTTTTCGAAGTTCATCCCTTAAAAGAGTAAAAGGGGGTTGTGCTGTTTATATCAGGAAAAAATTGTTTATGATCAGAATTACTTGAAACTTTGTATTAATGCTTTTCAATACAATTAAATAAACATGTATTGTAGATTTTTTTTATTCAGCCCCTAAGTGGGTAAAAGTGGGCGATGATGTTTGAGTTTTTGAATATATTTAAATAGAGTAACATGGCTCAAGTTGTCTGTAAGTGCACACTTACTGTGTGGGGTATAAAGAAGAGAACGGAAATTATTACGAATCCAAAGGAACATTATGTATAACTTTTTGGCTAGCCACAGCAGCGACAATTATAACAGACCTAGAGCGCGAGAGTGAGAACCTAGCTAGAGAGTATACTATCTATATCCTCTATACACTACCATCTATATCCTCCTTCTGAAGGTTGGCACATCTGCAGTAAAAAGTCGCCTAAGCTATGTAACGGGATTAGACTGTGACTAATTCATTAAACATTATAGTGGCCACTGTGTTTGCTGGATGTGGGGGGAACATACCTCGAATACCACTGATAACTTCTGAGTACGTCTTTGAATTTAATCTATTGTAATTTCTTCTTAAAGTTTGCTTTGCAATGACCTTTTATATAAAAAGTGGGTTCTGCTAGTGTACATTAAAGCTCTTGGAAGAAATCAGTTTGTTTCACGACTAGAAAGGTTAAACAGTAATTGTAATTGATTTGCAGCAAACATTCGTCTAAAAAGGGCCAGTTTCTGTGTAGTACGGTTTATTTGTTCATTATAGGGATTTTTGCAGAGCTAATATTTTAATCATCAGATAAAATTTCGATTTAATTTTCGTTAAAGGCTTCTGATAAACGATATTCATCAACTTAATTATAATTTGTCCAAATATAAAAGTGGTCTAAATATAAAACTGAACCATTTTATTCTTGACTAGCGACTCACCCTCGCTTCGCTAGGATTCATCCCTCCTTACATACGTTTTAACATTTAGTATAGATTTCTCAGAGATAAGACATTCAGATTCAGAGATTCAGCTCAGTTAGAATTTCATTTTATGTATAGAAAGAGATAGAAGATGGAATACTTTTTACTATGATTGAAAAATAAGTGCAAAATCAATTATTTATATACTACATATGTACCATTTATACATATATTTATATATAGTACACCAATATCTACTCGTGGCTACGCTCGCATGGCAATAGGGCAGGAAAAAGAGATGAATAACAATAAAAACTTAAGTCTACCCTCACTATGCAATCTTTGCCTATCAAAATCTGTTTTACAGTATAAATGTGAAAAGTTACCAGACATACAAAGTTACTTTCACATTTATAATATTAGTATAGGTGTATAGTTTAAAATAAATAAAAAAGTCATACGCTGTCGACTTCGATAGAAAAATAGCGTGAAGTAAAAAACCAATTATAACTATGCGACCACTTTTTAAAGACATTATACGTAAGAATCACACAGGTGTAAATATCGTATAAATGTCGGTGGCATGCGTGTAGATTATATAATATTGTTTACAAAACATTGCATTAGCCATATGGCCTATGACAGTTTCATTTGAATAATTTCATGTAGTAGTTACTCAGGTCAAAACTAAATAAGCACTACAGAAATATTTTGCAATATATTAATTTTCAATGGGAATTGTATTTATCAATACAAAAAGTAGCCTATATAATATGTAAGTGCTATAATAGCACTGCTATTAAAAAGATTCTGTTTCGGGTCATAGCTATTATAACTATTATAACCATTCTTGCTTAATTTCAAAAGGGCCACGACTTTAGAAAAAAGCCTCAGTTCCAAGAAAGAATCTCAGCGGTGTAAAAATTATTTCTATATTATTTTATAAACAAAACTAGCGACTCACCCTTGCTTCGCTCGGGTTCGTCCCTAGATAAGTTTGAACGGTAAGTATAAAATAGACTATAGGTACAATGTACTTTCTTAGGTATAGAAAAGTAGTTAAGTATTATAAAAAAAAATACTAATAGACAGCTATTGATTAATTTAAATTGTGTTGTTTTTTTAAATTACATAATAATAACTTTTCTTAATGTTAATTTGTCGCGAAACCATTGATGGGTTAGCGCGAGTTAGTAATAATTTCCGAAAAGATTTTCAAAAGAAAGTGTTGGGGAAAGTGAGAGTTCCAGAAGTACATGATAAAGGTAAATAATTCTAAGCAAATGCTTTTTGTTATTTCATATGACTCGGCTAATATGATTAAAGTCGTAAGCATTTTATTGCGTCCTTTAAGCCTTGCGCCTTTCAACAAATGGTGTCAAAAAATCTGAAAAAGTTGAGGTATAACAGTTTCTAAAAGTTTTAGCGAAAATTATCTTGCAGAATATGCGTTTCATAGTTTTTGAGATATGAAATATTTTTACTCGTAGTTAGTTACTCGCTTTGTCAGTTTAGCAACCATAAACTTGTTTTCCATAAAATGTTTAAAAATAATATGAAGCGAACTTATTTTTACGGTTGAGAAAATGAGTCGATATTGTGGAAAGTAAATATTGTTCGTATTTATTTTAGTGTTAACCAAACAAAACACGTAAGTAAGTAAAACAACACAACATTTTGCTACACGAAACCTATAATGCGCGAGTTGAACTTACATTTGCTCAATTTTTACATTAAAAGATTTACAAACATTAACATTATTTACTAAACAATAAAAATTTACAAAGATTTTCATTTGAAAATTTGTTCCAACGAAATATTACCAATTAATAAAGCCAAAAAGTTTGTTTTATTGATAATTTGAACACGGACATTGCCGCGGGTAAAGTAATAATTCTAATAAAGTCATGGAAAGGTTATATCCGTACATAATTTTTTTTGGAATTAATCTCGGCGACATCTATTGACGAATATCTAAATAACACATGAATAAATATTCATTAAAATAACTGTTTTAATGAATAAAATAGCGCTATTGATAATTTTTTTTAAGATAAGCTATTTTTATTAGTTTTAACATATTTAGTAAGTTACCTTGCTAAAATGTTTATAGTATCATCATTCTATTATTCTCACCAGTTTTTGTATTTTTTCTCAGAAATGAGATATTTTCCTGCGATAAAAAGTATCCTATATGTTGACCCAGTATAATCAGCTATCACCATACCAAATTTCATTAAAATCTCTTCAGTGGTTTTCTGTGATACGGTCACATACAAACAGATAGTCAGACAAAAATTCTAAAAACTATAGATTCGGCCTTTGTATCGATAATAATGTATATTTCAATAAGATTTTACAAAAAATATTTAATGTACAGATTCGGCTTAGTTACAATTTTATTATATATGTATAGATGATACCCCGAACAAAAGTACTAGGAACTATATATACTAATTAAAACTGAGGGTCAGGAGGAGGAGAAGCCTGTAAGTTTCAGGTGTATCTAACATTGGGTATTTAAAAATAACATAGATGTTGGCCTGTTAGTATGTTAGTTAAAAGCCCATATTAGCCAGGTTACATGATTTGTATTATTGTATAAAAAACAGTTTAATTAAACATTTATTAAACTTCTTTTCATTAATTTCGACTAAAATATGAAATTGAATGATATGATCTAATAAAATTATAAAAAGTGAAGAAATGTGGAATAAAGATATTACATTTCTACAATAACGGAATATTTAATTAAAAAACGAAAGTTAATGGGACGGAGATAGTTACCATTGTTACAGTAATTAATGCAAAGAATAATTTACATACTTACAAAATTGTTACAAAGCAACATCAAGACTTGTAGACTTTAGATACTTTTAAAACGTATTGTATTCAGCCCTTTTTTAAAATTCCACGGCTCGGTACGGGCCTTCAATGTGATGTAATCAGGCCATAGTCCGCACTGGCCACGTGCGGATGGGTAAGTTTCAGACGTCTTTCAAAAACGTGCTAGATTTTCTCAGATTCCTGATAATGTTTTCCTTCACTGTATGGTATATACTAATCAAGTAGAAAGAGGTTCGAGACCCGGGATTTGAACCCACTTCACTCGATTTTATAAGCGAGCGCGTTACGACAGAGCTATCACTAGACGTAGATTTTTTTAAAGTGGATATGATACTATTAATATAATCATTAATCACTAAATAATATAAGTCAGCATCCGTGGTTACTGCCTTTTTCTATTAAGTTTCATAGATCCATTAAGGTGGACGATATTGGCCAAAATGAAAATTCTACTTTGAGCCACACAAAATACAAGTAAAAACTTAAGCTACGCCAATCGTATTTACTAAGTCCGGGAATCAAAATTAAACAAAATAAAAACAAGGAAACAAACCTATAAATATCGAGTTTTAAAGTGTAATTGAGACGTCACAACACACTAAAACTATAAATGCAAAAGTTAATAGTAGTCACTTCTTGCAGTAGCAGTATAAAAGTTTTTAGTTTTAAATATCGCAGATTAAAAATTGTTTCATCGATGTATTTATCACGAGACCGGGGTAAATACTCATACACACATTATAATTATATACTAAAATCTTTATGTAATATAATAAAAAATGTAAAATGATATGTAATAAAATAAAGGAAAGCTTAAACGATGGTCGTTACATTTGAATTATAATATTAATAAGTATTTTATGTATGAATTATTAAAGACATATACGTTAAAAGTTATGTAATTAATTCCAATTTAGTTTTCTATTTTAATAAGACTTCTAACCTTATGAGAGTACCGCGGTTTTTAAGGCTAGTTATTTAGAAAACTAAAAATGTAATACTAGCAGCGGCACATTACGTTTGGCTCAGTTTGTAGTGCTGCTGTGCCAGCTGTGGCGGGTTCGAGTCCCGCTTGTGTCATTCATTTGTATGATGAGTACGAATGTTTGTACTCCAGTCGTGGGTGTTTATATTTATAATATGTGTATGTATTTAAAGTTATATATGTGTAGTGTATCAACTATCTGGTATCCATAACACAGGCCTCGTAGCTTACAATGGAACTAGATGGTGATGTGTGTTAATTTCCCAATATATTTATTTATTTAGCAGAATCCGCAGCTTTGCTTTATGCTATTAGTAATAATTTGATGACTGTAATGAGTTCCAAATGTGAATGATTGTAAATGAGTATAATTTTGACTCGCGCATCGAGGGTTCCGTATCGCCGAATATTGTGTTGTTTTTACTAATATATTAACAAACAAATAAAATTTTATTATTTGCTTTAGTTTATTGTTTGCAAAGATAAGTTCGTGTTTTATATTATTTCTTAATGATATTATGGAAAACAAATTTAATTTTAGTGATCGTAACTCAAAATATCCAGAATCTGAAAGAAAGATATTTTACGTATATTTTGTAAATTAATTTTCGTTTAAAGTATTTAGCAAGCTCCACTATCTCTATTTTTTGCACATTTCCTATTTCATCTTTTCAAAGTTAGATGAAGAGAGTACAATGATACAACTCGCATACAATGTTTATGACTTAAGAATCATGTAACTCGGCTAAGATGCGCTTTTAACTAACATACTAACAGGCTAACATCAATGCTATTCTTAAATAACCAATGTTAGGTATACTTAAAACTTACAGTCTCCTTCTTCTCCTTAGCCTCAGTTTTAATTTCCATTGAATTTATATGTTGTGATATCGAATTGGTAATATTATGTGTACATTTATGTTATCACTCTACGAGTAGATTCACGTAGCTTAGTCTACGCTAAAAAGTCGTGAACAGGAAGTTAGAATATAATTAAGTACTTCTTTGTATACCACATTTGTGGATGTTTTTTTTGTCTGGTTCTGGGTTCTGCAGTCTACTAAAATATGCATGTGAGAAGCAATCCTCTCTTATGTCTTTGCCTGCTACTTTGTACAACTGGCGATGAGATTTATTAATGGTCATTGCAATGACGGTCATTAAAAATAGCCTGGAGCAGATTTTTGGTGACAACCCCCTTGAGTCGTGTTTGTTAATATGTTTTATGCTTTAAAAAATATATTTCGGCTGAAAAAAGATGAGGGGTCTACCACATAGATCTAGATTAGACTAAATTGACGTAATACTTAAATTGCGTATTTCTATAATGTCGAAATAGACCGGTTATAAACGACTTTATTTTCAACCCTTAAAAAGTAATAAAGAACAAAGTTTGTAAGGGGAAAAAGTTTTTCAAGTTCAAACAAAAAGAAACTTGGTGAAGCCGCCAATATAAGTATCATCTACCTTGACTTTAACAAATGTTGTATGCAGTTTGGCAACACTCCTTATTTATTTTTAACTGAAGTTGAACCTACTTTAAAAAAATAAGGTTCTTAGTTCAACTTCGCAATATATGCAACTTTATACAATCGCTGGTATAAATAAATAAATAAAGATATAAATATAAAGAATTGCTCGTTTAAATATATTAGATATAATAAAATTATGAATCGAATTTGTACATTGAATATTTTTTGGAAAATCTATATTAATTTTATCATCTAAATCTATACTAATATTATAAAGCTTAAGAGTTTGTTTGTTTGTTTGTTTGGTTGAACGCGCTAATCTCAGGAACTACTAATCCGATTTGAAATTTTTTTTTTTGCATTAGATAGCCCGTTAACTGAGGAAGGCTATAGGCTATATACCATCCCGAAAAAATTTATGGTTCCCGTGGGATAGATTTGTTTTTTTGTCTAGGGACGAACCCGAAGCGAAGCGAGGGTGAGTCGCTAGTTATACATATCCGGTAAGCTGATGGGTGTAAAACAAACCTCTTCAGATTTTAGAGTAGACACGAAAAAAATAGCCTTATACATTATACCTATTAATATCATTTATTTAAATACATATGAAAACAAGACGTTCCAATTCGTTAAAATGAAATGAAAATTAACATATTATGAGTTTATCTACTTGTGGATAAAACATATTACTTTGTATAATTAGTCAGACTCAATAAACTCATTCGCAATTGTAAAAAATTAAATCACCATCCATAAGGGTAAAGGGTATATAATAACATATATATGGATTCAGCCCTTTTTAACGTCCCACTGCTGGGCACTGGCCTCCCTTCAATACGAGGGGGATCAGGCCATAGTCCACCACGCTGGCCAAGTGCGAATTGGCGGACTTCACATGTCTTTGGAAAACTTGCTAGGTTTTCTCAGACGTGCAGGTTTCCTCACGATATTTTCCTTCACCGTAAGGCAATTGGTAATCATGTTAGAAACGATTCGCACATGAAAATATCAGAGGTGCGAGACCCGGGATTTGAACCCACTTCACTCGGTTTCCCAAGCGAGCGCGGTACCACTGGGCTACCACTGCCTCAACAACATATATATACAAAAAATAATTGTACAATTAATTATTACTGTACAAGTCATATTCACGCGGAATGGAGGCAAGAATGCTCCTCGTTAATGATATATTTATATTTTTACGGTTAATATTATTATTTGTCATGACAAATTTAAGTTTACCACTTAATATGTTAAAGTAAATAATATTAATCAAATGCTGGCTTCTTTTAAGACGTTATTTACTTTTTAATTAATAACTTAATTTAGACGCGGATTTTGAAATTAATTTGAAAATAAATAAATGACTAAAATAAATAATCCATTCACCTGATTGTCATCTATACTTAACATTTTGTTTATTTGTTTGCCCTTCTTTAACGTCAAAATAGAGTGACGGCGTGAATTTTTGTGTGAAGATAGTTGGAGGGCTGGATAGTGACATAAGCTACTTTTTACCGCAGGAGATTCCCTTATTTTCTCGAGAAAACACGTTATAATACAACCAACAACAAATCATCATATTATATTCCATAATAACCATTACAACGCACCAAAGGACTAACGCGAGCGAAGCTACGGTAAGTCGCTAGTTAAAAATATAAGCATGTTTTTTTTTTTAATTTGACTATATATAAAGTATTTACATAATAAGATCAACACTTATTGTAATTTTCATAACTTAATTTTATTATTGGCTACATTGCACTACTAGTTTCTCAGGGAGAAGTGACTCACACAGAACATTTGCCGTAATGCATGGTTTATTGTTTAATGGGAAGGAGGGATTCTCATAACATCGTAGTATACTTGATAAGGATGTCCCTATGTAAAGTAATGTGTAGAGTTCATATAAATAGATATAAGTTATATTTTTTGTCGATTAGAAAATGCTAGATATCTTCTCTATTAAGTACAGCAAGTGTTCCTATTCATTTTTGGTAGCTATAACAGTAGAAAATTATTGTTTCATATTCTAAGAGTAAACGTTTTTGAATTATCATTTATAGTTTAAGTATATTTATATTACATTTACTAGTATATTTTAAATCTAATATATATATATTATATATATATTATGTACCTATATGTATATTATCCGAATTACTCGGAACCAACTGCAGAAATTAAAAGAAAATTTTAATAGTGAATTCCTATAGAAATAGATATCTACTAGCATTAAGGAAAAATTTCAGAAATATAAACACATGGTCTTACAAGACAAAAATCGGTAGCAAAGTCTAAATAGAAAATGAACATTTTTGGGCATTTCATAATTACAGAAAATAGAAACATTTCATATGAAAAAAGATAGTACAATCTCCATCACTATACATAATCTGAAGCAATCAGCATGCGCCAGCGCAGGAAATGGGGGAACGTGATAACCCTCTACTATCTCGAACTTGAACCCACAAGCGTGTAGCTGACGTACTAATCGACGCGACGTGCGACGTACGGCCAGGACGATTATGATTTATTATTAAAGTTTAACCAAGATAACTGCATGCATATTTTACGAGTCTAATAAGATATGTGTACGTATAATTGAAAACTATGGCTTAAACTTTAACCCCACTGTCACCACTGATCACTGATGATGGGTATCATACAAATAACATGTGCATTTTGATAAAATATTATTGAGATTAAAATTAGGTACCAATATCCTTCGTGTCTTCTCCATTCTACGTGGCACTGGCGAAGTAATCTGTGCTCAATTGGCACGCTTTGTAGCCATTACTCGTAATAAGAAAATTGAATTAATTAATTGAAAATTAAGTAATGCTTCTTATTTTGATCGATATTAACTCCTAAATAGATCAAAGCCAAGATCGACTATAAAATATTTGTTCTATTAAAATTTACATACTGAGAATTAAATAGGAACTAGTGATCGCCCCGTGGTTGAAAATCAACCATAGTTCATTAAGTTTGATCGCTATTGAGATTATTTTTTCAAAGTTTTGAAACGGGTCCATAGATTCAGAAATTTGCTCGTACAGACAAACAAACTTTTCATCTTCGTATTATGTAAGCACCTACTCTTATAATATTCATGAAAGATAACTATCATCATGTTACATCTTTTTCTTTATTACATATAAATAAAATGCGCGAGCAGATTCGCGGGTAAAAAAAAGTCAATTAATTTTGGCTTTCTGAAGTTCTTCTCTATATAAAGTTTAACTATGCCAAAGCTCATCAGTACATGCAATAGGCTTGAAAAGGGGTTCAAAGTTTTCGCTTCACGTATACCTATACATACATTCGACATTTAATTTCTATTGGATTTTAATGACCATTTTAAAATATGAGCCAAGCAAGGTGACATCGCTTGTTTAATTTATCAGAGAATATTGTATTGAAAATATCAAAAAAATATAGTTGTTCGTATTTATATGTTTAGATATCATAATATATTTTGTGAGGTGTCTTTAGGTCTAAGGCCTAGGTCGGGAGTTCAATGCCAGCATTCAGTATGCGGCAATCGTTTTTATTAATTCATTTGTTACAGTTCCATTTGTTCATTGTGTTAATATGAAGCGCCCTCTAGGTGCAATCTAAACTAAATGGTTTATTAGACATTTTAAATAAAACTATCTTTTCTATCTTTTATTCAGAACTGGTATATCCTGTGAGCATCGTTGCTGTAAAGCATTCGAAACGTCTTGAAACAAAAAATAAAAATAAATTCGCGAAAAATTTGAAAAGATAGTTTTATTTAAAATGTCAAATATCTAGGAAAGCATAAGTTTATTAGAGTTAGAATATGAACTACTTTTGACAAAACAAAAGGACAAAAAATCCGGCCAAGTGCGAGTCGGACTCGCGCACGAAGGGTTCCGTACCGCTATCTATAAAAACGGCAAAAAATCACGTTTGCTGTATGGGAGCTCCCTTAAATATTTATTTTATTCTGTTTTTTAGTATTTGTTGTTATAGCGGCAACAGAAATATATCATCTGTGAAAATTTCAACTATTTAACTATCACAGTTCATGAGATACAGCCTGGTGACAGACGGACGGGCAGACAGACAGACAGACAGACAGACGGACAACGGAGTCTTAATAACAGGGTTCCGTTTTAGCCTTTGGGTACGGAACCCTAAAAAGAACTACAAACACTTTCTTGTGCGTTAAATCGTTTAAGCTAACGGCCCATTTGAAATATTCACATAAAAATTCGCACCGCACATTTTTATCTGATCGCATTGTCTTTTGGTAGAAATGTGTCTGAAAGTTGAAAGTTGAGGAGTGGGGTGGTGTTGGGTGGGGATCGCTTTTGACTTGTGCACAAAAAAAACTTTTCCTTTCTCAAAAATATCTACACTTTCACTGGCGAAATGGCCGTAAGCCTCGTAACACTGACCGGTACTGTTATATATAGGCTGCGTATACGATGATCAAAACTAGGTGGCATTGCACAATTTCGTATTATTTATGAGACGTTAGTAGGTGACTATCATTACTACAAGTTTTTGCGTTTTTGCTTTCTGGTAGCAAGTTTTTAAAGAATAGCTTTTTTGAAGCATATATATTTTCTTTATACTACACTTATCTGATTTTAATATCAGTTGGCTTCATATATGTGTATATAAGAAGTTAACGCCTATAAAAAATGAATAGAAAACGAAATTAAGTATGGTTAGATTTTAATATCCGTAACTCATAATTAATTAGAGAAAATGAGCATTTGTTAAGTTTATATAAAAAAATGTGACGTAATTTCTATCATTGTGTCTTCTATTAAAATATCAAGTCATATTATAAAACCTATTAAATATATATATATATTTAAAAAGTTTAATAAGAGGCAGTATGTTTCAGTAAAAAGATATTATAATAGAATAAATACGTATAAGGTGTATACCTACTGCATAGCGTAAAATTTTGCATTGAGATAAATGGAACGGAATGCGTTGCAAAACTGTGACGTTGAAAATTAAATGATAAATAATGTTTGAAGATCAATGATCGATTCACGACTAAGTATGAAATTCAACTGGGTGATATCGACAGATTTAACTTACTACAGTTTAGGTGGGCAGTACCAGTACAGCATCAGGACTTAGGAGTTGGACGTAAAGTTATCGTTGGGGTGATATTTGTATGTATATATCAACTGTGTTTAAAAGCGTTAAAAAAAATTGAAGCACAAAAAATATTCACGTAAGGATAATAAAAAATCAGAGTACACGGTGATCTCGATTATTACTGGGTTAGTAAAAGGCTAATTCCCGTTTATTTTACGAATTACAAAAATAAAAAAGGAAAGTATAAATACCTATAAAAATAAAGTCTGTTGATTCTTTAAAGAATACATACACATATATATATATATATATATATATATATATATATATATATATATATATATATATATATATATGAAGCGAAAGTACCTGCTCATAAAGTTAAAATAATACGCAGTAATTTTAAACATACAATTATATTATAGTTTTAGTTTGGTTAATTTTATTAAAGGAGAGAGGGTAAGTCTAACCCAAAGACAAAAGAAGGCTTGAATAGCATTTACTTAGCAGAAATAACCAAATATCAAATTACTAGACATGTAACGATGCCATTACATTATAGTTACAGTATAATTCAGAACTTTAAGCATTTTTATTAAGAGGTCGAGGTCATGCTTCACAAAATATTTTAATATACATGACGGGCGGTGTGAACAAATTGTATAAATTTGTACCCTCAACAATGAATTTGCACAACTTTCTCTCGTTTTTATAAGGTTTATATTTAACCGGTTTCCAAGGAGATAAATACTTTTATTGAACTCTTTATACTATATATGTTTGTATGTCCGTACATAGTTATGGTCTAGTTATCGTAGTTTGCTAAATCATATTTTTAGGCCAGATATTGCAAAGACGGCTATAGGTTTATTCTCTCTTCTCTTTATATAGATTTTTATGACAATTTTGTTTTGCTATAATTATAAAGTAGGTAGTAGCGACCGAGCTTCGCTTTTTTCAGAAAAGACACCTATTATAATCTATATAGATAAACTTGAAGAGCAATACCTTATATATATATATATATATATATATATATATATATATATATATAAAATTGGATACAAATCGTTAGAGCCGTTTCCGAGATACACAAAATAAATTTATAGGTATATTTAAAATATACAAGAATTTCGCGTTTATTATAATAAAATGAACTTAAACAGCTGTCTCTTTACGGATACACGGAACGTTTAAAGCAATCTTCAATGCGCTTTCAAAATAAACAACTTAGATCGCGGTAGTCCTGAATTCGTTTGTAAAACAAAATCCAGTCGCGCGTCAAAACATTTAAATCAAGTAACAATGTTGTGATTTCGGACCATTTTAATCAGCAAAATGTATTTAAAATAAAAATTCAATGTTTAAAATCAAGGATTTTTCCACGTGGCTTAAAGTTTCATCAATAACCGTTCTAAAAAAGATTTAAACCACGTTAAAAATTCTTTCAAAAGAATTGAACATTCCTCGAATATTTCATAAGCATAATATAAAGATATGTCTTTATTATGATTATCTACCTATCTAGCTTGTTTTCAATTTTGGTTTTATTCACTTTTTAACATAAAAGATGAGAACTTGAAGTTAATAAATTATTACGCTATATATATCTCAACGACATTGACACACGTACATTTATACATATAATAAAACTAGCGACCCACCCTTGCTCCGCTTGGGTTCGTCCCTACTTACATTTTAACGTTTAGTATAGATTTCTCAGAGATGAGATGTTTTCCCGCAGTAAAAAATATCCTATATGTTGACTCGGATAACTAGCTATCATCATACCAAATTTCATCAATATTTTAAGACCTACTCTCATACCTACCAAATATACAAACAAAATTTCATTAAAAACGGTTGAGCCGTTGCGGAGAAGTGCGACCACAAACACCGTGACACGAGATATTTATATATTAGATATTAAATTTATTTTTCTGTATGTTGTAATACATTATGTCTGTAATATCGGATTAGTCAATTACGATGATCCTTTAGTGACACGTATATATGTAAATGAAGGTTTCTGATATAGTACCATGAACGTGCGATAGATGGCAAGCGCGTCATGCTAGATAATTTGAGATTTGTGTAAAAAACAGATTCCAATACTAAATAATGAATATGTATGTATTTGTCTCATTTGGGCAGAGCCAGGGAACGTTTCTTGTAATTTAGTAAAGAATTCAATAACAATGTTCTAAGTTCTAACATTTTCAAAACTTTTCTTTATTATTTAGTACACACTACACATTATTACTAAGACTGATTAACTATTGAGACTGGCGTAATGGATTCTTTGACGGAGATCGCAGATTAGAGCTCCGCTTGTTACAAACATAGAGGTTAGATAGACGATGTATACGAAAAAAGCAACAATATCCTTTAAAAAATAAAATAAGATCACATTAATAAAAAAACGTGTGGGGGTACTTATGTACGCGCGTAAGAAGTTATACTTCTTTGGCGTAATACAACAAAAATAGCTTAGGATTTTATCCCGTATATCACAGCTCACTCTTTGTAAAAGGAGTACAGATAACTTCATCATGTCGCTTTCAGCTAACTTCAATTTTTTTCCAAACGTGCCAAAATAAGCATAACTTAAAAAAAATCCATCTAATTTAAAGATTTCTTAACAAATATATTCATGAGATACATCTGTATCTTATCATCGCTTATTCTGAGGATATAGTGCCAAATATCCAGGAATTGCTAATGCATCAAAACAGACAGCGATACAAACAATGTTTCTAAAAACTATAACTTTTTTTTTACTTAGAACTATTTTCCCACCAAAAAACTACCTATGAGTGTTGTATTTACTTATGATAGCAAATCAAATGAGCCCCAATTCGATGGGTAGCTATTAAATTATTCCACCATTCAACCTCTGGTTTTTAATAACCAAATACCAAGACGATCCCAAATAATTATTCGAATTACATAAATTATTATTAATCTTTTAAATCGATAGTTTTTAAAATCGTTATCTAACATTTATTAATATATTTACTATGTTAGTCCTATTAAAAATAACAAAAGGGCTTAATTTTTTATTCATTGTATAAAAGAAAACATGTAAATCAACTAATACGAATCAAGCGTTGAAGAAGCGTGAAATTTATCGAGTGTTCTTCGGTAAAACAATAACATTTTATATAGCTAACACGCTATTTTTTTTCATAATATGTTGTATTAATTTAAATGAAACTAAATTTTTGTTTTTTTTTTTCGCGAATTTATTTTGATTTTTGGTTCCCGGCGTTTTGAATGCTTTACAGCAATCACGGCCACGAGAGAGACGATCTGGAGTCAAGCAATTTTCGTGCCGTTTAGTCTAAAGTATAAAAATATATATTTACGTTACATCCAACATTAACCTCAATTGATGATTGAATCTGGGATCTTCGACGAGCGTTGGTAATAATGATACGTTTCTACCACACCGTACTGTGGGCGGAATTCTATTACGTGTATGTGTGTACATATGTTTTCATCCACATGGAAAAATTGTTAAGTTATTTCTTAGGATTCCTTAACCAACTGGTTAAAACGTGACGTCTGTCCGTCCCTCCACATGTCACAGCCATTTTATTTAAAGATTATAGGAGTTTCCTTATTGTTTTTAGTTACGTGTTTATATATGAAACTGAGGGATGGATTTTTTAAAATATTTTTTTGCCTTTACACGAATATTTGTTCAAAAAGTAACCTTAATTTGTCGCTACTATAAAAATGGGCAAAGTTATAAATATTTCAGATATTAGATTTTCAGTCCAAAAAAAATGTAAACATACGTCTATCCCTACTATTTTAAAAGTGACACAGAGAGTTAAAATTTAGCCCATAAAGGTTGAAAAAGAATGGTTAATTTATAATATATATTTTTTTTTATTTTGATATTTCTTACTTTTCTCATCAATCACTAATAATTTCTAGTACTTTTCTTGACCCAATACACGAATCGCATTAGCTTTTTCCGGAAATTCTACAAAATAAAAAAAATAAAAACTTTATAATAATAAAGCATAAGTAGCATTAAACACAAAAACAACAATACCTATCTATCAAATTACACTTAACCAAAAAATCCTAACTGTTTTGCATATATTACAAGGAGTTGGAAATTTTCCGATGAATGCATTACGTCGTTAACCAATCATTTTATTACTACAGCCTACAAATGAATAAATCGCATCATATCATTGGTAAGGGGATTCAAGTGGATGTAATGGCATATTAGATTGAATAGTGCAATTTCCACGTGTGAAAGAGCCGCGTGCATTGTTTTCCTTCTATAAAGGTGTCCACACAATAGCAATTTTAAATTTACAGACATACAGTATATCCTGTTATAATTAGTTATAGATCTAACCGCTAGGTAATATGATGTGTCTATTTAACTCTCCTTATTGTAGTTAGTGTCCTTATAAATCGCCTTTATTCAGATAAAATGTGAAGTACTAAGTTGTATATCACCAACATGTATCAATAAGGAGTCATATTACATATAGAATTGAAACAAATAATCGGACAGTAAATATTCATAATATTATGTATGAGTGATCGTGTAACTTCTATGCGACCGGATCGACTGAGGAAATACTCGTATTGAGTCAGTATATTAGTTTTGTAGACACCGTTATTAACTACTGTGGGATTTAATATGATGGTCTTGCAGTCAAGTTATAAATAAAAATTTATGGTTTTGGTAAAGAGTTATTACATAAAATATACAGGACGTTCAACTAATTCAAACCGATCATTCTACCTGCCAGAAATGGCAGAACGCTGTTTCTCTGTAAAGGAAGCAAAAAGATAGTTATTTTATATTGTTACTGCCTTTTTTTCTCTTCTTGGTTTTTAAGTCTAATTTATAATCTACTAGCGGCTCACCCTCGTTTCTCTCGGATTCTTCCCTTGGTACGTTTTAACGGTTAGTATAGAATATTTAGACTACCTATATATGATATACATAGATATGATGACTTTTATATCCCTTACTTGAGAAATGATTGATTCCCCATACAAACTTCCACCCCCATTTTCACTCCATTAAGGTATGATTTCATGATGAGAAATCAAACTAGTGGTAAAAACTATCCTATGTCCTTCCCAGGGATTAAACTATCTCCAGACCAATTTTCATCTAAATCGGTACAGCCGTTTGGCCGTGAAAAGGTAACAAACAGACAGAGTAACTTTGGCATTTATAATATTAGTATAGATATAGGAATGCATAGTGTCGTCGATTTACATTGCATCAGAAAAAAATATAATAGAACAAAAAAAAAACAATACGCTCTCTACCGGTGCTTGGTAAATCATGGTTTTATGGAAAAGGTTTATTACCTACATATATTTCTCATACTCCTATGTCGAAAGACCACACTACCTCTAACTCTACCACCTACGTGCTCGTCATACCTTTTATAGATGCAATTTTTAATCCTAAATAATCTCTTGAAATGCTTTCGTTTTATACAGGTTAAAACATTATTAGGTACTATTTTAAAAATACAATCTAAACAAGAAACAACTATGCTACTTATCATTATTTTATATCGCTCTCATTATGCATTGAATACGTCATGGCATTAATAAATACCTACCTGTGTCATCTTACATGGGTGATGATGTACGTATGTACGTAGAATACTAATAATTCATATATTTTATTAAGTAAAATGAAGAATAAAAACAGTATTAAGTACCCAAACAAGTGTTTTAAAATATTACGTAGAATGTATCAGATAACTGTAGAATAAAATCATACATATGAATATAATCGTCTCAAAAAAAAATCAAAGTAGTCGTACCCGCATTTTTTGCTCATGAGTGCGTATAGAGTGAGTAGAGCTCACCATCCTATCCACATGTCCAGTCCTTTTTAGGATTCCGTAAACAAAAAGTAAAAATATAACTACAATAGTTTCGTAATGTCCGTCTGTTCGTATTAAGTCTTTTTTATTTATTAGTTCTATGGATTTGTTTGTAACCAAGATATTTCAAGTTAATTTTAGAGTAAAATTACGAAAATTAAAGAAATGAATATGGTATTATACACTTAATAAAATAATAAAACCTTACAATATATTAATAACGCCATCTATGAAAAATCATTACGCATCACTTAATAAGTGAAAGTACAAAAATGTGGTTAAAAAACGCATTATTTTATTTTTGTTTATTATTAGTATATTTTAAAATCTGATTATACTTTTTTGAGATTTAAATATTATTATTTTTTTTTGAGAGTTTTACGTAAATAAATATAAACAATATATTTAAACAAACACCGAAATCTACTGACATCTCTTTGAACGAGTTCGTCTTTCTTACTGATGAGATTGATTTATTATTTATTGTATTTTATTTATTAAGCCAAATTGAACGAAAATTATGAAATAAGTAGATACTTTACACAATAAAAACGAACAATAAGAAGCGCAGGCTTTATTTATTATATTATCTATAGCAATACGTTCGTTTTTCAAAGTGTCCTAAAACCCATTTCGTATCTATATATAATACATTTAAACAAGCAATTCTTGTATATTTATTTATTTATTTATTTATACCGGCGATCTCCGAAACGGCTCTAACGATTTCGCTGAAATTTAGCATGTGGGAGTTTTCGGGGGCGAAAAATCGATCTAGATTAGTCTTATGTCTAGGAAAACGCGTGTTTTCGAGTTTTCATGCGGTTTTCTTTCGCATTATTCCACGCAGAATATGGTCGATAATTTCTTACACTCAGGAATAAGCATCGTGGTCAAGCAACCAAGTTACAAGATTAATAATCACAGGTATCCGGATTCGAATCACGATCGGATCCAACGTTTTTACTTTTGTATTTATTCAAGTGCTTAGTTTTTTTTATTATTATTTAAAAAATACGATATAACAAAAAAGAACTTCGAGCGAAGCTCGGTCGCCCAGGTGATTTAGCTTAATTCGTCAAATTATGTTGTTAATTAATGTATCGTATTTAAAATAACTATAACATACTAATATTCACTCTAAATTTAAATAGAATCAGAGAATAATAAAAATAGCAAACTAAATATTTTTCTAATTTAGCACGTTCACACGTATATTTTTTTTAGTAAAAAGTTTTATAAAAATATTTAGATAGCTCATTTCATGTAATAATTAAGTCATATTTCAAGCAAATGAGTAGCTTGACGACATACTTTATTTATTAAATAACTACGTTTGGAAAATTAAAGTCAATATTATGTAAATTAATGACAATGACTAATAGAACCCGCCGAATTTAACAAATATGTGAAACACACATTATTATATCAATATCAAGCTAATCAAAAGCTATTGACGAGCTTTAGTGTTATTAATAAACATTTTTGGAAACAACTATTTTTTTATTATAGATAGGTCAATTTTATTCATATATGTTTTCCTCAAATTTTCAATAAGTATTATGGTAGAATTTCGGCCACTCGGCGATCATTAAAATTTATTAATAATCGATCCACTTAATTGCAAAGTAAGTTATCAAGTCGATTTGTAAATAAGATATTTTATTGGTTACATCGAAGTTTGGTTCAATTAAGTCGAACGCCAACTTTGGGAAGTTATACACAAAGTGCATACAAAAGTTTATGTAAAGTTGTAGTGAGGAGTAGGTACCTATATTATATTGTCCTTGCATACACATTGAAAGCTATAGTGTCGGTATTTCGTTGTAACGTATACAAATGTCAAGCATTGATTTCAAACTAACAGCTTCTATACCCTGTACAAGTTAGCATGATCTTTTTGACAGATGTAAATTTTTCCGATCGACATAACTTTGTAATGACGAACATTTTATTTTCTTAATTTAATGATTTTAAAAATTGTAAAAATATTTAAAAAATACATATAACACAAAAGTACCTAAAGATTCAAGCGTTATCTGAAAATTTTAAGACTTTTTATTTCTTCAAAGTAAAATTTAAACAGGAACACTGAAAATAATAGACGCTTGTACAATGTTACATCGTTCGGTACATACGGATGGGACACGAATAACAGGCAGTAACTGTTACAATTATCGATTACAATAAATCATTATTAAAGATCATTGTTAAGTTGTTAATAAAAACTGTTTTAAAGATAAAACTATTTTATTTTTCTACCTTAATTTTTACACGCAGGGTTATTTTTGGGCCTCCCGTCAAATTTAAATAGGTGGTTCAGACCATGAAACTAAACAATTTTTCTAAAGAAACATGGGTCGAAAAGTGAAAAAAAAAATTCGACCCTCCCATAGAAAACTGCTCGATCACGTGGTCGATTTTGTATGAAAGGTCTGAATTTTTTTTTTTCACTTTTCGACCCGTATTTCTTTGGATAAGTTGTTTACGTTTATGGTCTGAACCACCTATTTAAATTTGGCGGGAGGCCCAAAAATAACCCTGTAATATTAAATAGGTACTTATTATGAATATTGACATACCGTTGCTTATCTACCCAATGTTTTATACGTCTAGTGCAATAAAGTATTTCACACATAATACACCTACACCATCTCGTCACAGTTACAAGTATTTTAAAACGTTATTTTTTGTACTACTCGATATTTTCTGTTTCCCATCACTAGCCCGTTTGTCAAAAAGATCAAGCTAACTTGTACAAGGTATAGTTGAGTTATTTCCACTTCACGTTAACGATCTCAACATGTCACGGGAGGGCTACATCAAAATACCCTGTTTTGCTCAAATCCCTTTATAAGAATACTAGCGACTCACCCTCACTTCGCTCGGGTTTGTCCCTAGCTTGCTTCCCAATACAAACTTTCATCTCCATTTTTACCCCCTTAAGGGATGTTTCCGGGATAAAAAGATAAAAATAAGATATATGAATTTTTAGTTTTCTACGTACATACGTACATTAATTAAATAATTATTTAATTCACTATATCCAAAGATAAACAATAAATGTTAAATAGGTGTTGAGAAGAACAAACAAACACATACAGTATTGCCACGTGCGAAAAAATAAGGCTTCATTTGGTTTTAAATATTGTTTTGTAATTACGAGCAATTGTTATAATTGAAATTAATTTTACATTTCATTAGGTTTTACCCACAAAAGAGAATGTTTTACATAATTTTTCCACCATTGGAGAAGGAATTTCGTCTTGATATATGGGACAACTCCTAATACATATATTCACTAAAAGAATAAATAAAAACGGTCTATACACCCAAAAGTTTTTTTTTTTTTCATTAATCATATTCTTTGAGTTTGTTTTCTCGGGCTTATTTCTATAACGACTGATTCCATGTAACCCTAATTATAACTGGTGAGTATAAGACTAGGCAGCGGTAGTATGGGCCGTAGCCCAGTGGTACCGCGCTCGCTTGGAAAACAAGTGCCGTTTGTTCAAAACCCGAGTTTCACACATCTGATATTCTCATGTGCGAATCTTTTGCAACATGAATGTTATATTAATACTAGCGATTCACCCTCGCTTCGCTCGGGTTCGTCCCTAGCTTGCATTAAATCACGATTGATCAGTTTTCGTCCGGAGAGGAAAAATGATTAAATTACTAAAATGGCTATTAAAAAATAAGGGTTGATCGTAGAAGGGTGAAAATTGAGGATTGTATGTATTTTTGTATGTTGTATCATAAAAAAATAGAAATTAAAAATTTTGTCTAAAAAATAAAAAAAAAAATTTAGGGGTGGACTACCCCTAACATTTAGGGGGATGAAAAATAGATGTTGGCCGATTCTCATAGATACCGGATAAGCACAAAAAATTTCATCAAAATCGGTCAAGCCGTCAAGCCGGAGGAGTATGGCAACGAAAACTGTGACACGAGAATTTTATATATTAGATTATTGCTTATTAAAATAAAACTATATGATAGCTTGAGAATGTTGTATGAGTTTTTATATATCTTATTATAAAATAAACTAATACAACAATGAATACCATTTTTCGGTGAAGGAAAACATCGTGAGGAAACTTGCTTAGACCTAACTAGTTTTCGAAAAATATGTGAAATTCGCTACGTACTCGGCCAGCGTAGTGGACTATGGCTTGAACCCCTAGCATTCTTCAATGTAAGGGAGATCTATGCCCAGCTGTGGGATATTAAAAAGCTGATGGTAATTGGATTAAACTAGGATAGACTACAGTATGTACCACAGCCATTTAGTTTTAATATGCCTTTATTACTTCACTTGTGAGCTATAATCACATTTTGGAAGTCAAATTTAACTGACTTCTAACTGTCGAATCAATTTAAACTTTGAAGTACGCATGTGAATCCTAGAGAACAATATAGTATAACTTTCCAATAAGTAATAGTAAAATCATCCCATATACGGAAACCAAGGGCTCATAGAAATAAAAAATATAAAAAAAAATCAAAGAAAGAATAGACGTTGAGTATTTATTTATGTATTCATATTTCATCACATAAAATTGTTTTTAACCCCCGACGCAAAAGAGGGATGTTATAAGTATAACGTGTGTATCTGTGTACCTGTCTGTGGCTTCGTCGCGCCCAAACGGACGAACCGATTTTAATTTAGTTTGTTTTCTATGTAAGCTGACTTGATCGAGAGTATACTTAGCTATAAATCAAGGAAATCCGTCCAGCCGATAGCAGGCTATCAGCTCTCTTCTAGACGGTAAAATGATATGAGCAGATCTAATCGATCTAATCGATCTGAAACTTCGTATCCCGTTACTGCAATGACATTGCAACGATGTGGTAACCTTGGCTTGATGCTGCAGCGTCACCTGGGATCTGCAAGATACTTAACTCTTTACTAAAATACTGCAGAGGCTCATTGAAATGGCTTCATTGAATAGATGTGTTGGGGGTGTATTTTAATTTTTTTATTTAATTGCTAGTTATTAAAAAAAATTCCTATAGTTCTTTATTATGTAACAGTGTAATGAATTTTTCTATTTATAGCTTTATTTAAATTCAACACAGCAATATTTAGCTATGATGTTCCAAGTATATTTTACTGCAGGCGTTTTCTTGAAATTTACTATTGTAATGAATTTATTCTAGAATTTAGTGCATATGTACGAGTATTTGTTGCATAATCTCCCTTTGTTGTGCTGATGTTTTGTTCTCTTATTAAGAATTATTAAGGGAAGCTTTTTTTTCACCGCGGTTTTAAAAAAGTATTAAGTCTTTGGCGTTATTTAACTGGTGGTCTGTACACCGTTTGGATATAGATATTTTATTATTCATAAAAAAACCATACGTGCCTTAGTAAAGTCATACAGAAATGTATATAACATATAATATATACATATAATATTTCTTCTATACAAAATATTTATCCTTTAGCAGTTTTTAAAACTGATGTACCTACTCAATGCGTTTTTTTTTAAATAGACTTAAGCCGATTGTTAAAGTCCAGCTAAATGGATTCAAGAGGCAGAGTGTATCGCGTTTTTTTTTGTAAGCAGGATTTATGTATATTCATAATTATAATATACTAGCGACTCACCTCGCTTCGCTCGGGTTCGTCACTAAGTTGCTACTCCATACAAACTTTCACTCCCATTTTCACCCCCTTAAGAGGTGATTTCCGGGATAAAAACTATCCTATGTCCTTCCCAGGGTCTCAAACTATCACCAAATTTCATCTAAATCGGTTCATTAGATTCAGAGATTACCCCTACAACCTCACAAACTCACAACCTCACAAACTCATGAACTTTATCTCTTTATAATATTAGTATAGATTTATTTCTTATTTTTTTTTTGTGCATGACTGTTCACTTAAAAAAAAATAGATAGAACTTTTTATTCATAAAAAGTAGTTTTTGATTTATCTATATCGTATTTTGTTCTTTATTAATAATGTATTCAATTTTTTTATGATGATTGGACAAATATATTTCTCCCCTGTTATAAACATGCCCTACGTTTTCTTAGTTACGCAAGTACCTATCAATTTTAATTAAAATGTGCCCCGATTAAATTATAAAATATGATTAATTAAAAATATAATATGTTTATAATAATAGGACATATACTAAACATAGTCCTCTAAGATGCGGGAATTTATTATAATACTAGTAGTTCATTCTAGCTTCGCTTGGTTTCGCCTCTAGAAAAACAAAAACAAATCTATCCTACAGTAACCGTACATTTTTCCGGGATAAAAAGTAGCCTATGTGTTATTCCAGACTATAATCTATCTCTGTGCCAAATATCATCCAGATCTGTTCAGCCTTTGTGACGTGATTGAGTAACAAACATCCAAACAACTAAACTTTCACATTTATCTATACTATAATAAAGCAGTAACTTAGCGAAATCTGTACATGAAATATTTTTTAAAAACAATGACTGTAACGTATTATGTATACGATATAGACCCCAAAACAATAGTTATTATTTTTTTTTGTCTGTTTGTCTGTTTGTCTGTACGCGTTTCACGCAAAAAGTAATGAACCGATTTCAACGAAATTTTGTGAACTGATAACTTATTACTCGGGTCAACATTTTGGATAACTTTTACTTTTGGAAAATCTTTGTTTCCCGCGGGAAATCGCAATAACTGGTTTTATCGAGTCCTCCTTAGGAACCCTCCGCTGGCTAAACCTAAAGACATACATCAAAACAATGTACTAAAAAATTGTAGATCTTGAAAAGGCCAACAGAAATATCTACAACAGTATATGTCTATCTCTCAAGGTACACTCGCAATACCTATTCTTATCTATACCTACAGCAAAACTAACATAGTTAAATCGATGTGCGCGTTTCACGCAAAAAGTACTGAACCGATTTCAATTAAATTTTGTATAGTGATAGCTTATCACTCGAGTCAACATTTAGGATACCTTTTACTACAGGCACATTTTTCGTTCCCGCGGGAAAACCCAATGACTGGTTCTATCGAGTCGTCCTTAGAAGTTTATATGGCTAACGCTGGCTGAACCTTAAGAGATACATCAAAACAATGTACTAGAAAATTGTAGGTCTTAAAAAGTTATACGGGGAAGTTCGCAATATTATATGTCTATCACCTAAGGTACACTCGCAATTACTATTTTTATTCACTACTCGCGTCTCACAGGCTGACTTATCAACGTTTAGCTCAGTTCAGCAGTGAAACGTAACTAGGGACGAACCCGAGCGAAGCAAGGGTGAGTCGCTAGTAATATTAATAAAAGTATAGTATAGCAAGTAGAGTTTATATTAAGCCAAATCTTGTGTTCTATACTAACAAGGCTCACTTATTTTTTTCTAAGAAATGGTGTTATGGTATACGGCAAAATTAAATAATAATTATTATTTAATTTTACCGTATAACTTAACTAGAACAGTTATTTTATAAATAAATAAATCTTTCATCTTTAATCCCTAACAAAATATCTACCTTTAATGTTTGTTATATTGTACATCATATCCGTTTAAGAAATTATAATCCACTGCAATGTTAGTCCGTCGTGTCTTTCTGAATGATTAAACGCGAAAACTGTTGCAGATATATATATCTATTGACTTGTTTCTAATCGACTGATTTATGGTAATATGCCTGCATATAAAATAAATTTAGTGATATCCGCGTAATAACTTTCCTAAAATTTTACACCCTTTTTCATGCATATATATATATATATATATATATATATATATATGTGTGTGTGTGTGTGTGTGTGTGTGTGTGTGTGTGTGTGTGTGTGTGTGTGTGTGTGTGTGTGTGTGTGTGTGTGTGTGTGTGTGTGTGTGTGTGTGTGTGTGTGTGTGTGTGTATAGTGTCTTTTTATAATCATGCCTAGATGAACACCAAATATCCGCATATAGGTACGATAGCATCCGCATATATATCCGCATATAGGTCGTACTTTTTTAACTAAAACGGATGGGCTGGATTGGACTATTTTCTTGCCTTTGGAAGGACTACATTACACTACTTTCATGCCATTTACTATCGTAGGATAAGCACGAAATTAGTGCATTACAATTTTATACCCAAATATGATTTTTAATATAGCAACTATTGAGTTTGGGAAATGCTTTCCCAACCGGACTTAGAAAACTGATATTAATTTATGTAAAAATCGTCGATTCTAAAGCTATTTTGAAAGATTATTCGAATAAAGTGTTTGATTTGATGTTGTACAATGGTCTTTATGGCCTATCTGGAACCTTGTCATAGGTAAAGTTAGTTATAAATAAATTGTCCTATTTATATATATATGTATATATATATATATATATATATATATATATATATATATATATATATATATATATATATATATATATATTATATATATATATATATATATATATATATATATATATATATATGAAAAAATGTAGAAATTATATATTCAACAATTATGCATGAAAGTCGCGATACATCTAATATTGTCTATTATAAATTTAGTAAACACAAGTATTTATTTACACCTGTAATTTTTAAGTTGTTACAAAAGGTTTAAACAGTACAAAGCCAACTCTAATAAGAATTAGCTTAGTTCGCCTAAGTATAATGAAATGATTTCTTCACGCTCTGTTGGAAGGATATACTTTGATACTGTAAACAAAACTCAATACACGTGCCACAGTTATTGAAAACCTACATACATACATACATGTTTTGTATGTTCATACGATTTTTTTAGAAAACCAGTGCCTTCGCGTTTAATGCTTTAGATAAGCAACACCTTCACCTACCTGGTTGATACATATTCGTACGACGTCGTGGTAGAGGTGCCGGTGCTATGAAACATTTGTCAGAGTTTGCTGAGTCTATTCCCATGTCTATATAACCGTGGCGGTCCAACCGTCTTGCCGCCCATCTCAGGTCCTCTGATAACTCAATGGTGAAAACGCGACCGATCTCCAGGATCGGCGACGCGGGATTGACTGCCGGTGGAGACTGCACGTGTGTCGCTCCGTGCAAATAACGCACGCCTCGCAAAACGTGCTTACCTGACCTTGGTCCATTGCTACTGATAGTATGGGGGACGTGTCTTTTATTTTTTTTTCTGATTTTGGTCTAATGTTTTAATTTTTTTAATTGGCGATGTAACGCGTCTTAAATTGTGTTGATATATAATTAGGGTTCTTATTTAGGTTCAGTAGAGTAGTTTCTAACTATTTTGAAGATAAAAAAGTCTTTAACTAAGCCATGCAATAAAAGTTAAGTGGCTGATAATGAATATAAAATAGTGTTCAATGAAGTCAATTTCCATTTTTTGCTTCTTATTTATGCGTAATATATAATTATTTATGCCTAACATATATACTTAGACATATATAGACATATTTTAAATATATAATTTTATTAATAATTTATTATACACCTAATAAAAAAAGGTTGGCGATATAATAATTAACATTTAATTATCGACTTAATAAATAAATAATCGAATTCCAATATACATTAGTGGAATAATCGTATAAGTACTGATATAACACATACCTATAAATACAATACAATCTGTACTTAATTTCATAAAGAGAAAAAATGTATTTTTGTTTGAAATTGATAAAACTAAAAATCAGCTAAACTGATTTAGATGAAATTTAGTATGAAGATAGTTGAGACCCTGGAAAGGACATAGGATAATTTTTATCCCGGAAATCATCCCTTAAGAGGGTGAAAAGGGGTGGAAAGGGAGGGAGGGGGGGATGAAGGGGTAAAAAGTTTGTATGGGGAATCAATCATTTGTCAAGTACGGGATATAAAACTCATCATACCTATGTATAAATACGTACGTATATGTATATGTTATAAACCAATAGATTAATTAAGGCAATAGATAGAAATTATTGCCTGGTCTGAATAAATAAAGACAACACGAATTGGGGCAAGTTATCTATACAGATAAATAAAATTGGAGTGTCTGTTTGTAATATTAAAATAACCGCTTTTTACTCAATGCATATGGATGTATACATGGTACTCGTATATATACCAAAGCAACATTTTTTACAATTTTTGTCATTTTGTCTGTCTGTCTGTTTGTTCCGGCTAATCTCTGAAATGGCTGGACCGATTTTGACGGGACTTTCACTGGCAGATAGCTGATGTAATAAGGAGTAACTTAGGCTATGTTTATTTTAGAAAAAAAAATTGGGTCCCACGAAAAAAAATTGAAAGCAAATTAATTAATTAATTTTGGTTTTGGGAAACAACCTAGGGACGAACCCGAGCGAAGCGAGAGTGAGTCGATAGTTAATTATAATTATTTCAACTTTATTATTTATCAGTGTCTGGGAATTATGAATATTGTTACTTGATAGTTCGGCAATTTGAAAATGTTATGATTACGTTTCGTTCAGTTATAGAAAAATAAAGTTTTTCCGTGTTTTCCCGTCTTTTCTGTTACTGTTAAAATTTTATTTTCTCATTTATGCATAAAATCCATAAGAGACGATCAACGTTACAATTTTGATACACTTACGACGATTTTGAAGTCAAGAACATTGCATTGGCTAACAGAAGTTAGTTTGATTCCAGTTTTTCGACATTGGTGTTACTCTATAGTGACAGGCCCGACTTGGATAACGTAGGCTGAGAAGACTAAGGCGTTTTATTTAAGTGTTCTTTTTTATTTCAAACCTATAACCACCAATATCATAAGTGCCGTGTTCCTATCCAACTATTCGGCACACAATATTTTAGTAAATACTTCTTTTTATTATTTTTCTCAATAGCTGCCTACTATTCATCAAGCCCGATCAGTTTAATCATTTTAATAGATATTTATTGACTTTTCGTTTTGGGCATTTTTTAAGATGCCCGGGTATTGTGATGCCCTATTAATTACTTGGTCCATATTCCATAACATATACATATATACTAATATATAGTCTATGTATTCCATACTACCGTTAAACCGTATCTAGAGACAAACCGGAGCAAACCAAGGGTGAGTCTTAATTGTTTTTAGATTTATCGTAATAGTTTTTTTTTATCCATTGTTTATGAGTAACTTTTAATGTATCAGGCCATATTTTTGAACAACTACAAAGAGATTTGTATGATGTATGTGTTTTTACATTACGACATCTTCATCGTTATGAATCGATATTCACAATGTTTTTTTTTAAAGAATATCTCGAAGATGTTTCCATTTAAATTAAAAAAAATTATAATAATTACTTTTAGACTTTTTAATTAATGTTGATATCCCTAAAACCATGTACCTATTCCAATAAAATATTAGGAGCTGGACAGTTTTTAACACTGTTATATTACATCAGTTTGTTAATAAATAATTGAATCAAATTTTAAAGTCGATTTTATACTAAATTTAGTGCTAGCTAGGTCAGCTTATTCTTATACATGTAAAAATTTAATGTAGTAAGTAGTGTATGGGGGTCTCGATTTAAATATATTTTCAACTACGGCTAACCTACCTATAAATTACAAAAAAAAATAGAACTTTATTCGTTTGTACAGTCACGAGCAATGAAATGTATACGTTGACAAGTTTTCAAATTCATATCAACATCATACCTTCCAAAAGAAGATGTACGCGCTTTGCTTCAAAATTAAGTAATCGTTAATTTGTTTCATAATTTGATATACATTTTTATCAATTGATTGTAAACAACTCGAATCGAATATAAGTATACACGTTACACGTTATATGTATGTACCCATTACTCTTTTCATAAAAATGTATACATTTAGGTACTAACAACGATTAAAATTGTATTGTCGCATTTGAAAAATAGTTTTCTTATTTGTAATAGATATGTATACTGTGTCTTTTTCACAAATATGTATACAAATACATTTAAAATGGATTGTTATGAAGTTTAGTAAGCGGAATTAGAACTTCTAACATGCTGGTTCAGTTCCGTTGACATTTATGATAATTATGACTTGATTATCCTTCTAGGGTAGGCTCCAGACAAAGCAACTCCTTAAGGGCTAACAGTACAGACATGAAATTTTATATACGAATTCAATTATCACAGCACGCTCTAAAGTCTACCATGACTTAGCTGCTGTGCCCAGGGTTGGTTCCGAATGAAAGATCTCCTCAGCGGTCAACAGCACAGATACGAAATTTTGTATACGTATAAAACTATTATAGCCCGTTCTAAAATCTACCATGATTTGAATGCTGCGTCCAGGGTTGGCTCCTAATGAGACATATTCTCAGAGGTCAACGCTATAAGTACTAAATTTTGTATGTGTATCCAATTATAATAGTCTGTTCTAATGCCCACCATGGCCTGGCTGCTGCATCCAGGCTATATGAGATCTCGTCAGTAGTCAACAGCACAGATACACAATCAGCCTATCGCCGTCCATTGCTGAACAAAAGCCTCCCCTAATGAGCGCCAACCATCCCGGTCCTGGGCAGCCCGCATCCATCCACTGCCAGCCACTTTTCTTAGGTCATCTGTCCATCGTGCTGCAGGGCGTCCTACACTACGCTTGCCTAAACGTGGTCTCCACTCTAACACGTTTCGGCTCCATCGACCATCAGTACGTCTGGAGACATGACCGGCCCACTTCCACTTCAGCGAGCTTATTCTGCGCGCGATGTCGGTTACTTTAGTTCTCTGGCGAATGACTTCATTCCGAATTCTGTCCGCCAGAGAGACTCCAAGCATCGCGCGTTCCATTGCTCGCTGAGCGACCTTGAATTTGTGGACCAGCCCAGCACAGACATGATTTTTTAAAATAACGTGCTGAGACCATGACTTTTAAACATCGTGACGAGTAAACTAAAAAAAATAGATAGTTAACTGTGAAAAAATATGTTTAAGGTAAAGCTTTCATTTTAATGCTCAGTGCATTACAAATGAAATCAAACCAAAGTAAAGAATGAATATGTAAAAGCTTGTTTTTACTAGTAAAGCAAGTTTGAGAAGAGTGAGACATGTTAACCATACAATATAAAAACATAACTTGCGTATAGCATCAAGAATATATAATTGATTAGCCGAATATAAAGTAACATGTATGTAAAAACTAGCCAAGTCAAATCTTGAACTCAAATATTATGTTCTTATTAATAAATTTCAAGACTATCTACAGAACTTGCACCCATTTAGATCTTAATTCTTTTGTCAGTGAAGTTAATAACCACGCATATTCTTAATATTAAACTTGGCTCCCATTTTTACATTTATGTTTTTGATGGAATATCATGACTTTTTGTAAAGAAACAATTACTATTCATAATTCCACAGTGTATACCTTCCTAAGTGTAAACCTGTAAATTAATCTTTTTTCAAAATTTTGCGACTATTCATTAGTGGATAAGGCGGAATACGATAATGTTATTTAATCATCTTAAAACTTTTTCTCCTGAGAAAGAAAAAGTTTTTGCTATTACTATGATTGCTTACTATTGGCAGTGGTAGCCCAGTGGTAACGCGCTCGCTTGGGAAACCAAGTGAAGCGGGTTCAAATCCCGGGTCTCGAACCTCTGATATTTTCATGTGCGAATCATTTCTAACATGATTACCACTTGCCTTACGGTGAAGGAAAACATCGTGTGGAAACCTGCATGTCTGAGAGAACATAGAAAGTTTTCAAAAGACATGTGAAGTCCGCCAACCCGTACTTGGCCAGCGTGGTGGAGTATGGACTGATCTGGAGTATTGAAGGAAGGGGCCGTGCCCAGCAGTGGGACGTTAAAAAGGGTTGAATTCATGATTGCTCTTGATATTACATTTCAAAAGGCACTAGGTGTTACGCTATTGCTATTATGTTTTGGAAGGCGAAAAGTGCAGGCAAGGTGTCAATAAGAATTAATTGAAAAAAAAAATCTAATTTTAAGAATTCACTGTTTTCGGATTTTTCCCTTTGTATGTATACAATTACCCATCTGGACACCAAGTTATATGTCACTCAGTCAGTGATAAAAATGCTGATTTTTAGACGTTAATATCTCAATAACCGTATGAGCTGTATTTTTTAAATTAGGGATTCTAGTTAATTTAATGGGATTAAATAAATGAACCAAATTTTATGTGTTTATGTTTAATAGATTTTGAGTTATTACGAGGTGAAAAGTGGCTCCAAATGGTTCGTGTTAAATATATATAATACACGCGGTGCTGCGTCGCCAGTTCCTTTTGGCTTGAACTTGGCTGGACACGCTACCGCGTGTCTTGATTACATAACCACTGGCTGCAATCATAATATTTTTATTTAATATTTCTATTTTTTTCCATATTTCATCACATCGTTAATAGAAAAATCGAGAACCTAGTGTAACCACCGTCAGTATTAATGACATCTTGTAACGTCTCATGCATTTATGAAATCATTTTGTAACATACTTCGCTTCTTCTAAAACTGTCCCATATTTCTATAATATGATTAAAAAAGGACTCCTTGGTCCTTGATCGAGTATAGTCCCAATGTGGAGCCACTTAACTCCACAGATTCTCAATGAAGTTTAAGTCTGGACTTTTAGGCGGCCACGGCAATAAGTCGACCATATCATGGTTACAGCGGAACCAAGCTTGGCTCAACCGAGAATTATGGACCGCGGAATTATCACAACATCTTTTTATCACTGTCAATCATCTAATTTTTTTTAGTTTACTCGTCATGATATTTAAAAGTCATGGTCTCAGCACGTTATTTAAAAAAATCGTGTCTGTGCTGTGGACTATTGACGAGATCTTATATAGCCTTAATGCAGCAGCCAGGCCATGGTGGGCATTAGAACAGACTATTATAATTGGATACACATACAAAATTTAGTACTTATAGCGTTGACCTCTGAGAATATGTCTCATTAGGAGCCAACCCTGGACGCAGCATTCAAATCATGGTAGATTTTAGAACGGGCTATAATAGTTTTATACGTATACAAAATTTCGTATCTGTGCTGTTGACCGCTGAGGAGATCTTTCATTCGGAACCAACCCTGGGCACAGCAGCTAAGTCATGGTAGACTTTAGAGCGTGCTGTGATAATTGAATTCGTATATAAAATTTCATGTCTGTACTGTTAGCCCTTAAGGAGTTGCTTTGTCTGGAGCCTACCCTAGAAGGATAATCAAGTCATAATTATCATAAATGTCAACGGAACTGAACCAGCAGGTTAGAAGTTCTAATTCCGCTTACTAAACTTCATAACAATCCATTTTAAATGTATTTGTATACATATTTGTGAAAAAGACACAGTATACATATCTATTACAAATAAGAAAACTATTTTTCAAATGCGACAATACAATTTTAATCGTTGTTAGTAAATGTATACATTTTTATGAAAAGAGTAATGGGTACATACATATAACGTGTAACGTGTATACTTATATTCGATTCGAGTTGTTTACAATCAATTGATAAAAATGTATATCAAATTATGAAACAAATTAACGATTACTTAATTTTGAAGCAAAGCGCGTACATCTTCTTTTGGAAAGTATGATGTTGATATGAATTTGAAAACTTGTCAACGTATACATTTCATTGCTCGTGACTGTACATAATTCAATTAAATTTGAACTGCCTCGATGATGTAGTTGCTAGCATGTACGGCTGCACACCCGGAGGTCCTGGGTTCGAGTCCCGGGTCGGGCCAAGTTTAGTTATTGAGTCTTTCTGTCTAGTAAGCCTCAGTAGCAGCCCGGAGTTGGGAAATTGGCGGTGTTTCACCCCCGTGCCTCGGAAAGCACGTAAAGCCGTCGGTCCTGCGCCTTAACTCTCACCGGTCGTGTCGAATAGTCGTCCCACCGGAGTATGAGAGTGACAGGAATAGAGAGTGCACTTGTGTCTGCGCGTACACGCGCTGCACTATAATATCTCCTGCGCAGTTGGCTAGTCTCAATAAGATTGGCCGCCGTGGCCGGAATCGGTCAGGAGGATATCATCATCAATTAAATTTTGAATTCAATTAAAATATATCGTATCGATTTGAAATTTCCTATGTATGTGAAACTCGGATAACTGTACAATTATTAGGTACAATATTGAAATAATGATTGAGCCAGGCTATTAAATGCATTTCTCTTGAAAGAAGTAAAATCTTGGGAATGAATTGGAAAATAATTAATATTCTATACTAATATTATAAATCTGAAAGTTTGTGAGTATAGATGTATGGATGTTTGTTACTCTTTCACGCCAGAACGGCTGAACGGATCTGGATGGAATTTGGCACAGAGATAGATTATAGTCTGGAATAGAACATAGGCTACTTTTTATTCCGGAAAAATGTACGGTTCCCGTGAGATAGGTTTCTTTTTGTTTTCCTAGAGGCGAACCCGAAGGAAGCGAGGATGAACCGCTAGTTTTTAATATGGATTGTTCTAAATTGGGTGTAATTATATTTTTACTAGGCTATTGTTTGTATTTTTTTTTATGGAAAACGATGAGATAATAATTAGGTATATAAATACATAACTTATGTCTTTCCTTTATATAAAACTAAGTCAATCTAGTTATTGTTTTACAATTAAAAAATTTAAAATATTGTAACGTAGCACTGAGCAAATTATTCAATGCTGCTCTTTATCTTGTTATAAAAACTTAAAAAAAATAAAATAAAAACCGACTTCCAGGCACTGAAAAGTAAAAAATAACTAAACAGGGATTTTCATTTAGAATAGAACCTAATCAGATATTTTCGAAGTCGATGTGCTTTGATTTGTATTGGCTGGCACTGACTTCGAAAATACCTGATTAGGTATATCTTCTAAATGAAAACCCCTGTTTAGTTATTTTTTACTTTTCAGTGCCTGGAAGTCGGTTTTTATTTTATTTTTTTTAAGTTTTTATTTTTCCATTTTTAGTGTAGACTTAATAAGCAGGTAATTTGTAAGAAAAAATTTTTTTAAAAACATATTCGATTAAGCCATTTATTTAAAAACCGCTTAACCAATTTCGATAAAATTTAAATGGGACCACCTAGGAAGAATACCCTTTGAAACAAAAAAAGGAATTTTCCAAATCGGTTCAGGCGTCTTCGACTAATCGGTGAACATACATAAAAAAAGGTTCCGACGAATTGAGAACCTCCTCCTTTTTTGAAGTTGGTAAAAAAACATTTATTACAAAAGAAGCATAACAACGTTAGGGAATGAATCACTTTTAGGATTTATTTTTAGATTCGTCGAAATCCTATAAAATATTAAGAATTTATTATATGGTAAGTCCGGGAGAGTTGGCTATAGTTTTAAAAAACGATCTATATTAATTATATGTGTAAGATACTACAAAAATAAGTATAGTTTATTTTAATTCAATATTTACTTATGCCATTCAGATCAAATTTGGAACTATTGTGCAATATATTCTAGATTAAAAAATGTTTTTAAAAAATAGTAGAAAATAGGCTTCTCACCCAGACATGTGGGTTAGTTGCCTGTAGATGTCAGGGATAGATATAAGACGAGTAATTAGTGCATAATCAGACGTACTTTGCTTAGTGACGCAAAAAATCCTTTTTTTATGCATTTATACATACTACCTGTAGATGTACCGGTGGTTATGTGGGACTCACCGGCTAAAAAAGCCAGTACTACCCAGTGAAACGAGTTCCCCCACCACGACAAGGTGAACGCACGTTGGAGGGGAACCAATTAATATACTGGGCATCTAACCCCAAAATATTATTGGGCATCTCTCCCGATCATTAGGGAGAGATGCCTATCGACTTTGAACACACTGTAAAGCATTTTCAATAGAAATTGGTGGGTTGTTAACAAAACAAGATCACACTGTTACATTATGAAACAATTTAATACTATTTAACTAAAGAATTTAGGGAAAAAAATTACTGCAAACTATCTCAAAGATTATATTCTAACGTAAAAGTTAACTACGCTTATCTTATTTTACAAATTAACACAAAAATATTAATTATAAGTAATATGTCTTAGTGTAAAAACTTCCACACTGACATTGACTGTCGACTGACATATTATGGACGCGTTTCGAATCACGCAACATTAATTAATTTAATTTTTAAAATTATTAGGCGTCTCTCCCTTATGGGCATCTCTCCCGGACTTACCCTATTTGAATATTTTTAGAACAAAATATTTTATTCTTGGTACGCGTATAATTTATTTTAGTATTTGCCCATAGGTCCACACCTACGTAGTACCTACGTATTTTGTATATCATTGCTCCGCTTTTTAGGGTCGCAACGTGATTTTAAATATTTTGATCATAACTTTCCAAGAAAAAATTTTCCTTAGTAAATAAGCAATGAAAACTAATAAAAACATTGAAAACAAACAAATTCGTCAGCTCTATATATTATTGATCGTTTTGGGACTTTTAAATGAATGTTTGTGTGTCGTCCGAGACTAAGTGTTTGCTTAAAATAAATCTTTAACATCGTCCAATAACATTTTTTCTATAAATATAATAAACATGTGGTTATTATTCATAGGTATAATACGTGCAAAAGATAGAAAAATAGTTTGCGTAGTCAAAAAGATTTAAGTGTAATAAGAACTAAGGAACATAATTAGATACAGATATAGACAAATATTTTATACATACAAACCAAAAGGAAAATAAGAATTAAGAACAATCTAATAGCAAATACCTTGTGTAAAACCCAAAATATATTTTAACGTGAAAACTGTTAAAATTATTCACACACTAGCGGCTCACCCTCGCTTCGCTGGGGTTCGCCTCTAGACAAACAAAAACATATCTATCCCACGGGAACCGTACATTTTTTTAGGATAACAAATTATTGTGAAGTTTGATTAAAATCCAATCAATAGTTTTTGTGTACTAAGCTATTTAAGTAACTATAGTTTTTAACTATCCCACGGGAACTCTTTAATTTTCCGGGATGAAAAGTATGTAAAATGTTGAAAATTTCATTTAAATCGATCCAATAGATTCGGTGATTAGCCCGTACAAACGTCTGTTTGTAACAGAGAAACAAAAAAATGAAAAAAATCTGGATTTATTCTATTTCTCTTCTAACATCTCCCTGACTCAATTTTTAGCATTTTTTTCTATGTACAGACTTTCCATCTCTACAGTTTTATTATATGTATAGATATATAGATTGTACTACTAGCTAGATGATTCTTCAAATTGACATAACTTTTTTTATTTATGAACCGATTAAAATAAAACAAACTAAATAAACGTTAAGTGTTAGTTTATATGTACTAAAAGTTAAGTGAAGCTTACTGCAATACATTAGTGAAAACCGCACTCAATTCAGTTGAGCTGTTTCTGAGATTAGCGCACATAAACACACAGACAAACAAACAAAAATTCTAAAAATCATTGTTCTGGGTTCTATTGCGTTAATAAAGACCTCCAATAATAGTTTTTTTCTCAAATATCTTCCATGTACGTACAGACAGCGCGGATCAGTTACACTTTTATTATATGTATAGATGACCGAATAGGAGCAGAACAACACAAGAATAGAAGTATAGAAATATGCAAAACTAACGTAGTGCATGGAAAACAGATTAAAATGCGTCTTGTCTACTGAATACATACAAGTTCCGCTTTAATACTATAAACTCATGAGATTTTAGATAGGTACACATTTATATAAATATACATACGTATAAGTGTACTAGCTGTGTCACGTGGTTTTCACGACTTTGGATATAATTTTGAAGATTCTTTATTTTTTTGTTAGTTAGCAGATTCGATTTTTAAGCACGCCTAATTATAATATATACCTACTAGTTTTAGAAGGGTCTCAATTCGACCATTTTCAAAATTTTGAAAATTAAATTGATTATTTTGAAAATTAGAGAGAAACATACCTATATGAACAGAATTTACCTATCTGTATAAAAAAGAACTATTTCTATTACAGTCTGTCGCCATTTAGAAGTCCCACCGTTGGGCACGGGCCTACTATCAATGTAAGGAACATTAGTTTATACAGCAGGATGATCCCTATATATATATATATATATATATATATATATATATATATATATATATATATATACATATACATATACATATATATATATATATATATATATATATATATATATATATATAATTATTTTAATCAACTGCCTCGGTGGTGTAATGCCTAGCATATACAACTGCACATCCGGAGGGGCCAAGTTTAGTTATTGAGTTTTTCTATTGAAAAAATTGGGAATTGGCGGTAGGTACTAGGATTATTGTTGTTTTAAAGTTGAAACAAATGAATTTTAATATCATTTAGTCATTTAGTCTTACTTTTCTTTTTGTTTCAGAAATAAAAGTTTCAGCGCTGTGATACACCTAAGGAATTAATTGCAAAGGTCACTAGAAATAAATCAAACCGTATTACTCTATTAATAAAGCCCCCAAAACTGTAATAATATTTGGATATTCAGATGTAGTCCGCATAGGACAAGTCCTAATCTTAGACTAAAATAATAATTTGGTCCGAGGCCCATATCTAAACTTAAAGTTTACTTTTTATCGCGGGTTTAATACAGACAATACTGAATTCAACTTTTTATGTTATTTTACAAAACTATAGTTCCCTATTTGACAATAGATAGCGCTGATTTTTAAAAGAAAGAAACCACTTTGCTTCATGTGTGTGAGTCCGCAAACAAAAATAAGTTATTTATAATAGGTATTTTTAAATTTTAATAAAAATTAAACACATTTAAAAGTAATACTTAAAGGTATAAAAATCAACAGAAATCAAAAGAAATCGAAATAGCAGGAGAAACGCAAGCGTATGGCTAATGTAATACGGCTTATATTCCTTCGCAATATGGGCACGCGTGCGTTAAAATGTACATTGTGCGTAACCTCTTTTAAGAACAACCACCGTCACATGAAATTTACAACAATGAAAGTGAAGGGAGAAATGGAATTATGTACTAAATGGGAAATAACATATAAATAAGCAATTTTTAAAGTATACGAGTACATCGTAATAATGTAGGTATTAAAATTATAAAGAGGCTAAGTTTGTGTGTTTTTGAGGTTGTAGGAGGTAATCTCTTGATCTACGGAACCGATTTCGATCAAATTTGGTAAAAAGATAGTTTGAGATCCTGGGTAGGACATAGGTTACTTTTTATCCCGGAAACAACCCTTAAGGGAGTAAAAATGGAGATGAAAGTTTGTATGGGGAATTAACCTAGGGACGAACCCGAGCGAAGCAAGGGTGAGTCGCTAATGTAGGTATAAAGCTGAGATTTTTTGTTTGTTTAATCCTCTAATCTCTGGTACAATCAGTTCAATTTCAATAATTCTTGCATTTTATAGCCTATAGGTATGTTATAACCACACAATACAACCATTAAGAGCGGAGCAATTATACGAAAAGAAACTATGCGAAAGGAGCCATGTGTAAAAGCTAGTGACCATTTTATACTTATTCTAAAAGTATGACAAGTTCATAAAAATACCATATTATATCAATATCCAGTCTATGAAATAAACCTCTGTACATGAAATCAGTTTGATTCTTCACTTCACTTAATTTGTCCCTTACAAATAAGTATGTTAAAAATTTCATTGCAATGTTATTTATTTTTATAACAACTCAAAAAACAGTAGGTTTTATGATCATCATACTAGATGGCGTTAGTAAAATAATATAACGTTAACGGAACGAAATTTTAGTATAGTAGGTTTTTTTACCATATTGTACTAACATTTACTCTAATATTACTTTGAGGTTTAGTTTAGGGACCTAGATTAAGTAAGTAACTAGTTAAGAGACGATTATCGAAAGTATAAGTATAATTCAAAAAGCAATTATTAATTAGGTAGTAGGTACCTAGGTATTACCATTGGGCGCTATAGGTTGAAAATATTTTAACACATACTTATTTTAATAGAGCTTAAAAGATTAAGTTATTAAAATTCACATGCATAATATTTGTAATTTAAGTCATAAGTGCCCATGTAAAGCAAGGGCGAGTCACTAGTGTATAATAGTTTTAGCTTGTAAACAAATTTAATTCTTCTTCAAAGCGAAACTCTCAATCCGACTGCTTCTACAGTAGTGCATCTACTTTAGCCTTTTTGAGTGTTTAGCGTGCAAGCGGATTTTATTTATATCCACCATAATTCACCCTTAGAAGACGAAATTTTGCTATCATTTTAAACATGACTATGTCTTCGTGACATAGCCTTAAATAAAAAAATCAGTTCGCGATCAGCGAATATGTTGCGTGACAGAGGCACACATAAATAGACGAAGTTCAAGGAGAAAACTTTTCTTATTCAAGTTCACTACCCACAATTTTAAAATCCATTTTGCTATAAAGGAAATAAGAAAAATAGCAAGTATTAGAGAGCGTGGGCTTAAATCCTTTATACTTTCCTTTGTACTTTATAAACCTTTACCACGAAGATTTACTACAGTACAATCCTTTTAGAAACTATGGGAGGAAAAATTGCAAAGAAAACATGTAATATATATGTACCTATATATTCTGATATTAGTAACGTAGTTCATAAACTAAGAAATTAATTAAGATAATAATCTAAGAAATTCCAATCATTTTTAAAATTAATATCTACTTAGATAGTTTTTCCGTTAGGTCACTCTAGTTTTCTAAGCAATAAATTATACTTTAACACTAATAAATATTTAAACACCACATATTCACATATTAAATTAAATAATATTTTGCAATCTTACTAATTGTTTTTATTCGCAATGCCTATTCCGATCCAAGGGTAAGTTATAAATGTCAATTGAAAAATTGTTAGAAATATGTTGAAACTTATAAAGAAAAAGACGTCATTTTACAACTGACATTAATCGTTTTCATTCGTAGAAGTTAATTGTTTTGTACTGACCGTACTTCTTGTTGAAACTAGCCCCGTGACTCAGGAAATCTGAAAAGTAATAAATAAAATAAGCAAAATAATATTTTTAAATAAAACAAATTGTTAATTATTTCAAATAAAAACCAATAAGTATAAATATTGTTAATGATATTTTTCTATACTTTTTGATATTCTTCTTTAGTTTCCTTTTTAAATAAAGTTTATATTTTAAAAAAATCAATAAGCCTAGATTGGATTTACTCAATATTCCTAAAATTATATAAGAGTTTAAATTTAAATCGATAATATAAATTACAAGCGGACACAATTGTACCTTCAATTGATCACTAAACACAAAACTAAAAAAAAACAAAACAAAAACTAAGTACATTAATAACAAAGTACAAAAAAAGTTACCTTATTTACTTATAATCAATGGATTTTAATTTTCATTTATGAATCCACTTATTTAAATTGTTCAACGATGTATTATAAAATAGTAAAAAAAAATAAGTTTTTCCGTAAAATTATTGCATTCGTATTCAATTTTGTTTAATTGTCTTAAATTTTTATATCTTTTTAAAGTTAGCAAAGTTAAAATATTTAATTGCGAATAATTACGAAAAAAAAATTTTCTAATCATAATAAATAAATTAATTTACGACATCTACAGCAATTAATCATAACTACATAACCACTAGGATGTACGAAACACGTGTGCAACGCCATCTACACCTCCTACAGGGAACTGTGAAAAATCTTCATGTATTGCAATCCTCAACCACCGAGATACACAGCGCTAGTAACCATGTGCTTTTACAAAATAATAAACCTCACCGTTCCTACTCATCGCCGAAACACCAAACGAAACTCGTACAAACCCAATAAACAGAATTAAAAAAAAATACTGAACTAAAAAACGAGGAAAAACTTTTTAAAATATTTAATTCGTAATAAATAAAGTAGACTGCGGTCACATGTGCCCGGTATAGTCGGAGTGTGCGGTCTCGCGATTGGCGTGTAGTGAAATGTCGATAAAGCAATCCGCCCTTTGATTGGCTGAGAATGTCTGCGTCGGTAAAGCATACCTCAAAAGCACGTGACAAGCACGTTTAACTCACACACATTGCACACTCCAGATGGCGCCAAAATACATTTTGTTTACAATCCGATATGACATAATTTCACATAATCGAGTGCGAATGTCAAATAAAAAGTAACCGGTTAGTATGTATTTGCTTGACCTTGAATTGCATTGGACTGCTTATAAATAAAAGTAATCGTTTTGTAATTTAACTTACGCTTTAGTGTACGCCAAAATTAATGTGTACAATTTTTGCTTATCTCAAATATGCTTGATTAACGATTTTTTAGAATCTTTACTAGCAATGTTAATTAAAAATTACACTACAGTTTACTTTTAATAACGCTCCAATATATAGGTAAATACCCACAACCTTGGGCACATCACGCGTTGAAATCTAATAGGAAGGTAGTAATATATTGAAGGGTTGGTCTAAAAAATCGTTACCTACTTTTACGTAAATATATTTCTAAATATATTCTGTCAGCCATCAGAATTTTACATATATATGTAATTAATATTACAATACTAGAATGTATTCAACCAATTTTAGCACTGCTCTCGTAAAATAGAAAGACCTAATTTATATATTTTATATCATAAATAGAATATTAATTGAAATTTATTGGAAATAAAATAAAAACAAAGTCCAATTCTGTCACTACAAAAATAATTAGTTATCAATTAAATTTTATAGTATTTTTAAGCAATGTACATACTCGTATCTAATTATAAAGAGATAATTATGACGGTCCTATCTAAATTTTTGTAATGAAATTGGGCCAAAAACATGTAAACGTTTAAACATTAAGTTCTGAATTCGCGATATGGACGCCGTAACAGTTATTTTTTATGAGGTTTATAAACATATTATGCGGGTTAAGAGGAATGCTAACGTTAAAAAGGTAGAAATTTATATTTAAAACAAAATTTTAACTAATTTTAAATAAAGAGGTTTTACTGTTTTTGTTTTATGATAATAGGCATATAAATAGATAACAATGTCGTAAATAGGTGTCCTTATCTTGATTAGTCCTTCTTTAACTATTAATCTAGCTAATACAAATTGGTGGAATTTGTTTGTATGTATATAACAGATAATATCTTTGGTGCTACTAAAAATATTGTAAAAGATCGTTTCACTTTAGCTGATAAATACACTATGTGTGTGTAAAATTACGTATTTTATCAACCTTTGACGCAAGTAATACTGTGGACGAAGAGTAATACTTAATATTATATTATTATAATTGCGAAGTTGTATGTGTGCGTTATCTTTGGAATCGCTGAACAGGCAGGTCTGCCAAGCAGCCCACAACAACTATAGGGTTGTTCCAACAGTGTATCACTATCAGTGAAGCATGGCATACCGCTCACCGAGGTGGGCCTCCTCCCAGTGCGTTTGTTGGCATCGCGCTGGATTGCCGGACTTTAATGAGACCCGACTGACGAAGCAACATAGAATTATATACAGCTGGACACAAATATTGTACATGTTTTATATTAGCTGCGTATAAACGTTTAACTTCGCTTTTTACGCAGTCGGTTTTTTTTTATTTTTGTATATAATTTTTTTATTTACAGCTTTTTAGTTTTGGTCAGTTAAACATTTTTAGTATTTTTTTTAACAGTCCATCTTTCAAGTCGAAATAGAGTGACGGATTGGCGTATTTTTTGTGTGAAGATAGTTGGCGAGCTAGAGAGTGACAGAGGCTACTTTTTACCGCGGAAGATTATCCCATTGCCACGGAAAAATACATTATAATACAACTATCTATTTGAAAGTAACCGTTAAGACGTATATAGGGATGAATGCAAACGAAGCGAGGGTAAGTCGCTAGTTACATATAAAATAATTGTATTCAATTTGTCACAAAGATATTGAATAAGATATTTTTTATTGGAGCCTATTTTCTTTAGGACTAGCAGATATAACCATTAAAGGCTATGGAGGAACACGAACGAGTCGTTAAAAATAACAATATTTTATGACATCAGTCATAAATAGCACCCAGTTTTGGTCAAATAATTACTTTAGTAAAGTAGAGACATTATGTATGTACATAATATATATTTTTTATTTTATGTTATATCAAATAGAGCCATTATGCTTAAATAATTCTTTTAGGTACCTAAGAGGCACTGGATTTGTAATGTTCGCTTTTTATCTTTTCTTTTTCCATTGTCAAATAAAAGATGATTTAGTTTCTCTAATTATACTATTAATTTGTTTTGTATAATTTTTAGTATAAACGTCTTCTCCCATCCAGCTGACCGAATTATTGTTAGTCTCAGTGAGCTGAGCATTTTATACTCTCTTCTCTCATTCTTATAGACTCGAAACCCACACGTACAGGAGGAGATCACTAGGTATGTACAATTTTTGCAATTTCTGAAAAACAACTCTTTGGCTCAACCCAGGATTCGAACTGAAAACTCCTCGGCGACGCTTCTTAGTCTGCTCCACTTTATTTAGAATACAATTTTATAAATTGAAAAATAATTAATAGTAACATCCAAAAGTTATTTTGAATATTTTTATTAATTTGAAATATATTTTACTTTTTTTAAAAGCCGCACGATTCACTCAAATAGTGTTGGGACTTGGGAGTAATCGGCGTAAATCAAAAATGCAAATATGTAGTTACGAATTGGTCGAATACGTTTACGTCTGTGCCAGTGAAGCGAAAAAAATGTTTTATAGTAAATGTTGTCAGGAAACAAATATGAAATTCTGGGTTGTTATTTTTTGACAGAATTATCTTCAGACGTCATTCATATTCGTGAATCTGTACCAAGTGAACTTTAATTCACAAAAAGCAAAAACTTTAAAGATACTCAATCTTAAAATGAACATCTAATTTAAAACTTAATTTTCTTAATGCTTTCTTAGATTTACGCGAATATTTGACATTTTAAATAAAACTATCTTTTCGGACTTTTTCGCGGATTTATTTAGATTTTTGTTCCCAACGTTTCGAATGCTTTACAGTAGTCGTGGCCACGAGAGAGTAAGGTTTAAGATGTCTCTTCCTTGACCATGATTGCTCTAAAGCATTCGAAACGTCGGGAACTAAAAATCAAAATAAATCCGCGAGAAAATCCGAAAAGGTAGATTTATTTGAAAAAAAAAATAAAACAATCAGAAGTAGAAATAGTAAGAACTGGTACTATTTTTATTCACCTTCAAATACTAATAAGCGAAGAAAACTATCGTGAGCAAACCAACTTTTTGTTCTATAGCTTGATTCTCGAATCAGCCTATCCCAAAAGAAGGTTATTAGGGGATGAGTTATGCTATTAGTCTATTATAAGTAGTTAAAGTTTTAATTTATTACATACATACACATCCATTTCCATTACAAAAGTTAACTACCCCGTACTTGTTTGAACATTCAAAATTAATTGCTTCCAAATCCAATTCTATTCAATTAGTTGTCACAACGCAACGAAAACCCAGTTATTTATACTTTGCGAAGTTCTATCGGGAAATTAACGAACTGCGGCGAGACTGGTTAATGCTATTTTAACCCACAAGCTGCTTGTCCACTGCTCTGTATATAATCTGTTACACCTATTAAGTCTAACAATGTGTTATTTATTCTATTCAAATGATTTCTAGTAAATTCCTAGTGTACAGACAGAAAAGTCTTTATCTTACAAATATTAAAATGTTAAAGTAACCCTATCTGCGCTACGCTTAAACCACTGAAAGTTTCGATAAAATTTGGCAAGGACATAAATTGCACCCTGGAGACGTACAAAGGCTTCATCCCCACTCCACTTACCAAGCGAGCGAAGCCTCAGGCAAAATCTGGTAGTCTATAAACCAATAATATTATGACCTATTGCCTTACAATCTTAGTACAAAATTATCTTGATCTCTGCGTTGAGTGTAACAATATGACAAACAAAAAAAAAACCACTTCCACAGATTTTTATATTATCTATATATTAATACGTGAAGCAAAAACTTTGTGCCCCTTTTTACGAAAATTGCGCGGAAGGAGGAGCAGAAATTTCCCACACTTATACTTCATATAGAGAAGGAGTGCAGAATGCTAATATTTTTTTAACATTATGCATAAAAAATACATTACAAACACTACCATGTATTTGACACACACACACGCATATAATTGAGAATAAATTAATATTGTAATATACGCAAGACAATAAAAAGATATAACTTAATGAATTATTATGGTTGATTTTCTACCATGCGGCGATCACTAGTTTTATTAAATGCTTTTCTGCTCATTCTATTAACTTAGCTTCGTATTTTTAAAGAAGGTTAGGTTAAAGTTTTAGGGTTTGCTATTCTTACTTTATTTATAAAGGAGAACACTTAGTTCCCCTTTTACATTTAAAATCTTTTCTGTCATTCTTTAATCACGTACTTTCATTACAGTGGAACATATCATTTTTATTTTAAAGTAATAAAAAACAAAAATACCATTCTATGTTAGGCGTTTAAATTCTCAAAACCACTGTCATTCATCAACCCAAATCTACCTAGAACACACGAATGAGTAACACACTTGTGACTTCTGGCCAAAAAATTCTGTTCTGCTAGCCTTGTAAGATAAAATATTATTATTTCAAAATTTACTTCTTTAACTAATACATATATTAAGGTACACTTACTACTAACGTTAGTTAAAATTTATAAGTACAAAGGTTGGTTGACCAATCTTATCGCATGGAACAACTCTACTTAGTTGTTTTTGTAATAAATGACTTAGGAACTATTTACAAAATCGTATCTAATGTAATGTAAAATAAAACGAAATACTGCTAAATTATATTTAAGATTGACTTTTGCTCACGTCTTTACTTGCTTAGCTTATTTAGGTATTTTAAATAGATATATAGATAGATAGCTCAAATCTTTTCTCTTTAGATAGGTTATAAAATGCAAAAATATTTTTTTCAAATTAAACTGTTAGGCAGTTCCCTGGAAGCCTCTCTCAGCCTCTGGGCTGTTCGAACAAACAAAAAAACGAACAATCTCTTTAGCTTTATCCTATTGGTATAGATAATGAAGTAGCAATTATCCGTAACGCAAACAATATTTCAGCCCTCAAACTATCTATTATCGATACCGCTAATCAAATAGACAACTAATTTATATGGAATTAATATCGATATAGTGATTAGATGTCATGACAAATACATGACCGTACATTTTTTAAGTCGTCTTTTAGCGAAAGCGATTAAAAGATGCCAACTTGTTTATGCTACAAATGTCTCTGTTCTATTCTCAATGAGAGTTAACATTTCATCATACCCATAAGATATTGTCTGGTATGTTGTAGCTAAAACGCAACGGAACCAAGAATAGCTACCAGTATGGACAATTGAGTGTTAAGGATATTATTGGACTGCTATTATAATTCGAAAGTTTATTTAATATGTGAGTGTATGTTTGTTTCCTATTTGGTCATATTATAATGTTTAAATAAATTAAATCCGATTTAAGAGGTTTCAATTTTATTTAAAATCTTGATATATAGTATACGAGACTGTTTGTCTTAATCCATCTGACATTTGACGTATTTTAAAACAAAATTTGACGACACGTTTGGCTCAGTTTGTAGAGACCCTACTTGCTGTGGCAATGGTCGCGGGTTTGAGTCCTGCTGGGGACATTCATTTGTGGGATGAGCGCGAATGTTTGTTCTCCTGTCATGGGTATTTATATTTATAATATGTATGTTTTTAAAGTTATATATGTGTAGTGTATCAACTATCTGGTATCCATAACAAAAGCCTCGTGGCTTACCATGGAACTAGATGGTGCTGTATGTTAATATCCCAATATATATATTTAAAAGCTAAATTCTAAAAATAACTTCTTAGTACCATTTCACGTAAATAATGTTTATATTCGATACTTGCTTCGGCTTGCACAGGAAATTAAGTGGACATTTTCTAGAACAGCTTGGACGTTTGAACTTTTCTGCCACTGTATCGCACAATCCCTTTTGTAGATGTCGGTCCTGTCAGCTACGGGTTAGTGGCATGAGGTGGAGGTACTATATTTATAGTTTGCACAAGTATTGCAGTTTAAATATGTAGGATTGATTGTTTTAATGTGAACGTGACCGAGAGATAGAATAGAGTTAAGAGCCCTTAGTTCTTATCCACAACTAGGCTAGGCTACAGACACAACTGCCGTAAGGGCGATCTAGGGAGCACGACGCGGAGCACGTCGCGGTAATATCGGAGATGTCTCTACACACATGCCTGTTATTCACTGTTCGGGTATAAGTTGAGCTAAACACACGCGTTGAGAATGGCCCTATAGTGTTATCGAAAAATCAAAAGATCGGTAGAGAAATTTCCCCGATCGCGCTACACACGCGGCAACGTGCAGGGCGGTAGGGGTAATCTAGGGACCAACGATGGGCTCGCGCTCCTGCCGCCCTGCTGCAAGGCCAATTCAGGAAATTGCGCCTGCTTGCCTGTACACATCACAATTAAGGTGGCAATTACGGGTCATCCCCACTTTTACACCCTAGATCACCCCTGCGGCAGGCGTGTAAGTAGCCCTCTTAAGAAAAATTTAATATAAATTTATAATCCAATTTATACGAGTAAATATCTTGTGTCACGTGTTTGTGGTCGCACTCCTCCGAAACGGCTCGACCGATTTCTATGATTTTTTTTGTATATTTGGTAGGTATGAGAATATGTCGTAAAGTATTTTTTACCCTCCTACCCCTACACCCCATGTTTTAAGTAACTAGGGGCGAACCCGAGCGGAGTGAAGGTGAGTCGCTAGTTTAATGTAATAAAATAATTTATGCATAACAATCTATGTTTCTGATCTCTGGAACTAAAGACGTGCTGTACCATGGAGACTCTTAGAAGGTTCATAGGAATGGGAAAATTTATACGTATTATAGGTACTACATAGAGGTGCGAATCATTTCCAAGCTGATGACCACTTGTCTTTCGGTGAAGGAAAACATCGTGAGGAAACCTGCATGTCTACGATAAACTTGTAAATTGTCAAAAGACATGTGAAGTCTGCCAAGCACTTGGCCAGCGTGGTGGACTATGTCTGATCCCTCTCATATTGAAGGGAGGCCAGTGCCTAGCAGTAGGACATTAAAAGAAGCTGAATTCACACTAATAATAATTAATAATGTCCTCCTGACTGATTTCGACCTCGGTGGCCAATCTTACTGAGAATAGCCAAATGCGAAGGAGATATTATACACAAGTGTACGCGCAGACACTAGTGCACTCTGTATTGCTTTTACTCTCAAAGTGCGATGGGATGATACTTCGACACGACCACTTCGGCAGGGGGTGCAACACTACCAATCTCCCAACTCCGAGCTTCTACTGAGAATATTTTGACAGAAAATCTCAGTAATCAAACTTGACCCGACCCAGGACTCGAACCCAAGACCTCAGCAACCGCAGCTTTACATGCTAGCCACTAGACCACCGAGGCAATTACATACTAGATAGAAGATAGCCCTTATCTCAAACAAAGTAGCAAACATGAAGATCCTTAGGCATAAATACATTGGCAGTGTGCATAAATAGATATATGTATATATCCACCTTTCACGGTAGACGGTACAGCATTAGGACGAAGTGTCGTATTTATGTTTTCGTGTTGGCGCAAGATAAATATTTGAATTGATGGACTTTACTAAAACAACAATTTAATACTGGACGTAGCGATTTCCAGCGATATAAATTGAGATTTCATTTTTTTACGCACATATATATTTCAAATTAAATTTAACAGCTTTATTATATTTATTGGTTAACTTTATGAAGTAAATTTTGTATTGGCTATTAATTAAACATCGGTCAGTATCATCGGCGTGTCGTTATCCATTTTGAAATTTGCCATCTTGGTTTTTTCTTATTCGTTGCTATATCGGCAATAGAAATAGATACTTTGTGAAAATTTCAACTCTCTACCTATGACGGTTCATGATATACAGCTCGCTGACAGACGGAGGGACAGCGGAAGCTTAGTAATACGATCGGCACTCTTCGGGTACAGAACTCTAAATATAAAATTGTAGAGTACTCTCACTGTGTTTTCAAAATTGTTACTCTATGAGTTTAATATATATGTATATTATTATACAGATATTGATATGAACTTATTGACCTTCGTCATGACCGAATCAAATTAACGTAAATTCATTATTTAATAGAGAATTTAGGCTAACATGATATAGATTGCCACTTATTTGAAGAAAGTAAAGGTTCTCATCGGTAAGAATTATCTACTAAAAGTGGCTTAGCCGAACTAAATAAAAACTAGCCATAGCCCCTTTATCTATTTTGAGGAAAAAAAGGAACATCAAATTGTTTTGAACTTTTTCGAATGCTGCTAACGGCTTAGGTTCGAAATTCTTTCTCTATTAATCGAACTGAATCCGACAAATTTTCGCTGAAATATAAAACCGTACTAAAATGGTATCTGTGCTAAATATTATCGTCAGATCAAAATATTACACTCACTAAAGATCCTATCACTGTTTGGAAAGATAATAAATACTGTAATCTTCAAAAGAAGTAGTTTCAAAAAGTTAACGGATTTCAGCAATGTTTGCTTTGATCGTTGCTAAGAACCCTTATGTAACACCACACTTAAACATTCTCAGTATCATTATGAATGATATCTTACTAATATTATAAATATAAAAGTTTAGGTGTTTGAATATTTGGATGTTTGTTACTCAATTATGCCAAAACGGCGGAACGAATCTGGATAAAATATGAGATAGATTATAGTCTGGAATAGCACACAGTTTACTTTAATCTCGGACAAATACGACCCCGAACGACGAGACGAAATCGAAGCGAAGCGAGAGTGAGTCGCTGGTATAACATAAATGGTATAATTTATCGTTCCCTTAGCATTAGTAATGTTATATTATGCTATAGATTAAGGCTTTAGAACAGGTTTTAAAGTTTTTACTACTACCAGTATTTACTAGGATTTAAGTAAAATCACATCTCCTTGTTTTATTAAACTGGGATCAGATATTTTAATGCTTTAGATATAAATTATTCTTGTGCTGGAATCGAATTCGTGAACTCTGGGGATGTTGGAGTACGCGTATCGAATAATTTGAAATATATGCACATGTAATAAATACAATCACCTGCAAAGCACGTACCTATGTATTACATAAATGTATATGTAATACTAATACATGAATAAATACGCTATGTCACTTTTCATTTGAACAAAGTCAGGGCGTTTTCTATTATTATCTAATATTAAAAGAATTTGGTTGAGTAATATTCTAGATGAAAAACACCGTATGTTGTTATTTTACAGAAAATCGGATGTTAGAAACTCTATACTATCTATTTTTAAAAAGTTCTTTGTGACATGTTCGCTGTCGAGATTTCGCTCGTGTCCAATCAAGGTAGCCTACGTTATTTTTCCTATTGTCATTTCTTTTGTCTATATACAATACAATACTCGTACAATATACAAGTGATCACTGCGTGGTTGAAAATCAACCATAATTCATTATATATATATATATATATATATATATATATATATATATATATATATATATATATATATATAGGGTGGATTTTTGAGACGGGACAGTAAGGGCAGGTACCTTAAATACTATAGTTACAGGAAAACGCTCCTAGGAGACCATCCATAACTTTTTGAGATATTCTGAACTGCATTCACAGATTTTGGAAAAAATGTACAGTCAGCGAGAAAAATGCTAAAATACGAAAAAAATTTTTTTCATGTCAATCGATCCTATTTCATGTAAGGATCAAAAGACTCTATGGGGCCATTTAAGGTTTGAGTACTAGAAATGACAGAAATCGCCAAAATCTTTTCCCATACATTTTGTATGGAAAAACGTTTAATCAACTCGAAATATTCTTTGTTGTCAAACGGTCCTATTTTTTAATGTGATCAAAAGACTCTTTGAGAAAATCATAATTGCATTGACAAATAAAAATAATATATATATATATATATATATATATATATATATATATATATATATATATATATATATATATATAGTCTTGCTTATATTACAATATTAGGTAATCTATTCTCAATTTGAGCACAGTCTTTAACAATAAACAAGAGAGTATATATGCGTGTGTGTGTCAAATATATGATAGTGTGTATAATGTTCTTTTTTATTGATTTAATGTATTTTTATGCATAACTAGCAGAACCCGCGGCTTCGCCCGATCTAACTACGAAAAAATTAAACTTTAATATACATATAAAATGTTAAGCGTATATTCTGTAAATAAATTTACTATACTTTATATCCCACACAGTAGTCAGTAAGTGTGCATTTACAGAGAACTTGAGCCATGTTACTCTATTTAAATATATTCAACAACTCCAAACTTCATCGCCCACTTTTACCCACTTAGGGGCTGAATTTAAAAAAATCAACAATACATATTTATTTAATTGTATTGGAGAGCATTAATACCAAGTTTCAAGTAATTTTGATCATAAACAATTTTTTCCTCATATAAACAGCACAACCCCCTTTTATCCTTTTAATGGGATGAATTTCGAAAAAAAAATCATATTTGTATTGTTTTAGTTTTCATTTTAAAGGTAATTATCATTTTAAGTGCATCAATCACAGAGTTTCATACAAACTTGTATCCCCTATTTGACAGCCTTATGGCATGAATTTCAAAATTTGCTAAAATACATATTTATTTAATTGTATTGAAGAGCATTCATACCAAGTTTTAAGTAGTTCTGATCATAAATAATTGTTTGCCCATATAAACTTTATCACCCCCCTTTTACCCTTTAAGGGATGAATTTCGAAAATAATCTAATACATATATTTCTTATTTTTCATTTCAAAGCTAAATACCATTTTTTGTGCATTTCACGTTAAGAATGACAGAGTTTCATACAATCTTTTATCCCCTATTTTACCCCCTTAGGGAATGAATTTTCAAAAATCCTTTCTTAGCGGATGCTTACATTGTATAAGTAATGTGTTCTCCAAATTTCACGCTTCTACGACCAGCGGTTTAGGCTGTGCGTTGATCGATCAGTCAGTCAGGACAAAGCATTTTATGTATACATATAGATTTAAAAAAAAAACATTAGCATTCTGCACACCTTCTCTATATAAACTATAAGGATGGGAAATTTCATACTTCTCCGCCCGCACAATTTTCGTAAAAAGGGGTACAAAGTTTTTGCTTCACGTATTAATATATAGATTATACATTTCACGAGAAGCTTTTTTCCTGTTTACTGATACCTTCCTTATTACTTAGAAGTGAATTGAATCTACTATTACTTATATATTACCGATACAAGAGCACTCTCAAATTCTGATGGGACGCCATTAGACTTTGAGAGTGATCCTGTGTTTGGGCATACACTTGTGCAAAATCTCCATCTCCTGTGAAAATAGCTAGTCTCAGTGTTATAAGTCGTCTTGCCTGAAATCTACCAGAAGGACAATCTAAATTAGCAGAAATAGCAGTCTGCGATCTCCAAATTGATACCCCTCTTATATTATATTGTTTCACAATAAGCCTGTATAATAAATAGTTTTCATTGCTCATGTGTATACTAATTTTCAAATCAACGAATCTATTTCTAACAAGACTTTCAATGGCAGGTAATGGATTACATACGGTGACATATCATTTTTAATGTCATAATTATATTATTGTGACTTGTTTTGGCAATCCATAATTATTATAGGTGTAAATAATATTCAAAAATAGAATCTAAAACTAAGGAAAAATTAAAAATAAAATAACACATCAAAACAAAAAATACGGTTGTAAAATACTTTTTATTTTTAATCGGATTTAGTTACAGATTTATTGACAGATATTGAATATTCCGTCAGAAAAAATATTCATCGAAAAAATATTCATCAACTAAATTGTTGTCAAGAAAGCCAAGCAAGGCGATGATAATCTAGTGGTAACGTGCCAGCTGTTGAAGTTGGAAAACTAAGTGAAATGGGTTCCAATTCGGGTCTCGCACTTGTTATATTTTACATGTGCGAATCATTTTAGGATGATTACCACTCACCTTACAGTGCAGAAGCATCCGGAAGAAACCTGCAAGTCAGAGAGAACATAGCAAGTTTTCAAAGACTAGTGAAGTCTAACCACTCGGGCTCTCATCTTTCTCGTATTAAAGAGACACCCGTGTCCATCAGAGAGGGCTGAATGAGAAATATAATATTTTCTTGAGCTCCTGAGTTCCAGACAGTCTTTATTTAGAATTTGTTTTTGAAATTCTTGTGGGGTCCTGCTTTATGCAGCTACAGAAAGGGAAAAATAGTACTAATAGTTTTTCACTACGTCCTATATAAAGAATAAAACATAAACTTCCATGTCATTTGAATAGGACAAATTATTTTTATGGATTATTTAAAATACTGTAAGAAATAATGAACAATAATTAATAAACTTTATTATATTATTATTAAATATTTGTTAAAATAATAAAGAAAATTAAACTTTTTATTAAAATTAAACTTCTTAGGCCACATTTTTAACACCTCCTGGATAATTTCTAAGAAATTAATTGTTAACTGACACGCCGCACACGCGATTCTCAAAGGGTTACCGTCAATTCTGGTAGTGACAACCAGATAGTAAGCGATAATGATGGCTAAACTTTCAAATTTCGGGAATATTTGTTCCAGCGCCACTAAAGGTTCGTGGATATAAGTATTATTAAAAAAGAATCTGTTAGGGTAATAGCTATTAAGCTATAACTTTTTTTACTAAATTTCATAAGGGCCACGAATTAGGGAGAAACCCGCAGTCCCAAGAAAGAATCTCAGCGGGATTAAAATTATTTTTTATATAATTTTATAAACAAAATTATAAACTTTAATGATTTTCTAACATTGAACTATTCTGAAATCTTTAGCACACACATTCTTCAAATTTTGCAATGGAATTTTTTTTAACGACATTTCCAGAATATCCGGTTTCTGACACATATGTACATATGTGCTGTTGGTATAGTAATTTATCATGTTAGTAAATATCAGTGTTGTCATCCTCATATTGATCACAGAATTAGTAGCACTCCCATTCTTCCTCGGTATTTATATGGATGGATGATGGTTGTGCTAAATTATTAAATTAAGATTTCAGAGTGCTGGTCCTTGTAATGCTGGTATTTTGAAGTGTTTCTAATAGCTATTTGTTGAATGGAAAGTAAAGACGACCCTTCACCCTGTCTCCGATGAGTCTGACCGCGATAAAATTGAAGGCCCTAAGTTCGAGCAATCAGATAATGCTGGAAAAACCACTGGAAAAGTCAATATACTATCTTAGACATTCGAGCTACCGAAGTACTGTTATGACAATGGCCAAGTACTCTTTAATTTGCTTCAAGTGAGGAAAAATCCGGATCTTCATATAATTCATCCCCAGAATAGTTAATAACAGAATCTTTTCATGATATCAATTTCTTTGCCAAAAAATACAAAAATTAATCAGTTACCAATTAATGTACTATAAATAGGGCGTAGGTAGGTTCTAGAAAAATATCAATTTAATGTTTATAACAACATAGTAAATAATTACTAAATATTTTATTACATAAACATAGATTAATGCACACGCTCGTCTACCGACGCCATTTTTGCTACAAATGACTGACAACGGATGACATTTTTATTTTTTACCTTGACAGGAGAAACCAGTAATTGATTATCTCTGGTAATTTTTTATAGTGTTGCGATCTAAACTGAATATTACGATTTTTTATTATTATAATATAAAGAAAAAATATACGCGGGAGGTTAAAGCTGTAATTTTAAATTATATATTCACACATAATTTCAGTTAAGCTTTAAATGAATTTTAAAAATGATTTCATATTATTTTCCCAATTTATAATAATTAATGTAATTTAGACCAACACAAATTGCGCTGCATTTTAAAACACCTAGCAATTAATCATTGAACTTCGTTATAATAGTGTTAATAGCTCATTGGGATACGTGAATTAACGGTTTAACACTTAAAATTACAGTGATCATATTTCGTAGCTTATATACATAAAATTACAAAAAAATACATAAACTGAATTAAAAACTAATAAAAGTAGTACATATTAAATATTTTAAACAATTTTAATGGTTACTTTCATCATATACAATACAGCAAAAGCCGTGTGATAAGTTTAAGATTTCTTAATTTCTTGGACAGCTTAATTCTATTTGAGTAACTTATTTAAATGGTAATCTTTTAATTGTATATTGGTATAGATTTGACGCTATGCGAGTTTTGAAGTTACGGGTGAACAGACAATCATAACATATTTAAAAACGTGTTTTGATTTCTATTTTAACTAGCGACTAACTCTCGCTTCGCTCGGGTTCGTCCCAAAGTTGATTTACCATAAAAACTTTCATCCTCATTTTCACCCTCCTAATGGATGGTGTATTTTAACGAGTACGACGAGGTAACTACGAGTAATTTTAAGACTTTTCTAGTTTCCAACAAGTGAACTTTTTTTAATAATAATTATAATTAATCAAAATTATAAAGATTTTGTTAACAATCGATGAAAAAGATATTTACAAGTTTGACGGCTATGTCTGTATGTTCGTATTCGTTGGTGGTACTACATAATTATCTAATAGGATATAAGGCTACAGATCGTGAGGTCTTAGATTCGGAACCCTTGTTGGGCCTCATTAGTTGCTGGGTTACTACGTGGAGGAGTTTTAATCTCCTGTCTTGGCAAGCCTATAAAGTGGTTGTTATTATAATAAGTTCGTCATCTTCCCACTGGAATATGAAAATTAAAAAAAAAATGTCCTTGTGTCTGCATACACACACTATAACCTCAGAGATATTATCCGCCATAACCGAAGTTAGTTAAGAGGACGTTATTATCGTAGCAAAGGAATAAAACAGATTTTAATTTGGTTTTCATTATTTGAAACTGTAATTTAATGTTTGAAAATATATTTTTATGTCATTGAACGTTGTCATAGGCAATAAGTAATAGTAAAAAAACGAGTATTGCAGTCCTATACAGCACGGAATATGCACAATTACAGCGTCTAAACGTTTTTTCCTTTAATGAAATCAAGAAATATTCTTTTCCACTCATCCATTTTACCTTAGATAAGTAAAACCATTAAGTATCACAATATATATGAGTAACCAATTATACACACTAATTCACTAATTACATCAAGAAAGTAATTCTATACACATAACAAATTGAGACAAATTAATTACTAGATTTTACCTCATAAATTTTTGACCGATTTTAAAGAAGGGGAGTTAGGTCATTTGAATATATTATATATATATATATATATATATATATATATATACATACATATATATATATATATATATATATATATATATATATATATATTTGTATATTACGTTAAATCTCCACCAGATTTTCATATATTTTAATAAATATTTTACTTCAATCGTTGTACCATCATCTATATTCTATACATATAATAAAACAGTAACTTAGCGTAATCTGCACATGAAATATTTTTTAAAACCAATGATTATAACGTATTATGTAGGTACACAATATAGGCCGCAAAACAATAGTTTTTTTTTGTCTGTCTGTCTGTCTGTTTGTCTGTTTGTGTGTGCGCGTTTCACACAAAAATTAATAGATTGATTTTAACGAAATTCTGTGTAGTGATAACTTATTAATCGGGTCAACATTTATGATACCTTTTACTTCAGGAAAATGTTTCTATTCTACGGGTAAACACAATAACTGATTTTATCAAGTCGTCCTAAGAAAGCTTCCGCTGGTTTAGCCTCAAGACATACATCAAAACAATGTACTAGTCACTTCTCAAATAAGGGATATATTTATTTTATTTTTAAAATGCTTGCCTACTTTTCTATACCTATGTGTGTACATTGTACATACGAGTATATGTAATCTATTCCGTACTAACCGTTAAAACGTACCTAGTTAAAAGGACATTACTAAGTCGAACCCGAGCGAAGCGAGGCTGAATCGCTAGTATATAAAATTTTTGTATAATGGAATCTTATATACCCAAAAGCAGTAATGCCTTTTATGAACAAAGTATACGTTGTTATAACAGACTCCCATAAACGTTCACAAAGCTTCTATTGCTAAATAAATTAAAGAACGTTTGCGTACAAATACTTATAAGGTACGGTCATATATACAAATTATACATAAGATTTTTGATTTTATAGAAAGTAAGATGCCTTGGAAAGAATTTTATTTCCCCTCTAATTTTATTTTAAACTGAAAAAAAGTAATTTTATTCCCTCTCAGTTCCTTTTAACAATTCTCAGGACTGATGTTCTTTTTTCAGCATTAAAGGTAGACTCATGATTTTAGTACAAAATTGTAATAATTAATCTAATGCTGAATCAAAAAAATAATAATAAGCAATGGTTGAAAGTAAGCGTATATCAAACTCTCACTTTAGTTTCGCTTCGTAATAAACGTTTTTCGGATAAAGATATAAAAATTGCGTTTTTTGAGAAAAGAGAACTACATAGATAAATTAAAACTCAAAATCTTATCTAAATACAAAATTTGATACAAATTGTTAGAGCCTTTTCCAAGATACACGAAACAAAATATACATATAATAACAATAATAGTTATGTTAATAACAATAATTATGTACGTACAAAAATTACTCATTTAATATTATAAGATTTAACTACTTATAGCAGATACCTAAGTTAAAGGTAAAAAATATAGCTCATGAGTTTTTTTAGTGCGATCTTTACGCTTACCCCGCAATGTCGCAGTGGGGGTGGGTTGGGGTATGAAGGTCGAGGGCGCGCCGAAATCAATGACAGCGGATGCGGATACAGGCGTGAGTCGGTTAGCTATCCTCATTTTATCCTAATACAGGAATACATTCTATATTGTAGCCAGAAATTCATGTAAATTAGTTGATATCATAAATATGAAAGTAAACAAGGCAGCGACTTAAACTGAGGAAAATATCATATGTATGTCTTTTACCAATACTTAGCTAGATAATAATCAATTTACTAAATTAGCGTGTATTATTAAATCTTATAATATTAGATGTGCAATTCTTGTATATTATGTTCAATACTTGTACAATATTTCGTGTCTCGGAAACGGCTTTAACGATTTGTATAAAATTTTGTATTTAGATAAGGCTTTGCTTTTTAATTTTTTTTACATCGGGACCTTTTCTAAAACAACGCAATTTTTATATCTTTTTCCGAAAAACGCTAGAAACTAACAAAGGCTGACGAAAAATGAAAATTGGTTGATTAGGCGTAGTTAATTGCTGCCGAACAGTCGTTATCTAGAGCGTTTGTTCGAGATTCCCTATGATTAATACTCGTAGTATCACATTTGTCATCACGATTCTTCTGTTTTCTTTGAATCCCATTCAGATGTCTAATAGTAATTCATTCGAGCATCTACTTGGTATGATACATCTAGAAGCAAAAGTAATACTGACGTACGCGACTCTTTACAGATTTTAAATTAATTATATTTTTTATTGTATTTAAAAATTAACAGGAAACTTAAAAAGAAAAAATAAAATCATTTTTTTATTACAAAGAAGTAATAAACACATAACTAATAAATATATGTAGGTACTAATAATTACTAGTGTTTGCCCAGTGGTTGAAATTCGAGTTAGTAAAACAAAAACAAAAAAAAAGAAAATCGGTTGACAAACAGAGGAGCAAAAGATATTGAACTTTTTGTCTTCACTTATTTATATATAGTTTGATAAGTATTATAAGTACACTTTTGTATGTTCAAAAAAGAACAGTGTACGGTGACCATTACCGTTTTTTATGTAAAATGGTTTGAATAATTCGAAAAACTTAAAAATTAAATAAACTACTCTTACAGGTAAACTATCCGTTTTTAAAAATAATACAAAATTAAAAATGTACCGTACATTTTTCGTTAAATTAGCTTCATTCGTCTATATTAATATTTTGAAGCTTTTTTTTAATGCTACACCTATTTATTGAGGAAGGTGATAGGAAATCTAGCATTGCGGTTACGGCTTAGAAGCGGAGTAATTATATTTGTACATTAGCGACTTACTCATGATTCGCTCGGGTGCGTTCCTAGATAAGATTTTGCTTGCAATTTCATGGGTTTTAATTTTTTGTGCAGAACCCTAATTCTTTTTCAAAAATAAAAGTAGCCTTATACGGAGATTAGCCGGAACTAACAGACAGACAAAAAATAAAAAAAAATGTTTTTTTCTTATAAGTACCGTATACTATCATATGCATTTAGTAAAAAGCTCTTATTTTTTACAAACAGACATTTTAATTTTATTTATTTGCATGAATTAAAAAAAATTAAGCGAATAAAGTAAGAGATAGTAAATAATAATAGTCAAATTATAAAAAAATACTAGAAAAACGTTACTTAAGTAAAGATGCTTAAAATAATATTATGAAAAAAGTTAAAGGACCTTGACCTCGAGGTAAATAAATTCAAAAGAAAAACGTACATAAATACAAGTGGATGTAGTACGTGGTTTTTCTTGTGTAGAAGTTAGATCTCGTAGAGACTAGTGACCTAGTTCACGTATATGTAAAGTGTTAAATGTGACACCCTACATGTTATAATAGAACCAACTAATTTTCAGGGTTGTGAAGTAAATAGTCAAATTCGCACACGAAGGGTTCCGTACCATCGTACATGTACTTTTTATTAATATGACTTTTACTCTATACAGGGTGGATTTTTGAGACGGGACAGTAAGGGCAGGTACTTTAAATACTATAGTTACAGGAAAACGCTCCTAGGAGACCATCCATAACTTTTTGAGATATTCTGAACTGCATTCACAGATTTTGGAAAAAATGTACAGTCAGCGAGAAATATGCTAAAATACGAAAAAAAAATTTTTCATGTCAATCGATCCTATTTCATGTAAGGATCAAAAGACTCTATGGGACCATTAAAGGTTTGAGTACTAGAAATGACAGAAATCGCCAAAATCTTTTCCCATACATTTTTTATGGAAAAACGTTTAATCAACTCGAAATATTCTTTGTTGCCAAACGGTCCTATTTTTTAATGTAATCAAAAGACTCTTAATACAAACGTAAATAGATAACATTTAGGTGATCTACAAATTAAATTGCTTAAAATGGATATCGTGTTTCAAAAAACACGTTTAGTTGATATAATTTTATTTTATTTTTATTTGTCAATGCAATTATGATTTTCTCAAAGAGTCTTTTAATCACATTAAAAAATAGGACCGCTTGGCAACAAAGAATATTTCGAGTTGATTAAACGTTTTTTCATACAAAATGTATGGAGAAAGATTTTGGTGATTTCTGTCATTTCTAGTACTCAAACCTTAAATGGTCCCATAGAGTCTTTTGATCCTTACATGAAATAGGATCGATTGACATTAAAAAATTTTTTTTCGAATTTTAGCATTTCTCTCGCTGACTGTACATTTTTTTCAAAATCTGTGAATGCAGTTCAGAATATCTCAAAAAGTTATGGATGGTCTCCTAGGAGAGTTTTCCTGTAACTATAGTATTTAAGGTACCTGCCCTTACTGTCCCGTCTCAAAAATCCACCCTGTATATGTAGTATATTAACTTTGGTGATAGATTACCAACGAAAAGAAATGTTTCTTGTATATTTTTTTAATTATTTTTATTATTCGTTGTTATAGCGATAATAGAAATACATACTCTGTGAAAATTTCAACTCTCTACCTATTACGGTTCATGAGATAGAGCCCTCTGACAGACGGACGGACGAACGGACAGCGGAGGTAAAGTGATAGGGTTCCATTGGCACCCTTCGTGAACGGAACCCTAAAAAGTACATGTACGATAGTACGGAGCTCTTCATGTGTGAATTCGACTTGCACTTTATCGATTTTTTATTTATATATCTTATAGTTTAAATCACTACAAATTTTTATATTAAAATGTTAATGTAATTACATAATATAAGTATTTTTTAAATAACCTTCATAAAAATATTAACATTCTACTAATAACAACAAAGAGTCTATTACGTATCGTAACAATTTCTATCATAGTAAAAGAGGCAGTCATTACAAGTACTAATACAACTTTATGAAACGTACAGCTTATTAAAATGATAGCTAGATACTTTATATATTTTAATTACAATATACTTTTACAATGGTTAATTATTTCATTAGTCATACCTGTTCTGTCATATATGAGGCACATCTAAGTTTCAATTTTGTATTTACCTAAAACAAAACAAATTGTAAATTAGTGCTAAAATTTAGTAACAGTAGTATTTTAGTAACTTCGCTTCTCTATTTAATTATATTGAAATAGTTATTTTGGGTATGTTGCACAGGTAACCCTATGTATCGACATAATAATGTTCTCATTTGCGCCTGAGGCAGCCATGTATGTAAGCTAAACCAACGTAAATATTCAATATGCATTTTAAGTGGCAATAAATTATATTAAACTAGCGACTTACCCTCGCTTCGTTCGGGTTCGTCTCTAGGTACGTTTTAACGGTTAGTATGGAATACATTATATATGTATAAGTAGTATTAGTAGTGCCGCTAGTATTTTATTATTTGCAAAAATAAGTTCGTGTAAGTTTTATTTTTTATTAAAGATATTAATGCTCTTCAACACAATTAAATACATGTTTATTTAATTGTATTGAAGAGCAGTAATACCAAGTTTCAAGTATTTTTGATCATAAACAATTTTTTCTTCATATAAACGGCACAACCACAATGGGAAAAAACGGCACTATGGGAAAAAAATGATATTTGTGTTGTTTTATTTTTCATTTTAAAGGTAAATACCACGTCCCGCGCATCATTTCCCTTTTATGGAATGAATTTCGAAAAATGCTAAACCACGAATTTATTTAATTATATTGAAGAGCATTAATACCAAGTTTTAAGTAATTCTGATCATAAATATTTTTTTGCCCATATAAACTTTATTACCACCTGTTTGTTACCCCTTTAAGGGATGAATTTCGAAAAAAAAACAAATAAATATATTTCTTATTTTTATTTTTAATAAATAGCTAAATACCACATTCTTCGTACCTTAAAATAACAGTTTCATACAATTTTCTATCCCTTAGGGGATGAATTTCGAAAAATCCTTTCTTAGCGTATGCCTACATCGTTTAAGGAATACGTCTTCCAAATTTCACGTTTCTACGACCAGCGGTTTAGGCTGTGCGTTGATCGATCAGTCAGTCAGTCAGGACAAAGCATTTTATGTACGAGTATATATACTCGTAGATGTTCAGCCTTATTTGTTTTTTACCGACATTAAAATAAAGTATTTGGTTTTAATTTTATAAATATGTTATAGGTCAAGTATCACATTAATTTCAGAACAATGAATAATCCTATAATATTAAATGATCAATTCTTGTATATATGAATTTCGATTATGTTTAAAACGGCTCTAACAATTTGGATAAAAAAAAATGTTTAGATAAATTTTTGCTTTTTAAGTTTATCTTTTCTGAAAACCACGAATTCACAAAACGCCGAGCGAATCTCGGTCACCCAGGTATTTCTTACATTTAAAGTGTTCCTTTTAAAGTTAAAAATAAATTGTTAATAATTTCCCGCGTTTAATGTAAAAATCGAACTTGGAAGATTATCAGTTCGTCTTTTACAATATTTTCCGCTAAATAAACTAGATGCATAAAGCAACACTGGTAGAGTACATATGTGCTAAAGACGACCTTTGATGTCAGAGTTTGTGTGTTCACTCAAGGACTTCCGACATGGTCTAATGACTTCTACCAATCAATAGCAATCAAGAGCGATAGCTTTAATAACCTTCGAAGTACAGACACGTTCACTTGCTACGATAACAATTACTAAGGGTGGTCACCTATCCTGTTATATTCCATTAGTAGCGACGCTTAACTTTCGTGATCTATTATGTCGTTGTGAGCTATCTAAGTAATATGTAAATATTGGAAAAATTGTGAATTTATTTTCAATAGCTTGTACATTTCTTCTCCATACCATATAAAAGCCTCTACGATATACGCGATGAGTCCGAATAAATGTGCCCTAAAGTTTTTTTTAGTTTGCTTTAAGAGAGATCAACAGAACGATTTTTCGATTTTAATTAAAGAAAGGATAATGCTACTACAATGAGCTTTCTAGTACTTGCCTAATTCGACACAATCTTGAAATTGGTATGAACTGAACGCCATTCGGTGCGAGAGATCGGCGCGGGTACACGTGCTACAATTTTTGATGAGTAATTTATTTTTTTCTTCATGATTTCAATAGATTTTTTTATCGATTGCATTTTTTTGTAAACAAGTACTCGTATATTTTTAACTATTTGTAGACTCATTTATTATAGTTTTATTTTATTTTTTTAACTTATTATTATTCTAAGTATTTTATTTCAGTACTTTGTAAGAAATAACTTTGTTATTTTTGTCTTATAGATTTGTTTATCGGCGTGTTAATGAACAAAGAGCAGATTAGACTGATGTTGAAAGAAGCTGGACCGGGCACATATTACCATCGGCGTCGATTCCGTTGACAAAATGTGCGAAGCCTATAATGTCGCTAGAGGTACTAACAGGTGGCCTATGGTGATTTTTTATAGTCTGATGAATGTTGCAGGAATTAATTCATACCTATATTATTTTTGCTCAAAATAATCCAAACAAAAAAGTTAAAAGAAGAGTTTTTCTGGATAAACTGTCCTATAAACTCATTGACGCATATTTGTGAAGATGGAAGGAAACTACGTGCTTACCGAGAATAACAAGACAAAGATGATTAGAACAGGAATATATGATTATAATAGATTAGATATATATGTAAAGGAATATATGATAAGAACAGGAAGATTAATAGATAGTCCATATTACGTATTATTTTTGATGATGATAATATGACGATGATTATGAATACAAATCTATTTAAAAAAATAAAAACAATTAACTAATATAACTCGCAATAAAGTTCATAAGTTCTAAAAAAATAGCAAGTACTTTACCCGTAATTAGTCAAGTTTCCTCTTTAAGCGATATCCTTGACATAATAAAATAATTCTAAAGTTTATCAAGAGTGCAGCTTCATGAGCTCTTTGACTAAGCCATGAAGCTTTTAACTATGAATTTTAAAAATAAGGTGGATTTGAAATATATTTTATAACTAACGATACGAATAACAATAATTTTTAGGAAGTCCGATATAAAAAAAATACGATTTTTTTCATACGAGTAGTAACGAAATAATTGATAGTTTATAGGTCATAGAATGATATATATAATCTGTAGCAATTAATTACTTAGGGTCGGCAAATAGGATTCAAACAATAATATATATTTCTATTAGATTTAACTATTTCTATAAAAGTTATTCCTCATTTGAAGTTAAATTTTTACTGAAATATTTGCTAATACAAGTATATGTTATTGTTATATTTTAAAACAACTGTTTAAATATCAAAGTATAATAAATGAAAAACAAAGGATATGAAGTTGACATTTGAAATGATTGAAATAGTACGAAGAAAGACAATAGATGAAATTACAAACTCATTGTTTCTGTCTTTCTTATCTTCGCATTTTCTGTTGGTCTAGTGGTTTAGCTAGTCTAGCAAATGCGGCTACATATCCGGGGGTTCTGGGTTCCAGACCCGGGTCGTGCCGAGTATAGTTAGGACTCTCTGTACCAAAAAAATCATAATAACAGCCATGTCGTTAGAAATAGATGGTGTTATTTCCTGCGCAATGAAAAGCATGTAAGGCCATCGGTACTGCTCCTGATCTTCGAGCGGTCCAGTCAATTTGTCCCACCGATTTAAGAGTGAAAAGCATAGAGATTGCAGTTACGTTTACTTACACGCTCGTCCACTATCTATTATATATAAACGAGCAATTCTTGTATTTATTTATTTACACCGGCGATCTCGGAAACGGCTTTAACGATTACGCCGAAATATGTTTTCGGGGGCGAAAAATTGATCTAGATTAGTCTAACGTCTGGGAATACGCGTGTTTTCGAATTTTTTTGCGGTTTTCTTTTGCATTATTCCACACAAAATATGGTCGATAATTTTTTACGCTCGGGCATAAGCATCATGGTCAAGCGGTCAAGATGCAAGATTGACAATCACAGGTGTTCGGATTCGTTTCCCGTTCGGATACAAAGTTTTTACTTTTGATTATTTTTTGTATTTATTCAAGTTTTTAGTTATTCTTTACCTAAAATAGAACTCCGAGCGAAGCTCGGTCGCCCAGGTACTATGCATTATACGCAGATATATTTTATACGTAGATTGAGTTTAGCCGCCGCTGCCGAACTCGATCTCCGTTGACTCGTGGATTTTTTTTTAACCTACGTAATACGCAAACAGACCTCATTTCGAATAAATCACATCTTTAGTAAAATTATGATCCATCCGCTTTAAAGTATCCTTTAAAATACATATAGACTAGAAATCTATTTTTTCAAACAAAATAAAAACTTTTTACTATTAAGCTTACAAGCCCAAAAATGTACCTAGAAACTTTTTGAGTCGAGGAGGGTTTATAGCCAAATTCCGGCTTCGTCATCAGACCAGCCACAGGATATTACAGTATCTTATTTACATACATCAAAGTAACATAATACGTACGAGCATGTGTCAGCAAGGGCTTGAAAAACAAAGTCAAGTTAAATAAAACTGGAAAAAGAAAGGCATATTCTCGTGAGAAGAATTCATACTATTTTCATTGGAAGTAGACAAAAATAAAATTTTACTTTTTTTCTTTGCTTTACACCCAACGGCGCACTTGATCTTAGCTAAACGAAATAAAGGTCACCTCTGATCCACCATGACACCAGCTGCGGCATCATACTATTGCGTTATCGACGAAGTTAGCCGTAAATGAACTGGAAGCCAACAAGTTCTTATTGAAACCAAATTAGAATTTCTTAATCGCAAAAGAGTATATATGAATGAAATAAGTCAAATATATGTTGTATATGTTGGGACATTAACACACTACACTATCTAGTTCCATGGTAAGCTACGAGGCTTGTGTTATGGATACTAGATAGTAGATATACTACACATATATTATAACTTTAAATATATACATATTATAAATATAAACACCCATTACTTGAGTACAAACATTCGTGCTCATCACACAAATGAATGCCCCCAACGGGACTCGAACTCGCTACCGCTGGCACAGAAAGTAGGGTCACTACAAACTGAGCCAAACGTGTCATCTAATATAACCTTTTAAAAACGGTAATTCCTTTCCATATATTTATTCCTAAGATTCGATAGCACTCTTTACTATTAAGCATTTAAACAATCGCAAGTACATATTTACTTTCACTTTTATAAAATGTAATTTTATTCCGAACAGAAACCGTTCAAAGCTTTCAATCTGTTTCAATCAACAGTTGATTCCCACTAAAAGGATAATTCAGTTTTTTTATGGTCATTCTGAATTCACTTAAATTTATTTATAAAGCGCGGATGTGCAAATAATAATACTTTTAAGGGCTGACTTTTCAATTATCTATTATTTAAAAGTTATTTAAAGAAAAAAAAAACATAACATAATAATAAATTCAAACATTTTAACGTCCCATTGCTGGGCACGGGACACTATCTCTTCCCTTAATGCGAGGGGGCTACTGTGGTGGTCGGATATCAAAAACTGGGTTTTATCAGACTTGCTTTGATGTTTCCCATGTCAGACTTGCGAAACACGGATTTGAACCCGCTTCTAGTTTTTTTTATGCGAGCACGTTGTCAATACCACGACTAAAATTCAATATAAACTAAAAATTTTTTTTTACTTTTTTTTAGTATTTTTTCATTTACTACAGATACCTAATTATCTATTTTCGAAGTCAGTGTTACCCGATAGAAATCAAAGCATACCAACTTCGAAAATATTGAATTATGTATCTATAGTAAATGAAAACGACCAATCAGTTATTGTTTACTTTTGAGTGATCTTTTTTGAAATGGATTATTATTTATTTTTTATTTTTTTAATTTAATATTTTGAAAAAAAAAACGATAAATTTATTTCATATTAAAATTACAAAATTATTTCACATTTGAATTATCACTTGATTAAAAAAATTATCAGTCCGTCAATAAATAGCCACTGGCTCGGAAAGCAGTTCAGGTGAGAAGAACCAGATTTGTACCTGGTTGTACCTGGTTGGTACAGGTATAAACTCAAAACGAAACGTAATACGTTTCGAGTATATTCAATTTAAAAGTATCTCTTAGATAAAAATTTGTGGAATTAAGGTAAATTGACTCGATTACTTGAGATGAAAAACAGCAACTGTTGAGTTTCTCCGGCTCTTCTCGGTAGAATTGGTTGTAGCTTCCACACGAACAAATTATTCTTACTATCTTTAAATGAAGTGGATTATCAAAAGTGCTTGTAATAGTCTAATAAAATAAAATTCTAAGACTAGTTGTAGATAATGCTGAAATTCACATTTTCGTTTTAAACTTATGTTTTAACTAGCGACTCACCCTCGCTTCGCTCGGGTTCGTCCCTAGGTTGCTGCCAAAAATAAAATTAATTAATTAATTAATTTGGTTTTCATTTTTTTTTCGTGGGACCCTATTTTTTTTCTAAAATAAAGGAGCCTAAGTTACTCCTTATTACATCAGCTATCTGTCAGTGAAAGTCCCGTCAAAATCGGTCCAGCCGTTTCAGAGATTAGCCGGAACAAACAGACAGACAGACAGACAGACAGACAAAAATTCTAAAAAATGTTGTTTTGGTATATGTACCGTGTATACATCCATATGCATTTAGTAAAAAGCGGTTATTTTAATATTACAAACAGACACTCCAATTTTATTTATCTGTGTAGATTAGCTTAAAAAATACTGTAAATAGGAAATGTAATAAAAATAATTTGTAGACTTACGCGCTTTCTACTAATAGTACTACTCGTATATCAGGAAAAAGTACTAGAAATTGAATGAATATAATATGAGACAAATTAAAAAAATCTAAAAATATTTAGAGCGAAAAACGCTATAGAAGTTTCACTAATTTCGTTCAAATAAAAAGAACTGCATAAAAAATATGGCCAAAAAACCTTTTTCAAATAAAAATCCAATTGACTACAAACAAAAACAAAATATAACAATGTAACTGATAATGCCATAACGTTGTCTTAATGCCTCTTTATCGCATTTTCACTCCTTACCTACATTTCATATCAGAGGATATTTTAATTTATACAAAACACGAGATACGTCAGATTTAAGATAAACAATAAAAGCTGATAAGATAACAACATCTACAATGCGGTCGTGTGACTTAATATTTTAATAATGAAAAAAATACTGTTTAAAAATGTATTGCATATGTATACGAATAGTATGAAACAAAGAGTATATTACTATGTGTCTGTTTGTTCACTCAATGTATTAAATTGTTCATTGGATTTTACCATCTTCATTTTAAGTATATTAGATAGATTTTTTAAGTCAAAGATTTTGTTTGTCCTCCTCCTCCTCCTGAAGTCCTCCGAAATTTACATGGCTAACGTTGACAAAATCTTTATAAATATGTAACGTACATCAAAACAATATACTAGGTAATTTTACTCAAGGCGTAATTTCGATTTTGAGACTATCTTTATAAAAGACCGTTAGAATTAATTACACTAGCTTCTATAACGGAAATTAACGAAGATCGTAATTAACGTTAGATTAGATATCCTATCTACACCTATACCAATATTGTAAATGTCAAATGGTGGTAGTATGTGTTACTGATAGCCCTGTGTGCGGTGTACGGTAACGTGCTCACTTGGAAAGCTAATTAAAGCGGGTTAAAATCCTGGGCTTAAAAAAAATCATGTGCAAATCATTTCGAACATGGAATTTCCACTTTCGAGTACTTACACGATGAAGGAAACAAAGTGAGGAAACCTAAGAAAACCTAATTGGTTTTCAAAAGACATGTGGATTTGCACTTGGCGAGTATGATAGCCTATGGCCTGATTCACTCTCTCATTGATAGAAGGCCCGTGCCTAGCAGTGAGATGTTAAAAAGTAAAAATGCTGTGTCCAAATGTCTATCAGTTTCTTTCAATTCACTGCCAAACTGCTAAAGTTCATATATTCTATTAATACGTTCATGAGATACAGACGCCTGGTGACAGACGGACAGACAGACATGCAGACAGACTGACTGATGCACAGCGAAGTCTTAATAATAGGGTGCCGTTTTACCCTTTGGGCACGGAACCCTAAAAACAATTATAAATCGTAATGGCAGTGGTAGCCCAGTGATAACGCGCTCGCTTGGAAAACCAAGTGAATCGGGCTTAAATCCCGGACTTCTTGCACCTGATATTTTCATGTATGAATCATTTTTAACCGACTTCCAAAAAGGAGGAGGTTCTCAATTCGTCGGAATCTTTTTTTTTATGTATGTTCACGGATTTCTCGAAGACGGCTAAACCGATTTGGAAAATTTTTTTTTGTTTCAAAGAGTATTCTTCCCCGGTGGTCCCATATAAATTTTATCGAAATCGGTCAAGCGGTTTTTAAATAAATGGCTTAATCGAATATTATGTTTTTATTAAAAATCTTTCTTCTTACAAATTACTTGCTTATTACGTCTACACTAAAAATGGAAAAATAAAAACTTTTTAAAAAAAAATAAAAACCGACTTCCTGGCACTGAAAAGTAAAAAATAACTAAACAGAGGTTTTCATTTAAAATAGATACCTAATCAGATATTTTCGAAGTCGGTGCCAGCCAATACAAATCAAAGCACACCGACTTCGAAAATATCTGATTAGGTATCTATTTTAAATGAAAACCTCTGTTTAGTTATTTTTTACTTTTCAGTGCCAGGAAGTCGGTTTTTATTTTTTTTTAAAAAGTTTTTCAAACATGACTACGACTGGACTTACGGTGAAGGAAAACAGCGTGAGGAAACCTGCATTTCTGAGAGAACCTAGCAAGTTTTCAAAAGACTCTAAGCTGGTCTTGGCCAGCATGGTGAAATATGTCCTAAACCCTATTGAAGGATGCCCGTGTCCAGTAGTGGGATGTTAAAAAGGGTTGAAAACAAATCGTAACGCGATATATCTAATAATTTTTATGAACTTTTCATGTATATAAGAATGATATTTAAATAAACACTTTCCATGGGATTCTAAAAACCCATTCAATGTGTTTAAATTATCTATTGTTTTGGTATTAGTTTTTTAAAATCACCGTAATGCTTGTTTTACGATGGGCGCCATATTATAGCCGCAGCTTGAATGCCTTGCAAATGTCGAGGCTGTTCTATTTTCAGACTTAACCTAGATTTTTATGAGCTTCCTTTTGTAAGTGTCTGCGTGTCTAATTGTTTGATTACACCTGGACTATTTAAAAATGCTTCACCATGACATAATACACAGCTACGATTTATATATTACGTATTTTATGAGGAATTGTGTTTTGAAATTATAATATGTATATGAATATCACAATTCGAGTTACAGTTTGAATATGGTAAGCTGGCATATAATTGTAATGAATAAACTGTCTGGTATAAGCTGGAGTCTTGCTTGTGTTATATTCACTAATATCATTTAATAGCTACTATTGACGAGATTAAATTAGTAATTATTATAAATACGAGTGTTTGTTACATTGTTCCTTTTAGCGTTATAATGGAAATAAAATGTTTGCAAAGAGATGACAAAATAGAGATAGGTAGAATGACTATAGTTGTAGTGAAGCTATAAATTATAAAGGGCAATACGCAAGCAAAGCGACCGCAGGTCACTAGTTCAAAAGTAAACGCGACAAAACCAACAAAATTCAGGAAAATAATTCTACAAACAATGTCCGTTCATATAAAATAGAGCTTAAAAACGTTAATTTACCGTCCATTGACACGATTTTACGAGCTTTATCCCTATAATTTGATTTCCAAGTTATATTGTTTGTAGAGCAAATTTTATTTCATTTGCCAATGTACGTTCATTTTAATCCTAGTGTTAATAAATAAACTAAAACATTATTCCATTGCAACGTGTAGTTTGAACACAAAATATTTGGTAACAACCAGAATTGTGCAATGTAATTTCTAAATATAATTTATCATTCTATTATAATAAATGTGAAAGTTTTTATGTATGTGTGTGTTTTTTTTTAATCCTTTACGCTAAAACGGCTTGAATGAATTGGACGAGATTTAGTAAACAGATAGATTATAATCTGGAGGCTATCTATACAGATAAATAAAATCGGAGTGTCTGTTTGTAATATTAAAATACCCTTTTTTTAAATGCATATGGATGTATACACGGTACATATACTAAAACAACATTTTTTACAATTTTTGTCTGTCTGTCTGTCTGTTTGTTCCGGCTAATCTCTGAAATGGCTGGACCGATTTTGACGGGACTTTCACCAAAAATTCAAACAAAATTAATCAATTAATTTTGTTTTGGGAAGCAACCTAGGGACGAACCCGAGCAAAGCGAGGGTGAGTCGCTAATTAGAAATATAAGTTACCTAAAGGTGGCGCTGTTATAGATACACAAGGCACCCAGCGACTAAAACTATCGCAAGGGTGAATCGTTAATGTTCTATATAAATAAAAATGAATGTTCATATGTTTGTCTTATATGTGTTCGTGAACCATTGATCCGGTTGTGAAACTCTGGTGTGCTATTTTGTATACGCTTGTGAAGGTTCCTGGCGCAATATAAAATTCTTTTTATCTTTGGACGTTTGTCTTTCATGCTTTCCTAAACCATTCAAGCATAGGGACGCACGCGAACGAAGCGAGGGTACGTCGTTGGTTTCTTAATAAATGTAAGTTATTGAAAAAAATAATTGTACAGAAAGGTACAGATGTGTCAATGATCTTTTTCTCACTGGTCTTATTTTTATCACTTCACAAACAAGTATCATCTTACTGTTGAACTAAATGTTTTACTATTATTAGTACTTGAATATCTAGAGATATTAGGGTAATTGGAATATTTATAAGTCTGCAATTTCTATTTATTCACCTTAACAGATGGACTGAATACTTAGCAAAATTAAAATTAAGAACCACAAACCGATAAAAACCCACTGGCACAAATAACTTTTAAAGGATTTAAATAGAAGCAGAGTGACGTCTTATTCAAGGCTTACTTTTTAAATACGACACGGTTGAATTATTTATTTAAAAAGTTCCATAAAGTCAAAACTTACGCTTTTAAAGAGATGTCTTATGGAATAGATAAAATGTTTATAGAATATAATGTTTTAACAAAATTTGTTCAACCCTTTAAGCGTGAAAAGGTAACAGACAGTGTTTCGTTCACATTAATAATATTAGTATGGATGATATTTGAACAAGGCGTTACATGAGGGAGGAAATGCAACAAATAGCTATTAGATAAACTTTTCAAACTTACAACTGATACATCGATTCTTGTGTCATGTTGTCAGTAGTCATTTTAAAACGAAAGCAACATGAAAGTAAAAAATTGCCTAACAAGATAAACGTCGTAATTGGCACTTTGATATATTGAATCGAGCAGTTTTATCAAATAAACATCTAGTACCTGGGCGACCGAGCTTCGCTCGCAATTTTTTTGGTCAAAAGTACAATTTTCTTTTTAATTTGGCTTAAAAACAAAAAAAAAGACTAAAAACTTGAATAAATAAAAAAAAACAAAGTAAAAATCTTGTACCCGACCGTGATTCGAACCCAGACTCCCGTGAAAGTCAATCTTGCGCCTTAGGCGTTTGACCACGATGCTTACGCCAGTGTGTGCGAAATTATTAACATATTTTGTGTGGAAAAATGCAAAAGAAAACCGCATGAAAACTCGAAAATACGCATTTTCCCAGAAATAAGAGTAATCTAGTTTGATTTTCGCCCCCGAAAACCCTCACATATCTAATTTCAGCGAAATCGTTAGAGCCGTTTCCGAGATCACCGGTATAAATAAATAAATATACAAGAATTGCTAGTTTAAATATATTATATGAATAATATATTATTGAAATTTTTTATATATTCCTGAGAAGTAATGTCGAGTTTCATTGTGGAACCATAAAGTAGTTACAAGGGGCGTTGTAGTTTGTGTGTTTACAACGAGTATTTAATATTTACTGAAATCTAAATGTTTTTTGCGTTGAGTACTTATGACTCACTCACTTCACTCTGAAATCTAAGGAGATACAAAAATAATTCAAGTATTACTTGGGCTTAGAGGATGAGAGAACTTTATTGTTTCATGCTACAGAACCCTCAGTGTGCAATTTAGACTTGCACTTACGCGATTTCTTTTGAAATTGGGTTACGCCATGTGTAAGAATTATTATTCACTTGTATATTAGATGAACATTTGTAAAATTTCTATTTAACAGATAACCATGAGACTTTTATTTCAACAGATGTTTTGAATAATGTGCGTTACTAGTACATTATCAGATCAGATATCATACATAAAACCAATCCATGTTCATATATAAATAACCTACAAAGTGCTATATCAATAATAATAATAGGAAAAATATAAAAGTTAAGTATGTTTTTAATTTTACATTTATAACATTTTATTTACCCTATTTCTTTTTGATTCTGCTGCAAAAATGTCCATTGAATGGAAATATTATCCTTCAATTTTCCAAACATCTCATCTGAAAAATAGAGTTTGCTTCCAATACCATCGACAATGGGGTAACTTGAAATAAATGATATATTTTTCAGTAGTTTAGCTTTAACAGCAGCGATTCCGCGAGAAAGTCGCTCGAGAAAATACAATGCTACAATGCAAATAAAACGTTGACCTTTCTTTTAAATGAAAATTTAAATGTTCTTATTTAAAAAATACTCCTTAATATATTAGTTAGAAACTACAGACAGACTCCATCTGTGCGGGCGTGCAATTTTATTACCCGACTGCGGCAAAACTCAAAGGAGGGTTATTGTACATATACGTATGTTATTACATGTTTTCTAATAGATACGTGTGTGTATGTCTCCGACTACATAATACTGTGTTCCTTTGTCAAATTGTTCTCATCTTTCTAGTTCACTTTTTACGCAGTCAGGTTTTTTTTATTTCTGTAAATTAATTTTTTAACTCTTGCTTAAATTATGAAATCAATAATTTCGATTTTGATGATGAAGATTCCAGTTAATGTCAGAAGAAGAATATTTTTCGTATAAGCTTTGCTAACCTTTTAAAACTTCTTAGTGTCAAAATAGTTTAATAAATAAATTAATGTTACTAAATATAACGGTAAGATAAAAGGAAGAAATAATGAAGGCACTTCTCATTTTTATGTTTTTATTATAACGAGTGTTGGGTGGTTTCCAACTATATTTTATCTTAAAATCTGTACTGCCATATTCAACAAGAGGCATGAAAAACTAAAAACAGTGCCAGTTATCAACGTTGCATCTATACTAAATCGTTAAAGCCTTATCCATTGATCTTTATATCTTAGTATATATAAACTAGCGAGTCACCCTCGCTTCGCTCGGGTTCTTTCCTAGGCTGATTCCCCATACAAACTTTCATCCCCATTTTCACCTCCTTAAAGGATGATTGCCGGGATAAAAAGTATCCTATGTCCTTCCCAGGGTCTCTAACTATCTTCTTACCAAATTTCATCTAAATCGGTTCAGTAGATCCAGAGATTACCCCCTACAACCTCACAAACTCACAAACTTTACCTCTTTATAATATTAGTATAGATATATAAGCTCAGATATATAAAAAAAATATATATTTATTTTTAATCTTAAAGTTCCAAGATCTACGTCTCCAAATTTTTTAAGTTTTGTTGTTAACTGCCCTAAAAATTTTTTGGCTTGAAATGTTACATTAAACCATGCAGTATCCATATTCTGAGATATATACTACTACTAGGCTAGGCTACTGAATTAGTGCGACTTACCATCTACGACTGCGTTACCACTTACCATCAGGTGGAACGTAGTCAAGCACTAACTCAGAATACTATAAAATATATATATATATATATATATATATATATATATATATATATATATATATATATATATATGCTACTCTCTACTCAAAGTAACAGGCAAGTCGAAAGCCGCCAATCAATAGATGAGCAATAATATCGATACTATACATTCAGTTTTCATACTTTTTATTCATATTAGAAATTTTGAAAGTCCGTCATTATAAAATTAATAATATAGAAAAATGGTAAAAATCTATAGGTACGTCTAATAAAATTGTAACTAAACCGAATCTGTACATTAAATATTTTTTGGAAAATCTTATTGAAATAGACATTATTATCGATACAGAGGCCGAATCTATAGTTTTTAGAATTTTTGTCTGTCTGTCTGTCTATCTGTCTTTCTGTGTCTGTCTGTCTCTCTGTCTGTCTGTTACCGCATAACGGAAAAACCACTGGAGGGATTTTGATGAAATTTGGTATGATGATGGCTGATTATCCGGGTCAACATATAGGATATTTTTTACTGCGGAAAAATATCTCATTTCTGTGAAATCTATACTATACTTTAAGAGGTTAGTAGGGACGAATCCGAGCGGGGCGAGGGTGAGTCACTAGTTATAAATAAATAAATATGTTGGTACATTAGCTTCTCTTTATCTCTCTATCTCTTTTCTCAGTAGAACTGCTTTCCGTGCAAGTGGTAGTTCTTTACGGTCGTACTTACATCGTTATATTTATGACTTATAATAAATTGGTAAGGAATATGTTTTGCACCAGAAAAATGATAAACAAACATACAGGTTACTTTATAGTATTCTTAAATCATACTTTACCACTCTAAGTGAATGGATAGGTGGGAATTGGTAGATCAAAAAGTAAGGGAAAAATGGACTTCAGATTTAATTGATCGACTTCTCATATTAAATACACAATATGGAATTAAAAATCACCCAAAGATCACGAGACTGATTTCAATGTTTCAATGGAAAATTTTATCTGTTGCTTTTTAATAATCGAGCTGAAATCCAAATATAATACATACTATATACAGAACACGAGAAAAAATATCGGCATAAACTAGTGCCTAGCAACTAGGCTAGCTGTTATAATTATTCTAAGCAGTCGTGAACATAGAATAGTTATATGCAACACAAGGTTCTACATTCAAAGAGAATATCTAGTAATTTCAATATAAGCGTATAAAGAACGCTACACACATTATGCAGGTTTTGACCTTGCCAATATTTTCTTTAGTTTCTCTTATCTGTTATCTTTGTAGTTTATATCACCGAATCAATCACAGGTATATCTTTACTTTATGATAGCGTATAATCATTCGATTAGTTAAAAAAATTTAAACCCTAAAACCCTCAAGGTTGTTTTGATTCGAACGTATGTGACAGGGGTGTTAGTGACGAGCAATTGAAAAAATACAAAAAATAAAACATTAACTTAAATAGAGAATTATTTTGGTCTCCAGCCGGGTGTGAACTCAAGAGACACACTGTAAGGTGGTCTGGACTGGACTTCGGTGGGCAGTGTACCGAGAGGGAGGCTCTTGATAATTCTCTGATAACAGAGTGGATCGTGCGAGCCACCCCCGGTTTTTGTGGTCAATCTCAGTAGCCCAACCCTCGGGACATGCTTAAGTGCTTTAGTGATTCTGCGTTTAGTGGAATGGGAACGGGGAAGATTCTGTTGGGTTTGAGTGGGCAGTATCCGTGTTTCTAGCAGGCAAGTCTCACATAACCTCCTACATATTATATGTTCGCGGGTGGAATGTTTTAATGCATTTCTTAACATTAAGACCTCTTGGTTAATTTTTAACTAATTAATTGTTAACTGGACCACCTGTGGCTCAGCGCTCGTTGACAGGTTAAAAAAAGGGAAAACTAAGTCCAGTCCGAATTTCGTTTAACACCTGAGCCGTTTCAACTTTTATAAATAAAACAAACTTATTAATTCGCAATTTTAATAGTATGATGTATCTTTGATAAATTTCATTTCTTTACATTTCACAATCGTGATTGATAAATTAAAAAAAAAAATAAAAACCGACTTCCAGGCACTGAAAAGTAAAAAATAACTAAACAGGGGTTTTCATTTAGAATAGATACCTAATCAGATATTTTCGAAGTCGGTGCCAGCCAATACAAATCAAAGCACACCGACTTCGAAAATATCTGATTAGGTATCTATTCTAGATGAAAACCCCTGTTTAGTTATTTTTTACTTTTCAGTGCCTGGAAGTCGGTTTTTATTTTTTTTTTTAAGTTTTTATTTTTCCATTTTTAGTGTAGACGTAATAAGCAAGTAATTTGTAAGAAGAAAGATTTTTAATAGAAACATTATATTCGATTAAGCCATTTATTTAAAAACCGTTTGACCGATTTCGATAAAATTTATATGGGACCACCGGGGAAGAATACCCTTTGAAAAAAAAAATTCCAAATCGGTTCAGCCGTCTTCGAGTAATCCGTGAACATACATAAAAAAAGAAAAAAAAAGATTCCGACGAATTGAGAACCTCCTCCTTTTTGGAAGTCGGTTAATAAAAATTGAAGAATGTTTGGAAATTACAAATTTACACGTCACATGGTCAAAATATGTTATTTTCATATATTTTTGAGTTTTCTATTAGCTACATTGTGTATAGAAATCAACTTGACAATATTAGGCAATATGTATCACGTATATTGAATGAACGCAAAAGAACGTCACACCGTCGATTGAAGTGCTTTCGAAAACATGCTATAGAAATTGATATATTCGCTTGATATCAAAAACTGTTGCAATTTTTCGTGAAATGAAAAAGAGTTTTTAGAAATAGCTTTATAATATTATTATTATGAGATATTTAAAAAAAACTATAGTAAAAAATTAACAAATTAAAAATTACATAAATAAAATATGTAGTGTGAAGGAATATTCTTCTTTCGCATTTATTTGTTCGACTAGTGGTCGAAATTTATTTATAAACATTGAAAAATTGAGGAAAACATATATAAAAAAAAAATACCTAAGCTTAAGCTGGTTAATAGCTAATAAGCAAACAGTGGAGTAAAATTTAAAGAAGAAAAAGGTATCGAAATCTTTGTATTTACGTATGTATTTATGTATATAATATAGAGATTATAATACATTTTTCAATAACCCATATTGAGTTGAAGTACAACGTTTTATGAAAATGCTACTGCCACTTAATTATTGAATCAATCAATGGATTAATATTGGAGTCATCGATCGGGTTATCACGACTCATATCGTTTGAACTTTATCAGTAACCGTCGACTTTACGGACTTAGACTAGTTTCTTATATCACATCGTATCCTTCATAAAGTATTAGGTATTAGTATTCAGATCTTTCTAACGTCCCATTTCTGGGCACGGACCTCCCTTTAATTTGAGGGGGATCAGGCCATAGTCCATCACGCTAGCCAATTGCGGGTTGGCGGACATTACGTGTCTTTCAAAAACTTCCTAGGTTGTCTAAAACCTGCAGATTTCCTCACGATATTTGCCTTCACTGGTAGGCAAATGGGTATAATATTGAAAATAATTTGTACCTGATATCGGAAATACGAGACCCAGGAACCCACTTCCCATTGTTTCCCAAGCAATCGCGTTACCACTGGGCTACCACTGCCCATCTAAAATTAGTCAGTTAACAGTCTTCAACTCTTTACATTTAATATAACATACCTTAAAAATATAAATATAATAGAAATTATGCATTTATATGTTAAAACGAAGGTAAATAATACAGGATTTAAAATTTAGGGAAACAAATCTTTAAATTGAGTTTTTACAGGAGACTCAGTAGATCTTACTCACTCTAAGTTCTTCTCTTGAGATTAAGATCTTAGTTACGCAACTATAATAAGCATTTTATAAATTTAACTAGCGACTCAACCTCGCTTCTCTCGGGTTCGTCTCTTCCTTTTAAGGTTAGTATAGAAGAGATATTGTCCCGCAGTAAAAAGTATCCTAGATTTTGACCCGGATAACCAGCTATCATCATACCCAATTTCGTCAAAATCTATCCAGTGTTTTTTTCGTGACGCGTTCCCAGACAGACAGACAGACAAAAATTTTAAAAACTATAGATTCGACCTCTGTATTGATAATAATGTCTATTTCAATATGATTTTCTAAATAATATTTAATGTATAGATTCGGCTTAGTTAAAATTTTATTATATGTATAGATAATATTGATACTATATGTTATACAGTTTACATAGATAAAAATACTTCATGCGTAGTTATAATTGATGTAATCTTATCATACCAAAATATTTCTTTCCGCATTACAACCATTAAAATGTTTAAGTAGCACAAACATGTAACTACTTAGATGTGTTTTAAATTACCTTAAGCACTGACTGTTTATACGGATTGTTAATCACTATATAAATAGGCAAAGACAAAAAAAACTGTTCAGTACCTTTTGTTCCTCTGTTTGTCAACAGTTTTTTTTTTGTTTAGAAGCTATCGACGAGCTTCAGGGTATCATAAAAAAATATCTTGAAAACCGTTAAATAGATAGGTAAATTCTATTCATATATATTTTCCTCAAATCTATACTAATGTTATAAATGTGAAAGTTTGTGAGTATGTATGGATGTTTGTTACTCTTTCACGCCAGAATGGCTGAATGAATCTGGATGAAATTTGGCACAGAGATAGATTATAGTCTGGAATAACACATAGGCTACTTTTTATCCCAGAAAAATGTATGGTTCCCGTAGGATAGATTTGTTTTTGTTTTCCTTAAAGAAAGTTTGCAAGTTTTCATTAAAGATTGTGGTTCATTTTTGATACGAGTGTTGCACATAACTATTGACATACCATAACATATCATACAGAAATATTTTAAGAGCCTATTTAAGCTAACTATTAAAGCTTCTTATAGATAATTATAATTAAAACGTATTGAAATGACATTTACAAGCGTCACGTAACAACTAACATCGTCAGAACCTGTCATTCTCATACAATATTCATTTTCATCCGACTTCTAAAACAATAAGGTTCTATGTTCGTCTCTATATACATATGTTTTATAATATTCTATTAGCTATTTTAATAGATTAAAAGCGAAAGGCTTAGGTATAGGTGAAGTCAGCTGAATTAAAAGAAAATAGAAGACTTAAACACATACATATTTTAATTAGAATTTTGTCTTTTTAGGGTTCCGTGTACCGAAGGTTGCCAACGCAACCCTATTACTGAGCCTCCACCGTCCGTCCATCGGTCTGTCAGAGAGCTATATCTTATGAACTGTAACAGGTAGAGTTGACATTTTCACAGAATATGTATTTCAATTGCCGCTATAATAACAAATAATAAAAATAAATAAAAAAACAACAATTTTTAATGTTCATACAAGAAACAAATTGACGTACATCCAGACTTTGTATTGTATAATAACTTAAATGATATTATGATATACATATATTATGTAGGTTACTCACGGACTTACATTATGACTTTTTACTTAAAAAAGGCTTTAAATTTGATGATTCAAAAGTTCTTGTAAAAGTATATTTGAATAAAGTATAGTAAATTTAGATTTGATTTGAAATCTGTCTATCTATATAAATATTTGTTCCCAACAAAAACCAAAACCACAAGACATCCTCCAGCATAAAAAAAGTTCAGACCAATAAGTAAAGCATTATCATTTGTTCCATATACGAATATATTTATAGTTTATATATTTTAAAACTTAGTCATAATTGATCATCAAACGCACTTACATACATACATGCATACATACATACATACATATGTATAATGTACATACCTACACACATACTCTTTCATTCACACTTCATCCTATAAAAAATCTTAAATGTACATTGTCACAATAAATGTCTGCTTTTTCATTCCATAATGTAAACAAAGTATGACGTAAGCTACTACAGTTTGTTTGTTCGAGTTGAGTTTTGACCCCCGTATCAATTGTTTCTTGAATGAAATTAGGTAATTTTGTTATTTACGCACTACTTAGTTGATTCACTTACGTAGCGACAAAAGCCAGCACCTATTAACAGTTGAAATAGGTTATGTTTATGACAAAATTTATGTTTTTGGTTGTTATAATTTATTCATTTCCTTATTGTTAATAATGCAATTCTTTTAAGGTCCGACCGACTGTGGGGCACGAGCCCCCCTCAATGCAAGGCGGATCTAAATGTAGTCTACCACAATGGCCAAATGTGGATTGACAAATTTCACATTTTTGCTACTAGATAGGTTCTTCCAGTTCACATTTTCACCCGCGACCTTGCTTGCTACAAAGCATTCGAAGTGTCGGGAACCAAAATTCAAAATGAATCCGTGAAAACATCCGAAAAGATAGTTTTATTTTTATCTAGCGGCTCACCTTCGCAAAACAAAAATAAATCTATCCCACGAAAACCGTACATTTTTTCGGGATGAAAAGTAGCCTATGTGTTATTCTGATATATGAGCTATATTATTGTAGAGTTTCATTAAAATCTATTCAGTAGTTTTTGCGTGAAAGAGTAACAAACATCCATACATCTAGCCATCCTAACATTCATACATCCTCTATAATATTAGTAGAATAATCCTATACACACAAAAATTAGAGGAGGTTTTTAAGATATATCAAATCTTAAGTTAATTTTAAATATTTTTCTACATAATCATATTTTATTCCATGTCTTTTAGGATTCATGAAAATAACAAGCACTTTAATGATTTTAGGCATATCCTTATACTAAAATCGATTCAGCTATAACAGTTGAGTAGATACACACATGCATCTTTACTTATTACTCGTATTTCATTAAATATTAACAACCACTTTACAATACGGAGAAGTATAGAGTATTCACTTTCGTCATTCTTCCTCTTACCACTTCTTCTGCAAGAAAATATAGTCGATTTTCTTAATAGGTTAAAAATAAATATAAATATAATTAAACATCTTCCTACAGTCGCTTACAATAATGTTACGATAATGAGGTCAGATTGAACGCGACCTTGACCTGTGGCACCCATTTGATTGCAATAACATTGGTAATTATCTTTAAGAAATGACGTAGACATAGTAAGTACTTACATGTTATGTCTGTTAAAATGTCACCTTGCCATTGAAATAAAAAAGTGTTTGGATTTCAAAAATAATGATCGTTTGTGAGTCGGGTCCTCTTCGTTTGATTCTTGCTTCCAAAAACTACAATTAGAATTCTTATTAATTTATAAGATAGATAGATAGAAGACATATGCTATTACGGACTTTTCTTTTTTGTGTGAAACGCGCATACCCAAACAGACAAACAGAAAAACATTTTAATAACTGTTGTTTTGGGGTCTATATTCTGTACATACGTTACAGTCATTGTTTTTAAAAAATATTTCATGTACAGATTTCGCTTAATTAGTGTTTTGTTATATGTATAAATAATATGTTCGCCAATCGATCACTTATCTCTATATATTATGTTCTAAATATTAGCTTTTTCCTGTTTTTTTAAATGATTCGGAGAAATTTGGACGTAACAGATGTAAAAACAGATAGAAACGTGAATCGATTATATGATTGTATGTGCAGCAAAATAATCATATCAATATATTCAAATGGTAACAAAAGCATATTTTGCCCATATTTAGATGACGGTAAGCGTAGAATTAAAAAAATAAATTCTCTATTCTATATAAGTACATTGTGTTTTCTTCAACATAGTATGACATGTTAATAAGTCGAAATATTGTACCAGTTACTATATCACTTGTTTAAAATGAACTCAGTACCATCTTAGAATATTACCATTCGGTCATAACGCCAAACAAACAAATCGTACGTTTAAATAAATAAAGAATGAATAACTTCAAGCCCAAGGTTACTTAATGAAAAAGTCTTACATCATATTAGTATTTGGCATCGATACTGCACTCATAGTATTTGACCTATAAATAAATGTTTTATTATATACTAGTTACTACATATGGATTTTCTCGTTTTATCTAAAACAAGCTAGCAACTTGCTCCTGTTTCGCTCGGGTTTCACTATGTAAATAGTAAGCCTATGCATTACTCCAGGCAATATAGCCTATCTTTGTATTAGATTCTATCAAAATCGGTCCAACAGTTTTAGCGTGAAGGAATAATAAAGACACACATACATACATTCGCATTTATAATTATAGCAGTCCGATTAAATACTGGCAAAAGAGCCTTCGTGAACCACAATCCAGAATTAACTATCCACCAAAATCAATTTAAAATTCCAGGTATATTTTAATCATCTTTTGTTATTTATAACTGTAAATATTTAACATTAATTGTTTATAATTAATAAATTAAAAAAAATTATCGTACGTGAACACTGTACGAGTACATGTTCAGCGATGAATTTCCAACATCACTATTCAATGCGAATTTACGTCAATCAAAACTGTCTGTGTGAAACAAGGCAGTGGTAGTGGCAATGGCAGGGGTAACACGCTCACTTGGGTAAACGAGTGAAGCGGATGTAAATCCCGGTTCCTGCACCTTCAATATTTTCACGTGAGAATCATTTCCAAGATGATTACAACTTGTCTTACGGTGAAGGAATATATCGTGAGGAAACTTGCATGTTTGAGAGAACCTAACAAGTTTTCGAAAGACCTGTGAAGTCCGCCAACCAGCACTTGGCCAGCGTGGTGGACTATGGCCTGATCTTTCTCGTATTGGTAGGCTCATGCTGAACAGTGGGACGTTAAAAAAGGCTGAATACTACAATACTACTACATTCAAGAAACATTGCGTGTAACTAGTAAAGTAAATTAACATTCGCGTCATGGCAGGAAATACATCATTGTCATCATTACGGGCTTGCTTATACTAATTTTGGTTTAATTTAGGGACGTAATGACGCTTTGTGGCGACTCGTATGGTATTATGTACAGTGAAGTACATTTTTTACAAAAGCAGATGAAGATAGATGATGCAATTACTATATACACTGTTTATTTACCAAGGTTTTTGTATAACTAACAATTGCTATGCAGAAGTTGCGTTGAGACCATGTATGCGAGTAAATATTTATGAACTTCCATATTGTTGTAGACTAGCGACTCACCCTCACTTCGCTCGGGTTCGCCTCTCGAAAAACAAAAACAAATGTATCCCACGGGAACCGCACATTTTTCCGGGATAAAAATGTCCTACCTATGTGCTGTTCCAGACTCTAATCTATCTCTGTACCAAATTTCATTTAGATCCGTTTAACCGTCCTGGCGTGATTGAGTAACAAACGTATATCCAAACATCTAAGCTTTCACATTTATAATATTAGAAAGATAATACATAAACAAAAAAAAAAAAGGTTTAATCTATGATAGGAAATGGTTAATCTGTTTGTTTTTCTTCTGTAATAATATCTTATATTATCCATGACTAGTGTGTAAAGTATAAAAAATATATTAAAAAAACTTATGTACGCACGTAAGAAATTATACTTCTTTGGCGTAACAGAATAAAAATAGCTAAAGATTTCATCCCGTATGTTACACCTCTCTGTTTGTAAAAGGATTGATAAATTAATAAAATAATTAAATAAGGCATATTACAATAATATATATGTAGAATATCATTTAAGGAAAGAATATAATATTATATACGAATATCATTTGTCAGACAATAACAACGGTTACTATAGCAACTAACTGTTTAATTATCAGCTAACTTCATCATGTCGCCTTTTGGTTGTCAGTGTGCGCGCGCATCGTAAAAATTTTACTGTCATATTTTTTTCCAAACGTCCCAAAAGAAGTATAACTTCAAAAATGGTCAAGTGTAAATCGCTATTTATTTATTAGTTTTATCTCTAAATTTAATTTTAATTATTGAAAACCTCTGTGGGACACCGTCTTATAATCGTCAAAAGCTTTAACCATTTTTGCAGTTTGCACGTGTTGTTGTTTGCACCATGTTAGCAGTAAGGCAACATCGGTAAAAAAACAAAATAAAACCATAAAACTATCCGAAAAAATAGTTCTTTATAAAAAAAAACTCATATTCTAATTCGTTTTTGAAAAGAAAGTTTCGTGATAAAGGCTAATTTAAATTATTTTATGATCATATAAATCCAATATCTCAGTTTATGGGGGGTGAACTAAGTCAAGACAAGAATTTTTTTTATTATTTAATTGGAGTTCATTCTCTAATGGAAAGAAATGCCATATCCTTCTTAATAGAAGGATATGGCATTTCTTATCATGTGACCTTTAGACACAATTTTCTATATAAATTTTCCAATGCGGTTGTTAAGTTAGATTGACTTAGGAAATAAACTTCGAAGTAACTTATATCAATACGAAACACGTGTATTGATCTTGTGATGCATGATGTATTATTAAATTCTATGTAATTTTATACTCGCATTTAAAAAAATAAGTCTAGTTTTATTTGTTACATACTAGTTTCTTTTCGCTGCTTCTTGCAAATGAATAATATATTTTTTCTATTCTTTAAACTTCTTATACAATTTATTGATATTTATTTGACTACAATTACAATTACAATTTATTGATATTTGATACTTTTGACTTCTTTCACCCATACAAACTTTCATCACCATTTTCACCCCCTTAAGGAATGATTTCCGGGATAAAAAGTATGGTATGTCCTTTTCAGGGTCTCTATTTTTTTTAATTTTTATCTAAATCGGTTCATTAGATCTAAAGATTACCCTCTACAACCTCGCACACTAACAAACTCACAAACTTTGCCTCTTTATAATATTAAGTATACACTAACGACACATTTTAACGTTTAGTATACATACATTTCTCAGAGATGAGATATTTTATCGCAGTAAAAATGTCCTATATATTGACCTAGAGAACCAGCTATCAGCATACTAAATTTCATAAAAATCTGTCTAGTGGTTTTCTCATGATGCGTTTCCTGACAGACAGATAGACAGACAGACAGAGAAAAATTCTTAACACTATAGATTCTGCCAGTGTATCGATAATAATAACTATATCAATAAGATTTTCCAAAAAATATGTATTGTACAGATTGGATTTAGTTAGAATTTTATTATAGGTATGTATAGTTTTTAATAAAATATTTTACTAAGCTATTAGAGTGTTGTAGTAAACAGTGCAGCACTATAAAATTTCTCCTCTACGACTGCTATCAATCTTTTCGTACTAGCCCTTCAGAGACTCATTTAACTTTATATTGGATTCTTTAAGTTAATATACTAAAGAATACAGGTTATAGACGTTTTTACCGATTTCAAAAAAGAAATACTTACTTCGGTTGTATGTATGTATGTAATAACTATTTACGAACTTTAATTTTATCAATTAAAAAAAGTATTATTAACATCATGCTAAGACACTTAGCAGCTAAGCAATTATAAATAACATAAATAAAAACATTATTATTACAGTAATAGCGACAGTACAGACAGACAGACGTACAAAAATTTTAAAAGTTGTGTTTTTCTTATAAGTACCGTATATAATTCCATATGCATTTAGTAGAAAGCTGTTATTTTGACATTACAAACAGACAGTTTAATTTTATTTATATGTATAAATTTATCATACCTTCAAAATGTGTCTAATAGATACTGTATTGTAGTCGTAATAGAATAAAATGTCAAACATTTAACTGTTACTGTTTCTACAATACAAGTAAAGTCCGCGTGGAATAGGGACAAGAATACTTGCCGCATGCTTAAACCCTTGAAACCTCAATAGCCTTTGTATAAAACATATTTATCTTATTTATCTAGTATAATCTTAGTTTAAAAAAAATATGATTAAACTAAATATATAAGCTTAAAAAAAAGAAGAAGAAAATTTCAATTTCAGATTTTGAAATCCCAAGCATATATTACTTCACACAATTCAAATTGCCAAATGCGTTTAATAGCCTACAGTGGTGAAAACCAAGCAAGTTAGTACATGTACACTAAATCATCTTATTATTTATTAGCTTAGTTGTTTTTATTGCTTTTAAACTGGTACATTATCGGTTTACTGTACCCATATTTCAGGCTAACGTGCCCTGTTTAACATAACGACCACTTATGAGTACTGAATATTTTACTATTTAAAATCTTACACGTCTTGTCTGCTTTATTTGACTACTAGCGACTTACCCGGTATCTTACTGTATCGAATATATACTGTACTAGCGACTCACCCTCGCTTCGCTCGGGTTCGTCCCTAGGTACGTTTTAATTTTTATTGAGCGAAACCCTAATTCTTTTTCTAAAATAATACTAGCCTAAGTTACTCCTTATAACGTCAGCTATCTTCCAGTGAAAGCTCCGTCAAAATCGGTCTAGCTTTTAAAATATTAATTTAAACAAACAGACAGACAAAAAATTAAAAAGTTGTTTTCTGTTTAAAAATACCGTATATAATTTAATATGCATTTAATAAAAACCTGTTATTCTAATATAACGAATAAACCACTTACTTGCTTCACTTACGCTTAAGACTAAAATTAATATTTTAATCCCGTTGAGTTTATTTCGCCAGTGTCGAGACTGATGCTTTTTTAGAACTGGTGCTTAGCATGATGTTCAGTAAAACTTGTAATAATTTTATGGTGATTAAAGTTATTAAGCTTGCATTTATCACATCCTTTAAGACTATAGGTACTGCTTTTCAATGGGGATCTTGGGTATTAAGTTAATAACTCTTAAACTAGCTAGCTCTACTTAATACAACTAAGTTTAACTAAACAAATTTCATTTTAAGCATAAATCGCTGCTTTACTGAGTGGGATATTTACTTTAAAATATAGCTTCAGTAGATATCTTACTTCATTGATTTTCAAGGCTAATATAAACAGTTTCAAAATCTACATCACCTAACTAATATCAAGACTTAGAGTTTGAGGAGATGAACCATGGAGCTCCACAATAGGTATTTTCTATCATATTATAATATGCATAGACAGACAGTTCTTATTCTATATTAATATTTTATATACAGGGTGGATTTTTGAGACGGGACAGTAAGGGCAGGTACCTTAAATACTATAGTTACAGAAAAACGCTCCTAGGAGACCATCCATAACTTTTTGAGATATTCTGAACTGCATTCACAGATTTTGAAAAAAATGTACAGTCAGCGAGAAAAATGCTAAAATTCGAAAAAAAATTTTTTCATGTCAATCGATCGTATTTCATGTAAGGATCAAAAGACTCTATGGGACCATTTAAGGTTTGAGTACTAGAAATGACAGAAATCGCCAAAATCCTTCTCCATACATTTTGTATGGAAAAACGTTTAATCAACTCGAAATATTCTTTGTTGCCAAACGGTCCTATTTTTTAATGTGATCAAAAGACTCTTTGAGAAAATCATAATTACATTGACAAATAAAAATAAAATAAAATTATATCAACTAAACGTGTTTTTTTGAAATACGATATCCATTTTAAGCAATTTATTTTGTAGATCACCTAAATGTTACCTATTTACGTTTGTATTAAGAGTCTATAGTATTTAAGGTACTTGCCCTTACTGTCCCGTCTCAAAAATCCACCCTGTATAGCTAAATCAATTGTGCAAAAACAACACAAATTCGAACGTACGTACGTACGCTACGTAAGCTTAGCAATTACTTACTAAAACGTTTTTCAATGGATAGGTATTAGTCGTGAATTTTTTATACCATAATAGCTTGGAGTGCAAACGGTCAGTGACTGAAATTAAATTCTTAGTGAAACTTTCCACAGAACAAAAGCATAGCGCTACTGTAGATAAAAGAGCAACTAAGACAAAATCAGTTCAAAAAAAAAATTGAATTCGTAAAACAAATTCATTTGGTTAAGGCTAAATTATTAGGATTAACAATCATCTTTTTCCTTTATTATACCTAGTATGTATTAGTCTAATATTTATATAAATATATTCTAATATATTTAAACGAGCAATTCTTGTCTATTTATTTCTCGTGAACGGCTCTAACGATTTTACTGAAATTTGGTATGTGGGGGTTTTCGGGGGCGAAAAATCGATCTAGATTAGTCTTATGTCTGGGAAAACACGTGTTGTCGAGTTTTCATGCGGTTTTCTTTCGCATTATTCCACGCAGGATATGGTCGATAATTTCTTGCACACAGGCATAAGCATAGTGGTTAAGCGACCAAGGTGCAACATTAACAAGCACAGGTGTCCGAGTTCGAGTCTCGATCGCATACAAATTTTTTACTTTTGTTTTTTTTTTGTATTTATTCAAGTTTTTAGTTTTTCTTTAATCTAAAAATACGATGTTACAGATCAGAATACCGAGCGAAGCTCGGGCGCCCAGGTACTTTACGTAAATTGCTATCTAGACTTACTTATATACGTTCGTTATTTATTATGCATGCATACATAACAAGCTTTTCTCGTGCCTCCTCTCACATAGCTTATTTAAGTATAATTGCTCCGCTTCGAAGATTCGTAGCGTGTTGTTAGATAGCCTTCTTCGACAAATAGGCAATAAAATACAAGGAGAGCCCATTCAACTAACAAAAAAAACACTCTTCAGCTTTATAAGGACAGATAGATAGATAAGGTAAAATATTGGAATTACGCTACTTTGCTCGTATGCGTAAGGAAGTGTCTAGCAAAATCCTATATAAATATATAAATAAATAATATTTTGGGACGTTAACACACACCACCATCTAGTTCCATGGTAAGCTACGAGGCCTGCGTTATGGATACCAGATAGTTGATACACTACACATATAATATAACTTTAAATACATAGCTATGACTGGAGTACAAGCATTCATGCTCATCACATAAATGAATGCCTCCAGCGGGACTCGAATCCGTGACCTCGGCACAGCAAGTAGGGTCACTACAAACTGAGCCAAACATGTCGTCGTCTCGTCGTATGTATTACTCCAGGTAAAATTCCTCTAAATCCTTACAGCTATTTCAGCGTGAGGGAATAACAAACGTACACAAACCCATACACAAACTTTAGTATATTTAATTGTAATCTGAATTCATATTTTTGTGTAAGTATAGTTTGAATACAAAGGAATACTGTCACTGAACTCTAGGCGCTATAGCTAGTGCAATAGAGAATGTTAGATACATGGCGGACTCTACGTCGGTCGTATATTCTTACTACCGTCCACTCTAGCTTTACTTAAGCTTTAACTTTAACTTTTACACTGTATTTAGAAATCCGTCGATTCATCTTTGGACTTAAACTCAATTATAAATACTAATTTTCGCCTAGGGATAATTAGTTTGTTGTTGTTGATAACACTAAAAGACGTCAATAGTTACTAAACGATAAAAAATACAAAATCAGCTTATATATATACAAAGATGTTAAGCTTAATAACGTATGTATTTTTGAACTCATAATCTCTACATATAATAAAACTGTAATTAAGCCGAATCTGTACATTAAATATTTTTTAGAAAATCTTATTCAAATAGACATTATTATCGATGCAGAGGCCGAATCTATAGTTTTTTGAATTTTTGTCTGCCTGTGTGTGTGTGTGTCTCTCTGTCTGTCTGTGACCGCATAACGGAAAAACCACTGGAGAGATTTTGATGAAATTTGGTATGATGATAGCTGGTTATCCGGGTCAACATATAGAATACTTTTTACTGCGGGAAAATATCTCTGAGAAATCTATACTAAAGGTTAAAACATAAGTAGGGACGAAATCGAGCGGACCAAGGTTGAGTCGTTAGGTAATTACATAAATCGAATCTAAATGTTCAATATATAAAGTAAAAAGAATTTTGTATAACAGTAAAGTTATTGATATTTCTGTTAGATGAATTACACCATTCATTTCTTTCACTATTTCTCAGAACAAGAAACTTTTACATTATTAATACAGGTTCATCTCATTCAAGCCACTATACGCTGATCATTTTTAAATCTGTTATTATGTATTTTAAGAACAATAATGCTAATTTTATATTCATATTCTATTTATTCTAAGCTAACATTCTTCATTAGTTCTAAGTGTATGAAATTCATATTGTTTTTAAATATCAATCTATATACATATCTATTTTTTGTCTGTACGTACAAGATAACAATAAAGTATAAAAACTTAAGAGTTGTATTTTAAAAGTGGCATGCGTAACACAACATTTATGCTTCATAAGGCGATTATCATTGTCCTAGAGCTTGCCTATTTAAATCTAAACGAGTTAAATTAAAGACTTTTAATTTTATCAATAATCTTGTTCCAAATTAGCTTACTATTTTTATGCTATTTTTATAAATACCTATTTTTCTACGTATTGTATGTCAAAAGATTAATACATATGATGTTTTGTGATTTTTTACAATAACGGAAATATATAGAAATTACACAAATACTTAATTATAAATACAAAACAAATGTACACTTATTTATTACTATACAAGTCATGTCCGCGTGGAATAGTGGCAAGAATGTTAGCCGCATTCCTCAAGTGAATCGCAATCCTTAGACGAAAGCCGAATCTTTGGGCGAAAAACGAGTCAATTCTCTTGTCACCACTAGAGGCGATAAGACGAGATGTTATATTTTTTATAAAAATATAAAGAAAAGTGAAGAAAACTACTTAGTTACCCGAAAAAAGCGAAGGTAAGTACTTGTCACTTACCTTCGCTTCATATTTAACTTACACCTTACTTACCAATATGACCAGATAAAACACCGTGATATAACTAAATATAAAATAGTAATTAGAATATTATGTTTATTTGAAGGTTTTCCACATTTTAGTCTACGGTTAAGTTAATCTACCCCCGCGAAATGGGGTGGCTTGAGCCAAATGGGGGAGACTGTGCGACGCCACTGCTTCCGGCGACAGAGGGTCGAGCGAAGCAAGTATATAAGATTTAATTATTGAAGTGCAACATTCAAGGTTATTTCTCACAACTTTTGTGATAGCGACTTTTTTAATGAGAATACGTGTTTACTAAAGACGTATGAGCATTTGATACATATTTTAATGTTTGAAATTAATATTTTCTTTGGGAAACGCGTTATTTTCTCGTCTACAGAACTTTCTTTTATGCGATTTATAACACATAAAATGAACACGGTTTTAAATCTACGCAAAACGTTTCTGTCTTACGAGTATGAAAAATGAGAAAGAGTTTATTAGTTTGTATGTTTCTCTATTAATGTTAATTAGCAAGAGATGGACATTTCGAAATTACAACTTGATGCATTGGAGTAACCACTTGACCGATTTGTTTTGTATTAGCAGTAGTGTGCAATTCTTTTTACCTACGGGCTACGTCCCACTTTAATCTCGGGCCTCCTTTCATCACAAAGTGAAGGAAAACATTATGAGAAAATTTGCATATCTGAAAGAATCTAGCAAGTTTTCCAAAGACATGTGAAATCCGCTAACCTGCACTTTGCCAGCGTGGTGGCCTATAGCCTGATCACCCTGGCCTTGTATGGGGCTCCCCCATACCCAGCAGTGGGGCGTTGAAAAAGGGCTGAATACATACATACATGACATATGAATGTAATATATTAAGTATTTATTATTTTAGTACTAAAAAGCTTAGTATAAAGTATAGGCATCATTGCAATGTACGTTAGATATTTATTATTATTCAAAAAATATTTTTAAATAAAATAATATGTCAACTAAATGCATAATTATTTAACACCGTTGAAATAACAAACCAAGAAATGTCACCATTCCCTTTGTAAACCTCACTTCAAAGGATAGCTCAAAGTTATGATTAATTTTTCACAATTCCAATACGGAGTTTAACCGCAAAATGTTAGTAATTAAGTTTCATTTCATTGCTACTCAGACTATTACATTTGCAAAAGTTTTGTTGTGTGTCTGTTTGTTATTTTTTTTCCCTGTAACGGCTGAACGGATTTGGATGATATTTAATACACAGACTATGACGTGGCATAACCCATAGGGTACTGTTAGGCACGTAGTAACGCACCCGAGCGAAGCAAAGGCGAATCGATATTTAACCAATAAAATAACATTAGTGTTCATTAAATACTTATGAAGAATTCTTCGAAATTAAATTAATTGTGTGTAGTAATTACATTATTGCAATAAACTTAATATTAAAATACGTGTATATGAACTAAATATTATCATTATACAAAAATAGATATACTTATATACACATACATACATACAAACATATATACCTACATATATACTTACATATACCTCCATACTTATATACTACTAGCGACTCACGCTCGCTTCGCTCGCGTTCGTCCCTAGGTACGTTTTCACGGTTAGCTATGTTTATACATAAATAGTAGCTTGCTACTTCTAAGATATTCATTTAAATTATATAGAGATTTACCCTCGCTTTGCTCAGGTGCGTAGGTACGCCGTACGCGGATTTTGTTCACAATTTCATGGGTTTTAATTTTTTTTTTCGCGGAACCCTGATTCTTTTTCTAAAATAAAAGTAGCCTACGTTACTCCTTATAACATCAGCTATCTGCCAGTGAAAGTCCCGTCAAAATCGGTCCAACCGTTTCGGAGATTAGCCGGAACAAACAGATAGACAGACAGACAAAAATTGTAAAAAATATTGTTTTGGTATATGTACCGTGTATACATCCATTTAGTAAAAAGCGGTTATTTTGATATTACAAACAGACACTCCAATGTTATTTATCTGTATAGAGTATAGATAATTTATACCTGATTTGATAAATATTGCTGTTTAATTCTAAATTTAAATGTTGTGAATGAGGGATCATCTTTGAAAATATAATCAGGCAGTGAGTTCCACAACCTTGCTGCCATAACAGAAAAAGTTTTTTCATAGAATATTGTATTGCAGTGATGAACCACTAATTTGGGAAAATTGACACAAGAACGCACTGTCTGCACTAGGGGGTACTGATATAAAGCGCTCACTTAAATAAGGTGTAGAAGTTTTCAAAATATTGTAAAAAACACACAATATTCGAACGTTCACGAAAACGAACAGGGAGCCACATCAGTTGACGTCGGGATTTTTTCGGTTGACGATATTTTCAGAAGTTTTTGCAGTTTTTAATATTTTTTTACAGCAAAAATAATCACGGAAAATTCTAAGATTATGACTTCTTAAATGTGATAGTTCTTACTAACGGTATGATAAAAAATAAACCGGCGGTAAGCGCCGGGAACAAAACAATTGAAATAAAATTGCGAAAAAATAGTTTTATTTAAAACTTTCTACAGTAAAGCCTTATTGAAAAACCTGTTGGACTCGTTTAATTCCAGTAGCTCTTTCTTTTGCCTTTCTTTGGATTCCTAAGCACTACGTGACTGAAGTGTCTCGTCGAGGCTTTGTCTCTTACTCCTTACTATTGAAATACATGTAATCTTTAAAATCATTACAGATTTTAGGATTAACCCCCGACACTTGTGAGATGGGAAATTTTAATTTTAATTTTATAGCCTAAGGGATGATGATGATAGGTACTCTATCCGACATAAGTGTTTTTAGAATCAGTTAAGCCAAGAAAAGCTGCAGCAAACATTATTTATATTATTATTTATACATTTTATTATAATTTATATATTCGTGTATACATACATCTGTAATAATTCAATATAAACTAGCTACTTTAAACTGAGAGATAGACATTTCGTGCGATAAATTATATATTGATTTATGATTATAGCAAAATCACTAAATTGCAAATGCTAATTAGAATAAGTATTTCAAATTAAATTAAATTTGCTAGATTTGAACACTATGCCAAATTCTTGCTGTAAATATATTTTTGGTATTGAAAAATAACTATTGAATTATATATATAGGCAAAGACAAAACAGCTCAGTACCTTTTTCTTCTCTATTTGTCTGCCGATTTTCTTTTTTTTTTTTGGTCAAAATCTATAGACAAGATTTAGTGCAATAAAAAAAAATATGGTCGAATTTCTACCACTATTCGAACACTACTTGAATTACAACATTACAAGTTATTTCAAGGAAATCAACATAGGTATTAATTAAAATTTAAATTCGGATAAAGCCACAAGCAATATTTAGCATAATTTTATATGCACATAGCTAATTTACCATATATGTATCATTTGAATGAATAAGTAAATGCATATTTGAATGTATTGAATTGATTTCGTGCAATAAAATTTACATTAATTACTAAATTCAATTGACCTTAATGAGACAAATTGGTTTATTATTCAATAACTAGCAGAACCCGCGGCTTCGCCCGCGATCAAACTACGAATAAAATAAACTTTTTCGCAATACATACTACTTGCAAAATTAAGTTCGTGTAAGTTTTATTATTTCTTAAACATATATGGAAAACAAATTAAATTTTAGCGATCGTAACTGAAAATATCCAGTATCTTAAAGATGTTAAGTGTATATTCTGTAAATAAATTTACACTTTAGGTATTTAGCAAGCTCCACTACCTGTATTTTTTGCATATTTTTCTACTCCATCTTTCCAAAGTTAGAGGAAGAGAGTACAATGATACAATCGCATACAATGTTTACTACTTTAGAATCACGTAACTCGGCTAATATGTTTTTTTTTTAACTAACATACTAACAGGCTAATATCTACGTTATTTTTAAAGACCCAATGCTATGTACACCTGAAGCTTACATTCTCCCTCCTTCTCCTTCTTTTTTAAGTTACACATATAAATTGCCATTCTTATTTTACTGTAGCTTTTTTCCTGCGACTACGCTCGCGTGGACTGAATTTGCTCAGTTTTAATTTCCATTGAATTTATATGTTGTCATATCGAATTTTTAATATTATGTCTAGAGTAAAACTCTAGATTCACTTTATTTAGTCTGTCTAGTTCTGGGGTCCTGCTAAAATATCCCTGTGAGAAGCTATCATCTCTTAAGTCTACGCCTGCTACTTTTAACGACTGGCCGGGAGATACGTATATTATTGGTCATTTCAAAACAAACTTTAAGAAGGAATTACAATAGATTAAATTCAAAGGCGTAGTCAGAAATTATCAGTAGTATTCGAGGTATGAATTCTGATTCCCCCCGAGCACATCCAGTAAACACAGTGACCACTATAATGTTTAATGAGTTACTCACGATCTAATCCCGTTACATAGCTTAGGCGACTTTTTTATTGCAGATGTGCTTCAGAAGGAGGATAGCAGAATACTCTCTAGCTAGGTTCTCTCTCTCACGCTCTAGGTCTGTTATAGTTGTCGCTGCTGTGGCCAGTAGAAAAGTTATACATAATTTTCCTTTGGATTCAGAATAATTTCCGTTTTCTACTTTATATCCCACACAGTAAGTGTGCACTTACAGAGAACTTGAGCAATGTTACTCTATTTAAATATATTCAACAACTCAAAGTGCAACACCCAGTCTTACCCACTAAGAGGCTCAATTAAAAAAAAAATACAATACATGTTTATTCAATTGCATTAAAGAGCATTATTATCAAGTTTCAAGTAATTCTGATTATAAACAATTTTTCTTTATATCAACAGCAACCCCCTTTTACTCTTTTAAGGTATGGATTTCGAAAAAAAAAGATATTTGTATTGTTTTAGTTTTCATTTTACAGGTAAATAATACTACCTACTTTCCGTGCATCAATTACAGAGTTTCATATAAACTTTATCACCCCCTTTAACCCTTTTAAGGGATGAATTTCGAAAAAATCTTATACATATATTTCTTATTTTTCATCTTAAAGCTAAATACCACTTTCCGTGCATTTGGCGTTAATAATGAAGTTTCATACAATCTTTTATCCCCTATTTTACCCCCTTAGGGGACAACTTTCGAAAAATCCTTTCTTAACGGATGCCTACATTGTATAAGGAATATGTCCTCCAAATTTCACGTTTCTACGACCAGCGGTTTAGGCTGTGTGTTGATCGATCAGTCAGTCAGTCAGGACAAAGCATTTTATGTATATATAGATTTTAAGTAGGTATGCTAAGAAACACATGATTTCTGTTTCCAAATATCTAGTTTGCGTATATTTTCCAGCCATCTACAGTGCACAGTACACAGTTCCTGTAATTACTATAAATATTTGTATTGCTCATACAAAACCGATAAATAAATAAAATTTCGTTTCTAGATTGATTTTAACCATCTCTACAATGTTTAGACGTCAATGCAATCTAAATCTGCTGTTTTACTAATAAAAATAATTACACTGTCAATCTGTGATAGGTTATTTTTTTTGTAAAAGTTACTAGCACTTATATTTAAACCCTAGTTTTGCCTTTCACGTCCATAATTAGGCTTCAATAGGTATTTAATAAGGTGATATGTCAGTCTAGGATATAAACTACTTCCATTCTAAATTTCACTCAGATTCGTAAAGCCAACGTAAAAAGTAACAATCTCACTCAGAAACTTTTACGGTTATCACTAATGTCATCAAAAGTATGAACATCAAATTCACCATTACAAATATTTTTGTATGGCACAATATAAAAATAACATAAAATACTGTATTATTAAGGCTCACTTGGTATTGATCTTTATATTTTAATACAAATTGTTGTTACAATTCTGATTCTGAAACACTGCGCGCTTAAACGGAGCTTATTTATCTCCCTATTTCGTGGAGTCTCTTGGGGATTGTCGACTAAAATGCACACAGATGAAAATGTTCTTCCCATATGATTTGGAGAAACGTTTTCTGTTTTAATTAATTGCTTCAATTACTTTTCAACTAAAAATCGTTTAAAAATCAGTTAAAAATATTTATTCTAACCTCTGCAGTTTTTTTTTATAAATACTGGACCCTTGATGTTAAATCTATTATTATCAATCTATACTAGTATTATAAAGCTGAAGAGTTGTTTGTTTGTTTGTTTGGTTGAACGCGCTAATCTCAGGAACTACTGGATGGAATTAAAAATTCTTTTTTTGTTGGATAGTCCATTTATCGAGGAAGGCTTTAGGCTATCTATCATTCCGGGAAAATGTACGGTTCCCGTGGGATAGAGTTTTTTTTGCCTAGAGACGAACCCGAAGCGAAGCGAGGGTGAGTCGCTAATCAAATATAAAATACACAAAATGTAAAGAAAACATTATAATAAAATAAATTGTGTACATAGATTTTATGTTAGAAGCAATTAAAACGTAAGTTCATGTGCATTTAGGTACATTTTGGGATAATCTAATATATAAAATTCTCGTGTCACAGTTTTCGTTGCCATACTCCTCCGAAATGGCTTGACCGATTTTGATGAAATTTTTTGTGCTTATCCGGTATCTATGAGAATCGGCCAACATCTATTTTTCGTCCCCCTAAATGTTAGGGGTAGTCCACCCCTAAATTTTTATTTTTATTTTTTAGACAAAATTTTTAATTTCTATTTTTTTATGATACAACATACAAAAATACATACAATCCTCAATTTTCACCCTTCTACGATCAACCCTTATTTTTTAATAGCCATTTTAGTAATTTAATCATTTTTCCTCTCCGGTCGAAAACTGATCAATCGTGATTTAATGCAAGCTAGGGACGAACCCGAGCGAAGCGAGGGTGAGTCGCTAGTATCTGTAATAATATTAACTACGGCAACAACATAACAATTCTACTCAATCAAATCATACTTTAATAACTACTACGAGTACTTACTAGTGATCGCTGCGTGGTTGAAAATTAACCATAATTCATTAAGTTATATATTTATTGTCTTGCGTATGTTACAATATTAATCTATTCTCAATTTGACCACAGACTTTAACAATAAACAAAAGAGTTAATATGGGTGTGTGTGTCAAATACATGGTAGTGTGTGTAATATTTTATTTATTGATTTAATGTATTTTTATGCATAATTAAAAAAAAATATATTAGCATTCTGCACTCGTTCTCTATAAAAACTATAAGTGTGGGAAATTTTATACTGATCGGTCCGCGCAATTTTAGTAAAAAGGGGTACAAACTTTTTGCTTCACGTATTAATTAATATATAGATGATTTTTAATATATTATAATTTTAATAAGTATGATTTGATAAGACTATAAATAGTCTTATTATAGTTAATGCTAATCAATTAAAATATAATATTACTTTTACGACATTTCATACTGAATTGGCAAAAGACTTGGCAACTACATACATAAATTATATCTTCTTGATGACCATACATAAATAAGAATCGTTATAATTAAAATGATGATTAAACAAATTATAATTTTGTCGATTTTATACTGACTATTTCTTTCGTTTACTTATCCTTTACGATTCGATTTTCGCTCAGTTCTAAAATTATTATACTAGATTCTTGTATGCAGGTTGTTTCACGTATCCCTCTGAGAGTAGAGAATGGTGCTTAAATACTGGCAGTGTGGCATTAATTAGTGCAGACCACATATGAATTTTCTCTTAATAACTATTTATTTATTACCTAATTTCGATTTTTTTATTCTGAAATAGTTATTTACGTATGTAGTACATTCATCTCTTAATGATGATAATAATTAATCATTATTACCCACTTCCTACGAGCTATCTGTGCATACAGTTTCTTAAGTAATAGTATTCGCAAAGTGATCGAAATTTGACCAAATTTTTTTTATAGCACTAAAGCTCATCAATAGGTACTAAAATCGGTTGACAAACAAAGGAGAAAAGGTACCTACTGAACTGTTTTGTCTACGCCTATTTATAGATTTAGTCCATATTCAAGTGAATACCACTGAGGGCCTTTATCTATAAGAATTAATACCACACGCAGGAACCTAACTAGCGACCAAACGGTAGCTTACATTCCATATGACTGGATAAGTAATGGAGTACCTACTTTTCAAATCGGTTATATGTCTTTTTAAGTTTATTACGTTTCACCGACATTATTTAATACACGTTGTGTGTTTTACTTTAAAGGGTGGAACGATAATTATTTAAGTGACTTTTACTTCAAAGTATATCTTTTACTTCACTACTATTTTTTTCTGAAAAACCAGGAATATATTGCATGTGTGTTTGTATTTAGTCCTTTTTGACGGGCCTTTCTTCAATACAGGTCGTCGTCCACCACGCTGGCCAAGTAAAGGATTGGCAGGTTTCACATGACTAACAAAAACTTACTAGGGTCTCTCAGACATGCAGATTTCCTCACGAAGTTCTCCTTCAACGTAAGACAGATGATAATCATGTTGTGAAAGATTCCCGTATGAAAATATCAAAGCTGTGAATTCCGGAATTTGAACCCGTTTCAATTGGTTTCTTAAGCGAGCGCATTACCACTGCCTTATACCAGGTATCCATGAAAAATCATACGGAAACTACCCATATATATAGCCAAGTATTTAGATACTATACTAATTATACAGACCCTAAGCGAAACGTGAGTGAGTGTCACGATGGATATATGTAACACAAAATAAACGTTCATTACCATACAACAAAGCGATGCAATGCTGTTTAAACATAGTATAATTAATTTACCGGAAACAAATGGGAGGTATATTATGAATTTTTGAACGTGCTTTATTTATTGTATAAAACAACCAAATATTATATGTATTTTTACCGAAAACCTTTGTTCACATTTTTGTACTACTTATTAAATCTTTACTTATTAAATCAAATAACAGATATTGTTATTATTATATATTATAAAATTCAACCATAAATATATCAACATATAGGATACTTTTTATTGCGGGAAAATATCTCATCTCTGAGAAATATATACTTAATATTATAAAGCTGAAAAGTTTTTTTGGTTGAACGCGCTAATCTCAGGAACTACTAATCCGATTTGAAAATTCTTTTTGCATTAGATAGCCCGTTAACTAAGGAAGGCTATAGGCTATATATCATTCCGGAAAAAATTACGGTTCCCGTGGGATAGATTTGTTTTATTATACTAAAGGTTAAAACGTAAGTGGGAACGAACCCGGGCGGAGTGAGGGTGAGTCGCTAGTCTTTCATATTTTCTTTAGTTTCTTTTACTCCATTTGAAATAGATATATTTTGCGTCATACAATTAAAGAGCTTCCTATGATTCTTCTATTACAGTAATAATATGTACCTACTTACTAGCAACTCATGCTCGCTTCGCTCGCGTTCGTCCCTAGGTATGTTTTCACAGTTAGCTATGTTTATATATAAATAGTTATAGTACCTTGCTACTCCGAAGATATTCATTTAAATTATATAGCGATTTACCCTCGCTTTGCTCGGGAGCGTACGCCGGACGCAGATTTTGTTCACAATTTTATGGGTTTTAATTTTTTTTCGCGGAACCCTGATTCTTTTTCTAAAATAAAAGTAGCCTAAGTTACTCCGTATAACATCAACTATCTGCCAGTGAAAGTCCCGTCAAAATCGGTCCAGCCGTTTTGGAGATTAGCCGGAACAAACAGACAGACAGACAGACGGACAGACAGGCAAAAATTGTAAAAAGGTTGTTTTGGTATATGTACCGTGTATACATCCATATGCATTTAGTAAAAAGCGGTTATTTTAATATTACAAACAGACACTTCGATTTTATTTATCTGTATAGATTACAAACTTATTAATTACAGAGAAGACTTCTAAAGACGAGTAGTATATAATAAATATTCATTTATATCTTCTTATCTATCATTAATAACCCATAATATGAATATATCAACAGTTGCAAAGTTGAGATGGCTATCACTCTGATACTTAGGTTATAATAACAGATGAAGCATGCTAAAGGTACCTAACATAGTAACTAAGCTGATTTTAATAGGGAAATTTATGTTTGTTTGTATGCACTTATGGTGTTATGGTGTTATAACATAACATTTTTGTTCCACGGCAATTCATTATATTTTATCGTAACCTTCGATTACTAATTATTTATTCTACGTATTGAAATGTTATATTTTTAAGGTTTATATAAAGAAAATCATCATTATCGCATTTACGCCTCCTAAAGTATTTGTTTATCAAAAATATTTACTATCCCAACATAAATATAGAACAATAAACAAAACAATTATTACAGTACGTGAATATATTCATATGACGGAGAAGGACGTAGTTATCTTTTTCTGCTTGAATGTATTTGTTGTTTAAAGTCACTATGTTATTTAGTTTTTTTTTTTTAGTTTCGAATTAAATCAAAATTCGAATAGAACAGAGATTAAGTCCCGAGCGGAGTCGAGAAACCATGATGACATTGGAAATACGTGGCTTAATAAAGTTGGTTGATCTTGAAGGATCATTTGGAGAGTTATGTTTTAATATTATTGTTGGAAGTCGATGATCGGTGCCTGAGAACCCGCTGCTCAATTAAATTATTAGAATTATCGTTTCAAGTTTATAACATTGTAATTTTACTCATTAAATTGTAATTTAGCACAGAGAATACTTTATTATTTGAGCCCTGATAAAGCCCACAAGATTAGTAACCACTAAAGATGATGTTCGTAGAATATGGATAAAACGATATATTATGTGTAAAACAAAATACAATAAAACTAAGTATAAAGTAAAATTAAAAGTACCTATAATATTATATCTCCTTTTATATAAATAAAAATGAATGTTCGTATGTTTGTCCTGTATACGTTCCTAAACCATTCAAGTTTAGGGACGCACCCGAGCAAGGGAAGTCAAGTGCAAAATAAATGTACACTTAATAAATACATACTATAAAGCCATGTCAGCGGACACTCATCACTTCATACTGTAGTATAGGTAAGTATACTTAAATCTCTAAATCAACACTATAAAGAGGTAGTTTGTAAGTCTGATTCTAGGGAGTAATTTCTCTGAAATTACTGAACCGATTCTGAAAACCTTAATTATTAATAATAATAATAATAAGCTGGATTATTGCCGAGTGTTGTAAACTTTTTTATTCCGATAAAAATGTGGATACTGTCAGAAATTCCAATAACTTTAATTGAAGAATTAAACGGTTTGGAAAACGAAATAAATTGTACGGCAAAAATAAAACCTTTTTTTTTGATTCGTGGGGAAACCCCTTTACGGGTGCCCGAGAGCGGCGGTCGCGCGGGGTATGTGGGTCTCCTGCCGCGAGAAACGCGACAGACTACCCACTAAAACCACCTCGGTGATCACGTTCGCAAAAGACAGGGCCACGGGGTCGCTTTCGCATTCTACCGCAACCCTAAATGGCAAAAATAAAACCTAGGTACTCACCCAAATGAAGCGAAGGTAATTTGCTAGTATAATGAAATTTTCATGTTGCAAGCATTGAACTTTTTCGAATTTGGCAAACAATATATAAAAAGCTTAAACATCAACTTTCATATTTCTTGCATCAAAATTCGATCAAGTGCAAATCGAATTCGCACACGAAGGGTTTCGTACCATCGTACGTGTACTTTTTTATTTATATGACTTTTACTCTATGTTACATACATAGTATACCTACTAATTTCGATGATCGATTATGAACGTTAAAAAAATGTTTCTTGTAATTTTATTTCTTTATTTTTATTTATTTTTATTATTTATTGTTATAGCGGCAATAGAAATACATACTTTGTGAAAATTTCTACTCTTTACCTATTACGGACCCTTTGACGAACGGATGGACGGACGGACGGACAGGGAAAGCTTAGTGATAGGGTTCCGTTTTCACCCTTATGGTACGGAACCCTAAAAATCACGAACATATACAAACAATACCTATACAAGCTTTCTTTCCTGATTTGATTTTTTTGATTTTATATAAGGCTCAATATCCCATCGAACTCTTGTGCATCATATATGCACATCATTCATATAATATGTGTTTAAATTCTTATATTATACTATAATTATGATTCAAACCCGCATAAAAATTATAGCAAGTGTTTCTCATTGCATCGCAATGCCAAATTTCCGAAAAGTATTTCGCTCTTTTTTCACGAATCGTTTATCCAGTAAAACATTCTATGTGATATCTTTTAGGAAGTTTATAGGAAACAGATTCCTAACACCTTTGCAGCAAAAGATTAGTTAAATCTTTTTCATTAGATGAAGGGCGACCGAGCTTCGCTCGGCGTTTTTTCTGGACAGTTATAAAAGTAGAGTATATAATTATACAAAAAATTCTCATTTAATAATATTAGATTCTATTACTTTTTAAACGTAAATGATTAGAAAATGATAAAAAACTGTTTTTGATTTTAATATAAAGGGAAAAAACCGCTCTATGCGTGCTAATAAGTCATCTTGCCATAGTAAAACACCCTCAGTAAGAGATAAAATTTTGTGCAATAGAATATGATAAATGCCTTGTTTATCTATTGACTAGTATGCAAGTTCAATGTACATGTAAAGCTACAGATAAATGCTTCAGAGTTGTGGTGGTTAGCATGTACGGGAGTACATCTGGAGGTCCTGGGTTTGAGTCCCGGGTCGGGCCAAGTTTAGTCACTAAGTCTTTCTGTTAAGAAAGTCTCACTACCCGAAACAGTCCGGAGGTGAGAAGTTAGCCGTGTTTGAATAGCGTGCCAAGAAGACCTAGTAAATCAGGCGTAGGACCAACCTGCGCCTGTTCTCTTACCGATCAAGTCGAATTAGCGTCCTCGGCTCGGTTATCATGGCTACAAATATTAAGGTCCTCGGTTCAAGTCCCGTTTTAAATCTAGTTATTAGATTTTTCTATCAATGAATTTTCAGAAGCTATGGTTCCTGCCTAATCTCTTACCAGTCGTATTGAGTTGTCTAATCGAACTTTTACTGCGAAAAAATAGAGAGTGCGCTTGTGTTTGGCTAGATTTATTGGAGTTAAGTAACGAGGCGAAATCGGTCGGGATAACATTATTCAAGTACATCTACAGAATGCTTAGATATTTAATTGAAACTGTCGAAAATATAGTTTTATGACAATCGAGTAAATCTAAGAAAGATTCTTAATTTTTGAATTTCTCTCTAAACCTGAACATATTAAATAATATCATCATAAACAATTAAGTGAACTGTTATATTTAAAACAATAAACTTCGCGATGTAAATATTTAATAACAAGTAATTCAAAAGCAACTTGTTCACTTTAATGAAATTTATAATTCTTTGAAACACAAGCGGTTAAAACAATTTACTAAGAAAAAACTGTAAAAGAACTTTAGAAAAAAGTTTATAATTTGTAATAGGGAGATTTTATTTACTTGATCTACGTTTAAAAGAAATAAGAATTCATTGTTAAATGACGCGAGAGATAGAATAAAATAGATCTTACTTCTTACTACTAATTCGACCCTTTGAAGCATTTTCTAATAGAAGTGACTTTTATTCAAAATCCTAAAATTCGTTTTCTCTAGCATTAAGCATAGCATTTCGTTATTGTTCTTTTATAAGGTAGAAAAAATTAAAAAAATCTTTTTATGAGTTGATTTACCAGCTTTAATTGTCAGTAGTTATTTATTAAAATGATTTGAATGTTTCCAGACGACGAAAATTTTTTGCTCGAAATAAAATTGTAGTAAAGTTTTACCTAAATATCCCTTGAGTCTTTCAAGATTTTTCTGAAGTCATAATATCTCTTTGAAATAAGAAGAAAAATATTTTATTGGAATCTCAAATTTATCTAAAACAAAACAGTTTCCCGCGGTAAAAAGTAAGTAAAAAGCCAATGTCACTCTTCAGCCCTCCATCTATCTTCACACAAAAAAATCACAAACATTCGGCACTTTATATCGACGTGAAAGAAGGACAAGCAAACAAATAAAGTCAACGTCAAACTGTATATCGTAGAAAGAGAAAATGTGAAATTTACAAATGCGTTCATAATAATATAGTAGTAAGGAAAAAGAAAAATGTGATTTTTACGTTTTTCCGTGATTTTTTCTATTTCTTTCTCTTCATAAGAACCTTTCTCGGACTTCAACGAATATTTGAAAAAAAATTAGGCTAATTAGTCCAGCCGCCCTCGAGTTTTGTGCTTAGCACATTTAGCCATTCATTTATATATATATATATATATATATATATATATATATATATATATATATATATATATAAAAACATAAATAGATAATGCTTCCCATTACATATATACCTATTATAGAGCGAGCAGGGACAGGTGCCTTTTGTATTTACGAATTTTGTTAGCCTATCTCTCTAAGTCTATCTGTGTATTAAATGTTATCCAAATAATGAAGGAAGAAGTTATAAACAGAGACATTTCACATACAAAGTTTATAATTATATAAATTAGTCCTCATTTACTTAGTGTTCAAAGTTTTAAATAAATTGAACACATTCATTGGGTATTTTATAGCCATCTCAAAAGAAAGCAAAATGCCAGACGCTAATATAAGAATAATAAAAAAAACCACAGAATACGTATTTAAATACTCGAAAAACTAAAATAGATTTTCTTTTAGTGTTTTAATTCAAAGCGACTGAGATGTAGCTAAATCGATGAACTAAAAAAACATTCAGTAAAATTGCCAAAATGATTACTCTGTGTGTAGCAAAAGTAAGGAATTTATAAGCTTTAGGACTTAATGTAGAAATAGTTTTTTCCCTCAGAGCTGCTTATTGCTAATTTTATATACATTTATTTATATCTAGGCAAATGGGCAAAGACAAAACAGTTCAGTTATTTTTTCTCTTTCGTTTATCAACTGTTTTTTTTGTTCAATAGCTATTGGCGTTAGTGTTATCAATAAAAAAAAATTAAAACATCTTTTTTTTATATAATTTAAAATAAATGTTGACAAAATATAAATTTATATACCTACATAATATATTTTCCTCAAAATTTCAATAATAATTGTGGTTAAATTTCGACAATCGGACAAACCGTAGTTAGTCCTCCTTTAATACGTAGTCACGGTGTGACGTACCAACATAACTTTTTATAAACAAATAATTTAGTTGCTGAAAATGACAGGTTACTTGTTACATTCCCTTGGCTTTTAATCTGATGCAAAAACATAGGGTCATTAGTTCAAACTAAGGAAGCTGTTACTCAAAACTTTTATGTATACATCATTAAATATAGACTGTGATATAAATATTTAAACCACACCTAAACGTTTGTTATTTATCAACATCGAGAGCCATAAACACCTGAGATTTGTTTCTACATTATAAATTGTCTGGTACTTCTAGGTCTACAGATTTTTTAATTACGAGGTACTGTAGAATTTTGAAAATATTTTAGAATATATATGTATATATATATATATATATATAATGTTTATCTAATACGTTGAAACAAGAAAAACGTAAAAACAAGATATTGAACAGTAATTAATTGAAAAACTTGTTCGTCATTGTGGAGTATTGGGGTGCGTCCTCATCATTGGGATCATCTCAATAAGATGTTCTTTGAGTAAAAGTCAGAGCCAAAAGACCATTATTACATATTTACAACAACTTACAGGTACATCCCCAGGTCAGGTGGTTAGCAGTAGCCTATTACCTACCTTACCCTATTACAGTGTTACTCCAGGTCATAGTCTATCGATGTGGTAAATTACATCCAAATCTATACAGCTGTTTCAGCGCAAATTAATATCAAGCACACACAGACATACAAACACTGCTAAAAATTTTATAGTAGTTTGTTAGTAGTTCCCTTTTGAAGTCGGTAAAAGGCAGAGGCATCGATACAGAAAATCTTGTACATAGGTTAGGCCGATAGTCGTGTTAGTGGTGTAAGTGAGGACAAGGCTTCATTCGTCTTCAAGGCGCCGGGCGGTAATTGAATAACACATGCCTTAGAACAAAAGCACCTAACTGCTCCTAATCTCTGGGCTTAGACAAGATGTCATTCCACAATCGGTATAGAATAGAAATCTAAACAAAATACATATATTAGATTAACGTATTATGACATACTGATTGTCGTCTCAATATAATTTTTGAAATTTCTATTCTCCGTTTGTACATTTCTTTTCTAAGTTCTGTTTATCCACCATTACTGTGTACTTTTAAAAACAATACAAATTTAACTTAAATCCTATTATACTGTTGATATCATAACGTTAATGCAATAAACACTTTATAGGTATTAAAATATTATCTTTTAATACGTGCTCTTTTATAAGAACTTTATATCGTTAAATTAAATTTTAAAATGAAACTGTAGCAAAGAAATCTGAAACATTGTGTATATTTCTTTGAAAAACTTGAGCTTTAATGCCTTCATGGGCGGACTTATGTACTGAAACTTTGAACGAATGCTGTGTTAAAACATGAAAATATGCTATTATTTAACTTTATTGTAGGAGAAATAATAAGTACAATAGATACCTTTCAATAGTTTCACATAATACGATCTTTAAGTCAGCATTCAATAAGTTCTTTGAAAGAAAATACTACTTACCTTCTATATAAATTTATTTTACTGCACTGGAATTGAGATTGTGAAACTAGAGAATCATATTTTCCCATAATTTCTTCTGGATTCAATTGACTAATTCTTTGTTAGATGAACTAGATTGTCCATAAATTACAATCACACTATAATTATTTATAAACGTGGTTTGTTTGTGTATATTTGTTATTCTTTCACACTGAAAAAGCTGGACGGATTTGGATGAAATTTAGTTCATAGATAGACTTGGACCTGGTAACACATAGGCTAGTGTAAATATTGACAATTATCCTACGGTGGCACTATTTGTACTTCTATATAGTTATATTATAAACTAGCGACTCACTCTCGCTCCGCTCGTTTAGTATATTTATCAGGCTGAGATATTTTCCCGCAGTAATTGTAACCTATATGTTTACCCGGATAATCAGCTAACATCATACTAAATTACATCAAACTCCCTCAGTGGTTTTTCCGTGATGCGATAACAGACAGACAAAATTTTTTAAAACTATAGATTCCGCCTCTGTATCGATAATAATGTCTATTTATAATAGATAAGATTTTCCAAAAACTATTAAAAGTACAGATTCGTATAAGTTACAATTTTATTCTATGTATAGAATACAAAAGTTATCTTGAGATCCGAGCGAAACAAAGATTTGTCGTAAAATATCGTGTTATTTAGGAACAAAAAATTCAATCATTTAAAGTTAATCCACTGTGGGTAACATAATTAATTAACTTTATATTCGCAAAGGGTAGAACAACGTTATAACTTTAACTAATAATTAAATAACATTGTATTAATTGTTATTAAACTGAACTAAACTGAACCTAAAATGAAAATTACTGAATGAAAACCTTTGTACTAACGCGCACCGCTGCGTGAAATTAACCGAAGGACACTATTTTCCGCTCGAAGCAGCTCACTAAGTTAAATTGCTGACTGTATTTACTAATTTATTGCCTTTTTAATTAACTGATGGATTTAACGGTTTAAGATGACTGTGACGCTGTTAACGTTTATACATTTCTTGTTGATATTTTTACTATTTTTCTATGTGAGGAAATCCTCCTTTGTTGTTGTCCTATCTTTATTTGTAGCTTTATTTTTTATTTTGAACCTATATACTTCAAAAAGGTTCTTAATTCGGTTGTATTTATTTGTATATTTGTTACCTCAGAACTCCGTCATTTATTAAAGCGTGTACTTCTAGTTTGGTCTCATTTTTTGAACAAAAATAGCTAATGATGAATGTAACCTACTTCTAATTGTCATATTGATTTGAAACATTGCAAGTGTTTCTATTTCTGTTGATACTGTAGTGATTCGGTATCGTCATTTCGGAACTAAGAGATGGCGCTATTATCCGTATTCCGTTCTTACAATATATAAAAATATCATGTAAAATAACGTTTCATTTTGATCTTACGTTCTACACCTATTTCTGTTTAAAATAATGTATTTTATTTTAAATTAAGATATAACCTTATAATGGCACAAATATGTAGGGAATAATACACAATCAATATTATTGAAATATAATCAACGTTTTAATGCGTCCTCACATCTACCAGGCGGCTTTAACAAGCGCCGGGTACCTGGCTCAGTGCGACATGTACGTACTATAATTGATTTACCTCCTAAATTAATTAAGATCATTTTCTGTAATTTTATGATAAAACTAGCAGAACCCGCGGCTTCGCCCGTGATCAAACTACGAATAAAATAAACTTTTTCGCAATACATACTACTAGCAAAATTAAGTTCGTGTAAGTTTTATTATTTCTTAAAGATATATGGAAAACAAATTAAATTTTAGCGATCGTAACTGAAAATATCCAGTATCTTAAAGATGTTAAGTGTATATTCTGTAAATAAATTTACACTTTAGGTATTTAGCAAGCTCCACTACCTGTATTTTTTGCATATTTTTCTACTCCATCTTTCCAAAGTTAGAGGAAGAGAGTACAATGATACAATCGCATACAATGTTTACTACTTTAGAATCACGTAACTCGGCTAATATGTTTTTCTTTTTAACTAACATACTAACAGGCTAATATCTACGTTATTTTTAAAGACCCAAGGCTATGTACACCTGAAGCTTACATTCTCCCTCCTTCTCCTTCTTTTTTAAGTTACACATATAAATTGCCATTCTTATTTTACTGTAGCTTTTTTCCTGCGACTACGCTCGCGTGGACTGAATTTGCTCAGTTTTAATTTCCATTGAATTTATATGTTGTCATATCGAATTTTTAATATTATGTCTAGAGTAAAACTCTAGATTCACTTTATTTAGTCTGTCTAGTTCTGGGGTCCTGCTAAAATATCCCTGTGAGAAGCTATCATCTCTTAAGTCTACGCCTGCTACTTTTAACGACTGGCCGGGAGATACGTATATTATTGGTCATTTCAAAACAAGCTTTAAGAAGGAATTACAATAGATTAAATTCAAAGGCGTAGTCAGAAATTATCAGTGGTATTCGAGGTATGAATTCTGATACCACTATAATGTTTAATGAGTTACTCACGATCTAATCCTTCCGATCCGAATTTTTATTGCAGATATGCCAACCTTCAGAAGGAGGATAGCAGGATACTCTCTAGCTAGGTTCTCTCTCTCACGCTCTAGGTCTGTTATAGTTGTCGCTGCTGTGGCCAGTAGAAAAGTTATACATAATTTTCCTTTGGATTCAGAATAATTTCCGTTCTCTACTTTATATCCCACACAGTAAGTGTGCACTTACAGAGAACTTGAGCCATGTTACTCTATTTAAATATATTCAACAACTCAAAGAGCAACACCCAGTCTTACCCACTTAGAGGCTTAATTAAAAAAAAACTACAATACATGTTTGTTTAATTGCATTAAAGAGCATTATTACCAAGTTTCAAGTAATTCTGATTATAAACAATTTTTCCTTATATCAACAGCATAACCCCTTTTTACTCTTTTAAGGTATGGATTTCAAAAAAAAAATGATATTTGTATTGTTTTAGTTTTCATTTTACAGGTAAATAATACTATTTTCCGTGCATCAATTACAGAGTTTCATATAAACTTTATCACCCCCTTTTACCCGTTTAAGGGATGAATTTCGAAAAAATCTTATACATATATTTCTTATTTTTAATCTTAAAGCTAAATACCACTTTCCGTGCATTTGGCATTAAGAATGAAGTTTCATACAATCTTTTATCCCCTATTTTACCCCCTTAGGGGACGACTTTCGAAAAATCCTTTCTTAACGGATGCCTACATTGTATAAGGAATATGTCCTCCAAATTTCACGCTTCTAAGACCAGCGGTTTAGGCTGTGCGTTGATCGATCAGTCAGTCAGTCAGGACAAAGCATTTCATGTATATATAGATTTATATATATCGCGCTTACTTTTGCAGTAAACAAAATGAAAATTAAAATGGTCGAAGTTATTAAATTTTTTATTTAGAATATTTACTTCCGGTTTAACACCAGAAAAATAATTCAATTTTGGAATCTGATTAAGAAATCAAAAAGAACAGTAAATTTTCTATACAGAACACTACAGTTTTTATTTTATTTCTGATTACTTCAATATGAAAAAAAAAACCAAAAAAAAAACCCTTCCTTTAATCTAATCAATTCTTTAGAATCCCATAACTTGACAAGTAAACCTCAAATAAAAAAAAATGTGTACATGTTCATATTCCCTGGAGGTACAAATATATACTTCATATTATATACATATACAAATATATGTATATGTATATAATATGAAGGAGTTTCAGAACCTCACTTTTTGCTCATTGCCCGCTTCACGTGGAATGCTCCATGAGTTATCTATACAGATAAATAAAATTGAAGTGTCTGTTTGTAATGTCAAAATAACAGCTTTATACTAAATGCATATGGAATTATATACGGTACTTATAAGAAAAACACAATTTTTAAAATGTTTGTCTGTCTGTCGGTGTGTCTATTTGTTAAGGTTAATCTACGAAACGGCTGGATCAATTTTAAGAGGACATTCACTGGCAGGTAACTGATATTATAAGGAGTAGGCTTCATTTATTTTAAAAAAGAATTAGTGTTTCGCTCAAAAAACTTAAAACGTATCTAGGGACGCATCCGAGCGAAGCGAGGGTAAGTCGCAAATTTTAAATAAAATTATCTCTTCGGATTTTATCGTGGATTTATTTTGGTTTCTGATATTTCCAATGTTTTTTACAGCAATCACGGTCACGCACGGTCAGTCTCTCCCGTGACCATGATAGCTAAAAAAAAATTCCAAAACAAATTCCGTATTTAAAAATTCACATAATCACATAAAAGTTTTAAATACGATACCATACGTTAACAATACGATACTCACTATCGAGTGCAGTAATTTGCATATTGAATTAAACACCGGACCGGTATCGACTACATTATTTCATATTGTTTCTTCGTATGTACCATAAGTTTCTGATGGCTATCATCCGGTTTTGTGGTAGCAATATAATCAGAGTGTTGTTACGCTGCTATATAAGGAAAACAAATATTTGATTTATATATATATAACATAACGTTTTTGTGACATAAAATGAAAATTCATATGAAATAGATATCAAGTCTAAAAGCTTCGGAAGCAAGGCAAAATATTTGCGCTATTTAAATTTCTACCTGAGTAATATTAAAATACTATAATAAAATATGCAAAGTCTTACAAGCTTTAAGCATCTACCGTCTTTAGTTTGACAAAGCTCAGAAATAGCTGAGAAAAGCGACGTTGGTCCAATATTGGAGCCAACCGATCAAATCACATGACTCGCATTTGAGACAAGTCATGCTTACACCCACAACAAAACGCCGGAATTCCTATTAGAAAACATAAATACATGTGAGTATTCATTATTAATTTTAAAACACAAAAACACACATTGTTTTTTTTTCACAGTTTTGGTAGAAGTTGTGAACGAAGGGCGATCGAAATCAGAGCGTTCTGTGTATAAATTATTTCTAATCATATAAGACTCTTGAGAACCTGCCAAATATAAAATAAGAGTAATTGAATAGTAGACAAGTCACTCGATAGGTTCATTTTGAAGATTAGGTTAAAAAAATAAGAAAATACGTGAACAATGTGAAAGTAACACTGTCTGTTACCTTTTCACACTTAAAACGCTAAACAGATTTTGATAAAATTTGCCAAGAACATACATATAGATTGCATCCTTGTTTCTCACCCCGCTTATCATGCGAGCGAAGTAAAAACTAGTAGGTATGTTATAAAACTATGCTTCTCCGTATAGGTAACTAATTTATTATAAGAATGGTTTAGAACTCCAAAGGAAAGAGGAGAAGAGAGAACTTTTTTACCCCCGACGCAAAATAGGGGAGTTATAAGTTTGACGTATGTATCTGTGTGTCTGTCTGTGTTTTTGTTTGAATGGTAACTCGAGTGTTCTAAGCTATAAATCAAGAAAATCCAATCAGCCATTTACAGGCCATTAGCTCTTTGCTAAACGATAAAAGAATATGAACAACTTCCACAGATCTAATCGATTAGAAACTTAGCATCCCGTTACTTCAATGACATTGTAAGGATTTAGTGAATAATTAGGCCTGACGCTGAAGCGTCATCTTGAATCTGCAGGGTACTTAACTCTTTACGCGTTGAAATGGCCTCAATAAATAGGTTATTGTGTTTGGGTTTTTTTTTTAATTTTTAATTTAAGAGTTATCTTCTCGGCAATTTTATCTCGTAACTCCTATGTATGAATTTTGTAATACCAATATAATTAATAATAATAATAATAAATAATTTGTAATAATAATAATAATTTTAGACTTTATATCACATCCTAGCTTTGAATCGGTTAACATCTAACAGTTTAAGCCCAGATGTCAATTTCTCAAGATGGAGCTTAATTTTAGCCAGAAACTAACAATAGCCTACAAGCTGATAACATTCTGGTCTCCGATATTGCGTCCGAATACTACAATATCATAGACATAGCAATTTGCAATTCCTGTTAGCCACCACAACAATGATTTCATTTTGCTATGTAATTTCAGAGTTATAGCATACAATTTTTTAAAGGTGTTTCAAGTGTCATTTTATGTGTATACGCGATATATTCATGATTATATCTCAAGAACCTTATATATAGAAAAATGTATCCATAAAAGTGAAATAATTTACTTTAAATTGATGCGACTTAGAAATCTATGAACATTTACTGTTACTAAATTATAAAGTAAAAATAAAAAAAATAAAAATTAAGTTATTATTATATAATATATATAGGTAGTTACGAAAAACATTACCAATAATTTTATACATATAAACAAAAACAAGAGCACCATTGTTTCGTATCAACATGGACACCAAGCGGCTCCATAAAACAATCATAATTTCAATTTACATTATCATAATCTACATAAAAGAATGTTATTTCTTAACTAAAGTTAACAGTCATCATTGCAAGTGTAATAATATATAATTAGAGTAATTAAAACACGCGTACGACAATGTTTTGTACGGTGACGCGCGCGCGCATCGTGGATGCTCAATAAAATTAATCACCACCGGAGTTCCACTGAAAGTGTGTCAGTTATTCACATTCTCTGTTTTTTCTAAAATATTTGTGTTTACTTATTTTTGTTCGCAATAATGTTTTTTTTTTTCTGACAAATTGTTAGATGCATAATTGTCATTAAAGTCAACGGAAGGCTATGTGATATATAGTTCGAAGGCAGTGGTAGAACAGTGGTAACGTGCTGGCTTGCGAAAACCGTATGAAGCGGGTTCAAATTCCGGTTAAGGCGCCACTGGTATTTTCATGTGTGAATCATTTCCAACATTAACATTAACATGATTTCCACTTGTATTACGGCGAAGGAAAACATCATGAGGTAACCTGCATGTCGGAAAGAGCCCCTTCCTATTTAAGGGAGGCCCGCGCCCAGCAGTGGGATGTTAAAAAAGGCTGGATATAATACCACTTGAAAATCAGCCATAAATTATTTACAGTAAATATAATTTAGCGTCCCACAGCTGAGCACGGGCTCCCAGAACGTCAAAGGAGTCCTCTCAATACGAGGGGTCTATCGTCGATCACTATCAGTGCCGGATTCAACCGTAGCGCCGCCCCTGGGCATAGTAATAAATGCCGCCCTATTATCGGAATTTTGCATAAAATAAGTAAAGTTGCGATAAAGTTTCAATTTTTTTTATTTATAAATTATTGGAAAAATGCAAAAAAAATAAATTTCAATTTTTTGATAAATGTATTAGCTTTTTTAATTATTCATTTTTTTGGAAAATAACAAAAGCATTTTCGATAACGCGAAGAAATTTTTTTTCCCACCTATAAATTTGCCGCCCTAGGCACTAGCCCCGAGTACCCCTAGTGTAAATCCAGCGCTGATCACCATAGTTTCATACAGTTTCTCTGACTTCACGTCGCTTTCAAGAACTAATTAACCACTTTTGTATTTTATTTATTGAAATATTACATTACATTTATTGTAATTATACTGTTTATAATAATTTTAAACATGCCGGAGGTAGTAGGTGGATACTAAGAATTCATTGCGACCAAAATAGGCTTTTTAGATTGCTCAACATAAAATGTCCCTGGGAATTAATCAATACTATTATATTATAAAGAGGTAAACTTTGTGAGTTTGTGAGTTTGTTGCAGGGGGTAATCTCTGGATCTACTGAACCGATTTAGATGAAATTTGGTAAGAAAATAGAGACTCTGGGAAGGACATAGGATACTTTATATCCCGGAAATCACCCCTTAATGAAAGTTTGTATCTTTTTGCATTAATTAGTTCAACGCTCGTAAATTTTAACCATTTTATCTCGATGACCTTAATTTATGATTTTTTTGTTAAAGTTTTTTAACAAAAACTAAACTATTCACCGGTTGTTCTGTGGTCTGCATAGCTATTAGTGGACCACTACCACTCGTCTACACTACAGACTACAGACACTACGGACTACAGACATGTCGTCGCCTTTTGATTTATCCTGCCTTATAGTTCTACATATATGTTATTAAGTATCACATTGGTTATACTTACAAATTATGTTTCTTGTTTGAAAGGTTTGACATAGAAAATTCTAAAAGCTAATATTACAATTATTTATGATTCAATGACAAAACAACTGTACTGATAGGCTTTTTATTACTTAAAGAAATGTTATTAGCTATTTTATAGCCCAGCTTTTGCTAGGAGTTTAGTGGATAAGGAGCATAAGAAAATCTTAATCCGTACATCGCTTTTCCGTAATAACTAGAAAGGGTCGCTAAATTGTAAATTACAATATTTCGCTTATTAATGGCGTTAACATATAAAAAAAAAAACAAAGATACTTTAGTTCTTAAAATAACTTCTACGAGTATATACTATGTTCTTCGTTAGTGACCCTCGTCAAAACTTCTCAAATGATTAATGACTTGTCGTGAAATATTTTAAAATGAATATCGACCCTGAGGCATGAACTTGGTTATATTATGCTATCATAAAAAAGCATTTTTTAATATTAAAGCTCGTAAACATTAAATTTGGTGAATACATATAAGAATTTACGTTTTTCCAACATTTTTTTTTTCTACTCTCTTACATTCCATTAGCTACTAAATAAAAGAAAGTGAGAGAATATCGATTGACAAACAGAGAAAAAAATGAACTGTTTTGTCTGTACTTATCTACCGATCTACATATATATAAAAAAACTGTTTCCAATTTTTTTATTGTTAACTCTAAAGCTCGTTAATAGTTACCAAACAAAAAAAAACAGTTGACAAAAGAGGTCAAAAACTGTTTTGTCCGTGCTATTTATATACGTATAATAGATATAGATTAATCAGTTTTGAACTTCATGTAAAAGTTTAATATTTTTTATTTTTACGTTACAAGTAAATTAATAACAATGTATAAAAACTCTTTACTTAATTTATTATATTCTACATGAAATATCCACGCAGAGACTATTATTATAAACGCCACATTGTCCACTGAGTCTCTTTTGGGGTCACGGTTGTTACAATTGCTATATCTACATCTTTAATAGTTAGCATTAGTTGAGCTTCTATACATTTATGCTATTGTGTATCTTTTAGTAATCACTACTTTGCATTTAGTTTATTTATTTAATTTTGTTATATTTATCTATACATATAATAAAATTGTAATCAAGCCGAATCTGTAGTTTAAATATTCTTTGGAAAATCTTTTTGAAATAGACATTATTTTCGATACAGAGGACGAATCTATAGTTTTTAGGTTTTTTGTCGGTCTCTCTGTCTGTCTGTTACTGCATCACGGAAAAACCACTGGAGGTCATTCGGGTCTACATATAGGATACTTTTTACTGCGGGAAAATATCTTATCTCTAAAAATTCTATACTAAACGATACAACGTAAGTAGGGACGAACCCGAGCGGAGCGAGGGTGAGTCGTTAGTATAATATAATGACGTTCTATCTACGCACGTGTTCAATAGTGTGTATTAAATTCCTAAGAATAGAGAACAGATAAGTGTTATAGTCTGCATTATCTAATTTTGTAACTAAAAACACTTAAATCTATACATATAATAAAACTGTAGAGGTCGAATGTCTGTACATAGAAAAAAATGCTCAAACCCGAGTCAGGGGGATGTAAGATGAGAAATAGAACAAATCCATATTTTTTCAATTTTTTTGTTTCTCTGTCTGTTTGTCTGTTTGAACGGGCTAATCTCCGAAACTGTTGGACCGATTTAAATGAAATTTTGCACGGTACCTTATATTCCCCGTCAACATTTTAGATACTTTTCATCCCGGAAAATTAAAGAGTTCCCGCGGGATAGTTAAAAAACTATAGTAACTTATACAGCTTAGTACACAAAAACTACTGATTGGATTTTAATTAAACTTTACAATAATATAGTTGATACATCAGAATAACAAATAGGAAACTTTTTATCCCGGAAAATGTACAGATCTCGTGGGATAGATTTGTTTTTGTTTGTCTAGAGTACAATATAAAATATGTTGGACTGTCATTATTGTATTATTATTTAACTGTAAATATTTTTTTTAATTATAAGTAAAAGTAATACTATTAAAAAATGAATTTCTTACATAATGTTATAGTTTTTCGTGTGCTTAATTATCAATTATCATAATATAGAAAATTGAAGGAAGCATTTATTTAATTTTAAGCCACTTCCATAAATTTTTCTGAGTACAAATATTAACGGTGTCATTTGTTATATTGGGTAGCGAGGCCAAGGCTATGGCGACCGTTGGTTCGGCAACAGACAGAACGTATGATTTTACAATGGTTTTTAAACATCACAGAAATATTTAATTTTATATTCTTACGCAATATGAAAAACCTATTTATTAAAAAATACATGGATTGTTTTGAAAATTGGCTTGTAACTTCTCCTTTTTTGAAATCGGTCAACTATAGTAATAGACGGCTGGTCTCTTGATGAAATGGAAAGATTATATTAAGAACCGTTTAACTTCATTGATAATTTATATAAATAACATTTTTTAATTTTTAATTTTATTTTTTTATTTCATTAAAATTAAAAGAAAAATAGAGAATTTGTTTCTATTATAAAACAGTTATGTTAATTATTTCTAGTTATCTTATATTTCAGCTGTCTGATTATAGCATGTTTTTATTATTATATCATTTGTTTTTGGTACCATTTCGGGGTTTTAGTGAAAAAAAAAAACAATGCATAAAGACCATGAACAACAAAATGTCAATAACCAAAATTAAAAGTTTCCTGGAGTTAAAAATACATAACATATTATGTTGCCAGTTATTGTATTTAATTTTTTTTTCTGTTATATTTAAAAAAATGTGTGTAGATTATCTATAATATTAAATAAAATAAAACAATATTGTCAATATTTCGTAAAAACTAAAAAAATTGTAAAAAAATAACAGTTATATGAGAATCCTTTTGGTAAATTACACGCTTCACGCGTTATGTTCGTGCCAACCTTTAGCTTCAATGCCGTTTCATTTTTAATAAGAGGAAGACTATTTTTGTTAAACACTACAGCTAATGTTCAAAAGGAATAACCATCCAACATAATATCCAAACTGATATTACTTATGCAAAAATAACCCTGTCTGTTTGTTTCTTACGTTTTTACGCCTAAATTGCGGAACCTTATCAGCAATAGGAATTCTATATAATTTTTATCTCTACTAAAGAAAACTTTAACTAAATAGGTTATTGATAATAGATATGGTTTCAAATCTTATTATCTTGAAGTTATTTATTAATATCTACATAGAAACATTTATCTTTTAAGAAAACTAATTATCTTGATAAAAAATCTATCCCTCATTCATTTTGCTGAAAATACCGGTGCAATACACAATTCAAGAGATGCATTTTAGAAATAATGTGGTAGAGTCGAGCGAAACCGTGCCAGAGATTCCCGGATAAACTTTTATTCTGGTGTTGCTGCATTCGATTGCATATAAAATACATCTCTCACTTTTGCCAATTTTCCTCAACCAATTTAAATAAAATATATTTAAAACATATTGATAGTTTTAAATAAAAATATCTTTTCGGGAATTTTCGCAGATTTTTTTTTGTTTCTTTTTTTTTAAATACTCTGCAGTAATCATGGTCGCGGGAGATACTAAGGTTTAAGACGTTTAAAGGTCATTATATAGCTGTTACAGACCACATCTACCCACAAAATTATACAATGATTTTTAAAAACCCAAAAAGTATAAAAAATGGCACCAAAATGCCTTACAATATTTGTGCAAATTCTTGGAAAAATTTCGAAAAGATGGTTTTATTTAAAATGTTAAATATTCGCGCAAATCCAAGAAAGTATCATGTTATTATTATATAGTGTTAAAGTTTTCTAAAATCATGTCCAATATCACACATACATTTGCTAAGTTATAGAGCTCCGTATGCCACGCATTCTTCTAAAGTCCATACAAAAATAACACACATTATTAAAACGAGCAAGTACGTTAAACTTCTTTGGCTTAGTAGAAACAAAAATGTAAATGTGAATGTAAATCACATGACCTATCCCTAAGAATGTCTTTAGCTTTTATTTATACACTTTAAACGTTTAAATTTAGTTTTTAGTAAATACTAAAGATCGGTAGAGCTAACGACAGTGATGTCTTTGCATAAGGTACATAAGCTACGTAATGAAACACATAATAAATGTTGTTTGTAGAAAAATTCAGTAAAATTTTAACTGGGCTATTTCCATTATTTATTTTGAGCATCAGAAAATGAAATGACGACTTGCAGAACATAGAGTAGGATTAATTTTAAACTGTTCAACGCTTTATTTTTATTGTAAGGCCGCGCCGCCGACTGCCGAGCCAACGCGTAGTAAAATATCTTATTGATATATTACTAGGATTTCATGCATTTTCTGAGTTTACAACACCATTATAACGTATTCTATAGTGCAATAACAATTCTGATATATTACTTACGTATTTCTTAATTTTATTCTAGAGCTCTTTATCTATTTTATTTTCGTATGCAATTTTTTTTCTTTAGTAAAACAGTAATCGCTATCATAAAACTAAGTGTAGATGAACGCTACAATATCAAATATATTGCGTAAGTTCTGTTTAGATATAAATCAAGAGCGTGCGTCGAGCTAACTCTGCAATTATAGGTGTAGTAGCCAACAAAAACATATCTCACCGATATACATACAAAGATACAATGATGTATATATGTATTCATGAATAATTGAATTATAAGTTAAAATAACGTTTTAATAGAGCTTTTGATTCGTTTATTTATATCATTGTACCTAAAAATCAGCTCTATCCTTCAGTAATTATCAAATGCTAAATATTTAAGGAAAATATAATGTTACTACGTTTAATATTCTGAATGTATGACCATTAAGTACGAGCATAACTTTTATAGATCAAAAATGAAACAAATTGAATAACATTGAAAGCCTATAACGACCACTATAACGTTCTTTACGATAGGTCGTTGAATGAATTATAGCGAAAGCATTAATACTGTATGTAGAGTTAAAAGATCAGTCTAGGTTATGGAAACTCTTCGCATGAGTCACTCTGATCTTCGTCTCCTTAGCCGATGAACAAGCAGGTGCCGCGCGTGTCACATACGATCTCATTCACCGACTTCAAAGGAAATTTTATTATTATTTAATCATATTGTTTTTTTTTTAAATGATTCTTTTACTATGTCTATTGAAGTGCTAAGCGATAGACTGCAATGGTAATCTTATAAGTAGTTTATATCCTATCGTTAAATGTAATGACATATATTCAATTTTCCATAAACTAACTTTAAAGAATACAAAACATCGTAAAAATTACATTAATTCATAGTAAAAAAGCAATTTTTGCAAATTGCTCATTAATTTCTTTTAGTAGTAGCGCCATTTAATAACCACAAAATATAATTATATTGATGACGATCCATCGTAAAATCAATCAGTTAAGACATTATTGGCACACGTCCAGAAACCGTGAAAAACAAAATAATGCTCTGCCATTCGGTCTGTATTACGCTCTATATTTCGAGATTGTCTACAGCTCAAGAAACACCAAAAATACTCTTTTGTTTGAAACTATTCGCCATCTATTCATTTCAAATACGATAAACGTCAAATATGCATATTTTTGCTACATTTATTAACAACACTTATGTTTATGAGAAAATAATGTGTTACGTATTTTGCCCAACAACTCTAGTAGTTTGGTAGAGTTCTAATTTCGCTTACTATGAACGATTAATTTTAATTGAAACTAAAAACGTCTGAAAAGCAAATACTATTAAATATACTACCTAAATTTGGATATCAGATTTTTTTTAAATAACTAAAAGAATGTTTAAATTAAAATTAGAGAAACGCGCACTAATAAATTATTATAAGTGAACCGAGTGGTTTCTCCGATGGATTTTGAATGAATGATTGTAGCGTTACCTATTGCGTATGACGGTGTGCTCGCGCTATTTATACCTTGGTCCCGTGACCGAGCCGCCTATCGATAGTTGTTTACACGCGCCGCCTCGCGCGTGATCCGAAAAGCGAAAGTGGTCAGATGGTCTCCACGTCAACAATTGCCCATCTCAGCCAGAATGCGATTTGTAGCGATGCACGTGCTGACACCCAGTGATAAAAATGTTTACTATATAGTCTATAATAATATTATAAAGAGAAAAAATGTATATTTTTGTTTATAATGGATGGCATTGGTAGCCCAGTGGTAACGCGTTTCACTTGGGAAACCGAGTGAAGCGGGTTCAAATCCCGGGTCTCGCACCTCTGATATTTTCTTGTGCGAATCATTTCTAACATGATTACCACTTGCCTTATGGTGAAGGAAAACATCGTGAGGAATCCTGCATGTCTGAGAAAACTTGGCAAGTTTTCGAAAGACATGTGAAGTCCGCCAATCCGCACTTGGCCAGCGCGGTGGACTATGGCCTGATTCCCCTCGTATTGAAGAAAAGCCCGTGCCCAGCAGTGGGAAGTTAAAAAGGGCTGAATACAAATGGATGAACTAAAAATTCGCTGAACCGATTTAGAACTGGGGGTGAAAAAGGGATGAAAGTCTGTATGAACAATCCATCATTTCTCGAGTAAGAGTTATAAAACTTATCATACCTATATTTAAAAAGTAGCTATAGACGAACTAGAGCGAAGTGAGTGTGATTCGCTAGTAAGACACAGTAGTATGGTAGACATAAGCTACTTATATAGCTTATGTGTATAAGGTTACCATACTCAGGATTTATTTAATTGTTAGAGATACAAGACATTTGTACCTTATCACATTTAAATTATATTATTTGTTATTGCGTAGATATTACTTGTTATTGTAAATATAAATTTTTAGCTAAGTAAACATGTTATTCACTTTATGGTTTAAAATTTAACGATAATTTTTTATATAAATCTTTCTATTGATAATATTCTAATTGAAGTGAAATTTATTTACACGCAACATGAGGGGGAAAAAAAAAGGATGCCATCATCAGATCCTGGTCTCCTTATTATAGTACCACCCTTGAAATATCTCCTTTCAAACAAAAAAAGAATCATTAAAATTGGTTCATGAATGACGAAGCAATCCGCGAACACACATAAAATTACGTCCACGTAAACAAAAAATTTCATAATTTTTTTTCCATAAAATGAAAAGTACTCGGCCAAACTATGTAAAATTTTTATGGGACCACATGGCAACTAAACCGCAGCAAACAAAAAAGAATCACGCAAATCGGATTATAAATCTCAGAGTAATCAATGTACATACATAAAAAAAAAAATACCAATCGAATTGATAACCTCCTCCTTTTGGAAGTCGGTTAATGAATACGTATTTCAGAATTTTTTGAAATTTATCCTATAAGGCTGTCAAATAGGGGATGAAAGTTTGTATGAAACTCTGTAATTGATGCACGGAAAATGATATTTACCTTTAAAACGACGACTAAAACAATAAAAATATCATTTTTTTTTTCGAAAAAAAATACAGATAGTAGAGCTTGCTAAATACCTAAAGTGTAAATTTATTTACAGAATATACGCGTAACATCTTTTAAGATACTGGATATTTAGAGTTACGATCGCTAAAATGAAAGTTGTTTTACCTTATTTTTGCATGTAATAAAGCTTGATCGCGGGCGAAGCCGCGGGTTCTGCTAGTTAGAATATATAATTTAGTGAATCATTACAACATTGGATTGAAAATTAAATTTTATCTTAGCACCATATTCTGTACTATTTAAATTTTAAATAATAAAATATTGTTTTCCTTTTTTAAATCCTATCCTATTTTTTTTTCATAAAAAGTACCGATAACCTACTGAAGATTTACTTCTTGCACGTGTACACATTGATACACGCACTGTTTCATTATATATATATATATATATATAACTTACTTAAACTGCATTCTTTTAAGCACAAAAATGGCGTTTAATTGAAATTTCTTCAGAGAACTTCAACTTTCAAACTATTTAATCAGTGCTCGGCGAATGGAGTTAAGACTGCCAATGCCAAATAAATACTCAAGATAGCTATAAAATAATTTAAAAAATCTGCTACGTTAATATAAATTAACTATGCCGCCTATAAAATAATAATAACAATAATATTCCTTTATACTTAAGAAACTTCCTTTATACTCTATCTTATAAAGATCTAAACAATTTTTTAAATTATCTTTACCCGGCTTGAACATCGAACCCACGATATAGTCAAAATGTACTATTACAGTTGTACAAAACGTTATCGGCAAAATTCTATTGTCATATTACGTTGTAGTTATGTTGGAAATGACGTTTGGATGAGCCATCGATGATCCTTGCCAAGTGACCGATATACGCTATCTCTATGCAAAAAACATTTTTAGCATCAATTTTAATAATTGACATACAGACTAAAATGTAGATTGTCATTGCGATAGTCACGTAAAGCAAAGTTGACTTAATAATAAAGCACTTATTAAACCACAAGTAATTAATTATGGAAAATTTTTGTTTTGTCAATCTCCTAAACTTATACCTACATAAAATTGAAACATGTCGCGATTTTAAAACATCTACAGTGTTTTTCGCTGATACGGCCACTTTTACAATACCAAGGCCTAAATATCCGTAGGAAAATTATCTGTATCCTAGAAACGGCTAAACTAATTATACAGAGTTTATATAGTAAGTAATTCAATCAAAAACAATTAAGCTACTTTTTATCCCAGAAAAAGGAAACGTGCCGCGTGGGATAGGGGATTGAAGTTTAATGAGTTTTTTGGCACGAGATCTAGTACTGAAGCGAATCAAGGGCGGGTAAGTAGTATAAAATATATATAAATAGAGTATGGCTGAACTATCGAATTGATTCATGCACTACGACCAATTTGTTAAAATGACTCTCAGACTAGTGTTAATGAAACAAATGAGTGCAGGTCAAGATGAGTTAATGTACTTTTCGGATTGTAATCATCTCGCTGATTGTATCTGCACTCTGTTATTATATACGTATATATACTCGTAGTACAATTTTACCTATTTCCATATTCAAAAACATTGTTTATCATTATTGTAATGGCTGACGAGGTAAGTGTTGAGCAAGAATAATTTTTTTATGGGTTATTTATATATTCAAGGCAAACAATCTAAATATGCATGTGGTTCATAAAATCTTAAGCAAACGCGAGTAACAGATTCTATTTTCTAGATGCCAAATATTTCTGAAGCTATGGCATAAACTTGAAAATAACGTATATTAAAATCTGTCGATTTAGTATCTTTGTTTTACAACTACCTTAAACACTGAAGTGATTTGTTTGTCGGAGATTACAGATTCAAAATGTCACAAATAGCAAAATGGCTTGCCAAATATTTGTTTTATTCCTATTATTATATGACTTGATTAAAATATAGTCATCTTGTAGGTAATTTCTTATGTCCCATTCCTTAAAGTTAAGCTCAAAAATGTAAAAATCCCTAACTAGCGTGTATGAAGATCATAATGGCAATAGAAGAAGCGACAAAGGTATTATTAGAGATAGAGACAACCGCAAGGGAAATAGCGTAAATATTTGTTTGTATGAGTATTATGGATATTTTTGGCAAACCTCGACTTTTTTCAATAATAAAAAAGAGGATAATACTTGAAAGAATTTTTGACTTATACATTTTGTTTCGTAATCAAAACCAATTATGAACGAACGTGGAAGTAAAATTAGTTCGAGCTATGAGTGACACTACTCGTAGTATGTTTCAATGAGCCGTCACTCGCAAAAGCATCGAAATACCCATTCAAACGTGGCCTCTGTGAAAAAATCTGATAATTAACAAAAAGCTTATGAAAATCATACTTAACCTACATTCAGTTGTTGCTAGGTTAGTAAAGATATTATTAATATTTTTTTCTTTATATCTTTACTAGCTATTCACCCTTGCTTTACTCAGGTTCGTCCCTACCTAGATATGTTTTGACGCTTAGTATGGAATAGATAGACTATATATATATATATATATATATATATATATATACACACATAGGTATAATGAGTTTTATATCCCTTGCTTGAGAAATGATTGATTCCCCATACAAAGTCCCATGCCCCTATTCATCCCCTCATGGGCTGATTCAGGATTTTCAGGGTCCCAGGGTCTCTTTTATATCTTTATACCAAATTTCATCTAAATTGGTTCAGCGGATTTTTAGTTTATCCATTACAAACAAACGTATAAACATACAAGAAGTTTGTATTAGTAGTTTGCAATATGCTTATTTTGTCTCGGAAGATTAGGATGTAGAGTCCACTCCAGACATTTGTGCATTGTTATTCTCTATAATAAACCTTAAATATTGAACTTGTTCCAAAATATTTATTTCAGTTCATAAACTAAACTAATATTTTCTTGTTCTGTAGAATGAATGATGTTTATTGGTTGTTCTATTCTAAGTTCTTAGAGATGTTAATGAAGTTTAGAGGGGCGATAATTGAATGGTTTTGTATGAAAGCTTGTGAAAGGATAATTTATTCTATAGAAAAATATTCTCAATATTAAATATGGACTATGATAATATTATAGTTATTTCTACTATTAAATTATTTATGCTTACTAAGAGATAATCTATACGTTTATTACAAATTTGTTACTTAAAATAATCATCATTTTTAAGCAATATACCTATTATAATTATCATTATCTATCTATATAAATTAAAATTAATGTTTTTTAACATGTTTTTACTCTGTGCGCTCCTAAATAATTCATTCGATTGTGGTGAAATTTTTGGTGAGTTATTTTGAGACCCGCGAAGATTCCTAGCCCAAAAAAAAAAAGTCTCTTCTTTTTTTATTTGTCGTCTATGCATTATACTATACTAAACTAAATAGTATTCTTGATGATGTATGGATTTCTCACAGCAACAGATTAACAAAAAATACACACAATTCAACCATTTTTTATATCTCTACCTATCTACTTTAACTATCTATCTATATTTTAATATCTCTATCTTGCACGACTTCCTCTCAATGCGAGAGCGATTAAGCTATAATCCACTACACTCTACAAAAGCGAGTTGAACGAACCACGTCTTTCAAAAACTAGTTAGGTTATCTCAAAATGCAGGTTTCCTCTTTTTTTTCTTTAACCATAATAAATTCATGTAAGTCGTCATCGACATGGTCACGTGACGTGTTAACGCTAACACTTAAAGTGCCGATAGATGTCAAAACCAGATAAATGTAAACATTAAAGTTTAGTAAGATCAAACAAATAATTTGAATATCCAAAAATAACAACTGTATATAGTTTTAAGTTTTCACTTCTGTCGGTAGTCCTCATGACTGTTTTTTTTTATCTTTTTCCACACCTACATATCTTAATGTCCAAGCGAAACGATCTTCACCGCTTCTTGCAATCTATAGGGGGAATACGCAATGAAACGGACGGGTTATGAAACGGACACTATCGATATCTCAAAATTCTTGAATAAAAATATTCATGTTATTTGGTCTTTGGCAGCACTGATGACCATAGACAAACCCACAATAATGACAGCTTCCGGCAGCCAATATTTTTGTTTCCTTTTTGCACGTTCTTAAATCACTTGATTTTTGTAAAAAATATCGTATATTTGCGAACCGGTTTAAAATTCGATTATAACTTGGGCTACAATTGTTATGGTCGTGTTTGTTGTAACATATTCTCAAAAATACATGGAACGGTGAGTTATAATTATATCAATACTTATTATTTGGAATTTGCTTAGTAATGTTGTTGGGGTTAGGTGTGCAATGAAACGGACAGGCATTGACGCATTGAAACGGACATTCATTACGCCTGTATTAAGTATACAATATATACCTAGTCTCTTAAATAAAACTATCTTTTCGGATTATCGGTCACAGATAATGTTGATACAGACAGTGCCTACCCACAATTTTACAAAGAAAATATAAAGATTTTAAAAATTCAAAAATGGTACCAAAGTACCTTACAATATTTGTTGATTTTAATTCTAAACATTTAAAACTAATAATAAGTATTATAATTAAATACAGCAATATTATTTATTTAATTTTTGCCATTATTTTTATAAATATTACAATTTTTTAAAATACTTTATTAATAATTATTAAGTGTTTCTATTACTATAATATGTATAACCACAAAGAAAATTAAAAATATTAATATTATTTAAAATTAAAATATTAATTGCTGTAAAGTATTCGAAACGTTGGAAACCAAAAATCAAAATTAACCAAAGTTAAGTTTTTAAATATTTTGTTGTTTTTTCTTTTTTTTGTAATTGCTTCATTTTTTGATCTCAGTTCGTTTTGTACCAAAGTGTTTGACTTGTTTAAGTAACAGTTATTGTGTAAAAGCCATGAATTTGTGAAACCTTGCATATTTATGTGGCACAATGTATTGCATTGGTTCCTGTCCGTTTCATGACACTCACTGTCCGATTCAATGCGCCCGGTGTCATGAAACGGACAATAGTGAGTTGAAAAAAAATTCATTATATTTCGTTAAATAAATTTTTTTCTCTTAAAATATTGTGTATTACTGATAGTATATTACCTATGAATTTCTTAAGGATAGTTAACAAGTTTCTAAGTTTTTAAGAACACAATTAAATAATACTCCAAAGTTAAGTGTCCGTTTCATAGCGGATCTCCCCTATATATATAAATATATATATATATATATATAAATCAATTGTCGTTCGTTAGTCTCGCTAAAACTGACAAACAGCTGGACCAATTTGAATAATTCTTTTTTTTTTGTTTTGTTGGGGGTGTGTCAGGGGTGGTTTAAGTATAAAAAATAAGGAAAACCCAAAAACGAAACAGCTGGAAAATCGAAAAGTTCATAACTTTATACCTATGTATGTATATATTATATACTCACTAGTACATAATATGTTCTCATAAAAAATACTTAATATATTGAGGTAAAAGTATCCTATATTTTTTAAACAAAAATGCAATGTAAAAAATTGAGTTGGTACAATTTTAATTTATTTATATTGAAGCAGAACTGAATACACATCTGATAAGATTGAAACTGTGATATTCAAACAAAGAATAATACCCTTCAACGGCTACCAAAAAGGCAAAAATGAATAACGTATAGTACATAAATGAAAGCCAATATCTTGCAACGTAGTTCTTTAAGCCGCGTTAGTTCTAATTAAGCCTTAATATCTTATATGAAATAATTATTTCATATAGAGTTCTGAAATAGATATTTTTACCTCCACTTTTCCTTATATCGTAATAGAATATTACATTAACATTCGTAGCTTGTCACGTATTTTCACCTTTTATATTCATCTCCTACATTTTAATTGAATTTCATGGCACTTATACTATGATGAAAAATAATCATTTTTATGTATTCATATTCAGCTCTTTTTAACGTCCTACTGCTGGGCACAAGTCTCCCTTCAATACAAAGGAGATCAGGCTACGTGGACTTCACATGTTATTCAAAAACTTGCTAGGTTCTCTCCGACGTGCAGGTTTCCTCACGATGTTTTTCTTCACCGTAAGACAAGTGGTAATCATGTTGAAAATGGTTCGCATATGAAAATGTAAGAGGTGCGAGACCTGGAATTTGAACCCGCTTCACTCTGTTTTCCAAGCGAGCGCGTTACCACTGAGTTACCACTGCCCTAATAATTTTAAAACTAAACTTAAATCCTCCTTTTTAGATAGGAAAAATCTCCTTACGAAACATATTTTTTAAGTTTTAGGCATTGATATGAATCATACTAACGAAATAAACACATCAAAGTTTTAAAAACCTACTGAAAATAATGTTTTTCTTTTATATAATAAAATTTTTATAGTAAATCTAGGTGGACTTGAAAGCTCTCAATATAGAAACTTATGAAACACAAATTAAGATTTCAATTTATGAAATAAAATGCATTCAATGTAAGATAACATTCTACTTACATAAATTTATTTTGTCAATGTTTATCAAGAGATTTTTAATAATATTAAGAATTTCTTTAGATTTGCTCCACAAAGCTCGTACTTACGACTTCTGCCATCAAGATTTCGGGCTTACCTGTAAAAAATACACGTAGTTAATTACGTAAAGGATAATCTTAAACAAAATTATTACAAAAACACCATTTCATTGTAGTGTTACAAAAAAAAGACATGGAAATATAACATAATCATGAAATGATACTTTCTGCGTCGCTTATATAGTAATCGGGGCAGGTAAAGGGTAGCCTTTGATTGTGAATTAAACTATGATCCATGAAGTATGAAATAAACTATGATCAATTTCATCAAAAATTGTTCAGCGATTCTAGAGTAAGATAGATAAAGTTTACAACATTAGTATAGCGTCAGGACGTACAAAACAGTTTTTATAATTATCTCATGCAAGTTTAACCGCGTATCTTTCTAAAACGATTTTCACTAGGACTTTTTATTGCAATATACACGGAATTTACATGAATATAAAAATAAAAAAAAAAGTATATATAAGCCCTGTTAATAATATTTTACATATTATATATTTAATATTTTTAAATAAGGAGAAAATTTAATTTGGATGTTACTTTGCTATGTGCATGTTATGCTAAGTGCGGCAAAAATGAAAGGATTTTAATGTATACATACATAAGTGGCCCATAAAGAAGTTATTGAAGAAGCTATTGAAAAAGTAATAAGTGCTTAAACAATTTCGAAGCAAATATTTAAACATTTTCAGTATTCGTAGTAACGTTTGTTCATTTTAACCAACACTAATAAAATTTCATTCGCAAAAATTGCGTTCAAACTGAATTCAGTTTTGCTATCGACGGCTACAAAGAAAATAAACAGATTAGTGGATTTAGCAAACGCTTTTAGCTATCGATATAAGCGTCTGAGGTAACTAACGTATTTAAATACTAAACGTCGCTCGTAAGCTCTATCTAATCAGGGAGTAATTATTTCTCATTAAATAAATTAGTACTAATCTTATGAACCACTAAGTTTTATTTTTATTTATTTTATTTATTTACTAGCTGACCCGGCAAACGTTGTTTTGTCATATAAATAATTTCCTATTACTAAAATGGCTATTAAAAAATAAGGGTTGATCGTAGAAGGGTGAAAATTGAGGATTGTATGTATTTTTGTATGTTGTATCATAAAAAAATAGAAATTAAAAATTTTGTCTAAAAAATTAAAAAAAAAAATTTAGGGGTGGACTACCCCTAACATTTAGGGGGATGAAAAATAGATGTTGGCCGATTCTCATAGATACCGGATAAGCACAAAAAATTTCATCAAAATCGGTCAAGCCGTTTCGGAGGAGTATGGCAACGAAAACTGTGACACGAGAATTTTATATATTAGATTTACCTTACGTGAAATACAGTACATATAAAAGCAACTAAGCACTAACTTTTACAATATTAGTATTACAATATACTTTTTAAACATGAATGTAGAAAATTTAATATGTGTTAGAACCAATAAGATAATATAACTTAATACTTTACACAATTCTAAGTTTAGTGTGATGGTGTATTTTTTCTAATGTAATGATACTTTATGTAATATCTATACTTATACTTAAAATATAACTGAAGAGTCTGTTTGCCCGTTCGTTTTTTTGTTTGATTAAACGCGCTTGTCTCTAGATCTACTGGTTCCATTTGAAAAATTCTTTTTGCGTTTAAAAGTCAATTTATTGAGAAAGATTTTAGGCTATTTTATATCACACTAAGACTTGAGCGGTGTCATGAACCCTTTTTACCTCTTACTGCTGGGCACGGGTCTGCCTTCAATACGAGAGGGATCAGGACGTAGTCCAGAGTCTCAGCGAAGTAATTCTACAAAATTAAAAGATACGGGTGCAGTTGAAAGAAAGCGCTAGTAGTATTACGAGTATATTTAGTTCGATACATAAAGCGGGATTTCCATAGGAAATATGGGATTACCAGTTACTAGTATCTACGACATATGTTTTACTTATTTTTTTAATTTTAACAAACTGCAAATAAAAATCAAATAAAAAACGTAAATTACATATAGACTATAGTTTAGACTATTTAGTTTTAATACAGGATAGCTATCACGTAGTATGAAATAATTAAATAAGGACTTAGCCTCTAAATTTTAAAAGAGATATCTCGAGCTTAGACTTTTATATGAAACTAGTTTTTGCCCGCGAAATAAACTAGGCGTAGTTGAAGTATAGCTTTTGTCGATCCCAGGATGTAACTAATGTCCTTGTAAAATTTTATCGTTTGTTCAGCAATTTATGTGTAAAAAGGTTATATATGCAGTTACATACACATGTATAATACTAGTATGGGTCGATTTGCATGTAAAAGTTTATTTACCTCAATAACGAGTCACAACGCTCCTTTAGTCTAAGGGAGATGGAAAATAAAATTATATTATGAATTGAAAACTTCTTATCTTATTCATTCATTTATGTTAACACAATGTTATTAGCTTCACCTTTACCTTTCTATCTAATTATATCTATGTAACGGAATCTTTACTTATTTAACAAGGACCGATGACAATACAATAATTTATTAAAAAAAAATTAAATTAAAATAAATTATAGTTTAAAAAACTAAAAAAACACGCTTATGATGAAACAAACTAAAAAATAAAAAAATATTTAAGTGAAACTTCTTTAGAATCGTTGTGATTTGAAACTCTATGAATTGGAAATGAAACGGAAATGCGACACTAAAAAGAGACAAACACATAAATATGAAGGACTAAGCAGGCGAGAGAATGAGATAGAATACACTCCCATGTTGCCATGGTAGCTGTTGTTATTGTCTGACAAATATATAATATATGATTGTAATATGCCTTATATGCTTTATTTAATTATTTGAGATAGAGTATATTACACATGAAGTAAAAAATAATAAAATTAAATACTGAATAATATGTAATGTATATTTATGTCAAATAAAATGTAAAATAACTTTTAAAATAAACCTTATAATTATCCTACTTCTGATACTCTATATTCATCTCATTCTCTCGTAGGTTAAGTTTCTGAAGTTTCATTTCTACCATGTGTGAATAGCACACACACGCACTTTTTTTTAGTATGAGAAAGAATAAAGCGATTATACCCTGTACAAGTTAGCTTGATCTTTTTGACAGACGGGCTAGTGATGGGAAACAGAAAATATCTAGTAGTCCAAAAAATAACATTTTAAAATATTATTTATAACTGTGACGAGTTGGTGTGGGTGCATTATGTGTGAAATTCTTTATTGCACTAGACATATAAAACATTGGGTAGATAAGCGAGGGTGGGTCATTATTTATAATAAGTACCTATTTAATATTACAGGGTTATTTTTGGACCTCCCGCCAAATTTAAATAGGTGGTTCAGACCATGAAAGTAAACAACTTTCCCAAAGAAACACGGGTCGAAAAGTGGATCCTTATTTTTCTAAAAAGAGTTATACCAGCTAAAAAGACCCCAACCACTAGCCAAAGAGACGCCAACCAAAAGGACCCCCGTTCGTAACAGTAACTTATTAATAATCTTTAATAATGATTTTTTGTAATCGATATTTGTAACAGTTACTGCCTGTTATTCGTGTCCCATCCGTATGTACCGACCGATGTAACATTGTACAAGCGTCTATTATTTTCAGTGTTCCTATTTAAATTTTACTTTGAAGCAATAAAAAGTCTTAAAATTTTCGGATAACGCTTGAATCTTTAGGGACTTTTATGTTATATTTATTTTTTTAATATTTTTACTATTTTTAAAATCATTAAATTAAGAAAATAAAATGTTCGTAATTGTTAAACAACAAAGTTATGTCGATCAAAAAAATTTACATCTGTCAAAAAGATCAAGCTAACTTGTACAGGGTATAACGAGACAATTAATATTATTGTGAAAAAAGCGCGGAGTGCTCGTTATCAGTTGTTATAAATATTCTATTGGTACGATTTCTAAAGGTAGAGTTAGTATAAAAATACTGCACAAAGCATCCTACGCTTTTTTCAAACTAACATTATTGTAGTCAAAACGAGCTACCCGTGTGTTACACAGATTATTAAGAAAATAATATTCAATTATAACTGACTGAATTATAACTGATATTTAGTCTTAATTTTTAAAAAGTCTTTGGCAAAACAAAAAGGCAAATTTTTTTACTATATTTATTTAGGTACTTAGTCTTTACCAATCTAAAAATCTTCATCGATATACTTTTTTAATTTCGAACTCGCGACTACTATGCCACCAAGAAACAATTGTAGAGTAGCTTTTTATTAAAAATCTTATTCTGGTTCTGGCTCCACTTGAGACGACAGCTCAAGTTGTAGACAGACAAACAAATTCAAAATTTTCCGAAGAAAAACATTTTACACCAACCAATCACAATATTTATATTACCTATATAATATATGAGTTTAAATGTAGTAATGTTTTCTGAAACAAATGATGCCTAATAGAATGTTCTGTATTACAGACATTAACTTAACAAAATATTCACGATCTAAGATGAGCATTAGGTATTTCGTCTTCATTGTCGGCTTTTTTCGGCCTCACTAGAGCGGCGCATAGAAAATATTATTGTTTGATTCGTAGTATAAGTATCGATCAATAACATATATAAAGACTTGCACGTGATTATGTATGTATGTATAAACTTCATGCTATGGCAACGAGATCGACAGCAGAGTGCCAAATGCCGCAATCCAGGCATATTATCTCTCATGCTTCAACTACTATAATCATAATCTATTAATCTGACTTAAAAAGAAACTATTTAGTATTATTTATTAGGATTTTACCCTTGCTTGGCTCAGTGCCTCCCGAGTTGCTTCTTATTCCAAAACTAGCATAACCCGCGGCTTCGCTCGCGCTAGAACTACAAAAAAAACTCTAAAGGTAGATTTAGTAAAAACTTTCATCCTTTATTTTACACTCTTATGGGATGAATTTCGAAATATTATGCTAAGACACGTATTTATTTAATTGTATGGAAGAGAATTAATACCAAGTTAAAAGAAGGACAAACAAATAAACAAACAAACAATACACTTTCACATTTATATAATTAGTATGGATGTTCAGGTAGCGCCACCTTTTGGTTAACTTGAATAATAAGAGTAGCCTATGCCAATCCGTCCAGTCGTTTCAGCGTCAAGGAATAACAAACTCACACACAAAAACTTTTAAAAAAAATAAAAACCGACTTCCTGGCACTGAAAGGTAAAAAATAACTAAATAGAGGTTTTCATTTAAAATAGATACCTAATCAGATATTTTCGAAGTCGGTGCCAGCCAATACAAATCAAAGCACACCGACTTCGAAAATATCTGATTAGGTATCTATTTTAAATGAAAACCTCTATTTAGTTATTTTTTACCTTTCAGTGCCAGGAAGTCGGTTTTTATTTTTTTTTTTAAAGTTTTTATTTTTCCATTTTTAGTGTAGACGTAATAAGCAAGTAATTTGTAAAAAGAAAGATTTTTAATAAAAACATAATATTCGATTAAGCCATTTATTTAAAAACCGCTTGACCGATTTCGATAAAATTTATATGGGACCACCGGGGAAGAATACTCTTTGAAACAAAAAAAAATTTTTCCAAATCGGTTCAGCCGTCTTCGAGAAATCCGTGAACATACATAAAAAAAATAAAAAAAAAAAAAAAGATTCCGACGAATTGAGAACCTCCTCCTTTTTGGAAGTCGGTTAAAAACACAATCTTTTTTATTCATAGTACTGTGACTACTAGCTTCAATTTAAATTTCACTTCAATTTTCGTTATGTGACGCAAAAGTATGTAATAATCGCGCAACATTATAATGTTCATTTAAATATGGTTTATTATATAATACATACAAAGAATAAAACAAAATTGAACAGTTAAATAAAATAAAACAAAATTAAACAGTTATGTTAGTCTGTTTGAACAGGGAACAGGGCCCTATAACTAAGACTCCGCTGTCCGTCCGTCTGTCTGTCTGTCTGTCCGTCTGTCACCAGGCTGTATCTCATGAGCCGTGATAGTTAGACAGTTGAAATTTTCACAGATGATGTATTTATTACATATGATTGATGTATTGCCGCTATAAAAACAAATACTAAAAAAACAGAAATAAAAAAATATTTAAGTGGGGCTCCTATATAACAGACACGATTTTTTTTGCCGTTTTTATAGATAATGGTACGGAGCCCTTCGTGCGCGAGTCCGACTTGCACTTGGCTTTTACTTTACTTAACTTATTTTTAACCGACTTCCAAAAAGGAGGAGGTTCTCAATTCGTCGGAATCTTTTTTTTTTTTATGTATATTCACGGATTTCTCGAAGACGGCTGAACCGATTTGGAAATTTTTTTTTTGTTTCAAAGAGTATTCTTCCCCGGTGGTCCCATATAAATTTTACCGAAATCGGTCAAGCGGTTTTTAAATAAATGGCTTAATCGAATATTATGTTTTTATTAAAAATCTTTCTTCTTACAGATTACTTGCTTATTACGTCTACACTAAAAATGGAAAAATAAAAACTTTAAAAAAAAAAATAAAAACCGACTTCCTGGCACTGAAAAGTAAAAAATAACTAAACAGAGGTTTTCATTTAAAATAGATACCTAATCAGATATTTTCGAAGTCGGTGCCAGCCAATACAAATCAAAGCACACCGACTTCGAAAATATCTGATTAGGTATCTATTTTAAATGAAAACCTCTGTTTAGTTATTTTTTACTTTTCAGTGCCAGGAAGTCGGTTTTTATTTTTTTTTTAAAAGTTTTTTTTAGATTTATTTTCCATTTTACTATAAAAGTCAAACCAAAATCGAACATTTTCGCTTACATATATGTAATAACTGTAATTTCATCTATTACGTATAAGTAAAGATGTTTGATAACAATCAGCAATTATAGCATTATCGATATATCGATATAAATATATATTTGAATTCCGGGAATAATTGGATACCATATAAAGTATTTTTATTTTCACGTATTGCAATATGATATTAATATGAAAACTTATTGCAAATTTTATTGAAAACACTAGCGACTCACCCACGCTTCGCTCGGGTTCGTCCCTAGGTTGCTTCCCAAAACAAACTTTTTTTTTGATTTTTTTTTCAAGGGATCTTATTTTTTTTCTAAAATAGAGGTAGCCTTATTTACTCCTTATTAGATCAGCTATTTGCCAGTGAAAGTCCCGTCAAAATCGGTCCAGCCGTTTCAGAGATTAGCTGGAACAAACAGACAGACAGACAGACAGAGAGAAAAATATGATATGTCTGCTGTGAGTTTTCGAAGAGTTGGGTTCTCTGGAGACCACTCTGGTTGCAGCATCAGGTCGAAGTTATCAATTAATTGTTATTTAAAGATTACACTGGTACGCGTGAAGCACTTAATCGAGTAATCATACGCCAAAATGCCCTACATCATTTTGGAAACTAGCTGATACTCTTACACTGCTGGACCGATATTAACCAAACATAGCTAAGAACCACCGCAAAGAAACTGGCTTTTAAACGAAAAAAAAACCGCATCGAAATCGGTCCATCCGTTTGAGAGCTACGATGCCACAGACAGATACATACACATACAGACAGACATCGACGTCAAACTTATAACACCCCTCTTTTTGCGTCGGGGGTTAAAAATATATTAAGCGATAGAATCTAATAACATAATTATTGTTTTCTGTACTCATTTCCCGTTTAAATGTAAACTTTTAATGATTTTTTCTTAGTGAGCTTCTACATTACACTATTATCTCACCCAGGATTCTATTTTTAGGATTTCCTGAGATTTCAGAATATATCAGTTAGTAGTTTTTAGCTTTTGTATATATACATATGTTTGAATGTTCCCAATTAGAATTATATTCTAAGAATTTACGATAACAGCTTTACGTGCTCTCCGAGGCACGGAGGTTAAACTCCGCCAACTTCCTAACTCCGGGCTGTTACTGAGAATTTTTTGACAGAAAACTCAATAACTGAACTTGGCCCGATCCGGGACTCGAACCCAAGACTTCCAGATCTGCGGCCGTAAATGCTAGCTACTAGACCACAGAAGCAGTTAACTTACAATCGTACATTAATTTCAGCCTTGTTCCACTATTGTGTAGAGAGAATTGCAGAAATGCTCAACTGTAACGACAGTAACAATTTAATTCTGACTTGGCTATTTAAACAAATTTGTACACATTTAACTTGTTATTGACGCGAAATCCTATCAGAAAAATACTTCTCAAATCAATTGTCTAGAAACCAGGAGAGAGTCGCCATAACAACAAAAAGCGACCAAAATACCTATACATATTTAATTCTTTTCCGCATTACCATAATATGAGGCACGGCTCCGAAAGGACGACCTTTTAGGCAAAGCTTATTACGATTCCGATATTTAGGAATCGAAATCTGTATTTTATAATCTTTTGGGTTTATTCCTAAAATGATATTTAAAAAATATATATTAAGTAAATAATTTTTTAGTAATATTTATTAGATACGATTCCGTTGCTCATTTAAAAATAAATGTAAGAAGTATTTTTTTTTAAATATCCATTTTTATGTAAATTATTCTTAGAAATATTCATATAATACTGTAATTATTTTTAATTGACTATTTATTCACTTTCGTAACAACCGTTTCCGTTACAAAATCGTAACGCCTATACTTTTTCCCTCTCATGGCGTACCTAAAGCAATGCACTATTGTATGGGAGAGTAGCTTTTCCAATCGAAACATTTTCGGAGTCCACGATACGGCGAACTCGATATCCACAGGAGAGACATATAGGTGTTATCTCAGAAATAACAGTCTGGTTGAACTCTTGATATCGTAGATAGTTTATTTTGCTTTATTGAAAGATAAATTTATTGAAAGATAATAGTTCAAGTATAATTAATTAAATAAAGAAGAAAGGCGTATAAACACATGTTATAGTATACAAGCGACTTACCCTCGCTTCGCTCGGATGCGTCCCTAGGTACGTTTTAGTTTTTTTGATTGAGCTGAACCCTAATCTATTTCTAAAACGACAGTAGCCTAAGTTACTCCTTATAATATCAACTATCTACTACTGAAAGTCCCATCAAAATCATTCTAGCCATATCGGATACCAGCCAGAACAAACAGATGGACAGACACTAAAAAAATGTGTTTTTCTTATAAGTACCGTATATAATTTGATATTTTAGTAAAAAGCTTTAGCGTTCAATGAAAAACATTTAGGTATATCAATATTACAAACAGACACTTCAATTTTATTTATCTGTATGGATCATGCTAATCATTTATAGTACGAGGCTGTCTTCTTCTACCAACTAAAACAGCACTTATATTTAAGAGAACACAAATTATATTTAAGAGGATAACACTTTTATCTACATATAATTGCGAAAGCGGTGCTTACAACTCTCGTTTGCATAAATTATTTAAAATATCTTTAATATATCAAAGGTTTAAGGTGCTTGTACCACAATTGTCAGGTGCGAGTTGAGATAATAGGACTATAGCAAGCGAGCTCAGAGCCGACAATTAGTGTCTTGTTAAATGACTAACAGCATCTTAGTGAGCGGGACCCTTGCCAACCGACTGTTCCGGACGTCATTATGGAATTAAACTTTTTGGAATTCAACTCGGTTGTAAGATGTCAAAATTATGCTATAATTAATTATTGCCATATACCTTTTGCACAGTGACAGTGTGTCTGAGTGCCTTTCCCGATTAGATATGTCTACTGTTACCCGACTACGGCGAAGCAAAAGAATGGTTATGATTTTCACCGGTATGTATATATGTGTGTATTCATCTGTTCCTTCATAACTTATATTTTAATGACACTCGCATAGCGATACTATCGTTGCTTTAAAACCAAAAGCTTTGTCAACTCAAAGCTGACTGAAACAAAGTGCAATTAATATTATTTACAAAGAACTACTAGGAGGTACTATTATAAATTCGCAACAAAATGAGTAACTGACATAATTCTACAGCACTATTGTATCGAATGATTTCTGACAAAATGAACTCGACTTACGACAGCAGGTCACGTTAGGAGGGTGGCAGCCCCCTCACTTGTAAAAACTTGATCGAACGTTTGCCTTACCCCACACGGTTGACCCAGAAAGAATTTGCGCCAAGTTAAACCTTTCGTTAATGTTACATTGTAATGAGATCAGTGCAAGTGAAAGTGTTAAGTTTAAATTGATTTATTGTATCACTAGCGAATATATTATAAATCACAAATGGAAGAAAACAGATCTATATATAGCTAAAAAAAAATAACTTATTTATATACTCACCTTCGCTTCGCTCGGGTTCGTTCCTAGCTTGCTTCCCAATGCAAAATTTTCATCCCCATTTTCACCCCCTTAAGGGATGATTTCCGGGATAAAAAGTGTAAGTCCTTCTCAGGGTACCAAACTATCTCCTTGCCAAATTTCACCTAAATCAATTCAGTAGATCCAGAGATTATTCCCTACAACCTTTCAAACTAACAAACTTTACCTCTTTATAATATTAGTATAGACAATAAAAATAAAATGTTTAATATCCAACATTTAAAGTGATGACAATTTTCACATAAATTCAGTAAGTTTTTTTTTCAAATAAAACGTAATAAAGTGTTTGGTACAAACTGAAATGTGTCTGAGTGAACTCCCCAACCCGCCCGTTTTATGGGTTCCGCAGACAGCCGCGCGCCGTAATCTATACATTTCTTAGATATCTTTTACGCTCGGTTCAGTAGTAATACAATTTCGTTCTCTAGTAGCAATAACGTTTAAGCCCTTTAAATCAGCTGATTGCCAAAACATGGGGCTGTCTTGTATGTACATTTTAAAATTCAATGTACATATAATTATTTTATGAGTTAAAAAGGTACCTTGCGTTTTTAATTTTATTATATTACTAGCGACTCACGCTCGCTTCGCTCGCGTTCTACCCTAGGTACGTTTTCACGGTTAGCTATGTTTATACATGAATAGTAGCTTGCTACTCCTAAGATATTCATTTAAATTATATAACGATTTTCCCTCGCTTTGCTCGGGTGCGTACGCCGTACACGGATTTTGCTCACAATTTTATGGGTTTTAATTTTTTTTCTCGGAACCCTGATTCTTTTTCTAAAATAAAATTAGCCTAAGTTACTCCTTATACCATCAGCTATCTGCCAGTGAAAGTCCCGTCAAAATCGGTCCAGCCGTTTCGGAGATTAGCCGGAACAAACAGACAGACAGACAGACAGACAGACAAAAATTGTAAGAAATATTGTTTTGGTATATGTACCGTGTATACATCCATATGCATTTAGTAAAAAGCGGTTATTTTAATGTTACAAACAGACACTCCAATTTTATTTATCTGTATAGATAATTCATAAAAACAAGTAGAATTTTAATAGAGAATAAGGATCCATTTGCTATGTACATTAATAAGTTATTAGCTTTACAATCCTTGACCCTGTATCTTGATATTTGGTCAATAACATCCTCTTATTGACCTTGGGCGATTACAATCGATGCGGCATCATTAAACGTTTCAAATTAATCATAGCCCTACTAAACAATGATCTGGCCGCTGGCAGGTATGTAATTGGGTTAATCAGTGTCTAGAATCGTCCGTCCAGCATCCCGTCTTATTCCGGGACGTGCCAATCACTCGCATCGCTGCGATTTGGCACACAGGTTTCCTGCAATAAACCCTTGATATTCGATATGTGAACTTTGATATGCTCATAACCGATATTTTACTGATAACATTATCAGTACATACTTTTAAATGACTTGCTCAATTGCATTAAGCAATGAGAGATCGTGGGTTGATACAATGTATAAATTAGTTGAGAAAACGGATGCAGTACACGCTAAGGAAATGCAAATCAAATAAAATAGCAGCTTTAACTGTACAATGAACTGTGAACTCGAGCTACGCGAGATCAGACATATCGAGTTTACTCCGGTATCCGAAATGGCTGTTAACATTTGTTAACATGTCATTAAGCCACGCAGTTTAACATTGAAAATCCTAAAATATATATTTAAAAATAACATAACAAGAGCTTCCATGTAGCAACGATGCCAAAAGAGATGCGACCGACGCAAAAGTGTCATAGGTATCATCGACACGGTCCTTACTCTGATGCTAACCGCTAACCGGAACATCGATTATTATTATTAATAGCTACCGGGAAATTATTTTTTACCTTAAGACGTTAGCACAAATTTATAGTAAGGCAAGCGGCCAAGTTCGTCTAGCATAGGTGGTAGAAAATGGAACTAGACTTAGGGAGATTTATTTGCTTAGGTTTTCTTTACTATTGGTCCTTTAAAAGTTGAATTAGCCCATGTGATTTACTGGTCGACTTTTTTATTTTTTATCGATAATAAATATTACAATAGCTTATTCATATGCAATTAAAAATCTAACGGTGAAAATAAACTGCAATGGATATATTGTTTTATTTCTTACCTAACTAGCGCCTTACCCTCGCTTCACTCGGGTGCGTCGTTAGGTACGTTTTAAATAGATTTAAATCATATTGTCATAAAAAAAATGGTATTTTTTTTTCCGATATTTTGTTAGATATTCTGATATTCGGGGTGGAGTCTAATCCAAAAAATTAAAGATCATTAAAACCGGTCCAGAAGTTCTTAAATTATAAATAATGTAACTGGTCCGACTTTAATTTATATATGTTACATTATAGATTTTAAATTTCACATTCAACTCAGAACGTTCTGGCTTACAAAATTCTAATTTTCACTACAACATGTGTAACATTTCGTAAGTGACCTAAGTGCTGAATACCGATTTTCTTTTGAAATATTTTTTCCTATATATCGAAATCGAATGATTCAAATTGACATAAAGATAATGCCAGTAATGCCTGGCACCGTAGAACTGCGTGACACGTTAAGTGAGTGTCATAAAAATGTGCGCGTTGGCAACTGTCGACCTAAGGCCCGGGTTTCGAAACGCTAGCAAACGTTAAATATAACTAAATATTGCTTTCTAAGTATTTAAAGTAAGAAATGACATTCATTACCCGGGTCAAAACCACCATAACATTTTTTATAATAATTTATTTGCCTATATATCGTATATATTACATATTAATGTCTTATTATTATTCGGCAAATGTCCACCTCATCACTAACAACGATTTCTTAAGAACAAATGAAAATGCAGGAGTTAAAATTGTGTTAAATAGTAGAAAGAAATATCTATCTGACTGAGATGTTTCTATATTAACACTGATATGTAAACATTACATTTATAACGATAATATTCATTTTCTTATCAACTATAACATACAAAACTATAAAAAAAAATCCTTTTTCTTCATAACATATGAATCAATCAGCTTACTTACTTCTTATATATGATTAAAAATAAATCAACTAAGTATGAACTTATAGAAGTATTCTAAGTTTCCAGCAAACAATTTAAATAGGCCCTTAGATCCAAGCAATGCGAAAGGCGGGCGGGACGCAGTCGGGCATCGATCGGCTGACCGACGTGCACAGAATCTTGACCACACAAAAATTCACCATAAAAATTTGACATTAGAATATTTTATTTGTACATTGCTCCAAGTAGGTGCATCGAATTGCAATATACTATATTTGAATTTGTAATGAATGTTTTTTGATAAAGTTTTTATTATTACAACGAACTGGTTTGGAATATTCAATGTTTTTTATACGCGTCTTGTATAAATAATAGTAATTATATATTTGGGCAAAGATATATATAATTTTATTTACATGAACATAAATTACACTATTTTTATATAAATTATAATATTTTTGTGACAGAAATTATACGAAAAACCTTTTTATATGTAAATTACTTGATCTGATGTGTTATCATTATACTTTGAAGCTTGGGTCAACATTCAGAATGTTTACTTCAAATGAAAGGAAAGATTCCACGATATATGGAACGTTACAATCTCATACAATGTCCAGTCTACTGCACGAGTTCGACATTTTATTTGACATAATGTTGTATCCACTATATCATCTTCTATTATAACATCTATCTATACATGTAATAAAATTCTAACTGAGTCGAATGTGTACTTTAAATATTTTTTTGAAAATCTTATTGAAATAGTCATTATCGTCGATAGAGGCCGAATTTATAGTTTTTAAAATTTTCGTCTGTCTGTTTGTCTGTCTGGGAACGCATCACGAGAAAACTACTGAGCAGATTTTGATGAAATGTGATATGATGATAGCTAGTTATCCGGGTCAATATAAAGGATACTTTTTACTGTGGGAAAATATCTCATCTCTTAGAAACCTATACTACGAGTTAAAAAGTTCCTAGGGACGAACCCAGGCGAAGTGAGTCGCTAGTATGTAAATAAAAAATTAAATACTTGACCGGAGAGTTTAAAGGTCTGTAAAAACTAATATTAAGTGTTTTTTACGACTTTTTTCTAAGCTTAACAAGATTTGTACACCCAGTGATCGTAATAAGACCATATTAATATTTTTTGAAGCTATAGAACACTATAGCTCGTCAATAACTACTAAACTAAAAAAAATGTTTAACCAACAGAGGAGAAAATGTACTGAACTGTTGTGTTGCCTATTCATATAGTATTTGAGTAACCGGGGCATACTCGTTACTTTTGCTAGCCATGTTACATTATTTACATAGTATACACACATACATACACTGTAATATTTTATATTAACTGTACATACTTTAAAGGATAATACCCAGCGATGGAAGCAACGTTGCATTGACAAGTGCTAATTGAGTTAGTGTTGGCACCATACCGAAACATGTAGGTCGTGCAATAATGTGGATATGCGGCTTGGAATTGGATATATGAATATATTTACATATATCATTATCAGACTTTACAAAGAAATTAGGTAGTTATTATAAACAACAATATAGGTACTTCAAGGACATTCAAGCACTTAACTAATGTAGAAAAATGGTTTTAAGCATTATGGATGTTCTTGCCTTAAATAATGTATATTATATGAATAGGCAAAAATAAAACAATTCCGTTTCTTTTTATCCTCTGTTTATCAACCGATTTAGTTCTTCTTTTAAAGTATTAGTGTTATCAATATATATATTTTTTTTAAATAAATAACACATATGTATGAATATTATTATAATAAGTCATCTGACACAGTAATAATTTAAGTGTACGCCGGAAGAAAAATCGTGGCGCGACAATCCCTAAGGAAGTCCGGTATACAGTAATGCCTCAGACGTACATCGCTAGAGATCAATAAAAATATTGGCACTGAGTGGGAATGGACCGCGAGTATTTCGTTGAATAGAGTACAAGCTTCACTAGGCCTCGAATAGACTGATTTAACCAGCTTTACCCGCGGCTTCGCTCGCATATTACATATTATTTACAATTTCTCCTAATTAATTATCATAACATAATATTATACAGACGATCTTATTGAATACATTTGAACCAACAAACTACAAAATAAAACTCTAATACTTTATAATATTAGTAAATAGTAAAGTTAACATAAATTTGACCAGAAATTCAAGTCAAGCAGCAAAAAATCTACTATAAAGAAATAGCTACCTACAGCACAATGCTATCAAAGACTCGCCACGCGACCCTTTTTTCCTGGACGCCATATTTTATTTAAACGAACAGGAACGTCCGGTGGGAATTTTCAAACTGTCCTGGCTTGAAATATTTTTACTACGTGATTTAGTCAAATTGTACGAGAGGCCATCACTGTATATTGAACATATTTTTAAATGCTGGCAAGTTTATTTTTAGAGTTAGTGCCGTTTTATTTTTTGTAAATAGTTAAAAGGTTACAGCTGTTAACTTCGCTTTGACCTTGAAAAACTCAACACGTCTTTCTATGACTTTCTGCTGAATTAAATTGGTATATGTACTTATAAATAAAGATATCTGTCAGTATTTTCATTTAAAAGTATCATGTCTTTCGCCACTGATCATTTGGAGGTCATGTATGAGTAATGACTAACCCTCGCTTTGCTCCGGTGCGTCCCTCACCTGAATGCTTTATGTGTTTATGATATAGTTCGAAATATTTTATATACAGGTAGTGTACTCTTTTAATAAATTTTATTACTATAGTATACTATGTATTACTTCATTTCATGGCCTATGTGTGTACTAAAATCCAAATCCGTTCAGCCATTTGAGCGTGAAGGTGAAACAATAATGGATACATATATTATACAAACTTTCGCATTTATGAAATTGTGAAAGTTTTTGTATAATATGTATACACTACTATTCGTGTGATGTCCAAATTCCAAGCCAACCATTAAAAGAATAATTGTATTATTGTAAGACTATATGTCTGTTGTACCTGCAGATTCTACAGCGGCTAAACTGATTTTTTAAAACTTTATACATTGAGAGTCAAGGTAACGAGGACTTAATGCTTTTTTTATTATTATGATGGTTGCGTATCCCATATTAAAATGCTGGATGAATTTTAATAAAACTTTTTAATTATGCTTAATATATATAACAGTTTATTTAAAAACATAGCTTTTGTTAATTGAGTCTTGTGATTTTTCTGTTCCCAAGAGAAATCTTGTATATTATTATGTCATGCAACACGTGGAAATTATATAAGCTTTTTTTTAAATAGAAATATTATTACAAATATGGAATTGTTTTTATATGACGGTGTGTATCAAAAAGTCTGAATATTTCATTGAAACATGTGTCTGAAAATTACATAGAATCTAATCAGAATATTTTTTTTGGTAAAAATTAACAAAAAATACCATATTAATTTAAGTGGACATAAAATATCTTTAAAAAATGATTTTTGTGTGTTTATATATTAAAAAAAATAATTAAAATTTGTTAAACGTAAAATATTTTGCAATCGCAAGCTACGCATAAATATGCGTATTGCATATTATATGACTTTTGCCCTTTACATCATAGCCTTTATACAAAAGTCGTTTCTCAATATTGTGTTGCCATAGCAACTATATCATGGTAACGTATTGAATTCTAGATCCAGTTTTACTAATCCTAGTAGCGGCGCACCCTCGCTTTGGTCAGGTTCGCATCTGGAAAAACAAAAACAAACCTATCCCACGGGAACCTCACATTTTCCCGGAATAAAAAGTAGCTTATGTGCTATAATCTATAATTTTTTTGATTCAATAACAAACATCCAAGCATCCATCCAAACTTTCACATTTATAACATAAAATATTACCTACTAGCGACTCACGCTCGCTTCGCTCGCGTTCGTCCCTAGGTACGTTTTCACGGTTAGCTATGTTTAAACATAAATATTAGCTTGTTACTCCTAAGATATTTACTTAAATTATATAGCGATTTATCCTCGCTTCACTCGAGTGCGTACGCCGTACGCGGATTTTGTTCACAATTTCACGGGTTAAATTTTTTTTTTGCAGAATTCTTTTTCTAAAATAAAAGTCGCCCAAGTTACTCCTTATGATATCAGCTATCTGCCAGTGAAAGTCCCGTCAAAATCGGTCCAGCCGTTTCGGAAATTAGCCGGAACAAACAGACAGACAGACAGACAGACAGACAGACAAAAATTGTAGAAAATGTTATTTTGGTATAATATGTACCATGTACACATCCATATGCATTTAGTAAAAAGCGGTTATTTTAATATTACAAACAGACACTCCAATTTTATTTATCTGTATAGATGTATAGATTAAGATAGAAAATTATATCCTAGCAACTATTATAATAATAGAAAACCTAGTAAATCATCCTTGCCTCGTTCAAATTCCTACTTCACTTAAATTTACCCTATTTTTTTCTCCATGAGAGCCATTTAACAAATGAGATAAAATTCCATGCCTAGATTACCCTATCGAGTACTTTACCCTATCTAGACTACCGTACTTTTCGCTGTTAAAACGTTGAGAGGGAAAAACAAACTGAATTTCACATTCATAGCATTATCTTAAAAAATGACACAATTATTTTATAGACAAAACCCTCTACAGCTATCTCGCTTTGTCTGCACATTATCTATTCTAATCAGCTCATTCGATCGCAACGGTTATAGTTATCTCATTCACTTCCTTTGAAACGATTTTTAATACTTTTCTTATTATACATAATTAAATATTTAGCTTTTATACTCGGACTAAAGAATTATATAGAGGGAGTTCGCCAAAATAAGTATCAAAGTCAAAAATAGTAGCGTGATTTGCTGTTTATGCTACGATTCTCGATTTCTGTGTAGAATAAGCGAAAAATATATGTATTATTTAAATTAATATATAATTTTTGAGAATGAAATATTAATGACTATATCTTTTGTATTTTTAGCACTAGTTCTTTTCCCCTTGAGAGAGAGATAGCAAAATATTCGCTTATTATGTTTCTTGTTATAATAAAATCCGTTAGCTATGTGAATTTATTAACATTTATTTGCTTGTCACTCGGTATAAATATTGGTATACTATATATTTAAAACATTATTGCCTTCATGTTTAGTTAGTTCTATGACACTCAATCTATGTATATTATTCATCACTTATCTATTTATACATATAATAGAATAGAAACTAAGCTGAATCTGTACATTAAATATTTTTTTGGAAAATCTTATTGAAATAGACATTATTATCGATACAGAGGCCGAATCTATAGTTTTTATAATTTTTGTCAGGCTGTCTGTCTGTGATCGCATCACGCAAAAACCACTGGAGGGGTTTTGATGAAATTTAGTATGATGATAGCTGGTTATCTGGGTCAACATATAAGATACTTTTTACTGCGGGAAAATATCTTATCTCTACGAAATCTACACTAAACGTTAAAACGTAGAGAAGAATTCGAGCGGAGCGCGGGTGAGCCGCTAGAGTGATATAAAACATTCTATAATTACCTCTACATTTTAAACTATATTTATTAATCATATGTAAAGTAAATCAAACAAATCAAGAACATTCTATCGCAAATATAATAAAATATTAAAACAAGGATTCTAATAAGGCATTATAATTTAATCTGTACAGATTCGTCTTTCGTTCAATTGTCTCATACTGAATCCTTAGAACATGATGTCGCTAGATCATTTTCATTTCCTTTGTGACTGCTAAGCGCTCTTAGAATGTGTATATTACCTCGAGTCTCGACGCATAAATTAATGTGCATATTATATCTTATGTATTAGAATAAATATATTGCGATTTTTACTATCGTTATAGAGTAATGGAATGTCCACGGTTAGCACTCTGGAAGACGTGGGCTCGGTTTTATGAAACCAAGAATTCGATAAAAATTGCTGTCGACATGTTTAAACTCGATCATATTCAGAATGGCTGTAGCAATTGTAAAGAGATTCTTAGGAACTGGTCGTATGCAAATTTTATCGAAAATGATTTATATTTCTTAGAATAAGATGTAGCTAAAAGTTAAAAGCCCACTGGGAATACGTTCTCTGAGGAAGCCAATCGAAGCGGGTTCGAATCCCAGGTCTCGCTTTCCCTATATTTTCAAGTGCAAGTTATTTTCAACATAATTACCCCTCACTTTATGATAAAAGAAAACATCGCGACGAAATCTATATATCTGAGTGAACAAAACAGGATAGAGTACCTACATCTGAAGTCCACCAACCTGCACTAGGCTGGAATGGTGGACTACGCCCTGATACGAGGGGCATAGAAGAACAGCTGTGCCCATCAGTACCTATTGCTAAGCAATAACACGTTTGTTGTATTTAAATCGACATTTAATAAAATGCAAAGTAGAAACCAATAGATGTACAGTTAATGTGAAAGTATATGTAGGTAATATCGTGGATAAACTTTTACTTACAAAATTGAGAACTAACGACTTGTATCACTGTCGAAAAATGTAAAGACAGTTTTAAAAGAAAATTTCAAAACAAAAAATGAAGATGCGAGGAGCATAACTTTATTTTAGATTTATTTCCGCTCAAAGACTTACTCGTAGATATACAATATACATACAAACTTTGAGCACTTATATTACGTATATTTTCTTTAATGTTTTCGCTATAAATATCTGTGCTTATAATATTTTTTTTATGATAATCAGCACTTCATTATGTAATGGCATCTTGGGAAGTTTTATTTTTATATATTACTAGTTACGGTTTAACTTTTATTGTAAATTTTTTCAGAGATGAAATATTTTACCGCAGTAAAGAGTATCCTATATTATGTTGACCCGAACAGCTATTATCATACCAAATTTTATTTTCCTAAAAGTATTTAATGTACACGACTCAGAATTTTAGTAATATAATTCTCGTACTCATATTTCTCATGCAAATCTATACATATTATAAAATTCTAACTAAGTCAAATCTGTACATTAAATATTTTTTGGAAAATCTTATTGAAATAGACATTATTATCGATGCAGAGGCCGAATCTATAGTTTTTAGAATTTTTGTCTGTCTGTCTATCTGTCTGTCTGTCTGTTACCGCATCACAGAAAAACCACTGGAGGGATTTTAATGAAATTTGGTATGATGATAGCTGGTTATCCGGGACAACATATAGGATACTTTTTATCGCGGGAAAATATCTCATTTCTGAGAAAAAATACAAAAACTGCTTGGAACAAAATCACGATGGTACTATCTGTAAACAGTTTAGCGAGCTAACTTACAAAATATGGTAAAAACTATTAAAAATAGCTTATCTTGAAAATCAAATTATCGATAGCGCTGTTTTATCCATTAAAATAGTTATTTTAATTATTATACATTTATGTGTTATTTAACTATTCGACAATAGATGTCGCCATGTGTTTTTAAAATACGTAGTTTTAATTCCAAAAAAATGAATGTACAGTTATGACCTTTTTACGACTATATTATAATTAAGTACTACTAAATTACCCGCGGCCCCGCCCATGTTCAAATCATCAATAAAGCAAACTTTTTAGCTTTATAAATTAGTAACTATACATATAATAAAATTGTAAGTAAGCCGAATCCGTAAATTCAATATTTTTCGGAAAATCTTACTGAAATATTTATTATTAGCCAGATAGAGGCCGAATCTATAGTTTTTAGAATTTTTGTCTGTCTATCTGTTTGTGATCGCATCACAGAAAAACCTCTGCAGGGATTTTGATGGTTATAATGATAGCTGCTTATCTGGGTCAACTTATAGGATACTTTTTACCGCAGAAAAATATCTCATTTTTGGGAAAAAATACAAAAACTCTTTAAAATAAAAGCACGATGATACTATTAACATTTTAGCAAGGTAACTCATATATGTTAAAACAATTAAAAAAAACTTATCCTAAATGAAATATCAATAGCGCTATTTTATGCATTAAAATAATTATTTTAATGATATTTTATTTACGTGTTATTTAGATATTTGACAATAGATGTCGCCATGCGTTTTTAAAATACGTAGTTTTAATCCAAAAAAAATAATGTACAGATATAACCTTTCTATGACTTTATTAGAATTAGTAATATTTTGTTGGCAGAAACAGTTTTCAAATTAAAATATTTATAAAATTTTATTATTTAGTAAATAATGTTAATATTTTTTTAACTTTTAATGTAAAAATTGGGCAAATGCAAATCCAACTCGCGCATTATAGGTTTCGTATAGCAAAATACTGTTGTTTTCCTTACTTACGTGTATTGTAAGGTTAACACTAAAATAAATACGAATAATATTTACGTTTCCACAATATTGACTCATTTTATCAACCGTAAAAATAAGTTTGATTTATATTATTTTATAACATTTTATGGGAAACAAGTTTATAGCTGTTAAACTGACAAAGCTGGTAACTAAAAATATCTCAAAAACTATGAAAAAGTATTTTAGGAACTGTTATACCTCAACTTTTTCAGGTTTTTTTTGACACCGTTTCTTGGAAGGTGAAGGCTTAAAGGATGCAATAAAATGCTTACGACTTTAATCATATTAGCTGAGCCATATGAAATAATAAAAAGTATTTACTTAGAATTATTTACTTATTACATTTTCTTTTGAAAATCGTTTTGGACTATATTAGTAACTAGCGCTAACCCATCCCTGTTGCGCGACAAATTAACATTAAGAAAAGTTGTCATTATGTAATTTAAATAATCAGCTACATATTGAATTAATCAATAGCTGTCTATTTGTAAAAAATGATTAAAATTAATTCCGTAGTTTGAGAGTTTATCGCCCAAAACTAAATAAACAAACAAAACAGAAGTATAGACATATGTACATAAATGTTATTGCTCAAACAAAAAGTGCAATATTACTAAATCAAATATGAGATTAACGAAGGCTTTTACCCTTTGTGGCATTGTCAATCACTGCCATTATTTACCAATCATAAGGTGCGAAATGAAAGTATGCAAGAGTATACTAATGTGAAAAACCTAAGAATTTGCTTTTTGATCATCTGAACGCGGGCGGAGCCGCGGGAAATGCTAGTAAATTATAAATGTATGTATAGATTTTTGTAATCTATTGAAGAATTATGAAAACACCCATGATCGAAATTGTAACTTTTTATGTTAAATAATACAGCGACAAGTGTTATTTTTTATTTTACCTATAATTCTACTACGAATGCATAATATTTAAATTTTTAAATACAAATAAAGTTTTTGTCTATGATTATAAAGTAGTTATCACAAATAAACTTGATTGATTCACACGTCTTAACATGAACGAAAAGGCCTTATAAGATTAGATGTCGACAGGTTTTCCAGCATATCTTCTAAGTACCTACGCATATTTAGATTTCATAGTTTAGCGTATAAAGGAGGCCAGGCAAGTAAACACGCGAGTGATACTATAAAGATACTTTCATCGAATTTAGATGACTAGAAAAATCCTAAACAATCTTCTAGATACCAAACAACAAAAAACAAAAATCAAAACAAAAACCCCATTCCTAAGTAAACTATACTACGAGAACCCGTATTCAAAGAAGTGTACGTACTCGTAATAAAAAGCAAGTTGGTAACATTTTGTTCTATTTGTCTCTACGGATTTTAAAGTGAATGAACGATATATTGCACGATGCTCAGATTGTATTGCATGTCTGTGCTCTCAGTACGAATTTGTAACATTTGTTCTGCTAAAAGCTTGATATTGAATCGAAATTCCTATTTGTTAACATACATTTTTAACTTTTTACACACAAATTGTTTAACTTTTAAATTGTAGTGTAGCATTTCTATCCTATAAAAGTGGAAGCATTTGTGTATTTATTAGCTTTTTATATGATAAAAAGAAAATCATACGTAAAAACCATAAGTTCACGAAGTAATTCCGTAGGATTTTTTGTGTTGTTAGGTGTTAGGAAAAGAAAGGGAAAATTAATTTTCCTATAGCCGGAACAAGGGAAGCTTTTGATTATCGTATGAGATGAAAAATATTTTAAACTAAATGTGGATTAAGGAAAGACAATACTTTTCATACTTTGACTGGAATAAGACTCATTGAAATCAAAAGAGCAGATAGATATCGAACGAAGCAAGTTAAACCAGAGTTTAAAATAATTATTTTTAAATGTCCTATAGGATAAAATATTTTCTCTAATTTATATCTTAACTATTTACATACAAATAATTAAGAAAATGAACTTACAATTGGCGAATATATCACGAATAGATGTATGAAAAACAAACCACGCAAACTGGTACTCCTTCTATTTTGAAGTCACTCAAAATTATGTGCCCTTTTTAACACCCCACTACTGGGCACGGGCGTCCATACAATACGAGAGGGACCAGACCATCCACCACGCTGGCCAAATGCGATGCAGACTTCACATGTCTTTCGAAAACTTGGTAGGTTCTCTCAAACAAACAAGTTTCTTCACGATGTTTTTCTTCACCGTAAGACAAGTGATAATTATGTTAGAAATGATTCGGGCCTGAAAATATCAGAGGTGCAAGACCGGAGATTTGAACCCGGAACTATTCGGTTTCCCAAGTACTGGATCAAAATTAGCAAATTATAATTTCTATTGAAGGCATTGTTAAAATGTACAGTAAAATAGTATATCGCCAAACCTAATTGGTGTCTATTTCAGCTGGTTCCGTCAATAGTGGGCGGCTTAGCTTCAAATGAGATTACTTGCTTGGCTACGGGTACAATATCGGTTGACAATTTAATTACCACCAAATGGTATTTAAATACTAAGCTATAAAATACGGAAATTCTTTCTTTTTAAAAAGGTTGAAGACCCATTTTAGATTCTAGTTCGTATTTCAGGCAAAAAATATAATAATACTGAAAAAAAGAATATGTTACGTTTATATAATGCAGCTTTCTGGTGGTGAAAGAGTTGCTAAAGTCGATGCAGTAGCTTCAAAGTTTATCGATTACAAACAAACACATCTTTAGATGAACTTAATATTTACACATTAAGTCATATTTTTTTTAATTTTATATATTAATATTATTGTTCAACATATTTTTTTAGTTTATAAATTATTTGCAAACATACCCTAAGCAAAAAAATTTGCTAAGATTGTATACGTACTAATACTATATTTGGCAAGAACATTGAATACATTATAGGAACGGACATAAGCTACGTTTCATCCCTACTCAACCATACGAGCAAAAAACAAAAATTGACATTAAAAAATAATAAAGGATAGATCTTAAGAAAATCTTTCCTTGAAACGATAATCACGAATTATCAAAAATCAAATAAAACTTCCTTTTGGAAAGTTATTTTTAACCTTTTTATCTTGATTAACAAGCCAATTTGATGTAAATATGAACCTCAGACAGATTTCCTAATAAATGGAGCACTTCGCAAAATTTTAATGATGCCATAACTCACTTATGAATTATTAAGATTTTAATGCAGATGTTTACACAGCCCTTTGTCAAAATAGTTGTTTGGAAGTTTCACAAAATGTATGTTGAATATATTTTGAGAATATATAATGTTAGACTAGCTTTATATCCTTGCGCCACTTACGTTGATATATGAATGTAACCTACAAGAAAAAACCGCATTAAATTACAAAAGAAGTAGTGTCTAACGTATGTATGGTTGATATACCAAATCACTTTTAATTGCATTCGCGCTATAAATTTCACCAGAAAGTGTAGTAAAATAAAGTGAAATAGAAACTAGTGATAGACTATAGTACATTACTATATGTACGTATAGTACAATTGTATATGAATTACTGACAGTATATTGCAAGTAATTAGCTTTAATTTTGGAATACGTGAATATTTTAAGGGTTTGGAAATATTTAAAAAACTCTTTAACAATTTAAATTTACCTTAGCACATTCATTACCTTAGTAAGGATTTTGTTATTCATAAACTATCAAATAACAGTACAAATAAGGATACAGTAAAATTAAAAAAATATCTAAATTTTAACTGAAATCTAAGTTTTTTGTTGGTATAAATAATATAATAATATAAAACATATAAAGTCTTTTTTTTTTTATCCATATCATTTGAAAATATTATATTAAATCGCAAACACCATGAGTATACATTAAGATAGTCTAGATTTAAAGCGAATCTAATAGCTCATTATTAAATTTATCAAATTATGAAATAAATTTTAATTAAGCACAGATTTCGTTTTTTCTGATATTTTTTTTTTTTTGAGAACGAAATGTAAAAAAGAAATATATTCTTTTTACTTCGTTCTATCAAAAAGTATAGACCTATACAAAAAAGATAGCTACGCAATGTAGGAAGATGAATTTTTTTCTTATCACGATACCGATAACCCTGAATGATGGTGCAATAATAGCGCGTATAAGATGTAAAGTAGGTACTTGGCATAATTATACATAATCAAGATAATTAGCAAGAAATACATCTGTTCGCGTGTAGTTTTTAAAACATCAGTAAACTATCAAATAATAATCGACCACATAATATGTATATTCTTTATCTGTAATAAAATCTATCACTATAAATCTGACATTTTTTTATTATTATTGGTGGATATGTGTATGTATGTTTATTTATCCCTCACGCTGTAATGGCAGGACGATTTATGATAAAACTTTTTACATAGATAGATTATGACCTTGCACTAACAATGTTAGTAATAAAATTTATCAAATGGTGGAGCTGATCTACATTAAACTCAAAAGTCAGATAAAAAATATCATAGGGGATCTTCTTGTATCTATATTGTAAAAAGAAAATGATGTATAGTAAAATCCTGGCTATATTTAGTAAAGCTTAAGAGAAACAAGAGCACATCACAAGTAATAAGTATGTCTTTAAAAATGAATTTAAAGTCACTTGAAGTAACCATAACAAAAAAATAATTGTTTGATGAGAATTTTAAACAATAACAACTAAAAATTATTATTTACTTTCAAGTTTCATACAACACTGCAGCTATTAATCGTTTATGACAAATGACCTCGCGTCTCATTAACGCAATTCTTCTCATATACTTGTCTAGTTCTAGTACATATTGTTAGTATTTAGTATCATATTTTAATAACTAAATATTTAATTAAAAATTTAGTACATAAATATCATAAATAAATAAAAACAATAATAATCATAGAAGACTGTCTCACAAAATTAACGCCTTCCACCTGCAATAAAAAAATAGGATCAATGTACCTATTTTTTTTTTTTGCTGGTGCAAAAAGTAAAACTAATAAAAATAACATTTAGGAACAAAAATATAACACTTTTTAGCAAAATTAAATCATTTGCCATTTTTTAAATAACTGTCTGTGTACTAATGAACTTCGGAAGAAGATAGAAAGAGAAGAATAATAATAGTGACTAGAACTCTCTACACTAGGAGTCTCTTGCGAGAACGATGCTGAAGAAATATGACGTATTTACTCGCTAGTAAATCGCTACGTAACCTAGCTAGGGTGCCCAACAGTAACCTATGTGCTACTCCAGATCATAATCGGATAGACTATTCAGTTGTTTCAGCGTGAAGGAAAAATAAACATTCACATATATACTCGAAAAAACCTTGACATTTACAATATATTGTAGTTTGATCTAGAACTTTTCGAAAGCTAGGTTACAAATAAAGCGAATCAAACGCTGTATGAAAAATATCTTATGATATTATTTGCCAAAAAACTAAGCCCCCTTTTTTATTTTTAGCTAATTGTTTATAAAATTTGCAATTTTTGCAAGGGGAACTTTATTTTTTTCAAAAATTATCTACATACCATTCCGAATCGAATGACACCTCGTTCATATTTTTCCGAGACTGCTGAAAAAGTTGACCTAAAAGGCACTTGTTGACTAGACTAAATGTACACTTTTTTATAGTAGGTATATAAGCAGTACCGGATTCAACCTTAGCGCTGCCCCTGGGCAATGTAAGAAATGCCAGCCCATTATCGAAATTTTGCATAAAATGGATAAAGTTTCGACAGTAATTTTTTTTTTATTTTTGATAAAAAGTAATTTTTTTTTTAGTTTTGATAAATGCAAAAATAGTTATTTTTTTTTAATTATTCATTAATATAATAATGCGATATGATATATGATAATGCGAAGATTTTTTTTTATTTATCCTTCAAATTTTGCCGCCCCTGAAAATGTGCCGCCCTGGGCACTAGCCCCGAGTATCCCTAGTGTAAATCCAGCGCTGTGTATAAGTTATATACTATCATATTATTCACGTATGTAGCTTATTTTATTATTACATTTATAATACATATTTTGAGATAGTGAATTTTTACAAGCACTATTAAATTTTTCTTAGACCAGTCAATATTTAACAAATATTTGCTTAGAACGACACTCGACCTGAAGACCATTGCCACTACCGCCGTGGCACCTATACTAATATTATAAAGGGATTAAGGTTGTGAGGTAGAGAGTAATCTTTGGATCTACTGAAACGATTTAGATGAAATTTAATAAGAAGATAATTTGAGACCCTGGGAAGGATATAGAATACTTTTTATCTCGAAAATCATTTATTTTATTTTATTTTATTTATTACAGGGAAACAAACAGTATTATAGTACAAATAATTTACATTAAAAAAATAAACACATTTACCAGTTAAGTTTCCACAAATAAAAAACACATAATTAGAAGAAAGAGTAGAAAGTATAAGACTAAATTAAACAAAAAGTTGACACATACGTATACACATATAAGTATACTATAAACATATTTAAGTATTAAATATTATGAAAATTATTGGACTATGTTATTAATAAAATTCTTGAAATTTAGAATAAAACAGTTAATTATATCTATATGGTTATAATCACGACATGACCTAAGTAAAAACAGATTAGAAGCAAGATTTGTTTTGGTAAGAGGTACATGGAATAGATCGTTTTTACGTGTGTGGAAGCTTGGACATCTAAAATAAATATTACTCAAAAGATATGGACAGTCGATAAGGTTGTTAATCATCTCTTGAGGAGGTGAAAATTTGTGTCGGGAAGCAAGCTAGGAACGAACCCGCGCGAAGCGGGGGTGAGTCGCTAGTTACATATAAGAATAAACCTACTTCTTATTAAATATAGGTAGTCTAATATTAAAATTCAAAAATATTAATAAATTTTAACTTTCTTATTTTAAACTAACGTGGTATTCTCTACAAAAATTGTCCGATTAAACTGTTATCTTGCGATGGAGTCATCGCTATCTGCGCGTTATCTCTCGGAATGTTTTCTAGATGTCTATCCGTATTCTGTCCTAGAGCTGGCGTCCACTAAATGCTGACAGAAATAGATAACCTAATAAAAATGTATAATCTCGTAATCTTAGTTTAATTTTTTGATTTTAACTAAATGAGTTAAACAAACACTTTATTTTTCCTTTATTCGTAACTAATACCATAATTTATTGAAATTTGAAAGTGTGTTGGTTCGTTTTTCTTTTAGTAACATAGTAACGGGACAACGAATAGATTTATCTTTCGAAAAACAAACGTTATTGTAGGATTTTTGATTTTTTACTATCTGTATTAGTTACTAATGCTTAGGTTTCTACACTATTCATAACGATATTTTAATATTGACGTCCATTATTTAAGCTATTTATCTAGCCTTGCTGGTCCAGTGTTAACATGTATTATAAATAGTGAGCTCTTAGGTTCGAGTCCGGGGTATGGCCAATAGCTACTGGGATTTTCTATTACGAAATACTCAGTAACAGCCTGGATGCCCTGTGCTGTTGCTTCTGCACTTGCACTATACTATGTTCCATGTAGACTAGTCTCAGTGAGATTGGCCATTGTTATCGAAATCATTCACTAGGATGTTATACACTCGTACATATCAAATACAAAAGTCTGTAGGTATTCAGTCCTTTTTAACGTTCCACTGCTAGGCATAGGCCGCCCTTCAATACAAGGAGGCTATTTACCGGATTTTACATGTCTTTCGAAAAGTTGTTTGGTTCTTTAAGACATGCAGGTTTCCTCACGATATTTTCTTTCACTGTAAGGCAAGTGGATATTATATTGAAATGATTCGCGCATGAAAATATCAGTTGTACGCGACCAAGACTGGAACCCGCTTCACTCGGTGTCCCAAATGAGCGCGTTACCACTGCGCTACCACTACCTGCGAAATCATAGGACATTATTACGTACATAGATATGAAATACTAAAGTACTTGACTTTTAATTTGTTATTCTCGGTCAAGATATTTACAAAAATATTTTTATAGATTTAGTGGAAAAAAAGGTTTTCTGTGTGAACACTTCAAACATTTGAATATTTGCGTGGTTAATGCGCCTGGAGAGTAAAAGCAACTTAATTTAACTTGTTAGCAGTAATGCGTAATAAATTCATAGCTAACGTTCCCATTTTATTATTCTAACTTTGCTAATGGAACAATGTTAGTTTATGAATGCTTTATACTAGTTACTTGCTCCGACTCGCTCTGTCTTTAATTAATACTTCCATAGTTTTTAGAGTGCACTATGTGTGTACTAAATTTTATCCAAATCCGTTCACCCGTTTAATCGCAATGAAAGAACAATTGTGTATTTATAAAAGTCTTGTAATACGTTGAAAATAGAACGCAAAAGTTTCATAACTTTGCTAATACTTTAATGCGTCGAGAAACCACTTAATAAACAGAATAGTCTAAATAAGAATATTGTACTCATATATTAATAAACTAGCGACTCACCCTCACTCCGCTCGGGTTCATCCCTAGTTACGTTTTATCGTTTAGTATAGATTTCTCAGAGATGAGAGATTTTCCCGCAAAAAAGTAAGTAAAAAGTATTTTATATGTTGACCCGGATAACCAGATATCATCATACCAAATTTCAATAAAATCTGTCTTGTGGTTTTCTCGTGATGCGGTCACAGACAGACAGACAAAAAATTCTAACAACTATAGATTCAGCATCTGTATCGATAATAATGACTATTTCAATAAGATTTTTCAAAAAATATTTATTGTACAGATTCGACTCAGAATTTTATTATAATATGTATAGATAGCCTTGACCTTATCTCTTATCATTGTTGCACAAACACTAATATTATAAGTCTTTATGCAGTCACTTATTCTGTTTCGTTGTTGTTACAAATCTGACATATATGTATGTGTAACTGTAGAAAATTAAAACTTTTTATACTGGCATAACTTTTTATTTATGAACTGATTGAAATAAAACAAATCAAACATCAAAACAGTCTTGAAATTAGTATGAGACTTAAGACTAGAGAAAAAGGTATGAATAATGCATAGGCGAGAAATAAAATCATACGAATTCGATAGTATTTAACAAACATTAAGCATCTTGTATAGACATTTTGGTTACAGCAGAAAAATTTATTTACGTTTCCTTATTTAATGTATATATTTGCATGTCGGATTCAAGTATCTCAATAACATAATATGTGTTTAATACATTTACTTTAGCGTTATAAGTCACGATTTCGATTCTCGTATAGGGCAATCTATACATCTATACAGATAAATAAAATTGGAGTGTCTGTTTGTAACATTAAAATAACCGCTTTTTACTAAATGCATATAGATGTATACACGGTACATATACCAAAACAACATTTTTTACAATTTTTGTCTGTCTGTCTGTCTGTCTGTCTGTTTGTTCCGGCTAATCTCCGAAATAGCTGGACTGATTTAGACGGGACTTTCACTGGCAGATAGCTGATGTTATAGGGAGTAACTTAGGCTACTTTTATTTTAAAAAAAGAATCAGGGTTCCGCGAAAAAAATTAAAATCCATGAAATTGTGAACAAAATCCGTGTACGGCGTAAGCACACGAGCATAGCGAGGGTAAATCGCTATATAATTTAAACGAATATCTTAGGAGTAGATTTACATATGTATAAACATAGCTAACCGTGAAAACGTACCTAGGGACGAACGCGAGCGAAGCGAGCGTGAGTCGCTAGTATTTTAATAAATCGATATTTTCTTTCCATACAACGTAAGGGGCTTACAGTAAAGTCATGGAAAATGGTTTCTACAGAGAAACAGTAATTTTTCATTTATATATTTTACAAAATACGCAACGTTCCTCGAGACTTGAGACGAATCTGTAATATCTTTTGAAGCAATTTTAGGTTCTCAAAGAATAACTTTGATATAACATTCAAATTTATGAACTATATTGGAACATTCTTCGTCTTATATTAATTATGGCTACTCAATTTCAGTCAGATAATTAACAGAAAATTAAATGTTCATAGTAAAGGTCCTATAAATATTTTCTTTAACAAACCACATTACCTACAAACTCGTATCGCCAATGTATCAAATTAAATCGGAATATATGGGCATATGTCAGGCTAAGCATCTAAAATACCGACGCGACGTGTGCCAAATCTCCCTATCGATTGCACTGAGTACGTATTGAAATATAAAATGCGTGATAAACAAACAATTCATTTTAATAATAATTGTATACACCACTCTAATTACATATAAGGCATATATATTACAATCATATATTTATAGAATATCATTTAAAGAAAGTATATAATATTATATATCATTTGTCAGACAATAACAACGGTTACCATGGCAACAAACAGTTATCAGCTAACTTCATCATGTCGCTTTTTGGCTGTCGAAGTGCGCGCGCATCGTATTAATTTTACTGTCATAATTTTCTTCCAAATGTCCCAAAAGAATTATAACTTCAAACATAAATTTAAAATTTAGATTTTTAAAATATACATATATGTTGCAGAATATCACTATGTTATAGAAGATAGAGATGTGGATAGTATAATAAATTTGGTTTATATTATAAATCCAAACATCGCCTCAACACAAAAATATTAGAATTATAAACATTTCATCCCTCTTTCTCACAAAGGATATAATTTTTCTACCTACATATCTCAAAACACCTACTTTGGTGTCTTCATCGTTTTAAATAAAACTAAAGCTAAAATTAATGACTCAGAGATAAGTGTGGTTTCAACTTGATTTATTTTAGTTACAAATTCTGTCTGGAACTTGGAATAGGAGTTACTTATCGATGGAAGCCATTGAAACGATGCCAAAAGTACACCATCAATGGAAGAGTATACTTTTTGAGACATAACAATTTGGTATTTGAAATTGTTATTCTTACATATTACTCGATTTAAACTTTTACTGCTTTATTCCTCATGTTTTAGCTCGTAATACAATAAATTTTAAATGAGCAAAGGTGATTTTTTAACATGATGACGATGATATTCCTCTCAAATAAATAAAAAACACTTAATTGCACTTATTTTTTTCAATCGTTTTCCCTTCCAATTGCACACAGGTGAAAATTAAGTATATGTACAATGAACATGTAATATGTAAATGAGATTGAACTATACTATAAATATTTCATTATATCATAAAAAATTATAGCTTTGCAAATGTAAGATCAAAAACATTTTTTTTGTAAACGTAAAATCGTACTGGTTAGATCCTATATAATATTATACGCCTTTATATTGAAGGACCTCTTAAACCTAAAATAACTTATTGGTTCGAACCAAATTAATATCTACAGATCCAGACAAGAGTTCGTATACAAATAAAATTTTAAGCAGTTAGCCTACTTACAAATTGCGACTGCGAAATTGTGATTCCTTATCATCTTCAACTTCGACCTCCGTTCTACGCGACATTGGCTCTATAATCTATATTCACATTACGTACCTATACTATTGATATTACTTTAAAATACAAATAATATTTCAATAGAGCTCTCAAAGCTAAATTTGTTAATTTCTATGTATTTATTCTAAAACTCCATAGCAAATATATGAGAATCATATATTTGATCGTTCGTACTTAACACTTAGTGCTTGCTGCATAGTTATGCAAGCTACATAATTTTATTATTTCGATACAATTTCTGTACTTAGAAAATCGTTTTTTTTATTTTGAACTAGCGACTCACGCTCGCTTCGCTCGCGTTCGTCCCTAGGTACGTTTTTTACGGTTAGCTATCTTTGTACATAAATAGTAGCTTGCTACTCCTAAGATATTCATTCAAATCATATAGCGATTTACCCTAGCTTTGCTCGGGTGAGTACGCCGTACGTGGATTTTGTTCACAACTTCATGGGTTTTAATTTTTTTTTCGCAGAACCCTGATCCTTTTTCTAAAATAAAAGTAGCCTAAGTTACTCCTTATAACATCAGCTATCTGCCCGTGAAAGTCCCGTCAAAATCGGTCCAGCCGTTTCGGAGATTAGCCGGAACAAACAGACAGACAGACAAAAATTTTAAAAAATATTGTTTTGGTATATGTGCCGTGTATACATCCATATGCATTTAGTAAAAAGCGGTTATTTTAATATTACAAACAGACACTCCAATTTTATTTATCTATATAGATAGGGTTGTGACCAATATTATATCAATAAGCCTCATTTCTCTATCATATTATTCTTTAGTAAAGAATATTTTTTTTATAACATAATAATTTAATATAAGCAACCATAGAGGTTTAAAAAGAAACAAAGCGACATAAATAGCAAAGCGAGAAAGATTTTATAATGGCCGCGTCCCTCGACCTTCACCTAGCTCGCCGCAACAAACCTAATTGCATCCTGGAAGAGCATTTAGGGTGGACACACGTGGGCGACAATCGCAAATCTAGATATAACATAAATATATATGTACTATTCAAGTAAAATTTAATTTTTATGTACTAGTGCCTGGGACAGACTAGTCTCTTCGCTCTCGCTTGTTTCCCTTTTTTTATGCTTACAATAAAATATATTTAAAATATATTTTTTAGTCAGAATACCTAAAGAAATATCTATTTTGAAAAAATTGGATGATTTTATATATACAATATATATTAAAACATCCAATTTTTTCCACACATTAATATAATGTTTATTTTGCCTATAACAACACGATTATAGTATGATTAAAAATAACGAACTAACAGACCGAAATAGCGCCTTCATTTTATATTATTTCGAGACTATTAATAGATTGTTATGACTGTCTAATTGAGTGGAGTCGATTTTGTGGTGATTGAAACACGTGCCCATATTGGTCATAAATATGTATAGTAATTTAAATTTAGAACAAAAAAAGACCTAAATTCTTTTTTAAGTAACTCTCCCTCTGTTTAAACAGAAAATAATAAATAAAGAAGAAAAAGAGAAGTAAAGATGAGGGTTTTGATTAGAAGATAATTAGAAAGGTCAAAGCTTAAGATTTTTTAAATCATAAAAAAATTAAACCTGTGTCCTATTAAAGCCACTTCTATCTGAGAATTAAAAATATATATACAGAGTTTTTAGTGATAGCTTAATTAAATTTAAACTTAACTCACCAAAATCTTTTTTTGTGCTAGTGTGGGTCAAATCTATATCTATATATACATAAAATGCTTTGTCCTGACTGACTGACTGATCGATCAACGCACAGCCTAAACCGCTGGTCGTAGAAACGTGAAATTTGGAGGACATATTCCTTATACAACGTAGGCATCCTCTAAGAAAGGATTTTTCGATATCTATCCCCTGAGGGGGTAAAATAGGGGATAAAAGATTGTATGAAATTTTGTCATTCTTAACGCGAAATGTACGGAAAGTGGTATTTAGCTTTAAAATAAAAAATAAAAAATATATCTGTATTAGATTTTTTTCTAAATTCATCCCTTAAAAGGGTAAAACGGGGTGATAAAGTTTATATGGGCAAACAATTATTTATGATCAGAATTACTTGAAACTCAGTATTAATGCTCTTCAATACAATTAAATAAATACGCATTTTAGCATTTTTTGAAATTCATCCCATAAGGCTGTCAAATAGGGGATGAAAGTTTGTATGAAACTCTGTAATTGATGCACGGAAAATGGTATTTACCTTTAAAATGAAAACTAAAACAATACAAATATCATTTTTTTTCGAAATTCATCCCTTAAAAGCAAAAAAGGGGTTTGTGCTGTTTATATAAGGAAAAAATTGTTTTTGATCAGAATTACTTGAAACTTGGTATTAATGCTCTTCGATACAATTAAATAAACATGTATTGTAGATTTTTTTAATTCAACCCCTAAGTGGGTAAAACTGGGTGGTGAAGTTTGAGTTGTTGAATATATTTAAATAGAGTAACATGGCTCAAGTGTAGGATATAAAGTAGACTAAATTTATTTACAGAATGTACACTTAACGTCTTATACATATTTTTGCAAGTAATAGAGTATGTATTGCGATAAAGTTTATTTTTTTCGTAATTTGATCGCGGGCGAAGCCGCGAGTTCTGCTAGTTTTGCAAATTTTAAAGCAGTTATTCTCAACCGATTGAGCTGAAATTTGTATACACATACAGTTTGGATGCATGATTAGCTAAGTGACGTCATTCTAAATCCAATATAGCGGACTCCCAAAGGTGCTAGACTATGTTTTTTATGCACCCTCATGTTATGAATATCAAATAAAAGGGTTTGCTAAGAATAATATGAATAAAATAAAAACTATAAAATAAATGAATAGTAAAAAAACATTTTTTTTAAAAGAAGCTTTTGTTTAAACACTCTAAAAAGAAGAAAATAAACTTTATTACATTACACAATTTATATGGTATAAAAGCTCGTCGTCGTCGTCGTGTAGATAACAAGAATACAATATGTAACTTTATCTTATCATAAATAACTATAATCTAAGAAAGAAATACTATTTTTATAAAATAGGTAAGTCCCGGGTCATATATGAATATGATATACATGTAAGTAAGTTCTAACCTATGCTTATAGTTATTAGTTATACTTGAGCGCTGAAGTAAATGATTAAAAACTGAAAACTTGCTTCATTTCTTAACTTGGCACTAAAGCTTATTCAATGTTAGCTGAAATCTTGAAACGAGTTATTTCTTCTTATTTTATTTTATTTTATATAAGTCCTTCTCATTAAAAAAATCTTATAATACTGAAAGTATGAACAAAGTATGGACAAAAGTATCCACATTTTAAATTACTTTGGCTCTTGGTCCAATTGGTATGTAGTTAAACCTTAAATAATAAAAAAAACAAGTGACTTTGTTGTGTAAACGTAAGAGTGGATGGATTTTCTGGTTTGCCGTTAGCCCCGCATAGGTGTTTGTCTCTTTTGCACATAAAACACGTTTACACCGTCATTAGTTGATTTTCTTAATATTATTTCATAATCGTCAAGAATATCAACTATGTTTCACACGAACTTTGATGTTTTCTAATAATCAATATCAAACATGCGAATTTGGCCTATTATAGTAATATACTTGGAACTCACCCTCGCTTCGCTCGGGTTCGTCACTAAGTTGCTTCCCGAAACAAAGTTAATTAATTTCCTTTTTTTCGTGGGACCCTACTTTTTTCTAAGATAAAATTAGCCTAAGTTACTCCTTATTCGTCAGCTATATGCCAGTGAAAGTCCCGTCAAAATCGGTCCAGCTATTTCAGAGATTAGCCGGAACAAACAGACAGACAGACAAACAAAAATCGTAACAAATATTGTTATTTAAATATTATAACAGACACTCCAATTTTATTTATCTTTATAGATAAAAAAAAACTACCAGCTCCTCAGATATTCAATATTAGGAAAAGACTTTATTTATATTACTTCAATCAATTTATATTTTCTTTTCTTTATTGTGTGATCAAATTTTACATAATATTTATATCGAGTTTAAAAAAAAAACATCAAAATGGGCTTCCATTCAATGAAATATTAAGGAACAAAATATCTTTCGAAAATTGTTAAAATATTATGGAGAACAAGTAAAAAAAATATAAAGTGATTAGAACTTTTAAAATTTATTAATAAAAAGAGACGTAAGAGCTACTTATAGGTACGGGATAATTCAAAAATACTTACCCGATTTTGATAAATTTTCCGCTAATAATAAGCTATTATTATTCTGTATTGTAATAATGTAAACAAACATATTCAGAATATTTTTGTATAACCGGTGGTAGCTTGTAATGTTAACAGTGAAAGATATATTATTAAAGTGCACTCTAGGCATTTTTCGTGCATTGAAATAATTAGTGTAATTATTGTGGAAATTTATTGAAACGTGTACTTTAACGTCTGCCTTTATACATTCTAATGAATATTTTAAAAGATAATGTAAAGTCAAGACAGTAATTACGTATTGCAGCGCAGAAGTAACAAAAAATAGTGATTTAAACTATAATGGTTAGGTGGCGAGGGAAATATTACATGTGTGTCAAAGATAATAATGTACACTTAAATCTCTATAATATTAATAAAAAAAACTATCTATTAAGGCAATGAGTATTATTTTTATGCTTTTTTTATATTCCTCTTAAATTACCCAATAGAAGTGTTGTAATTAATATTATCAATATAACATAACAATTTTGTGAGCAAAAACACGGGAAATGGATAGTTTTGTAATAATTATATGACTTTTGTCGTACAGCGATGGCTCGGTGACCCAGTTTACCAGCACCGAGCGGGGTATTCTATACATTAGCATAAAAGATAGGTGGACGACAAAGATTAGATATATTACAAAAGTGGAAGGCGATATTAAAGTAATGCTTAATAACTTTTATGTGAACTAACTTTTTTTACTGTGACTCTATTGGTATAAACATATATTTAAATTAAGCACTTACTATATGTATGTACAAGAACACATGCGATTCGGAAGTACTTAATCGATTGCGAACGATATTTTTTAATCACAATCTTGAGAACATAAATCTCTGAAGAAATGTAGAGCTTTCTCCTTATTAAATAAATACTTTCCGAGTCCATTTTTACTCTACATTCCTAACGACATAAACAGCTGTTAGAACAAAGCAGTACGTACGATCGATACTACACCATACTCCGCGAACCAGAACAAACATATGATGCTAGTAAAATCATGTATTTGCCCAGGATAGGAATTGAATCTGCTACCTTTATCTATATAATCAAATATTATGTACACCAGCATTTTTTCAATGACTGTCGTGAGTCTATAGTTGGCTTTATTTTTTGCGTCACTTCGATAGCGTTAATGGATAAATCTACAGGAAGTGGCATAAACATTGAACTTCAACTGCTATGCATTTGTTGATTTATTCATTTTAAAATATCTTAGAAACTGGCCAACATCTGATAGCGTAAGCTCGTACTAATTAAGCTATTAGTTATGGTCAGCTATACATTTTTACACTAGGGTAGCTTTCATAATATCCATAATATATATGAAATATATTTCTTCTTTCTCATCATAAGGAGAAAGATAAAATATTTGATTATCTAGAAAAACATTGGAGTACAAATTGTATAAAACTAAGCACTGTATTCTGTAAATATGTTATACTATATTTTTTTACCATTTCGAATTCTCCTCAACTTAAAACAGCTTGGATAGGCTTATATAAGATATCCTGTATTCGAGGAAGAATAGATTTTATTTAAATTGTATTAAATGACAAATTTAATCGTCATTTCATTGAATGACTATATGTCATTCCCGTCTATTGCACATTCATTGTAGAAAGACCTCTTGTCTAAGCCCTATAGTTCGACACTTGACATTTTACATGCACAAATGTTATTCATTGAAATAAAGTTTAATAAATTATAAATGCGAATAACTTGCACGCGACATAAAAATACCCTCGGGACAGTGGCCTTGAAAGCGATGACCTCGTTAGAATTATAATTCACGTTACAACAAGTATTCACAATAAAAAAATTATTATCTAGTATTTATTTACGTTAAAATGAACATTTTTGTAGTAACATGTTTGTAAACATGTTGCTACAAAAATGTTCGCCACATTTTGAATAAATGACTGAATTGAATGTTTTATAAGTATTATTAGATTTTCGATTTATTTGTTTGGATTGTTATTTTACTATAGAATAACAGTATGAATGCATGCATTAAAAAGGTGTACCAGAATCACAATGACTTTTAACGGAATTGTTCCACCTTTCCACTTTTAGGGTTATTTTTTTTTTTCTTAAAATGTGAATAGAATCCTTGTGATTATGATCTATTGCTTAAAAATAATCACAGTTCCGAAGTCAATTATGTGGTAAACCTCAAAATATCTAATTATAGTATAATTTTCTTTCCCGATTAATCCAAAAGATCCGTACATTGCAATCTTTATTATAATATTATTATAACGAAGAATAAAAAGTGTTCATTGATTTGTTAGTTTATTTGCTTTTCGGGTAACAACTGTTTGAAGAGAGGGTAAGGCTGGAAATTGACATGGGCTTTCAAATGACAAAAATGATTAGGCCAATACAAAAAACTGCCACAAATATTTATATAACATGTCTGACATATGTTAGATATATTATGTATGTCTGTACATGTACATATTTCTAATAAATGATCTAAAAGGACTATCCATGCCAAGCTGAAGGCTAAAGCTAGTTCAATAACAAAACTTAAATATCTATGGAGAGATCGATTTTTTTTAAAAAGAAAACCTTTTACAATTTTTATACTGAAAGCTAAAACGGTGGGTTTATAGTTTCACAAAGAACGAGATCAATCTAGTATTTTGATGTCAAAACTTTAAAAAAAGTTCGGCATAATAATAGCCTGGACTGGAAAATGAGTGAAGCGAAAAATTCTAAATTACAGAATCGTATGTAACTACTATGTATACCAGTAAAGAGAACTTTTAAAATATATATATATATATATATATATATATATATATATATATATATATATATATATATATATATATATATATATATATGAGAACTTATATTAAAAATCATATTAACGATATTTACATTTTGTTATCTGTGAATCAGTAAATCGCGGTTCATTATAGGACGCTATACTAATATCTCCATTAGATACTATGGCATATACATATAGGTATGACAATTTTATAAGTTTACTACCGACTTACCCTCGCTTTGCTCGAGTGCGTCCCTATGCTTAAATGGTTTAAGATCGCATAGAGGATAAACATAATTTAGAAGACTAATATTATTAAATCACATTATATTAAGAATAATAAATACATTATTTATATATTTTAACTTAACCTGGATTGATCTCGGGACCGAAAATGTTAACAATTTAAAAAATTTGTCAAACAAAGCTAACGCCATTTTACATACCAAAGTCTAGTCATGGCTGTAATTCTAGCATGAAAGAAGTTCGCCGTACCGCAATTCGACACTCCCGCTCTCAAATATCTAGGGGCGATGCAGTCAGCAGTCTCTTACTGACCTACACGTATTTTGCAGTATAAAACTACATTTACTTTAAGTTATGGTGCAAATAAACATATATTAATGTTACTTGTCACATTTAATATAATAAAAATATAATGACGTGATCATAATTGAACTTATTTCAATATTGATGGTGTCTTTATTGTTCCAGAATGTTTGAAATAAAAAATATAAATAGTAATCGTAATAGTTTATATATTGTATATGGACTTTAAAACGGCTGGAGCCATTTTGATGAAATTTTCGGACAATCTTCAGATTAGCTCAACGGGTGATCCTGTGAAGTTTGGTAGCGATCGGGAATCAATCTATTCATTTATAGTATACATATGTGAGTGTGAGTGGGTGTGTATTTGTGTGTGTGTGTTTGTATAATAGTGCAAAACATGATAAACATGAACATCGCTATCTTTTAAGCCCAAAAGATATAATATAGAATGAACTCTTTAATTTTGTACTTCATTTCGGACTGAAGCTACGAGTAAATACGTAAGACTAATAAGGAAGCTGATCCATAGGGCTTACGTTGTAATTATTAGCTAACAGCTCCCTGGTGGAAACAGATGTCTATTTCGGCCTATTTAGGTGAAGGCGTCCTAAATTCGGTGGAAAATGGAATGGTGTCACTTTGTTATCTCCGTCTACCCCACAAAGGATATATTGTATAGCTATTTTAATAATGTATAGCTATTTTATTATACACTAGCGACTCACCTTCGCTTCGCTCGGATTCGTTCCTAGGTACGTTTTAACGGTAAGTATAGAATGGATTTTATATACATAGATATATGTACAATGCACTTACATAATTATAAAAAAGTAGGTAAGCATTATAAAAAATAAAAAAAATATATGTCCCAACATATTTATTTATTTATTTTATTTATCCCTTACTTCAGAAATGATTGATTTTCCATTCAATCTTCCACCCCCCCTTTTTACTCCCTTATATACGATATGTTTTTATGATATGAATCGTTTCAGCAGATTAAGCGTGAAAAAGTGACGGAAGACAGTAGTTTCAGTAATGCCAGTCCATCATCATCAGCTTGGGCTGAACGTTGGTAAGTTTGATAGTGAGTCGCGACATTGCCTTTAATATAATAATGTGTGTTGTGTGTGTGAGTGTTCCTTAGGAGATAGACTTATACTATTACGGACTTTTCTGTCCACCTTTTTAAATTCACTCTATAGCGTATACTCCAATACTATACTCCAAAATCTATTTCATCAAAAAGATTTATAAAAGGCTTATTTATTTTGAATTACGATCTACCTTCGTTTCAGCTTGCAATACTAATTAAATAATTAAGTTTGAGTCTAGTGATTTTTCTTAGTATCCTAGGAAATAGCCCTAACACCACACTTTCACTCAGAAGATTCCACTTTTTACAAGCTTCATAATGGCGTGATAAAATATTAATTTGTGTTTTCAATTTGTGTTTTCATGTTTTATTATTATTTTATGTATAAACTCTATTTTTAGGTTTAACTTAACCTAGAGATTAATTAATTTTAAGTAATTTAATTAATTTCTTATATATCAGGTAGCATTCGTTATTTTTGTATTTTGTTTTATTTTGTAGCCTTTTAACGTATACTGGTAGAACCCCAAAGCTTATAAATTATGTACATACTAATTTAAGTACATATTTACATAATAGATTTTGCTATGTAATATAATGGAAAGGGAAAATTATTTTGGAAGCCAATATAACTCTTAGTATAATTGTGCACAAAATATCTACTATTATGGTTTTTATTTTTATAGTAATTTACTCAAGAGATATCCGACGTTCCACGGTGCTACAAGTGACATTGAGTCTTGTTTTACAAAAAGCTCGAAATGTCTATAATTAAAAAAAAAGATAATTTTCGTATTGTCGTCAAATGACTTAAGTATTTCTAAAAATATTAAATACCAGGTTGGTTCCCCTTACAAACTTTCATCCCATTTTCACCCCTTTAAGGGATGATTTCCGGGATAAAAGTATCCTATGTCTTTCCCAGGTTTTCAAACTATCTTCTTACCAAATTTCATCTAAATCGGTTTAGTAGATCCAGAGATTACCCCCTACAACCTCACATACTCACAAACTTTACCTCTTTATAATATTAGTATAGATATCGTTTACTAGCGACTTACCCTCGATTTGCTCGGATGTCCGAGCAGTCCGGGCACGTACTAGGCTTTATTTACTTAGTCTTATTTACTTTCCAGGTCATAATCTATCTTTGTAATAAATCTCATCCAAATGCATCCATCCGTTTCAGTTCATTGAAACGTTTCAGTTCGTTCTATTTCGTTGGAGGAGTAACAAACATACGCACAAATATAAAAAAAATATTTTAAAATTTAAAACAGTAGTTTAACTACCAGGGCTTAATTTTGGGTAGATATTCAAGTAATATTTTCTAATAATAAATGTAGCAAAATCTGAATTTACATATTATGTAATAAATGGAATATCTTAATCTAAGAAATCTACTTATTTCCTTCTAGATAGGATTGAAGTTCTAAAAACTTTCCGGTTGAACAATTCATCAAACAAATCATACAAAAGTTATTTCTCATAATGTTGTAATGAAAAGTCCTAGCCTGACCTAAAAATTATGTAAATTAATACATACATACACCTACATATATACAATATAAACAGACATAGAGACAAGCTTACATTCATTTTTATATATTTAAATATTAGCTTACTCGGACACGTGTCGCTATAGCCTAATCTGGTCAAATCTAATGGCGAGGCTTAACCAATATAAAAACACTTATATGTATCAAAAATTCATATCATTCAGAAAGTAAATTAAAAGATTTGCAATTGCGCACAAATCAACATTTATATATTTATTTATATATATAAAAACTTAAAAAAAAAGACCGACTTCCATGCACTGAAAAGTAAGAAATAACTAAACAGGGGTTTTCATTTAGAATAGATACCTAATCAGATATTTTCGAAGTCGGTGCTAGCCAATACAAATCAAAGCACACCGACTTCGAAAATATCTAATTAGGTATCTATTCTAAATGAAAACCCCTATTTAGTTATTTTTTACTTTTCAGTGCCTGGAAGTCGGTTTTTTTTTTTAATTTTTATTTTTCCATTTTTAGTGTAGACGTAATAAGCAGGTAATTTGTAAGAAGAAAAATTTTTAAAAACATATTCGATTAAGCCATTTATTTAAAAACCGCTTGACCGATTTAGATAAAATTTAAATGGGACCACCTGGGAAGAATACCTTTTGAAACAAAAAAAGAATTTTCCAAATCGGTTCAGGCGTCTTCGAGTAATCGGTGAACATACACAAAAAAAAACAAGAAGGTTCCGACGAATTGAGAACCTCCTCCTTTTTTGAAGTCGGGTAATAAATTGTATAATAAAACAATCAGTTACAGTGTAACAGTGTTCAGTTAATTTAAACGACATCCAACTGTCGTCGGGATGCGTTCTATGCACTTACATATACCTTCAACAAACTTCCGCGTCTAGCTACTCTAATAAATGTTTATCTATTTACCTGTCAGGCTAACAAACTGGTAAAATTCTTCACACGTACCCATTCTGTCACATACGTCCAACATTATCACATTCACAATATCGTGACTAGTTTTCATACCATTTTTTACTAATTTCTATCGATACCTATATAAAAACTCAATATACAAAATTAGCGTCTCAATAGTGTCATCAAAAAAGTGCATAATTCGATGTTTTTTCATTGCTTGTCGGATGAAAAAATTAAAAAGCACGTTGCTTCGTTCAAAAAAAGTTCTTTATGTGGTGTGAGTAAATTCGAATTAGTATTTAGACAATTAGAACTTAAGATTTTTGAATTTTATTCTTTGGTTTGGCTTAACGTCATATGTCGACGCCACTCTTTGAAGATATATTTGTTAGGAAATGTGTAAAGTATGTTTTTATATTCAAATATCAATGCTTTTTTTCATAAGAAATTGAATAGGCTCAGCTATTTCTACTATTAATTTCACTAAAATCTGTTCAGCGGTTAAAACATGAAGTCGTAACTAAAACAGAGACATTAAAGACTCAATAAAATCATATTATACTAGTATCATAAATGTCAAAGTTTGTATGTGTATACTTTTTAGCCCTTCATGCTAATACGATTGGACGGATTTGGATGTTTAATAAACACATGGAAAATGACCTGTAATTACATATAGGCTAGTGTTAGATATAAAATTTAATGTATAATGTAAATAAAATTAACTTACGGTCTGCTACTAAAATATACTTATGTGAAAATTCTGCTTTTTGTTTTGGTTATTTCATGAAGCCTTTCTTACCTGAAAATAAATAAAAACCATTAAAACCTCTAGATAAGGTATCTTTCAAATTAAATATGTATATATATTGTGCATTGTGCATATATATATATATATATGCACAATGCACAATATAAAGTAAATAGTTTGTACATTTTTCTTTTCTTTGTAGTTTATACATTTTCTTGGGTAAGGTACAGTAAAACGTATTTATTATAGTAAACTGGACAGTCAACGTGGAAATACATGGTTATGTTACAAACGTTCAAAATTTTAATTTCTTCTCACCGTATGGTAGAAGAAATACGTTGAATAAAAAGTATAGTTAGCACTTTCTAAAGCCTTTTTATACTAAAGAACTCTTAGAGTACTTTCATAGTCTCGAGGTATGGGACAGCTGGGTCAAAGTAGCTTGTGTCATTTTGCTAAGTCCTTTATCCTTGTCCTATATCAGGCTCATCAGGCTATCAGTATATCAGGCTCTTGTAAGCCATATTTTAAACGTAAATAAATTCAGGTAAACATTTCTTTCATTACGAAATATTATATACAGTCTAAAAAAATTTTAAATTTTATCGCAATTCTCCATTATCATGATATTAACATACTAACAACTCACCCTCGCTTCCCTTGGATTCGTCATTAAATATAGACTTCTCAGAGATGGGACATTTTCCCGCAGTAAAAAGTATCCTATAATATGTTGACCCGGATAACCAGCTATTACTGTAACAAATTTCATCAAGCCTTCCAGTGGGTTTTCCGTGATGCGATCAGAGACAGACAGACAAAAATTCTAAAAACTATAAGATTTTCCAAAAAATATTTAATGTACCTACCTACAGATTCGACAAAATTTGTATTGTTATTCTTTCACACTAAAATGACTTGAAGAATTTTGATTAAATTTAGCACACAGATAGACTATACCTGAAGTAACATATAAGCTACCGTTTGTAATAAAATTTTCCAAAAAGGGGCCTACCTTTATTATATCCGTATTCCGTATGAATATTACAAATGTAAAAGTTTGTGAGTATGTATGGATGTTTGTTACTCTTTCACGCCTGAGCGGCTGAACGGATCTGGAAGAAATTTGCAACTTTTTGACTACTTTTTATCCCGGAAAAATATACGGTTCCCGAGGGATAGATTGGTTTTTGTTTTTCTGGAGGCAAACTCGAGCGAAGCGAGGGTGAGCCGCTAGTAATATCATATGTACAAAAAGCACCTAGAGATAACACGAGCGAAGCGAGGTGAAGTCGCTAGTCATGAATAAAATGATGATGAAATTACTTAAATATTTTCATTCTCGTCTTATCGCCTCCATTAGAGACTTCTAGCCCGTATTTCACTGAAAGAATCGGTTTTGCGATTTAGTTGGAAGCAGCTCGCATTCTTGCCATAATTGCATAATGCACAGAGAGGACTAGTAGAGAAATTATTAAGTGTACATTTGTTTCGTAAATCTATTTTTAAGCATATTTTAGTATTTTCTTTATTCTAAATTATATGATTGTTACAATCGACACCCACTTTTATTTTAAAGTTCCGGGTTATTGCAAAATTGTTAGCGATATTATCTTAACATTTAAGATTTACGAAATGTTTATGAACATATAGGAATATTACGTTCTTTTTTTTTTTTCATCTTATTTTTTATGTAGCATTAGAAGCCACTACTGTATGTATAATTACTATTAAAACTTCAACAATGGTAAAACATAACAAGTATTATTACAAACCATGTTTTAAAAATAAACTTTAGAATATAACGTTAGAGTATTTTATATATTCATGTATTCAGCCCTTTTTTTAACGTACCACTGCTGGGCACAGGCCTCCCTTCAATACGAGGGGGATCAGGCCATAGTCCACCACATTGGCCAAGTGCAACTTGCTAGGTTCTCTCACACATGCAGGTTTCCTGACGATGTTTTCCTTCACCGTAAGTTAAGTGGTAATCATATTAGAAATAATTTGCACATAAAAATATCAGAGGTGCGAGACCCAGGATTTGAACCCGCTTTATGCGGTATCCCAAGCGAGCGCGTTACCACTGAGCTCCACTGCCTTTATATTTATGTCTCTCTCTATAGTATATCTAAGTTTTCTTAATCTAAACAAATATTATAAATGTGAAAGTTACTCGATCTGTTACCCTTTCACGCAAAAAACCGCTGAACACATTTCGATATAATTTAGCAAGGACATAGATCGAATCCTGGGATCGGACAAAGGTTACTTTTTTCCACCCCACTACATCGAATCTCGTCCCGCTTGTCACGCGAGCGAAGCCGCGGAGAAAACCTAGTACAGAATATATGTAGATGTAAAAACTCTAATAATAATTAATTACTTCATTAGAAATTTCTTAATTTTCAATTCTCTATACACATGTACGAAAGCAAAATTACAATACGACATTTTTTTCGATCTAGATCAGATTAGATACGTACTTGTAGGTTTTAGAAGTGAAGCATATTGATATAGGTTGTGGCCACAGCCCCTCTGTCAACACGCTGACTGACCGTGATTAAACATAGAGGCAAATATTTTTACGTATTATTTCTATACATTCTGGTGAAAAATGAAAAAATGGTGTGTTTGCTAGAAAATGACGTCGGAGATTGATTGCTATTGCAAAACCTTCAAAATTACTTTAAAGTAGATCATACGTATAGATATATTATGTGAAACCTCGTATTATAAATGTGAAAATTGGCTTATATGTTCATCTTTTATTTTCACAATAAATAAATAATACTTTTGTGTTTCAGGTTAAAAGTTTATTATTACTGAAAAATAAAATAGCCTAAGTTACTTGTGTATAATATACATCTTCTAATGGCGACCAAATTATGTATTAGGATCAGTCCTATATTTTCTAAGCTTATTTAATAAAGACAAATAAATATGTACCAATCTTTAATAATAATAATAATACTTTATTTCTCAAAATACTTTGTATCTTCATATTTACAGTAAAAATACAGCCAAAATATATAGATCTCTTAACCCGGTGTAATATCAGGTGCTTCCCATGATATATTTATATCTATATAGCAAAAAAAAACTACTCAAGGACGCTTGCAGTAATAGGGCATTAATTAAAGAGATATATAAAGACTTATTTATTAAATTTTCTAAAGTTAAACAGATAAATTATGAAAGTTCATTTCAGAATATGTATACGTAAAGCAATTTACGTGACATAATATCAAACTTGCAGTCCCCATTTTAGTTACACTGTCCATTACTAGTAGATATGCTATTTAATTTAGTAGTACCTGGGCGACCAAGCTTCGCTCGGAGTTGTTTTTGTTATATCGTATTTTTAAGATGATAATCTATATAACTTAAAACTTGAATAAATACAAAAAAAAACGAAAGTAAGAACATTGTATCCGACCGGGATTCGAACCCGGACACCTGTGATTCAGTCAATCTTGCGCCTTGGCCGCTTGACCTTGATGCTTATACCCGAGCGTGCGAAATTAGCGACCATATTTTGCGTGGAATAATGCGAACGAAAACCGCATGAAAACTCGAAAACACGCGTTTTCCCAGACATAAGATTAATCTACATCGATGTTTCGCCCCCGAAAACACCCACATACCAAATTTCAGCGAAATCATTAGAGCCATTTCCGAGATCGCCGGTATAAATAATTGAATATACAAGAATTGCTCGTTTAAATATATTATACATATTAGATTACATAATGACGTAATATAAATTTTATATTGAACAGCTTTTAATAATTATCCATAGTAACACTGTTGTATGGTTGGTTATTGTCACTTGTCGTCATAGAAATATTATATAAGCAAAGTATTATGTAAACTATAATTTGGCTAAAAATAAGCTTAATACAATGTAGTCCTTAAATACATATCATGTCATAATTTGTTAGACAATTTCTTGACCTATCTACTGATTCTTTAAACTATGCCAAAATAGAGCGTACTCAAGTATTATGTTATTCTAAAACTGTAATTTACAACCAAATCAAATTATAACCTACTTCCATAGTCTATTAAACATATACCGATTTTTTGGGCTGTGTTTGAAGCTAACTTAGCAATTTTACAGTGTTTTTTTTTTTTTTATTTGTGTAGATAATGTGATGATGATGTCCTCCTGACCGATTCCAGCCACGGCGGCCAATCTCATTGAGTGCATAGTGCACAAGTGTACGCGCAGACACAAGTGCACTCTCTATTCCTGTCACTCTCATACTCCGGTGGGACGACTATTCGACACGACCGGTGAGAGTTAAGGCGCAGGACCGACGGCTTTACGTACTCTCCGAGGCACGGGGGTGAAACACCGCCAACTTCCCAACTCCGGGCTGCTATTGAGGCTTACTAGACAGAAAGACTCAATAACTAAACTTGGCCCGACCCGGGACTCGAACCCAGGATCTCCGGGTGTGCAGCCGTACATGCTAGCCACTACACCAACGAGGCAGTCGAATGTAACACATGTAACAACATGTAACACTACCAGAAAGATAAAGAAAATTGGTTTACACTTATGACATTCTTCTCGTTGAAGTCAGTAAATAATAGAGTATTGGTCAAATAGAACTAAAAATATACCTTGAGACGGCTAGCTTACACGCCTCTATACACATCGTTTCGTATTTCGTAGTTATTAACAGAAATATATACATATATTGTATATGAAGCCGTGGGCAGTAATCTAACCCATAAACCAAATGCAATTTCAAAGAGAAAAATGAAATTTAAATATTTAGACCGAAAAATTCGATTCTTAAAAGTCGTATAAATCTAACTCCCCCTCAAGCTTTCATCAGAGTTAGCATTTAAAATTTATTAAATTCTCAACGAAAGGAAATTTCTTGAGAAAATACTAACTAAAACTAAATTACGATGGTAAATTTAAATGCTCTGTGTTATACATTTTTAATAGTTTATTTACTGTTTAATTTTCAAAAGTTATACCTAATATATATGTTGCAATACGTTTGATTTAATTATGAATTAGCAAAAATCAATAGAACATTTACTTCCTGATTTCTTATAACTAGTGTTTGCTCAAATTTTCCATAATAACCATAATCATTATTAAAAGTTTGAGGAAAACATATATAAATAAAATTTACCTGTCTATATGTGTAAAACAAACTTTTTCTAAATATATAGTGTAATGAACACTAAAGCTCGTCAATAGCTAGGTACTGAACGAAAAAAAGAAAATCGGTTGACAAATTGAGGAGAAAAAAGTTCCTAACTCTTTTGTTTATAGGTTTAGCAAAATAATAATAAAAAAATCTAAATTATTTATAGCATAATATGAAAATGTAACTAAAACATAATGTGTGACTAACTAAAAAATCGTTATAATAGCAACTTGAATGTATCTATGTAAGACGCAAAATAATGAAAATAGTAGAAAATTGAAAACAGTTTGGTAGATTAGCAAATGTCCATGTCATTTCTACAGATGCATGAGATTATATAATGTTTCAAGCTAACTTTATATTAAACAAGATCTTTGATGCAGCGAAACAAAGCTGCTCATTTAAGTTTTTGTCGACTTTTCTCAAATATCACTGAATAAATTTACCGTTCAGTCGTTGTAGAGTAAGTTTATTCTCATACACAATGTTCAAACTCGATTAAATGAATGCTCTTCTACTTTGAAAAGAGTGTCTAGTTCTCAACAACTAATTACTACGATGTGCACTTATTACTCTTGGGGTCAATTTAGAAGTTCTGCTGCTCGCCCAGTGGTGCAAATTCGACTATAATCATTACTGATGTTTTTTGGATGCACAAAAACTCATAAATAGCTACTAAATAAAAAAAATATTTAAAAACTGTAACTTTCTACTTTGATTTGTATTGGCTGGCACCGACTTCGAAAATATCTGACTAGGTATCTATTCTAAATGAAAACCCCTGTTTAGTTATTTTTTACGTTTCAGTGCTTGGAAGTCGGTTTTTTTTTTTTTAAGTTTTTATTTTTCAATTTTTAGTGTAGACGTAATAAGCAGGTAATTTGTAAGAAGAAGAAAGATTTTTAAAAACATATTCGATTAAACCATTTATTTAAAAACCACTTGACCGATTTTGATAAAATTTAAATGGGACCACCTGGGAAGAATAACCTTTGAAACAAAAAAATTTTCTAAATCGGTTCAGGCGTCTTCAAGTAATCGGTGAACATACATAAAAAAAGGTTCCGACTAATTGAGAACCTCCTCCTTTTTTGAAGTCGGTTAACAAAAAAGAAAAAGGTAGTAAACTGCTTTGTATTACCTAGCTTTATAAATAAAAATATATATTGATAGCACTAAAGCTCGTCAAACGAAAATCGGCTGACAAACAGAGGAAAAGGTATTGAACTTCTTTATATTTAGGTTAAAATACAATTTGAATACAGAAATATATGTTAAATAATTCTAATCTAGTTCCAAAGAGTTTCTTCGGTAGTTCAGTTTTGAAGACTCTCAGGACAGAAATATTTTTTTAAACAGCTTAGTGAAAAATAGCTATAATTTTGAAAAACCAATATTACCTACAGAAAAAAAATGAATTTAAATTACATTATTAGTAGATCACCAAGGTTAAACATCTTCACCCTCGGAATACACTTGATGGGTGGCCGCTTAGTATTAACAAATGTATGCTTCGAAGGATACACCCTAAGCCATCAGTAGATGTTTATAGGCAACTGTTGTTATGTCAGAATTCAAAAGACTGATAAAACTCAGATGCCATGAAAAACAAGAAAGAAGATCAGTGCCCATTTACCGCTATCTTTCGGACAATGAATGTTAGGGTAAAGTCTTCAATTTTCATATGAAACAGACTGCTATAAAGGTATTCTATGTTAGCCACTTTGCATATCTAATCTAAGCCTTGTAGCGTTCAGTGGGCGGCATTGTATATCTCCGTACAGTGGGTCGTTTTATTTTATACAATAGGTCTTCAGAAAAATCCATCTGAATATATATATATATATATATATATATATAGAGAGAGAGAGAGAGAGAGAGAGAGAGAGAGAGAAAGAGAGAAGAGAAATTCATTCACCTATTTCTTAGCCTTTTTGCAATATTATGAAAAAGAAACCTTCTAAATGTGAATTAAGAAAACAAAAAGACTACGGTCTGACGATGTTACTCTAATGAATACTTTTAAGCAAAATAAAGGTTGCTGTAAAAGTTCAAGGTGTATTTAGGACTTAAGGGAAATAAACACTTTTTATAGATTTAAACTATGTAGAACTTTTTTTGTCATAGCACCTGCTATAGGTACAAATTTTGATCATATTGTACTAGTTAAAAGAAATATTTCCCTCTATAATTTCCTATATCGCTAAATAGTAATAATTGCCAATGTTTGGGGGGTGGGCGATGTATGCCGTAACACACGCTTCCTAGCACAGCAACAAGGCATTCAATTAATATTAATTATTATGTTAAACTAAAATAAGATAAAAATATTAATTCACAAGTGTAAACATTTTTGAGAAGTAAAGTATTATTATGATAGTTTAGTTCTGTTAGTAATGATGATATCTTATTTTTTATAACAAGTTTCACAAACATAGGTACCTAAAACTTAAATATTATTGAACATCATAAAGGTATCAGATAAAATAATACGACAGAATTACCACAATACTAGTAAAAAATCGTCTTCAGTCCCAAGGCAAGTTCCATTAAAAAAAACTCTTAAAAGTACAAATGTAGTATTTTATATTACTCAGCTTTTTTATAACCTACTTCCCGCACAGTAGGTTAGCCTACTGGTATAGGCCATTGGCTTATTAGACGCTTATTACCAGCGACGACAGTCATCTACGTAACATACAGGAATTATACTATCCATTTAACTAAAGTGCTGCAATAAATCTAATAAAGCTTGTGAAATATGGATCTAATACTTTCCAACGAGATGAAAAAGTGAAAGTAATCGGAAGCCGATCGCAATAAAAAACAATAACTATAAAAATTTCATCAATTGTAACAAGATCAACAATTCAAAACAATTTTTCTCGCTGTCTTTTTTAGCTTAGATAGAAACCAAAAATTTCGAACGAAATGTAAGAAATATCCTTATTTTGGAAAAAAATAAAAAGAAAACATTAAGTTTTTAAAGAGAATAATTAGTATTTAAAATATTGTATTCAGCCAATTTTTAATATCCCACTGCTGGGTCCAGGCTTCCCTTCAATGCGAGGGGGATTAGGCCATAGTCCACCAGGCTGGTCAAGTGCGGGTTGACGGATTGACCATGTTCTTCCAAAAATTGTTAATTATTATTATTTAATATATTAAATGTAGGTAATAGATTATATTGATTAATTTTCCGCCATAAATTGCTTCGATGGAGAGTTACGGAAAAGTCTAGCAATAGAAATACTTCACGTAAAAACAACAGTCGAAACGGAAATGTGTCCTTTCTTTGTTAACAAAACTAGAAATAGCAAAAAAATGCTAAGTAAATAAATTCTAATATATTCATATTCTAGCTTATTCAATAGTGCGATAATAGAATAAAAAGATCTACATACTTATAGACAAAATATTTTACGTACCTTCAATATTTATATCCGAATCAAAATATTTGTATTTCGTTTAAAAACTAACAGATTTACATAAAATGTCTGAGCCAATAGCTTCAATAAAGCGTGGTGCATTTTTTTTGACGTTCGAGCATTTTTCATTTTCCGACAGCGGTTTGGTAGCAATCCGTGTTTGTTCTATCGATTTCTCATTGAACTACTGTACATTTGGGACAATATTAAGTCTACCTCAAAGCAGAAAATACGTACAAATTTTAATTACTATGCCTTAAAAGTTTAATTATTTACGGAGCATTCTTTTAGTAAGGTATCAAGAAAAGATTGTGAACAAAATTTGATATTTTATATAACGATAGCCTTATATCATCGTAAAAGCTAAAACCTAAAGTAGGCAAGGCTGTAGTAGGGGCTCAATATCGATTCTCGACAGTAAAACCAGCTTGAAAGATAGTTATCCCCTGAGAGCTACTACGCCTTAAAACAGTAAAATAACAAAAAGCTCATAATTAAAGTAAAAGGATTGTGACTTAGTATAGTAGAAATTATATATATATATATATATATATATATATATATATATATATATATATATATATATATATATATATAAATGTTTCCTTATATGTTTATCTTCTATACTTTACAAAACCATTTATCCCTAGGGATTCTTCAATGTTCTTCAAAGTCGCCCGTGTAATATAATTAATTATAATCATCTTTTAAGTGACAAATAATAAGTACTACATGATGGAGACATTATACACAAATCTATGTATGTAGCTGCAATAATATACAATATTAAGTACAACTTGGTTGCTGTAAGTGGGCCAAAAACATCGTTAACACAGCCAGATATGGTATGTTGTTTGTTTGCCCTTAGCAGCCATTCTATGATTTAAAGAACGTACATAAATAATATTATATCTTTATATGTAAAATTACAATGTACGTGTGTGTATTTTTCTCTTTCTAAACAGCTTCACCGATTTTAGATTTTAGCTTTAGCTGGACTCAGTAAATGGCGCTAATGTCGAGATATAATAGATAATATTTTTAATTTTCTCACAAATCGAGGTTCGTGTCGTAACTATATAATTAAATTTTACAGGTTTCAAAACTACTTCCAATTAATATCCTATCGATTTCAAAGTCTGACATTTGGATACGACCATATATTAATTAGGAAAAAACATGTTTTTTTTTTGTTCGTCGTTACGTAAGTAGGTTACGTTTTAACGTTTAGTATACTCGTAGATTTCTTAGAGATGAGATATTTTCCCGCAGTAAAAAGTATTCTATATGTTGACCCGGATAACCAACTGTCATCAGTGGTTTTTCCAGAGGTTTTTCCATAATGCGGTAACAGACAGACAGACAGACAGACAAAAATTCCAAAAATCTATAGATCGGCCTCTGTATTGATAATAATATCTATTTCAATAAGATTCTCCAAAAAATATTTAATGCACACATTCGGCTTACTTACAATTTTATTATACGTAAAGATAATTAACCATAGATGTATTTTCCACAATAATATAAATTATCTTTTAGTTATTTTTCTTGTTATTCCAAATGGTACATTAATACCGTGATATATCAATTAATAGGGACATTATATTCAGTAAATTATTTTTATATTTTACTGTTAAATATTTAAGCTTCATAGAACCTATTTTCGATTCATGTCACGTTCGATGATCAGTCATACATTTTCATAAAAATTTATAGAGCATATTAACAGTAGAAATTTATTATTAATATTTTTTTTTATTACACCCATTGTTTTCTTTCATTTAAATAATATTATAAATTATTTTTAACCCCCAACGCATTAAAGGGGAGTTATAAGATGAATGTGTCTACCTATGTATCTGTGTATCTGTCTGTGGCATCGTAGCACCTAAACGGATGAATCGATTTTAATTCAGTTTTTTTTTTTTTTGTTTGATCAAATCACCTTGGTCAAAAGTTTTACTATAAATTAAGAAAATCCGTTTAGCCATTTGCAAGCCATCAGCTCTTTTCTAGACGGCAAAAGGATATGAACAACTTCCACAGACCCAACCGATCCGAAACTTGGTATCCCGTTTCTTTAATGATATGGTAACATAGACCTTATGCTATAACATCACCTGCAATCTGTAAGATACTCTTTACTAAAATAAATCCTGTAGAGTAAATTACTTTGAACTTTAAAAGTATTGACGTGCCATTTGATAATCACAAGAACGATGTACTGACCTAATCATAGTTTAAGAAGTCGAAATACTCTTTATTACTACTCTATATTCGTAGTTGTTAAATTGGTGTAATTTTCGTTTATTTTTGTCTTATATAACTAGTGACTTATATAATGTTGAAGTACATGTTAAATAGATAAAAATAGTTATTGGGAGTGTAACTGAGCAGTTAGAAACATGCTATTGGGACTTTTCTGAAGGTTTTTTTTTAAATCTACAATTCTCTAGTACGCACTAGTATTTTGTTATTTTTTATAGCTCAGCCAATGTTCGCCGTGTAAGCGTACGAAGAACTTATTTGAGAAAATACAATTTATTTATACAAACACACAAATCTTCCTCGTTTATCGCTCTTTCTATAAGTGAAAACTGTATAAAAATTCAAAAATAAATCCCTTAAAGAAAAAGTAAGCGGAGAAACAGAAACAGACAGCGACTTAGTTGACAATGTACGGCATATGTGCATACGTAGATATAGATGAGTGACTTGCTCTCGAACTAAATCTTGCATTTTCCCATGAAAATGAGAGCATTCACCGCACTAAATTTTTAAATATATTAATTGTTAACCTTGCTACTAATAGATTTGTAAAATAAATTGTATTTTTCGTGAATGTGAATAATTTTGTGAATGTGATGTTTTCCCGTGGGAATGGAAGACCTTGAGTAAAAGGCATTTAAATTCTTAGTAAAATTTTGATAAAATCCGCACTTTTGTGTGAAAATCAACCAGACTAACTGACAAATTCTAAGCAACTATAGTTTTGGGGTCTATATTCTACTCTACACCCAATACTAAAGTCGTTGTTTTAAAACTATATTAATGTACAGATATCGCTCAGTTACTATTTTATTATATGTATGTTTGTATAAAACAATTACCTGACTTTATAACTTTTTAACTAAAATATATAAAGACTTTTAAAGTAATTAGTCCACCGCCTGGAATAGATATTTCTCGAAATTATTTGGGATAACTATTGACATTAGGACCCATTTATTAGAAAAACAGTCATGAAAATCGGTTCACATTGGCGAATGAATAAACATCCCTATAGTGTTTAAATAAAAGCATTTTCGAATGAAGAAGAAATTGTGAACGCTAAGTAATTTAAATTAACACATTTTAAAGAATTCAAGCTACAATTTCTTAAAATATTCTTGTTGAAATTTTCAAGTAACTGCATTTACTGTTTATATGGTCAGAGTGGACTACAAAATAGTCTATTTGAATGCTTTTGAGTGAAACTGTGTACTGTAGGTACTTTATGTTGAAAATCATTGAGATCTGGGCAAAGTCTAGTCTACAGTCGTGTGAAGCTTAATATTATTTATTATTCAGTTGTGTATGAAAGTTTAATTAAGCAGTAGGCCATTTAAAATTGAAAGGGTGTTGCTAATTAATGTATTAAAGGGTACATTGTATGTATCTATCTATATATAAATAGGCAAAGACAAAACAGTTAAGTACATTTTTCTCCTCTGATTGACAACCGATATTCTTTTTAGTAGCTATCTTTATATAAAATTATATATATATATTTAAAACAGTTTTTTTTATATAGGTAGAAAAATTCTATTCATATATAATATGTTTTCCTCAAAATATTATGTATGTGTGTATGTTAATCCTTCACATTGAAACAAACGGCTTGGATATCGATGAAATTTAGTATATAGATACAGTAGAACTAGAGTATCGCATAGGCTACTGTTTGACACCAACTCAAGTGAAGTAAAGGTAAGTAGCTAACTTAAATTATAGCGACGAAGTCAAACAAAATGATTGTATGGTTTATACTGTTACCTGTTAAGACAAATCGCAACATTTTCCCGGCATTAATTAACAAAACAGTGAAATAACCCTATACTCTCACCGCAAGGGTAATTGTGTGGGTTAAAAAATGAGATACAAAGTATAACATATTGTATAGAATAAGTATATTTTAGAGTACAATTAATGTTTTTGACCGAGTTTGTTAGTAATCGATTATCTTAATTCTTATCTGACATAGATAATTCACGATGGTTATGAAAATTAAAAAAAAAAATGATTTCATGTAGATTATATAAAAAAGAACTTTTATAGATAATATCTGAATCAAACATCATTTTATTAAATGAATTTCCTACGAAATTTATTCGTCAGCAAATCATTCAATCAGTCATCAGCAAAATTTGAGCACTTTTTTACTCTATTATTGAATACTAGCGACTTACCCTCGCTTCGCTCGGTTACGTCCCTAGGTACATTTTCAAAAGATATGAATAGTACCTTAGGAGAAAGACTTATGCCATTGCAAATTTATCTGTAGACCTTACTAAGGCCTATAATTTTCTGGTACATTGTTTTGATATATCTCTTAAAGTTTAGTCAGCGTTAGCCATGTAAATTTCTAAGGACGACTCGATAGAACTAGTTAATGTGTTTTCCCGTGGGAATGAAAGATTTTCCTGTAGTAAAAGGTATTTATTAGATATATACAGATTTAGTTTTGTCCAAATAAAATTTAGTTACTAAGAATAATTGACTTCCGTTATTTCCGTAAAATGTGTTTAAGCTATACCTCTTTAAATAATAATCCATCATATTATATAAATACAGTTAATATTATAATATTCATATATTTACAAGGAATATTTAGCTACAAAGTAAAAAAGCAATATAACGAATGATGCCCACTTTAATTTAAAGTAATTTGTGTAAAAATGTACAACATTTTTCAAATGCATTCCATTTTGAAATTTCATTTATTGAATGTGAATATTTATTTAAAAGGAATGGTTCTCTATTATATTCAGGAGAAGCACGTTTTATTGGTGAAAGCATACTAATGAAATTCAAGATATTTCAAGTCCTTTAAAAACGAAGATAACATAATGTTAAGACAGTCTTTTCGCTCGTTACAGCTTATTTAAATATATAAAAAAACTAAGCCATCAACGCAGGAGGTATAACAGGGCACAAATGTGTATCATACCACAAATTTCTTTCCCCTTACAGATGAAGGACTGATGGAACTGCAAGTCCATAAAATCGGGGACTATACTCAGTATGCCGCAACCAAAAATCAGTCAAGAAGATATTGTCACACTACTGTGTGTGTTTGGTACTTCTGCACGCTGTAAGGGCTGGGCCGATTTAGATAAAATTTAGTAAACAAATAAACTACCTTCTGGAATACTTGTTATTATATTATTATAAGCCTGAGATGTCCTACTGCTAGGCAAACTCTACTTCCACTTATGGCTGTCACCCGCCATATTGTAGACCAATCTCTGTGGAATTAGGATATAGACAAGAGCTTTTATTAAAATATGCTGAAATGTAGCTCTGTCTGTGTAAAATATTATAAATACAAAACACTAGTCGCTAGTTATTACAAAAGTGTAATCATAGAATTCTCGAAATATTTGCAAGTGCTAACATAATTTCTACAAGTATAACATATCAGCAAAAAAGTAGAGGTCTCTCAAAAACAATATCCTAACGCTATACAAGTACAGATTAATCCCATTCAACGTTATTGCTATTCACTATAATACGAGTTGAAAACTAACTTGATAATAGTTCTGCTTGAATCCCTGGCTGCGATAAAACAAACAGTTTCGAGCCAATTGAGCTGAAGTATCATAAATGGCACATGTTTGCATTATTAATGATCTTAATATAAATTATTTAAACATAGAATGACTTGCAGTTAAAAAACTATAAAGTAGTTATAGTTTTTGTTCACTGCGTTAAGTTTACAGATTAATAACTTTAATAAAACACGAATTTGATATTAATATTAAACATGACAACACTAAATAGAGTCATTAAATACTTTTTTTTTTTTTAATTTCAACCTTGTGGATAAATTATAAAAAGTATAATGTATTATCTATACATATAATAAAATTCTAACTCAGTCGAATCTGTACATTATATAATATCGACTCGATACGATAAAACCACTGCATAGGTTTTGATGAAATTTAGTATGATGATAGCTGGTTATCCGGGTCATATATAGGATACTTTTTACTGCGGGAAAACATCTCATCTCTGGAAAATCTATACTAACCGTTAAAACGTACCTAGGGATGAATCGGAGCGTAACATGGGTGAGTCTCTAGTTAACTATAATATAATAAATAATTTAGCAACACTATTTATATATTTTTTATATTATAACGTGATTCGGTACCCTATGTCTTTTCTTCAAAATTAACGTATAATTGTGTCGATAGATACCTTCTGTAATAACTATATAGTATTTTTTGAGACGTCAAAGACGTCTAAGTCTGTCCCATGTTCACGATCGCTCTAAAGCATTCGAAAGGTCATGAAACAAAAATAAATCCAGGAAAAACTCTGAAAAGATAGTTCTATTTAAAATGAGTTAAGTTTCTGAAGCAAGTCAAGGATCGTTCTCGAGTGTACTACAGGGATCTATATATACCACGTCCATCGTCGCCACATGTTGCTAATGACTCTAAAAATGTACAGTAAAAGTTTGAGAGCAGTTTGCACTCAAATGTCGACCAAGTGTCCGAAAAAATAATATACAAATTGTTTTTAACATGCGCGTCCACGTCTCAACCTTAATTGCGAACACGAGTACTGGAAACTCTTTGGTCAATGGAATTTTTTAATGGAAAAATCTAGTAAAATACATAATTACACCAAACTTGTTAGATAAATATTTGAATCTATGGCGTAGTCTGTTTGTGACTATAAGAGTATACTTTTAATATGATTTGTAACAACCAAATGTAGCTTTAGAGATCCTGCATTCATGTCCCGGATTGAGCCAAAAATCGTTAATAACAGTTAGAAGTTGGTTAACCCCGGTGACCTCCTAAAGCTCGCCATAGTCCCTACCAGACCTATCAAATTAGAGTCCCATTGGACTTTTAAAATTTAAATGTTATTTTTTATTAGAGATATTATATAAAACAAGATCATATTTAGTGATCCGAATTTTTCAAATTCGATGAAAGCCACAGAAAAATGCTAGTGAATTAAATAAGCGCATATCTATAAACCCTAAACATAGATAATAAATAAGGTATGGCAATGGCAGCGTATATTAAAGGCATAAATTGATTAGCGCGCGCCTAACTATGTGTAACGGTTCCAGCTAATAGCTATACTTACGAGGTACATACTTAGTAGTTTATATAATAAGCCATTGTATGTACCTTATTAGTTAACCTTCCCACACCCACACAGCTGAACTGAATTTGGTATAGTTGAAACGTTCAGACCAATTTTTATTAATAGAACTCTTACACAGTCATGAAATTTTTATAATGAAATTTATTATCTAAGGAGTTCAAATAGCATATGTAATGATGACAGAATGCACTCGTATGTATGTATGTTTGTCACTAATTAACTATGAACAATCTATTATGTGCCATGATCAAACTAGTATTACCTACTGCTTCAATTCTCAAATTTAGCTTGAAATTAAGCGAATGTGTAGAAGCTATAATTTCTTACATCTTCTCCATTTTCACTTCTTCTTCTACTTTTTCATCTATACAGAAAAATAAAATTCATGTCTGTTTGTAATGTCAAAATAACAGCTTTTTAATAAATGCATGTGAAAGTTTATATGGTGCTTGTAAGAAAAAAGAACGATTTTTAAAATTTTTGTCTGTCTGTCTGTCTGTCGGTCTTTTTATTCCAGCTAATCTCCGAAACGGCTGGACTGATTTTGACGGAATTTTCATTGGCAGATAGCTGATTTTATAAGGAGTAACTTAGGCTACTTTTATTTTAGAAAAAGAATCAGGGATCCGCGAAAAAAAAATAAAAACCTATGAAGTTGTGAACAAAATTCGCGTACGGCGTACCCACGCGAGTGAAGCGAGGGTAAATCGCTATATAATTTAAATGAATATTTTAGGAATAGCAAGCTACTATTTATGTATAAACATAGCTAACCGTAAAAACGTATCTAGGGACGAAAGCGAGCGAAGCGAGCGTGAATCGCTAGTCTATACATCTATACAGATAAATAAAATTGGAGTGTCTGTTTGTAATATTAAAATAACCGCTTTTTACTAAATGCATATAGATGTATACACGGTATATATACTAAAACAACATTTTTTACAATTTTGTCTGTCTGTCTGTCTATCTATCTGTCTGTCTGTTTGTTCCAGCTAATCTCCGAAACGGCTGGACCGATTTTGACGGGACTTTCACTGGCAGATAGCTGATGTTATAAGGAGTAACTTAGGCTACTTTTATTTTAGAAAAAGAATCAGGGTTCCGCGAAAAAAATTAAAACCCATGAAATTGTGAACAAAATCCGCGCATGGTGTACGCACCCGATCAAAGCGAGGGTAAATCTCTATATAATTTAAATGAATATAGCAAGCTCCTATTTATGTATAAACACAGCTAACCGTGAAAACGTACCTAGGGACGAACCCGAGCGAAGCGAGCGTGAGTCGCTAGTATGAAATAATAATAGAGATACTTCACAATTAATTAATTAGCACTACAGCTGTACCTACCTTTCACATTTATACTCGTAAGTGGCTCTCATGTATTAAAAAGCAATAATCTTTATTGCGAGTAATCTGTAACATCCGTTCTCAGAACTTATAGCAATATGAACATGTAAAACATATTCGCCAAGCTTTATCTATTGAAAGTCGATCAAAATTAAAATCGCAAAGAAAAAGCTTCGCTATAATGTTTGAATACCTACTTAATTTACGTACAACGCTCTACATTGTCAGTTTGGTATCCTACATGAATAAAACAGCGACTCAGACCGCAACGAGTCGATTTTAAAAGTAAAACATATTTGAATTGTGGTTAATCTGAAAGCCAATGCATTATGGTCAATATAGCAATAATTTCAATTATTCGAAATATAATTGTGATAATTACAAAATTGTCGGAATTTGAATGATAAGCAATGTTTAATTAGAAAACAGTCATGGATTCTTGTTCATAATATACCAACAACTTACGTCCCAAGGTACATTTTAATTTTTTTGAACGGAATCCTAATACTTTTTCTAAAATAAAAGTAACATAAGTTACTTCTTATAACATTAGCTATCTGCCAATGAAAGTCCCTTCAAAATCAGTCCAGCCGTTTCGGAAATTAGTCGGAACAAACAGACAGACAGACAAAAATTTTAAATGTTGTTTTTGTATCTACCGTATATTCTTTCATAAGCATTTAGTAAAATGTTTTTATTTTGACATTACAAGCAGACACTTCAATTTTATTTATCTGTATAGATAATTTCTTGAAAATTTTCAAATGTTTATGATTTAATCACGCTTAAATGAGTTAAAGTGAACTTTAGAATATTCTGTAATATCTCGTCTTGTATTTAGCCCTTTCTAACGTTCCACTTCTAGGCACAGGCTTCTCTTCAATACGAGGGGCATCAGGCCATAGTCCACCACGCTGGCCAAGTACGGGTTGGTAGACTGCGCTTGTCTTTCGAAAACTTGCTAGGTTTTCTCAGACATGCAGGTTTCCTCGCGATGTTTTCCTTCACCGTAAAACAATTAATCATGTTAAAATGATTCGCAATTGGAAATGTCTCGTCTACTTTTTATCAAAGTAATGTTTCGTTGGATAATAAATCAAGTTTATTGCTGTTTTACCAAGACTTTAGTTCATAATTTACCAAAAAATGCCGCTGTAACATTATAACCGGAAAACCGCAGGAAGAAACCAGTATAGAATAAAGTTAGTATAATTTATTGATTGTTTGATCTACGAATGAACGCATTTATATTGAACATAGACACGGCTGTCCCCGTTAATTAAGACAAAGCGCAGCATCGAGATTCATTCAACGCTTTATGTCTTCGGTAGAAAACAAAGAGTGAAGTGTATCTATGAGTATAGTCGATACTTTTACTAGATCACCTTCACAGTATAAATATATATTTTTTTTAATTTAAAAGGTATACCGACTTTAAACACCTTAGCAAAAGAGTTTTTTCTTGTTTATTTGGAACAAAAACAAAAGAAAATCGGTTACAAACAAAGCAGAAAAAGGTACTCAACTGTTCTGTCTTTGCCAATTTATATAATAATATGATTATATCCTTAAGTCCTTACAAAATCGTGAAGTTTAATACGCTGTAATAATAATCAGCATATATCTCTCTTCAGGAAATAAACTGTATATAAAAATACCTAGAACCTCTGTGATGATGAAGTTCTCCTGACAGATTTCGGCCACGGCGGCCAATTTTACTGAGACTAGCCATCAGCGCAGGAGATATTATAGTGCACAAGTGTACACGCAGAAAAAATGCACTCTCTGTTCCTGTCACCCTCATACTCCGATGGAACAATATTTATAATTCGATACGACCAATGAGAGTTAAGGCACACTACCAACGGCATTACGTGCTTTTCGAGGCACAGGACTGTTATAATAAATAGCATATATCTCTCTTCAGCAAAAATTAAGCAGCAATAATACACACAGCTTATGTAAAAAATATATTAAAAATATTGTTTGCCATTGATTTGTCTGATAAATCAAAATAGTTATTGAAGGAAAAAAGGATAACGCAATAAAAGCTATCAGATTTGCGTGGATAGTTAGGATATATTTGATACTAGCGGCACACCCTCGCTTCACTCGGGTTCGCCTCTAGGAAAACAAAAACAAACCTATCCCACGAGGGCCGTACATTTTAACGGGATAAAAAGTAGCCTATGTGTTTTTCTAGACTATAATATATCTCTGTGCCAAATTTCATCCAGATCCGTTCATCCGTTCTGGCGTCTAAGAGTAACAAACATTCATAATCACAAACTTTCACATTTATTATATTAGTACGAGTATAGATGATGATCACTATTAAGTTATTCTACGTAAAACTCTTTGCATATTTTTATATTGTATAATATAAAGTGATATTTTTGCTGCGTCTTCTATTTATAGAATAAAGTTGTAAAGGGATTTATAGAACGTCGTGATCACTCGTTCAAACTAATTGGACAATTTGTGTAGCTTACTCGATACTTGGCTAAAATTACTAGCACAAGATGCTATTCATGTTTTTACATTCACTTTAGACCCCTGCTTTTGTGGAATCCTGTAGTACTTGAAAATGTAGCAATCTTCGTATCTTCTTAGTTCTGATATTTCAAGTTATAAATAAACTGCACAGAAAAAAGAATTATTGCAATTAAGCAATAGTAAGTGCAAACATACAGGAAGATGAAAGTCAAAGTAATATTTTGGTTTCCACATTCGTCAAGACAATTATCTATACATATTATAAAATTTTATAACTAAGTCGAATCTGTAAAATATTTTTTTTTGAAAATGTTATTGAAATAGATTTTATTATCAATACAGAGACTGAATCTATAGTTTTTAGAATTTTTGTCTGTCTGTCTGTCTGTCTGTCTGTCTGTTACCGCATCACGGAAAAACCACTAGGTAGATTTTGATGAAATTTGGTATAATGATACCTGGTAATATATGTATACGAAATAAACAGATTTTCTTTTCTTTCTTTTTTTGTTTAAGTAGTAGCAATTGACGAAATTTAGTGTTATTAATAAAATAAGATTATAAACGAATTCCGACCACTCGACGAACACTAGTACACAAATATACATGCATGTACTTGAAAGCGTTACCCTTTTTCTATGACTGTCGGGTAAAAAACCAAATTCTAATTCTTTTGATAGTTGAAAATCTATTTCTAATATACTTTTTATTAAAAGTGTTAACAAAAATGTTAAATGCATATGTAAATTTTTCTATATTGTGCGGCGATTTAAAGCGGTGGAATTTTGCACTGGCAAATCAATGAAAATATATATTATGTAACGCCGCATCGGAATCGCCGATATTTTATAGGATAAAGGTTGATGTGGAAATTTATGTGATAAAATATCAGATTATCCCTTTACTCGAATAAACGCCGAAATGAGGACAGGTTTTAACCGAACAAAGGCAACCGTTTTTTACAATTTTATACTTGCCCTCGCTTCGCTCAGTTTCGTTCCTAAGTACGTTTTAACGCTTAGTATGAAATAGATAGACTACATATTAATACATAGGTATGATGATTTTTTATCTCTTATTTGAGAAAAGATTGATTCCCACAACAAACTTTCATCGCTATTTTCACCCCCTTAAGGAATGATTTCTGGGATAAAAACTATTCTATGTCCTTGCCAGGTTAAGGACCATGCGTCCTTCTGAAACTATCTTCACACCAAATTTCATCTAAATCGGTTCAGCTATTTAAACATTTTCTATTACCAACAAAAATATTTTTTTTCTTTTTATGATATTATAGAATAGTTATACGTACGCATACATTATAGAATAGTTTAAAATGACTGTGCACTGGTTTTGTGAATTACCTTCATGTTTTCGACAATATGTTTAGTATACGGTCAGTCTGCCCGTGACCACTGCTGGTAAAACGCAGTCGAAATGTCGCTAACATGGAATATGACCACTTACGAATTCACGCCTTAAGTCCCGTAGTGTAATTATTACATTATGTGTTTAAGCAAAATATTCGTTCACCTATTTCGAATTTCATGAATACCTGCCAGTTATAACATTATTTTGTACATAAATTATTACACATATTTTGTCACACGCTGTATTAAATTTTACGTTATATATGATTTTTTATAGTTATAAGCAAATAACTGTTGTAGGTAAAGTGAGTTTTTTACTAAAGAAATATTATTAGAATTCAATTAAAAACTAGAGAACGTAATAGAAAAATAATACTATGTACATTTTTAGATATATCATAATATAAATCACGGTAAGATATGTATGAAAAAGAATACTACATACGTAGATATTTAGGAATTTACTTTATTACATTTTTGAATAAAGTTTATTTTTACAAGCTTTTATTTGACATCGTTCGTCTGGCTACTTGCCTTTCCGGTTTAAAATTGGTTATTTACTTTATTTGATCAACATTTTCTGACATTCAACTGAGTTTTTAGGGTTCCGTACCTCAAAGGGTAAAAAAGGAAACTTTATAAGATCACTCTCTTGTCTGTCTGCCCGTCTGTCTGTCCGTGTGTCACCACCAATTTTCTCAGGAACGGGTGGACCTAGCAAGTTGAAATTTATACCAGATTTTTGGATCGAAAACCTATATAGTAGTTCCCGTTGACCTAGAATCACGAAATTTGGCAAAAAGCAAGGTCTTACAGCACAAATAAAGGAAAAATTCCAAAAAATGAAAAAAAGTTGAAAATTAAACTTAAACAGATTTTCTACAAAGTACGGAACGGTGGGCGAGTCCGACTCGCACTTGTCCGGATTTTTTGTAATTGTGACGATTGTTATCAATAATTATAGCACATAATATGTACCATAGAACTGGTCTCATGATATCATTGCTAATTATTACCTTAAGAAAAAATATTGAAAAACTTTTACGAGTTTAAATTCGATTTATAATTTTAATAATATGAATAATATGTTAACAAGTGCATATTCCGATTGATATAAACAGGAAAATACGACAACGAATAGAATTGCAATACCTAATAAACAAATACTTTTTGCCTATTTTTACCTTAAGTTAAAATATTCATGAAATATATTTCACTTACTTACTACAAATTATGCGTGTTAGATTGTGATTACAAATATTTTAATTTAGATGTGCTCTTATATAGACCAAATGTACAACAACAAGTAAATTACTTCACTCTACATTGCATTCTTGTTGAATAAAAATAGAACACACTTTATATGTTATCTAATCTAAAAGTAAAAATTAGAAAATGTGTTCACTTTTTTTTTCCAAGAGCGAGTGCAAAAAATGGACAGCAATATTTGGACAGAAATAGTTTTCACTCCGGACCCGGATATAGATATCTGTTATTTCCATTTACAATATATAGTTTAAAAAAAAAAACAAATACGCAATCAACTAAATCTACGAATGATTTCGTTAAACAATGGACATTTTTTTTTTGATATGACTTTGATCGTTATGTCATAGAATGGCCGTTATATCGTTATGGCATATGTGGCGTATACGTATGTATAATTTAATTCTGAGTCGTATCTGTACCTATATTAAATATTTTTTGTATTTTTCTTTTTAAATAGTCATTATTATCGATACAAAGGCCGAGTATATAGTTTTTAGAACTTTTGTCGGTTTGTCCGTTTGTCTGGGAACGCATCACGAGAAAACCACTGAAATTTGGTATGATAAATAATAAATAAATGAATATGTTGGCACATTTATACACAGGACTATTTAGTTCCATGGTAAGCTATTCGGCTTGTGTTATGGATACTAGATAGTTAATATACTACACATATATAACTTTAAATACATACATATTATAAATATAAACACCCATGACTAGAGCACAAACGTTCGTGCTCATCACACAAATGAATGCCTCCAGCGAAACTCGAATCCGCGATCGCTGGCACAGCAAGTAAGGTCACTGTAAACTGAGCCAAACGTGTCGTCTTGTGATGATAACTGATTATCCGGGTCAACATATAGGATACTTTTTACCGTGGGAAAATTTCCCATCTCGACATCTATACTAAACGTTAAAACTTAACTAGGGACTAACCCGAACGGAGTGGCTGTGAGTCAGTGAGAGAGTGAGATTTCTTTCCTTCAACGACTGTAAAATAATCACACATTTTGTCTAAACTCCCATATTATATATTAAATTTTTAAAAATTAAAATTAACAGGATTTTTTTTTTCAACCTTTTTCACTCTTATCAACTTTTATTTTAGTATAAAATAATATAAAAATTTGTTAATAAAGTACAAAATATGTTTTTCTATTATTTATTCAGACTATAAACAATACTAGCTTATAAATTATTTGTTGATGATATAGAACGTACCTAATGAATGTATACATATATATGTACATTTTTACTAAATTATTCAAGTACTATATCTTTTACATATTTATGAATAAGTTTAGAAATAAACGAATTAAAAAAAAGAATGAAAATTTTTATCTAAAATTGTCTATTTGAAATAATTGCTGTATTTTTTATTGTTGAAACTAACGACGCACCCTCGCTTCGTTCGGGTTTGTCCCTAGCTTGCTTCCCCATACAAACTTTTATCTCCATTCTCACCCCCTTAAAGGATGATTTCAGGGATAAAAACTATTTCACTCACTTACTTTTCATACCATGAAACTAAAAAAAAATCTTATTTTAGTAAAAAAATATTTTAATTTTCTTCTATACGAAACTTGTCCTGACAATAAAAAGCACAAAAAAAAAGAATTATCTAATTTTCTGCAGTCAATCGGAAGTTATGCGCATACATACATTTCGGTGATACATTTTTAATTATATAGATAATATATCAAAAAACATCCAACAGATTACTGTTGCATTATAATGGAAAGAAAAAGTTTTAAAAATTATAACAACGTTTCTAGATTATAAAATAACAATCTCAAAACTAAGTTCGAGATAAAAGCTTTTTATTTCACCTTTTTTTCGTCAAGTATAATCGCGATACCTTAAAAATATACAAAGGATTCCTAAATAAGTAAGTACTTGGTAGAGAAAACTTTTGAATTAGGCTCAAAGTTTCCTTATCAACTAAAAATAATAAATAATATATTAGAATTTCCATTTTTTTATATAATTTTTTAAATTTAAATAGGTAGAAAATATCGCTTTGTATTTACATTTTATGCAATATTAATTTTAAAATATTTTTATCTAAATTTCATAACAATTAGTTCAGTCGTTTCTAATGAATAATATTATGTTATACTCGTAAATGAGTAAATTACCTTGTCACATCAATAGTGACATAAAATAAATATGTTAATATCTCAAAAAAACAATTTATATATATATATATATATATATATATATATATATATATATATATATATATATGTATATATAAGTTATAACAATATACAAAAAAAAAATTTAAACTATTAGTGCGGATAAGACTGATAAACACGTTAAGGAAACAACTTAAAGACATAGATATCCTTATATAATTTCCTTAACATAAACCCAACGTAATCTCTATCATTCTTCCTGTTGTAAATTACATTACGTACATTAATTTATTATTGTCACGGGAAAAAAATACACCTTTTATTAAAAAACGCTTGTAGTTACCCAACACTTTAATAACCCGTTTGAGAATTTCGTTCCTTAATATTTTTATTTTATTTTGTATATATATAGAATAACATACTTCTAAACTCTAAGGTATTTATAGATTGGTTTAAAGTATCTGTACTAGGCCATAGACGTCTCATATAAATTGACAGTCACTTGTAGTTGTCATGGGATAATAGAAATAAACACTATATAAAAGCACAAGCAGAAATATTATATAATGTCCTCCTGACCGAATTCAGGTTATTAAATCCAATATAAAATTGTGCACTGTACTTGTGAACAACATCTGTGCAGGAGATATTTAATATTTTTATATACTGCACAAGTTTGCGTGCAAACAAAACTTATTGAAAACACCCCCCCCCCCCCCCCCCCCCGACCCCCTTCCCCTCCTTTCGAGCCTCACGATCAATGGACGATCCCTTACACGAAAGTTTCAAATTTCGTAAAAGAAAATCGCAATGACTGTACTGGCCAAAGCAATGGCCCGACCTGGGACTCGAATCCAGAACCTCTGGAACTATAGCCTTACTGTCTACTAACCACTGTCTATTAAATATATTCTTACAATGAAAAACTATTATTCTTAATAAAAACATTGAATTTAAACCTACAATTATTTCCATATAATATAATTATATACTTATTCAACATTTACACAAAAATGTCTAAAACCAAATATTAAATACGTTTCATTTAAGTATATTGTATATAGTAATTTATTTATAGCGCCATTCAGCGTACCGCATTGCTCCAAATTGCTGCGCTAGAGATACCGATAACCGATAAATAGATATCGTGGGGCCTAATCCAAAACAAATCATGCTAATCTAATACTGTCGAGTTTAATTTACTGTTAACTTACTTGAACATTTATTTATTGTATATTGGTAGCGATATTTTTTTTAGATTCTGATTGCTATGATGAGAGTCCGGAGACCAGTCCAAAATTATTTATCATAGGTAATGCATATTAAGGAGAAAACAGAAGCCTATGCAAGTTACCAGAAATACAAGAACTTGTCAGAACAGCAGAGGTCTTACAGCCTAAGATATAGGAATAAGGCCGGAACGTCCTCCAACAAGAACAAAGTGATGTATAAAAACAAGGAAAGACTTCTGGAAAAGACTCGATACTCGATATCACACGTCTTTCGAAAACTAGATAGATTCTTTGATTTTTTTCTTCGCTGTATTAGAAAGTTATAATCATGTTGAAAAAGAGATTCGCATAACACGGAAGTGGGGGCTTAATAAATAATTGACATGTGAGCCAAACAAAAACAAACATAGTAGTTTTATGTCTACAGGTACTTTATGTTGTACAAAAAAATGCACAGAAAAAATACATATACCAAGACTACGACAAATGTATACATAATATGAAAAATGCTATCTGCCTCTGTCTGTTTTCCTGTTACTTCTTCTAAGCCACCCGACGGTTATTACGGTTTTCACTAATAGGACGATAAACTAGGAAGGTTTATGCGTATAATTTAAAAATATTTTCTACAAAATATACCTAGACAATGTTTTGTCAAAAAAATTGTTTTCGTACGATTACATGGCTAACGCTAGCTAAACCTTTAGAGATGTAATGTACTAGAAAATTGTAGATCTTAAAAAGGCCTATAGAAAAGTCTGTAATAGCATGTATCTATATCCTAAGGTACACTTAGAATAACTTTTTTATCTATATAAAATGTATCTGGGGACGCACCCAAGCAAAGCGAGGGTAGGTCGGTAGTAATACTATAATCAAATTTAATATTTATTTCGAACTCATGACATTTCTCACTCACCGCCGCAAACAGTTTTACCACAAAGCAAGAGAAGAGCAAGAGAATTATCATTATTATTTTAGGGTTATTTATGAAAAGAGTGGCATAATAAAGCTAAAACAATCTATTAATGGTATATCCACTACTGAAACCATGGCACGTAACATACGCCCTGCTCAGAATGAACATATCTCGTTATCTTATAACTGGTCACTGATGGGTTAACTTCATCAGTTCACGATGAATGACGGTTTTGCGTCTATTAAAATTATAGCTCGTATCAAAATGTCCGATTTGGATAGCAATTAAGGTTTATTTTAAATCAAAAGATATTTTATATTTAACTAGCAGAACCCGCGGCTTCGCTCGCGATCAAACTACGAAGAAAATAAACTTTTTCGCAATGCATACTTTATTACTTGCAAAATTAAATTCGTGTAAGTTTTATTATTTCTTAAAGTATATGGAAAACAAATTTAACTTTAGCGATAATAACTCAAAATATCCAGTATCTTAAAGATGTTAAGCGTATATTCTGTAAATAAATTTAAACTTTAGGTAGCAAGCTCTCTACCTGAGTTTTTTTGCACATTTTTCTACTCCATCTTTCCAAAGTTAGAGGAAGAGAGTCCACTAATACAATCGCATACAATGTTTACGACTTTAGAATCACGTAACTCGGCTAATATGGGTTTTTTAACTAACATTCTAACAGGTTAACATCTACGTTATTTTTAAAGACCCAGTGAATGTACATCTGAAGCTTACAGTCTCCCTCCTTCTCCTTCTTTTTTAAGTTACACATATAATGTAGTTTTTTTCCCGCGGCTACGCTCGCGTGGACTGAAAAATTTGCTCAGTTTTAATTTCCATTGAACTTATATGTTACCATATCGAATTTTTAATATTATGTATAGAGTAAAACTCTAGTTTCACTTAACTTAGTCTACGCTAAGAAAACCAACCACATATATACCACACTGATGAATGTTCTGTCTAGTTTTGGGTTCTGCTAAAATGTCCCTGTGAGAAGCTATCATCTCTTAAGTCTACGCCTGCTACTTTTAACGACTGGCCCTGAGATACATATATTATTGGTCATTTCAAAGCAAACTTTAAGAAGGATTTACAATAGATTAAATTCAAAGGCGTAGTCAGATGTTATCAGTGGTATTGAGGTATGAAATCTGATTCCCCCCGAGCAGATTCAGTAAACACAGTGACCACTATAATGTTTAATGAATTGCTTACGGTCTAATCCTGTTACATAGCTTAGGCGACTTTTTTAGCTCTAGGTCTGTTATAGTTGTGGCGGCTTTGGCCAGCTAAAAAGTTATACATAATCTTCCTTTGGATTCGGAATAATTTCCGTTCTCTACTTTATATCCCACACAGTAAGTGTGCACTTACAGAGAACTTGAGTCATGTTACTCTACTTTAATATATTCAACAACTCAAAGTTCAACGCCCAGTTTTACCCACTTTGAGATTGAATTTAAAACAAATCTACAATACATGTTTGTTTAATTGTATTAAAGAGCATTATTACCTTTCAAGTAATTTTGATCATAAACAATTTTTTCCTCTTTTAAACAGCATAACCCCCTCTTACCCTTTTAAGGGATGGATTTCGAAAAAAAAATGATATTTGTATTGTTTTAGTTTTCATTTTATAGGTAAATAATACTATTTTCCGTACATCAATTACAGAGTTTCATACAAACTTTTATCCCCTATTTGACAGACTTATGGGATGGATTTAAAAAAATGCTAAAATACGTATTTAGTTAATTGTATTGAAGAGCATTAATACCAAGTTTGAAGTAATTCTGATCATAAATAATTATTTGCCCATATAAACTTTATCACCCCCTTTTACCTTTTTAAGGGATGAATTTCGAAAAAAATCTTATACATATATTTCTCATTTTTTATCATAACGCTAAATACCACTTTTTGTGCATTTCACGTTAAGAATGACAGAGTTTCATACAATCTTTTATCCCTTATTTTACCCCCTTAGGGGATGAATTTAGAAAAATCCTTTCTTAGCGGATGCCTACATTACATAAGGAATATGTCCTCCAAATTTCACGTTTCTACGACCAGCGGTTTAGACTGTGCGTTGATCGATCAGTCAGTCAGTCAGGACAAAGCATTTTATGTATATATAGATTTATAATATAACTTACTAGTATTTCTAGTCTACTCTGTTTTTTTTATTTACTAGTCTTTAATATTCTCATGTAACAGTTAACAAAAATATTTCTTTTATAATAATTCAATTCAAACCATCGCTACTAAGATAAAAAACCAACTAAACTAACAAGTAATAGATATTTATCTATAAAGATAAATAAAATTGAAGTGTCTGTTTGTAATATCAAAATAACCGCTATTTACTAAATGCATATAAAATTATATACGGTACTTATAAGAAATATAAGATTTTTAAAATTTTTATCTATCTGTCTGTCTGTCTGTGTTTGTTCCAGCTAACTGATCTTATAAGGAGTAACTTAGGCTACTTTTATTTTAGAAAAATAATTAGGGTTCTGCTCAAAAGAATTTAAACGTACCTAGGGACGCACCCGAGCGAAGCGAAGGTAAGTCGCTAGTTTATTATAAATGTAGAAAGTCCAAAGAGTTTTTAAACATAAATACAGAACATTAAAGTTAAGTATGAAACAACTAAGCACCTATTCACAGATAAAAATATAAAAGCCATGTATGCTTAGTAAAGAGTTTTTGCTTAAAGGTATTATGGAAAATCTTATTCATGAAATGAAAGAAATAAAAAATATGTGTACAGGTATATTAGCTCTTCTCGTTTTAGCTCTAATTTTATCAAAAGAATAGGAATAAAATATAAAAATATATTAATATCCGTAAAGATACCGAAATTAATCTAAATATGTGCAATATATTTTATAGTACACTAGCGACTCACGCTCGCTTCGCTCGCGTTCGTCCCTAGGTACGTTTCCACGGTTAGCTAAGTTTAGGCATAAATAGTAGCTTGCTACTCCTAAGATATTCATTTAAATTATATAGCGATTTACCCGCGCTTTGCTCGGGTGCGTACGCCGTACGCGGATTTTGTTCATAATTTTAAGGGTTTTAATTATTTTTTCGCGGAATCCTGATTCTTTTTCTAAAATAAAAGTAGCCTAAGTTACTCCTTATAACATCAGCTATCTGCCAGTGAAAGTCCCGTCAAAATCGGTCCAGCCGTTTCGGAGATTAGCCGGAACAAACAGACATACAGACAGACACACTAAAATTGTAAAAAATGTTGTTTTGGTATATGTACCGTGTATAGATCCATAGGCATTTTGTAAAAAGCGGTTATTTTGATATTACAAACAGGCACTCCAATTTTATTTATCTGCATAGATGTATAGATTTAACAGTCTTAATATTATATTTCAATTAAATTTTTGTTTCGTAGCTCTTACTTAGGAAGTGCTAATTGGTCACAATTTATCTCGCCAATGACGCGTAGGATGGGGTTCTGGGCTGAGATAAGAAATAATAAAGAAAAAAAAAAAATAATAATTCTGTGACATTTCTATTAAAATTCTCATTCCAATACAATTTTTGAAGTAGTTTTTTTAGTCTTCAACGATTGTAAAATGACATCTTGTCCAAGCCCGTACTATGAAAGCCAGACGATATAAAGTTAGTCCAAGTTTCGATGTTCACCTAGTTATTTATCGAGTGAACCTCAATAGTAACAGACGCTAGTTAAAACAATACCTGAAATGATAAAGCGATAAACAGATATCAAAATTGTTAGCAGCCTGCTTTGGCTTTGGCTGAATACTTTTATGATTCAATCGCTGAAAAATATTATTCGTTTCTCATACAAAGTCACCCCAATTCAAGATATACATTCTTAGTAGTTAATTTTGTCATCATAGGACTCCATTGTCAGTTTAGTAATAGCTAACATGAACGGCTGCAATTTGTGGGATCCAGGGTTCGAAACTCGGGGCGCGCCATAATATTTACTTGATTTTTCTGTCTCGAAGTACTCTTACTCACTAGTGTTTTTTATTCCAAGATTTTTTAACCACCATAAAACTCGAAACGTAGAAACTACTAAAGTTGAATTTTTAGACCCCTCCATTTATAAGAAAAATAATAAAATATTTATTGATAGTATACATATTTTAATTGACGATGAAAACCCAAAAAATGTGATGCCAAATATCAAGCTGTTACCCTAACTGACGATTGTCAGTGCTCTCGCGCCCTGCTTTGGTGTTAACGTACTTGATTTCGTTCACATGTCTTAGCTCCATTTCAATACAATTTTATAAACTACTAGCGACTCACCCTCGCTTCGCTCGGGTTCGTCCCTAGCTTGCTTCCCCATACAAACTTTCAACCCCATTCTCACCCCCTTAAGGGATGATTTCCGGGATAAAAACTATTTCACTCATCCACTTTTCATATCATGAGATCGAAAAAAAAATCTTATTTTAGTAAAAAAAAAATTTTTTAATTTTCTTCTATATAAACTTTGTCATGACAATAACAAATACAAAAAATAAAGAATTATCCAATTTGGTGCAGTCGATCGGAAGTTACGCGCGTACATACATTTCTAATAAAAAAAACGAAACCTTAAGAGATACATCAAAATAATGTGCTGAAAAACTTTAGGTCTTAAAAAGGTCTACAGAAAAGTCTACAATAGATATGATTATCTCCTAAGGTACACTCGTAATTACTATTTTTATTATAATATATTAAAGGCAATGTCGCGACTCACTGACTGGCTTATCAACGTTCAGCCCAAGCTGATTACGATAGACCAGCCCCACAAAAAACAACTTTGTATATGCATACTAATATTAAATGCGAAATTAGCTCTGTTTGTCTACCTGTCTGTCCATTACCTTTTCACGCTGAATCCGCTGAACTTAGATGAAAGGTATGAAAATTAATACAAACTAATTAAAAAAAAATGTTAAAGAGACGTTATTATATATACAAAATAAGTATAAGACCATATAATATCGCAATTAAACATATTATCGCCTGCATTACCATAGTTTTCAAAACTAGACAAAAATTAAAAAGGAAACAGAATAACAAATCAAAGACAAACCTAACCCAGATTCAGACATCGAAATACCTTTGCAACATTAATCACTGTTTTGACTTCAGACATCTAATACATTGTGACAGAACTGTCATTAGACGATATTTTCCTAGTGGATTGTTACAAGTATTTTGTCTCCTATTTTAAGGTTTTATGAAAAACATATAAATAAATACATAACTTCAATCGGGGAAACTTTGGCCCGGTCGAAAGACTTCGTAATTTTTTAACTCGTTAAGTGAGATAATACGTATGGTACTAAATTATAAAGTATTGAATCCTTACCCGATTTCAGTTATAATTACAGTGAAGGAAAATTTTGCGAATTTTGGCTGGGCCAAAGTTTTGCGGAAATTTGGGTAACTTTGTACCACCTATGTCTGGTCCTGTATTTCACTAGGTACGTGTCAAATGACATAACAACGTGTATCTTTATTATGAATAGAGATAAATTTGTTTTAAAAGTATTTATTCTATTTTACAAGTAGAAATTTTTATATTAACGTCCCCGTTAATAAAATGATCGTGAAAATCGGTTCATAACGAAATTATCTTCTAAGAAACTAAAACAAACACCCGAATTTAGTTTACCTCCTTTTAATTAGGTCAAATTATTCATTTTATTTCTATGATTATTGTCAGCATCTTCAGTGGGTTTAGATTATGATACATATTGATCATTACAAGAGATTTATCCTGTAACTTCTAAATGACCGTAAGAACTATAGCCCGACTCGATCGCGTAGCCGTGTTTTTGACAAATAAAGGCTAGGCCACTTCAAACCAAACGCGTCATTTGATATTTGTATGTATTAAATAAGCTATCATATATGAAAATATAGAATACTAGCGTCTCACTTTGCTCCGATTGCGTTCGTCCCTCGGTACGTTTTAACGGTTAGTATAGATTTCTCAGAGATGAGATATTTTCCCGCAGTAAAAAATATCCTATATGTTGACCCGGATAACCAGCTATCATCATACACATCAAAATCTGTCCAGTGATTTTCTCGTGATGCGTTCCCAGACAGACAAACAGACAAAAAATAATTCTAAAAAATATAGATTCGGCCTTCTGTATCCATAATAATTTTAATCACTATTTCAATAAAATTTTCTAAAAAATATTTAATGTACAGATTTGACTCAGTTACAGTTTTATTATATGTATAGATTAATAGATAAAAACCTACCACGTAAATTTTTAGTTAACTTTATCTAATTAAAAAAAAATGAAAAAAGGATCGTTTAAGATCACAATAATATAGAGTTTTAAACTGTGCAATATAATCTTTTATTTAATATTTTGTAGCGATTTACCGTCGCTTCGCTCGGGTGCGTGGCGTCTCTAGGTACGTTTTAATTTTTTTGAGCCTAAGTCACTCCATATAATATCAGCTATCTGCCAATGAAATCCCGTCAAAATCAGACCAGATGTTTCGCAGTTTAGGCGGAATAAACAGACAGACAGACAAAAATTTTAAAAATTGTGTTGTTCTTGTAAGTACCGTATATCATAATTGTTTTGTATGCATTTAGTAAAAAGTTTTTATTTTAACATTACAAACAGACAGTTTTTTATTTATCTAAATAAATAAAAGTCTTTTATTTAGGGCTTAATTGCTTCGTTAGGGTGTAATTTAGGATCACGAATAGAAATTAGTACGTGAGACAAAACGCAACACCAGTGTTTTATATCATAAATTGGCTGCATAAAGGAACTACATAGTTAATTGTACAATCCACTAAAAACACGCTTCGAAAACTTCATGGTAAAGTGAGTTATACAGTATTACAAAATTTATTTAAAGGATAGGTAATTGAAAAATGTTTTAATAGAAGTTCGTTACTGAGGTCAGTTAGTAAATTTACCGGCCGACATAAGTATGCTACACAAAAAACGGTTATTTATGGCGTCACACTACAATTATAAATGCCACAGTTTGTGTGCGATTGCAGTTTATTAGTCCTTCACGCTGAAACCTCTGGAGGTATTTGAATTAAATTTAGTACATAGTATATAGATAGACTACTGCTAGTAATAAAATTTTCCAAATTGTGGTGATGTCTGTATGTAATAATAATAATGAATAAATAATGTCCTCCTGACCGATTCCGGCCACGGCGGCTAATCTCATTGAGACTAGCCAACTGCGCAGGAGATATTATAGTGCACAAATGTACGCGCAGACACAAGTGCACTCTCTATTCCTGTCACTCTCATACTCCGGTGGGACGACTACTCGACACGACCGGTGAGAGTTAAGGCGCAGGACCGACGGCTTTACGTGCTCTCCGAGGCACGGGTGTGAAACACCGCCAACTTCCCAACTCCGGGCTGTTACTGAGGCTTACTATACAGAAAGACTCAATAACTAAACTTGGCCCGACCCGGGACTCGAACCCAGGACCTCAGGATGTGCAGCCGTACATGCTAGCCACTACACCACCGAGGCAGTTTAGTTACCTGCCTGTATGTAATATCGTATATATGGATGCACCCGTGCGAACTGAGGGTAAGATGGTCATCTATACAGATAAATAAAATCGAAGTGTCTGTTTGTAATGTCAAAATAACAGCTTTATACTATATGCATATGGAATTATACACGGTACTTATGAGAAAAACACATTTTTTTATTTTTGTCTGTCTGTCTATCTGTTTGTTCCGGCTAATCTCCGAAACGGCTGGACCAATTTTAACGGAACTTTCACTGGGAGATAGCTGATATTATAAAGAGTAACTTAGGCTACTTTTATTTTAGAAAAAGAATTAGTGTTTCCCTCAAAAAAATGAAAGCGTACCTAGGGATGAAGCCGAGCGAAGCGAGGGTGAGTCGCTAGTATTAAATAAAATAATAAATACACACAAAGGCTTTCTATTTATTTACTATTTTTGTATAATTGGTTATAGTAGGCAGCAAACACTAACGTTTTCCAGTTTCAAGCAATTTCTTGTTCAGGCTTTGATTTCTGGTGTCAAAGCGGGGCATCCAATCTAACGCCTATAGTGTCCTAGCGGAGTGGAAAAATTAGCTGCATACCTACGTTCGTTACCTACGTTCTCTCACTTTGACGCAATAAACGCTTTTTCAGCCCACTCTATAAAATTAAGCCTTCGTTTTATTCACGTTTGAAAGGAACAACATTAACAATGAATTTCCTTTTAACTGTAGTAACCTAATTAGACCATTTTATTTGAATGGACTTAGATAAGAAATTATTTTCAATTGAATTAAATCGAAGTAAACAAGAGTAGGTACTTCTTTTAGTTCAATTCAATTCAATTTTCTTGTGTCAATTTTAAAGCGTGCCAATTGTTCACAGATTACTTCGTCAATGTCACGTATAAACTTCTTTGAGTTAGTGTTTTTTTTAAAGCAAAAGGGGCAAACGAGCAAACGATCCACTTGATGGTAAGCGGTTATAGTTATAACATAAGAGGAGTTGCGAGTGTGTTGCCAGCCTTTAAGGAACCTAAAGACACGAATCCTGAAGAACCCCATATTATAACGAACACGGAAAACCTCAGGAGGAAAATCGTTCCAGAATTTGCACGTGTAAGACAGAAATGAAGGTGATGGACGTATGTAAATTGGTGGGATTCTAATCGTCTAGAATGTGTGGATGACATTCAAACCAGCAGCAAAGGGTCCAATAATGCGATAATAGAAACGCGACGATGGTGCCAGATCAAAAAGTTCATCAGAACACTCTCCATTTTACAAACAATAGAAGATTACTGAGATCACTTTAATAGTACGATATTATATAATATTAATATTACTATATTAAAAAAAAAAACAACTATTAAATCCTTAGAAGAAACAACTTTTCTTGTGTAAATCTTAGATTGTTATAAATAGTTGTATAAATCATAAAAAACTATTTACAACTCAAAGGAATAGTGATGTATTACTTTATTGTTATATTGGTATAAAATACGAGTACATACATTAGCGTTATCATAACCCTTCTTCTAAAACAAATAAGATTTATATGTCTATAAAAACTTAAAATAATAAAAAATGAAAACTGACCTCCAGGCACTGAAAAGTAAAAAGTAACTAAACAGGGGTTTTTATTTAGAACAGATACCTAATCAGATATTTTCGAAGTCAGTGGGCTTTAATTTGTATTGGCTGGCAGCGATAACGACGAAGAAATCCGCGAACACACATAAAAAACATATATACGGTCGAATTGAGAACCTCCTTCTTTTTGGAAGTCGGCTGAAAATAGGTACACACATTAAGCTACAAGGTATTACAAAAATCTGTTAAAAATGAATGATTTTCACTATAAGTACGTACTCATAGGCCGCATTTGCACCGTTCACATGCGATTCTTAGTAACTTTGCAAGTGAAGAATATCCCACAGGAGTTACTTGATGTAAAAGCATAAAATGTTGTCATATAACTTTTAGAGTCTCCCCGTTAGTAAAATACGCTTAAGATCGCGTATTTGTTTGGTTTTGGAGACTTATAATTTTATTCCGATTATTACCATATTATGTTGGACCACACAAAAACCACACTAAAATCCGTCCAGCAAAAAGCAAAGTATGATGAGCCAGTGATGCTCAATTAAACAAACACGCAGACAAACAAAATTATAATCTAAAAATAATTATATCCTAAAAAATCTTTAAAGATACATTTTTCAAAATATGTAAAACTGCTACGGTTTTACTATGAATAAAAAACAGACAAGAAAAACTAAAGAACAATGAATATCTTTTGAAAAAGCGCCATTAAATGGTTTCTATCACAGGCGGAAAATGACTAACCATTTGTTGCCTTCGATTCGCTAATAAATCGTACTGAAGGCCACTCTTGTCACTCAGTCCTTCCTGTGACGTCAGAGACACACCTACAAACTGGGATAGAATATCGAATAGCTTCTTTATAGAACTGACATCTACAACGAAAAGGCTTTAACTCCTCGCGGACCGCGAGCACACCGGTGTGCTAGATAACAATTGAATTCTCGGAAATTCGCACGGATTTCTTAGAATTTGTCCGGGAGGGATTAACTGACTTAAACAGGAAAGGTTTTAAGTTCATCTTTTCCTGCAAATATAAACAAAATTTATGTAATCGTCTTAAGTAGAACTACATTATACTGGACTAAATAAAAACGTGATTATTTGACGTGATGTTTAACGTATGATGAGTCTATATCTTATATATTTAAACGAGCAATTCTTGTATATTTATATCTTTATATATTTATTTATACCAGCGATCTCGGAAACGGCTCTAACGATTTCGCTGAAATTTGCTATGTGGGGGTTTTCGGGGACGAAAAATCGATCTAGATTAGTCTCATGTCTGGGAAAACGCGTGTATTCGAGTTTTCATGCGGTTTTCTTTTGCATTATTCTACGCAGAATATTATGATAATTTCTTACACTCGTGCATAAGCATCATGGTCAAACGACCACGGTGCAAGATTAACAAATTAATAGGTGTGTCTGAGATCGAATCTCGATCGGATTCAAAGTTTTACTTTTTTTGTATTTATTCAAATTTTTAGTTCTTTTTATCTAAAAAATACGATATAACAAAAAAGTACACCGAGCGAAGCTCGGTCGCCAGGTACTAGTTTTTATTTGACATAGAGATAAATAAAATTATAACGTTTATTAAAACCATTCACATTATCTTAACGCGAATATTTCACTACAGTTTTACAATTAAGTTTTTAACTTTGCCTAACCATTGGCTTTCTATGAGAAAAATATTCTTAACGAGAACATTTCTTTTTTAATTTCAAATCGTTTTTCGATATCGCTATGAACTGGCATAATAATAATTAGCTATTGACACACTGGAGACTCAGATGGAGGGATATTCAAGCATTAATGAGTTTCCTGTAAAGAGTCAGTTCTAATTTCCGGAATCCAACGTCGATTTAGTATTTTGCACGTCTTTCCAATAATTCCCTAACATCCAAATAATTCATCAAATTTTTACATAGTTATTCGCAAAAAAGATATACTGACTTCAAAGTCACCAAAAATTATTTATTAGTTCTAGTGTTCGCCCGGTGGCTACAATTCGACCATACCTAATCAGTATTGAAAATTTGAGAATAACATACATATATGAATACAATTTATCTATCTATATACATTTTTAGTGCGAATCATTTCCAACATGATTACGGCTTGTCTTACGGTGAAGAAAAACATCGTGAGGAAACCTGCATGTCTGAGAGAACCTTGCAATGTTGTCGAAAGACATGTGAAGTCCATCACTTGGCTAGTATAGTGGACTATGGCCCGAACCCTTTCGTATTGAATGGAGACCTGTGCCCAGCAGTGGGATGTTAAAAAGGACGTTAATAAAACAATCTATATAAAAAACTAACTATTTCCGTTTTTTTTTTTATTGATAAAATACTAAAGCTCGTCAATAGCTACTAAACAAAAAAAAATCGGTTGACAAACAGAGGAGAAATAAATAGTTTTGTAAAAACAAAATGTATAGAATAGATATAAGAACTTTTTTGCCCTTGCCAGATTTTTCTTGTCTATATATAGGACAATGGGACCCTTGAAGTATAGCGTAATAAAAATGATTTATGAAAATTGAAGATATCTCGTAATATACCCGCAAAAAATACGGTAAATTTTAAGTTACATTATCGGCTTTAATTAGGTTAAATCGAGTCGAGGATCGTGCAGAAGGGATCTTAACTGCATATCTATAGATATAATAAAATTGTAACTAAACCGAATCTGTAGATTAAATATTTTATGAAAAATCTTATTGAAATATACATTATTATCGATACAGAAACCGAATCTATAGTTTTTAGAATTTTTGTCTGTCTGTCTGTCTGTCGTTACCGCATCACAGAAAAATCACTGGAGAGATTTTGATGAAATTTGGTATGATGATAGCTGGTTATCCGTGTCAACATATAAGACACTTTTTACTGCGGGAAAATATCTCACCTCTGAGAAATCTATACTAAACATTAAAACGTAAGCAGGGACGAACCCGAGCGGAGCGAGGGTGAGTCGCTAGTACACAATATAATAAAATTGTAACTAAGCCGAATCTGTACATTAAATATTTTTCGGAAAATCTTATTGAAATAGACATTATTATATGTATAGATCAGCTCAATTCGAAGTTGACATAAAAGTAAACAATACTTGAATAAGCATAAATCCTAACCACCTCCTAAATAGAATAAAGGAGGAGTTATTTTTAAATATTCTTACGTAAAAGAGATTATATCATCACTTTATTATACGTACAATGTTTAAGGTTTTTCGAGATCGGCTCAAGTTACGAGTACTTCAGACTTGCTTATACATATTTACGCTGTTTTGTTTCATTTAAAAATAATCGTTTACGAAACGTATTTGACTCGTCTTAAGACGAAAGCTGTATTGGTATTTTATACATAATATGTTAAAATAGATCTAAAGTGAATCAACTCTGATGATTAAATAAAGGATTGTGAAGAAACACTCAATAAAAATTGAATATATTTAAATGGAGTAACAAGGCTCAAGTTCTCTGTAAGTACACACTTACTGTGTGGGATATAAAGTAGAGTAAATTTATTTACAGAATATACGCTTAACATCTGATACATATTTTTGCAAGTAATAAAGTATGTATTGCAACAAAGTTTATTTTTTTCGTAGTTTGATCGCGGGCGAAGCCGCGGGTTCTGCTAGTCTATACATATAATAAAAATGTAACTGATCGCTGTGTGTACATGGAAGATATTTGAGAAAAATTATTATTGACAATCTTTATTAAGAACCCAAAACAATGATTTTTAGAATTTTAGTCTGTTTGTCTTTCCCTTTGTACGCGCTAACTTCAGAAACGGATAAACCGATTTGAATGCTGTGTTCACTAATGTATTGTGGTAAGCTTCACTTAACACTTAGTATTTGTTTTATTTCAATCGGTTTATAAATAAAAAAGTTATATCAATTTAAAGAAACACCTAGGGACGAACCCGAGCGAAGCGAGGGTAAGTCGCTAGTTAACTAAGAAGTTTTGCCTTAAAGCCATTTTAAAAAACGTTTCACCTAACAGGATGAAAAAGGCAATGGAAAATTGAATTATTTTAACTAACTCATACCTAATACGTTTACCATCATTTGCATTTCCCAGCGAATTGCAATGAATTGTATACGATATGAGGACATCATAAGCTGCACTAAGTTAAACAGACTAATCGACACTCCCACTCTAGCTTAGTTTGGTTTAGAGTTTAATTTGATTGCTGTTCATTATATTAGATGTTTAAAAAATTTGAAAAGCTTTATATACTTTTCTTTATGGTCTTCTCTTTTATTGCGTGGATGGAAATAAGAATCATTTTAAATTTTTTCCGTATTCTCTTAACACAGATGTTGGGATTTGAGCGGCGCAACCGAAATAACATTAATCTAATTAAATTGGTATGTTTAACTTGTTTGTTATCTTTTCACGGTTAAACCAATGAACAGATTTCAATTAAATTTGACATGGGCATAGATTGCATCCTGAGATAGGAGATAGGCTACATTTGAACCCCTCCCAGCTTATCACGCGAGTGAATCCTCGGGCAACTACTAGTCAACGATAAGTATTAACTTAATCATCAATATACTAAGTAAGGTACATGATTATTCTTAATAATTAAGTTCAACCGTTAATAGGTAAAAAGATAATTGGTGTATTGGTCATCAATTGTAAACCAATATCTACAAAAGTGGTCCCAAATAAACTTCAATAACAAATACATCTAAACAAATTTTGTATCCATCTATATATACATAAAATGCTTTGTCCTGACTGACTGATCGATCAACGCACAGCCTAAACCGCTGGTCGTAGAAACATGAAATTTGGAGGACATACTCCTTATACAATGTAGGCATCCGCTAAGAAAGGATTTTCCGAAATTCATCCCCTAAGGGGGTAAAATAGGTGATGTAAGATTGTATGAAACTCTGTCATTCTTAACGTGAAATGCACAGAAAGTGGTATTTAGCTTTAAGATGAAAAATTAGAAATATATGTATTACATTTTTTTTGAAATTTATCCCTTAAGAGGGTAAAAGAAGGTGATAAAGTTTATATGGGCAAACAATTATTTATGATCAGAATTACTTGAAACTTGGTATTAATGCTCTTGAATACAATTAAATGAATACGTATTTCAGAATTTTTTGAAATTTATCCTATAAGGCTGTCAAATAGGGGATGAAAGTTTGTATGAAACTTTGTAATTGATGCACGGTAAATGATATTTACCTTCAAAATGACAACTAAAACAATAAAAATATAATTTTTTTTTTTCGAAAAAAAAACAGGTAGTAGAGCTTGCTAAAAACCTAAAGTGTAAATTTATTTACAGAATGTACGCGTAACATCTTTTAAGATACTGGATATTTAGAGTTACGATCGCTAAAATGAAATTTGTTTTCCTTATTTTTGCATGTAATAAAGCTTGATCGCGGGCGAAGCCGCGGGTTCTGCTAGTCTTATATAAAAGAAATTAGAAGTTGTTTCAAAAGATCAATATATGTACAATTTTGAATACATTCCAATAGTATTTAATTTTTGCAAACATTTATTCTACTAAACATTTATCCTATAACAAAATGTAGGAAGCTATCGCAATAATTATGACAGGGTTAAAACCCCAGAAGGTTTGGATGGCGTGATATGAAATTATACTTCTGGGTCACTGCTTACGTAGCATATTCATTTAATAAATATTTACATTTCTACGATGCCCTTGTAAAAGTATAACCTCCTTTTTACCATAAGCTCAGTCGTTTAATTAAATTTTAAATAAAACAAATCCTTGATAAAAATAATATGAAAGTTTATTTATTATTGCATCAAAACTCATTTTAAAATGAAGATAATAGACATTTCCACAAAATATGGATGACATTTGAAAAATAGCTCTCCAATTTACAATGTAAATTCCGTATCGAATATTCCTGACGTGAAAGGATTCGGATTCAGAACACCACGTGTTTGGGATGCCGATTGGCTTCTTACAACTATAACTACGAGTACATGTCATAAATTATGCTTCTAAAGCAGATTATCATTACCTCGTATTTTCGCGTAAGTTCAAATAAACTTTATTAATTTCTTCAAATCCCTGTTTTTCTTTACCTTTATAGAGATTAAATAGCGTTATTTACAATATTAATAGCCATTCAAATATATTCTTTACTAATTTATTTTACCAGACAGACAGACAGAGAGACAATAATTTTAAAAACTATAAATTTTGCCTCTGTGTCGATAATAATAACTATTTCAACAAGATTTTCCAAAAAATATTTAATGTACAGATTCAACTCAGAATTTTATTATATGTATAGATTTATTTTCTTTCTTTACTTTTGCCGTTCTCGGATATGTATTAAAAATATTAGTAGTGAGTAAGTATAAACTGTATATCTCCTACCGCTACTTTTTAATCTAGTGTAGCTTTAAAAGCTATAGTTTGTAAACCTTTCTCAAACGAAATAAATAATATAATAATGAATTAGCGTGTAAATATAGTCTTGAAAAAATCATAGTCCTAGAAACAATACTAATTTTGAATTAATTTTAATCATTTTAAGTAATTTAAGTAGTTTTAAATCTCTATTAATTCCATAAATAACACGTCTGCGAGAAACAAATTTTAACACAATTTCAGGAGCGAAAACCTTAAACTAATTATGTTGTAAAAGACTTAATTTTATCCTATAAAGATTTTTTACGCCAACTTGATAAGTTCCTCAGAAACACATCGAAGTTGCTGAAAAGTTTTGAATGAAGGTAGGCAGATTAAATTGTTAGGAACCGATTATAAGCCTATAATTTTATATCGCTCTAGTTTTCGCGCAAGACACAGCTCTTGTGGTAGAAACATTATTAATACTCCTCAATATTTAAATTTTTAAAATCATTAAAAATATAATATAAATTTCAGAGAATAAATTCTCTTTCTAATATTAGGCATTTATAATTTCATTATTTACTTTTATGATAATCTATACATCTAATAAAATAGTAACTTAGCGAAATCTGTACATGATATATTTTTTTAAAAGGACGACTGTAACGTATTATGTACAAAATAATAGTTATTAAAAATTTTGTCTGTTTGTCTGTATGTCTGTTTGTGTGATCGCGTTTCAAGCAAAAAGTACTGGATCCATTCTGACTAAACTTTGTGTAGTGATAACTGATTCCTCTGGTCAACACTTAGTCTTTATTACAGGAAAATCTTTCATTCCCACGAGAAAACGCAATAACACTGTTCTATCGAGTCGTTTTTAGAAATTTACGTGTCTAACGCTGGCAAAACCTTAGAAATAGATTAAAACAATGTACTAGAAAGTTGTAGGTCTTAATAAGGCCTTCAGAAAAATCTACAATAGCATAAGTCTTTTTTCTAAGGTACATTCGCAATAACTATTCATATCTATGTAAAACCTACCTAAAGACGCTCCCGAGCGAAGCGAGGGTAGGTCACTAGTAACAAAAATTATATCCTAATATTTAAATGCCAAACTTTAAACAATTAAACATACATACATACATACTTATGTTTACAAATACTTGTATAGATAATTCAAATTTATTGAAAAAGAACGGAGAGACTAAATGACTAACTGACTAATGACTCTACAATCGCTATCGCTAATAGAAAACAATAACTATAGATAAATGATATATTCAAACATTACGCCAGATTGTATAATTATTTCGATTTACAATTTTTTAAATTAATTTTTTATAAGCGATATCGCGTGTAGAAAGTGAGCTTGTATAAAGGCATGTACAATTGTAAAGTTCTATCCAAAGCGAAGTATGTAGCTGTCGATCCCTATCTTGTATGTATGAATCGAATGGAACGATTTATGACAGATTGACGTACATCTGAATAAATATTCATATTACAGTTGAGTTTTAACTTTTGTTTTCCTTTTACCTTCGTGTATAATAGCGCTTGTAATTAATTCGGTAATATGTACCAAATTATTTAAATACATTCGAAATTGCATAACATTTATTATGTTTAATATTTAAATAGATGCCATCGCAGTAATTAGGTATAGTAAAATATATTGTATTAACCTTTACTATGTATTTTTTTTTAATTTATTCTATTCCCTTGATAGAAAGTGTAGGATATCTTTCTTTTAATTAATTAGGAAAAACTTTCGTAGATGAATTTTGTATTTATAATATTACTACATATTTTTAATACTACAACAAAAACTCTTTGGCTTTATGTTATACATATATATATATATATATATATATATACTAGCGACTCACCCTCGCTTCGCTCGGGTTCGTCCCTAGTTACGTTTCACTGCTGAACTGAGCTAAACGTTGATAAGTCAGCCTGTGAGTCGCGAGTAGTGAATAAAAATAGTAATTGCGAGTGTACCTTAGGTGATAGACATATAATATTGCGAACTTCCCTGTATAACTTTTTAAGACCTACAATTTTCTAGTACATTGTTTTGATTTATCTCTTAAGGTTCAGCCAGCGTTAGCCATATAAACTTCTAAGGACGACTCGATAGAACCAGTCATTGCGTTTTCCCGCGGGAACGAAAAATGTGCCTGCAGTAAAAGGTATCCTAAATGTTGACTCGAGTGATAAGCTATCACTATACAAAATTTAATTGAAATCGGTTCAGTACTTTTTGCGTGAAACGCGCACATCGATTTAACTATGTTAGTTTTGCTATAGGTATAGATAAGAATAGGTATTGCGAGTGTACCTTGAGAGATAGACATATACTGTTGTAGATATTTCTGTTGGCCTTTTCAAGATCTACAATTTTTTAGTACATTGTTTTGATGTATGTCTTTAGGTTTAGCCAGCGGAGGGTTCCTAAGGAGGACTCGATAAAACCAGTTATTGCGATTTCCCGCGGGAAACAAAGATTTTCCAAAAGTAAAAGTTATCCTAAATGTTGACCCGAGTAATAAGTTATCAGTTCACAAAATTTCGTTGAAATCGGTTCATTACTTTTTGCGTGAAACGCGTACAGACAAACAGACAAACAGACAAACAGACAAAAAGACAAACAGACAAACAGACAAACAGACAAACAGACAAAAAAATTAATAACTATTGTTTTGGGGTCTATATCGTATACATAATACGTTACAGTCATTGTTTTTAAAAAATATTTCATGTACAGATTTCGCTAAGTTACTGCTTTATTATAGTATAGATATATGTATTTATATAATATTGTTCATACAAAAATACTAAAATCGCGTTTAAAATATGGCGGGTGGGGGTAGGAGGGTGAAAAATACTTTACGACCTATTCTCATACCTACCAAATATATAAAAAAATCATTAAAATCGGTCGAGCCGTTTCGGAGGAGTGCAACCACAAACACGGTGACACGAAATATTTATTTATTAGATATTAGCGGCTCACCCTCGCTTCGCTCGGGTTCGCCTCTAGACAAACAAAAATAAATCTAATATAAAATAAAAAGTAGCCTATTTATTATTGTGATGTATGAACTATATTATTTTAAAGTTTTATTAAAATCCAATCAGTAGTTTTTGTATACTAAGCTATATAAGTTACTATAGTTTTTTAACTATCCCACGGGAACTTTTTACGGGATGAAAAGTATCTAAAATGTTGACCGGGGATATAAGGTACCACCATGCAAAATTTCATATAAATCGGTCCTACAGTTTCGGAGATTAGTCTATATTAATCTGGATTTGTTCCATTTCTCTTTTTACGTTCCCCTGACTCAGTTTTTAGCTTTTTTTTTCTATGTACAGACATTAAACCTCTACAATTTTATTATATGTATAGATAAAGGCAGCCCCAACTTTAGCTTTATTTAATCCCTTTCACATTCTATCTGTATACTAAATTTCATCTAGATCCTTTCAATGGTTTATACGTAAAGGAGTAACAAACGTACACATAAAAACTTTCACATTTATAATAATAGTATGATGATTCTTCAAATAACCTAGCCGAAATAAAAATATTATTTTTTAAAAGAATCTGGACAAGCATCGAACTTGAGCAATCCGATGTACATTAAAATGAACCTAAAAGATTCTGCACCGCTAAAAAAATATTTAATAGATAGAGTCGATTTGTTTATTTTTTCCTAGAAACTATTTATCACGTCCAATAAAATTTAGATTGATGTATAGCCATAAAAATCCCCTTGACAGTGTTACAGGAAATTAAAACCGCTTTGGTACAAAATAAATTATACTAAAATTGATGACGCTATTTTTCACTGTTAACCAACTTTGAAAAAATGTGACAGAATCCTCTAAAGATATAACAAGTATGAAGAGTCAATGTAAGTTGACACAAATACTCTAACCTAAGCAGAAGTACAAACTAATGTCCCCAGAAGAATAAACATAGTAAACTAATAGACACTGCGTCAATGCTAGAAGCACGTGTCGGTGAAAGAATATTTGCTTTTCGATTCAACAACCTATACACAAGATTTCCCACTTCTAAACTACAAAATCGATACTCGTAACTTCTTCGTTCCAATCTATCAAAATGTCAGTTCGCAGTTTCGACGAAATTTATACATAACTTATTAAAACTGGGCACTAAATCTCTCTATTAAAATGGATACTCTATATCTATACTAATATTATAAAGCTGAAAAGTTTGTTTGATTGTTTGGTTGATCGCGCTAATCTCAGGAACTATTAATCCGATTCGAAAAATTATTTTTGCATTAGGTAGCCCGTTAACGGAGGAAGGCTATAGGCTATATATCATCCCGGAAAAATGTACGGTTCCCGTGGGATAGAGTTTTTTTGTCTAAGGACGAACCCGAGGCGAAGCGAGGGTGAGTCGCTAGTCAGTGAAATAAATGCTGATTGTAGGGAGATTCTTTGAAAAGAGAGGGAAGTTTTTTTTGATCTGGACTAGATAGATAGAAAATATAAAACTGAAGTATTTGTTTGTATGTTTGAACGAGCTAATAAGCTAATCTGTAACTAAATACGATTTAAAAAACATCTTTTTTTTCGCATTTTACAGTCTACTTATTGAAGGTAGGTAGGTAGGTATGAGCTATCTAACAACACGCTATGAGCCGTATAGGGGAGGAGACAGACTACGCGAGCGGAGCCGCGTGCAATATATAGTTTTATATAATTTTCCCATGAAAATCACTGGAATGGGTTATATTATATTTAATAGGAGATGATTTTCACGATATTATAAGTTAATTAATTATTAAAGAGACTGCTTAAAGAGAGGTTCTTATACGAGAAAATCTAATGTACTTGTACCTACTATGCAAGTACGACTAATAGTAAAAATCGATATTATGTAAATAATACCTAAGCTATACAAATCTATGCCAACATTATAAAGCTGAAGAGTTTGTTTTTTTTTTGTTTGTTAGTACGTGCTAAATTCTATACGTCAGAATTCTTAAAAAATTTTTTTGTATAATATTAAGTCTATTTAATTAGGAAGGTTATGGAGCTATCTAACATCACTCTGCAACCCTCATAACGAAGCCATTATCTTAATTAGCAAAGTAAGTATAATAAAATAAGTAAAATTGAAGCAAGAAGAGATGTGACTATTATTATCTTATTTATGTTAAAAAATATATAATATGTGTACAGCCACGAGCATAAATATATAAATTTGACAGTTGGATGAGGTCTACCATACTGTTTTTGCATCGCGACTAAACAGACAGATAATTTTGCTATTGTTTCGATGTCACATATTTTTGCTGTCATGGTGAGAATAGATATTAATAAATGAATCATGAAATCAGTTATTATTGTCGAACTGTCCATGACAATATATTTATGCCCGTGAGTGTACTTATAAGTCATACACAATGAATGTAAAACTTTAGATACCTCTATTATACGTATTGTTGTAAGTTATAAATGTACCCTTTAGCAGTAACCAAATTATTTACTCGATTTATTAAAATCGGTACAGTAAAGGTTATTTTATCTGCAATAAAATTTTATCCTTTTAAATTCCTATTACAATCGACTTACCTTTCATGCTAAGTGGAAGCAAACGAACTGATAAACAATATTAATGCATAATAGAAACGAGAAGTGGCAGTCTAAATTTAACTTATAAGTGATGATATGTAGATCACGAGAATCCTTAAGTCGCTTTTGATTTCAATCAAAGATAATAATCTCTAAGAAAGTTATGTTAAGCCCTTTCTTAGAACTATAACAGTTCGCTAACAATCACTTTGGTTTACATCACAACTTATAAAACCAGAACCTAACAGCTAAATGTTTTTGCATTGATTTTTTTAAAGAAGAGAAAATATTAAATATTAATTCTTTTAAATAAGAGAAAAAAATAAAAAAATATTTTGCTTTGTAAATTATTATTATACTAGCAGAACCTGCGGCTTCGCCCGCGATCAAACTTTATTACTTGCAAAAATAAGGAAAACAAATTTCATTTCAACGATCGTAACTCAAAATATCCAGTATCTTTTTTTATCGTTAAAAGATGTTACGCGTATATTCGGTAAATAAATTTACACTTTAGGTGTTTAGCAAGCTCCACTACCTGTATTTTTTGCACATTTTTCTACTCTCCATCTTTCTAAAAAGCCGAAAAGTTATACATAATTTTCCTTTGGATTCGGAGTAACTTCTGTTCTCTACTTTATATCCCACACAGTAAGTGTGCACTTACAGAGAACTTGAGTCATGTTACTCTATTTAAATATATTCAACAACTCCAACTTCACCGCCCAGTTTTACCCACTTAAGGGCTGAATTAAAAAAAAAATCTACAATACATGTTTATTTCATTGTATTGAAAAACATTAATACTAAGCTTCAAGTAATTCTGATCATAAACAATTTTTTCCTCATATAAACAGGACAACCCCCTTTTACCCTTTAAGGGATAAATTTCGAAAAACAAAAAGATATTTGTATTGTTTTAGTTGTCGTTTTAAAGGTAAATAACATTTTCCGTGCATCGATTACAGAGTTTCATACAAACTTTCATTCCCTATTTGACAGCCTTATAGGATTAATTTCAAAAAATGCTAAAATACGTATTTAGTTATTTGTATTAAAGAGCATTAATACCAAGTTTCAAGTCATTTAAACCATAAATAATTGTTTGCCCATATAAACTTTATCACCCTCTTTTACCCTTTTAAAGGGATGAATTTAGAAAAAAAACTAATACAGATATTTCTAATTTTTCATCTTAAAGCTAAATATCACTTTCTGTGCATTTTGCGTTAAGAATGACAGAGTTTCATACAATCTTATATCACCTATTTTACCCCCTTAGGGGATGAATTTCGAAAAATTCTTTCTTAGCGGATGCCTACGTTGTATAAGAAATATGTCCTCTAGATTTCACGTTTCTACGACCAGCGGTGTAGGCTGTGCGTTGATCGATCAGTCAGTCAGTCAGGACAAAGCATTTTATGTATATGTAAATAGATTAATTGACATTTTATTCATATTATATTAACTGACATTTTAATTATTACGTACAATGGTACGTGCTCCTAAAATACGAACATTATGGAATTATTTATGGAATTATCGCAAAATCTGTACGATGAATTGTTGTACAGTAATTAATAAATATTGTATTCTGTTAAAAACGCCTACTTGTATAATCTATAATTAATATATAATTAAAGAATAACACAGCGATAAGATAGAACTCTGAGAGAATAATTGTCCAAAACAAGAAATACATTATTCATAACATTTGAGCGTTAAGTGTCCACCGAGAAATCTAGGATTTCAATCAAACTTTAAACTTTTTTAAATGTTTTAGTTAATATTTAGAAATTATCCTTTCCACTTACTCTATCCATACATAAATATTCAAAGACAAAATAGTTCAGTATCTTTTTTTGCCTCTGTTTGTCAACCGACTTTCTTTTTTTTTGTTCAGTAGCTTTAGTGATCTCAATAAAGAAAATTGTAAATGGTTTTTTTTTCTATACTCATAAGTAAAGTCTATTCATATGTGTTTTTTTTTTAATTTTCAATAATGATTATAGTCGAATTTTGACCACTGATCGAACACTGGTAGTAGTTATGTAACAATTATATGTACGTTATGTGTTATGTTATAAAAACCGGCTGCTGAATTTCAATACTTTTTTAAATATGAAAGTAAAAGTAATTATTTCACCCTTAAAGTATAAGTATTCTTCCTCTTTTTATTACTAGCTTTTGCCCGCGACTTCGTCCGCGTGGAATAGTGACTTTGCTTGCAAAGTCCCCCCTCACGACCGCCCCGCCCTCGCCTTGCATCTGGCTGAAAGCACGCTCACCCATAGTCCGCGTAAAGTTAAATATGTATATTTTAAAACTATGATATCTCCTAATTATTCGTATATATATTCGTTGAAATCAAATGATGTCAAGGGAAATTTTGTTCAAAATTAAATACTTGTGATGAATAACGTATTTATTTAGATAAAGATTAATATCATGTTTATAAAAACACCTTCGGAATTAATGCATTATTTTAGAACAAATTTGATTACCATTAAAAGGGTTATATTGAGTCAACCTTAAAAGATAGGCATATGCTGTCGCGGACTTTTTTTTAGAACTTTTAAAGGGTATTTTTGCGTAACTTTAACCGTTTACGCAGCGCACGCAACGGAAGCTCTAAAAAGGAATCATCTTTTGCCGTTTTTGCAACATTTTTCATTTACGCTCCGCTCCTATTGGTCGTAGCGTGATGTTATATAGCCTAAAGCCTTCCTCGATAAATGGACTATCCAACACAAAAAGAATTTTTCGATTCCAACCAGTAGTTCCTGAGATTAGCGCGTTCAACCAAACAAACAAACAAACAAACAAACAATCAAACAAACTCTTCAGCTTTATAATATTAGTATAGATAAAACGTAAAAATATATCACAATTATTAGTCTAATCACAATTATTGGTGAAAAATACCACTTTACACACCTTCACAATAAAATTAAATATTTCTATTTAGTATCTCCATCTTTTCTTAAAGTCAGTAAAACGGCTTGAAATTCAAACAGTAATGTGAGTAAACCTGGAGGATCTACTCTTTAATTTAAAGAAACTTCAGCCAAAACACTTCTTATGTGACTCGGTGACGAATTTTAATAGATAATAATTTGCATGTCAAAAGACTTGCTGGTTTAAGTATTATAGGTTTAACTAATAGCATGCATTATTACCATTTTCGTTGAAATGGTTTTGTCTGAACAAATTCAAAGCAACCTGTTAAACATATTCATCAAACCTAATTTGACTTCCACCTGGGTAGTGATCTGAGTACCTGTTTCTATGCCAAAGCCCAGAGATCGCGAGTTCGATTTCCGTTTAAGATAATGGACAAATAAGTTTATGTATGTCTGTTAGTATTATAGTTTTTTTTTATAAAATTTGAAATACAGAGACAGTAGCGAGTATTCTTTTACGTATACCCCGCCGTTCTTCAAAACGAAGCCTAGATTAAGCTTGTACCAAGGCCATATTAAATTATATCAAAATCATAGAAGTTAAATAGTATAAAATCTACTGCAACTGACTTACTTATAAAATCTACTATATATGTACGTAGTAAGTATAATGTTCTAATAACCTAAAGGTTATCCATTTATTTTGAGATACGATGCTAATGTCTCAAATAGATAAAAAAACAAACGACAGACGAACAATGTGGGCTCGCGGACTAAATGAATGCCAGATAAAAGTAGTTAAACCAGACCTAGTCAGTTTTTAAAACTTTAAACCTTAGTTAGATATTAATTAAGACATATTGTTGAACTCTTATATTTTTGCAAGACTAAGTCAAGTTAATGTTATACTCGTATTACGAGTATCTTTGACTAAAGTGTTGTATAGAAATAATCTTTCAATACCATAGATATAAATAGTAATAGATATAAATAGTAATTAAGCTATATTTTATCAATGTACGACTCGGCAGAACTGCGGGAAAAACAAGTTTTTAAAAATCAATAAATCAGTACGATGCATTAAAATTTAGACAAATTTTCCAAATATTACATTAATTTAATAGACTTTTTTCTATTTCTCTTTACATATTCCTAGAAACGTTCGCTGTTTGCTAAATAGAGAAGAAAGTGCTTGTGTCAGCACAATTAATAGTCTAAAAGGTTAAATAAAGCAAATATCTTTATCATAATAATTCTTTCAATAATATATCTTTCAATAATAATTTTTATCATAACAATAATTTCAAATAATCATTATCTGTATATTTATTCAACCAATTTTCTTTTCCGTTTGTCAACCGATTTTCTTTTTTTTTTGTTTATTTAGTTTGCAGTATGTGGTTATGTAATTATTTTGATTAAGTTGTATTTACAAATTCAATAATTTAAACTATTTAGTAGCACGGAACCTTGAGCGTGCGAAACAGACTCGCACTTGCCCGATTTTTTCATCTTAATATTAGTAAAAATTTATTGGACCATAAAAATAAAAAATAAAATGTTTGATATAATAGCAACCGAGGTCGTATCTCAAAGGAGATCAATCGAGTCTGTAGAAAATTTTGCATAAAGAACTTATAGGGTCAATGAAACTTATTGTCACTTAATCTTCTATCTTCACTTTCATTGAACGGAATCGAAATTATACTAATAAAAAGAAGTAGCTTTTATGACTGTGAAATAGCAGCTTATAGCTACTTCGATTCTAGCGCAGAGTAAATAATTAGAAACAAATAATATAAAGCAGATCAATTTGACTGTTTTTTGTTCATTTGAACGATCCTATTTACACTAAAGCTCGTCAATAGTTACTGAGCAAAAAAAAAAGAAAATCGATTCACAAACAGAGTAGAAAAAGATCTAGAACTGTTTTGTGTTTGCCTATTTATATATAGACTAGCAGAACCCGCGGCTTCGCCCGCGATCAAACTTTATTACTTGCAAAAATAAGGAAAACAAATTTCATTTTAGCGATCGTAACTCAAAATATCCAGTATCTTAAAACATGTTACGCGTATATTTAGCAATCTCCACTACCTGTATTTTTTGCACATTTTTCTACTCTCCATCTCTCCAAAGTTAGAGGCAGAGAATACAATGATACAATCGCATACAATGTTTACGATTTTAAAATCATGTTACTCGGTTAATATGAGTCTTTTAACTAACATATTAAACAGGCTAACATCTACGTTGTTTTTAAAGTTAGTTAAAATGCTATATAAGACATCTGAAGCTTACAGTCTCCCTCCTTCTCCTTTTTTTTAAGTTAGATATATAAATTGCCATTCTTATTTTGCTGTAACTGCTGTAGCCAGTCAAAAAGTTGCACATATTTTTCCTTTGGATTCGGAATAATTTCTGTTCTCTACTTTATATCCCACACAGTAAGTGTGCATTTACGGACGACTTGAGTCATGTCACTATTTAAATATATTCAAGAACTCCAACTTCACCGTCCAGTTTTACCCCCCTAGGGGCTGAATTTAAAAAAAAACTACAATCCATGTTTATTTAATTGTATTGAAGAGCATTAATACCAAGTTTCATGTAATTCTAATCATAAACAACTTTTTCCTCATATAAACAGCACAACCCCCATTTACCCTTTCAAGGAATGAATTTAGAAAAAAAAATGATATTTGTATTGTTTTAGTTGTCATTTTAGAGGTAAATTACCATTTTCCGTGCATTAATTACAGAGTTTCATACAAACTTTCATCCCCTATTTGACAGCCTTATAGGATGAATTTAAAAATTTTTTAAAATACGTATTTATTTAACTGTATTGAAAAGCATTTATACCAAGTTTCAAGTAATTCTGATCATAAATAATTGTTTGCCCTTATAAACTTTATCACCCCCCTTTACCCTCTTAATGGATGAATTCCGAAAAAAATCTAATACATATATTTCTAATTTTTCATTTAAAAGCTAAATATTACTTTCTGTGCATTTCGCGTTAAGAATAACAGAGTTTCATACAATCTTATATCACCTATTTTACCCCCTTAGGGGATGAATTTCGAAAAATCCTTTCTTAGCGGATGCCTACATCGTATAAGGAATATTTCCTCCAGATTTCACATTTCTGCGACCAGCGGTTTAGGCTGTGCGTTGATCGATCAGTCAGTCAGTCAGGACAAAGCATTTTATGTATATATATAGATATAGATAAAAGTTTGCGTATTGGTTTGTATTTCTAGTGCATACAGTAGCAGAGCAATGGAAAGACGTGATTTTGACCGACTTCAAAAAAAAGGTCTGAGACAAGTTTCGATTCATAAAATATGTCGTATTCGTATAGAATTTCATTGTCAGTAAACAAAAATTTAAAACGGTTACTAATATACACTTCTTCACATGCATGTCACACTCTTGTCAAGTGGACTAATAAGATGGTGACTTGACACCGTCGCATCGCATGCTATTGTCAAGTGCTCAACTGAAATTTTGATGTAAACCATAGTTTATTTTTAATTGTATAACTAGAAAGCATTGAACAATGTACCTATAAATGTTTAAGATAATTTGTTAAGAATGAGATGTAGATGTACGTAAAGAAGTTTTTAATGTATTTCGTGAATGTAACAAGTAGTTAAGCTCGCTTCTATGTGAAAATGTAAATTTTAGAGGAGGTCAGGTGAGACGGCTGAGACTCACTACATTATTATCACACGACATAATAAGTATAATACGATAAATAATTTTTCTAAATTTACATTTTAAGTCAATTTTAATGGCTTGTCTCGTTTATAACATTAATATTTAACATTCTAACTATATAGTTTATGAGATAAGGCTTGTATTACAACAGATAAATCGTGTACTATGTTAATTATAAAGTTTTACACGTCCAAGTTATTTTGTATAGACCCTCTCCACACGTTGGAATATGGACATGCAATATGGTTTGTAGCTAAATTAATTTAGTTTATCTATTTATAAGTTACGAGCAACAAAAAGGATAAGTACATACCTACATGATGTACGCTACCTTACATTATTACCTCGTAAACGTGACATCATACAATGGAAACTACTAGAACGACTGTAAATGTACAAAATAGCCTCTAACTCTATACTAATACTTTGACACACGAGCTCATACTCGATTTTAACTATATACTAAATCTATATAGATAAATAAAATTGGAGTATCTGTTTGTAATATTAAAATAACCGCTTTTACTAAATGCATATGGATGTATACATGGTACACATAATATCAAAACAACATTTTTTACATTTTTTGTCTGTCTGTCTGCCTGTCTGTCTGTTTGTTCCGGCTAATCTCTGAAACGGCTGGACCGATTTGCGACTTTCGCTGGCAGATATCTGATGTAATAAGGAGTAACTTAGGCTACTTTTATTTTAGAAAAAAAAATAGGTTTCCACGAAAAAAAATTAAAACCAAATTAATTAATTAATTGTTTTTTGGGAAGCAACCTCGGACGAACCCGAGCGAAGCAAGGGTGAGTCGCTAGTATATTTATATAATAGAATAAGTAATATGTTTGTTTGTTAATTAATTACTACGAATATTTCCTTCTTTCGCGCTAAAATTGAGTAACGGATCGAGATGACTCTTTATAGTCCGGTCAATATAGATATTTAAAATAACAAAAATTCCCGGAAAGCTAAATATTGGTGAAGAGCTGGGGTTTAACATTACAAATAAAGTTTTAAAAATCCCCATCGATCCTATGTGTGCTACAAAAGTTATTCGGGGTTAAAGGTCAAAATTTGAGGTTTTTTGGATTTTTCTCGAAAACGGTTAGTTTCGTCAAAAAAAAACCTCAAACCAAAGTTGTAGATCTTAAAATTCTCTACAAAAATAGTCCTTATGATTTTTTTCCTATCATGTATACTTTGACTCTTAGAATCGCGATATCTTACGAATGGTAACTCTTAGGAAATTGTCTAAATTGACCGGACTATTATTAAAAAATCACTATATAACTTTGTCTCTATTTTATCTTAGTGATTCTTATGTTAAGACAGTGGCTATACGGTACATTGGTACATATTATCGCCAACTTTTGGTATGAAGGTCATATGTTTGTAATAATTACCAGAATTAAAATTAAATACGTAATATAACGGTATATTACGTTAAAACAATAATGAAGCTATTAATTGTTAATTTGATTACAGGGAGACTATTTATTCCGGTTATTTGGTTCTTTGCTCTTTTCATAATTTAGTATTATTATACTAGCGAGTCACCCTCGCTTCGCTTTGGGTTCGTCCCTAGACAAAAACAAATCTATCCCATGGGTTTCGTTTTTCCGGGATAGTATATAGCCTATAGCCTTCCTCTGTTAACGGGCTATCTATTCCAAAAAGAATTTTTCAAGTCGGATTAGTAGTTCCTGAGATTAGCGCGTTCAACCAAACAAATAAACAAACTCTTCAGCTTTATAATATTAGTATAGATTAGCGATCCCGGTAGGCGAAGGTCCTCTTTTTTACGGCCCTAACGGCTGGCCGAGACAGACCACAACAACCAAGGAGCTTTTACTTGCTCCCACGTTCCATTCTGCTATCAGATAAGTACCAGTAGCAACCATGTGGACCATCTCCCAGTGTATCTCTAATATAAATGAGATAATTTCCCGCGGTAAAAAATAGCCTATCTCACTCTCCAGCCCTCCAATTATCTCCACACAAAAAATCAAGCCAATCTGTCTATCTATTTCGACGTGAAATAAGGACAAACAAACAAACACATTTCACATTTATCTATAATATTATAAGTATGGATGTATATATGTAATATATAGTATATCTATTCATGGAATAACCGTTGAAACATACCGTACAAATAGTTTTATATATAAATTTAAGCATTATTATAGAAAAGTGTTTTCGGTATTTGTTCTAGGACTGAGGCGCTCTATTTCTGGTCTAGTATTATCGTTAATAGTGTGATTATTTCTACGCTCTAAAAACTACTGGGACTTTAAAAATATATTTTATTAGAGAATAAAATATATTCCTAAAACCCAGTTTTAGAACAGCAAATGGCATTTTAAAAAAATATTTTGGTTTTATCTTTTAAAGTCATTATTTGCATAAATATTTGAACTTCCTCAAATCACAATAAGGTCACGTCTCTGTTACGTCGCTCATATAATTATTGTACATATTTTATGTTAAGGAAAACTGTTACATAATAGTGTTATTAAATAATAACACCATTGAATAATAACAAAATACACAAATTATAAGACAGTGGTAACGCGCTCGCCTGGAAAACCAAGTCAAGCGGATTTGAACGCCTGTTCTCGCTGATATTTTTATGTGCGGATCATTTTCATCTTGATTACTTAATGGCGAAAGAAAATATTATGAGGAAATCTGCACGCCTGACGTAACTACTTTAAAAAAACATATCTGAAATGACTCGCACAATGCCAATGTTGGTGATATGACTTTATCCTCGTCGCTTCGAAAGGCTCGAGCCCGGCTGTGCGAAATTAGAAACTTGGCTGACCACTACACAAATTATTAACAAAAAAAAATGATGATTATTGCAGGATCTAAACGATCCAAGAAATCATTGTATATGTAATACGTATGTATCTATATCATGTTATGGAAGTTGAAGTGGCCACTGGTAGCCGATTCAATTATCTGTTGATGTAGATATTTTTATCTGGTAAAACGCAAGTATATTCAGACTAGCAAATCTTACCTTATCCGATACACATAAATTGCACGTCATCTATCGTACGATCGTATAGATGAAAAATTGCGAACATGCATATAAAAATATATTAGCTTCATCCCGATCGGAGTAATGACGTAGGAATGCATAGATTACAAATATGTAGACAGACAAACTTTTATTAATTATTATTGTTTATGTATGATGTACATATACAATATATACCGCCTCGGTGGTGTAGTGGCTAGCATGTACGGCTGCACATCCTGAGGTCCTGGGTTCGAGTCCCGGGTCGGGCCAAGTTTAGTTATTGAGTCTTTCTGTATAGTAAGCCTCAGTAACAGCCCGGAGTTGGGAAGTTGGCGGTGTTTCACCCCCGTGCCTCGGAGAGCACGTAAAGCCGTCGGTCCTGCGCCTTAACTCTCACTGGTCGTGTCGAGTAGTCGTCCCACCGGAGTATGAGAGTGACAGGAATAGAGAGTGCACTTGTGTCTGCGCGTACATTTGTGCACTATAATATCTCCTGCGCAGTTGGCTAGTCTCAATGAGATTGGCCGCCGTGGCCGGAATCGGTCAGGAGGACATTATTATTACATATATATGGTGTTTGATCGTACGAAGCGTAGATTTGGTGACATTATCGCTATAGGTACTATAATATAATCGCTAAAATATAACATAATCAATGTCCATATCGTCTTAAAAACATTACTTACTTATTATTACATAGTGGAAACATATAAGTACATACGTATGACATAAAACGTCTTATACTAATGACTGTAGGAAACAAAATAATAAAATTATTGTAAAACCCCATTTTCATACGTGTTCATTTGTAGGCAAGAGTAGTAATATTATGTTGTTGTTTTAGGTATAAAATTGATGAAGGACAAATGTTTCAAATTGAAATTAATTAAACTCGTATTCGCCTAGTTGTCGAAATTCAACCATAATCCTTATTTAACATTTGAGTATGTTTAAAAAAACAGTTTTCAAATTTTTTAATTGATAATCTATATATACATAAAATGCTTTGTCCTGACTGACTGATCGATCAACGCACAGCCTAAACCGCTGGTCGTAGAAACGTGAAATTTGGAGGACATTTTCCTTATACAATGTAGGCATCCGCTAAGAAAGGATTTTTCAAAATTCATCCCCTAAGGGGGTAAAATAGGGGATAAAAGATTGTATGAAACTTTGTCATTCTTAACGCGAAATGCACGAAAAGTGATTTTTAGCTTTAAGATGAAAAATAAGAAATATATGTATAAGATTTTATGGAAATTCATCCCTTAAAAGGATAAAAAGGGATGATAAAGTATATATGGGCAAAGAATTATTTATGATCAGAATTACTTGAAACTTAGTGTTAATGCTCTTCAATACAATTAAATAAATACGTATTATAGCATTTTTTGAAATTCAACCCTTAAGGGGGTAAAATAGGGGGGTGAAAGTTTGTATGAAACTCTATAGTTAATGCACGTAAAGTCTTATTTACCTTTAAAGTGAAAACTAAAACAATACAAATATCATTATTTTTCGAAATTCAACCCTTAAAAGGGTAAAAGGGGGTTGTGCAGTTTATATGAGGAAAAAAATATTTATGATCAAAATTACTTGAAACTTGGTATTAATGCTCTTCAATACAATGAAATAAACATGTATTTTAGATTTTTTTTTTTAAATTCAACCCTTAAGTGGGTAAAACTAGACGGTGAAGTTTGAGTTGTTGAATATAGCTAAACAGAGTAACATGCCTCAAGTTCTCCGTAAGTGCACACTTATTGTGTGGGATATAAAGTAGAGAACGGAGATTATTCCGAATCTAAAGGTTTATGTATAACTTCTCGGCTGGCCACAGCAGTGACACCTATAACAGACTTAGAGCTCGAGAGAGAGAACCTAGCTAGAGAGTATCCTGCTATCTATATCCTCCTGAAGGTTGGCACAACTGTAATGAAAAAGTCACCTAAGCTATGTAAGGGATTAGACTGTGAGTGATACAACTTACACGAACTTATTTTTCAAAGTAATAAAATACAATATGTATTGCGAAAAAGTTTATTTTTATCATAGTTTGATCGCGGGCGAAGCCGCGGGTTCTGCTAGTGTAGGATAAAATTAAAGCTCGTCAATAGTTTCTAAACAAAAAAAAAAGAAAATCGGTTGACAAACAGAGGTGAAAAAGGTACTGAAATGTTTTGTTTTTGCTTATTTATATATAGATGAGAAGACACTTTTAATATACATAGGTACTTTTACTGATATATGGTTGGCCTAGAAATACACCGTCCCCCTAATATCACATAGCTCTCTAAGTCATTTTCTAATTATTCTTACCGAGGTACGTACTAATATTTCTATAATACCACATCAAATCCACTGCCTCCTGGTGAGTTATCTAACCTATGAGCGTAGATAACAATAGATTCTACAATCACTACCGAGGTTCTAAATAATAAAATAAATATAATTTTATAGATATGTTCCAAACATTATACTACATTTACAATAATTAATCTGAATTAGATGAATAACAATTATAATAATTGCAAAATACAATGTTACTTTGGCACTCAACGCTCTAAGTCCATACGTACACCCCTCGTGACAAGTCAAGTAATTACTTTTATTTGCACTCTGCTTAAGTCCCTCAGGAAATACTTTAAGTAACGAGATAAAAAGAAGCCTTTCCAATGGAATGCATACCATAAGCTACTCGTATATCAAAGAAACACGTCTAGTTTTGCTCTACTATTGCGTTCTAAGAACTTATCAAAGGTTTTAACTATTAGCGAAAGTTTTTTCTTATATAAAACTTCTAATAAATTATTAGTAGTATAATATTTTAATAAAAATTCTTCTTAGAAATGAAGTAACAGATAAATGAGCCTTATGTTATAGATTATTATATACTAGCGATTTACCCTCGCTTCGCTCGGGTGCGTCCCTACGTACACTTTTTTTTTGAGCGGAGCCTTAATTCTTTTTCTTAAATAAAAGTAGCCTAAGTTACTCCTAATATTATCAGCTATCTGCCAGTGAAAGTCCCGTCAAAATTATTCCAGCCGTTTCAGAAATTAGCTGGAAAAAACAGACAGATAAAAATTTTGAAAATTGTGTTTTTCTTATAAGTACTGTATATAATTTCATATGCATTTTGTAAACAGTTGTTATTTTGATATTGCAAATAGACACTTCAATTTTATTTATCTGTATGGATATAAATTCTTCACATCATTATCGTCTTTACGTTAAATTCGAAACCCAGGAACGCTTCATATGAACCAGTAAAAGATATTTTTAAAATATTATGTCGTTTACAAGGTACCTATTTAGTTACTAATGTGTTTTCGTTTTACGCATCAGCTTACTTGTAATATTTTTGCTGAGTTATTAGTCATAGAAATATAAATACGAGCCCCGATACAAAATAGTTCGTCTAGTGTGAAATTTTCTCTGTGAGATTTTTTCTAACTTCATTATTTTTGTATATCTATATAAAATATTAAGCTGTTCTACTATCACATGTCGTGTTACTTATGCCATTTTTTAATTATGAACCAATAAACAATTTTAGCTTTTTAAGTTTATATATATCCTGTTTTAAATTCGAAGAAGTTATAAGCAAAATAGTTCGTCTAATTGTTAATCGATGCAAAAGTGTTCGTCTATCGGTGAGTTAAATAAGATTATTTCTTCTTTGTATAATTATGTTGCATAATTTAAATTTGTAAAAGTAATTCTGTGTTATTTGTAAAGTGTGACAGTATAAATTCTGAAAATTTCAGTTTTTTTTCATTAGTTTTCAAATAACAATGGGTCGTGGCAAACCCGTGTGTGAAAGAGCTTCGAAAGCGAATAGTTTGTGGGATCGATGCTGGCAAATCAAGTTACCAAATATCTAAAGACTTGATACTTCCCAGGTCTACAGTCCAATCTATCATTCAGCACAATAAAAAGAATAAAACGACTTCTTGTTTGAAGGTCGACCACGCATGAGAACTCACGGTGCAATGGAAGGACATGATTTACAAAGACGTCTCAGTTGACACTTGCAAAAAAGTCCTAAAAAGAATGGGTTACGGATTTTACACCGCTAAGAAGAAACCACTGTTGACTGCTGTACAAAAGAAAAAGAGGTTGTAGTTTGCTCGTGATCATTTAAATTGGACATCCGATCAGTGGCGTAGCATCATTTGGAGTGACGAGTCCAAATTTGAAGTGACAGTCGGCGATGAAAGGAAAAAAGTGATTCGGAACAAAAGTGAGGCATTTCATACTGATTGTCTCAAACGCAAAGGTGAAGTTTCCGGCGTCTCTTATGATATGGGGCTGCATGTCTGCACAAGGTGTTGGTGGTATGCAGTTTGTGGATGGTTCTATCAATGCTGCAAGGTATCATAACCTTTTGGAAGAGAATTTACTGCCCTCTATTCCGTCACTTAAGCATCAAGATTCCTTCATTTTTCAACAGGATGGTGCTTCCTGCCATACTGCAAGGACAACAAAGACGTGGCTACTGGCGAAAAGCATCCCTACAATCGAATGGCCATCTAACAGCCCAGACTTGTCGCCGATCGAAACCCTATGGTGGAAAATGAAAAAAGTTCTCCGTAAAAATCCATCAAGATCGAATAGCGACTTAAAAGCTAAACTCTTGGCTGTCTGGGAGTCAATTACTCCTAAGGAGTGTGCAGCGTTGGTTGCAACCATTCCTCTTCGCATTAAAGCTGTCATTGAGAGCAAAGGCTACACAACTAAGTGGTAGACGAACTATTTTGCGTTAGTGACAAGGGTAGACGAATACTTTTGCGTTATGTTTTTTAGAATATTTTTTTAAATTCTTTATGTTATGTAAAGTCATGAAAGAATTTCAGTTATGTTAAAATAAACTTTAAAATGTTCCTCAAATTGTGGTTTACTTTTTATTAAACGTTCTTAATTATTTTACCAATATTTACTTTCTATATACGCTTTGCACTACTTTCCATATACTCAACGAACAATTTTGCATCGGGGCTCGTATGATAAAAGCTTAAAAAAAGGTGGTTTCTATGCAGAGTTGTATCCGACTTCTATAGGGTGGGTAATAAAAATGCGAAACTTACACTACCATTAATGAAACGAAATGAATCTTTTTTTTAAATAAACTTATTATAAGCACTTTTGAATCGTCAATTTAATTTAAAGAACGTCAATGTAGTCAGTTCGTGAGGAAAGTTCCACCGGCTCGGAAAGCAGTTCTGCTGAGAAGAGCTAGCGAGAAACTCAACAGTTGCTCTTTTAAATATCGAAGTTTAAGATATTTATAAACATAATATTATAGATAGCCCGCATATGACTCAATATATCTTAATTCCACACATTTCCATTAACCAGAAACTCTTTGAACAGAGTAATACGCTTTGCTCAATAATATATTTTTAATTTTATTTTTAAATTTTTGAAAAGGTAAATCTAGGACATTTTGTAGAATCTTCTTATATATGCGTATATTCAGGTTCATGAAGGATTTATTTATCTTTTACAGTCCATATGTGGGCGTCACAAGCTTATTTCTATTCCTAGTGTGTATTCTGTGTCTATAACTGTTTCTTAAATAAATATTTATATTTTTGCAAGCAAGTAATATATTACACAGTATATATTGTGATGCAACCGTAATAATACCATATATACTACCATCCATATACAATATAGTAACAAGTCTTCTTATTTAAATACTGATCGGTTACATTTTAAGACCTATGTATGAATTTAGAAGAGACATATTATACAAATTGAACCCAAAACTGTTATTATAATTTGGCAATTCTCGTTCATTTTTAGTTACGTAACTTATAACGATAAGTGCAATAGCAATGACACTCAATTGTATAACAAGATCAGCTAGACATAACCGGATAATCTCGAATTGAACATTTTTCGACCACTCCTCATCCATATCCTGCTCTTTAAAGTTGAAAACACAATCAAATTAATCAAATTACAGCTATACATAAAAAAGTTTATTACATTATACAGGGTGGATTTTTGAGACGGGACAGTAAGGGCAGGTACCTTAAATACTATAGTTACAGAAAAACGTTCCTAGGAGACCATCCATAACTTTTTGAGATATTCTGAACTACATTCACGGATTTTAGAAAAAATGCACAGTCAGCGAGAAAAATGCTAAAATACAAAAAAAATTTTTTTCATGTCAATCGATCCTATTTCATGTAGGGATCAAAAGACTCTATAGGACCATTTAAGGTTTGAGTACTAGAAATGACAGAAATCGCCAAAATCTTTTCCCATACATTTTGTATGGAAAAACGTTCAATGAACTCGAAATATTCTTTGTTGCCAAACGGTCCTATTTTTTAATGTGATCAAAATACTCTTTGAAGCCAACTGAAGTTTGAGTACAGAAACTACGGTAAATCACAAGACCGGGTTTACAAGCAGGCAATTTATGCAGCGGACATAAGATAATTTTTTTAATTTTTGTTAAGCCAATCTCGTGGCATACTGTACCTAGAAGCAAAAGCACCTACCTAAGTAGAAAATCATAGTTGCATCCATAATCTTCTACAACATAAGAACTACTAAAAAAAAATAATTAAATCAATTAAACATGTATTTTAACACAAACGTAAATAGGTAACATTTAGGTGATCTACAAAATAAATTGCATAAAATGGATGTCGTGTTTAAAAATACACGTTTAGTTGATATTATTTTATTTTATTTTTATTTGTCGATGCAATTATGACTTTTGCTTCTAGGTACAGTATGCCATGAGACCGGCTTAATAAAAACTAGAAAAATTATCTTGTGCCCGCTGCATATAATGCCTGCTTGTAAACCTGGTCTTGTGACTTACCGTAGTTTCTGTACTCAAACTTCAGTTAGCCTCAAAGAGTATTTTGATCACATTAAAAAATAGGACCGTTTGGCAACAAAGAATATTTCGAGTTCATTGAACGTTTTTCCATACAAAATGTATGGGAAAAGATTTTGGCGATTTCTGTCATTTCTAGTACTCAAACCTTAAATGGTCCTATAGAGTCTTTTGATCCCTACATGAAATAGGATCGATTGACATGAAAAAAATTTTTTTCGTATTTTAGCATTTTTTTCGCTGACTGTACATTTTTTCCAAAATCTGTGAATGCAGTTCAGAATATCTCCAAAAGTTATGGATGGTCTCCTAGGAACGTTTTCCTGTAACTATAGTATTTCCTTGACAACTACTTTGAACAACTTCAAATCGACGGTGGAACGGTTTTTTACCAATAGTTTATACATCAAGGGTAACCACATGGGGCTGTTTTATTTATATGATTAAAGCTTCTAGAGCTAGAATAGCTATTTTAAAGTATTAGTGAATGTGGTGTACTTTTTAAACATTATCGTGACATTCTACCTAATAACGTCTCTGTCTTTGTGACTAAAGAAGATAATTAAAGGCCCACTAATTGCCAATATACGTAATTATTTTTTGGTCTCCAAATAGTACACAATATTAGATTTGAATGGAACCTAGCATGATATTAGCAGTAACAGTTTAGGTTTTTGTTAGATAAAAAATGGCACTCCAAATCCAGTTAAGATCTGACTAAAAAAGAGATCGGGTCACATACGTTCAAGAAAATAGTCATGACACTAACCTTAATAATACAGTAGTATGTACGTTTTACGTGAGTGTGTGAAGGCTTAATATATTTAAGTGAAATTCAGAATGAATAAATGTATGTAGCTCATATTCTTATTCAACTCATAGGCTTCTTTCTCGAGACTCACTTACCTACCACAAAAATAGGGTCGCAAACAAAAATTATTATATTATTAAATAAATTATACATTACATAAAAATTTTAAGGCCACCAAAGCACATGAGAGTAATTGTATCATTTCTTATAAAATCTTTGCCGTGTTAGTAATTGTGTAAGCTTATACTTTGCTTAATTTAAATTGTACATAGTATAGATAATATCTCAAAGATCAGTAAAGTGTCAATAATCGTAAAAACGTTCGAATACTCGTATTTTGGTAACAGTGAACGATTCACCGGAATGAATAGGTTAAGTTTGATTCAAGGACTTTGAAGGTCATATATACTTATAGCACGACCGCGAATAAAATTACAAGACAAAAGCTTGTTAAATTTACTATCTTAAAGTATATCAAATAAATTGTCACAAAATCTACGTTAAACTCAAGATACTGATACTTAGTGTAATTTGCCAAAATAATGTCTATATATGTAGTTATAAATAGGCAACGACAAAACAGTTCAGTACGTTTTTCTCCTCTGTTTGTAAACCGATTTTCTTTTTCCTTTTTTAATAGCTATTAACATGCTTTAGTGTTATCAATAAAAAATGTTTGGAAACAGTTAGTATTTCACCCCTAAATCCATAACAGTGGAGTAAAATTTACTGGTATATGATAAATTTGCAATCGTCTCCATAATTAGCCTATTTAGTATATTAGTATAAAAAAATCACTATATTATATCAAAAATAATCAGTTAAACTGATTATATATTAATATGTCATCTATATATACATAAAATGCTTTGTCCTGACTGACTGATCGATCAACGCACAGCCTAAACCACTGGTCGTAGAAACGTGAAATTTAGAGGACATATTCCTTATACAATGTAGGCATCCGCTAAGAAAGGATTTTTCTAAATTCATCCCCTAAGGGGGTAAAATAGGGGATAAAAGATTGTATGAAACTCTGTTATTCTTAACGCGAAATACACGGTAAGTGGTATTCAGCTTTAAGATGAAAAATGAGGAATATATGTATTAGATTTTTTTCGAAATTCGTCCCTTAAAAGGGTAAAAGGGAGTGATAAAGTTTATATGGGCAAACAATTATTTATGGTCAGAATTACTTGAAACTTGGTATTAATGCTCTTCAATACAATTAAATAAACATGTATTGTAGATTTTTTTTTAATTCAGCCCCTAAGTGGGTAAAACTGGCCGGTGAAGTTTGAGTTGTTGAATATATTTAAATAGAGTAACATGACTCTCAAGTTCTCTGTAAGTGCACACTAACTGTGTGAGATATAAAGCAGGATCCAAAGAAAAATTATGTATAACTTTTCGGCTGGCCACAGCAGCGACAACTATAACAGACCTAGAGCGCGAGAGAGAGAGGCTTACCTAAATAAAAATAAAAAAAATAAAAAATAAACTGAGCAAATTTTTCAGTCCACGCGAGCGTAGCCGCGGGCAAAAAGCTACAACAAAATAAGAATGACACTTTATATACGTAACTTAAAAAAGAAGGAGAAGGAGGGAGACTGTAAGCTTCAGGTGCACATAGTATTGGGTCTTTGAAAATAACGTAGATGTTAGCCTGTTAGTATGTTAGTTAAAAAAAAATGTATGCGATTGTATCATTGTACTCTCTTCCTCTAACTTTGGAAAGATGGAGTAGAAAAATGTACAAAAAATACAGGTAGTGCAGCTTGCTAAATACCTAAAGTGTAAAATTAATTACAAAATATACGCTTAAAATCTTTTAAAATACTGGATATTTCGAGTTACGATCGCTAAAATTAAATTTGTTTCCATATATACTTTAACAAATAATAAAACTTACATTATTTTTGCAAGTAATAAAGTATGTATTGCGAAAAAGTTTATTTTTTTCGTCGTTCGATCGCGGGCGAAGCCGCGGGTTCTGCTAGTAATCGATAAATTTCATAATAAGGGTAAACCAGATCACGAGGAAACACGAAGCGATGTATTATCTCAGTTGATAAGTCCAGTATAATTGTCGTACATTTCATTCGTACGATAGCAAATTATGAAATGATAACTTTTCACTAATAAATTGTTGACACGTATTTTGGAATCTTAAAATAACCGGCATTGATTTAAAAATAATCCTTTTGTGTCTTTAACTGAGATAATGTGACATGAAAAGTTTATATTTTTCCTTGTTAAAATAATGGCTATTAATTATAGCACTAATATTGTACATACTAGAGACTCACCCTCGCTTCGCTTCGGGTTTTCCCAAGACAAAAACAAATCTATCCCACGGGAACCGTACATTTTTCCGGGATGATATTATATAGCCTATAGCCTTCCTCAGTTAATGGGCTATCTAATGCAAAAATATTTTTTTAAATCGGATCAGTAGTTCCTGAGATTAGCGCGTTCAACCAAACAACCAAACACACAAACAAACTCTTCAGCTTTATAATATTAAGTATAGATATACATGTTGGTAGCTACACCTTCCCACAAACTAGTTCGATCGAGACATCACAAGATATCGCAGGAAATTATCTAGGCAAGAGTGCCGAGTGGGTGACGCCAATTAATCTATTTTTCATGTAGCGCTTGAATATATCTTTTTTTTAATTTATTTAAAGCGGAAACCTCTAATTCTCATGTTCTTTTTGCTTTAGCACCTCATATTAGTACAGCTTGTTATAATTACGGTTTTGCATGTGGAAACATTTCATTTATGTTTGCGATTCATTTTTTAGAAAATCAATTTAGATGTCAGGTGTGCCGCAATACTATTATGTACTTCGATACATTTTTCCGTAACGTTCTCAGTTATTAAATTCTCTTTACTGACTTTCTTATTAACTTTTTGTATCTGATGATAAAATCAAATGGAATTTCTGCTTTGGTTTTCTCTGCAAAATCATATTGCATCACGTCATTCAGATTTGTGGTGACTAGCCAACGTTACCGACTGTCTCGAATCAAAGCTCTTCATCTCGCCTCATGACTTCAATTTAACGAAGACATTGTTTACTAGCGGTATAGTAATTCAGTGTGAGGCTCTATTCCGCTTAATTTACCCCGTTTAATATTAAAACATCGATATTGTGATAAATTATATAGCACCTTTGTAGATTTATCTCGTATTTTTTTTTTATTTTGGCACAGAATTTTAAGGGGAGCAGTTATTTTTAACCGACTTCCAAAAGGAGGAGGTTATCAATTCGATTGTTATTTTTTTTTTATGTATGTACACCGATCACGCTGAGATTTATGATCCGATTTATCTTTAAAATATTATTAATTTGTTTTTTTTTTTTAATTTATATATAATTTCGTATCGTAATATATTATAATTTGTTTTTTCTTATATAAAATAATAAAAATAATACATTTCCATTAATACAACCAATTGTATTTGCATAATGCGGTAAGAAATACGACTAATTATAATTAATGATTAATTCATTATAACTAAATTATATTACAGTACGATAAGCGCAATCATACTATCACCGCAAAGACCGAATTTTCTAATTCAAGTAACTAAAATACTATGGAAGAGTTACTGGGAGTTACAATTTAAAACCTTGTTATCGCTATCAGATAAGATCTAACATATCTACTCGTGTATTAAGTGTCTTGATTTTTTTTACTAGTACACGGAAAAAACTCAATGAAATTTAACAACCGAAGAGTAGTGATGTAGTTGCAATGTTTACGTTGTTTTCATTGGAATGTCAGAACCGCATTGAAATATCCAAGTAGCGGAAGCCAATCTAAATATATCTAAATCGGTGTCGAGTCGAAACTAAACTATTCCGAGGATTATTTACGACCGTCCAGCGGCCGGCCATGTCTATTGTAATAGACAAAAACGCAGCACCGCTCCAACTTTAACTCAAGATTTGGACTTTGAAAAATTTTTGGAGATCTAAGGTCACCGACTATCGATCCACGACTGCTGGAAACCGCACTTCGCACCACGGCGCCGACTCGTTCCGCATATCATCACTGATCACCTAAATCTTAGCGTAACATCGATCTCTACATACCTAGCCAGAGCACTTCCACTGAGACCCCTCACTCTATCCCACTTATATACAGCTCGTATACCATAGTATAAGTTAAGTCGTACTGCGGCAAAATTCAAATGTTAGCGGGACTTTGAAAACTTACCGTTTCCGTTTATAAGGGGGTAGTCGTCGTCGTGTCGGCCTATGTACGTCTTCAGCGGGGTGTCCGTGAGGGAGGGCGACGACCTGTCCCTGTCGCTCATAATAGTCACTTAATAACACCAGTAAGTTCGATAACGAGTCGGGGTTACGCCGGCCCCGCGCACTCACGACCTACGGCCCGCGACTCGCGCGGCGAAATAATAAAGCAAAAGGCAGTTTCTTGTGTAATCAATTCGTCGCTACTGCGCTGATGCCCCTAGCGACATCTGTAACATTGATCTGGAAGCTCTGTCTGCTGTGAAGATGGCGCTAAATGGCTACAGTAGTGATTTAATTTGATTAGGGTTTGGGTTTAGGTTTCGCTTTTAGATTTTGTGTTATTCTAGTGAAGTTAATATTATTTTGATACGATATTATCTTCTAATTTTAATATGTTTCAAAATTGTTAAATATTTTCGCATGATGAATGATAGACCTGGCATTTAAACCTATTTAGACCTGTAAATAAAAAAATCAAGAAAAGGTACTTACAGCGCCATCTACTACTTATTGTTCATGATACTTTCTTTTATAGGTTCTGTTCTAAGTATTCTTACTTTTTAACTGACTCAAAAACTAGAAGAATCTCAAATTGAATGATTCCTTTTCTTTACACGTTACGTGATTAATGGTATAGTTTTCCATTTTGTTTAGTTTTTATTTTGAAGTATTAATGTAGATTTAATAAAATAAAGTCCTCCACATCGTCAGTCTGTCTGTCGGAACGCAATAAACTCAAAAATTACCGAACGGATTTTCATACGGTTTTCACCAATCAAGTCACGATCTATACGTTAAATGTAAAAACTTGTTATTATGGGTTACACATGTTATATAATACTAGCGACTCACCCTTGCTTCGGTCGGGTTCGTCCCTAGATTGATTCCTTATACAAACTTTCATCCCCATTTTCACCCCCTTAACGGATGATTTCCGGAATGAAAAGTATCCTATGTCCTTTCCAGGGTCTCAAACTATCTTCTTACCAAATTTTATCTAAATCGGTTTCGTAGATCCAGAGATTATCCCCTACAAAGTCACAAACTCGCAAATTTTACCTCTTTATAATATTAGTATAGATTTAAAAAATATATTATATACTATAAAAAATGCGAAACTTGAGCATATTCTCCATAGTAAATTAATTGGATAAAAGTTGAATAAAAGCTTGTAATAAAAAGAAGGGGAAAGGACGAGCTGTACGTTTCGGGTTCATATAATCTTGCATCGTTACGTTACTACGTTAGGTACGCTATACGTTAATCTTAGCCTGTAAGTGTGTTTGTTAAAAAGCCCGTTTTAGCCGAGTTATCTATATATACATAAAATGCTTTGTCCTGACTGACTGACTGACCGATCGATCAACGCACAGCTTAATCCGCTGGTCGTAGGAACGTGAAATTGGAGGACGTATTTCTTATATGATGTAGGCATCCGCTAAGAAAGGATTTTACAAAATTCATCCCCTAAGTCGGTAAAAGAGGGGATTAAAGTTTGTATAAAACTGTGTTATTCTTAAAGTGAAATACATATAAAGTGATATTTAGCTTAAAGATAAAAAATACGATATTTATTTATTTATTTTGTTGGAAATTAATCCATTAAATGGGTAAAAAGGGGGTAATAAAATTTATATGGGCAAAAAATATTTATGGACAGGATTACTTGAAACTTGGTATTAATGTTCTTTAATACAATTAGATAAGTACGAATTTTAACATTTTTCGAAATTCAATTCTATAAGGGGAAAAATGGGGGATGAAAGTTTGTATGAATCTCTGTAATTAATGCACGGAATGTGGTATGTACCTTTAAAATGAAAAATAAAACGATACAAATATTATTATTTTTTTTCAAAATGCATCCCTTAAAAGGGTAAAAGGGGGCTGTGCTGTTTATATGAGAAAAAAATGTTTTTTTATCAGAATTATTTGAAACTTAGTATTAATGCTCTTCAATACCATAAATAAATATGTATTTTAGAATTTTTAAAATTCAGCCCCTAAGGGGGTAAAACTGGGCGGTGAAGTTGGAGTTGGTTGAGTATATTTAAACAGAGTAACATGGCTCAAGCTCCGTAAGTACACAATTACTTTGTAGAATATAAAGTAGAGAACAGAAATTACTCTGAATCCATAGCAATAACAACTATAACAGACCTAGAGTGCGACAGAGAAAACCTATGTAGAGAGTATCCTGTTATCTGTATCCTCTTTTTGAAGGTTAGCACGCCTGTGATGAAAAAGTCCTAAGTTATGTAACGGAATTAGAGGGTAAGTAATTCATTAAACATTAGAGCGGCTACTGTGTTTGCAGGATTTGCTCGGGGAGAATCAGTATTTATATCTCTAATAACGCTCTAACTACGCGTTTTAATTTAATCTATTGTAACTCCTCCTTAAAGTTTGCTTTACAATGACCATTAATATATCTCAGGGCCAGTCGTTAAGATTAGCAGGCATAGACTTCAGAGAGCTTAGATTGCTTCTCAAAGGGACATTTTAACAGAACCCACAATAAGACAAGACACTCACCAATGTGGTATATTTATGGTTGGTTTTTTAGCGTAGACTAAGTTAAGTGAATCTAGAGTTATTATATAAATGAATACATAATATTAAAAATTCTATATGACAACATATAAATTCAATGGAAATTAAAACTGAGCAATTTTTTTTAAAAGCGCGAGCGTAGCCGCGGGCAAAAAACTATAGCAAAATAAGAATGGCACTTTATATATTATGTAACTTAAAAAGATGTACGTGAAGTCTTTAAAAATAACATAGATGTTAGCTGTTAGTATGTTAGTTAAAAACCCATATTAGCTGAGTTACATTATTCTAAAGTCGTAAACATTGTATGCAAGTTGTATCATTGCTCTTTTACTCTTACTTTAGAAAGATGGAGTAGAAAAATGTGCAAAAAATAGAAGCACTGGAGCTTGCTAAATACCTAAAATGAGAAATTATTTTCAGAAATACCTACGTACGTTTAACATCTTTTAAAAACCCAGGATATTTTGAGTGACGATCGCTAAAATTAAATTTGTTTTCTACAATATCTTTAAGAATTATGAAACACGAACTTATTTTTGCAAATAACAAAGTATGTATTGCGAAAAAAATTGTTTTTTTTTTCATAGTTTGATTGCGGGCAAAACCGCGGGTTCTGCTCTAGTCTATACTCTATACATATAATAAAATTCTAACTGAGCCGAATCTGTACATTAAATATTTTTTGTAAAATCTTTGTCCCAGATATAAGACTAATCTGGATCGATTTTTCGCCAAGTACCAAATTTCAGCGAAATCGTTAGAGCCGTTTCCGAGATCGCCGGTATAAATAAATAAATATCAAGAATTGCTCGAATTGCTTGAACGGATTATTGAGATTTTCATTAGCAAAAATCAGGGTCGGAGACTATTCCGTGTCTGAATATGACCTTGACGAAGGTACTCCCTCTCCCTCTTCATCCTATCTGTGATGTCCTTCTACTAAAAGTCCCCCGTTCCATTAATGTTAATTGTTTATTAATGTTAGTGTTTAGTCCCCTATGTATTTTTTTATGTAAATGTATTAAGTGTAATGGATTATAGAGGTTTTTTTAAATAACTAGAATTTACTAACCACTTATCTCTAATTAAGGCTTTGTGTACATATAGATATATTTATTATACTGTTGCTTTAGGTCTAAGGCTTAATAAGGACTTCACTCCCTTGTTTACGTATTTTATATATATATATATCGTCGGCGTAGGTGGAGAACTAAATAACTCAAATTTTCTAGTTTGGAGAAAATCGCAATTTACTGATTTTTTTGTCAATTTTTTGGCGTAATTAATAAATGAGAGAAAATTTTACTGTCGGTAATTTTATATACTTTAGGTATCTTTGCTTTTTATTTTATGCTTAAACAAACTAAACTCTATCTTAAAGTATAAAAAAATAAAAAATAAAAAACCAAGTTATCTAATTTTGCCACAACTAATTATTGCAGTTAGCTATTTATTTAGGCTAGTTGTTTAGTTTTCCTGAGCGTTAGACGCATACCGTAGAATAAATTAAGATCGAATAAGTGCAGTTATTGAATTTGTCAACTTCAAGATATCATTTAACAATTGTAGAATTTAAAATGTATGAATTAAACAACTCAAGTTATTTAGTTTTCCGTGAACTCTGTTTATTTTATTATAACATTTTGAGTTGAAGAAAAATTAAACAACTTATTTTATTTAAGTCATTAAACATTCAACTGGTCATAAAGCATAGTTTTCGATTTATTTGTTGAGTTGATTATTTTTCCCTCTACTGTTTAGTGCTACTTTTAACATATTTACTTTACCATTTGGAATACAAAAATGGCTATATTTCTGAAACGGGATAAGATACGAATATGCTTGTTAGAGTAAAATATGGTGCATTTTTTGGATGTTACGAAAATGGATAAATGTCAATTTGGCCAAAACCGCAGTTGTTTAGTTTTCCACCTACGCCGACGATATATATATATATATATATATATATATATATATATATATATATTAGGGTGTCAATTATATGGGAGAAAAAAATTTTTTTTAGATATCGAAATACATACCTCCTATTTACATACTTCCTCTTTAAGCTACCCAGACTTACTTAAATACAAAATTTTATCTTCCTACGTCAACGTTAACCCGTACCGACAGAACTCTGAAGATCTTTAAAATTGCTGTTTTTAACCCTTTCCGTTATATAGCTAAATCAATTGAAATATTACATTTTTTATGAAATATTTATTAAAAGAAGATAAAATTACAGATCAGGCAGGATATTTTCTTTTGAAAGTCCCTTTTTTACAGTCTGGATACAGATTTCTATGCTCCTGAACACAGCGTAGCAAAAATTGACTTTGCCCTTCCTTTGCAGTGATCAAACCATGCAAATCTTGCATAAGTTTAATAGCTTTTTCAGCTGTATCATTAACTGCCGTTAAAGAAAGCACTTTCCTTTTCGCCTCTGAATAGGCAACATCTTCATCCCATGTAGAAACGGGTTTCTGGAGGAAATTTTTATAAATTTTTAATCGAGAAAATAAATTTGTGCTCTTGACAGTCACAAAGTCACTTAAGGATTTTCCTGCAACAATAAATAAGGCAGTATTATTAACAATATATTGAAGACAGTATAAAAAATAGTATTATTTAATAAATATACAATAAATACACAATATACAAAAAATAAACAATAAATAGTATTTATTGTATTCCTACTTACTATACAAATAATCAGACATATCTTCTTTAGATGGAATATATCTCTTCCCAGAATCATACAAACTCTCTCTTTGGAAATTCATTATACAATGTTCGTTTTGGTTTGTTCATTCACTTCATCATCAAATAGTGACAAAGCAGCAATTTCTTCTGACAAGTACCAAAAATGTTGACTAAACTTGCTCAGGGCTGCTTTGGAGATCAATTTGTCAACAGGTTCATATTCCTTAAGCCTCTTTAAAAAGCACAAATCTTGATTTGGTGCCTTCACATCCAAGCCATGGTTTTACATATAAAACCGCAATGAATAAACAGACTTCTTGAAGTGCTCGCTTATCCTTGGCACTAATTTTGAACTAAGATTACAACAAATATATCTTTAAAGAGTCTCCTCTACCTACCTCTAGCCATCCACCTTGCTTGATGCATCGCTCCAGGAGGTCTAATATTAATTTTTTTTCACTGGCTCGTCCTAAGAAAATAATAGATAGTTCAATCAGTTCCCGATAATCATCACGTCTAATGGTTTTTTACAGTTCTTGATTATAAATTTTCAACAAATCTTCTATTGTTGTATTACAAAAATGTCGTGTGGCGATATCGGTATTTGTTTCAATGGCAGCAGGATTAATAGTTTTCCAGTTGTTTCTAAACTTTTTGAACAGTGGGATATCAGGGCTAGTTGTGACTTGGTGGAATTTTGTTTCGAACACACATTTTAAAACCAGTTCGTAAACGTGATGGCGGCAAGCAAAGAGTAGTAATTCCCTGTCTAGTTTTTGTTCCAAAAGTACACAAGCTCCTTTCAATCGCCCTGTATTAGACGCAGTTGTATCACAGCACATTATTTGTACTTTGTCATCGAGGTTTCAGTCATAAAGGGCGTTCAACACAGCTTTAGCTTGATCCTGGCTGGAAGAGCTCTCCAGTTTGGGTACAGCCAGAAGTTGTTCCTTTTCTCCAAATGAAATTAAAATTGGTAGACGTTCTTCTTTAGAACTTCTCACGTCAAGTCCAGGTAATAATTTCGAATCCCAGTGAACGGTCACTATCTCAGGCACATTATTCTGAAAATCTGATTTTACAGATTTCGCTCCATCTTTTCGACTCTGTGTGCGAATACGTTGAATAGACGATTTGTTTATCGGAAAATCATCACAGCTAAGATCTAGTGCTTCTACTACAGTTTGAAGTATATAGAAAGAATCCCTTATGCTTAATTCACATCTATCTAAAGCTGCAACTAACTTAGACGTGATACAGTTTTTCCTTCCTCTTTTTATAGTAGTTTCAGAACTTACCATTTGAGAGGTGGATGCCAAGGGTTCCTCAAGGCTTTCATCAGAGCTGGTAAGTTGATCGTGATGCCCTTGCGTTTGAATAGAATCTTGCGCAGTAACAGATGACGATAAATCTCCGAAACACATTTGCTCACATCTTTTTTTCTCTTCATTTAATTTCCTTTGTCTTGCCCTTTATTCTTTTTCGGCTAACTTTTTGTCTACACCCGCTAAACACCCTGGACGCCCTGGTTCTCTTTGATTTTGTAAAAATATCTTATCTTCTTCAATTTTCATCAGTTCATCAGCGTGTGTATCAAATAAATTATCTAAATTGTTCTTAAAGTCCTCCTCATGGCGCTTGTAAATATCTTGTATTTTTTTAGAATTTTTTTGCAACTCCCTCCAAGCATGGTGAAGATCCACAAGTTTTTTTACACAGTTAGGTATAGCTCTGGTAGGGATTCTAGCTTTTTCCCAAAATATAATGCACTCCCGAATGACAAGATAAGCGCTTTCACTAACAGTCAATTTAACTTCGTGAATGTTAAAAAAAAGTGCTGCAAGAACTTGACGATTAGACGGTAACTTTGCGCCTGTTATTTGATAATTTACGTCACCAACTAAGAAAGCACATTTTTTATTGCTTCTTAATTCCACTGCCATCTTTTAAATGTAAAACAATACGTGTTAATCGCGAGAATAATTGAGAACAAATGACAAATGCCGTGAATACGCACCGCTACTGCCGCGTAACATGTATGAACATGATTCGATGCAAGTCGGCACGGGTTATCGTACTCCAAATAAAGTAAAAATTTATTTCCGAGTGTTTTAGAGGCAAATGAACAAAACTAAGACCTATGCGTTAGAAATTTAAAACTTTAAAAAACAAGGGACAAAGTCGTGTTAGTTACACCATTTATAACTCAAGAACGGCTGGACCAATTTTTATGATATTAGATTTTTTGGATTTTTCTTATTCTGGAATAGGATAATAAAGTAGTGATCTTATTTTACCGACCAATCTCCTTCGTGTCTTCTCCATTCTGCGTGACATTGGCGATTGTAATTTGTGCTCAGATGGCACGCTTTCCAGCCATTACGATAAAATTGAATTGATTTCAGATTTTCATTCAACATTACCATCCAAATTTCTGAACTATCCCGTAGATTTCTTTCATATAAACAATTACGAACATATCAAGAAAGAATTCAACCAAATCGGTTCAGCCGTTCTTAAGTGTGGCAATTGATTTTATATATACACACATGTATTATATAGATTTTTATTTATATTGAGATGTATATTTTATTAAATACATAACTAAGCTTCATTTCAATGCAAACACGCAGTTGTATTCCTGAAAACGCGCTAGCTTAGCAGTAGACAGTAAGTAAATATATCTTTCGATAATATTGTAAGCAATTTATTATAGATATAATTACTAACAATGAATATTTTATTTTTGTTGCACAATTAAGTGATATGAAGTGATTCCATTCTTTTTCGAAGCCAGCGTCCACAGCGTTAGGAGGGAATGTTATTGGGAAGCTTGTTGATGAGCTCGGTTCTTTACGTCGTTGACTGAGAAAGGCTTTCAGTTCTTGTTCCGCTACACTCTTTCCCGTTGTGGTGACTAATTCTGAAAACATACGAAATCCTACTAATATTATAAACGCAAAAGTTTGTAAGAATGAATGAATGTATGTATGTATGTATGTATGTATGTATGTATGTATGTATGTATGTATGTATGTATGTATGTATGTATGTATGTATGTATGTATGTATGTATGTATGTATGTATGTATGTATGTATGTATGTATGTATGTATGTATGTATGTATGTATGTATGTATGTTACTCTTTCACGCCAGAACGGCTGAATGGATGTAGATGAAATTTTACACAGAGATAGATTATATTCTGGAATAACACATAGGCTACTTTTTATCCCGGAAAAATGTGCGGTTCCCGTGGGATAAGTTTGTTTTTGTTTTCCTAGAGGAGAACCCGAGCGAAGCGAGGGTGAGCCGCTAGTATTCTATATATAAAGACATACTTGAATCTGTGTATGATATACATACGAGTATATATGTTATTATATTATTAGGCCTTATCTATACTAAGATTATAAAGAAGAGTTTCTGAATTGTATATAGGAGAGAATCTCTAGAACTACTGATTGGATTATGTAAGTTCTCTCAATAATAAGAAAGTTATATTATCCATTAGTATGCGATAGTCAAATAAAAAATGAAAATACCGATTTTGCCATACAACTTATCAAATAAAAGTTCTCCTTACGTAGGGTACAAATATTTACCTATATATTTTATTAATAATATCAAAATGCTCAATATCAACAAAAGAAATATATAATTCACATGAGTTACTCAATCTTGTTTAATTTTTTTTTATTTCAATATCATCTTTTATGTTTTTAAATTAATGTAAATCAATATTTTTTTAATTGTATCCTTCAAAAGTTGTAAACTAAGTCCTCTCCTTTTTTATCTGTCTGTCTGATCACGCATTGCTCGAGAATAGTTGCATAGAATTTAATACTACTTTTCTTTTTGGATACATATATATACATATATACCTATAATAATTATTTTGTCATCAACTTTTATACATTTAAAATTTAAAAGTACCTAAGTTTAAGGGATATGCGTATATAAATTTAATTCTATCCGTTAGAACTCTCGTTACACGGTGGGCGCACTTTTCGTTGCATACTAAATTACATCAAGGCAGTCCAAATACATCTATCTATCTTTCCTACATACGATAAATTTTATCGAGGTCAAACTCGTCGAATAATTTTAAAGTAATATATATATCAGGAATTTTTGGTTTTGGTTTATTAGGTTTGGTTATGGCATATTAAAAATAATGTGCACAGCAAAATTTCAACGATACGAACCCGGTTTTGAACCAGCTTCAAGAGATTTTCAAAACGAAAGCGTTAAATAGGCTGCCACTTCCTAAAAACACAAGTATCTTAAACAAGTATAAACAGGATCACAAATTATCTCAACTAAAAATCAACGAAGTCTTTACTGTATGAATTTAACCGAGTCGATTTAAAAGTAAATCAAAGTTAAGCGTCAATGGGCTAGTGGCATGTTCAGCTGTAGATCTGGAGGTCCTCTGTTCGAATCCCGGGTCGGGTCAAATTTAAAGTTTTTCTGTCAAAAAAATCCCAGTAACAGTCCGGACCCAAAGCGACCGGTGTTTCACACCCATGCCCCAAATCCATGCATCAGAATCATCGTAAAGCCATCGGTCCTACGCCTGATCATTCCTTCCATCATGTCGAAGATTCGTTCCATTCGAGTGAGAGAGTAACAGGAACAGAGAGTGCACTTGTGTCTGCGCACTTACTTGTGCTCTATAATATCTCCTGCGCCATGGCTAATCTTAATAAGATTGGCCACAGGGGCCAAAATCGTTTAGAAGGACATCAAACTAAAGTAATTTTAGACTCACTTGTACAGAGTCTTTAAAGATAAAAAGCGAGTGAGCAACTCCAACTCCCTCTATGTCGTAAAAGACCATCCTAGTGGATAACAGCAGTAACAAAGTTTCACTTCTAAGCATACTACATAATATTAAAAAGTATTTTTGTTGTTTAAATACGCTGCTGTCTAGAACTTCCCTATCAGTCATAATTGAGACATTCTTTGTGCATTATTTTACATTCTACTTATAGCCTATTTATTAAAAAAGTCTATCTTATAAAACGTAATAGACCATAGGATCCATGAACTGCACAGACGCGCGCGTCGCGGAAAAAGAGAGTTTATAATGTTACTAAACTAGGTGACACTAATGGCATATTCATTATTCATACCATTTGAAGCATGAAAACAAATTAGATAGTTATGTATTTTTTCTTTAAAATCTTTTTTGTTCCCTTGATTTTTGTTTGCTTGTGCAATAAGTTTAAATGCCCAATTAATGTGGAAAAGATCATTTAGATACATAGTACTAAAAAATCAGGCAATAAAGTTATATATCGTGTAAATTAAGTATAAATTCCATAAATTCGATGCATACAGAATCATTACATGAAACTAGTTAGCATTTAATTATAGCTCAGATTTTTAAAGTCTCATAGCGAAGTGGTTTATCGATACTGAAACTTTGCATCAAATATTCTAAAACTTTTGTATGTTAAATATTTTTGTGATAAAGATAATATATATATATAATACAATAATATTTTATTTTATTTTTTATTTTATATAAACAGAAAATAAAAATAATAATAAACGCTATAGGATTTAACATTCTTTTATTGAAGCAGTGAACAATCGCATATTAAAAGAACACTTATAAATATTATGTTTGCATCGAAACATGCACTGCTATTTTCAAGTAAGGAAACGTCAATGTAATCACAGACCATCTCATCCCAATTATCCGTAAGATCTTGGATGCTGCGAGCTCCAGATACTAGCTTGTGTCTCATAAGCTTTTTAGCTTTGGCGACCCTCTCTGAACTGTCCTCGAAAATATCTCGTGCACGCATCTGTATTTCATTGTGAGGTTCAACCATGACTATTGTTTGCATCTTAGAAGTTACTTGCATTAAAACAGGCGGTTTAGTCGTCCATGTCACATTTCGTACGCTTTCTTTCTTTAGGGACTTCCTTAAAATGGATAATCTTGATTTCTCTGCTAAGGATAAATCCGTTATGTTTGATGTTTGATTTCCGTCTTTTGTGACACTGACTACGGTAGTTTTAATGCGTTCTGTTCTTTCTTCAGTTGTTGTAACGTTTTCAGTCGTTATTTCAGTAGTTAGGAATTCGTTATTGACACGGCGATATGGCATGTCTTGTAGAGGTCGTAGACTCGAAGTCTCCGTTGCACTTGCTTCCACTGGGCACACACAAACTTTACTGTTAAATTCCTTTTTTTATTATTTAAATGAAAATATGTTTGTTATTAAATCATTAAATACACGCAAATATAAAACAATCAATGAAATTGATTATTTTACGAGTTAACGCGTATAAATATATATATATATATATATATATATATATATATATATATATATATATATATATATATATACTAGCTGACCCGGCAAACGTTGTTTTGCCATATAAATAATTTCCTATTACTAAAATGGCTATTAAAAAATAAGGGTTGATCGTAGAAGGGTGAAAATTGAGGATTGTATGTATTTTTGTATGTTGTATCATAAAAAAATAGAAATTAAAAATTTTGTCTAAAAAATAAAAAATAAAAATTTAGGGGTGGACTACCCCTAACATTTAGGGGGATGAAAAATAGATGATGGCCGATTCTCATAGATACCGGATAAGCACAAAAAATTTCATCAAAATCGGTCAAGCCGTTTCGGAGGAGTATGGCAACGAAAACTGTGACACGAGAATTTTATATATTAGATATATATATATATATATATATATATATATATATATATATATATATATATATATATATTAATAGGTTTCATAGTTACATTTTATAATATAAAGAGAAATAATTGGTATATTTACCTTTGGTCCTTCGCAATAGTTCTGGTATTTTTTGTTTAATACTATTAACCCTTTTCATATCATAATACTCGTCGTCTTCTACATAATCCTTAAGGTTAAATTTCTTCATCTTGGGAAATTTTAAAGGATCCTTTTCAACATTCATTCGCCGACGTCCATCGATACGATGTTCTAAATTTTCATCATCAAATTTTGCACTTACATTTTCATCATCATCAGAATCATCTCTTCCTTTTCTTTCCTGACTTATTGTCCTATCTCGAACCTTTCTTCTTATCACTTTCTGTGTTGTGAATCTGAAATCAAATTCTGGTTCCACCTTGTTATTCTCTCGTATTTTCTTAGCATAATCTATTTTTACATCTTCACTGTCATTGTCATATTGCGTTTCATAATCATTATGCTTTCTATGTTCACTTTCAATATTTTGTTTGGTCCGTGGCCGATGTTTTTGAAAACGGCGATTCGACTTGAATTTAGGGATTAAATCATTATTTGTATTTAAATCCATCCTATCGTCACTTAATTTTAATATTTTCTTCTTTCTACTACTTCGCTTAAACCATGCGTCGTCTTCTGGTTCAGTTGAGGCTACTTTATCTGGGGAGAAGATAAAACGTAAAATTAAGCTGTAATAGGTATACAGAAAGTAAATTACTTAAATCAGTTAAAAATTTTAAGTACCTTGTGAATCTTCTTCGTACCGATAGTCTAAAGATGGTGCAGCATCTGGTGAATGGTCTTTGTAGTCATCTGATAATGGCGCATTCTCAGGGTATTCCACGTTATATTGCGGCATTTTTGCTCCTGAATAATCCCCATAGCGTGCCGCCCCAGCAGATGTCAAACATATCAGCACGCCTACTAACCAGTTCATATTACTACTGCTATTATCGGTATTATTTAACCGCAAGTATTTTACGGTTTTGTGGAAAAAAGAAATATAACAACATAATTCAAGTTGTAACTACGAATTTGACATTTATATGTTTAAGGCACCTACTACCTGTTTAGAAGTTATTTCTTTTTTTCTATAATATGCCAGCATCTCATATATTTTTTTAGTTTAAAATATGATTAAGATGAAATATCTTAAAAAAATATTTCGCGAAATATTTTTTTTTTGTTTTTTTGAAAAGAATATAATATAGTTATTTTATATTAAAATTTACATTACGTTTTTATCACCCCGTTATATATTTTTTTAATATTATTCTATAGCTACAAATATGGCTGGTTGAATACAATAATTCCCCTGTCAATATTATAATGTAATCAACAAAAACATTTTTTTTATTGGCATCTTTTGATAAATTTTAAAAAATGATAAATTATTAATAAAAATTATATTATAATAAAATTAAACCTTCATATTTAAAATGGTGTGACAAACATCGTGATGGTTGGAAATACAAAAGGAAAGGAGTGTGAAGACAAAGACCCAAAGTGGGAGTGCCCTCCTATTAAAAATGTTACTCATCCGTTGGTTGGTACTCTTTATTTTGCAATGAAAATGAATCTTTTAGCGGAAATTCAAAAAAAAAAAATTTGAAAAAAATTGTTAAGCCCATTGTAATAATGTAATTGTTTTGTCAGCGTTTTTATGAATTTACACCGGAAGAAATAAAAGCTTTAGAAGAATGTGACAAAGAAAGTTTTTATCAGCGTTGTTTACCCTTCAGCACACTGTTTGCGGCACTGACATACGTGGGGGTAAAAAATGGTGAGACGCTGAAATTGTTTTTATATATTAGGTGAAAGGTTATAAAGTACATTTAGAGAACACGTAACTCATTTCAAAGCTACAAATCAACTGTCACGTTCATGCCTATAAAGGTACAGTAAATATATTTTTTATATTTTTAAAATAGCTTTTACATAAATCTAAAAACCTTATATCTAATACTCCTTTATTGTTAGCATAACATCCATAATTTAAAGTAAAAACATGAAGTAAATGAAACTACAATTGTCTACTTCTATCTTTCTTTTTTTACTGCTTGTCTGGTATTCATACATACTTGGGTGTGAGGAAATGAGCATCAGAAGGCTTAATGTAGAAACAAACGCATACAGTAGTAGGTATTACGTAGATGTTAGGTAACTGCGGACACCAAATCGTATTTTGAAAATTAACTATCACGATTATGTCGAACGTAAAACTTGGTAAGGGCGCCGCAAAAACATCATAGAAGTAAGAATAGAAATATAACAACTAGGTATATATGATTTTTTGAAAATTATTATTTTTTGGTGGCATTCCCTCCAAGTTCTTACTTCTGTGAACGTTTTTGTTTTAGGCTTCCTGAAACGAAGTCCACATTTTGGTCCTGTGCCCAAAGTAATATTTGCGGCTCTCGTCGGACACATTTATGGACGTTTATCGTATATCCCGAATTGCGAAATTAAGCTGCGTCACCTTCCTGACAATAGTCATCTTGGCAATGTTATGCGAAAGTATCATTTAGAAAATAACCCACCAAAAGAATCCAACCCGAAGAAAAACTAATTATCTGAAGGAAATAAACCAAAAATATATCTATCTGACACAGGTTTTTATTTCTAGTCCCGTATTTTATATTCTTTTTTAACGTCCCACTACTAGGCACAAGCTTCCCCTAAATGTGAGAGGAATCAAGCCATGGTCTATAACGCTGGCCAGATAGACTTCTTTAAATAACTAATTACATTCTCTGAAACATACAGGTTTCCTTAGTATATTTTCAATTTAATGCTAAAATACCAAAAAAAAATGTATGTCAATCGATCCTATTTCATATACGGATCAAAATACCCTATGGGACCATTTAAGGTATGAGTAATAGAAATGATAGAAATCGCCAAAACCTTTTCCCATACAGTTTGTACGGAAAAATGATTAATCAACTTGAAATATTCTTTGTTGCCAAACGGTCCTATTTCTTAATGTGATCAAAAGACTTTAAGGCCAAATGGAGTTTGAGTACAGAAACTACGGTAAGTCACAAAACCGGGTTTACACCGGGTTAATCAATACAAATCAAAGCACACCGACTTCGAAAATATCTGATTAGGTATCTATTCTAAATAAAAACCCCTGTTTAGTTATTTTTTACTTTTCAGTGCCTGGAAGTCGGTTTTTATTTTATTTTTTTAAGCTTTTTGGCGATTTCTGTCACTTCTAGTACTAATACCTTAAATGGTCCCATAGTCTTTTGATCCCTACATGAAATAGGATCAATTGACATAATTTTTTTTTTGGTATCTTAGCATTATTTTCGTTGACTGTACATTTTTTTTAAATCTGTGAATGCAGTTCAGAATATCTCAAAAAATTATGGATGGTTTTCTAGGAACGTTTTCCTGTAACTATAACAGTTAAAGTACCTGCCCTTACCGTCCCGTCTCAAAAATCCTCCCTGTATTTATTTGTTTAACCACTTGAACCCCGCTGGTGCCTATGGGCACCACTTCCGGCGTTACCGTTAACCCCCGCTGGTACCCATAGGCACCACCTCGCCCGCTGCACTTTTATCACTTATTATACGACGAAATTAGTTTATTTCATGCCAAATGAGTGATACACGCAAACTTTAGAAGTTTTATCAATTATATAATAAAATAAAATTTTAATTAAATGCCGACAACTTTAAAAACAAACGTGTCAAAAATTGTTTAAATTTCAAGTGAAGCGCGCGCGGTTTACTATAGTTTTTGTGTAATTTAAAATATTTAAACTAGTGAATTTGAGCCGTAAACGTATAAATATTTATTGTTAGTATTCTTTGCCACTATTGAGATACTAATAAGTTTATAATCACGTTATAAAATTAGTTTTTTGGTCCAACGAATTTTGATGTATAAAATTCGTAAAATAAGTCGCCATTTTATAACATGAATTTTGACTATTAGTAATTGATTTGGTGCCTGATAAAGGTAAATCACTACAGAAAAACTAATATAATTTCATATTTTCAGTTGTTTGTAGCATATTTCAATATTTTTATTATATAAAATATGTTTATTTACAAATAATACCTATAAGCTGTCAAATTTGACATATTTGAACTCATCAAAGATCAGTTAGACTTTGACACATGTCGATATGTGCTATCGATAATATCGATATATTAATATAAACATAATGTAACAGTGGGGAATAAAACGCAAAATAAAATACTCTTATATATTATAAAATATAATGGGTATATTTAAAAGCCTAAATATAAAGGCAAACATAACAAACTACACTATAATGGGAATACGAAGCCGTTCGTCCATATTTTATATATAAATAAAAATGAATGGCTAAATTTGTTGCTAAGCGCAAAACTCGAGGACGGCTAGACCAATTAGTCCATTTTTTTTTTCAAATATTCATTGAAGTCCGAGGAAGGTTCTTATGATGAGAAACATTAGAAAAAAATCACGGAAAAACGTAAAAATCACAGGTTTCTTTTTTTTATTACTATATTATTATTATTATTATAAACGCAACCTTAAAATTAATATACATATACTACTTGAATGCATTCGTAAATTTCACACTTTCTCTTTCTACGATATACAATTTAACGTTGACATTATTCGTTTGTTTTTTGTACTTCTTTCACGTCGAAACAAAGAGCTGGATTTTTGTGATTTTTTTGTCTGAAGATATATAGAAGGAAGGCTGAAGAATGAAATTGGCTACTTTTTACCGCGGGAGACTATCTTGTTCCCACTGGAAAACGATTTATATCTATTTCATACCAACCGTTAAAACGTACTAGTCTGAAATAACATAAGCGTTCCCTGACTGCCTCGTCGGTCTAATAGTAGTGTAAAAAGCTTTAGTAGTAGATCTACTGGGAAATACTCAATAATAATAGTTTAGAAAAGGGCTAAGTAATTTGCAAAACTCCCGCTTCATGTTACATGGGACTTCAAAAACATAGTTGGCAAAAATATGAGTGTATACATATATTATAATATATATTAAATATATATTATAATATATATTAAACTTTTGTCTATCATTTAAGTAACGTAACTATTCATGGTTACTTCGAATATTGGCGAGGTATTACACGAGCATTTATTTTTACGAGTAAATTAAAGTCTTCTTTGACTGTCTAAATGATTCCCTAGATTAGTGGAAAAGATAATAAAAGGGTTGGAAATCCTGGAGAACAGCTTTCTTTAAAAAAATCTTTGAATCAATAAATATTATGTTCATCTAAATAATGTACTTATTGTGTTTTTCACATTGTTTAACACATGATTAAACTGAAACTAAAAGAGCTATATTATTACTACTCTACTACTTCGCTTAAACCATGCGTCGTCTTCTGGTTCAGTTGAGGCTACTTTATCTGGGGAGAAGATAAAACGTAAAATTAAGCTGTAATAGGTATACAGAAAGTAAATTACTTAAATCAGTTAAAAATTTTAAGTACCTTGTGAATCTTCTTCGTACCGATAGTCTAAAGATGGTGCAGCATCTGGTGAATGGTCTTTGTAGTCATCTGATAATGGCGCATTCTCAGGGTATTCCACGTTATATTGCGGCATTTTTGCTCCTGAATAATCCCCATAGCGTGCCGCCCCAGCAGATGTCAAACATATCAGCACGCCTACTAACCAGTTCATATTACTACTGCTATTATCGGTATTATTTAACCGCAAGTATTTTACGGTTTTGTGGAAAAAAGAAATATAACAACATAATTCAAGTTGTAACTACGAATTTGACATTTATATGTTTAAGGCACCTACTACCTGTTTAGAAGTTATTTCTTTTTTTCTATAATATGCCAGCATCTCATATATTTTTTTAGTTTAAAATATGATTAAGATGAAATATCTTAAAAAAATATTTCGCGAAATATTTTTTTTTTGTTTTTTTGAAAAGAATATAATATAGTTATTTTATATTAAAATTTACATTACGTTTTTATCACCCCGTTATATATTTTTTTAATATTATTCTATAGCTACAAATATGGCTGGTTGAATACAATAATTCCCCTGTCAATATTATAATGTAATCAACAAAAACATTTTTTTTATTGGCATCTTTTGATAAATTTTAAAAAATGATAAATTATTAATAAAAATTATATTATAATAAAATTAAACCTTCATATTTAAAATGGTGTGACAAACATCGTGATGGTTGGAAATACAAAAGGAAAGGAGTGTGAAGACAAAGACCCAAAGTGGGAGTGCCCTCCTATTAAAAATGTTACTCATCCGTTGGTTGGTACTCTTTATTTTGCAATGAAAATGAATCTTTTAGCGGAAATTCAAAAAAAAAAAATTTGAAAAAAATTGTTAAGCCCATTGTAATAATGTAATTGTTTTGTCAGCGTTTTTATGAATTTACACCGGAAGAAATAAAAGCTTTAGAAGAATGTGACAAAGAAAGTTTTTATCAGCGTTGTTTACCCTTCAGCACACTGTTTGCGGCACTGACATACGTGGGGGTAAAAAATGGTGAGACGCTGAAATTGTTTTTATATATTAGGTGAAAGGTTATAAAGTACATTTAGAGAACACGTAACTCATTTCAAAGCTACAAATCAACTGTCACGTTCATGCCTATAAAGGTACAGTAAATATATTTTTTATATTTTTAAAATAGCTTTTACATAAATCTAAAAACCTTATATCTAATACTCCTTTATTGTTAGCATAACATCCATAATTTAAAGTAAAAACATGAAGTAAATGAAACTACAATTGTCTACTTCTATCTTTCTTTTTTTACTGCTTGTCTGGTATTCATACATACTTGGGTGTGAGGAAATGAGCATCAGAAGGCTTAATGTAGAAACAAACGCATACAGTAGTAGGTATTACGTAGATGTTAGGTAACTGCGGACACCAAATCGTATTTTGAAAATTAACTATCACGATTATGTCGAACGTAAAACTTGGTAAGGGCGCCGCAAAAACATCATAGAAGTAAGAATAGAAATATAACAACTAGGTATATATGATTTTTTGAAAATTATTATTTTTTGGTGGCATTCCCTCCAAGTTCTTACTTCTGTGAACGTTTTTGTTTTAGGCTTCCTGAAACGAAGTCCACATTTTGGTCCTGTGCCCAAAGTAATATTTGCGGCTCTCGTCGGACACATTTATGGACGTTTATCGTATATCCCGAATTGCGAAATTAAGCTGCGTCACCTTCCTGACAATAGTCATCTTGGCAATGTTATGCGAAAGTATCATTTAGAAAATAACCCACCAAAAGAATCCAACCCGAAGAAAAACTAATTATCTGAAGGAAATAAACCAAAAATATATCTATCTGACACAGGTTTTTATTTCTAGTCCCGTATTTTATATTCTTTTTTAACGTCCCACTACTAGGCACAAGCTTCCCCTAAATGTGAGAGGAATCAAGCCATGGTCTATAACGCTGGCCAGATAGACTTCTTTAAATAACTAATTACATTCTCTGAAACATACAGGTTTCCTTAGTATATTTTCAATTTAATGCTAAAATACCAAAAAAAAATGTATGTCAATCGATCCTATTTCATATACGGATCAAAATACCCTATGGGACCATTTAAGGTATGAGTAATAGAAATGATAGAAATCGCCAAAACCTTTTCCCATACAGTTTGTACGGAAAAATGATTAATCAACTTGAAATATTCTTTGTTGCCAAACGGTCCTATTTCTTAATGTGATCAAAAGACTTTAAGGCCAAATGGAGTTTGAGTACAGAAACTACGGTAAGTCACAAAACCGGGTTTACACCGGGTTTTGGTGCCAGCCAATACAAATCAAAGCACACCGACTTCGAAAATATCTGATTAGGTATCTATTCTAAATAAAAACCCCTGTTTAGTTATTTTTTACTTTTCAGTGCCTGGAAGTCGGTTTTTATTTTATTTTTTTAAGCTTTTTGGCGATTTCTGTCACTTCTAGTACTAATACCTTAAATGGTCCCATAGTCTTTTGATCCCTACATGAAATAGGATCAATTGACATAATTTTTTTTTTGGTATCTTAGCATTATTTTCGTTGACTGTACATTTTTTTTAAATCTGTGAATGCAGTTCAGAATATCTCAAAAAATTATGGATGGTTTTCTAGGAACGTTTTCCTGTAACTATAACAGTTAAAGTACCTGCCCTTACCGTCCCGTCTCAAAAATCCTCCCTGTATTTATTTGTTTAACCACTTGAACCCCGCTGGTGCCTATGGGCACCACTTCCGGCGTTACCGTTAACCCCCGCTGGTACCCATAGGCACCACCTCGCCCGCTGCACTTTTATCACTTATTATACGACGAAATTAGTTTATTTCATGCCAAATGAGTGATACACGCAAACTTTAGAAGTTTTATCAATTATATAATAAAATAAAATTTTAATTAAATGCCGACAACTTTAAAAACAAACGTGTCAAAAATTGTTTAAATTTCAAGTGAAGCGCGCGCGGTTTACTATAGTTTTTGTGTAATTTAAAATATTTAAACTAGTGAATTTGAGCCGTAAACGTATAAATATTTATTGTTAGTATTCTTTGCCACTATTGAGATACTAATAAGTTTATAATCACGTTATAAAATTAGTTTTTTGGTCCAACGAATTTTGATGTATAAAATTCGTAAAATAAGTCGCCATTTTATAACATGAATTTTGACTATTAGTAATTGATTTGGTGCCTGATAAAGGTAAATCACTACAGAAAAACTAATATAATTTCATATTTTCAGTTGTTTGTAGCATATTTCAATATTTTTATTATATAAAATATGTTTATTTACAAATAATACCTATAAGCTGTCAAATTTGACATATTTGAACTCATCAAAGATCAGTTAGACTTTGACACATGTCGATATGTGCTATCGATAATATCGATATATTAATATAAACATAATGTAACAGTGGGGAATAAAACGCAAAATAAAATACTCTTATATATTATAAAATATAATGGGTATATTTAAAAGCCTAAATATAAAGGCAAACATAACAAACTACACTATAATGGGAATACGAAGCCGTTCGTCCATATTTTATATATAAATAAAAATGAATGGCTAAATTTGTTGCTAAGCGCAAAACTCGAGGACGGCTAGACCAATTAGTCCATTTTTTTTTTCAAATATTCATTGAAGTCCGAGGAAGGTTCTTATGATGAGAAACATTAGAAAAAAATCACGGAAAAACGTAAAAATCACAGGTTTCTTTTTTTTATTACTATATTATTATTATTATTATAAACGCAACCTTAAAATTAATATACATATACTACTTGAATGCATTCGTAAATTTCACACTTTCTCTTTCTACGATATACAATTTAACGTTGACATTATTCGTTTGTTTTTTGTACTTCTTTCACGTCGAAACAAAGAGCTGGATTTTTGTGATTTTTTTGTCTGAAGATATATAGAAGGAAGGCTGAAGAATGAAATTGGCTACTTTTTACCGCGGGAGACTATCTTGTTCCCACTGGAAAACGATTTATATCTATTTCATACCAACCGTTAAAACGTACTAGTCTGAAATAACATAAGCGTTCCCTGACTGCCTCGTCGGTCTAATAGTAGTGTAAAAAGCTTTAGTAGTAGATCTACTGGGAAATACTCAATAATAATAGTTTAGAAAAGGGCTAAGTAATTTGCAAAACTCCCGCTTCATGTTACATGGGACTTCAAAAACATAGTTGGCAAAAATATGAGTGTATACATATATTATAATATATATTAAATATATATTATAATATATATTAAACTTTTGTCTATCATTTAAGTAACGTAACTATTCATGGTTACTTCGAATATTGGCGAGGTATTACACGAGCATTTATTTTTACGAGTAAATTAAAGTCTTCTTTGACTGTCTAAATGATTCCCTAGATTAGTGGAAAAGATAATAAAAGGGTTGGAAATCCTGGAGAACAGCTTTCTTTAAAAAAATCTTTGAATCAATAAATATTATGTTCATCTAAATAATGTACTTATTGTGTTTTTCACATTGTTTAACACATGATTAAACTGAAACTAAAAGAGCTATATTATTGAAATTCTCATTCTCAAATTATTATTTTAAAAATGGCAAGATAGGAGTGCCAGTACATGGAACTAGTGAAAAATAATATTTAAGTATAACCCACAGATATAGATGTATATAGATAACGCAAATGCATGTACTTCGCGTGTCCGAACCCCGACCAAGCGTCCAGGTTGGTCGCCGCCAACTTCAGTCCGTGCGCGTCCATTGTTACAGCCAGACGGCCGCAAAAACTAAAAAAATGCCTCGTTGCGTGATAATTAACTGCAATAGCCCAAAAATTTCGAGCACCTAAAGGCAGGAACATACAACCTATCACAGGTAAGTTATTTTAAAATTATATTATGCGTAAATTCATATTAAAACTGTTTTTTAAGTATTCCAAGCTGTGTGCGAGTCCCAGAATATATATAACTATAAATTAACGTTAAGTAAACGGTATTCACATTACATTGCCGCGTTTGCTTTGGACGTTTGATCTGACGTTGTGTGTTAGGAGACGATGAATATCGGAGCAAGCGATACTGTCGCGCATCGCTTCAACTTCGTGATACAGGCAATTTGTCATTCTTCTGTCAAATCTAGCGACTAGTGTTGTTCGTTCTACAACATATATCAATAATCGATATCGGACGGACATATTATTAAAAAAAAACAATTTAGTAGATAAAACAAGCTCATGCATCACCTAATTTTAAACGACAGCTTTAAAAAAAGGAGGGTAATATTTTTAGGGTTCATGTATTCAATGTGTTTTTGTTTATCCTTTCAACATATACGAGTATGTTTATATATTTAATGTGTTTATAAATTTCTATTGTGTTTAAAAATTGTTTTTTTAGTTTCCCACATGATCCAATCATAAAAGAAAAATGGATTGCGGCCACGGGACGGAAAGACTGGTTCCCGACTAAACACAGTACTATTTGTTCTATACATTTTGAAAATATTAGTTTCATTGAAGGAAAAAAGTTAAATATATGTGTATGAGCGAAACGATCACGGCGGCGGCTCCAGCTGAATCGTAGCGGGGCGGAGGGGAATCGGCGGCATCGATGTCTTTGAATCAGTTTGGATTTTCCGTCACTAAATTTCGGCTGTGACGTCACTGTAGGTGTCGGCACGCTTGGTTTCAATACAAATCGTGATACTTGCGTTATCTATTACATCTATATCTGTGGTATAACCATATAAGTGGTATAAATTTTTAAATTGAGATAGATATTTCTCTTTTTATTAATTATTATTTAATTAATATGATATTTGTTACTTTTTCGTAATATATTAATTTACATAAATTAAATTTTTCATGATACGAGAGCTTGCGTGCCAGAACTTTTACTCTCGCATTTATTACATTTTTTATAATAATTTTATTTGTTATATTTTTATGAAAATTATACTTTATGTAATAATGTTGAATCTAATTTGTCCAAAAAATTCCATTATTTTATTGCACTTATTTTGATTTTTTAAATACTTATTTTTTATTGTTATAAATAAGTATAAAAATTGTAATTGTGTTTATTTGTGTTTAACGGTTCAAGAAAATAATCGATAATTTTTTGTGTTGTGGGGTACATCACTACGCGCCAAAATATTATCAGTACATACTACATACATTATTACAGTCAACATGTTTAAATGTTTAGTTTTTTGAATAAAAAGTGTTAAGTTTTCATGTATATGATAATGCTTAGCTTGTTCTTTTATAATTTGAGCTAAATTTATACACAGAAACGTTAATTACAATACAACACGAGCGTCTATAAAAAATAACCTCAATTTTTCTGTGTTTTAAGAAAACCATCCGAATTTTGATTACAGTGGCTTATTTTCAAGATTTACTAGTGCATATTTGTAAAGCAAGGACTATTCTGTATTTTAGTATCAGTTTTATTATGAATTCACCTACTATAACTCGGATGATTGATTTGAAAATTGCGCGATGAGCTGCGCGCATACAACGAACGAGCCGCGAGTACTATAAAGTTTTGAATTTGATTGTAACTAACAACTAATATAAAAAAAATCAAGAAATGGTTTTGTGCAATTACATGTTTATTCATAAAACTGTGTTTCAAAGCTAATGTAAATTTAAACCGTGGTATTGTCAGAAATCAATATATTACAACAACTACTACATTTTCAACTAACACTGATATATTGTCAGCTTATTTATAATTCATCAATAGTTTAAAGTGTATTTTGTATATTGTCATAAATGTTAACATTATTTAAAAACCCAAAACAGTTTACACATTTTAAATCGGTACTATATTATTTGAATTATGAGTGTTTTTTTAAATCTTGGTTGTATCGGGTAAAAATGAGGTGCGGGCTCGGTGTTTAACGGGTGTTGCATGTCAAAAAGCGCGGGGTTCAAGTGGTTAAATAATAATGCTATTTTAAACAAGAACAATAGTAATAATACTATTTTTAACAATTAAATAGAAATGTTGGACTAATTGTTTAGGCATAATCACTTGTGTCCAGTGTCAAAAAATATGCTGTCAAGTTAAATGTCAGATATAAAAATCTTTCCCAAACGTAATCACATTTTAGCTTTATTATTATCTTTATATCAAAGTTAAACTTTATTTAATATATAATAAAAATGGGCGATTCGAATATATACGGACATGAAGAGGGAGTTCCAGCTGCTCCTCGGCCGCCGGTAAGGTTATGTTACTATATTATTTTAAAGTAAATATTTTAATGTGATCCCACAATAGAAGGTTCTAACTTCTAAGTATTTTTCATTCAGTCGCAATACAAATTCTCTCAAGATGAACTTCGAGTGCTTCAGGAATGTAATGCGGAAAGCTTTTTTCAAAGGTCTTTACCGCTGGGGACCGCGTTTGGTCTTGGCGCGTTATTCGGCGTTCAAAAAGGTCAGTGTTTACAAAAGGAACTACCTACACATTTTTCTTAAAAAATAAAATTACATAATCAAATACTTTTATTCTCCTGCAAGATTTTTACATGTTATTATTCACTATGTGAATTTTATGTATTGCTATGTGATTTAAATGCTTGATATGAATTATGTATGACCTAATTTTTATTTAAGCTATTTTCATTTCTTTGATGATGTACTAATAAAATGTTGTTTTGCCATGCAATGAAATTGTGTTACATAATACAAAGCTATATTGCATTGATATATTGTGATCGACATTATTATATTTAGTTTACCTTTCTTTGAGTTGATTTTTTAATACATTTGCAAAGCTGAGCGAATTCTTGAATATTGCAATTTTTTTTTCATATTTCAGAGAAATTAAGCTAAAGCTAAGTGCTGTGTGTAATAATTATTTATAGTAAATATTAGTACTTGTTAACTGATTTAAAAAAAGAGACTCAACTTAGTAGTATCCTTGTCAATTGTGAACTGAATATTTGAATGAATCATTTTGTTTTTAATGATTATTTTCATAGCTTATTTTTATAATTAGATGGTCTCATATAAATTTTAAGATCAGAAATTTCCCTTAAAATGAATTTAAAGCCATCAGCTAAAAATTGTGGGAAAGATACAAGAGACAAAACAAATGTCCGGCCAAAAGTATTGTGTATTAATTGAAATATGTTTAATGAAGATAGATATATATAACCGTTTTGTGTTCCACTATAATATTATAATTTTGGTATATTCCATTTATAAATTCAAATTGGAATAAAAGACAGGTATTGGCCGCACATTTGCTTTTAGTCTTTATCGATTTCATGACAGTGTTGCTCAGTCCATTCTCTATGTCTATGCATAGCCCTAACTTTCCACTATATCTAAGCCAAATCATGTATACAACTGTCTGGATAAAACTTTAAAGTAACTGTATCCTAAAAAAAAACTATGGGCATTTCTATCATCATTGGATGATGTGAAATATAATATAATTAACTAGCAGTACCCGCGGCTTTGCATGCGTCTAATGTTCTGATATAAGTATCAGTTTTACAATAATGTATGGAAATCTGCCGGATTTCTTGATATTTATTATTACTGCTCCACTCTCTTGGGTAATAGCATGATGATATATAAGCCTATAGCACTCCTCAATAAACGGGCTATCTAATGTAATTTTTTTTTTCAAATGGGATTAGACTACTAATCCGATTTAAAAAATTATAACAGGAACTATTCTGAGACTAGTGTGTTCAAACAAACAAACTCTGTCTCTTTATAATATTAGTATAGATACATATATACATTTTTAATAAAAAAATAGAGTATTTAGCAAAACAATAAATGTTTTCAGGTCATTTGAAGCCAAACCCGCGTTTTGGAGCAATACCCAAAGTGACTCTGGCAGTTATAGTGGGCTACTTCCTAGGCAAGTTGTCATATCAACAAGCTTGTGCGGAGAAACTCATGGCTTTACCGAACAGCTATATAGGACAGCTGTTGAGGGAAAAGAAGGAAGGGAGAACAGGGTTTGTTGCGTTATTTTTATAATTATATCCATCATCTCGGCCAACTGTATTCTGCTGAATATCAATTTAAGGACATTATTGATCATTTTTATACATGCTTTTAGTATTTTTAGGAACATTCCACTAATATCACATATATCATAACATATATTATGCCACTACAGTTTTCAGCTTCTGTAATTTTCATGGGTAACAGAGTGGAATCACCATACACTATGTGGTGTTTTATGTATGTAGCATGCACAAAAAAAAACACTTTATTCATTATCTATACAGATAAAAAAAAATAAGCGTAATATTACAATAACAGCTTTTTACTAAATGCATATGAATTTATATAAGGTACTTCTAAGAAAAACACAATTTTTAAGAATTTTTTATCTGCTTAATGCATATGAAATTATATACGGTACTAATGAGAAAAAACAATTTTTAAACTTTTTGTCCATTTGTTCCGGCTAATATCCGAATCGGCTGGATCGATTTTGACGGGACTTTCATTGGCAGACAGCTGATGTTATAAGGAGCAACTTAGGCTACTTTTATGATAGAAAAAGAATCAAGGTCTCGTGTAAAAAAAAAAATAAAACCCACGAAATTAAAAATCCGCGTATCTCGTCACGCCCGAGTAAAGCGAGTGTAAGTCGTTAGTATCACACATATACCAATATGCCACTATTATCAATTTCATTATATGTTGATAATGAGGAAGTCTATCAACTTGTAACCAGCCACCTTTAAGATGAAAATTAAGTAGTAATCCATTATCTATTACATATAATAAAACTGTAACGGTTGAATGTTTGTACATAGAAAAAAAAGCTAAAACCCGAGTCTGGGGGATGTAAGAAGAGAAATAGAAGAAATCCAGATTGTTTTCAAATTTTTTGTTTCTCTGTCTGTTTGTACAGGCTAATCTCCGAAAGTATTGGACCGATTTAAATAAATTTTTGCAGGGTGGTAAAATGGGGGAAAAATTAAAGAATTCTCTTGGAATAGTTAAAAAACTATAGTAACTTATACAGCTTGGTACACAAAAATTACTAATTGAATTTTAATGAAATGTTACGATAACATTGTTCATACATCAGAATAACAAAGAGACTACTTTTTATCCCGGAAAAATGTACGGTTCCCGTGAGATAGATTCGTTTTTGTTTGTCTAGAGGGGAATTCGAGCAAAGCGAGGGTGAGCCGCTAGTGGCAAATACATGACAATCTTCCACTATTTTATGTGTTTTATTAATTCTATATATATATATATATATATATATATATATATATATATATATATATATATATATATATAATTATCTATGTGTATTATATCAATTACAGATATCCCCCAAAACGTACACCAACTATGTTTGGAGTGACGTCAGAAGACATCTACTCAGACGCAGGGCCCGGAAGCTCCCTCAACTTAGATACTGACCGTCCACTGTTTAACGACGACTCATTCAGACCAGGGAGCGAAGGTATGTATTGATTATGGCTATAATTCATGATTGCTTTCTATCTGAATTAATTTACACATACAGATAAATACTCAATGTTAGGAAAATATAATATTTCACTTTTTGTTATCTTGCTCTCATTACTAGACTATTCTGTAAAAACCTATAGTAACTGTATGGGCTAAATTAACAAAAATAATGTCATACAAAATATACTTGAAATAAAATGAGTGCGTGTAACCTTTACACGCGGTTGAAGTAAAACTTATTTGATGCTTTGGCAGATACTGGAATTAAATTAAAACAAATCAAAATATAAATATAGTAATTTTTATAAAATTATTAATAATAAATATATTTTTATAAATTATAATTAATTATTAACATGTTTTTAATTATCTATACAGATAAATAAAATTGAAGTGTCTGTTTGTAATATCAAAATAACAGCTTTATACTAAATGCATATGGCATTATATACAGTACTTATAAGAAAAACACAATTTTTAAAATTTTTATCTGTCTGTGTGTCTGTCTGTCTGTTTGTTCCGGCTAATCTCCGTAACGGCTGGACCAATTTTAACGGGATTTTCACTGGCAGATAGCTGATATTATTTTAGAAAAAGCTAATTCTTTTTCTAAAATAAAAAGACTAAGTTACTCCTTATAATATCAGCTATCTGCCAGTGAAAGTCCCGTTAAAATTGGTCAACATAGGTTACCCACGACAGCTATATTAGTACTATTACGCTTTAATTAATAATAATATATAACCTAAAACGTTTTAGGTTTTTTTCCCTCAAAAAAATTAAAACGTACCTAGGGACGCACCCGAGCGAAGCGACGGTAAGTCGCTAGTTAATAATACATTTGACTCTCACTTCCGCGACACTCATTTTTCCAATGTATTGACTTATCCCTCAGTCATACCTAAAGAAGTTTTACTTCAATAATTGTGAGGTTTAAGCTGTCAATATACAATTTCTTAAAGATTAGTATGATGAACAGACAGACAGAGATCAGGTGCGCATTTGAACACACTAAATTTTTCTCTCCCAAGACCTGGATACAAGGACTCTTTACTTGGCCTCGAACTATATAAGGACTATATAATCTGATGTATTATCTAGTTACTAGTAACTAGACCAATGATACAATAATGTACATATATGGTACTGTAAAAGTTTGGATGATTAACCTGTTGTTAATATGGATAACTAGTATAAGTAGTTTTTATGAGATGTGAAGTCTGCCAATCCGCATTTAGATAGCATGGACTATGTCTTCATCGGGAACTGTACATTTTTCCTATTAAAAGTACCATATATGCTATTCCAGACTATTATACAGGGTGGATTTTTGAGACGGGACAGTAAGGGCAGGTACCTTAATTGTTATAGTTACAGGAAAACGTTCCTAGGAGACCATCCATAACTTTTGGAGATATTCTGAACTGCATTCACAGATTTTGGAAAAAATGTACAGTCAGCGAGAAAAATGCTGAAATACCAAAAAAATTTTTTTATGTCAATCGATCCTATTTCATGTAGGGATCAAAAGACTCTATGGGACCATTTAAGGTATGAGTACTAGAAATGACAGAAATCGCCAAAATCTTTTCCCATACATTTTGTATGGAAAAACGTTTAATTAACTCGAGATATTTTTTGTTGCCAAATAGTCCTATTTTTTAATGTGATTAAAAGACCCTTTGAGGCTAACAGAAGTTTGAGTATAGAAACACTAAAAAATTTTTTATTATGTTCGCTGCTTAAAATGCCTGCGTGTAAACCCGGTCTTGTGACTTACCGTAGTTTCTGCACGCAACCTTCAGTTGACCTCAAAGGGTCTTTTAATCACATTAAAAATAGGACCGTTTGGCAACAAAAAATATTTTGAGTTGATTAAACGCTTTTCCGTACAAAATGTATGGGAAAAGATTTTGGCGATTTCTGTCATTTCTAGTACTCATACCTTAAATGATCCCATAGAGTCTTTTGATCCCTACATGAAATAGGATCGATTGACACAAAAAAAATGTTTTTGGTATTTTAGCACTTTTCTCGCTAACTCTACATTTTTTCCAAAATCTGTGAATGCAGTTCAGAATATCCCAAAAAGTTATGGATGGTCTCCTAGGAACGTTTTCCTGTAACTATAATATTTAAGGTACCTACCCTTACTGTCCCGTCTCAAAAATCCACCCTGTATAATCTATCTCTGTGCCAAATTTCATCCAGATCCGTCCGGCCGTTCTGGCGTGATTGAGTAACAGACATCCATCCATCCAAACTTTCGCGCTTATAATATTAATGGGATTATTATTATAAGGAAGTTTAAAATGGTGTATTAAAAAAATTTTGTCACAGGACCAGCACAGCAATCGCCAGATGCAGTTCCTCAACGGCCTGCCCTGTCGTATGAGGAACTGCGTCGGAAGAACCGTGGAGAGTACAACGATACACGTCAGGATCCATACAAGTATGGGTTTATTTTTTTCTTTTTTTAAATTAACTTTATTTTTTTTAACCTGGAATAAGCCCCAAAGAGAAAAAGAAAGCCTGTGTTATTTTGGAAACAATTCCCTTTGTTATTATTGGAAGTTTCTTCGTGTATTTGTATAGAATGGAAATTCACTGTATATAATAAAACTTCCTAATTTAAATACATATAATAGTTTTCAGATTGTTGTGGAAAATAGAAAGAATGAAATTTCTATATTTGTATATAAACAGGGTGGGTTTTTGAGACGGGACAGTAAGGACAGGTACCCTAACAGCTATAGTTACAGGAAAACGTTCCTAGGAAACTATACATAACATTTTGAGATATTCTGAACTGCATTCACAGATTTTGGGAAAAAATTATAATCAGAGAGAAAAATGCTAAAATACCAAAAAAAAAAGTTTATGTCAATCGATCCTATTTCATGTAGGTTTTCATGTAGGTTAGGAAAAGATTTTGGCGATTTCTGTCATTTCTAGTACTCAAACCTTAAATGGTCCCATAGTGTATTTTGATCCCTACATGAAATAGGATCGAATGAAATAAAAAAAAATTTTTTTGGGATTTTAGCATATTTCTCGCTGACTCTACATTTTTTCCAAAATCTTTGAATGCAGTTCAGAATAGCTCAAAAAATTATGGATGGTCTCCTAGGAACATTTTCTTGTAACTATGACAGTTAAGGTACCTGCCGTTACTGTCCCGTCTCAAAAATCCACCCTGTATACTTCATCATTTTGCTGTATAATACTAATATGATAAACATATTGTGAATGGAATATAAGCATCATAGCTTCTGCCTCTTTGCATTTAGCTTTTTAACATCAAATTAAAAAAAAAATGTTAAATAGTAACATGTTCTTTTCTTTTTTTTTTGTCATGTATTCAACTTTGTTGGTAAAATATTATTTAGTTGACAATCCTTTTTGAACAAAATGACCCCGTCCTAAGATATACTGTATAAGTAATTTGGCAAGACTATTAAGCACCCCTAATATTGATTTTGATCTGACATTTTAACTAAAATGATACTATATTCCAAATGCCATATATCAAAGTTATTTATATGGAACACCATATACCCCGACTTGAAGCCCTTTCGTGCTTGGCCGGATTTCAAATATATATTTATATAATTTACATAATAAATATAAAATAATATCTATTTCAGAATCGAACCAATCCCAGTACCACCGGTGACTAGAGCGAAGCCACAACAAAAACCCACAAACCAATATGGAGATGTTATGGAATAATGCTAGGTAAAGGTGGATACGTTTTAATACAAATTCTATTATACACTTATTTAATACCATAGACGTAGAAATTGGATCAAGAAATACTGTCATGAAATGGACCACTCTCTACGAAGAGAGAAAGCGAACGTGCGCCCAACACCTGTCCTTTATTCCGATTTGAATTTATAAATGGAATGTAAAAAAATAATATAATGGAATGTAAAATGATACTAAATATCTATATTCATTAATCGTCTTTCAATTAATACAGAAGTCTTTTGGCCGTATGTTCTTTTTGTCTCTGTCGCTTTTCCGCCATTTTCAGCTGACGGCTGGCAAAGAAACACTCTGTCCACTATCTGTCTACGTTTCATACAAATTGACCCGATAGACTGTTATTTTTCTTGTTTTTGAGGTCATACAAAAATTATATGTACCTAAATTTCTCAATTTTCTAAACTAAAACAAACTTCGCCATTTTTCCCTTAAAACCTTGTTTATTTAAACTATTACAAATATTTAAAAAAATTGCCATATTTATTCATCTGTTCTCAAGTGATGTGTATACCAACGGACAACATTTTTATTAATATATAACATATAGATATTAATGATAAAGCTTGTCTTGAATCTGATAATGTAAATCAGGAATTCCCAAACTATTTTGGGAAAGAGAACCCTTTTCCAAAATGAACTAATTACCTCAAACCCCCGTAGCCAATTACTTTAAAAATCCTATCTCTAATTTTTTTCCTATTCATACAAAATACTTACCAATTTAAAAACTTGTGCGCCCTTACCGACTTGTTAAGTTTTTTAAAAGTATAACAATGATACTTCCTATTAAAATATTATTCTTTCTTATAACAAGTTTGTAAACGTAACACAACTTATACAGTATCTTGAAAGTTTCAAAATGAGAACTTGTTTTAATTAACAGGGGTCGATTTTTTAACCTCGCCGACCCCCAAAATCAGTTTTCCTTTACATCGACCCCTGGGAAACTGATATCGACCCTAAGGGGTCGATATAGACCACTTTGGGAATCCCTGAGGTTAGTGCACAATCAAAGCTTTTGGTGATCATGTATTCATAGTAGTAATACCTAAGAAAGTTTTCATATTATAATATATGTAGTATAATATATAATATTGTAATATATACAATATACATATATGTAATGTCATTATTTGAACTTTTTTCTTCAATGACATGATTTAACAAACAATTCAATTTGTTATATTTATTTAAATTTCATTTTTTGAGGCAGCAATGTATGTTATATGCACAGACTAAAGAGTCGCATATTAGTCAATAATAGTAGCGTGATTTTCTATTTATGCTACTATTAGCGATTTTGTCATACATATCGTTTACTTTCTTTATAGAATGAGGGATTTGTATACTGAAAATAATATAACATTATTGTTTGGCTTCATGTTTAGTTCTCTGACACTCTTGTCTATATTATTCCTTAGTCAAAGTCATGTAACACTAACGATTATGTATGGTCTTTGATACCTTCTTATAAAGTATTAAAAAACGTGTACTGACTTCAAATTCACCTATAAGTAGTTATACCACCCACCCTATTGAAAAACTCGAATAGGATCTCATCAAAATCGACAAAAGCCACATAGAACCCAATAAAATCCACATATAGACCTGTAAATATTTATTGCTCTCTATGTGGATTTTGTCCATTTTGATGAGATCCTATTGGAGTTTTTAAATAGGGCATTGGGGTGAAAATTTTTTTATTCAACATCCACACAAAGAAAAACGTACGAGCTACGTTAAGCTAATAATAACCTCCTTTTTTTTTTGGAAGTCGATTTAAAATATGCCAAAGGAATAGCTAAAAAAATGCACGTTTTGATTATGTAAACTATACAGTATGGGGTCAAGTACCATGCTTCAATATTCGTTTATTAGTTTTTGAATTATCGACGGCGATGACGTACATACATACATGTATATGTATAAACTTTCACTGTTTTGTAAAATTGGGTAGTTCACCAATCAATACATTTTTTATGAGCTGTCAAAGATTATTCCCACATATATTTTGTATGGCAATAGTCAGTTGTGACGTCACTGATTTGCCAACGCCATTGACTAACTATTGTTGTCAAAGCAACTAAAAATATATTTTTACAGTTTAATGTTGTTTTTTTTAAGAAGTAGTATCTAGGAATTATTATTATGATTGGTGTCAACTACCCAATTCTTGGAAGCCTTTAAAATTATTTAACTCTAAACTTAAACCTCAGTTAATATTAAACTACCTAAGCATTTTAAATAAAGTATCTTTTCGAATTTTATCGCGATTTATTTTGATTTTTGATACCCGACGTTTCGAATGCTTTACAGCAATCATTGTCACGGGAGAGACTAAGGTTTAAGACCTCTCAAAGGTCATTCATTATATGGCTATTATAGACAGTGCCTACACACAATTTAAAAATAATTTCAAAAATACAAAAATGGCACCAAGTACAAAGCACTAAGTACCTTACAATATTTGTTAATTTTATTTTTAAACATTTTTTTTTTTTATAATTTTAATTGCCTTACCGAATATAAAATTCGAATAGATGGTTTTATTTAAAATGTCAAATATTCGCGTAAATCTAAGAAAGTATTATGTTAATTAAGCAGTTAAAATATCAATGGTGTATAAGCGATATTGAATGTCTACAATTAATAACGATGAGTTAACCTTCAAGGAACAACATTGTAACTCGATGTTGTAGCAATTGAAATTTACTTATATTAAATAAATTGTACATTTAAATTGTCTTTCTTAATACTGAGTTACAATGTTGTGGTTTGCAACTGTCGTTATATTTGAATTATTATGTTTGAATATAATAATTTATATTACACCAAGTTGTCAATGACTACAAAAGTGATGTAATTATTAGATGCATTTTATAAATGAGCTACATTTGTAAGGCAATATTTCTTGTTTGTTGTAGAATGTAGGGCCCAAGTCTTATAGCGATTTGACCTTATTTTACATTCAATCATTTTAATGTAAAATTTCTTTTTCTTTTTACAAATCAATCTCCTTTGTACGCGACATTGGCGAAGTAAACTGTGTCCAACTGGCCTAAAAGCCTCAAGAAAAATAATAATAATAACGCCACATTTAACCAATACGAACAATAGGTATTAATAAGCTACACATCTTACATCCCCCTGACACGATTTTTTTCTATGTACAAACATTCGACGTCTACACGTTTATTATATGTATGAATCATACAAATATCGCTATCTGTGTGTAATTTATATAATATGTATGTATCTATGTGTAATTTATTATATTTATTCAAATTATATATTCCTTTTTTTATTTTTAGTCTCTCCCGTGACCATGATTGCTGAATGTAGTAAATTGATTGCATTCCAAACGTCGGGAACCAAATATTAAAATAAATCCGCGAAAAAATCCGTAAAGATAGTTTTATTTAAAATATTTTATTATTGTTTTACATAAATCAATAGAAAAAGAAATACAAGAACTTCCTTTTTTATATTACAATGTATTTTTGTGCACAGTAAATTATATAAATACTGATTATTCTGGCCAATTTCACAACATTTTATGTCACCGATAGATGTTATTTAAATTACCTCGAAAGAGGTGAAAATTTTAAAAATGTAAAACAAAAACAATGTATTCTGTTGATATTATTTTAAAAAGAAAGTTTTCTGCGCGTTTAATAACAAATACTTTGTTAAAGAACTACATATTGTTATACATAGAAAATGTTTTAAAATAAACATATGGTTACTAAAATACCAGCAGGGCTATCTAGGATATTGGATAGTCAAACTCTACCATATTGGCACGTAGAATACTTGACATTAAAGGAGGAACTGATGTTGCTAAAATGCAAATATAATAGTTTAAATGAATTAGATTAATTTTATAAGTGATTATCTAAAATTACCCAATGGGCACTCAAATATTTCTTAAAAACCAGATAGCGGGTTGCAAAATATCGATTAACTGGTTTCCACACAATGTCATGCCATGCTAATAAAATTTCGATAGCCTGGCAAAATGGATATGCCTAGTCATTTAAAAACTGATTTTGAACAATCTAATTATTATATAAAGTATTATTATAATAGTGCTTTGAAAATATTTTAAGTTGAATTTGTATTGTAGTTAAACAAAGTCAGCCATTTTGTGCCTTTGTCAGTGTTTTAGTACAAAATTATCGACAACGCAATAATAATACAATAAAATAATTTGTTTTATCATATAGTAAATGTCGATATTATAAGCTTTGTATGTAGGATTTGTATGAAAATGAATTCTAAATGTTCTCGTATAAACGTCTCCGATATTAGGTTAGAATCATGTATAAAATAAAGTAGATAAGGATTATTTACCTTTTTTTATTTACAGCCCTGATTAACATTTTAAATTTTTACCTATAATATAGTAATAATGTTTATTTGTTGATGATTCTTTGTGTTTATGATGGTATAGAAAATGGAACAATCCTTTTTGAATTTTGTTTTATGTGCTTGAAAAAGATTTTTTTCGGTTCCTTCAAAATTGGAGCTAATTTATATAAAAAACATATAAGTATAAATATTTGATTAAAAAAGGACAACGTTTTCGTAAATAAGTCATATTAATAAAAAATACTTCATATTGAACTGCAACAATGCTTTCTTACTTCACAGTAAGTAATTTATCAAAGTAGGTAATTATTTAAAAAGTAAAGTATGACGGCTAATGAATCAATACATTATAGATGTGAAAGTAATACTTTCTGTCCCATTGTTAGCTTAACAGACAAACCACTAGACAGATTTCTATGATAAGCACACTGATCTCATGGGAGTGGGCATAGGATACCTTACTGCTTACCATAAAAGAAAAACTAGTAATTTAAATTTCAGTCAATATGCTCTAATAATTTCAATGTAATGCACAATAATGCACAGCCATTAATGAGATTTCAGGAGTTTTGTATCAGGTTGCATATGGAGTGAAGGAAGAAGTTTATGCTATCAACATATAGTTTATCTTGTTATTATAATATTGCATATAAACTGATACTTGAGCAAATGGGTTTGAAATTAATTTGGCCATTGAGTATATCTTTATTCAGAATTGATTTACATCACTACAATAAACTTCACTGTAGACATAAAAGCTGATTTTCTATGCTAATAAAACATAACATTCGAAAAGTCTTAAAGATATTAGTATAATTTCTATTCTAATAAGGGAAGGGTCAAGTAGGTAATTTTAGATTAGCTCTACATAATGATAACTAAGTTCACATCTTTCTTTGGTAACTTAACCTAAACAAATTTTATTTATAATAATGATAATAATTTCAAAAATTAGTCTTAATAACACATCCAAAGCTTTCATCAAGTCTTAAAGCACCTAGAGAGATCGTAGGATACATTTATTATTATTCAATAAAATAATAATTTGCATAACATATTTTATAGTTAATATATAATTTCTTTGGCTTAGAGATCATCAATCCAGTTCTTGAGGGCTAACATATTTGTAGGGTTTTCATCTTCTCCAGTCAGAGCCGAGCATTCCACAATATCCACTTTGCAGTCAAGATGAGCAAATGCAAAGTCCTCATGAGGTTTTCCAAGATAAACAGAATATTTAGGTACTGTAGGGTTTATATACTGCATTTCATGTACTCTACTCAGACGTACAAGATGCATTTCCTCTTCTAGCAAAACTTTTATAAATTCCACATCCCTGGCTCTAGACTTATCTTGCTTATTGCACAGTATAAGTATCGGAATGGCATTATTTCGAATTACGGGATCCAGAAGGATTGTGTATAAAAACTCAGCAACATCCTTCACTTCTCCAAGTATGGTGACTGAATCAATAACAAAAACAATGCCTCTGGCACAATATTTGTATCGATTAAAATATCGCTCTCTGAGCTGATCTTGGCCGGGTAAGTCGATGATTCTCCATGGTCTGCCGAAGTAGGTAACATATTCATCAATGTTCTCCTGTAGTGAAGTGAAAGTTTCCATATAGTGGGAATGAATCAATCGGACGAAAAGCAGCGTTTTTCCAGCATCAGGCAAGCCCGTTATCAAAATAGATCGACGCAATGTGCGGAACTGAGATACGTTCCACCAAAAGAAAACAGAAAAAGAGAGCACAACCAGGCTCACTAAAGTAACAAAAATGGCATTTTGCAGCTGGGCTACAGGGTTGGTTTGTTTACTTGTATACATACATGTGTCTTCCATTATGTTAAGATAAGTAAATTTTATTCACTTAATCAAATATTTTTTTAAATTTGATTATTCAAAAATTATACCCTTTAATGTAAATTCGGTTTAAATTTTATATTTAAAAAAATAATAATTTTAAAATGTAGTTTTCATCAGAAACGAACCTAGGTAGGTTTACAGGAGACACTGAACTACCGCGCGGCGCGCACGGCCTAGGGCTAGCTCGATCGACCTGCCGTGTTTGTTTTTATAATATGACATTGACAAAGTTTATAGCTGTCTTTCTCCAAACACAAGCTAGTTTGTTATGATTTACCGATTCATTAAAACTATCTTACTTGAGTGGAAATAAAATACCGATTTTTTTATTTACACATTAAGAAATCTGAACTCAAATATAATCTGAGTAATATTATTTCGAAAGCATAACATCATTAAATATAAAATTGTTTAATATTTTATTCAGATTATACCTAATAATTAAATTTCTTATCATTGGTTGGAACAATCAAATATGAGTACCAATTTTGTAAATTAAACAACAAAAACAAAACAAGCTCATAAATATTATTTTAAAGAAAAATACAATTTTAATGTGTTTTAATATACATTTTCATTTCTACATGGCAAAATTTAATCGGTAAGAGTCGATTTTCTAGAAAATTACAACACTATGGAAACTGTGTATGCCTCAAGTCTCAACTTTCAACTTTGACATTTATTAATTATACTCTCCCACCCTATCTTCCAATTCCCAGATTCGTATCGTATGATTGCAGTTATATAATATTAGTAAATATATATGGTAGTGTAGGTAAAGGACATACGTATATGGCCTTCAGTTTGTGTAGGTACTCCGTGCAGAATCATAAATCAATAGTGCTAAGTGCACCCAGTTAATTGCGTAGAAAACTATCGACGCATTCGTCATGATATAATTTTATTTAAATAAAAAAAAATGAAATAATTTAAATAAAAACTTTATTAGTATTTTTAATTCTAATCAATTATAATTATTAATCGACATTCTAATTATTTATTGATTGTTGGTTGGCAACTGAATGTTGGCAGAATTTACACGAAAGCTACCAATATCCAAGGGGCAAGGACTAATAACTTCAGTGTTGCCAATTTAGCGACTATCACTAATAATGGCGACTTATACTTACGTATTAGCGCCAAAAATAGTTTTAACGACAAAAATGATTTAGCGACTTATCTCAAAACTTATCTAACGACTTTTGGAGTACAAATCAAAACAGTTTTAGACAATAATTACGTTTTTCAACAATTTGAAAAAAAATCAATACTCTATCAATTTAAGTACCTACTTATAAAGTTTCACTATTCAATCGTTATTCGTTACCAAATTAAAATGCTGAAGTCGAATTAAGAGTATTTGTCATCCATGGTATTTAGTTTTATGAACTTTATAAAAACAAAGCAATATACCTAATGGAATGTCGTTGAAAGCAGCTCTTAATGCATTGATCCTGCTGAGAGATCAATTAAAAAACAAGGTACAGATTGCGCATCTTTTGATATAAGGACAGAAATGCTGCAACTCATTGGAACGAATAAAAGTTTCTCTTTTAAAACAAAAACTGTCGAACAGCAACTTAAGTGACGATGATTATAAAAATTAAAAAGCATTACAAGTTCTATTATTTTTGATATTTCTTGATTACATTTTTATTTGAATTAATGAGTGTAGCTTCTTGAAATAAAAAAAAAATAATAACATCATTTATACACAATGAGATCCGCGTGTAGCCCTAAGCGAACGAATAAAACAACAAATTCTAGATTAAATAAACCATCCTTAGAGTATACATGTCATCCATGGTATACATAAGCTATGGCTTATGAGCTTATGTATACCCTAAGTAAACCATCCTTATCTACAGTGGCTGCTCTCGATTTGGCGAATAATAAAGCAACGTTGTCTTAAAAACACAACAAATTGCTTGAAAAAGAAAAAAAAATACCTACTTAGTAAGCGCATCATAATTTAAGATTTATTCGAAACTAGCGACTCACGCTCGCTTCGCTCGCGTTCGTCCCTAGGTACGTTTTCACGGTTGGCTATGTGTATACATATATAGTATAGTAGTAATATGTAGCGATTTACTCCTTACGCGAATTTTGTTCATAATTTCATGTGTTTTAAATTTTTTTCGCGGAACCCTGATTCTTTTTTGAAAATAAAAGTAGCCTAAGTTACTCCTTATAACATCAGCTTTCTGCCAGTGAAAGTCCCATCAAAATCGGTCCAGCCGTTTCGAAGATTAGCCGGAACAAACAGACAGACAGACAGACAAAAATCGTAAAAAATGTTGTTTTGGTATATGTACCACGTATACGTCCATATGCATTTAGCAAAAAGCGGTTATTTTAATATTACAAACAGACACTCCAATTTTATTTATCTGTATAGATGAACAGTAGTTGTTTGTTGTAGACTGGCAGCATTTAATTAAATGACATCCTGCATAATTCAGCATTATGGAGTACTTTCTGCATCTCATCTGAAATTCAAGTAATGTTTGAAATGAAAAGATCATTTTTTCGATTAATAAGCGCATTCTCATTATATGAAAATATTAAAATTGATGAAATTGTAGAGATAAGTTGGTTGCAGTGTATCCGCAGATCCAGCTCTGCTTATAAGTAGACCAACTGCATTAACCCGAATTTTAATATACGTTTAAATAACAACAAAGTTATTGCAATAAAAAAATATTGATATTATAAGTTTTCTTGCAGTGGAATTCTTTGGTATATTTTAAATAAACGTTTTAAGGTTTAGTATTGATTTCTCGGATATGAGATATTTCCCTACAATAAAAAGTATCCTATGTCTTGACCCGGATAACCAGCTATCAACAAACCAAATTTCATCAAAATCTGTTCAGTGGCTTTCTCGTGATGCGTTACCACAGACAGACAGACAAAAATTCTAAAAACTATAGATAAGGCCTATTCAATAAGAATGACTATTTTAATAAGATTTACCAAAAAATGTACAGATTTGACTCAGTTACAATTTTATTATATGTATAGATTAACTCATGTCTCCGTTTGTAACTATATGTCAGATTATGTAAAATTCCTTAGTAAAAAAATTATATGACAAGCATGTATTTAAGTAATATCTCGAAATAAAGATTATTATTATTATTATTACTATATTTGATTTATTATTTTAAGTATGTTACAATTTAAACATTTGCTTTGGAGGAAGGGTAAGGAATAAAAAGCACAACAGAAATGAGAGACAAAATCAAAACACTTTATTATAATAAAGTAAACATTACTAAACAACAACTATAATATGACTGATTCTATGACCATTGCAAGCCCCATAAATAACAATATTGCAGGTAAATTAAAGCAATTGCTGTTAATACAAAGATAAATTGCTAACTCCAAGAGAAGATATGTTTAGAATTGAAAGGCACGGTACAGTTATATTAAAAAATAATTTGACTTAAAGTTTTGATATGTTACAAAACAGTTCTAATTTGTTAAACCAATTCCATATATGATAATTTTAACAAACAACACACATACTTTTTACTGAGTTGGTAATGATAATTTTTGTTATCTTCTATATTAATTATTGGAGATGGCAACACATTCTTTGCAGCAAAATGATCCTTAATATTGTGATGTTTAAGAATAAATAATATTTTTTTTTTTAAAATAATAAAATATATATATCTTAATTTGTTAATCGTTGTGTTATTTTTCGCTAGTTTGGTTTATTTAAAACATTCATGCAAATAAAGTGACATTTAGTAAGTATCTTTATAATCAGTGGGCATAAAGCTAAAATTGCTTTAAACTTCTTTCATTCATAGTTTCTTACCGCACCGTAAATTTGTCTTATGTATTTATCGATATAAAGAGTATTCCAATAAAATGTATCAAGAGACATTTGAAGATATAAATTTTCTACAATTTTCGATAAAGTAAGTTGCTTATAGATAATTATTTTTTACTCTTATAATCCAACCTTTTCACATAAGCTAGAGTCACTACTTGATGTACTAAATAAAAAAATGAACATAGTAAAATGAAAATGGTAAGAAAAAGCCTATATTTTTACTTAGCAGTCTTTACCTTTACACCCACCATATAATTTTGATTCTCTTATAGACCATGTAAAAAATTCATTAAAACATGCACCCTTGCCATTAAATATCTAGTTTTTTAACTACTATAACAAATTAAAGTACAAAAATGTCTTAAACAATCTAACAAATAATGAATTATTAATTTATTATTTATACAAAAAACAAAACGAAAATGAAAATCATTCAGTTCTTAACAAGTTCAATAAAATCTCAAACAGAAATGAAATTAAGAAAAATATATCACCTCTTATTCTAACTTACATCTTAATTAAATTTACTATACACATAAATAGTTATCACTTAAACAAGATGGTCATAGTCTAAGATCGAACCCCACATCCTAAAACGAAAAGCTGCTGAATTTTCACTTTTCACACTTTGCCGTTGAGGAGAGAAAATAATAACACATATCACGTAAGCCACCAACAAATTTCATTTGGACCTTAAAATTCAATTAAATCTAGTATACATAATACATATCTATACATAGTATATTAAAATAATAACTTAGCGAAGTCTGTACATGAAATATTTTTTAAAAACAATGACTGTAACATATTATGAACAGAATGTAGACCCCAAAACAGTTAGTCTGTTTGTGTGTGCGCGTTTTACGCAAAAAGTACTGAATCGATTTTGACTAAATTTTGTGTAATAACTTATTATTTGGACTCAGACTCAACATTTAGGATACCTTTTACTACATCGTTCATTCCCACAGGAAAACTGGCTAACGATGGCTTAACCTTTAAGAGATACATCAAAACAATGTACTAGAAAATTGTAGGTCTTAAAAAGGCCTACAGGAAAGTCCGCAATATCAAGAATGAGTCTATCTCCTAATGCGTACACTGCGATAGTTATTAATATTTAAAACGTACCCTAGGCACGTACCCGAGCGAGGCGAGGGTAAGCCGCTAGTAATAAATAAATACTGAATTGGTCCCAAATTAATATACATTATATGATATCTCAAAACGTGCGGTGTGCCGCAAGGTATCAACTTAGGCCCACTATAATTCTTAATCTATATATTAATATTTATGAAGGAACCTAGAAGACGATACAGTTAAAGTACTTAGTTTATTTTATCACAATTCCAAACTAATTAACAAACGAAAATTTGTTGGTACCATACGGCTAAATAACTTATAAAGCTTTAAGAACACCAAAGTGTGATTAAATCTTACTAAATTATGCTTCTGGTTGAAACTAAAAATATACGAGTATCCTAATTTTGTGAATCTCTAAGTTGTTAATGTGCATTGTATTCAGTTAGAATAAACTAATCGTCAAACTTGTTGACCAACTGGTTGTTATTTGGAGCGAAATAAACTCTGCAGAGTAAAACAGCACTAATCAAACAACCTGTCTATTAAAACCAAGACACTCGTGTAATTTAGTTCAATTTAACTATAAAATATATTGCCTAAATAAAAAATGATATATACATGTTCATTTAAAAACGAGCTTATCAAAATACATGATATGGCCACAACACATTTATACATATGCTAAAAATAAATTCGTATTCAGAGACGCGTCTCCAATAGGTAAAAATTAAATTAAATTAAATTTTTTATATTAATAATAATTGAAGTCTGAGTCTAATAGCCAATTTATGACTTTATAGATCACTCAGACTCATTTTAATATTATATATGTACTTATTTATACATTTTTACTATCCACTAAAGCTACACACCAATAGATGTAATGAACAAACAGTCCTGAAAACATCGAAAATATTTTGCATTTAATTATATAATTTATAAACATTTATTCTAAGTCCAATTTTCCCTTAAAGATATTTTTTCACCGAAAGACCAATGGATCCCAAAGTATAAGTTCATCTCTTTCTATAATACAAATTACTCGTATAGATTTTTGAAACCATCCATTGAGATTATCAATACTTACATCAATCATTATCGTCTATACTAAGCTTCTTCACACAAATGGAGTTTTATATTATCAAAGAGGAGAATCAAAATAATTTATACTCTTATTATACAATATGTATTTTTAAAGCGAGTGTAGATGTGCCTTTATATTTATGCTTCAATTACGTAAAGAAATCAAAATTCGTATCATTTGGCGTGAATCAAATAAATATTAACAATAGCAATTCACCGTTTCCGAGATCTTTTAGCCATTGTCAATTCCTTACAATATTCTTTGCAATTTACAATTTATTCAAATCCTAAGGATAAAACCCATGAGCAATCACCATGTAAATGGTTAAAAAAATAGTAAACATAAACATTATACTTTCTTAGATTACGCGAATATTTGACATTTTAAATAGAACTATCTTTTCGGATTATTTCGCGGATTTATTTTGATTTTTGGTTCCCAACGTTTCGATTGCTTTACAGCAATCATGGAAGGAATTTTTTGAAATCATTTTTGTAAAGTAGTGAGTAGGCACTGTCTGTAACAAGTATATAACGCCTTTGTGATGTTTAACACCTTAAGTCTCTCCCGTGACCATGATTGCTGTAAAGTATTCGAAACGTCGGGAACCAAAAATCAAAATAAATCCGCGAAATAATCCGAAAAGACAGATTTATTTAAAATACATAAAGATTTTTGATTAAATAATAATTTTATATGTATACATTGGCAATTTTATGTATCCACTAGCAAAACCCGCGGCTTCGCCCGCGACCAAACTTTATTACTTGTAAAAATAAGGAAAACAAATTTCATTTTAGCGATCGTAACTCAAAACATCCAGTATCTTAAAAGATGTTACGCGTATATTCTGTAAATAAATTTACACTTTAGGTATTTAGCAAGCTCCACTACATGTATTTTTTGCACATTTTTCTACTCTCCATCTTTCCAAAGTTACAGGGAGAGAATACAATGATACAATCGCATACAATTTTTACGACTTTAGAATCATGTAACTCGGCTAATATGGGTTTTTTAACTAACATACTAACAGGTTAACATCTAAGTTATTTTTAAAGACGCAATGCTGTTGTACACCTGAATTTTACAGTCTCCCTCCTTATCCTTTTTTTTAAGATACATGTATAAATTGCCATTCTTATTTTGCTGTAGCTTTTTGCCCGCGGCTACGCTCGCGTGGACTGAAAAATTTGCTCCATTTTAATTTCAATTGAATTTATATGTTGTCATATCGACTTTTTAATATTATGTCTAGAGTAAAACTCTCGGTTCACTTAACTTAGTCTACACTAAAAAACCCAACCACAAATATACCACACTGATGGATGTTCTGTCTAGTTCTGGGTTCTGCTAAAATGTCCCTATGAGGAGCTATCCTCCCTTAAGTCTACACCTGCTATTTTTTATGACTGGTTCTACCCGTTTAAATAAATTCAACAACTCGCACTTCACCGCCCAATTTTACCCACTTAGGGGTTGAATTAAAAAAAAAATCTAAAATATATGTTTATTTAATTGTACTGAAGAGCATTAATACCAAGTTTCAAGTAATTTTGATTATAAACATTTTTTTCCTCAAATACACAGCACAACCCCGTTTTACCCTTCTAAGGGATGAATTTGGAAAAAAAATGATATTTGTATTGTTTTGTTTTTCATTTCAAAGGTAAATACCACTTTTCGTGCGTCAATTACAGAATTTCATTCAAAAATTTCATATCCCATTATACCCCCCTTTGGAATGAATTTCGAAAAATACTAAAGCATATATATATATATATATATATATATATATATATATATATGTGTATATATATATATATATATAATTGTTTGCCCATATAAACTTTATCACCCCTTTTTACCCTTTTAAGGGATGAATTTCGAAAAAAGTCTAATATAAATATTTCTTATTTTTCATCTTAAAGCTAAATACCACTTTTCGTGCATTTCGCGTTAAGAATAACAGAGTTTCATACAATCTTTTATCCCCTATTTTACCCCCTTAGGGGATGAATTTAGAAAAATCCTTTCTTAGCGGATGCCTACATTATTTAATAAATATGTCCTCTAAATTTCACGTTTCTACGACCAGTGGTTTAGGCTGTGCATTGATCGATCAGTCAGTCAGGACAAAGCATTTTATGTATATATAGATATAAAATTGCTATACATTAAAAAAAGTTTACTAATTCTCTCCCGCCATTTTCTTACATAGAAATTCGTTAAGTTAAAAGCGAACCGATAGACACTTTCATAAGCATGTATTATGTATATATACATTATTAATTAAATATATTCACATTTACCTATAGTAAATTAACTGTATTTCAAAAGGTTACACTTAGAGCGTGTTACTTTAATATTAAAAAATATTACAAAGTGATAATTTCGTAGGTATTGTCATTGTTTCTAAATTGTTATTATTACACGGCTTTCTTCGGCAATTGCTTCTTATAATATTTGTAAGGTAAATGTTATGAAATTTTATAAAATTCTTAATTATATGCTTTTAGTAGAGAATACACTTAGTATTTTAATTTAGATAATTTATTTTAAACTATAATACAACAGTACGTAGTAAAAATACTATTGTAATATGATATATTTTAAAATAATCGATTTGAATATGTTTTTGTATGTACAATAAATTGTGAAGAAAATTTCTAAATAACATCTACGCAAAATGTTCAAAATTCTAACAAACTTGATTTCTTCTCTGTGATTTAACAGAGTGTTAATTATCTCAAGAATTTCCCACTATTCCAAACAAATTTTCTCTAAAACCTTACTCAGACTTTTTCGATGATTTAAAACACTATCGAAATTGGTCCAGCCGTGTTCAAGTCATACACTGTTCAACGAAAACCATTTCATTTTCATTATAAACGTAGTTTCTTTTAAATCAAGTGTTCAAATTGGAAAGAAAAAGACACTAATACTCAAGAAAAAATATCGGGTGGGGCTGTGTCGACCATCGGCGATCACCACCGTTGGTTTAACGTGAAATGTCTATCTACAGCAAGGACTGAGACCGACGTATTAAATTTTCATATATTTATACACTTCCTGGTTATTATTTCCTATAAATTTTGTCCAAATTAAGTCGTGAGTTACACCGAATAGAAAGGAGCGAGAACGGCGTTTATACAGGGTGGATTTTTGAGACGGGACAGTAAGGGCAGGTACCTTAAATACTATAGTTACAGGAAAACGTTCCTAGGAGACCATCCATAACTTTTTGAGATATTCTGAACTGCATTCACAGATTTTAGAATAAATGTACAGTCAGCGAGAAAAATGCTAAAATACGAAAAAAAAATTTTTTATGTCAATGCAGTTCAGAATATCTCAAAAAGTTATGGATAGTCTCCTAGGAACGTTTTCCTGTAACTATAGTATTTAAGGTACCTGCCCTTACTGTCCCGTCTCAAAAATCCACCCTGTATATTAAGCGGCTAGTTATAAGAATTTTGCTTCATATATATATATATATATATATATATATATATATATATATAATAACAACGGTTACTATGGCAACCTATTTCGATACGGTCCACTTTTCTGACCTGGGACCCGTATGCTGATTTTAAAGACATTTCACGTCAAAAGGACTAAGTTACATTACTATAAAAAAATCTAAGTATAATTGCACAATTTTCAATAATTTCATATAATAATAAAAATAATAATATATGAATAAATTAAATGATTGTATCAAAAAATATTATATAATTAATTATAACGAAACATTCAAATAATCATTCAAATAAAATAATATTATGTAATAATAATATTCAATAAATATTATTATTATTTAAATAAAATATAATTTAATATATTGTTAACAAATTAAAAAAAATGTGAGTGAGAGCCATATGGCTCTAATACGAATTATGTATAATGAAAGCATGTTCAACATACATTAAAATAATTTTATACAAAAACAATTATCTAATTCTTAATATGTAGACTGGCCAAGAAGTGTTACAACTGTCTAACAATAAGAGGTCTTACTGATATATTTTCTAATTAAGTTAATATTATAGGCTCAATATGATATAGAAATCTAAATAAAATTAAAATAAATAGAAGTTACGAATAACGAGATATATTTATGTTGATCATGTAAATTGTACAATGTAAATTCTACCGTATGGATTACAGCATACGGTATAATTTACTTTGTTCTACTATTCTACATTCAGTACATATACGAGTATTTCGCCACAAAAATTAGAAAATCTAACCGATATTTTTATTTTCTTTTAATAATATTCTGTTCACGTCATTAGACCTTAACGTAAGATCTCTCATTGTTTAGGCAAAAGTATAAAGGGTATTATTTCCTAGGGGATATATATGGCCAAGTTGATTTAAGGCAATGGCCAAGGCAACCCGGCGAAATTGACGGGACCGCCAAGTCCTGCATCTGCTTCTAATAAGCTCATTATAACTGCCATGGCTGCTTCACCATTACCGTCTAAGCCAAGAGGAGGAAGTGGGGGAGATGTGGATGGGGGGCTATTCGAAGATAAGCCGTTCGATTCCGGTGGAGGGGAATTTTCGCCTCCAGCCGAACTTAGTGGCACGTTGTTTCGTACGTGATTGTTATAATTTGGTAAATCTACCCCCAGGATGTTGTCAACTAGGGATGCCTGGAATAAAAACTTTCGTTATTGGTATGTGATATATTTAACATAGATTTTTAGAAGTACATATATATATATACATTATTTTTACACTTTCTCTGGTCTACATCGTAATTGATAGTATCAAATCGCTATAAACTCTAATTTTATTATACACAATCTTGTGTTATTCATTGTATGATACTGTAATATCGTTATTTTAGTGAATGTCTTAATTGTTCAACTAAGAAATAAAGACGTTCAAGTCAACTATTTCAACGCAAGTTGTGTGACGGATAGTTTTCAGTTTTTTTTATAGCTTGGACATTTGTATTAGCTAAACCAAAGTTTGTTCTAAATCGGGTTACTAATGCTAGTCAGAAACATATAGCACCGAATCTAGGCAGGTGAATACAGTTAATATTACTTTATAGCGTACTACCAATGAATATAATAAACGTTCCATAGCAATCAAGAATTACAACACTATTCTAAAGTTGATTAAAAAAATCATCGAAAAAAAAAAACAAAATATAAATAAAAAAAATTCAATCACCTGTTGATTAAATACGCCATCCTGCAACAAATCCGCAGGCAAATCCGGTGACAAATCCGTCGAGGACCTCCTTAATGCCTCTTCGGCTATTGTCGAGCCGATTTTGTGCGATCCGATTTGTGAATCGATTAATCTTTGTATCTCGATGTCGGCTTCTGGAATCGCACCATCAAGTTGGTTGCCAACTGGCCCGCCTGCAACGCGAACAATATCACACATGGCCGGCGAGCTTATACGTCGTTATTATAATAAATTCATTGGTGACGATTAGATTACCCTAGGGCTGTTTGCGAAACTATCAAAGCATATCAAAGTATCACAATCTACTAATACATACATACAGTCGTTTATCGATGGCGTCTATGGCATCTAAAGTTAGGAAACGATTTAGGGTTGTCGAATATTTATATTGTAACTTGCCATGTATATATTTTTGACAACCCTCGTATATAATACGGTATGGATTTTTATACTGTGATATTAAAGAAACTTTTACAGTTTTTATTGATTTATCGTCTGTGGATACTTTAGAAATGTAGATCATAGAAAAAATAATTCCAAGTTTATAATTTATTTTTTGTCAAATTGAATTTTAGGACTAACCGGGAATATGATCATCGCCAATATATAAAAGTCTCATGATACTAAAGCTAGGCATGATTTTAGCAACGGATATTTGTTTGTTAAGAATATATCACACGACTTAAATTTGCGAAAATTTGCTCACATGTCTAGCACCAGCCTTATGCAGCTAACATTAGACAATGAAACAATATAAAATCCTTAGTCATTGCCAGCATACATGTACCTCTTTTTTGAAATGTGTCAATTATACTTTGACCGAGTGGGATTTGAACCCACAGTGCAAAATACTACTTAGCTCGTTAGAGAACGTACCCATACTACGTGACCCATTCTTTACAATTTTTAACGCCTCACCCCCCTTGGTGACCACCCGTAGGATATGTAAGGATATAACACGAGTAAACCCCTCCTTGCACATACAAACTTCACATTTCTAATATTGTATTCAGCCTTTTTTAACGTCCCACTGCTGGGCACGGGCCTCCCTTCAATACGAGGGGAATCAGGCCATAGTTCACCAGGCTGGCCAAGTGCGGATTGGCGGACTTCACATGTCTTTCGAAAACTTGCTAGGTTTTCTCAGACATGCAGGTTTCCTCACGATTTTCGATTTTTCTTCACCGTAAGCCAAGTGGTAATCATGTTAGAATTGATTCGCAGATGGAAATATTAGAGGTGCGATACTCGGGATTTGAACCAGCTTCATTCGGTTTCCCAAGCGAGCGCGTTACCACTGGGCTACCACTGCCTATTTCTAGTATTAACGTGATTAATAAATGAAAAAAAAAAGATATGAAAAAGTCAATAAAATTTACGAACTTGGTTTAAACATATTGAAATGTTGACAATCGTCCAACGGCGGATGGGCTTGGTCTTCTGTCACCACCGTGTTGTTGGCCACCAGAGATTCCACGTCCTTAGTCCATGGATTTCTGGAATTATCACAAACACATAAATAGTCGCTTTCAAGTGTCTATAGTATGTTTCTATTACGTTTAATCTGGCGCTAATCAATGGATATAAATATGTAGCTTTAAAAATCATCGCTCTCATTCCTCTGCAACAGCCAAACGGGCAACGTGTAAATTTAACTAGTAATACTCTTCCTTTGCAATATATATACACACATATATATATATATATATATATATATATATATATATATATATATATATGCATATGTTACTTCAGCTCATTGTTTATCTGTGTACTAAATTTCATCCATCTGCCAGTTTAAGCTACTCACTAACAAACTTTCTCTTTTTCAATATTACTGTGATCATAGTAGGCTAGCTTGTACGATTACACATCCGGGAGCCCTGGGTTCAAGACCCGGGTCGGGCTAGATACAGTTATTGGGTCTTTCTGTTAGGAAATTCGCAGTAACAGTTCGGAGTTGCGATTGCAACGTATAGAAATTATACATTGTGTTTGTTGCACATTCTTGGACACGATAATATCTCTTACACAATTGACTCATCTAAGAAAGGACATTATTATAAATAAAACTATCTTTTCGGGTTTTTTTCGCGGATTCATTTTGATTTTTGGTTACGGGAGAGACTCTCCAATCTTCGAAATCCTCAATTTCGAAACCTCTCTCTCAAATACAAAAATCCAAGAAGATAGTTTTATTTAAAATGTCAATTAATCGCATAAAATTAAGAAAGCATTAAGGACATTATTATTATTGTAATTATACAATAGACAAACACTCACCTGAAAGGTTTAAAATGTGTCTGCATTCTCGCATAAGAGCCATCTTTGCGTCTAAAACAGTAGGGCGGAGTCTTCAAGGCCGCCCTACGCAGAAGGGCCGCTTTGTGAGTTCGAGCCACTGTGCCCAACTCAGTTGCACTCACATACTCATACAAACTGGTGCCTAGAAGTTCTTGGGGAAGAAAACCGAGGGCCAGCGTCACTCTGTGGGGAATCAGAAAAGTGTATGATAATGTATGGCGAAACATTAAAAGAGTTTTTATATATCGTTTTCCCTGTTGAAAAACTCCAATAGGATCCCATCAAAAGCGACAAGTTGTTTCACCCGATTCGAAAAGAAGATAAAGTTAAGTTAGTTATACATATATGCCATGTAACTCTATTGTGTTTTTTTATTATTAAACAGGTGTAAATAATATTTTATTAGAGTTGGTGTTAATTTCTCCTTTACTCAAATTGTTGACTAAATTACAGCAGATAAAGTAATCTGGTGTAATCTTATATTTTTAATTTTTAGTTAAATTAAAAAATATTTTAAATACCAAATTCTAACTTAGTGATATTTCATCGCTTTATCAGAAGAGAGATTTACTTTTTTTTAAATCGTTATATAATAATACTTAATAAGTTATACCTATTTTGAACCAATTTTAACGGCTTTTTTAAAAGAAATACTATTCATTGATTGACCGACATCAAAAAGGTCTACATATTCAATTCGTGTACCTTTTGGATGACCAAAAAAATCTTAACAAAACTCACCTTTGATCAACAAAAATAAACTTTCCATCAGTCGTATGTCTAGATATGTACTGTAAGTGCCTCGTATATATCGCGGGGGAGGTTTGTGGGGCGAGGTCGGTTAAAGCCCGTCCCACTGCGACCAGGCAGGACATGTTGCATGCGTCCCCATCATCTACACTAGTGTCTGTACTCCCTGTGCCTGATTCAGACATGTCTGCTGGTGCCCAGGACTTGAGATAACCTTGTGTTTATTATAAAGAAACATCATTTAATCATTGAATATTATTACCAAACATGGTATTCTATATGTAAGCATATAAGGGATTAGGGGGTTCGATAAGCACAAAGATTGATTTGTATTTAAAAAAAATATGCTGAGAACTGAATTATTGATGTTAAAAATGATATTCTATATGTAAGTTAAAGGCACGGAATTCGATAAGCACACTGATTTATACATGGCTTCAGTTTTGTTTTATACACTCTGCCTAGTTTTGATAATAGATCCAAATTACGATATTAATATCTAACAATTATACATATATTTTAATATAAAAATTGTAAACAAAACATTCTAATAATAAAAATTAAGAACAAAGTTACAGAACAGTTTAGATAGAACTATCTTTGAGATTATCTATCTTTATTATTCTGAGACGGTCAGTCTCCCTCTTGTGACCATGATTTCTCTAAAGCATTCGAAACGATTCGAAAAATAAATCCGCGAAAAAATCCGAAAAGATAGTTTCATTTAAAACTATCAGAATAGTTCTAGATCTACTTTTAGATCAAATTTGTATTCAAAATGATAAATATATAATTTGTATTAGGAAGAAAATATTCATAATTTATAACGCTAAATCTCGGACAATTTTAGTAAAGTTAAAATCAAATTACCTGGATATCTATACAGATAAATAAAATTGGAGTGTCTGTTTGTAATATTAAAATAACCGCTTTTTACTAAATGCATATGGATGTATACACGGTACACATACCAAAACAACATTTTTTACAATTTTTGTCTATCTGTCTGTCTGTTTGTTCCGGCTAATCTCCGAAACGGCTGAACCGATTTTGACGGGACTTTCACTGGCAGATAGCTAATGTTATAAGGAGTAACTTAGGTTACTTTGATTTTAAAAAAAGAATCAGGGTTCTGCGAAAAAAATTAAAACCCATGAAATTGTGAACAAAATCCGCGTACGGCGTACGCACCCGAGTGGAGGTTAATCGCTATATAATTTAAATGAATATCTTAGGAGTAGCAAACTACTATTTATGTATAAACATAGCTAACCGTGAAAACGTACCTAGGGACGAACGCGAGCGAAGCGAGCGTGAGTCGCTAGTTTTAAATAAAACTATCTTATAAAAATATGGCCACAGTATTCGAAACGTCGAAAACTAAAAATCAACATAGCGTCGCGAATTCGAAAAAATGTTAATAATAAGTTTAAAGTATTACCTGTACATTGTACGACACAGTATTTCTTTTCATTTGCCTGCTTCTTAGCCATCTTAGCGTTAGGATCATTTTCCTCCTTCACTTCGCTTGTATTTTGGTTATTTGTGTTGTGGTCTGCTGACACTCTACATTTTATTCGACAGAAGAAAGAACGTCGGGCCCCAGGACAGAGCCTTGAAGCACCCGTCACCACGTCTGCTTTAACTGGTAACATTGCTGTAAAGATTAATAAGGACTCTAACAAGAATTCTAACAAAATTCAAAACTATTTTGATTAAAAAACCGTTACAGTACTTTCATAGGTAGTATAGCTTCTTGAAAAATTATATCATTTGTATGAAAAGTTACACTATTTCCACTTGTTCAAATTTCGGTGATTAATTTAAATTGAAGTAAGCGGCAAGTAGTTATTTGAAATCATCGATAACTAAAGAACTACAAACACAACCAGTGACAAAAAATGTCACCAAATAAGCGCCCACTTGAACATTTGGGTTCGCTTTTAATTTAGTAGCACTCCAACGCTCCGACTGTAAACATGCCTGTGTTCGTTTAGAAATTAAAAAATCACACATCTAGAACGCATAATTATAATAAATTACGGATATATTTAAGAATCCATCATTTCATATTCTTTTACTTATAGTATTATATTTTATTAAATATTTATTGTATTATAAAATCAAATCTAAGGAGCCAATTCTGTTCAATAAAACTATATGCTTTATGGCACACCTATATAATCTTCTATACATAATAAAATTCTAACTGAGTTGAGTCTGTACAATAAATATTTTTTGGAAAATCTTATTGAAACAATCATTATTATCGATACAGAAGCTGAATCTATAGTTTTTGAAATTTTTGTGTATGCCTGTCTGTCTGTGACCGCATCACGGAAAAACCACTGGAGGGATTTTGATGAAATTTGGTACAGTAATAGCTGGTTATACGGGTCAACATATAGGATACTTTTTACTGCGGGAAATATATCGTCTCTGAGAATTCTATATTAAACGTTAAAACTAAGTACTAAGTAGGGACGATCCGGAGCGGAGCAAGGTTAAGTCGCTAGTATTTTAATAAATTCAGAGTCTTACATTATTTTTAATTTACATATGAATGATATTTGATGGAATAGATCGAGGATACAACAAAAGCTCCCTTGTGTTTTTTTCATATAAAACGCAGGTATTAGACTAAATTGGTCTAAATAGCAACACACACGTGGGAAATATCACGGAAAGTAGTTAGTATTTAATTAATATTACGTACACGTGTTCATTAATGATTTCTAAATACTTGACGAAGTTAAATGCCACATACATTTTTAAGAGTATAATATCGACGTACGAGTAAAACGTGAGCGTTTTGAGCATTATTAAAGAATTGACTAAACAATTCTTCTGTTCCTTTTCCGATTTCATTATCAGATTAGTTCGATGGTACTATATTATGTAATCTATATAAATAAAAGTGGATATCCGTATGTTTGTCCTCCATGCGTCGCACCAGAACGAAGCGACGATGAGTCGCTAGTTAAATATACATATTCCTTTAAAAATTCCAACTGGATACAATATTTGGACAATCTATTTCGTTCACGTAGTCAGATTTTTACTTTAATAGTTAAACAGAAGTGAAGCTTATAAAAGAGCTTTAAAAACTTTCATGCATTAAAAGATAAATATGAAAAAGCTGCTATTAGGTAAATTTGTCCTAGAATAGTAGAGTATATTTAACGAACTTATTCACTGTGTTTGCTTACATAAAATACAGTTAAATTGTTTGAATTAACTTGTAACTTTCTATAAAAAGACATTTAACTTTTGTAAAGTATTTCCTAAAGGGTTGATTTTTAACATTAAATGTAAGACTAATAATTGCTTTCTGATAATTCTAATAATTGAATAATGCGCATTCTGTGACATATTCATACTTAGTACCTGGGCGACCGAGCTTCGATCGGAGGTTTTGGTCAAAAGTATAACTTTCTTTTTAAATTGGCTTAAAAAAACTAAAACTTGAACAAATACAAAAAAAAATTTGTATCCGACCGGGATTCGAATCCGGACATCTGTGATAGTCAATTTTACGCCTTGGCCACTTGATCACGATGCTTGTGCCCGAGAAAATACGCGTTTTCCCACACATAAGAATAATCTAGATCGATTTTTCGCCCCCGAAAACGCCCACATACCAAATTTCTGCGAAATCGTTAGTGACGTTTCCGAGATCGCCGGTATAAATAAATATACAAGAATTGCTCGTTTAAATATGTATATTGGATAAAGAACAAATATACAAAATAACCCGCACTAATTAAGTGAATAATGTAATATGTATTAATTCTTCCTTAGATTTACGCGAATATTTGATATTTTAAATAAAATTATAAAGATGTTGAGAATTAAAATTAACAAATATTGTAAGGTACTTTGATGCCATTTTTGAATGTTTTGAATTCATTTTGTGGATAGGCTGTCTGTTATAACTATATAATGCTTTTGAGACATCTTAAACCTTAGTCTCTCCCGTGACCATTGATTGCTGTAAAGCATTCGAAATGTCGGGAACCAAAAATCAAAATAAATCTGCGAAAAAATCCGAAAAGATAGTTTAATTTTATTTTTATTTATTTAAGAAAACAATAATTAAAAAAAAACACAAAAAAGGAAAAACTATACATTATATTATTTATTTACTACCACCTTACTCGCTTCGTTCGAGGTGCCCAATGGCCTATATATTATTATTCCAGATCTGAGCACTAAATATCATTAAAATTTATTCAGCCATTTCAGTGTGAAGAACTAACAAAATATACCTACACACAAATACTTTCGTATTTATAATAATAGTTCGATTATAATGTATTCAGCCCTTTTTAACGCCCCACTGCTGTGGGGTGGGCCTCTCTTCAATACGAGAGAGATCAAGACATAGTCCACCACGCTGGCCAAGTGGGGGTTGACGAACTGAACATGTATTTCGAAAACTTGCTCTCATTCTATCAGATATGCAAGTTTCTTCACGATGTTTTCCTTCACCGTAAGACAAGTGGTAATCATGTTGGAAATGATTCGCACACAAAAATATCAGAGGTGCGAGACCCGGAATTTGAATTCGCTTTACTCAGTTTCCCGAGCGAGCGCGTTACTCCTGGGCTGTCACTGCCTCCGATTATAAAGTTATAGGTATTAGTATGTTAATAACTAATAACATTATATGATTAACTAACGACTCACCCTCGCTCCCCTCGAGTTCGTCCCCACTTACGTTTTCACGTTTAGTATAGATTTCTCAAGGATGAGATATTTTCCCGCAGTAAAAAGTATCCTATATGTCGACCCGGATAACCAGCTATGACCATACCAAATTTCATCAAAATTCGTCCAGTGGTTTTTCTGTGATGCGGTAACAGACAGACAAAAATTCTAAAAACTATAGATTCGGTCTCTGTATCGATAATAATGACTATTTCAATAAGATTTTCCAAAAAATATTTAATTTACAGATTGGGTTTAGTTACAATTTTATTATATGTGGGTATATATTTACTAAACTTTGACTTACTCTTAGCATCTATCAATCGTTCCCGAGGGCTGAGATCAGACGAAGACAGTTGTTCCTTCACTTTAGCGACGTCTTTTGGATGTAAGATGTCGAATAAGCTCTGCCCAAGAAGTTCCGACTGGAAACAAAAGTAAAATGACTTCATTTATACTGTTTATCCTAAACAATGTATGTGTTAATAAAATGGCGGCTCATTGAACTTTTGTTGTTAGAGAAGATTTATTCGCTAAAAACGCTTTAACCTGTCAACGACCGCCGAGCCACCGTTGGTCCAGTTAACAATTAATTACTTAGAAATTAACCAGGAGGTGTTAACGGTGTATTCATATAATACAAATATAAGGTCACTGATATTTGTTATGTTTAAAACATAATTGTGCTAGTTTGAAATGTTATATCTCAACAACTCTTACTTTAATTTTAATACAAAGTTGCTAATATAATATGACATGTAGAAAGTTATATTTACCCTCTTTGTATAATTTATATTAACAGTAAAATTAGAATATTAGGATTAAGTCAGACTAAAATTGTTTTTTCGCTTCTGCAGAAACTTATGTACTATTTCAACGTTGAATTTTTAATTTTTAATATATTATATGAGAAAAGATTTTCGTCTTAGTTATCATTATAACCCTTTTTTTTACCCTTTTTATCCCTTTTTTTAACCCTTCAACGTTACGATAAATAGCAAAGACGGCAACAGAATTCGTATAAAGTAAAAATAACTAGCAAATTAATTTACAATAGTGCCTAAATTGGAATATCGCAAATAATAATAGTTTTAATAATGGCCGAGTAAATAAACCAAATTAATGTACGCTTAAGTACCAAATATTTGTTTTAGTTGCGAATCCAATCCGCACTAATTAATATATTATTGCATATTAAAATAAAGTCAATATGCATAATACGATATAATCACATACAAAATGTAAGCAACGCTGGCAATGAAATAAATTCGCAGTAGGTACATTTCGCAGAAGCAATTAATTCAAAACAATTACCTATTATATATTATGACAAAGTTTGCACGCCATCGCATAGCAGTGTCAACACTCAACAGTTGAGATGTTAAAATGTAAATTAATTGAATGTAAAATTTTACGAATCTATGAAAATGTATTCCAGGTTTGTAATACTTAACTTTTATATTTGAAGTTACGACGCCTTGTTTTACCTTCAGATAGAAATTTATTAGAAACTCTATAGTAACGTTACGTGATAATATGAATAACTAGCGACTTATCCTCGCTTCGTCCGAGTGCGTCGATAGATGCTTTTTGTATTAATAATATACGTTTTACTGTTTAGCTCAGACATAAGATATTTTCCTCAGTAAAAAGTATTCTGTGTTGCTCCGGATAACCAGCTATCACCATACCAAATTTCATCAAAATCTGTCCAGTAGTTTCTTTTTGTGATATGGTCACAGACAGACAGACGAAAATTCTAAAAACTATAAATTCGGCCTTTGTAGCGGTAATAATGTCTATTTCAAGAAGATTTTCCAAAAAATATTTAATCTACAGATTCGGCTTACTTAGAATTTCGTTATAATATGTGTAGATAGATATGTACATAGAAGAAGATATTTATATTATACTAGCAGAACCCGCGGCTTCGCCTGCGATCAAACTTTATTACTTGCAAAAATAAGGAAAGCAAATTTCATTTCAGCGATCGTAACTCAAAATATCCAGTATCATTTTTAATCGTTAAAAGATGTTACGCGTATATTCGGTAAATAAATTTACACTTTAGGTGTTTAGCAAGCTCCACTACCTGTATTTTTTGCACATTTTTCTACTCTCCATCTTTCTAAAAAGCCGAAAAGTTATACATAATTTTCCTTTGGATTCGGAATAATTTCTGTTCTCTACTTTATATCCCACACAGTAAGTGTGCACTTACAGAGAACTTGAGTCATGTTACTCTATTTAAATATATTCAACAACTCCAACTTCACCGCCCAGTTTTACCCACTTAAGGGCTGAATTTAAAAAAATTCTACAATACATGTTTATTTCATTGTATTGAAAAACATTAATACTAAGTTTCAAGTAATTCTGATCATAAACAATTTTTTCCTCATATAAACAGGACAACCCCCCTTAACCCTTTAAGGGATAAATTTCGAAAAAAAAAAGATATTTGTATTGTTTTAGTTGTCGTTTTAAAGGTAAATAACATTTTCCGTGCATCGATTACAGAGTTTCATACAAATTTTCATTCCCTATTTGACAGCCTTATAGGATTAATTTCAAAAAATGCTAAAATACGTATTTAGTTATTTGTATTAAAGAGCATTAATACCAAGTTTCAAGTCATTTAAACCATAAATAATTGTTTGCCCATATAAACTTTATCACCCTCTTTTACCCTTTTAAAGGGATGAATTTAGAAAAAAAACTAATACAGATATTTCTAATTTTTCATCTTAAAGCTAAATATCACTTTCTGTGCATTTTGCGTTAAGAATGACAGAGTTTCATACAATCTTATATCACCTATTTTACCCCCTTAGGGGATGAATTTCGAAAAATTTTCTTAGCGGATGCCTACGTTGTATAAGGAATATGTCCTCTAGATTTCACGTTTCTAAGACCAGCGGTTTAGGCTGTGCGTTGATCGATCAGTCAGTCAGTCAGGACAAAGCATTTTATGTATATATAGATTATAAATGCAAAAATATTATTGCTTAATAATAGTAACTTGTGTGATATTTCGAGCGTATCTTAAATTACATCTAAATCCGTCCAGCCATTTCAGCACGAACGAGCAACAAACAAACACACACGCACATACGTGCAAAACCTTATTATATTAAAAAAAACAATAATAAAATAAAATACAAGATTTATGTAAAGCAAATAAATATGGTGCTTCACTTAATATAAAGTTCTTTGGACTTCTTAAACTTTTTCAACTTTTCACAATAGAAAGCAAGCAGCTATAGATATTCTTTAGAACAGCATACTTGCAAGTGTTTTGTACCAATGTAATTAATTCCTTGAAACTTAAACACATTTTATTCAAATAAAATTTTACGAATCATTGTCTGAATGTTCTGTTCAAGGGAAAGCTGTTACCTGGTTGAGAATAGAACCTACAAGAATCGACAAAGAAATCTAATTTCTATACACCATACTTACACAATGTAGAAGAATAATCCAAAAAATAAAAGAAATAACGTACTGAGTAATCATAATTTAAGAAATTGCTATACCAAAGTACCCCATACTCACTTGATCATAATGTAGAAGTTTGGTAACTGACGCACTGACGTAGAGCAATCTTCCTCTGTCGCATCCCACGACCATTAGAAAGCAGTCTTTAGCTGCCTCTAGCACTAGGGCGTTTAACTCTTTCTCTGATAGGAAGGATGGTCTGGGTCTAACTGTCAATGGGCCGGCAGAGAGAGCCCCACGAATGGTCCTAAGATGTTGTACCGCCATTCGTAATACTGTCAGTTTGTCTAGCTTCCGTGCCATCGCACCGCACATCGGCACTATCGCGCTCAACTCAGATATGTATGTGTTCATTTTATCTCGTCGACGTTTTTCAATCTCGCTATGGTTCTGCCTGTTGAATGATAGGATTGTATTAGTCAAAAATTATACTATTATGTAGGTGTTAATGGTTTTTGTTTGTCCGTCCGGGCACAATGTATCGAACTAATGATTTTAATTTTTTTGATAAAGTGAGTTTACGAACACCACAGAGTTCTTTCCGTACTTTTTTACAAGCTTTTGTTTTATTTTGAGTATTTTTTTGTTTTAAAAATGTTGGTTATAATCTCGCGTTCAAAATTGAGAATTAAGGAATTTACACATTTCTGGTTAGATGAGCTTTCATGGCTACTATTTGGAGCTGTAATAATTTTAAATATTTAGGTAATAAAAGCTGCACTATAAGGAAAGCTAGTTAGACAGGTGTAGTTTAAAGGATATTTTTATCAATGCAGCATGGAAGCGAAGCGGAGCACTAAAATTGGGGTTTTGTATTTTTTATTACTTTATTATGAAATAACTCGAAGTGTGATATCTTATTCAATTCTTCGCTTTTCGATGGTGGAAATATGACAGGCCCAATTACAGACTAAGGAAACTAAGTTATTTCAAACTTTAATCATACAGCCTAAGCTTTTATGAAAGGCCCTGTGACCACATTGAGCATTATTCCCTATATGGATAAAATGAAACTATATGGATAAAGTTTCGTTTGATGCCATTCAAGCCCACTTAAAAAATCACTTTTACATATAACGCTGAATATTATCATGCAACTAAATATTCTATAATAAATAAATAAATAAAAAAATTGTTAAAGAACGTTTTGTGCTAAAGGCTATTATACAATAAATGATTTTATAGAAGACAGCACGCCTTGGGAATAAAGTGATCGCCTCCAGGCTCTTCAATTTTATAGAAGTATTATAAATTATAATTTATTAAAAAAATATTAGTCCCGCTGAGTTTCTTTCGCCAGTTCTTCTCAGGTCTGAGGCTTCTTCTTTCCGAACTGGTAGTAGACTCATGACGTTCAGTAAAAAATTGTAATAATTTAATGCTGAATAAAATAAAAATTTGAATTTGAATAGAAATTGCTTTGCATTTAACAAGAAATGAATTCGCGAAACTGAGATTAAGAAAACACTTGTCCAATTTAGGAATAAAACTTCATCAAAGTGAATTCGCAACCACTTCTTGAACTCGCTGATGTGTAATATCAACAGGAACGTGGACACCATTTAATCGAATGGGATGTAACGAGCATGTAATTAACTGTTTTAACATTTTTTGATTTGACATTGAAAGCGACATGTGATTTAAGATGCTAAAGGCGTACTTTCATATGCCTTTATGAACGTGAAGAAACTTAGTTGACACTGTATTTCTTTATTTATTCAATTATTTGCAATATAATATATACTAACTGTTTTTTGGTTTAGCCTTTACGGCTGCAGATTTGAAGTTCTTGGGTTCAAGTCAAGGGTCAAACCGGATTTGGGAAGTTAGCGATGATAAACCAACTTGATCCGATCGAAGACCGTATTAAACTCCGATTTATTAGTATTAATGCTTCAATTGTTATAATACTATAAATACCTTCGGTTGAACGTAATACTCAGCCATGATTTATTATAATATCTATAGAGAAACACACCTAGTACGAATGCATCTGGCTTTCAATATGACCTTATTTAGATGGATAGACGCGCGCATCAACATTGAAGAAACACCGAACATGAAATGAAGTATAGGACAGGACATAGACATTTTTTTCCAAAAAAACCCATAAATTTTGATCCGGTGTGCGATTAGAACCCAGGTCATTTAATATACAGCTCTAGATGGATCTTAAGAGAATCGAACAGCGACCTCGAAAAGCCAACTTAAGTAGACAGGGCCAGTCAGATTAATTATGGAATAAAGGACTCTGCCCACTACCCCGTCTCATACTATGACCGTGCTAGGAGCGTGTCAGGCAAAAAAATATTCTTTGTATTGAAATGTATGAGACTATCTGAGCCGGTGTGCGCAGGCGGCGAAACGGGGAGCATACGGGTTATAACCGCGTATGATGACCGTTATAACCGCGTATGATGACCGTTATAACCGCGTATGACGACCGTTATGACCGCGTATGATGACCGTTCTAAGCCCGTTACGTGTTGCCGCTTGTCTTGCAGAGATGGGCGATAATCGTTATTAAAGATGGGTTAATACCGATATTTCTCAGGATTATAGTAACATATATAATAATAACAGCTGAAATTAAATCTAAAATCAACAAATATTGTAAGGTTTGATTTTTTGAAATTATTTTCAAAATTTTTGGGTAGGCGCTATCTGTAACAAGTATATAATGTCTAGAGACGTTAATTCGTCTCTCCCGTTACCATGATTGCTGTAACATTCGAACTAATGTACAGATTCTTATATTAGATATAGATAGATTATTACTTGCAAAAATAAGTTCGAGTAAGTTTTAAATATTTCTTATACTCGTAGATATATGGAAAACAAATTTAATTTTTGCGATCGTAACTCAAAATACCCAGTATCTCAAAAGATGTTAAGCGTATAATCTGTACATAAATTTACACTTTAGGTATTTAGCAAGCTCCACTACCTGTATTTATTGCACATTTTTCTACTCCAGCTTTCCAAAGTTAGAAGAAGTGAGTACAATGATACAATCGCATATCATGTTTACGACCTTAGGATCATATAACACGGCTTATATGGGTTTTTAATTAACATACTAACAGGCTAACATCTACGTTATTTTTAAAGACCCAATGTTAAGTACACCTGAAACTTAGGTACAGTCTCCCTCCTTCTCCTTCTTTTTTAAGTTACATAAATGAAGTGCCATTCTTATTTTGTTGTAACTTTTTGCCCGCGGCTACGCTCGCGTGGACTGAAAAATTTGCTCAGTTTTAATTTCTATTGAATTTATATGTTGTCATATCGAATTTTTAATATTATGTCCAGCGTAAAACTTTAGAGTCACTTAAGTTAGTCTAGTTTTCATTTTAAAGGTAAATACCATTTTTCGTGCATTAATTACAGAGTTTCATACAAACTTTCATCCCCTATTTGACAGTCTTATGGGATGAAATTTAAAAAATGCTAAGATACGTATTTATTTAATTGTATTGAAGAGCATTAATACCAAGTTTCAAGTTATTCTGATCATAAATAATCGTTTGCCCATACAAACTTTATTACCCCTTTTTAACCTTTTAAGGGATGAATTTCGAAAAAAATCTAATACATATATTTCTTATTTTTCACCTTAAAGCTAAATATCACTTTCCGTGCATTTCACTTAAGAATGACAGAGTTTCATACAATCTTTTATCCCCTATTTTACCCCCTTAGGGGATGAATTTTGAAAAATCCTTTCTTAGCGGATACCTACATTGTATAATAAATATGTCCTCTAAATTTCACGCTTCTAAGACCAGCGGTTTAGGCTGTGCGTTGATCGATCAGTCAGTCAGTCAGGACAAAGCATTTTATGTATATATAGATAGATGTCAAATATCCGCGTAAATATAAGAGATAGTAATATTATTAAAATAAATGAATATAAACATTTTTGCATTTTATTTACCGTAGACACACTGCTAGTTTTTCTCTCGATGTAAGACTTTCTCTAAATGTGGTGTTTCTTCTAGTAATAATATTTTTAATCTTTTTCAATAATTCAGTAAATCGATATAATGTCATACGAAAGTACAAATAAAATTTTTCTTCGTCATCAACTAGGTGCCTAAATAATGTCCAGTATTCTCCCTCGACTTTTTTTTCTTTTAAAGCGGCGTGAACCCAGTAACGTCGTGAGCGACTAATGTAATTGTTTTCTCTCTCTTAATCTAAAACAATGGCTATCATTGCTAATTCTCTTCTGGACAATTTTCTAATAGCCATCGTATAGGTATAGGAAATAAATAGGAAATAGGTATTAGCAAAAATATTCACTCGCTCTTACTGAAGCGGCTGCCTCGCGCGAAAATACAGGTAATACTAAAACGGGAACCATACAGATATGACACGCGGGTGATACACGTATGATATGCGGTTGATACGCGGATGCTGCGCTCACTATAACCGTTATGTACGAGCAAGATACGCTGTTGAGACGGTCTAATGGGCATAGTAGTCCGTGCCATGCACGTTTCCGTGTCTGATACGTTCATAGCACGGTCATGGCATGAGACGGTGTAGTTGGCAGAGACCCTAAGGGTTGTATATGTGTAATCTATGAAATAAAACTAAAGCACCTACATAATTTTTTTTTCATCAAGTTATTCCTTCGTAGATAATCTCTCTTTCAATTGGTGAAAATCATATGAAAAACCGTACAGTGGTTCTTTTCGAACCAACACACACTCAGCGCGGGAAGAACTTTAATTCAATAAATATTATAAATGTGAAAGTTTGGATGGATGGATGTTTGATACTAAATCAGGCCTGAACTGCTGAACGGTTGCGGATGAAATTGGCACCGAGATAGATTATAGTCTGGAATAGCATAAGGTTACTTTTTATCCCGGAAAAATGTCCGTTTCGTGGGATACATGTTTTTGTTTTCCACAGAGCGAGGGATCGACTATAATATATTCCATACTAATCATTAATAATATGTATAATGTAGGTTTTGATACTAATTAGGCACAAATACATTAAAAAATAAGTCCTTTCTAGCGTAACGTAGTTTCTAGGACTACACAGTACCTACCCAATAGTTTCAAACATTCTTTAATTATTGTGTATATCATTCTATCAGTTTTACTTTCCGTGAGTTTACCACGGCCCAATATTCAAGAGAATTTCTTTCCTACAGAAAGGATATATTATTGTATTATCCATACAAATGCATATTTGAAAAGTATCGCAGGGACGGCTAAGTCTTAGGTGTCTTGTTTATATCATCTAACATAGATCATCGTGATCATTAAAGGGTAATTAACTGTATGAGATCATGTTAACCAGTTCTAGACGCGCATTGATTTGAATCAATTCCGGGTTGCCATATACCTACGCTGAACCCTTTACTTGTGTACACTCAAACCCTAGTAACGAGTTAAACCCTATGGCTTCTGGCATACAATGTCATCTTTATCTCGACATAAACAGTCGTAATGACGTATCTTTATGTTTTATATCCGACGTTTTCATAATACTTAAAGCTATATGAATGACCATATTATTATTTTTTTATTGACAACACTAATGCTCGTCAATGGCCACTAAAGAAAAAAATCGATTGACAAACAGAGGAGAAAAACGCTGAACAATTTTGTCTTTATTTATTTATATATAGATATTAGATAATAATCGAAGTACCTAATACGTATATACTAAGCAAAGTAGATCTATTGCCACCCAACTAAAACTTTAATTACAAAAACTTACTTTTTGTCCGGTAAAGTCCGGCTGGACCGGGTGTCTTCACTGCCATCGTCGTCATATGCACTACCCCCGCCACTGTAAAAAATATGATCACTACAATTGACAGTAGAAACTAAAATCATACAATGAAAAATCACGTGAATCAAAACGTGATCTTATACTCTTCAACTACTACCTCTTAAAAAGTTTTCGAACACGTTGGTTCCTTCAATACTTTGATGGAGTAAACTCGTATCGATGTTACATATTTATATATAAATATGTAATATTTGGTAATCTTACAACGTTACAAAGATATATAATATAAATACAATTTGAGCACGAAGTTATTATAAAAACAAATAATTTATATTTCTCATTGCTTATTTTTACTTCACGTAAAAACGTTGTATAAAAGTTATACAGCTAAAAAATAACTTTTCCAACCTTTCCATTATCAACTTTCGCTTTATTAATATCAATAAAAAGCTATGAAGTTGCTAGTGACAAAAAAGATGCGCTAATATTTTTTCTAAAACAAATCTTGCCAAATCAGTTACGTTGAATTATGAGCACCCTAATTTTAGTCCATTGATTGCATGCAAAGACATATTTTATATTTGATGTGACATTTTTTTCTAATAATTCATTCAATTTAGTCAGTACTATTTTTTTTATTTGAAGTAGGTACTTTAAAAAGGTCTAGCTCGCACTTATCTAGATTTCAATAGTTGTATCGTAAAGAATTAACACTACAGTTACATTGAGTTCTTTCTATTTTTGGAATAAAGCAAAAATGAAAAGAAAAAAAATCTTTATGACAGAAACCACGTCTCCTGTACGTCCCCATACAGGGGACGTCACGTGGATCAAAACCTAAGGAAGGGATAAATATCTATCTGCACTCTAAAAAAACTTTAGTAGACTAGGACTCTATATGCTCGATCACACTTCCCTAGAACCGATCTGGCCTTTGAAACAAGCAAGCAATGTGCTTGTTGGGTCGCCAGCGACCCACGATACCCTTAACTGTGGTGTGAAACCTTTTAGAGTGACAAGGTGAGTTTTTGTTCTCCTAAGATAGGAAAACCATCAATTATTGTGTGAAATGTAAGTCGCCGATTTGCGATGAGCATAAATTTTCTTGCTATGAAGATTATTTGTGATAATAAGATGATACAATTAATGGCTTATACACATTTTGTATCTTTTCTAACGATTTTCTATATTTTTTCAATAAATATAAAACATGTAAACATAAAAATATATTGATTTATTTCTTGAATCTTTACTTTCTTCTTCCGAAATATGCTCTACTTGACACCACAAAATTAAGCATTTCTTTTGTTTGAATCGAGTCCTCAATTTTTTCGGTAAAAACGCCATTCAAAAACATTATTTACGCAATTTAGATATTTCGAATATCTCAATTTTTTCAAAAGTTATGAATTTTTTAGTCAATGTCTGCATTTATGCGAAGTGGTTATGTTTATGATGAAAAATAAACTATAAGTTTAATTTTTTTTTGCAATGTTCATGGCGTGTCCTTAAAGTAGAAGTATTCAAGAGTATTCAGGAATTTTATCAGGTTTTTTACATCAAAAATTGTGTGTTTTAACATGGCTCGGGTCTTCAGCGACCCAGGATACCCTTAACTGGGACCAAAAAAAGCAATACCCTGAACGGGTTAAAACACATTTTTTAATAAAATTTTAACTTTCAATATATTCGATTATAACAAATGAGACTGAATTAAGCAGGTACTTAAAAATTAAATCATTAATACCTATATTATAAATTACCACATATAAAGCGACTTCTAGAGTTCATCCAAAGGAACTCTTAGTTTAATCAAAGTACATTGCCCCAGAGTATTCATATACATCAAAGTTCGAAAGCAATTATAAATGGTACATATGGGGTTAGTAATCAGGGTAGTTTTAATTCTTCAGATGAATAGTACTTTGTTAGATTAACGAAACTAAAACGTTTGTCTATACTTATAATAAAAGACTTTTTTTAGATGGACGTCATAATAACTTAAAATCATTTCTTTTCTACCATCAGGAGAGTGTTGTTTTTTTTTTAATTTGTCCACCCTGAAGTATAGCCCATTAATAAAAAAAAATGTAAAAACTTATCAAACAGTCGAGATATCGCTTAACATGTGTATGTACAAAAGTAAAAAAAATTTGAACTAGGTCAAAAAAAAGTCAGCTTAGTTAACTGTTTTAAAAAGTGAAGAGTGGATTTCAGTTTGTAGTAGATAAGTAAACAAAGCGTTATCCATAAATTGTAGAGGTTGCATAATTGCCGTAATTATCATTACACGTAACCACGTCTCACTTAAAAAAGAAAAATAGAATAAGGTACAAAAACTTCCTTCTTATTAGTTTTGAGGAAAACATATAAGAATAATTCAAATGTCATCACTTTTTAATAAAAATAATGCAGCATCTTTCCTTAAAACAATGACGATAACAGTTTTTATCATTAAAGATTGTGTTGATGCTTATATTTATTAAAATCTCAATACTTTATTATATTTACGCAAATATTGACATTTTAAGTAGAAAAATGTGTTTGTTGTAAAGCATTTTTCGTCGAAAACAAACTGAAACGTTGGGAACAAAAATATAAAATAAAACCGAGATAAAATTTCAAAAAGATAGTTTCATTTAAAATGATTAAAATCTTTTTGACTACACCATCTATGTGGCTACGTTAAGCTTTAGAAGTTATTATATAAAAGACACCATTATTATAATATATTATTTTCAAAATATTGAGCCCATTAAGAGTTATCTTGCGTTTAAATCTCTGTGCAAAGCTCTTCATTAATGGCCGCTTTCAATAACCATTTTGACTTAATATCCATACAAATTATGTCAAATTTATATCTCTAATAAGGAAAACTATACATTAAAGAGTAAGCGACATATTCGAAATTATAAATTTCAAGAAAAAAAAAATATTTCGAAGTCATTCAACAACGCCGCTCTTTGTATTTATATTATATTTTAAAAATGCATGCAATAAACATAAACTACAATTAAATTAAATTAAATTGTGCATTAGATTATCTGAATTAAAAAAAACGTGTTTCTTTGAATATGATATTTAAATTACACAATCTTCGATTATCATTATTGTTATTACATTAAAAATATATTGTTATTGAACTACGAAATATAAATGCAAAAGTTTTGAGTTTGTCATTCCTAAATCCTAATGCATAAACAAAAATTATTATACAGGTAGCTAATACATAAATAGTCTATTTATGGGTCACATAGGCAAGCTACTGTTGAGCACGTAGGGACGCACCCGAAGAGAGGGCTAAGAAAGAAAGTAAGTCGCTAATATAAGTATAATATAATATCTATACAGATAAATAAAATTTAAGTGTCTGTTTGTAATGTCAAAATAACAGTTTTTATTAAATGCATAAGGAATTATTATATACGGTATTCATAAGAAAAACACAATTTTTTAAATTTTTGTCTGTCTGTTTGTTCCGGCTAATCTCCGATATGGTTGGGCCGATTTTGACGGGACTTTCACTGGCAGTTGATGTTATAAAGAGTAACTTAGGCTACTTTTATTTCAGTAAAAGAATTAGGGTTAAGCTCAAAAAAAAGCCTAGGAGGGTGAGTCGCTAGTACAAAATAAAATATCTTTGACTTTTCTTTTAAAAGAAAAATAGTTTTACTTTGCAGATGAAAATGTATGGGATTAATATTAGTCGTAGGGTAAGGATATAATTATTATATCCTCCATCCTCCATCCAATAACATTAGTTTACAATATTGAACAACTGTACAGTTTCAGAGGTAGATTCCTCACAAAGTTACAAACATACTAACATTTAATATAAGTGACGATTCAAAAGATGTAAAATTCTATTTGAAGAATGTATATTTTGATTTTATTTACCAATTATTTGGTTGTAAGTTGCAATTTGTTAGTGAAAATTGATTGTCACAGCAAGCCGTAACAAAGCACGTCTATATTGTGAAGTAGTAACAGGTACGACGCAACAGGTCAGCTCCCGTCGAGTTAATTGCCGCTTTTGTGACTTTGATGGGAATTGTTCTACGAAATGTAGGGTTGGTGTAAACTCAAAGGGGTTTCTTTATGTTAAACTTTTAACAAAATAAGCAACCTTATTTATATTTAAAATATTTCTTTTTCTAGATAAGCATACTTATAGCTTGTTTCTTAACTAAAATGGTAAATTTATTTTGTTACACTTTAAAATATATAAATTAATTTTTAGAGTTCCGTAACTTAAAAAGAAAATGGAACCCCTATAGCATAACTTAATTGTTCGTCTGTTTACCTGTTTGTCCGTCTGTCTATCTGTCAAGACCCTTTTTCTCAAGAACGCATGGAGGTATCAAGTTAAAATTAATGTTAAATACTCCCGAGTATTGGTTTGGCCGGAGCGGAACCGCGGGTAAGTAAATACTAATCTATACTAATATTATAAAGAGACAGTTTGTTTGAACGCGCTAATCTCAGGAACTACAAATCTAATTTGAAAAATTGTCTTTGCATTAGACAGCCTGTTTATTGAGGAAGGCTATAGACTATATATCATCATGCTACTACACAAGGGAGCGAAGCAATAATCATAAATGTTAACAAATGGGGCAGATTCCATACATTATTGTAAAACTGATGTTTATATTGGAAGTTTGAAAGCGGGCGAAGCCGCGGGGACTGGTTAGTATTTAAATAAAAATAAATCAGATTTTACAGTTATGTAATTTAAATTGATTTTTCCTAGCCCGTGACTCAATTTAGTTCAATCCAATTACAGAACTAAAAGGCGGGCTAACATAATTATTGATTTTAGTTATACGTTTACTGAGGAAATATTCAGGTCCGCGATCGAGGTCGTGGGTGAGTCTCAGCATTTTATGGGTTTCTAAAACAATTGTAGTTACTCGAACTTAGTTACCAAGTTAAGTATTTTGAAGTACTTACAGTATATGTACATGTTAAACTTTGACTTAACCTTTTGGAATTTAGAATTAATAACTTATACGTTAAAATCAATAACAAACTATTTATAGTACATGTATACTACTAGCGACTTAGTCTTGCCTTCTTCGGGTGCGGTCCCTAGGTGCTTTATAGCCTATGCCTACTCATCATATATCGTCATAGGCTATCTAAGTATAATTTTCTTATCTAAAACCGAGCAGTCGTTTCACTTTGAAGAACAACGAAATATGAAAAATATGCTTTTTTTAATAGTAGTTTAATTACATTTTAAAATAGATACAAAGAATTTGGTGTTAAATAAGCTAAATCCTAACAATAATATAAACACACACAGAAAATCCACACATAATACTTACTACGTAGAGGTTTTTCTCTTTCGCGTAGCACTTGCTGGTTCTTGCACGGACGCTGGGGGCTGTGACAGCGGCACGTCACAGCTAGTAACATCGTAGCCGTCCGAGCTAAAATTGAAATGCTTGTTATGATATATAATACACTTATGGATTACTTCTTAGAAGTTCCTCCCAAGTAAAACTATCAGTTAGTACATTTTAGCACCTCCTGGTTAATTTCTAAGAAATTAATTGTTAATTGGTACACCGGTGTGCCCGCGCCTCTAGGCAGGATACCGAGTTTAAATTTAATCGAAATATTTAAATAGTGTTTTCATTGAAATATTGAAATATTCTTTATTGCACATCATTATTTTACATTACATAGTTGAAACAGATAAAAAAAATAGTACAATAGGTGGCCTTATCGCTAGAGAGCGATCTATTCTAGACAACATTTGGAGAAAGAAAGAGAGAAGGAAGGGGTGCAAACAATCTTACAGAGATCTACAATGAATACATACATAGATAAATATATACATACATACCCACATACATACATACATATAAACATCATACATGTAAAATAAAATATGACACCACTTAGCACTTTATAAGTTAGATTTCCAAGGGTTACCAGTTTCATTTCTATTCAAATTAATAATGTAGCTTTTTTATTTAGCAATATCGACCACGCGAAACATTTGAGCTTTTTTCCTTACTTCCTACAATCAGTTTATATCCTCATCCACTTGAAAAATGCAACAATCTATACATATGTATAATAAAATTCTAACTGAATCGAATCTGTACATTAGATATTTTTTGGAAAATCTTATTGAAATAGTCATTACGATCGATACCGAGTCCGAATCTATAGTTTTTAGAATTTTTGTCTGTCTGTCTGTCTGGGAACGCAACACGAGAAAACTAAAACTCAATAACTAAACTTGGCCCGACCCGGGACTCGAATCCAGGACCTCCGGATGAGCAGCCGTATATGTTAGCCAAAACACCACCGAGGCAGTTAAAGGCGAGGCAGTTATTCAATCATATAATAATAATTACATGTAACATATAATAATAATTTTATTTTTATAGTCCGATTTAATTATCTATACTAATATTATAAAGCTGAAGAGTTTGTTTGATTGTTTGTTTGTTTGTTTGGTTGAACGCGCTAATCTCAGGAACTACTGGTTGGAATTGAAAAATTCTTTTTGTGTTGGATAGTCCATTTATCGAGGAAGGCTTTAGGCTATATAACATCAAGCTACGACCAATAGGAACGGAGCATAAATAAAAAATGTTGCAAAAACGGGAAAAAATGATTCCTTTTGAGAGCTTCCGTTGCGTGCGCTGCGTAAACGGTTCAAGTTACGCAAAAATAGTGTATGACGGAATTGTTCCCCTTTAAAAGTTCTAAAAAAAAGTCCGCAACAGCATATGTCTATCTTTTAAAGTTGACTCAATATAACCCTTTTTATAGTAATCAACTTTGTTCTAAAATAATGCATTACTTCCGAAGGTGTTTTTATAAACATAATATTAATCCTTATCAAAATAAATACGTTATTCATCACAAGTATTTAATTTTGAACAAAATTGCCCTTGACATCATTTGATTTCAATGAATATCTTAGGAGATATCATAGTTTTAAAATATACATATTTAACTTTGCGCGGACTATGGGTGAGCGCGCTCTCAGCTCGATGCATGGCGAGTGCGGGGCGGTCGTGAGGGGGGAGGGCGCTGGCTGTCTATTAATAAAAATTATTAAAATTAATTCCGTAGTTTGAGAGTTTATTGCCCAAAATTAAATAAACATACAAAACAGTAGTACAGACTTACATAAATGTTATTGCTAAAACAAAAAGTGCAATATTACTAAATCAAATATGAGACTAACGGAGGAACCTTTGTGGCATTGTCAATCACTGCCATTATTTACCAATCATACGGTGCGCAATGAAAGTGATATATGTAAGAGTATACTAATGTGTAAAACCTAAGAATTTGGTTTTTGATCAACTGAACGCGGGCGGAGCCGCGGGAAATGCTATCCTTTAATATTTATGTATGTTACTCTACTATCGATAATAATTTATAATAATTTCGTTAGAAAACTCAAGAAAACTATTAAAAAATATCAATTATAACAAACCTGACGTACACTTATGCCATCTATACATATAATAAAATTGTAACTAATCCGAATCTGTACATTAAATATTTTTTGGAAAATCTTACTGAAATAGAATTTATTATCGATACAGAAGCCAAATCTATAGTTTTTAGAATTTTTGTCTGTCTGTCTGTCTGTTACCGCATCACGGGAAAACCACCGGACAGATTTTAATGAAATTTGGTATGATGATAGCTGGTTATCCGGGTCAACATATAGGATACTTTTTACTGCGGGAAAATATCTCATCCTTGAGAAATCTATACTAAACGTGAAAACGTAAGTGGGGACGAACTCGAGCGGAGCGAGGGTGAGTCGCTAGTTAATCATATAATGTTATTAGTTATTGACATACTAATACCTATAACTTTATAATCGGAGGCAGTGACAGCCCAGGAGTAACGCGCTCGCTCGGGAAACTGAGTGAAGCGAATTCAAATTCCGGAGCGAGGGTGAGTTGCTAGTAAAATATAAAAATCCAATATCAAAGCTCAAACAATCGTTACATATTTTTTATAGTGTGTCTGTTTGTTCTCGTCTATTTTCGGTAGCATTTTAACAGGATTTTCACTGTTTAAAAAAAACTTCGTCTATGAGTGATATAGGCTCCTTTTTATTCTGACATGGAAAAACGGCAGTACAGAAAGGGATACGTGTGACAAGGATATGGACTACTGTTTAGTGTCGTAACAATTATTCAATAAGTACCTGGGCGACCGAGCTTCGCTCGGAGTTCTTTATTGTTATATCGTATTTTTAGATGATAATCTACATATATAACTTAAAACTAAAAACTTAAATAAAAAAAAAACAAAAGTAAAAACTTTGTATCCGACCGGGATTCGAACCCGGACACTTGTGGTTGTCAATCTTGCGCCTTAGCCGCTTGAAGACGATGCTTATACCCGAGCGTGCGAAATTAGCGGCCATATTTTGCGTAGAATAATGCGGAAGAAAACCGCATGAAAACTCGGAAACACGCGTTTTCCCAGACATGAGACAAATCTAAATTGATTTTTCGCCTCCGAAAACGCCCACACACCAAATTTCTGCGAAATCGTTAGAGCGGTTTCCGAGATCGCCGATATAAATGAATAAATAAATATACAAGAATTGATCGTTTAAATATATTAGATAGATAGATTTTGTATAAACCGAAATAACTTCGCTCTGCATATTTCTATACTAATATTATAAAGAGAAAAAAATTGTATCGGGGTGAAATGGGGGATGTAATTTTGTATGGGGAATCAATCATCAGTCTATTTATTCCATACTAACCTTTAAAACCTACCTAAGGACGGAGCGAAACGAGAGTGAATCGCTAGTAAACGATATACTGAATTCCACAACATACAACTAGGTATTAAGTGTCTCAGACGTTGACCTTGTAAGACATTGATTAATTGATTGCTAGGTCAATTTAATTCTTTAAACGATTGATGTTAACTTGTTAGTTGCTTAGAAATGTATACTAATGATTGATTTCGAGAAAGGAATGAGTTAAATGTAATTTAGTTTTGCATCGCATACTTGAGTCGTAGCAGGTGACTCTGGGGGAATACTTACAAAGGGCTCTTCCGTTTCCTAGGGTTGAGGTTGACATGATGATTGTGTGGCGTACTGAGCATCGATATGGCGTCGCAGGGCGGGACGCCCTCCACGCCCGTCGTCAGCTCGTAGGTCGGTGTCGCACTTGCGTTCGACCGGTAAAAGGAATAATTTAAAATTAACCAGCATAACGGATAGAGAAAACCCCATAAAATATTACTTTAGAGTATATTTCTGCTTTCACTGAATCTGTGTTCCATAAAGAAAACTTCATATTTTTTCAGTTTTCTTGTTAATGATTGCGTGGTAGGTTATCTAACCTGTCTCCAACTAAACATTAACAATTAGTTTTATACATACGTATGTTTCAAATATTCTTTAAAGTATCGGTAAGTTGCCTCATTGACAGTGGCATTGAAAGTTTGTTTTCGTTTTGAGCCAAAATTTCATAATATTATTCCTAGAAGTCTAGACAAATTAATGAGCGCATTTGTACGTACCACGTACGTGTAAATGTACTACTAGTAAATGTAGGGTAGTTACTGCTAACGGCGAAAATATTAAGTTAAATTGTTTAAACTTATGTATATTAATAAACTAAAATTTTCTTCTTTTTATAGCTCCATAAATATTATACAAAAATATTTTATACATTACATATTTTTATAAAAGGTTCCATAATTTAAAACCATCAGTTTTCTATTTCGAGTAATATAATAGAAAGAAAGAAGTAGGTAAATGTGTTATGTGTAAAAAACTCGATAGTTGATTATAGTAAAATACCATTATAATATTAAATGAATTGAGAAACCAATCATGTCGATAGATACCTACTAACCCATTGTATAAAGCAAATACTAGAATATCTACTTACACATTTATTTATGTGTGCCTCTATCAAGGAAGTATTAACGTAGTATTAAAGCGAGTCATACATCAATGATCGAGATATTGCAATAACATTGAATGACCTATCGGCATTGTTATTTAATCAGTTTTTGATACAAAAAAAGTGTGTTCACCTACATGCCAATACTATACATATGTAGAAATGACGATAAAATAAATATATTTTCATTTATTTTATTTATTTATTTAAAGAAAAAACAATAACTTACATTACAAAACTTAACATCCAATACACGTTTTTTTTTACACTGTCGCAACACGGCAAAGATTTTTTTTTTTTAAATGACAAAGAAAAAAAATGCAACATTTATGTAGTGTAATCCAGGGTTCCTCAAACTTATGGCCACACGTACCCCTGTTAAAGTTCCCGGACAACAACGAACCCCAAACCTTCTCCACCCGTAAGAAAATTCGCAAATTGAACTGATTTTAGGAGTAATTTTGGACAATTTTTGCCTCAAATTCTGTAATTCTTATATTATGACCAGGTGTGAAAACCCACTTTCACATAGTATATTGTTGCGAAGGGTAAATGAAAATTCACCGTTTTGCTTTGTCAGAGTGCAGGATAAGTATTCTTTCTGTCTAGCTGCCCAAAAATCAATTAAAGACATTCCTTTTAAACTTATTTGAAGAGTTTCATCTGCAGACATTCCTAGTAATTACTCCTGTTGCTTAATACTCAAACCAGAATTTATGCTCTCGATTGTGACGATAAATGGGTTTCGAATCTAGCCTCACTTTCTGTTCTGGAGTGATATTCGTCAACCATCCAGCCGCCATTACATAAATCTTGTTGCGAACCTTCTACCGTCAAATGGGTTCGCGTACCCCACTTTGAGTAACCCTGGTGTAATCTATTCTTACATGTATAATTATGTTATAAATATAATCTTATACTCATTCGGTGATCACTAACATCTAAACTAGGCCGAGCCTGTATCTTAGATGTTAGTTTCTTCCAGTGAAACTTAATTAATGCACATTTAATATACGAGTAAAGAAGAATACTAATTATTATTATTTATACACACAAAATAAAATCATTATAGTAATACAAATTGACCGTCAGTCGACAAGTTATACATATAATAATAGCAACACTAAATAATAATATTATATGATTAATTATTAGAGTTTTTTAAAGAATTGTAATATTTATAATCATAACAGCTAGAATTAAATATATAATGTTTAATTACAATACTTATTAATTTTTTTTAAATATGTTTAGAAATTAAAATTCATAAATATTGTAAGGTACTCTGGTGTAATTTTTAAATTTTCAAAATCATTTTTGTAAATTGTGGGTAGGCACTGTCTGTAACAAGTATACAGGCACGTATTTGTAATAAAGATTTAGAAAAAGCTACTTTGACCTATTATGAGTCATTGCTCGTTAATTCCACTCGCAATGTAGCTGAAAATATTCAAGTGTCTCAAGCTACGATCTTTGGAAAATATTCTAATCGGAATCAATAATATTGTAATGCTGAATGCAGTACAATCCTTGAAAAATCAAATCCAGCTATGTATTGAAAACAATGGCCATCGTTTTGAACAAATAATCAGTTAAGGTAGATAACAAATAAAAATAAAAAAAATATTTTGCTAAAAATGAGCTCTTTCCTTAAGTTTGCCATATGTCATTACTTTCCAGAATGGGTTCCTTAGTAGCAACATTATCGAATGGTGTAATGATACAGTATGTTTTTTTTTTCAAAATCAACAAGTTCGATTCCTGGCTAGGAAAATTGATATTTCAAAAATCCAATGATGCAGATTTAGTTTTCATGAAAATCGGGCCCGAGACTCCTTTAAGTACTTTTCGCTATTCCTCATAGTTTTGGATTTGGTCATTCACGCCCACTTGTAAAATTCACCTGTATATGCCTTTGAAATGTCTAACACCTTAGTCTCTCCCGTGACCATGATTGCTGTAAGTGTAAAACATTCGAAACGTCGGGAACCAAAAATCAAAATAAATCCGCGAAATAATCCGAAAAGATAGTTTTATTTAAAATGTCAAATATTCGCGTAAACCTAACCTAAGAAACCAACCTAACCAAAAGAAACCTAAGAAATTATAGTAACCTATTATAAATAATTTTCTATTTTTCACTTAATTAAAAAATATTATATATATATATATATATATATATATATATATATATATATATATATATATAAATCTCTGTCTCGCTAAAACTGAAAAACGGCTAGACCGCTTTGAATAATTCTTTTTTTGTTTTGTTGGGGGTGCACCAGGGGTGGTTTAAGTATAAAAAAATAGAGAAAACCCAAAACTGTTTATTTTGTATGGGAATCACTAACCGTTAATAATCACAATAAATTATTTATTTATTAAATAATAAAGTAATAATTTATAAATATATAATGCAAAAAAAATAATACACACTTCAGTTAACCTCAATGATACAAAAAGAATCAGTCAATGTTGTGGGACACCAGTAGGATCGAAGTTCTTTTCGCTGTCCGCCGTGACTCATACATTAGTTCGTACAAATTGTCACGAGTACCAGGGTAGCATAGACATCAAGCAACATACATTGTACATGTTGAAGATCATCGAAGAAAAGCCTGTACAGAGTGCATACGAACTTTTTACAACATGCATTCATCAGCACTTAACTGCGCCTGGTACTTTTGTTACGAGTACTAGAGGACCACGAACTTCAAGGAGTGCTCATTATATACATAATATCTTATATTATATATGTACCGCGCCAAAGAGTGCATGGTACGACCTCCTTAACACTTATGCTCGCCTAGTACTTGTGATGACGTCACATGTGATGCTCTTAGTAAATAATATAAAGCATAACCTTTTTTGTTACGTACCTACGTTACGTGACGATATCTAACTGTCAACTCCTTTTCTTGTGACAAGCTTTATAGCATACTAGCTGACCCGGCAAACGTTGTTTTGCCATATAAATAATTTCCTATTACTAAGATGGCTATTAAAAAATAAGGGTTGATCGTAGAAGGGTGAAAATTGAGGATTGTATGTATTTTTGTATGTTGTATCATAAAAAAATAGAAATTAAAAATTTTGTCTAAAAAATAAAAAATAAAATTTTGGGGTGGACTACCCCTAACATTTAGGGGGATGAAAAATAGATGTTGGCCGATTCTCATAGATACCGGATAAGCACAAAAAATTTCATCAAAATCGGTCAAGCCGTTTCGGAGGAGTATGGCAACGAAAACTGTGACACGAGAATTTTATATATAAGATAAATTGTGTAATGTAAAAAATTGATGGGTTTGATTTAATTTAAAGTTTATTTTCTTCTTTTTATACTGGATTTAGAAAGAAAAAGTTGTTTATTGTTAAAATCTGTGGTCAAATTGAAAATAGATTAATATTGTTTGTCTTTAAAATAAAGATGAAAAGTTTGTTTGTCTGCACGCGCAAATCTCTGAATCTATGGGCCTGTTTCAAAATTCTTTTGGATTTTATAGGCTATATACATTACTTTGAAAAAAGAACCTCAATATCGATCAAACTTAATTATGGTTGATTTTCAACCACGAGGCGATCACTAGTTTAAATAAAAATTTGTTTCTAAAAATATATTTTTTTTTTACTATTAAATCAAAGTCAAATTTAACTTGCAAGATTTGATTACAGACAGACAGACACCGGGAAAGGTGAAACTAAATAAAAGTTTTTAAAGATAAATTGCCATTTTTTTAAGTCCGCCATATTGGATTTACAATGACGTCACTTATTGTATTTTGGTCATCAAGTACTTTCATTTGAGGCCCATATCATAAGGGTCACTATGGAATTGATGAATCGCTTTTGTAACATCGATATTGGATTATAAATGGCGACATTTAAGTAATCGTGCATTGTCACGAGAACTTACCGTATGTGCTAAATTTCAACTCAATCGGACACTGTGAAGTTAGTTTTTAACTTGTAAGATTTGACAGCGGGACAGGTGAAACTAAATAAAAGCTTGAAATATTTTTGTTTGTATCGATATAAAACACGTGTTGTGTATAAAGAAACACAGGAATAAATATCTTGAATATAAACATCACTTCATTCTATAGGTACTAAAGGGAGATGTAACGACTAACTTCATACCGTAGTCTGACTCTGTTGCATCGTAAAAAAATCACTTTCATATTTTTTTGCCTAATACTGCTAAAGAAGTATAACTTCGAAAATCTTACCCACTTGCGGTATTTTCTTTTTCGTGGCGTATTTTTGAAAGTGCCTTTAGCTAATATTATTAAGAGTATGTAACACTAACTGGTATCAAATATTAGGTTAAAACCAAGCCAAATAAGGTATAGAATATGTTATTTTCTTTCGAATAAGGCGATATTAATAAATAAACACGGAGGCGAGAGACGGCGAGCGTGCGTCGGGCCTGCGCGCGGGCAACCTTGACATTGAAAACTCCGACCACACTCGACAACGTCAGCATAATTAGAATAGTAAACATCATGAAAATGCATTAATAAAACATATTTAAATTATAAAGACTTACCTTCGTAACATGGCTGATGAATGTTGACTATGTTACAGTATAAATGTAAATTATAATGGATTTTATTAGAATTCGAACCTAGTAAAAAAAAAATGTCAGTTAGGCAGTTTTTGCAAGATGCTTGGAACGTCCCAATATTTTCCACGAAAGATCATCAATGAAAAGTCAAGGCACATTATATTTTCGACACTTCTAGCGTGTTAAGACTAACGAAATGTTTCACGTAAAAAAAAACCGACTTCCAGGCACAGAAAAGTAAAAAATAACCAAACGGGGGTTTTCATTTAGAATAGATACCTAATCAGATATTTTCGAAGTCGGTGTGCTTTGATTTGTATTGGCTGGCACCGACTTCGAAAATATCTGATTCGTATTGTTACAGGTGAGATAATATTTTGTTATGTCGTAAGTGTAATTTTTAAAATATTTCTTAATTTAAATCCTATAACTAATATAAAACTATTATTTTTACAGAAACGCAATTAAGTAGTTATCTAATAAAATTGTAACTAAGCCGAATCTGTACATTAAATATTTTTTGGAAAATCTTATTGAAACATACATTAATATCAATAGAGAGGCTGAATCTATACTTTATAGAATTTTGATCTGTCTGTCTGTCTGTCTGTGACCGCATCACGGAAAAACCACTGGAGGGATTTTGATGAAATTTGGTATGATGATAGCTGAATATCCGGATCAACATATAGGATTCTTTTTACTGCGGAAAAATATTACATCTCTGAGCTAAACTTTAAAACGTAACTAGGGACGAACCCGAGAGGAGCGTGGGTGAGTTCTATACTATAATAAAACAGTAACTTAGAGAAATCTGTACATGAAATAATTTTTTTAAACAATGACTGTAACGTATTATGTACACAATATAGACCCCAAAAAATTGTAGGTCTTAGAAAGGCGTACAGAAAAGTCCTAAATAGTAAATATCTATCTCCTAGGGTAAACTTGCAATACCTATTTTTATCTTTACCTATAATAAAACTAACTTAGTCAAATCGATGTGCGCGTTTAACGCAAAAAGTACTGAATATCCTACATGTTGACCCGGATAACCAACTATCATCACACCAAATTTCATCTAAATCTGTCCAGTGGTTCTCTCGAGGTGGTAGTGCGTTCCCTCACTGCTTTCAGACAGACAGATAAACAAACAAACAAAAATTCTAAAAACTATAGTTTCGGCTCTGTAACGATAATAATCTCTATTTCAATAAGATTTTCCAAAAACATTTACTGTACAGATTCGAATCAGAATTTTATTATATGTATAGATGTCGATAGGTAATTCAAATGCAAACGAATTAGAGTAGATGGTTTGTGAAAACCAAGTTTAATAAATCAAAAATGCCATTACATGATTACACAAAAGAGACTGAAATAGTACGAACTGTGCCAATGACGTGCAACAGGTTCAATAACAATCCATTACCATTTACTTTATGGGCACTAGGTGTTTCACGCGAGTTGACTTCTTATGTTTGTTTAGATGCGATCTATACAGATAAATAAAATTGAATTGTCTGTCTGTAATGTTAAAATAACAGATTTTTATTAAATTCATTAAATTATATACTTATAAGAAAATATTAAAAATTTAAAAATTGTGACATGAAAAATACCTAAAACCCACGACATTAAAGCGTAATAGTATTAATATAGCTGTTGTGCGTAACCTATCTTGACTGATTTTGACGGGACTTTCACTGGTAGATAGCTGATGTTATAAGGAGTAACCTAGGCTACTTTTATTTTTGAAAAAGAATTAGGGTTCCGCTCAAAAAAATAAAACGTACTAGGGACGCACGCGAGAGAAGCGAGGTAAAGTCGCTAGTATATAAATACGATCGGACTTATATATGCGAAAGTTTGTATGTTAGTCTGTATGTTTATTACTCCTTCACGCTTAAAAATCGGGACGTTTTTGGATGAAAATCCAAAATTTGGAAATTGGAAATCTGGATAAAATTATTTGTATATATGTATAAGTATATATGTACTATATATATTTGTAATCTTGTTTTCGAAAACGGCTCTAACGATTTCGATGAAATTTGCTGTATGGGGGTTTACGGGGGCGAAATTTTCGCCACCATGTGAATAGCCTAATGGTTAAAACGATGGCCTACTACGCCGAAGGTCAGAAGTTTTTTTTTATTTTTATAATATCAAATGAGCAATTCTTGTATATTAAATATTTATATATACATTTATTTCTTGTATCTCGGAAACGACTCTAACGATTTGGATCAAATTTTGTATTTAAATAAGGTTTTGATTTTAAGTTTATCAGTATAGGTGTATTTGATGGTTATACTGATGAAGTCCGGAACTTGGGTTTCTAACCAAGACTGCGTGGATCGAGCTTTATAACTCGGCGCCGAGTCTTGCTGAAAGGACTATTCTTGGTTATTGAAAATGGTGTTGTTAAGGGGCTTAACTAGCTTTTCAAGATAGGTATCTTGATACACTTGTGCCAATGTTTTGATACCTTTTTCACAAAAATATGGCTCAGTCACTTCTTTATAGCTAACATCCCACCAAACCATCACTGAAGTCGGATAATGCCCGCGTTGTACTCTGTTGACTAATTGGGAAGCTTCCTTAGAGCTTTGAGCATTAATACGGTCATTTTGTTTGTTAAAATATTGCTCAATTGTAAAAATTTTCTCATCCGTAAACATTTTTTTTCTGTGAGCTCCCTTTGCGTACCGATTAAGTAGTTATTTTGATTTTACCACTCTATTCTTTTTTAAATTATCAGTTAAGAAATGACCAGTGCGTCTCTTATAGGCTGCAAGTCCTAAGTCATCTTTTAAAATACGCGACATTGTTCTAGGTGCTATCTTCATCTCCCGAGATAAAATCTTTTGCTTTCGGACAGGATTTCTTCGAATTCCGTTACTGCTTTGATCGCCTTTTTCGTACGAACACTACGTGGAAGGCCAGATCTTTTTCTGTCACAATCAGAGGAGGTTTCATTGTACGTATCAATAGCCCGGTACACAAACATTTGACTAATACCAAGCGTATGGAGAGTTTTAAAAATTGTATTTGGCTTCATACTTTCTTTGTGTAATGCAATCACAGCGATTCGGTTCTCTTTATCACCCCTCTCTATTTTAATATCACAAAATATTATACAATGTATTGGCGCGAAAATGAGAAAACACAATGAACAATCATGTCAAAAAAGACAGATTCCAAAATCAAATGTAATATTTTGTTTATTTTTAATAGTAACAGTATTTATGGCCAGACTATGTATTACTCGTAGCTAGACTATGACTTAGAGCACGAGAGCTTATAGAGCAAAATCGCTATTAATATACATCAATAGTATGTTTTTTGCCATAAGTTTATGGTTCTTTAGTTAAAAGGCAAATATAGAGCCCAGCTATTATAACTAGGTCATGTCTATCTAGCCGCCCATATTTCAGGCCACGTTAATGAGATTTAAGGTTATGGCTAGTCTCTGTTCTCTTTTTTTAAGTACTATATATAGTACGTATCGGTTTAAAGTTTAGGCGTTGCTCTCCATGGATAAAACTCTCCATATAAAAAATAACATGAGTTCATGTATGTATGGACGAATGTCTGGGTGGTAGTGATGAACGTAAGGAACGATAAAGACTAAAACAGCCATTTGGAATATTAAAAAATATAACAAATAACCATAAAAGTAACTAAAAAAAAAAACTATAAAAACAAAAAAAAAATGTTGTCTAATTTGTTAACATGATATTCGCATCAAAGTTGTTGTAGAGATTATAATGAAGTAGGGAAGTTAATCAAAATTTATTACAAAGAGCAGTGTTTTCCGAATGTTAGAAGTTCAACCATAATCTTTTTTTATTAATAAAATTAAAGCTCGTAAATAGCTACTAAACAACAAAAAAACTGTTGACAAACTGAGGAGAAAATGGTACTGAACTGTTTTGTCTTCATTTATTTATTACATAGATATACGGAATACAAATATGTCTTGACTCTATGAAAACCTTTGTGTGCATGTGCACACAATAGGTATATTAAACAAATCGCAATAAATCTATTTTTCTGAATCGGAACAAGTCGTATGTTTTGATGAGATTTTCACAAAACACAGTAATCGATTATAACTAATTCATACGATACAAGTTACTTGGGAAACGTCCTTTGACTTGTTGCATTCCAAGCCAATCGAATTTTATAAATAGTTATACCATATATAAACAGTACAGCAAAAATAACTATGGCACTGTTCAATGTAATTCAATAATATTGTGAAAATGCAATAAAGAAGTAATAACTTATCCATATTAAATAGAATATGTTGCTCAAGTTATGTTACAGTACCTGGGCGACCAAGCTTCGCATGGAGTTTTTGGCCAAAAGTATAATTTTCTTGTTTTAAAAAAAATAAAAATAAATACAAAACAAAAATAAAAATAAAACCTTTGTATCCGACCGAGATTCAAACCCGGACACCTATGCGTGCGAAATTAGCGACCATATTTTGCGTGGCGAAAGAAAACCGCATGAAAACTTGCGCTTTCCCAGACATAAGACTAATCTAGATCGATTTTTCGCCCCCAAAAGCTCCCACATACCAAATCGTTAGAACACTTTCCGAAATCGCAGGTATAAATATACAAGACTTGCTCGTTTAAAGGTAAAAAAATTTATTAGAAATAGTTTTCTTGGAAAATCTATGGGTTTGTCACGGTTTGGTGTTTTACGGTAACATATAGGTACATTGGACGCGCTGAATAATGAAGCAAGACACTGGCGCCAAGCGTGTCCGTGCATGTGACGCGAATGTCCGCCCCTCGTCATCTATACAGATAAATAAAATTTAAGTGTCTGTTTGTAATGTTAAAATAACAGCTTTTTACTAAAGGGTATTAAATTATATATGGTACTTATAAGAAAAACACAAAAGACTTAGGATTCCGCTCAAAAAAATAAAACGTATCTAGGGACGCACTCGAGCGAAGCGAGGGTAAGTCGCTAGTATTACAATAAAACAATGTCATCATGTGTTTTAACGAATCATTTTATTGATGTATTTAAACAATTGTTTGGGTTTGCATAATATAAAGGACATTTTAATTGTATTTATTAGTTAGACGCAACTTAAGAGATTAATTTTTCAACAGATAACAGCTTTTTACTTTCATTTTAGCTTTACTTTTATATTCAGTATGGTTATAAATCAGTTTATGACTAACTTTTTAATGACAATCAAAAAATCTGAGTTACATTTACTATTTTGGGTTGGAAAATATTTTCAAAACAAATTCTGAATAAAATTTTTTGTAAAACGTACCTTGGCGCATATCGATAACACGGTCTGATACACTAACCTGAATAATGAAATGAAATACGCCGCTAAGCGTGGACGTACATGTGACATGATGCATTTGGCTCTGACCACAGTACGTAAAGTAAACTGAACGTTTTAGCATAAATATAAACAAAAATAGAAAGCGAAGTTTCCAGACTACAATGGAAATAGAGAAAAGTCAATACACTTTTTTATATTCTGATCGATCTCATAAAAGGAGGTACGATGTTCGACATTAGGTACATTTATTGAAATAATAATATGTAAGTAATAATGGTTTTAAAGTAATGTTGGTACATACCAATTTCTCGGAGGCGGTTTTACCGACTCAGTTCAATTGTATTCTCTTAAAATATATATGTACCTACGTACATATCCCGTATCCGATCCCGTTCCCGAATATAATTTTCTTTGACATAAAGCGTACCCACAGCAAAAAAAAAGATAGAAATATTGAATAGTCGAATACAAAATGCTGCGCATGGAGATAGTTTATAAGCCGGATACAGTTAGCTACACAGAATGGTTCCTTTAGGATATATATTTCACCACCTACTAAAAATATTTAAAAGGGCCTTGTTTTTATTTAAATTTAATATCTTATGGCAAAAACTACAATAACACCCACGTAACAATAAAACACTTTTCGTAATGAACCCGCAAAATCATTTAGTCAACACAATCACGGTATAATTTATTATTGTCTATCATATTACCTGTCTGGTGTCCAATTTCGTTTGAAAACGATAAATATGGCATTCTCAATGTACTGTACGTACATAGATTAAGCGGAAAATGTAAATAAGTAAGATAAATGATTATAATAATAATTTCAGTGAAAACTAGTGTAATGGTTAGGAGTGCAGGTGAATATTTTACTGTAGGTTCTTGAGGCACTAGAGAAAATTTTGTAATTGTCCGTGAAAGACACCTAAATAAGATAGTCGAGGTATAGCTGACGGTTAGCGGCACCCAAGCAAGTATTGAATTTTTTTTAAAGGAGTTATTTTATAATTTTTGAAATTTTTATGTCCTTAAGTTAGATATTTAAAGAATTAAAAAATCAAAAAGCCAGACCAATCAGTCGGGTCTAAATGTTAACCCAACTGTTACAAAATGGTTTCTTGTGAACAAATGAAAAAAATGTTCTTGAGGCAGTTTGGTATATTTTGAGAGTAATATAGGTACTTATAGACAAATATTTTTATATATAATAGATTTTTTTACCTGCTAGATGAAAAAAAAATCAAGGGCTTATTTAGGGGTCCTTCAAGGACAATTACAAAATTTTCTGTAGTGCCTCAAGAACCTACCACCAACCACCTACCAAAATCTTCACCAGCTCTCGGACTATATGGTAGCAACTAAACTGTGACAAGTTTTATTTTTAAGTTAAATCGATCAATTGTTGGAAGCACGATATATTGTGTAAAATAAGTGAAATAAAAGAGAAATCATCATTATATACATCATTTTCATAAGAATAAATTATTTGTTGTTGATTTCTTGATCGGGGCGGTGGCGGGGCGGTCCGCGGGGCGGGGCGAGACCCGCCTCTCCACCCGCTGTGTAGTTTAAGATTTCAAATTGATCTTGTATTTATACTTAGCTAAAGAATAAAAAAAATATAATTTCAATGAGAAATGAAATAGGTCATGCGATTATTTTGTACTATCTTTTAATTAAATTGTATTGAAAAAATATTGTAATAATCTACACTCAATGAGATATTATTAGAACTTAACCCGATGCATATCCAAAACACTTTAACTATTTTAATGGCAATCACTGTTGAAATTAATAATTTGTTTGACAATCATACTTTGAATGGTTACTCTAATGATAAGGGCTTCGTCGCATGATCGATATCGGTAATACAATAAAACTAATTAAGTTAGCCTCGACTAGCTTTTAGACTAACTTATTGCATTGCTGAAGGTATATTTTGAATATCGGTTTAATGAACCGAAACCATAGAGTTTAACTTTTGTAATAACTAATTTTAACAGTTTCTAATATTATCCTCTATGTACATGTAAATACTATGTTCATATTTTTATATATAAATACTAGCAGAACCCGCGGCTTCGTCCGCGATCAAACTTTTTATATAAATGTCATTGCAAAGCAAACTTTAAGAAGAAATTGCAATAGATTAAATTCAAAGGCGTAGTCAGAAGTTATCAGTAGTATTCGTGGTATATTCCCCCCACATCCAGCAAACACAGTGGCCACTATAATGTTTAATGAATTACTCACAGTCTAATCCCGTTACATAGCTTAGGCGACTTTTTTTATTGCAGATGTGCCAACCTTCAGAAGGAGGATATAGATAGCAGGTACTCTCTAGCTAGGTTCTCACTCTCGCGCTCTAGGTCTGTTATAATTGTCGCTGCTGTGGCCAGCCGAAAAGTTATACATAATTTTCCTTTGGATTCGGAATAATTTCCGTTCTCTTCTTTATACCCCACACATTAAGTGTGCACTTACAGATAACTTGAGCAATGTTACTCTATTTAAATATATTCAAAAACTCAAACTTCATCGCCCACTTTTACCCACTTAGGAGCTGAATTAAAAAAAATCTACAATACATGTTTATTTAGTTGTATTGAAGAGCATTAATACAAAGTTTCAAGTAATTCTGACATAAACAATTTTTTCCTGATATAAACAGCACAACCCCCTTTTGCCCTTTTAAGGGATGAACTTCGAAAAAAATATATATTTGTATTGTTTTAGTTTTCATTTTTAAAGGTAAATACCATTTTCCGTGCATCAATTACAGAGTTTCATACAAACTTTCATCCCCTATTTGACAGCCTTATGGGATGAATTTCAAAAAATCCAAAAATACGTATTTATTTAATTGTATTGGAGAGCATTAATACTAAGTTTCAAGTAATTCTGATCATAAATAATTGTTTGCCCATATAAACTTAATCACCCCCTTTTACCCTTTTAATGGATGAATTTCAAAAAAAATGTAATACGTATATTTTTTATTTTTTATCTTAAAGCTAAATACTAATTTCTGTGCATTTCGCATTAAGAGCGACAGAGTTTCATACAATCTTTTATGGCCTATTTTACCCCCTTAGGGAATGAATTTTGAAAAATCCTTTCTTAGCGGGTGCCTACATTGTATAAGGAATATGTCCTCCAAATTTCACGTTTCTACGACCAGCGGTTTAGGCTGTGCGTTGATCGATCAGTCAGTCAGTCAGGACAAAGCATTTTATGTATATATAGATGAGTACCACACCTCCCTTCACAATATCGACAGACAGAATAGTGACTTCTTTTGTTGATGGCGATATTCGCACCAAGCGAGAATAGCCGCCGCGATCCCCGGCAGTACGCGGAGTGTAACATCTTTCGTTATTTGCATTAGGTGCCTAACAGTACCCTATGTCTTAATCCAGGCCATTATCTCTTTGTCGTGGTTTTCGGGCGCGAAGCCAAGAATCGCACTGGTATACGGCCCACTCCGGTGGACGGTGTGCCATGCGGGTTGCTCCTGGTACTTCTCCGGTAGCAGAGTGAACTGTTTGAACAACCCCATGATTGTTTTAGGGCGTCGTGGTTGAGTGCGTAAGTGATCCTGCGACGAATATAGGTATCTATCTATCTAATATATTTAAACGAGCAATTTTTGTATATTTATTTATACCAGCGATCTCGGAAACGTCGTAACGATTTCGCTGAAATTTGGTATGTGGGGGATTTCGGGGGCGAAAAATCGATCTAGATTAGTATTATATCTAGGATAATGCGTATTTTCGAGTTTTCATACGGTTTTCTTTCGTATTATTTATTCCACGCAAAATATAAATAAATACGGATACAAAGTTTATACTTTTGTTTTTTTTTTATTGTATTTATTGAAGTTTTTAGTCTTTTTTATTTAAGAAAATTGTACTTTTGGTCAAAAACTAGATCATCATCTAAAAAATACGACATAACAAAAAAGAACACCGAGCGAAGCTCGGTTGCCCAGGTACTTAATATATAACCGGCAATATTAATTGTGGGACAAAGGCAGCACGTGAAAGGTAAGTGTATTTTCAATAAAAAAACATTGTCCTACACGACGATGGGTAGAAAGCGCTAGTATTATAAAAAGAAATTTGAAATAACTGGTTTAAGTAAAATCGTGCCAAAACCATACATTAATTTTACTTAGTAAATCTAATATATAAAATTCTCGTGTCACAGTTTTCGTTGCCATACTCCTCCGAAACGGCTTGACCGATTTTGATGAAATTTTTTGTGCTTATCCGGTATCTATGAGAATCGGCCAACATCTATTTTTCATCCCCCTAAATGTTAGGGGTAGTCCACCCCTAAAATTTATTTTTTATTTTTTAGACAAAATTTTTAATTTCTATTTTTTTATGATACAACATACAAAAATACATACAATCCTCAATTTTCACCCTTCTACGATCAACCCTTATTTTTTAATAGCTATTTTAGTAATTTAATCATTTTTCCTCTCCGGTCGAAAACTGATCAATCGTGATTTAATGCAAGCTAGGGACGAACCCGAGCGAAGCGAGGGTGAGTCGCTAGTCTATAATAAAATTGTAACTGAGTCGAATCTGTACATTAAATATTTTTTGTAAAATCTTATTGAAATATATTTAATTTAACATTAGGTACTTACTACAAAATAACTTACTATAAAACAAAGTAAGGTGATGCACAGTTTTGTAGTTAAATAAAATATATATCTACTAATTCCCAGTTAATATATATATTTTAAAGGGAAATCCCTTACATTTAAAATGAAAACAATGTTCATACCTTAAATCTCAGCTTATCTTCGCAAAAAAAAAATCATTAACGCAAGAATACAAAAAAATCTTAACAAAATTGCTTATTATGACTGTTATCTCAATGTCACATCGTAGAAATAATATTTTTTGTTGTAAAGGACTATAATAGGTACCTAGTTCACACTCTCAGAGACGATAAAGTATTGACCTAGTTATGATAACGAGCTCGTTGTGTCTATTGCTACAATTTAAAGATGCCCAATGCATATGGATTTTTTAAATATATCGATACAACATTATTTTCATTTCAAATAAAATAAAATAGAATAGTAACTTAGCGAAATCTGTACATGAAATATTAAAAAAAAACGATGACTGTAATGTAGTATGTACAGAATCTAGATCCCAAAACAATAATTATTAAAAAAATTGTCTGTTTTTCTTTTTGTTTGTTTTTGGGTGTGGGCGTTTCACCCAAAAATTCTGAACCAATTTTATCTAAATTTTATGTAGTGATAACTTATTACTCGGTTCAATATTTAGATAGATGCCTTTTATTACAGGAAAATCTTTCATTTCCACAGGAAAACATAATAACTGATTCTATCGAGTCGTTCTTAGAAAAATGGCTAACGCTGGCTAAGCCTTAAGAGATATATCAAAACAATGTAATAGAAAATTGTAGGTCTTAAAAAGGTCTACAGAAAAGTCTACAACCTACACTCGCAATACCTATTTTTATTATGATGATGATGATGATGTCCTCCTGACCGATTCCGGCCACGGCGGCCAATCTCATTGAGACTAGCCAACTGCGCAGGAGGTATTATAGTGCACAAATGTGCGCGCAGACACAAGTGCACTCTCTATTCCTGTCACTCTCATACTCCGGTGGGACGACTATTCGACACGACCGGTGAGAGTTAAAGCGCAGGACCGACGGCTTTACGTGCTCTCCGAGGCACGGGGGTGAAACACCGCCAACTTCCCAACTCCGGGCTGCTACTGAGGCTTACTAGACGGAAAGACTCAATAACTAAACTTGGCCCGACTCGGGACTCGAACCCAGGACCTCCGGGTGTGCAGCCGTATATGCTAGCCACTACACCACCGAGGCAGTTAATTAATTTTTATTAATTTAATTAATTTAATTTTTATTATATTATATAAAAGGCAATGTCATGACTCACTGACTGACTTATCAGCGTCCAGTCCAAACTAATGATGATAGATATTAAAAATTTGGAGAGAATATTGATTTTATACTGCAGACATAATTCTGATGTTTCGAAATTAATATGCCCTAAGGGGGTAAAATAGGGGATGAAAGTTTGTCTGAAATTGTCATTTTTATTCGTTTAAAATTTGTTTATAGTGGGTTTTGACTCCGAATTATTAAAACATTCACATCGTAGGCTTATTTAAAAAATAATAATAATAATAATAAAACGTAACGATACCTACTTATACCGAACAACTAATATGACTAGCGAAAGAGAAGGGTAGTATTTATTGTTTTGTTAAAAATAATAAAAATCGTAAAACTTGAATACTTTAAAATACATTTTTATTACAAACTAGAGTTTCTCGCGGCTACACCCGTGTATCTTATTTATGTACATCGCTTCGCTCCTCACATGCGGCGTAAATAGACCTTTCTCCAGACTATAATATCCAAGAAGGATTTTTCAAAATACGGGCCGGTAGTTCCAAGGCAAAGCGAGTTCAAATAACCAATAATAATAATAATAACCCCCCCAAGGGATCACCTTGTCGTGGTGGGGGGGCTTACGGGGAGAACTGAGTAAACAGTCACATCATCTTGACTATTACCCCTAATGGGAGGAACTAAGATCATAAAACAAAATTTCAGCTTTGTTTTACCCCCAAACCAACGGTCCCAAAACCAACCAACAATGAACAGCACACATAAAAGATACCACTTACGGCCGCTGCCCGGGGGGCGCCGGGGCGCAGCTGGAGCCAACGCTGGGTGCTACAGCATGCGATCCGTTGGCGACTTGGAGTTGAACAGGCGGACTCCAGTCGAAGAATTTGCTACAGCCGAACTGTCATCATCATCTGATCATCACACTGTGTCATCAACATCACTCTTTCAATCATCTTCATGCTCACTCTCATCTTCGCCTCCATCATCATCATCATTTACCTCATCATTTCATTCTACCGAGGACGTTGTGCAGATAGCCAATTTAGCCGATATACCTGCACCCGCCACGGTAAGCTCGCGTACCAGAAAAAAATGGTCTATTGAAATGAATATTTTCATTGTACGCACATACTTCATCCTTACATCCCTAGAAACAGAAACAAAAACTTACCTTACACCATTACATGCTAAATTTATTGAACAGTTTCCCGATATGCAAGTATCTAAACAAAGAATAGGTGACCAGCGTAGAGCCATTATGCAGAAAAATCTACTTAGTGTACACAAAATACAAGAAATAAAAAAAGAAGTTTCACAACTACTTCAAAGTCAAAACCACTCTCAGATACTCACACAGTCAACATTAACAGCAACACAGAGTCAACGAAGAAGATGGACAGACGAGATAAACGAAACTATTATGAGGTGTTACTATAAAATTACAAACTTAGAGAAAGATATGTCTTCCTACAGAACACAATTACATAAAGAAGTTACAGAAAAGTGCCCTACCATAGCGGACGTTTCCGTTCAAAGAATAGCCGATCAGAGAAGAGTAATAGTTAATAATAAATTGATCACATCAGAAAAATTAACAGAAATAAAGAAAGAAATAGAACAATTAAGAACAACAGGTGCAAGCCAAGCAAAAACTACTGAACCCGAAACACCTATAATATCGTTAACAAACACTGCTGAATCGATACAATCCCCAGTAAATGTAATTTCACAGTCGCAAAATGAAAATTTAAACGGTGAGACACGGCAACATAACGTACAATATCGACTGACTGAAGAAAATAAAAACTCCATTGATGTCACTGTCTAACAGCTACACAGACTTTATCAACACTTGCCCTACACAAAGACCCTACATACCGAAACAAAAATGCACCAGAAAATTTAATGCAATAGTTAATTTTATTAATTCAACAATTCTACCTAAATACATAAATTTAAATGATGATTTTCAAAAGCTTCACACAATTCTATATTGTGCAGCATTTACTGCCGCTGTACATAATGGATTAAAAATCTCAAATAATCAAGGACGGTCAATAGAACCCCATAAAACCCCAAAATGGCAGAGTCGGTTGGAAGACAAAGTAAAAGATTTAAGAGTTAAGATTGGCAGGCTCACAGAATACATCAATGGAAACCGAAGTAATAAGATCCGATTTTACATAAATATAATAAAGGCAAATCACAAAATCCATTCGCAACATGAGTCAGAAAATACGGAACTTGCTGAATTTTTAGATACTCTGAAACAAAAACTCAGTGCTATAGTAAGTCGATTACGGAGATATAAGTTAGCAGCCCAAAGAAAGTCACAAAATAAACAATTTATAAGTAATGAAAAACAATTCTATAAAAATTTATCACAACTAAATCTTAACAATAAAAGTACAAATAAAAACGAATTACCTACGGAATCAGAACTACACAACTTTTGGTCATCAGTTTGGTCGACTCCAGCTGAACACAAACAAAATCATTGGATTGAAGAACAAAACTACTTAAATGAACAAATTCCTCAAATGAAATTTTCACCTATAGATATAGATTTATTAAAATCGGTTATAGCAAAGACACACAGCTGGAAAGCTACCGGAACAGACAGGATTCATAACTATTGGTACAAAAAGTTCACTTCCCCACACACATTTTTACTCACTCATATAAATAATTTCATTCAGTCACCGACAATTCTACCATCTTTTATTACACAAGGAATAACATATATGATCCCAAAAGATCAAACTGACAGAAGAGATCCAGCAAAATATAGGCCTATTACATGTCTACAAACTATATACAAAATAATAACTTCATGTATCACAGAACTCATATACAGACACATAGATAGCAACAATATATTAACAGAACAACAAAAAGGATGCCGGCGATACAGCCAGGGTTGTAAGGAACAGCTAATTATAGATTCTGTAACATCTAAACAGGCGTTAAAAAAGAAGAGAAATATCTATAACATATATATTGACTATAAAAAGGCGTTTGATTCTGTACCACACACATGGCTAATATACGTTTTACACTTATATAAAATACACCCAACAATAATAGAATTTTTAAAAACAAATATGCTTAAATGGACGACCCAACTAAAACTGAATAATGTTAGTAGCTCAATAGAAACACAACCGATACCAATACGTAGAGGAATTTTTCAAGGAGATTCACTTAGCCCCCTTTGGTTTTGCCTTTCTTTGAATCCATTATCTGACATGCTTAATAATAGTGGAAAAGGTTACAAAATTACATATGAACATACACATTACAAATTATCACATCTCATGTACATGGACGACATAAAACTTTATGCATCAAACCTCACAGACATTCATAAACTCGCTGACATCACACAAATGTTTTCAACAGATATCCAAATGGAATTTGGCATAGATAAATGCAAAATGCAATCGGTCCGACGGGGTCAGAAAGAACACAATTTTTATGAACTAGATTCAGGAGAGCAAATTCAGCCTATTGATGACGAAAACGGCTATACATACTTAGGATACCAACAAAGTAGACAAATACACCAGAAACAGACAAAAATAGAAATAATAAAAAAATTTAAACTAAGATTACACAAAATACTCAACACAGCTTTGAACGCTCGTAACACAATTAAAGCAATAAATACATATGCAGTCCCAATAATTACCTACTCTTTTGGTATTATCACTTGGTCACAATCTGATTTATTAAAACTACAGCGTACCATCAACACACTAATGACCAAATACAGAAAACATCTTCCACGTTCTTGCATACAAAGACTCACCATACCGAAACACGAAGGAGGAAGAGGTCTGATAGACATTAAAAACCTGCATAATAAACAAATAACTTCACTCCGAAAATTCTTCCAAAATCGCTCACAATACTCGGAACTTCATAAAGCAGTTACAAAATCGGATTGTAAATTCACACCCTTAAACTTACATGATCAGCAATTACAGCCTAAGGAACATATTACCCAAGTACAACACAAACTTGACACATGGTTAGCAAAATCCTTACATGGGAGACACCGCAGTGACCTACTTAACCCGATTGTCGATAAAGTAGCGTCGAACGCATGGTTGAAGAAAGGAGAGCTGTTCCCAGAAACAGAAGGGTTTATGATAGCCATACAGGACCAAATTATAGAAACTCGCAATTATAAGAAACACATTATACACGACACTCAAATAGATTTATGTAGACATTGCCATAGTGCCAGCGAAACTATACAACACATCACAGGAGCTTGTAAATCTATTGCCCAGACAGACTATAAGCATCGTCATGACCAGGTCGCCAGTATAATTCATCAATATTTAGCTAAAAAACATAACCTTATCAAAGAACATGTAGCATATTACAAGTATAAACCACAGTCTGTATTAGAATCCTCTGATCACAAACTCTACTGGGACAGAACAATAATTACAGACCGTACCGTGCATCACAATCGTCCGGACATAACGCTCTATGACAAAAAACACAAAACAGTCTACTTAATAGACATCGCTATACCAAATACTCACAATCTTTCATCAACACACTCAGATAAAATAACAAAATACATTGATTTATCCATAGAACTTAAAACACAATGGCAAGTACACACTGTCAGAACAATTCCGATTATACTCTCGACCACAGGAGTCATACCACTCACTTTACACGCAAGTCTCAAACAGCTCGACATTCATCCTCTCCTTTACATCCAATTACAGAAAGCTGTCATTCTTAATACATGCCGTATTGTTAGAAAATTTTTATCCATGCAATAGTTAACAATTTCTCTAGTGTTTGACTAAAAGTCCGCATTAGAGAATCTCAACCCCAGAAATGGGAGAAATGTTTATGAATAATAATAATAATAATAATAATAATAATAAGGGGTGTAAGGGGATAATAATGTAAGCGTTTCAAATTATCACAAATGCCAACCCCACCTGCCCGTGGTGCACCCTGCCACTAACGAACGAGGCTCTGGCGACCGTCTGGTAGCGGGATATCTACCAACATAAGCTGTCTCTAGGCTCAAAAAACACCCACATATATGTATGGAATTTAGGATAGAAAAATGCAAAACCTATTCGTTTTGTCAAGGTAGGCTTCAGTTAAATGATTATATCTTAAATACGGGAGAAACAATTGACCCGTTAGATCAAAACAATACATACAAATATTTAGGATTCCAACAAGAACGGCAAATTCTTCAAAAACATACGAAAGCAGAACTTATCCGCAAATTTAAACATAGACTTTTTTCAGTATTAAAAACAAATTTAAACTCTGCTAACACTATAAAAGCTATTAATTCTTACGCTATACCGATACTCACATATTCATTTGGAATCATTTCATGGACTAAAACTGATTTAATAAAGTTACAGCGTCTAATTAGTACTTCAATGACAAAACAACGTAAGCATCATCCAAGATCTTGTGTACAAAGAATGACGCTCCCTAGAGAAGAAGGAGGTAGAGGTTTAATAGACATTTCCAATTTACACAATAAACAAATAGCTATATTACGACACTTTTTTCACGAACAAGCAGAGCAATCTAAATATCATAAATCTATAGTAGAAGCAGATAAGCACTTTACACCTCTTAATCTACAGGACAGAAGAAGTCAAACCTCTCAAACCATTACTCAAAATAAAGATAAAATTGCAGCATGGAATGAAAAGTCTCTACATGGAAGACATCGCCACGACTTACAGCAGCCACATGTCGACTTAATAGCGTCAAACGCTTGGCTTAAGCGAGGTGATCTTTTCCCTGAGACTGAAGGTTTCATGCTTGCCATTCAAGACTAGATAGATAGATAGAAACTAAAAATATATTATTCGAAGACCAAATATTATAATCGATATTTGTAGGCATTGTCACAGTAGCTCTGAAACAATACAGCATATAACAGGTGCCTGTAAATCTATAGCACAAAATGATTACAAACATCGTCATGACCAAGTAGCAGCTATAATACACCAACATCTAGCTTTTCAGAATAACTTAGTCCCGAAAAAAATACCCTATTATAAATAGGAACCGCATTCAGTATTAGAGAACAATAAATGTAAAATCTACTGGGATAGAACTATAGTCACCGACAAAAAAATACATTATAACAGACCAGATTTAACAGTTTTTGATAAGGAATCTAATTCTGTCTACTTAATTGATATTTCGATCTGCAATACACATAATTTAGCTTCGACTTATACTGAAAAAATAGCAAAGTACACAGATTTGGCGATCGAGATTAAAACCCAATGGAAAGTAAATTCCACTAAAATCATACCTATAATTATATCTAGCACCGGAGTTATTCCAAGAACACTAAATCAAAGTCTTAAAATTCTTAATATTCATCCTTCCACATACATACTTTTCCAGAAAGCAGAAATCTTAAACACATGCCGATTAGTACGAAAGTTTTTGTCACAATCCTATTTCCCTTTAAATTCTTAGTCCCTTACTTTACACTTCGTAATTGAAGAGATTTTAAAGTATAAAAACAAGATAATAATAATTTCAGCTTTATATATCCTTGCTAATACTAAATGCGAAAATAACTCTGTCTGTCCGTCTGTTACTTTTTCAGGCTTAATCTGCTCAACCGATTTAGATACCATTTGGTATGGATAGTTTGAGATCCTGGTTAAGGGGGTGAAAAGGGGAGTGGAAGTTTGAGTGATATATTTTTTAAAATACCTACTTTTCCATTATATAGTCTATTTCATACAAACCGTTAAAACGTACCTAGGGACGAACCCGAGCGAGCCGAGGGTGAGTAGCTAGTATACAGTAACATTGACATTTGTTTAATATTTAAATCTTATATTCATAATGTGCTATGTTTAGAGTGTATATATTTAAGTTGCTATCAGGAACATATAGTTCTGATTTTTCTTTTGAGTCCGTAAAAAAAAATCTTGTATGAGAAGGTTAAAATTAAAGATATCTGTAGACAGATAGACTCTTGATTCTTTTTAATTAGTTGCTTTGATCGTTCTACCATTCTATGAAATATTATATGAAGTGGGTTTAAAATAAGAGGCTGCGGACTAAACAGAAATAAATGTGAGACTAACATCGTAGGCTATAAGTACATACCCACATATATAACACTCAAAATGGCACTATAACATACAATTTGGAAGTAGTGTTATTTTAACTACGATTTTCACAGGTTTAATCTATCTATCTCTATGGTAAGTCCGGGAGAGTTGCCTATAGTTTTAAAAAACGATCAATATTAATTATATGTGTAAGATACTACATAAAATAAGCATAGTTTATTTTAATTCAATATTTACTTATGCCATTCAGATTAAATTTGGAACTATTGTGCAATATATTCTAGATTAAAAAATGTTTTTTAAAAATAATAGAAAATAGGCATCTCACCCGGACGTGTGGGTTAGTTGCCTATAGATGTTAGGGATAGGTATAGGACGAGTAATTAGTGCATAATCACACGTACTTTGCTTAGTGACGCAAAAATCCTTTTTTTATGCATTTATACATACTACCTGTAGATGTACAGGTGGTTATGTGGGACTCACCGGCTAGAAAAGCCAGTACTACCCACTAAAATCCAACAAAACCTCCCCCGTCTTAATAGGGCACCCCGACGGCAGGTCTGCCAAAGCAGACTACAACAACCGTAAGGTTGCTCCCACGGTCCACTCTGCCGTCAGAGAAGTACCAAGAGCAACCATATGGATTAGGCCATAATCCACTACGCTGGCCAAGTGCGGGTTGGTGGACTTCATAATATGACTTTCGAAAACTTGCTAGATTCTCTCAGTTATGCAGGTTTCCTCACGATGTTTTCCTTCACCGTTAGGCAAGTGGTAATCATGTTTGAAATGATTCGCATATGAAAATATCAGAAAAGCGAGACCCGGGATCTCGCTTCACTCGCTTTCCCAAGAGAGCGCGTTACCACGGGGCTACCACTGCCTTAATTAGCGTCCGGATGAACTGCCGAACGCTAATGAGCTCCCCCACCACGTCAAGATGATCACACGTTGGGGGGGGGGGGGGGGGGGGGGGGAACCAATTAATATACTGGGCATCTAATCCCAAAATATCATTGGGCATCTCTCCCGATCATTAGGGAGAGATGCCTATCGACTCTGAATACACCGTGAAGCATTTACAATAGAAACTGGTGGATTGTTAACAAAACAAGATTACAATGTTACATTATGAAACAATTTAATACTATTTAACTAAAAAATTTAGGGAAAAAAATTACTGCAAACTATCTCAAAGATTATATTCTAACGTTAAAGTTAACTACACTTACCTTATTTTACAAATTAACACCAAAATATTAATTATAAGTAATATGTCTTTGTGCAAAAACTTCCACACTGACATTGACTGTCGACTGACGTATTATGGACGCGTTCCGAATCACGCAACACTAATTAATTTAATTTTTAAATTTATTAGGCGTCTCTCCCTTATGGGCATCTCTCCCGGACTTACCCTATATTAACGCGTGAAACAAAAATGTTGTACCCCTTTTTACGAAAATTGCGGGGATGGAAGTGTATGAAATTTCTCACACTTATCGTTTATATAGAGAAGAAGTGCAGAATGCTAATACTTTTTTTTTAAATTATGCATAAAAAATATATTAAATCAATAAAAAAAACATGACACACACTACCATGTATTTGACCCACACACGCATATATACTCTTTTGTCTATTGTTAAAGTTTGTGGTCAAATTGAGAATAGATTAATATTGTAATACACGCAAGACGATAAAAATATAACTTAATTATGGTTGATTTTCAACCACGCGGCGATCACTAGTATAAAAAACAAACTATGTTGCTAAGCGCAAAATTCGAGAACGACTGGACCAATCCGGCTATTTGTTTTTTTTTTAATATTCGTGGAAGTCCGAGGAAGGTTTTTATGAAGAGAAAAATTGGAAAAACTTCACAGAGAAACGTAAAAATCTCATTTTTCTTTTTCCTTACTACTACAACTTTATAATTATAAATACAACTATGTATATTAAAAATATATTGGCCTTAATGGTCAGCACTTAAAAAAATTGTTTAACTCGCATCCATATTAATAATATAAATACGAAAGAAAGTCTGTCTGATTGTCTGTTACGTTTTGACGCCTAAACCGCTGAACCTTTGATTAAGTTTGGTATAAAGAGGGCATAGAATACATTTTGTCGCAAAAATCAAACTTGAAAGGGGTGAAATAGGGGTTAAAAAATTTGAATTGGGAACAAATAATTTCTCAATTTAAGAACAAAAAATTCATTACATGTTATAATTTTGGTAAGAGGTAAAAAATATTTCGGCGTTTATGACCAATCAAGGTAAAATAGGGGATGATTTCAAGATTTCTAAAATATTTACCTACTTTTCTATACCGATGTATGTTTACCTATTTCACATTAAGCGTGAAAACGTACCTAGGGACGAACCCGAGCGAGCGAGTGTGTCTCACATGTATATTAAGCTTTTATTCATGAGAGCGCTTTAGAATATTATTTATAATGTGTTTCTATGAAATCATCTACAGCTTTAATAGCTGTGATATTCTGTAATGCATGTAACGCCTTAGTTCCAGTTGACCCTAACGGCTTCCAGCATGGATAACATTTCAAATAGATTTGGTGCCATGGGAGGGACAAATGACTGTCATCTTTACGAATTTTATCATGGTTATATTATAGTTTCTTTATATTTTTAAGAAACTTAAATCGAAAGATGATGAAGATTTTTTGAAGATCATGAAACCTTTATTACAACATTATAAACTCCGGGTCATTTACAGACACAGGTACATTCCTGGACACATATGTATTTGCTATATTATAAGTCTTTTATTATTACTAAAAACACGAATGAAAGATTTATTAAGATAAGAGATTCCAACAAGATACATTTTAATATTTTTTTACCCTAATAATCTAATAGTAATAATATCTTCCTGTAAAGTTTCTAACTAAATCGGTTAATCTCTTTCCCAGATCATTACAGCAAAATCACGTATACCTAAAAAGCTAAGTTTTTACTTATTTTTAGCTAAAACTTAAATTACAAAAAAATCGCTATCTAGAGATATTTTATCGATTTATATAATAGAGCATCTCTACTATAATTCTTTGAAGTGGCAGTTTATACTATAATATCTGTATAGTGAGGTGCATATTCTCTATTACGAGTATGTAAGAGTAATAACACTCAAGGCTAATAACACCAAATTCTTAATTTGATTTAAACAACTTTATTAAACTGTTTGGAACCCGTCAAGCATTACAATTTGTTATTTTTTGTTGTTAGTGGTTCAGAAATTATCAGATTTACTCGTAATTTAAATTATTTTAGAATAGATAGATTGTTGGTGTTAGTATGTAATGTCCAGCTCCAGGGAAGACCAATGGTCCAATGGCCAGCAGAGTCTGAGCGCCATAGAAATCTATATATAGTAGGTACCTAAGCGACATCGCTATTTTTCAATATTCCAAGTATCGAAGTCGCAGTACTAAAGTACTCGCATATAAAGTAGTACCTGGGCGACCGACTAAAGTCGGCGTTTTATTTTATATAATCGTGTTTTTTGAAAAGATATAAAAAGTGCGCTTTTTAGGAAAAGATACCATTATATATTAACTTAAAAAAATCATTATCTAAATACATACAATACTTGATCCAAATCGTTAGGCTGTTTCAGAGATATACGATATATGTAATATAAATTTTATATACAATATACACATAGTCGGATACAAGAATTGCTTATTTAATACTATAAGTTATAAACTTTTTCATTTTCATGAATATCAATATTATTTATGCTGACAGGTTGATTATTATTATTTATTAATTTTGGCCTTGTTTAGCCGTTTATGACCGTAAACCAAAACAAACACGTACAAACCTTACCTAAAATGAATTGAAGAAGATGCTTTGTAATAATTAACATGATTCGTTCGTTCACTTAGTCCTAGCTTTTGGCAACACACAACAATTCCAATAGGAAACCACCAAAAACATCAGTCTGTCTATAGCGTTAGTTAATGTTTCTGCGATGATTGTGTATTTCACAACAGTATTGACAGAATACTATTCGTCGATCGATAATTGATTTTAGATTTAAAGTAACAAATACATTGTAGGTACCTATATTGCAATTTGCATCAATAGAAACACTTTACACTGTTGTTAAAGAGCGTCAGAGCAATTAATAGTAATCTTATTAAACGACATTTTTTGTTGCTAAGGATCCTATTAATAATGAGATAATTGAAGATAATACCATTCGTAAATCTAGGTAGGAACAGTTTCATTTTGAATAAAAAGCAATTGCTCCTTTATGATGACACCAATTATCTATTTTTATATATGAAATTCCAGCGTGTGTTTGTAATTCTTCTCCTTCTAAACAGCTTGAGCAATTTTTTTGTATACTTTTGGGATCACCTATCTAGATGGTTCTTAGCTATAGTTGGACGCGCTAAGTGGCGCTGTTGTTAAAAGCCTCCAACAAAGCGAGGTCTTTTGTAGGATAAGTATATATTATAAAAGTAATCAAACGTGGAAAATATTTTCCCGGAACCCTCTAAACCAATATACGTTATTTTATTATAAAATCAATAAAATAAAAATAATCTAAAGTATGTTAAATTAAAAAATCACTTTTAACAAAATATAAAAACACTGTTTAAAAACATTATGCTAGAAATCAATTAAAGAATCCTTAACAAGATCGCCAATCAAAAGTTTGTTTTATTCTTTTATGAGTATCTAAGCGAGACGAGATCTCTAATTAAATATTTTAAAATAAAATAAAATCTCTATATAAATGGAAATGAATATTCGTATGTTTATCCTCTAAATCCAAAATCATTAATCCGATTGTGATGAAACTCGGGTGGATTATTCTGTATATGCTTGCGAAGATTCTTGGCACAAAAAATATTTTTTCTTAGGACATTAGCCTTTTATGCGTTAATAAACCATTCAAGCTCACGGACACACCTGAGCGTATCGAGGGTAAGTTGCTAGTATGTACATATAGTTCATTTCTTTAAATTAGTATCGTGTGGTAGAGTATTAAGGAGTCTGCCCACTACCCCGTCTCATACCATGACCGTGCTAGGAGCGTGTCAGGCAAAAAAATATTATTTGTATTGAAATGTATGAGACTCTGCCCACTAGACCGTTCCGTCACCGACCGGCACCGTCGCGTGCCGTGCACGGAGCGTCAACAATTGTCGGCGAGAATATTTTGCCGGTGCCGGTACGCTCCGTGCCTGACACGCGATGTTGTTGATCAGGTGAGCATACGGGTTATAAACGCGTATGGTGACCGTTATAACCGCGTAAGATGACCGTTCTAAGACCGTTACGTATTGCCGCTTGTCTCGTAGAGATGGGATAATCGTTATTAAAGATGGGTTAGTACCGATATTTCTCAGGATTAGGTAATATTAATATATTCGTCTGGCAATATTATAATATTGTAACTAATACTTCAATATTAGTGATATTTATCTCAGGTATGTCACTCAGTATCGTATTATTTATATTACGGATATGACACGCGGATGATACGCGGTTGATACGCGGTTGATACGCGGTTGATACGCGGATGATACCCGGATGATACACGGATGATACGAGTGCTACGTGGGTGCTACGGTCACTATAACCGTTATGTACGGGCATGATACGCTGTTGATACGGTTTAGTGGGCATAGTAGTCCGTGCCGTGCTCGTTTCCGTGCCTGATACGTTCATAGCACGGTCATAGTATGAGACGGTGTAGTGGGCAGAGACCCTTAAAATTATTGTCTATTTTCCCTACACCTTTAAACTGTAAGTGAAACCTTATATTTCGTATTTTATACGTAACCATCATATATCTTTAACTCGATACGTTGCATAATTCATTTGTTAAAAGATTATTTTAATTTTCTATTTTGCTATATACTCGTAATCTATATATTCTAAACCAAAATTTGTTTCAAAAATGTGATTTTTTTATTGGGACTTCAAATAAGTTCTCGCAGTTTTTTTTTTGTAAAAATTAATGCTTTATTTAAGGTAAGTCGTTAAAAACACGTCACTTAAAGTGTAGCCTATTACTAGCCACTACTTTACTCCATCTTTCTGGCAGCATATGAATTCCACTTCGGAAAAACTACACTTCTTTTGAGGCTATTCAAGAATCAACCAATTTTTTAGTGGCCTGGCCCAGCAGCACTTTTATTCTTCCGAAGATCGAAAGAATAAAAGTACTGTTGGACCAGGCCATGTGCCATTGACCAGAATAATAAGAATTTGAAGGGGTTACGCCCGATGAATACGGCGGGTGGGGTAGGACTTCCCATTTAAGCGTTTCCAGGTAGGTTTTCACTGGTTTACTGTGGCCGGACGTTATCATGTAACAAAATCACTTTGTCATGTCTTTGCTCGTATAGCGGCCGTGTTTCCGTTAATGCTCGGCTCAAACGCATTAGTTGCTGTCGATAGTAATTTCCCGTTATGGTTTCATTCGGTTTGAGTTCGTAATAAATTACACTCTGTTAATTCCACCAAATGCAGAGCAGAAGTTTTGAACTATGAATATTAGGCTTAGCCCACAATGTTGATGCATGGCCGGGCTTACTCCATGATTTTTAACGGTTTTAACTTATTTTTAAGGATTATTATATTGTATTCATTTTTCATCGCCAGTCACGATACGATGCAAGAAACATTTTCTTTTCTGCTGTTGAAGCAGCAATTCATGCGTAAAAAAGCATCGGTCGATGTCTCTCGGCTTCAACTGGTACGGGCACCCAATGTCATTGTTTCTGAATCATTTCTAATGCTTTTGAACATTTTAAAACTGTTTTCTCATCTACTACTATTCATTTTGCAAGTTCAGCTAGCGTCTGACAAGAATCTTCGTCAAGTAATGCTTCCAAATGTTCATCTTAAAACTTTTTCGGTGCGCCAGAGCGTTCCTTATCGTCAACATTAAAGTCATTATTTTTTCAGCATCGACCAATCTTTGCATGTTTCCGACAGAGCATGCTCACCATAAGTCTCTACAAGAATTCTGTGCGCTTCAGCTGCGGATTTTTTTTTGAATGTAGTAAAATTCCCCGCAAATATTCTTTTTATGGGAAGAAACTCGACATTTTAAAACTAAAAAAAAGTCGTTTACACTTTGATAAACTAATATATATTACTTATTTATACTTCCTTGTAGATTGTTACCATCTAAAATTATAAGCACGTAGTCTTAGTATCGTCCTCTGTTCGGAAACAGCGAGAACTTATTCATTATGTACATATGTATAACGTAAATATTTACCTATGAAGATAAACAAGAAATAAAATGTTAAAAAATAATGTTTTTTATAAAATAGATAAATCTCGCGATGAGCTTTTATACCATATAAATTGTGTAATGTAATAAATTGATGGATTTGCTTTAATTTAAAGTTTTTTTTTCTTTTTAGAGCATTTACATAAAAGCTTGCTTTAAAAAATGATTTTATTTATAATTATTTTTTTCATCTAGGAGATAAAATAGTATGTATAACTAAGAGAACTGTAATATAATATACATACAAATATTTTTTTGCTATTATTATAGATAATAATGCAAATGTTGTTTTAAAAGTTACCTATTAACCGCCATCTGTTGTTATAATGACTGCATGTAGAATAAGGTATAGAGAAGTATAATGTTTTAATAATAATATTTGCACACGTACTTGCCCAAGGTCCTTTAGTGCAACTGATAGTGAATAGACGGTATGTTATATTGGTTCTTATGATCGTTGCTTAGTTTATTTGTTTGTTTTGTTAGCTTGATGTAATAACCCACGTTGAAGCTATATTTTTTTGGAAGCGATCCATTTAAATAATAAGAGAATCGTACAATTTGAATTTGACTTCTAAATATTATGATACACGTAAAAGAGAATGGGCAAGTTTGTATGAGCTCTGTCCCCAGAATGTATCAAGTTGTGATATACTCGTATGTATATCATTTTAAAGATCATAATAAAATCGTAGCTTAATTTTATTGTATGACATTAACAATGAAACTCGTGTAGGGAAAGAACGATGAATGATTTAATTTTATGAAGCTATTGAGGGACTAGCGAGTAGACTCAGCTCTGCAGCGTTCGCGGTAAAAAAAATAAGACTTCTTACTGATGTAGATAAAGCTCGCATAGTATATTTCAGTTATTTTCATAGTATTATGTCCTACGGTATCTTATTATGGGGAAATGCAGCAATTTTCAATACAATCTTTGTCTTGCAGAAAAGAGCTATTCGTGCAATTTATAGTTTAGGTCCTAGTGTCATCTATACAGATAAATAAAATTGGAGTGTCTGTTTGTAATATTAAAATAACCGCTTTTTAATAAATGCATATAGATGTATACACGGTACATATACCAAAACAACATTTTTTACAATTTTCATCTGTCTGTCTGTCTGTCTGTTTGTTCCGGCTAATCTCCGAAACGGCTGGACCGATTTTGACGGGACTTTCACTGGCCGATAGCTGATGTTATAAGGAGTAACTTAGGCTACTTTTATTTTAGAAAAAGAATCAGGGTTCCGCGAAAAAAAATTAAAACCCATGAAATTGTGAACAAAATCCGCATACGGCGTACGCACCCGAGCAAGTCCCGGGTAAATCGCTATATAATTTAAATGATTATCTGTAGCGAGCTCCTATTTCTCCTTTTTATGTATAAACATAACTAACCGTGAAAATGTACCTAGGGACGAACGCGAGCGAAGCGAGCGTGAGTCGCTAGTCTATATATACATAAAATGCTTTGTCCTGACTGACTAATCGATCAACGCACAGCCTAAACCGCTGGTCGTAGAAACGTGAAATTTAGAGAACATATTTCTTATACAATGTAGGCATCCGCTAAGAAAGGATTTTTCTAAATTCATCCCCTAAGGGGGTAAAATAGGGAATAAAAGATTGTATGAAACTCTGTTATTCTTAACGCGAAATGCACGAAAAGTGGTATTTAGCTTTAAGATGAAAAATAAGAAATATATGTATTAGATTTTTTTAAAGAAATTCATCCTTTAAAAGGGTAAAAAGGGGCGATTAATTATTTATGATCAGAATTACTTGAAACTTAGTATTAATGCTCTTCAATACAATTAAATGAATACGTATTTCAGCATTTTTTGAAATTTATCCCATAAGGCTGTCAAATAGGGGATGAAAGTTTGTATGAAATTCTGTAATTGATGCACGGCAAATGGTATTTAACTTTAAAATGAAAACTAAAATAATACAATTTAAATAAAACTATCTTTTCGGATTATTTCGCGGATTTATTTTGATTTTTGGTTCCCGACGTTTCGAATGCTTTACAGCAATCATGGTCACGGGAGAGACTAAGGTATTAGACATCTCAAAAGCGTTATATACTTATATATTTTTTGTATAGCGTTATATATTTTTTGTAAATTTGTGGGTAGGCACTGTCTGTAACAAGTATATAACGCTTTTGAGATGTCTAATACCTTAGTCTCTCCCGTGACCATGATTGCTGTAAAGCATTCGAAACGTCGGGAACCAAAAATCAAAATAAATCCGCGAAATAATCCGAAAAGATAGTTTTATTTAAAATGTCAAATATTCGCGTAAATCTAAGAAAGTATTAAAATAATACAAATATAATTTTTGTCGAAATTAATCCCTTAAAAGAATAAAAGGGGGTTGTGCTGTTTATATAAGGAAAAAAAAATCTTTATGGTGAGAATTACTTGAAGTTTGGTATTATTGCTCTTCAATACAGTTAAATAAACATGTATTGTATATTTTTTTTAATTCAGCCCCTAAGTCGGTAAAACTGGGTGGTGAAGTTTGATTTGTTGACTATATTTAAATAGAGTAACATGGCTCAAGTGTGGGATATAAAGTAGAGTAAATTTATTTACAGAATATTCGCTTAACATCTTAGCTTATGTTTTTCGAAGTTTGATCGCGGGCGAAGCCGCGGGTTCTGCTAGTTAAGAAATAAGTTTAAAGAAATAAAAATATTGAATGTTGCTTCTCAGTACGTGTACGAAAATGTTATGTATGTTCGTAAAAATATACACGAATTTCCCAAGAATTGTGACATGCATAACATTAATACTAGGAGCAAACACAAACTTGTAATGCCTGTGACTCGTCTACAGAGAGTCAGTAATTCTTTTTATGGGCAATGTATGCGCTTGTACAACAGGATCCCAGAAAATGTTCAAAAAGCTTCTATCGCTAAATTCAAAAAAATTGTTAAAGAACGTTTGTGTGCTAAATGCTATTATACAATAAATGATTTTATAGAAGAAGCACGCCTTGGGAATGAAGTGATCACTTCCAGGCTACTTAAAGTTTATAGCAATATTTTAAATTATAATTCATTAAAAATAATTTAGTCCCGCTGAGTTTCTTTAGCCAGTTCTTCTCAGGTCTGAGGCTTCTTCTTTCCGAACTGGTAGTAGACTCATGACGTTCAGTAAAAAATTGTAATAATTTAATGCTGAATAAAATATTTTGATTTTGAAACTCGTGAAAGCATAATTTAGGTTGTCCAGTATTTTCATACATATAATTATACTGCGTACCGTGCGGTGAGATATTTGTCCGTGTTTATACACCTTCACACCTATTAAGACTTTTTTTACAAAATATCACGTGAGGCTGTTTATATCACAGGAGATTGTAAATATAAAAATCCAATCCATTTGCAATTAGCTAAGTCCATACAAACAAGTCTCTTGTATACAACGTGGTTATTATGTAAAGCTTGAACGGTTCGACTGGTAAAATCGAGCACCAAACCAAATCCAAAACCCTTCAGCTAAAAGCCTTCAGCTAAAAATCCAAGACCGTTTTGATTACCTAGAGAGCGTGGATACCTGTAATGATAGGTTCGTTGAAACTGTCCCCATCCCATCAGTTGGGTAAGTACCTACCTAAAAGCATATTCTAAATATAAACTCAAAAAGATCTTTGATCTCGAATCCTAGTCTCGTGCTCATGGCGGAAAGTAGAGAAAAGAGAGAGTGAAGAGTGAAGATTGTACAGTCGCCGGATGACGCGTTCAAGTACTGGCAACTTAATACACATATTTCGAAGTCTCTAAGAAGACGTGATCTCTGCAACTATAATACTGAGAGTAGGTGCAATAGAGCGTAAAAAGTGTTCCAAAGGTTTTTCGAGGGATATGTCTATGGGACAAAGCCGGCTATTGGAACCAAAACTGACGACGGTATACCTATACTCCAAAACGGCTGGAGCAATTTTGATGAAATTTTCAAGCAATATTAAGATTAGCCCAGCGGGTGATCCTGTGAAGTTTGGTAGCGATCGGAAGTTTGAACGTGGGCAAAGTCGCAGATACTGCTAATACTGTATAGAGTACATTCAAAGCTTTTGTGTTAGTAATATATTTTTTATGTTGATCCTAATCTCTTAGATTTACACGAATATTTGACAGTTTAAATAAAATTATCTTTTCGGATTTTTTCGCGGATTTATTTTGATTTTTGGTTCCTAACGGTTCGAATGCTTTACAGCAATATTGGTCACGGGAGAAAAAGAGACAGTTTTTGTTTAAACTTGTTCTTATATTTAAAATGTTGATCCTATATAAATTTAAAGGAATAACAAGGTTTTATGTAAAAATCAAAAAAGAAAACTTCGTCAACTTAGCAACAAGGCAATCATATGGCATGTAATCAGTTGAATAATAAAAGGCAACGGACCAATGAAAACAATCGAGCGAGCTATTGCTTACAAGGCATATACTCGTACATATGTATGTATGTATGTGCTTAATGATAACCAATTAAGAAATTTGAGTACAATGTTCTAAATGGAAAATATAAGAAAATAATGACCGGCCACTTCTTCTCTTGTCGACCTAGCACTGCACGTGTTAAAAGTCCGCACCTTAAATGTCCGTATCTTACTAATATTATACTCGTAAATGCGAAAGTTTTTTTAGTGAATGTTACTTTTTACCTTGTAACGGCTAAACAGATTTGAGTGAAATCCGGAATAGAGATACATATTTCTATCGACGTACCACGCGAGCGGAGCCACGGGTGAAAACTAGTCAATAAATAAAAACTTAAATAAGGACGTTTAATAATGATTCGAAATAGAATTGGGACAAAACTTAACTTAGTTGAAAAATGATAATTTTAAGTACTTGTTTTTCAATAAATTATATCTATCCTTTAAATGTACTATATTGTTCACTTCAGTGCAAGTAATGTCATCACTCATCATACACTCTGTATAGAATGGAGTTACGATGCTCGTTGCATTTACCGCTGAATAGCAGCGGGCTCATTGTACGAAAAACGAGTCAATCCTCCTATAACTGCGTAGGGTACCTATGCAGTTATAGAAATAGCTCGTTTTGGCTGATATATTAAGAGCTGTTACAATGTATTTTATAGAATCTTTCGCACTGCGGCTCTCTATTTTTTTTTTTTATAAAGTAAATATTTTTAAAGGCTATTGTTGTATGTTAAAATAAATATATTCATCGTTCTCTATTATATTTAAAAACAAATATTTTTCATGACGTATCTCTACAATTTTTTTTCTCAGGACGCTTTTTACAACGCTCTGCTCTAGCGTCCGCACTTGACCGTTGCCCGTAAAGAACTCGTCAAATTTTGTTTTGATTAATTACACTAGAAGGACTTAAAACTAATTTATTTTTGTAACTTATAAAACGTGTTTCTTTACAATTTTCTACGTATACTAAGTTGCCTAACCACAAATAAGTAAATTTGTAATAATTTTGCAATTAAGGAAAATTTTGATTTTTGAGAGCTCCGTGTTTCGTTTTAAGAGTCCCGGCGGCCCTTGGCAAAAGCGGAACCTCTATTGTATACGTACATATATTTTAGTTACTTAAACAGTTACTTTCCTCAGAAATTCAATTATTTTGCTAAAATTTGTTGGATGTAACAAATCTTAATTTACAATTAACTAAAAAAAAAAGTAAAAAAAAAGTAGCAAATAATATAAAAAATAACTATAGTCACTACGATAATAGAATACTATTACAGTACTTATTCGTATTTTGAATAGCAATAGCCGCACCTGTACCTTATCGGCTAGACGGCAAGTTACAACGATTGCGTTATATTTGATTAATACGTCATTTTTGGCAAGTTGAGAAAGTTTCAGTTAAGAGAAATAGCTATTTATATTTCGTACCTTATAATGTAGTATTAGTAGCTTTTAGTGTAATACAAATGTATAAATCGAAAAGTAAGTTCAAAAACTAAAACCCGACTACTGAAAAATCTGGCTCTAAATATACGTTTATAGTTTACTAACGACTCATCCTCGCTCCGCTCGGGTTCGTCCTTTACGATTTCTCAGAGATGAGATATTTTCCCGCAGTAAAAAGACAGGAAATAAACGTAGAAAGTTTGTGAAAAAAATTGTAAATATTTTGTACAAAATGATTAAAGTATCACGGTTTTTTATCAAAAAAAACTGTTTTCATTCGCTTACATGGCTTTCGCTGGCTAAACCTTAAGAGATACATCAAAAAAATGTACTAGAAATTTGTAGTCTTAATAAGGCTTACATAAAACTTCACAATAGCATGTCTATCTACTGAGGTAAACTTACAAAGCTATTATATCTATTTAAAACGTTTATAAATTCTCACATATAATAGTATGTTAAAAAAAAATTTCGGAAAAAGTGTGAAACAATTTGCAGTATAAATTTTCTTATATTTTAACTCTAGATGAAAATGTTGTATACGAGTGTGGTAAGATGAGCTTTTATTGGTCAACTAACAGACGTAGAGACTGTCTGTAATAACTTATGACTTTTGAGACGTCAAAAATCTTAGTTTCATCTGTATGACAATAATTACTTTCCTGCCCATAATGTTAAATATTAGCGTGAATCTAAAACAAAAAATATGCTTATTGATTGTATTGGCAGCATGTTTGTCAAATTTTAAACGCTATCTGCTTTTAAAATTCGACAAACACGCTATATAAATCAAACACTCTTCACAGCATCTAAAAAAAGCACAAAGAGTTTTATATAATTATGTTACCTTATAATTTTCCTTCAGCTACCTTTTTAAAGGGTTCTCAGGGTTTCTCGCCATAAGGAAGGTTTCTTAACTTTAACACAATAGCTATCGTACCTACTACAAAATCCAAACTTAAAAAAATCGAGCTAAAATACGAGCTACTTATACAGCCCACATTGTTTTAGGACTAAAATAAGATATGTATGTAATTATCATGTTTGTTACTTCTTCGCGTTGTAAGGGTTCAAAGAACTTAAGTGAATTAAGTTTATATTCTAGACTAACGTATAAGCTATCGACATTTTTATCATCATAGGTATGGCACAAACAAGCAAAAATTTAATATCAAAAATGAAAGATTGATCATCTTTCCAGACCTCACTAGTAACCTTACTAGTAAGTTACTATTAACAACGACCAACATTTTGTCTATTCCAATAGAAATACAACGGCAATGCTAAGAATGTCACAAAATGGGGAATTAAATGAAAGTTATGTCCTAAAAGAGTGAAAAACGGCGTCTAAACTCTCGTGGGAGACAATATTTTTTGGTGTAAAATTAAAAGAAACTTTAAAGTCGGGCGGATCCGAGTTCAGACACTTCTATTAAATGTAGTCTTATATTAAATTATAGAAAACAAAACAAAGGTCATAAGTAAATGAAAAATCGTTCAGTTTTCTTCTAGATACAAAATAAAAAATAGCCGAAAATCCTTAACTTGAAGGCGAATTTATAATAAAAATGTTTAAATTGCATAATATAATAAATTCAATTCAAATAACTGGCGTCAGGTCGACATAAACTTCGCTCCGTACCTGTTGCTTGGGAGGCCATACAACCGTAACAGTTATTTATCCTTAACCCTTCAAATGCAGGAACAGCTCTACAAAGTTGATGCCGAGCACAATATTCCCGTTTATAAATAGCTATTTCTACATCAACATATTCTATGAATTGTTTTAATACAATTTTAAAATAATGCTAAAAAGTCAAATAAAATAATTATTGATTTTTTTCAAAAATTATGTTATATACCAACTGATTACTTAAAAATTATTGCTTTATATTTTTATTATATACTTGTTTTAATTAATATATTTTATTTGAATATATAGAAGTTACGTATAATAAATACTTTTTTTTTATTTACGTAAAAAAATTTTTGATCTCAAAATTAAAAAATCATATCATGACGTTATTAGTTACTCTGACAGTCAGAACCACTTACTAAAAAATATATTTATATAATTTAAGGACCTAAGAACTCGATGAAACATTCACGCAAAATAAAAATTTAATAGGTTAATCGATCGTTGAGATAATGACCACTCAATTCATCGTCAAAGAATTAAATAAAAAATAAATAGAAAGCTCTGACAAATTACTACCATGTTGAGTAAATAATAAAACCTCCTCAATAAGCCCAAATAACACTGTTAACGACTTCAGAAGTACATAACAATTTTCAGTTACCAAATATCAACTGTTTAAAGGTTTTTGCCATTTGGCTGTAGAATCCTAGGAAAAAAAATCAGTTAAAAAAATAGAGTCGTGACGCAGAACTAGTATAATTAGTTAAGCCATTTTACACTCGATTATGTACATTTATGACTTTTAAAGGTTTCCCTTGCGTTATTGAATAAGCGAACAATAAAATGTCGACGGAACATTCCCCGTCTGTAATTGCTAGTTCGAAGTGCAACGTAAAACGAATTTCATTTAAAAATTTAAGCTACACCATCTACAAATTCAATGTACATATGTACAGAACTGAATTGAAATATCTTAAAAACTATGTAAATATCAATGAAATCAATCGGTTTATTTGATTTTTTGTTACAAAAATTGTTTAATAGCTTTTATTTTGAATTAATGGTATATTTTTGAAAAGCGCTTAAAACCACCACGCCACCGAAACAAATACACACCCAAACAGAAAAGCAATATTTGAGAGTAAACTAATCACGAAACCAAAATAAGCGGTAAAACTTATAAAAACATCAACAAACTTTCAATAATCACGTACACCGGCAGAGTTGCGATATACTAAACGGCTGTACTTCCGACAATCACGTTACAGCCTTATCACAGGAACGTTATCAAACATATACCTTTTTAACCGATAAGGCTAACTTAAGTTAAACATAAGGGTACCATCCGCATTTAAAACACCCTTTACTTACTGCACGTCGTAAGGGTAGTGGAACAAGGCCGGAGCAGGTTGGAGTTCATGCAATTGGATGTAAAACTCGTTAACTCTGTATTCTCGCGCCATACTGCGTTACCGCGCGACGCGGCCGTTAAGTCTTGACTGCCGCGCGAGACTAGCCACCCTTGTCGCTTGACCAAGTGCATCGCCTCGTCCTTCGTGTTGCGTATTTTGTTCAATAAATTAGATTAAAATTAGACGAATAATTAGTTAACGTGCATAAAAAATGTTTCGAATCAGGCGAGTTCTGTTTTTCGAAACACGCATGTGCCGTGCGAGTTGAATTGTTAATGCTTAATATAATGTACCTACGTAAACATCGCGTTTTAATTTTTCAAAGATTTGGCATAACCATAAATTTTCAGATTTGTGTTTTTTTGCCAGTGCAACTAACTTATTTAACCTTGAAGTAAATTTAAAACGGATGTCTGGTCGTTCCGAAAAATCACTCTTTGTTTAAATTATAGTTTGTTTTTTTTTAACGAATTTTCCAATATATAAACGCTTTTTAATTTTTATCTGGGAAACTAAATGCACTACGTGAATATTTCTATAGTACCTACTCACATTCTGTACACTAAACTAGAGCTTATAAACGTATCTAGTCCTATACTGGCAGCGAGGGCGGGCAGTTAACATGTGTGTAATCTATCAATATTAAAAGAATTTAGCGTATTGAAATACGTATCTTATACGCAATCATAAAAATAAATATAAAATGACTATAAGATTTACAAAAATTAAATATAGCTTTTAGAGTTGTCCAATGTTTTAAATTTAAAACCTGAGATACTATAGATACTAATTAAATCTTTAATGCGTTACATATATACCTTTTTAAAATATATACTAACAGAATAAAACCACTGAAAGAATAGTTTCTTGCTATCAAAGGGAGGAAAGTGGTGAAAAGTTTACATGAAAAGTAATATTTTACTGACTCTACCTCTTGAAACTTTTTTTATCCTCGATACTTTTTTTAATATATGCTATTTTGGAATTTCTTAATCCGCGATAGAAGACGTTTGTATATTTTTCTGATTATATCTATCTGAAACTTGGTAATAACTAATAATACTTGTAAAATTATAGAGAATATAAGGAAACTTCAATAAGGAAAAGAGTATATTAGCGCAAATCCGCGGGTACAATTAATTACCTAAGTGTTTTATTTTCGCAAAAGAATATATAATATAGGTGAAGTCAAAATTATAACTAAAAAAGTCAAAATTTAATAAAGATATCATAAAAAGTATCGTTAGCTCCTAGAATTTCACTGAAATAATACCGCATGTATCTACCGTACGTAGAATCTACATCAAATATTTTGTTAACGTAGGTACACCATGTTGGTTTAACGTAGTGTCTATCTGGTATAAGCTGCGAAGTTGCAGTATATGTAGATTTAAAATCGAACCTGTTCTTTATGGTGGTTCAAAGTCACTTTTGCTTTAAAATTATCATCGAATAATTTAATTATATAATTATGAAATATATAATTATGAATATTTCATTAATATCATATAACACAAAAAGGTGTGATTCTGTTCGTTTTTAATTAATTTCAATGTCAGATCGTTTTAAGATCCTAACTATTAATAATTTTGTTTAGTAAAAGATTATATTTCGAACATAAAGAATTATAAAATTCTTTACTTCTTATAAAGAGATTCTTATATTAACATATTAAATTTACCTACTAAATCAATTGTCATATTTTTATCCAGGGATCCGACCGGCCTACCTTCATAAGAATGTTCCACTAGCATTCCAGTTACAAAGGTACTGCAGACAAACATGGAAAAATAATTATAGGAAACACACAACACCCCCTGTCTGTTCTAAAGGGTCGAGATCAATAAAATCCCGATATACCTATACCTACGTATATTTCACTAAGTGTTTTTCGTTTTTATAATATTTCTACATGTATAGAAGCAGCGACAGCTTTTTGCAATCAATGTGTATATTTCATCTAAAACGGTCCAGGCGTTTCAGCGAGAATACACCATACAAACTTTCGTATTTATAACTAGCGACTTACCCTCGCTTCGCTCGGGTGCGTCCCTAGATAAGTTTCATTTTTTTTGAGCGGAATCTTAATTCTTTTTCTAAAATAAAAGTAGCCTTAGTTACTCCTTATAACATCAGCTATCTGTTAGTGAAAGCCCCGTCAAAATCAGTCCAGCCGTTTCCGAGATTAGCCGGACCAAACAGACGTCTGACAGACAAAAAATTGTGTTTTTCTTATAAGTACCGTATATAATTTAATATACATTTAGTTAAAAGCTGTTATCTTAACATTCCAACAAACGATTCAATTTTATTTATCTTTATAGATGTATAGATAATAGCAGAGTGATTAAAAAAATTAACTAGCTCTTGTTTTGAGCTCTATCTCCAACACTTTTAATTCAATCTGGAATCTCGACTGTGTTATACATATGTAATTAAGATGTATAGAAAAATATGCATAGCGTTAACGACGTACATATCCTGTTTTTTGTCTCGTATAAAACTGATATATGGTTTCATGATGTAACGTTGATGATATTGAGGCAGACAAAGACGAGAATAAAGAAACTACAAGGTACATGTTGAATTGTATTATTTCCGTGTATAGCAAATACAAATCACATAATTACTTTCCTTGATACCTTCAGACCGCATGTTAGTCTGACTGTGTCTGGGTTGACGGTTTAATAATATTATCTTATAATATTAAATGAGCAATTCCTGTACTTGTACGTTTTCTAGTAGCTATCGATTGCCATTTTGAGATTGCAGAGAAGAGCTTGTCATTATACCCGGTGTAATTGTTTATCTGTTGATAACATTAATGGTCAATAACTAAGAAATTAAGTAGATTGTACTCGCAAACTTAAAAGCTAAAATTTACGCAGCTGCTTTCTTTACTTAAAAACATCAATATAGCGAAGAGTTCTTCTAAGGTGATCATGAAAATTGTGTATATTTTAGTTACAAAACTATCTATACATATAATAAAATCGTAACTAGAATCGTAGCGTGATGTTTTATATACCTAATAAATGGGCTGTAAAACATAAACACTCGAATTGGTAGTTTGTAGAACTAGAGTTTATGTAAATGTTTGTGATCCTCAGAAGCCAGAGACCGGTAGTGTCTTTTTTGAAAATCTATACATATAATAAAATTGTAACTGAGTCGAATCTGTACCTACATTAAATATTTTTTGGAAAATATTATTGAAATACACATTATTGTCGGTACAGAGGTCGAATCTACAGTTTTAGAATCTTAGTCTTTCTGTCTGTGACCGCATCACGGAAAAACCACTGGAGAGATTTTGATGAAATTTGGTATGATGGTTAGCTGGTTATCCGGTTCAACATATAGAATACTTTTTACTGCGGGAAAATATCTCATCTCTGAGAAATCTATACTAAAGCTTAAAACGTAATTAGGGAAGAACCCGAACGGAGCTAGGGTGAGTCGCTAGTGTATATATAAATAGGCAAACACAAATCAGTTCAGTACCCTTTTCTCCTCTGTTGTTAACAGATTATGACAGCTATTGACGAGCTTTATTGTTATCCATAAAAAGCTTACAAACAGTTTTTCTTTATATAGATAGGTAAAGACAAAACTGTTCAGTATTTTTTTCTCCTCTATTTGCGGACCGATTTTCTTTTTTTTTTTTTTTGTTTAGTATTTATTTGCGACCTACCTTATTGATAACAGGTAGAAGCTTTTGACAGCATTCTAGTTATCATTGTTACTATCAAGAAAATAGCAGTAGGCAACAAAATATGCAATCGAAGTTATTTAAGAAGTTTGCATTGTTTTAAATAAAAATTTAAAATTTTAAGTTTTAAAAATAAATAAATCATGTAACCATCGGTTACGTTGACAAAGTTACTGATCGCCCCTGTAACTTCTAGTTATCCTTTAAAATTTGCTGTGAATTAACTAAACTTAACAATAATAATGTCTATATATATTAAAATCTATTGTATGTTATTATTTTTGGGACCTAATCGATAACACGTAAGTAGTAAGGTTTGATCTATGCTTACTTAAAAATAGAATGGCTGAATGAATATTAAGTTTATAGGGTAAACGAAATAAATATGAAAAAAAACTTTAGGGTAAACAGTCTGTTAATCATTTATCGTTAGAATATGTGAACTTGATGAACTATGAGAATATAAACGCAAGATTTCTGTGTGTAAAATATTCTAAATATTCGTATATCGACTAATTGATGAAAAGGAGATTGCTAATTTTTATCGTTAAAATTTAATGTTATTCATAACACTAAATAAAAATAACATGGCACATGATTTAAACAACTTATTATATAATTAGAGCATTTGTATGGTCGATTACCTACAACAGCGAAGACAGTACAAGAAGAGAACTAAAGCATATACTAGAAATATTTTCTTTCACAATCAGTCTCATATACATTTGTACGATAACTATAAACTCAGTTTCTAATCCTCTTATAATAGCATAGAACTGTTGTGTACAAATCCATTATAAAATATTACTTACTAGCGACTCACCCTCGGTTCGTCCCTAGCCTGCTTCCCCATACAAAGTTTCATCCCCATTCTCACCCCCTTAAGGGATGACTTCCGGGATAAAAACTATTTCACTAACTCACTTTTCATATGATTTGAAAAAAAATCTATTTTTTTTTCTTTTAATTTTTTTCTATACAAAACTTGCCCTAACAATAACAAACACGAAAAAAAAAGAATTAGCCAATTTGGTGCAGTCGATCGGGAGTCATGCGCATACATGATTTCGGTGATTCATTTTCATTTATGTAGATAAATAATCCATTGGGTAGAGATTTTATGAAATTAATTTGATAAGAAGCCACCGAGCTTGTGCTTAAATAAAAAAAAATATTATATACATACTCATATTATACACAAAAATAAATAATAGAACCAAGTTGTGTACCTCTTTATTTTTAAAATCAGTCAAAAATAATTACAAAATGGCCTGTGACGAGCCAGTGCTCTAGCCTTGAATGTTTACTACAAGTAGTTGTGTAACATGTTCAATGCTCATAGTTTTAAAAGCTACGTATGACAATTGTTTCTGATTAATGATTAACGCTTAGATTATGTAATACATGGTAATACTATTTCTATAGACTGAATACTAATGCAAGCGACTAAGAAAATGCTAGTTGTTATTACACAAATTATATATAATTATATAGGTGTCGTAACGCGTATGCGAGCAGGTACCTATTGTTTCTATCACTCTCTAATACACTAAGGTACTCGTGGGTTCTATTCTCGCGCAGAGCATTTCATGGCTAATCTTATAATATTAATTGAGCAATTCTTGTATAGGTATACATATATTTATTTCGTGTATCTCGGAAACGGCTTTAACGATTTGAATCAAATTTTGTATTTAGATAAGGTTTTGCTTTTTAAGTTTGTCTATATAAGTGTCTTTTTTTAAAAAGCGCAATTTTTATATCTTTACCGAAAAAAACGCCTACCGAAGCTCGTTTGTCCAAATACTACCGATAAAGAATTTAATTTGTAACTTTGAGGGGCATAGACTAATTTAGATGATGGTATGAGATATTCAGTTCAGCTATCTCTTTTTGACTGGACTTATTTAATGTACATAATAGTCGTAATTCGATCTTCATGTATGGCTAGAATGTTTATTTCTCATACAATAGGTATTGGTGAATTCATGATATTTTTATTTTAAGGCAAAAGTAAAGAAAAGAAAACTTCATACAAATTAGTTTTAAGTTAAATGGAAATAGTTTTGTAATAGTTTTTTTTTTTTTTTTATAAAAAATCAGAGATTTTGGTTTTTAGTTCTCGTCGCGGATTTGTATCGTGAACCCATTTTGGTTTCGGTTATTTCAATTTTCTTATACGTGCACTAAAATTCAACCAAGGTTTTGAGATGTTTTCCTTTTGACACCATACCCTTAGCTCGTATCAATAAGTCAGGCCGTTACATGTTTTAGTCCATATCATAAAAACTACCGAACCGAATTTGATGAAATCTTTACTATTCCCTAAGTTAAAATTAATGTGAGGAAATAATTACACATTATCACACAAAAAATAAAACAATCACACAAAAAGAATGATCACAATCCGTTTACCAGTTTCGGAGAAAAGCGTGGAGTGTGGACAAACACAAGCAAAACCTATAAAATTTTGTATATTTGTTTGAAAGCCCTAATGGATTGTAATATGTGAATATTTTGCAGTTCCAATAATATTTCGTATATCGAATTTTTAACTTCCTTTTTTTTGACTTTTGATATGGAGAAACGAATATTGTAGAATTAGCAGGTATAGTAATAAAACCTTTTAGTATTCTTTCTAGTAACTTTTATATACTTGCAAACAATCGACTATTGAAAAGTCTGCCCAAGTTATTAGTTATACTCGTAGTCGATTTTGGAAAATATTTGCCTTAACGTAAATGGATTACACAATGACCTAGTCTACCTAAGTAATATGTTGACGTTCTATTAAGATTAATACCTAGGTACTAATCTTAATAGAACGTCTCTAGAGATGTAAAAGAAACCCTAACACCTAGTGATACGGGTTAAAAACCATTTTCATGTGCGAAACATTTTCAACGTGATTTCTACTCATACGTTGAAGGAAAACATCGCGAAGAACCTGAAGGCCTGCCTGAGAATCTAAAACTAGTTTTTGAAACACTAATGAAGTCCACCAACTCGCATTAGGTCAGCACGGTCGACTATTACGTGATAGCCCTCGAGTATAGGTATGGTCTGTTCTCAGCAGTGGGGCGTTAAAAAGGGCTAACTTATTAAGGTAACAGATAAAATATAAGTAGTCTAAAGTAATTTAGAGCGCTCTTAAATGTCATCTTTTCTTTTTTTATTTCAAGAAATTAACGGTAGGCAACAACTCCAAATCAAGAATTTGGCGATATTTCACCTTCGTGTCGGAAACCACATAAAAACGTATGTCGTATACTCGTCCCGCCAGACTTTAAGAAGTAGAAAGAATAGAGAGTACACTTGTACCTACGATTCCACTTGTGCACAATAAGATTCACTACGTAGTGTGTGGTTATTGTCAGTGAGATTAGCCCTACCCTATTTTATTTTCATCCCAGACTTTTACTTGTTTTCCAAGTGAATAACCTATATGACATTTTTTTTTCTAATAGATCGGATCAAGTGCTCTGAAAAAATTAGAGGTGTTAGCCTTTTATATTTCCAATCAAATATTTAAAACATAATCTATTGAAACCAAAAACTAAACGCGACTCCGTCACATATGTGAACATGTAGTCAATAAGTTTACACTGCTTTGACCCCAATTTATGTAACAACGATGCATATAAACATATAAAAATCATTAATCAACACTCACCTATACTGTTATTTGAGACAATAAATTATTATAATATGTAAAAAATATTACAATTGTTTTGATAATAACATCTACATTACGTAAGTTGTATTATGGGAGCAAAATAGATAAATCTGTTGTTTTTGTTGAACTGGTGGATGGCGCCTAAGTTTTGTTTTTAAAATAAAATGTTCTCACGAACCTACTCGTATAAACATAAATATAAGTATTATATTATAAATATAAATAGGTATCCTTACTTCCATACTACCATACTATTATTACAAATGTGAAAGTGTGTTTGTTTGTTTCTTTGTTTGTTTGTCCTTCATTCACGTCGAAATAGATTGACGGATTAACGTAATTTTATGTGTGGAGATAGTTAGAGAGCGGGAGAGTAACATAGGTTGCTTTTTACCACAGGAGATTATCTCATTTCCAGGGGAAACCACGTTACAATACAACCCAAAAAAATATTTATGATCAGAATTACATGAAACTTGGTATTAATTCTCTTCAATACAATTAAATAAATACGTATTTTAGTATTTTTCGAAACTCATTCCATAAGAGGGTAAAATAAGGGATGAAAGTTTGCATTAAACCAACCTTTTTAGTTTTTTTGTAGTACGAGTATTAGCGCCAGCGACGCCGCGGGTTCTACGAGTTATAACATAATTGCAAGTTTGTGCTTATTTGTGCGCTTCTAAACTTCTCTGTTATTCTGCGTACGAGCTTTCTTTATATGTTTATCACCTCTACACGTTCCCAAACCATTCATGTCTAGGGACGTATCCAAGCAAAGCGAGGGTAAGCCAATTAACTTTGACTATTGGCGTCATGTACATGATAAAATGTTATGAAATGAACGCTATATAAAGAATACATTTTATATCTACCTACCTACTAAATAAATGATACATATTGCATCGTGCAATGCGATAGGCATTTATTATTACTGTGTTCTCCTCGTTAACTAGTTAAGACCCGCATATTACTGTTAACACTACTTTTAACAGTATATTTTCGTATGACTGATACAAACCATTTTAGGTATCATAGAGACAAGGCGATAATATAGTATATTGGAGCTCATAATTAAAAAAAGTACGTGTGAGTATGCTTATGTACGTACGTAAGAAGTTATTCTTCTTTGGCGTAATAGAACAAAAATAGCTAAAGATTTCATCCCGTATGTCACAACTCTTTGTTTGTAAAAGAAATGCAGCTAACTGCTAACACAACTTCATCATGTCGCATTTTGGCTGTCGGTGTGCGCGCGTATCTTAAAAATTTTACTCTCATATTTTTTTCCAAACATGCCAAAAGAAGTAGTATACTTGTTGAAACTAAATTCGTAACTTCATTAAATTAATTTGCACTAAATCATGTAATAGATCTGTATGAAAAATACTAGTATAATTGTACCGTATTTTTGTTCTATTAACATTTTCTTATCTTCTAATACTACCATGTGAATTTAATCGGCTTGTCTTTGTTGGGCTTCGCGACTAAACGGGTTTATCTATTACTATTATAGTCTTGAATATGCTACTTTAAGTGTAATAATCCCAAAGAGAGAATGTAGCCTATACATTTAGTAGGGAAATAATAATTTTTCTGCTCGAATCTACTTCAAAGATTGTAATACTTTTCGTTTCAAGTAACGTGTGTCACATACATTTTTTAAAATGCAATTGCTAAACTGGGGACAAATACGATATGCACTTCTGGCTCGCTTTTTATTTGTCCTGCCTATACTATCATAGCACATTTAATTTTTATCCTGATTAATAATTATTATCATTATCAAGATAAAAGATATTTAATGATTATTATAATCACTAAAAATCTCTCTAAACTTTTATTTCACTCAAATTGGTTAAATGGCGTGTTCAATTATCCTATTCCTATTAAATGAGCAATATTTGTATATTTATATCAGGCATAAAATTAAGGAATTTTAGAAACGAAGCAATTATACAAAAAACAAGCTACGCTAATTTCTTTTAGTCATAAGTTATGAAAGATATGACTGAAAATATACCCCAGGAGCCTTGAAATGTAATTAACAAGAACCAAATTAATAATAAAAAAAAAAAAACAAAAAAAAGACCTATTCATTGAGGCCATTTCAGTGAGCCTAAATACCTCTGCAGTATTTTAGTAAGGAGTTGAGTAACTTGCAGATTCCAGAACACGCTGTAGCATCAGGTCAAGAGTGCCATACCGTTGCAATGTCATTGAAGTAACGGGACGCTAAGTTTCGGATGGATTAGATCTGTGGAAGTTGCTCATATTCTTTTACCATCTAGAAGAGAGCTGATAGCCTACTAACGGCTGAACTGATTTTCTTCATTTATAGCTAAGAACACTTTTGAATAAGTCACTTTTCAAACAAAAGAAAACTAAATTAAAATCGTTTCATCCGTTTGGGAGCTACGATGCCACAGACAGACACAAAGATACACACGTTAAACTTATAACATCCCTCTTTTGCGTCGCGGGTTAAAAAAAGAAGACGAAAGTGACGCGAGAGCGAATTGTAACTTATGTACGAGTAGGTACATTCTTAGAGAAATGGCATTTATAGATATTGCTCATATATTAAAGTTTTTATCTCTAAGCTAGTTTTTTATTATTAAAATTTGCGATACCAAACATATGCTCCTACATTTCACAAACATTTTACTGTTTGAATGAAGTAAACAACCAACTTAGATTTCATCTCAAATTAAAATAGAATTTGAATAAAAATAGCGCAAGCTAAAACGCAATGACGCAAAGCAATCATACTGATAAAAGGTTTTATTTATAAAATACTAAGGAGCGTAGAACATTAGGCGAGAGAACCGCCCCGCGACACGCCCCTCGATTTACACTCAGTGTTATTTAGTCGAAAAAGACGCATATAGAAATTGGAAAAAGGATCATTTTCTTTTGAAAGAAAAATAAAAAAAACAACAGAACAAATATCATTAAAATTCTGAGAGTTCGTATTGCGATAGGTCAAATTCGTAAAACTTATATAAATTCTAAAGTACGTCAATCATTCATTACGTATAGTTCAAATAATAAATTGGTACAGGTGTATATAGTTTCACTCCAAATCGGAATTTTCAAAAAAAAAACGCTTTTTTTGGTTTTTTTGCTCATAACTTTCTTAATAATGGTCGAAATGCAACTTTTTTTTCTGGATGACCCTTACAAAAAAAAAAATATAAAAAAATATTTAAAATGTTTTCCATAGAGATTTTTGAGTTTTATGCTTTTAATCATGTTTTTAAAACTGTGTGTATCCTCCGACTTATTTGAAAATTTTCTATTTTAAAGTGGCCTTTCATAATTACAATTCTTTTTTTCGATTTTTTAATATTTTTTTTGTCGCTATAATTAATTATAATCAGTATTGGTCGTTGACACTGCATACATTTTTTTAACTTATTATAAAATTGATTTCGACATTTTTTTTCTGAGTCGGGGTTGAAAAGCAGTGAGCAAAATTAATTTTATTTATGAGCGATTATAACAAATGTTTTACGGCAGTAAACAATAGATACAGAGTGATATACACACTAAAAGAAAAAAGTGTATAAGCGAATTGAATACCTCTTCCTTTGTAAATGACTATTGAAAAATAATCTAGATTCCACGTATCACACAAAATATTTTTATATGAAATTCCTGGAAAAGCCAGTAAATAATAAAATGTAGAATATCAGAATATCTGAAGTTATTCTGCGTTTTTAAAATCCTGGATCTATTTATTAAAAGTTACAGTCAACAAACATGCTTGTTTAGAAAAATGATGCAACTGTAAGTGCACCTTGAGTCATTCAGTATGACACTTCTTAGTTAAAATCACAGCATCTGCTTGCATTATATCATGTACATACGTACTGCGTACGTTACTATGCGCTAATTTTACTACAAATGTCCAATCATAATTTAAAATTACATAGATTGAGAAACTAAAACAAACACCATGTAATAAAAAATGTATCTATCTATAGCATATAATATTTGTATATACACATGTATGTATACTAGCAACTCCTCGCTTCACTCGGGTTCGTCCTTAGGTACATTGTAACGGTTAGTATGGAATGTATAGACTATATATTATATGATATATAACCTTCCTCAATAAACGGACTATCTAATGCAAAAAGTATTTTTCAAATCCTATTAGTAGTTCCTAAGATTAGCGCGTTCAAATAAACAAACAAACACTGCCTCTTTGTAATATTAGTAATTAGTATAGATAGATATAATTTTCTGTAAGTTTTTGGTTTAATTATAAATATTAGAAAAACCAAACATTAGTAATTTACAAAAACCTATAAGAGCACTGAGCAACCGAGTTATAACAATACTTACTTCATGCGCTTAAATGCACTCTCGCGTAATTGATAGCTCAAATACAAGTTCGACCCTGAACCTGGCCGCGAATCACGTACATTCAATTAAAACCTGCATATCTATTGATTTAGTGCACTACCAATATATTTGAAATCACCAACCAAAGATGCAATGCACTTTCTGTAAAAACTAAAAGTAACGAACGAGAACTAGAAAATGTAAATAATTTCCTGCGCTAAAACCATTGCGACTTTATATTGAAATACGCGTTTAAAATTTCATACTAAACACGTAAACTATATTATGTAAATAAAACGTTGCGGTTTGATATATAAATCATAACCTACACGTGCCGCTGTTGTAAGCATAACACAATATTATGCAATAGTCGAGTTCTATTCGCAGGCGTGTGAAGCAATTGCTAGTGAAAAGATTCTAATTATTGCCATTTTTTTAGAATTTTCCAAATAGTTTTCGTTTAAAGTTAAATATTTCATTAAAAGTAATACATTTTTATTAGATAAAGATAATACACCTTAAAAAGTTAATAATAGGTTATAACAAAGAATTAAAGAACTCTACAACTGATCTTTACCTTAAACCCAATATTTTAAAGATATTTTCTAAGTTAAAGTCGAACTCGTCCATCGAAAATTCCGTACTACCATACGAATTACGGTTGGTATAATGTAGTTGCCCGTCTGCTTCATTAATCCTAAGTTCGAGTCCCAGATCGAGCTAAAACGACTGACCCACTAATATTAACTATCTATAGTAAATAAAAAGTTGTTCTAGTGTTTTTCTAATGTCTGGAAATCGTTTTTTTTTTAGTTTTTATTTTTTTATTTTTATTGTAGACGTATAACTAGCTAATTTGTAAGAAGAAGGTTTTTTTCTATAACACACATATATATGATAAAGCCATTTTATGATGTAAAAAACTAAAGAACTCACTTTTTTTAGTTACACTAAAATGCAGACTCTAAAATCCAATTCTAACGTATTGGGCTTGTCAAATGAAATCAAATAAGCTCAAACTCATAGTATTTACTAGTAGCCGTTTAAGAGTTCCACTACCCACTTTCTGGTCCCACCATCAGATCACTTCGATGATATGAAATAACTTTTCTATCATCAGAAATACAAAATTTTGCAAAGTTTCAAGTCGATATGACAATTGGAAGTAGGTAAAAAAGACTAAATAGATCTGTTAACCTAATTCAAATTTCATGACTTTTTTGAAATCGAAATCGAAAAGTGCGAATTTGTAATGTGCACCGAAGCATCAAACATAATTTATCTATATATTAATACGTGAAGCCAGGGCCGGATTTAAGGGAGGGCAAGCGGGGCTGCAGCCCCGGGGCCTCCACAAGAGAGGGGCCCCCACAAAAGATATTTGAAAAAAAAAAACCAAATTCTGACTGGTCGACAACTTTTTCGTTTTTATTTTTAACAAATATGACTGATTATATATAATTATTCTTAAATATTAAAAACAATTTATCCATATTCGTCCATCGCAGTTCATCGCAATCGGGTAAAAAGAAGTTACAGAGCGGTTATGATTAATTAATTAATTATCATGTTTTTTTTTTGTTTCGCGTGACTTTATTTATTTTATAATTTTTGGGTCTGCAATATTATCATCAAATGCCAATGTTTTATAGGTAAATTCAAGTTTGTTAATTCAAATTTGAAAAAAATTTTCTTCGATCCTATTCTATTTTTGTGTTTTGTATTTTTGAGTGCATGTAGGTACATTACTATATCTACTCCATAGGTTAAGGTAGTTAACTAAAGGTAAACAAAGAGCTCATGGGGATTTTACCTTTTATTATAAAAATTTTAACACATATTGTTAAGTAGCGACTTACTCTACAGTTTTTAATTTTTTGCGCGGAACCCTGAGTTTTTTCTAAAATAAGTATAGCCTTAGCTACTCCTTATGACATCAGCTATCTTCTAGTGAAAGTTTCGTCAAAATCAGTCCTAGCCGTTTCGGAGATTAGCCGGACAAATAGACAAAAATTTTAAAAATTTAAACCGTATATGCATTTCATATGCATTTAGTAAAAAAAAACTGTTATTTTGACATTACAAACAGACATATACATTTTATTTATTTGTAGGTATAGATAAAAATATAACTGCATTTTTTATTGAATTCACCTACAATCAAACACGATTAAAACATAACTAAAATTGACTTAGACTTATATAAATTCATATACAATATAATATTTAAATTGATGATGTATGTTACGGACGACGAGTCTAGGCGACGGCAGAATCTAGCTTAAGTGTAAAATACAATAAGAATTTAGCCTCATAGGAGCATATCTAAAAGATTAAACTCACAGTAGCTTATCTAATAAGTTTGTTAATTAGAAATAAAAAAACGAGGTTTTGTTCATTTTGTACCATTCGTCGGATAGCCATAGAAGAGGCAACTAGCAAGAAAAGCTAATGAAGAATCAACCAACGAGAAATTCATTTTGAAACCCTTAAATGCAGTCCACTATATTTAAATTTAAAAGTTTCCATATGGTATATCATGTTAAAACAAGTGAATAAGGTTCATTTATATGTTATTGCTGATATTATATAATATAGATGTTGACTTTTTACTCGACTGCGGCGAAACAGGGTTATGTGTTTAACCTGTATGTATGTCTGATTCTATGTTCGTTCGTAATCACTAAATGGCTTAACCGATTTTGATGATTCATACGTAATTCGATTCGTCTTGATAATGCGAGTTCATAGGCTATATAGATATTATTATGAGTCAAAATGGCGGATCCTAGGTGTCAATTTATGTATATTGAAAAAAAAATCGTCCGAATAAATCGAGTGGGCTATCGAAATACAAATTATTACAAAAGCCCATTACAGAAATATTTACAACTTATATGTTCAAAAGCAATTTAGGATAAGAAATTGTTAAATAAAACTAAAAAGGTGTAATTCTCCTAAAAAGAAAAGAACAAATTTACGAAGGAACATTGTATTATGTAGTCGGAGGCAAACATATACTATGTACCTACGTGTTTTAGAATAGCTGCGTGTGGGTATGTCTCCGACTACAAAATAATAATAAAATTATGTCCCTTCGTCAACTTGTTCTTTTCTTTTTAGGTCGCTCTTTATACAGTCGGTTTTTTTTTTATTTTTGAAAAAAAAACAATCTGGAGTGGTTGTGTGTAATGTCCATCAAAAATCTCTGTAGTTTTAGTAAAACAGTACTTATCCACATCTGAAAATTATTTGTGTCTATACCAATATAAAGAAATAGCTCTCCGGCTTCATCTAATCAACTGATGGAATTAAAACATAGTTATAAATTATTTATTGATCAACTACCTATCTCAGTATAATATTTTATTTTATTAAAATAATGTAAGTATATTCTTTTACTTAAAAAGTAACTTTATCATAGATTATTTATACTTACATTAAGTCTATAATTTATATGGTAATTTTATTTATATGGGTAATTTAAGACTTCTATCCATAATAAAAAAACATTAACGTTCAGCGAAATCACCAACTATTTTTCGGTTTAAAAAGCTCGCAAGGTTGCATTCATTAACGCTGTAATTTAATTTTGAATAATTCTTGTATTTGACTATATCTACATATGTTTATTGAAATAATTTAATTTGTTTCGCAATAAATACTTAAATCACTTGACTAAAAAAAATGTTCATTTTATTCGGAAAATAATTAGGGGCCTCCACTTCTTTGTTACCCCGGGGCCTCCACACCCCTAAATCCGGCCCTGCGTGAAGCAAAAACTTTGTATCCCTTTCTATGAAAATTGCGCGGACGGAGGAGTATGAAATTTCCCACACTTATAGTTTACATAGAAAGGGGTGCAGAATGCCAATATTTTTTTTTTAAATTATGCATAAAAAATACATTAAATCAATAAAAAAAAAACATTACACACGCCACCATGTATTTGACACACACACGCATATACTTTTTGTTTATTGTTAAAATCTGTTGTCAAATTGAGAATAGATTAATATTGTAATATACACAAGACAATAAATATACGAGTATAACTTAATGAATTGTGGTTAATTCTCAACTACGCAGCGATCACTAGTTAGGTTAAAAGTACATAAAAATACCAACAAAGCGTTAAGTTTAAGTGATAGTATAAATAAGATTGCATTTCATAATGGTTAAAGTGAAGTTTGGGACACTTCACCTTAACCATTATACCATAACTTTTCAAATTACAGCGGCATATAGGTCCAATAATCTGTCAGTTCATCCGTCCGTCCGTGTAAAATGGCTGTGGCATATTGACAAAAACAATAAGGGTTTGTTTTTGTCTTTTGGCTACGAAACCCTTACAAAAACAATTTTTGCATATCTACATCTGGAAGTACATTTGTAAGGGTTTAACTTGCTTATATTCAATAATTCTTCATTAATCTTTTAATTGGATAAAATACTTTTTATAATCATTACATTCTTCAAATATTTCAAAGAAAGATGATTAAGGATTTTTACAGTTTTTAAATGATATGACGCTTTTGTGAACGTAAAACAAGATCGGTAACGACGAGTTCATTGTTATTGAATATTTGCCTTCACTAAATCGACACTCCCTACGTATAACCCGACAACCAGCATTTTGGCAAAAATGACTTTCATTGCAAAATGTTTATATTTAGGTATACGATGTTTCATACCATTAAAAGAAAAATATAATAAATCCGATTTTACGCCGTTTTTCCAATCGTAAAACCCGACTAGTTGACGTGTTTCTAGGTTTTCAACTCGATATAACCCGACAAGTTAACATAGCGACTTCTTTGTCAGCAAAATGTAGGTAGGATACAAGTTAAAACACGTCAAAAAAACTACATGGATTACTATAAAACTTGCAAAGTTGTATCCATTCAAAACTTCAAACTTCTCCTGTAAAGTAACGAAATGAGACTTGTCGAGTTATACGTAGGGAGTGTCGAAACATGAAGGAAAACTGTTATAGAGTACATCCGGTAGGCACGAGGCTGACGAAATATCAAACTCCTGTCAGTGCGTGGCGAAACACAAAATATTGAAGTGTTGCGTTCTCGACGACGTCATTCATTTTTTTGCCGTCCGGTATTACGTAACGAAAGTCAGGAATTGTTTCCGAATAAAAAATAGAAGTCTAAATACGCCATAGAATCCTCGTACGTAATGTGACGGTCACTGTTTGTTAATTTTAATTTAATATAATACTTTCAAACTGAGTTTAATTATTGTTGTAAAGTTAGGTTAAGTTCCTGATTATAAATACCTAGATGTTTATCCTTTTATTATCGCAATGAATTCTAAGATATTTATTCAAAGAAGGAGATGGGAGCTTGGGGTGTTTAGTTTCTGTGAGTTTACATCTCAGGAGGCTTCCATAAATATGACGCAGCATAATAAATTTTATTACCTGTACTGTGTACCTACTTGTATTTATCCATAATTATCTACAACTCCTTTGCAAAAAAAGAAAAACAAACACCTAAGGAAAACTTTCTAAGGCCGATTGCAGTTAATTCAATTGAATTTAATTATTTAACGTAGCCTGTATACTTTTAATTCTAATAAAAATTCTAAAAATACTTCTAATTTTGGCAATTTTTTCATCAATTTTCGATGAATTCAATAAAATCGATGTACACGTCTAAACAATACGAAGCGGTCAACAATAAAGACAAGAAGATGTTTAAAGTTGATTTAATAATTTAAAAAAGTTAAAAATGTAAATCCTAATAACGAGTATGACCTCCTCTGACCAAAATCACAGCTTTCATCCTTCTGGACATGCTTTTCACGATATTTTTAATAACTTCTTTTGGAATACGTTCTCACTGTTCTACAGTGACTCTTTTTAGCTCCCTGATGTGAATCTGCCTCTGTGATCCGTTTTTTCCCGAACCTGGTCTACTTCCCTCCTCTGGACAGTTGAACGGTTCACATTAAGCCGCTGACACACAAGTTTGCGAACAACCTTTTTCAAGTAGCGCTACAATTTTACCGGCCTTTATCGCTTTGTCAACCATATTAGAAAGTGGTATTGAATGTAAAAAGAAAAATTAAATGAATTTATTTGCATAAATTATATACAAACTTTTAAAGTGTGAGTAGCATTTTCAACAATTCGCGCCATATACAGGATGGATTTTTGAGACGGGACAGTAAGGACAGGTACCTTAAATACTATAGTTACAGGAAAACGTTCCTAGGAGACCATCCATAACTTTTTGAGATATTCTGAACTGCATTCACAGATTTTGGAAAAAATGTAGAGTCAGCGAGAAAAATGCTAAAATACCAAAAAAAATTTTTTTTATGTCAATCGATCCTATTTCATGTAGGGATCAAAAGACTCTATGGGACCATTTAAAGTATGAGTACTAGAAATGATAGAAATCGCCAAAATCTTTTTCCATACATTTTGTACGGAAAAGCGTTTAATCAACTCGAAAAATTTTTGTTGCCAAACGGTCCTATTTTTTAATGTAATCAATAGACCCTTTGAGGCAAACTGAAGTTTGCGTACAGAAACTACGGTAAGTCATAAGACCGGGTTTACACGCAGGCATTTTATGCAGCGAGCATAAGATAAATTTTTTTAGTGTTTTGTTCCATCCTGTATAAAGCAATTTTACAATAATCGTTTCTTTTGTTAATTTAAAAATGGAATGTAAGCTTTCATGTTAGGTTACTTCAAAAGACATGCTAAATTACATCATCAGAGAAAAAAACCTAAAGTGCCCTTTTTTTTGCAAAAGGGTTTATTTTATTTTGTTATATTTATCTATTATTGTATATTGTACAAGTTGAAAGCTTTTCCAAATCAAAAAAAAGCATTAGATTAATAATAAAGTAATTTTACGGTCAAGATCTTGTTAAACGAATCGTCCCGAGTGTAAGGAGAGCGGTAATTGCTGTAATCGTACACCACGAAATCTGAGTAAACCAGACTTCAGGCGACGGTTTAAGAGATTTTCATGAGGTGAATTTATTTATTTATGTTTAATTTAAGATTTTTTTACACAAAAAGAATTTCTATATAGTGCTCTTGTGTCTTCTTTCGATTATAAGAGTTTTTATATTTTACTAGCTACTTATTCTCGCTTCGCTCGGGTGCGTCCGTTTTAATTTTTTGAACGGAACTATAATTCTTTTTTTAAAATAAAAGTAGCCTAAGTTACTCCTTATAATATCAGCTATCTGCCAGTGAAAGTCCCGTCAAAATCAGTCCAGCCGTTTCGGATATTAGCTGGAACAGATAGACAGACAGATAAAAATATTAAAAATTATGTTCTTCTTATAAGTACTATATATGATTTCATATGTATTTAGTAAAAAGTCGTTATTTTGACATTACAAACAGGCGTGGTGTACTGTAGTCTATTATATTTCTGAACCTGACGATTCCAATTCATTTATATACGAGTAAATTTTGTTTTAATTATATTCGTATGTTATCTATACATCTATAGAGATAAATAAAATTGGAGTGTCTGTTTGTTAAAATAACAGCTTTTTACTAAATGCATATGGATGTATACACGGTACATATACTAAAACAATTTTTTTTACAATTTTTGCCTGTCTGTCTGTCTATCTATTCATCTGTCTATCTGTCTGTTTGTTTGTTCCGGCTAATCTCTGGAATGGCTCGATCGATTTTGGCGGGACTTTCATTGGCAGATAGCTGATGTAATAAGGAGTAACTTAGGCTACTTTTATTTTAGAAAAAAAAATAGGGTCCCACGAAAAAAAATTGAAGCGAGGGTGAGTCGCTAGTTGTTAATATAATTTTGATTAATTTATTACATATAAATTTTAAAATATATATAACCCAATATATAATTTTTACATTTATTCATGTATATACATAAATGTGTAATCATCATCATCATCATCATGTAAATAAAGCTTGCGTCAATTTTCCGTTTTATATCTACTAGTAATCGCCGCGTGGTTGAAAATCAACCATAATTCATTCAGTTTGATCGATATTGAGGTTCTTTTTTCAAAGTTATATAGATAACCGATAAAATCCAAAAGAATTTTCAAACGGGCCTATAGATTAAGAGATTTGCGATTGCGACTTTGAGACAAATAAACTTTTCATCTATACATTATGTAAGTACTCGTATAATATTGATGAAGGTTATCTAACATCATACTACATCTTTTAGCAGTGAAGTAATTATATATACCTAAATAAAATACGCGAGCGAACTCGCGGGTAAAAGAAAGTCAATTAATTTTGGCTTTCTGCAGTCCTTCTCTATATAAACATTAACTATGCCAAAGCTCATACTTCAATATGCTTAAAAAGGGGTTCAAAGTTTTCTCTTCACGTATTAATATATAGATAGCGCTAAAGTTTTATTTGACTTATTAATAATATTTGGTACAAGACACGTAATCCGATACTTAGATAATGTTCAGATTGATTTTGAAACCGCAACACAAACTATTCAAGACCAACATCTCAGATATTTGTTTGAGTTTCATATTAACAAACAGCACGTGGTACGCAAATATCGACGGGATAGATGTGTCGAATAAAATGTACACTATCTATAATAATTACTAGTGATCGCCGCGTGGTTGAAAATCAACCATAATTCATTAAGTTATATATTTATTGTCTTGTGTATATTACAATATTAATCTATTCTCAAATTGACCACAGACTTCAACAATAAACAAAAGTGTATATATGCGTGTTTGTGTCAAAGACGTGGAAGTGTGTGTAATGTTTTTTTATTGATTCAATGTATTTTTTATGCATAATTTTAAAAAAATATTAGCATTCTGCATTCCTTCTCTATATGAACTATGTGTGGGGAATTTCACACTCCTCCGCCCGCGCAATTTTCGTAAAAAGGAGTACAAAGCTTTTGCTTCACGTATTAATCTATATATATATACATAAAATGCTTTGTCCTGACTGACTGATCGATCAACGCACAGCTTAAACCGCTGGTCGTAGAAACGTGAAATTTGGAGGACATATTCTTTATACATTGTAGGCATCCGCTAAGAAAGGATTTTTCAAAATTCATCCCCTAAGGGGGTAAAATAGGGGATAAAAGATTGTATGTAACTCTGTCATTCTTAACGCGAAATACACGGAAAGTGGTATTTAGCTTTAAGATGAAAAATAAAAAATATATGTATAAGATTTTTTTCAAAATTCATCCCTTAAAAGGGTAAAAGGGGGTGATAAAGTTTATATGGGCAAACAATTATTTATGATCAGAATTAATTAAAACTTGGTATTAATGCTCTTCAATACAATTAAATAAGTACGTATTTTAGCATTTTTTGAAATTCATCCCATAAGGCTGTCAAATAGGGGATGAAAGTTTGTATGAAACTCTGTAATTGATGCACGGAAAATAGTATTTACCTATAAAATAAAACAATACAAATATCATTTTTTTCGAAATCTATCCCTTAAAAGGGTAAAAGGGGGTTATGCTGTTTATATAAAGAAAAAAATGTTTATGATCAGAATTACTTGAAACTTGGTATTAATGCTCTTTAATACATTTAAACAAACATGTATCGTTGATTTTTTTAAACTCAGCCCCTAATTGGGTAAAACTGGGCGTTGAACTTTAAGTTTTTGAGTATATTTAAATAGAGTAACATGTTATCTGTAGGTGTGCACACCTACTGTGTGGGATAAAGTACAGAACGGAAATTATTTTGAATCCAAAGGAAAATTATGTATAACTTTTCGGCTGGCCACAGCAGCGATAACTATAACATGTAAATTCAATGGAAATTAAAACTGAGCAAATTTTTCAGTCCACGCGAGCGTAGCCGCGGGCAAAAAGCTACAGCAAAATAAGAATGGCACTTTATATGTGTAACTTAAAAAAGAAGGAGAAGGAGGGAGACTATAAGCTTCAAGTGTACATAGCACTGGGTCTTTAGAAATAACGTAGATGTTAGCCTGTTAGTATGTTAGTTAAAAAACCCACATTAGCCGAGTTCCAAGATACTAAAGTCGTAAATATTGTATGTGATTGTATCATTGTACTCTCTTTCTCTAACTTTGGAAAGATGGAATAGAAAAATGTGCAAAAAACACAGAGCTTGATAAATACCTAAAGTGTAAATTTATTTACAGACTATACGCTTAACATCTGTTAAAATACTGGATATTTTGAGTTACGATCACTAAAATTTAATTTGTTTTCCATATATACCTATTTAAGAAATAATAAAACTTACACGAACTTAGTTTTACAAGTAATAAAGTATGTTTTATTGCGAATAAGTTTATTTTTTTCGTGGTTTAATCGCGGGCGAAGCCGCGGGTTCTGCTAGTATATAGATAAAAGACTTATCAAAATTATGTTTGGGTGAGCTGAGTTTCCAACCTAATTTTGTAATTACTTGAATTGAAATAAGCGGAATACTTATGTTATGCACTTGGCTCAGTATGGGATAAACAAGTTAATATCGTCTCTATGTCATAGGTTTTCATTTCAAAGGTATCACAGGTATTAACCGCATATAACATTTATTGATAAACTTAAACTTACATTCATTAATAACTTTTTAAAATAAAACACACTCATGTTCCATGTTAAATCTAGTTCGACGGAAAAATAAATATATTTTATTATAAATTACTAGAATTTATTTATATTTATGAGAAAATAAACCTACGTACGAGCACCTTCGGTGCACTGAATACAGCTCGCACAATTTATTGGATGTAATGTAAATTGTACTGGTTTGAGATGCGTTTGACATTTGATATTGTTTGATATTGGTTCTACTAGACTACGCTACTATCTAGATTTTAATTAACAGTTCCTAAATGAGAGAGACAGAACATATAGATGTATCAGTACTAGTTGTAAACACAGAAAGTGGACAATGTCACAAGTGTTGATGAACAATACCCAATATCTGCCTTTGACAATCCCATCTCGTTTGGACAGAAGCATCGGTTAACGTAACTCATGTTATTATTCTTAATTACTTTAAATATTTTGTAAAATAAAACTAAATCAATTATTTTTTTAAATTTTTTGGCGTAACCTAGCTGTAAGCTGTAAAATAAAGTAGCCATAAGAAGGAGTAATATTTTTATTCTTTTTTTCTTTATTCTTTTTTAATTTATGGAAAGCATTCAAAAATTTAATTAATTTGTTGAAACTGTGTTTAAAACTTGCCATGATATTGAGTTACATACAAATATTAGAATTTACGTCCTATGAAACATCTATGAAACTATCGATTTTTATGACTGTTTAGCGTAAAATTCTATAGGTATTATGCATATTTCATATATAAGTTGTATATTACTTTTCTCAATATTTTTTTTCTGTTTTATTGTTTCAGAGACCAAACCGGAAAATACCAAGAAAACCATGTTCCAAAAGTAAATCGAGTCAAAAAAGCTGCTTGTAAGGGTATTTTGACTTGGAGCTGTATTATTCATTAAAGCTTCTTGACATCCGGCACAACAATTGCTGCAGCAATAGAAGAATTGCAAATCTTGACGGTTGATTGACAAGCGAGTGCCCTACAAAAGGACATAACGGACCGTCATAAAATTACAGGAGCTTTAAATTTAAAATCTACCTCAACCACTGTGCTCGCCAGATCTTCAAGTGATTTTAATTTCAAATATTTTTGAATTTTGATGACGTCTTACAGGAAAAAGATTCAACTCCAATGACCAAAGAAAATCACCTTAAAGTAGTTCAACGACTTCCGTCTCCATCATTTTGAAATAGAAAAGGTAACAAACATGTACCCACTACTTCTTTTAATTAAATACATATAAAAAATAATGTTTAATTATAAAGACAATTTCATAGGCGAAGACTAATAATGTATTTTATAATCATTTCCGTATATCAAAAAGAGTGTAAAATATTTTTACTCTTTGTAGTTACCATTTTATGGGCAAAAATTACTATAGGCGTTGATATGGTATTGATTAATAAAACATATAATTTATAAAAGAATATTTTATATATTGCCCAATTTAGAACTGATGACTTTTTTGATATAACAAAAAGAAAGAAGATTTTTTTAACTATAATAACATTTAAGGTTTTTTACTAACCCTAATCGTAAGTCGCAAAGCAAAGAATTCTATACAGTTAATATCGTATCTGCCCGAGGGTTATTAGTTATCAGTTACACAACGACAGGTGCAAATGATAACACAGCATCGTCCGCATTTCGCATCTCATTAAGTTGTCGGCTCCATACGCCCCCCACGAACAAAGGGAATGAATACAGTTACTGTTTTGATAAACAGATATTATTTTCTGATAATATGGGATATATGTTGATTTTTGTTACGGATTGGTCACCGGAAAATATAGCCAATTTCTACATTTTGATAACTTTGTTCTCTATTAAGTATTATATGAAAGATAGAGGGTATGTCAAAACAATATGTAGTTTGCCGGAGCAATGTCTTAGAAGATTGAAATAGAAAAACCTATACATACGTCTATCTATCTAATCTAATCTATTTACCTAATATATTTTAATGAGCAATTCTTGTATATTTATTTGTTTATACCGGCGATCTCGAAAAAGGCTCTAACGATTTCGCTGAAATTTGGCATGTGGGGGTTTTCGGGGGCGAAAAATCGATCTAGATTAAACTTATGTCTGGGAAAAAGCGTGTTTTCGAGTTTTCATGCGGTTTTCTTTCGCATTATTCCACGCAAAATATGGTCGATAAGCAAGGTGCAAGATTGACAATCACAGGTGTCCGGGTTCGAATCCCGGTCGGATACAAAGTTTTTACTTTTGTTTTATTTTTATTTATCCAAGTTTTTAGTTTTTTTTATCTAAAAACTACGATATAACAAAAAAGAACTCGGAGCGAAGCTCGTTCGCCCAGGTAGGTACTACGAGTATATTTAAAGACAGACGCATAACAAGATGTCACTGAGAACATATAAATATTGTATGATCTCAACGTATGGAGTTTTAGAGTTAAGTCCTTGCTACCAACTCCGTCGAGACATAATAGGAAATAATACATAATTTTATTAATAAAAATATTAAACATATTGTTTACATATACGAGTATGTATGTATTTACTTGCTACATATAGCCTTTGCGGAGTAGTCTGAGATGAAGAGACCAGAATGGATAAGTTGGATGTAATAAAACATCTATTTTTAATATTTTATTTATATACTAGCGGCTCACCCTCTCTTCGCTCGGGTTCCTCGCTAGGTACGTTTTACACAGATATTTAATTGTTTTTTGCCAGCGTTAGCCATATAAATTTTAATTTATTTTTTTGAATTTTTCTGATGTTAATACTTAACCATAGACAAAATTACGTTTAGCGTCATTTGCGTTTTGTTATTCCATGTCAGATGCGTTTTTGTTATACCACGTTTTATAGTGACTTGTATTCTCTTTGACGTTTTACGTCACGTCATACGGGAGCGCGGTCGAACAGGATAAAAAGTATCCTATGTCCGTCTCCTGGTTCTAAGCTACCTCCCCACCAATTTTCAGCCAAATCGGTTCAGCCGTTCTTGAGTTATAAATAGTGTAACTAACACGACTTTCGATATATATAGATGGTATTATCGAATGCTAGCAGAGTTACGTATTTGCGAAAATCTCGTAATCAGTGAACGATCCAGACTTGAAAAGTATTTTACCCCATACTTCTTAATTATAATATAGATAAATTTTATTTTAATCAATACATTGGTTCAAAGTAAAACAATGAGCTTCCCTATTCAGCGTAAAATTCAAAAGACAGATAAGTGCAAAGCCAGAAACAAAACCAACTACGCATACACAATATATAAATAGATTTAGAGATTTTATAAACAGCTAACTTGATTATTGTTACATAATCCAAGGTTCTACACTATATTATAATCAATCTACATTAATTACCATATTCGTTTAGCGAATAACCGTTCCGTTTCCAAAATTTATAATTATAGAATACTAGCGACTCATCCTCGCTTCGCTCGCTTTCGTCCCTGGGTACGTACCGGTTAGTGTGGAATAGATAGACTATATATTATATACGTACTTATACATATTTGTGGTTGTGTGTTGTATTATAACGTATTTTCCCGTGGAAATGAGATAATCTCCCGCGATAAAAAGTAGTCTTTGTCATTCTCCAGATCTCAACTCACGCCAATCCGTCACTTTGTTTTGACGTGATAGAAGGACAAACAAACAAACATACACTTTCACATTTATAATATTAGTATGGATAAAAATCCTATCAATATTCTCTTTTATTGTATAAGTCTTTAGTTTCAAGATTATTAAAAGCTTTGTTTATTGTATACATGCATGGAAGAGGTAAGAATATGTAATTTAATTAATAAATGAACTACAAGCGCCCAGGACGCCTATTCATTTTCTAATATTCTCTTTCAAAAACTTAATTATTTCAATAACTTTTAAAACACACTGACTACGTTACAGATAAATTACGTAAATTAATTCATAGATATAACATAGCACTTTAAATATCTACGTGTAAACAATTCGAAAACGTTTTATTATTAGTCTAGTCAACAAGTGCCTTTTAAGTGAACTTTTTTCAGCAGTCTCGGGAAAATATGAACGAGGTGTCATTCGATTCGGAATGGTATGTAGAAGATTTTTGCTAAAAAATTAAGTTCCTCTTGCAAAAATTGCAAAAATTATAAACAATCAACTAAAAATAAAAAAGGGGGTTTAGTTTTATGCAAATGTCTCAAAAACTAATTGAGATTTTTCAAATCTAAAATATTCGAAAAGAGAAGGAAATTTTCTAAAAAGTCTCAACTCCCGGAACTGTAGGACCAATATTTGTTTTATTCGAGGGATGAAAGTACGGCCTGAAACGGTTGCTCTGGCTAGCACAAGCCACGCCTTATTTCTAAAGGACGCTTATTTCGCGCTTAGTTCGGAATATATATGGTAATATAAACTTATAGCACACATTATGGTTCCATTGAGTTTTAGTGGGTAGTACTGGTTTTTTTAGCCGGTACATTAAGACCAACATAATTATATGTATGTACGCAGGGGGTATGCGTAAATGGATTTTCAACGAAAAAAAACGCTTAAATAAATACCTGATGTGTCCGAATCTCGTCATGATTCCGGACCGCAACCTCTTCCGCTGGTGGCTCTACCTGCAAGCATAGAACATCTCAAACCGAGCTGTATCGTTTATACAAAAAAATACACTACACATTAAAACTTAAAGAAACACTCAACGATTCAAAAAAAAAAAAAAAACAAACAAACTCCTCAACGACTTACAGCATTTACCTGGTGTTTGGGCTTGATTAATTTGTATTAATGAGAACTTTACGCCTAGATGGGTTGTGACTGTCATTAGAGGTTTGAATATATGGCTTAGTCGAATATGTTTTTAAAAATCTTTCTTCTTACAAATTACCTGCTTATTACGTCTACACTAAAAATGGAAAAATAAAAACTTAAAAAAAAATCGACTTACGGGGGTTTTCATTTAGAATAGATACCTAATCACATATTTTCGAAGTCGGTGTGCTTTGATTTGTATTGGCTGGCACTGACTTCGAAAATAGGAAAGGAAAATTATCAAAAAAAGAATAATCAAAATCGGTTCATAAATGACGAATAAATCCGCGAACACACAAAAAAAAGACGGTTGGATCGAGAACCTCGTCCTCTTTGGAAGTCGGTTGAAAAGTAAAAATTGTCATCAGATTACTAACATTTTAAAATAGAAAAATGTTATTTTCATTTCATGCATGCATTTACAAGTTTTATTTCATTTATGTAAAATATTGAGTTATACAATTAATTTACATTTAGCGAAATTTTTTAAACCATTATTTAATTTTATTATCTGTGAATAATTTTCAATATTTTTAGCGGGTAGTCACAAAATACCGCAAAGTTCGCTAGTTTATGTGAATACGATCTGTACTCATTGAACACGTTTAGATTTTTATATTTTTTGTTTCTTTTCATTGGATTTTTTTTTCATATAATTTTCCAGTAATTATTAGTTTTTGTTAATTTTCGTTTACGTTCGTTTCTAGTTTTTTTTTTTTAATAGTATTACTATAGGTTTAAGTGTTTTTAGTGTTTTAAGTGTACTCATGCAGTTTAAAAACGGAAGTAGACAATTATTTTAATCAAATGTATTATTTATTTACGATTTAGTGACAGTCCGACTTGGATAACGTAGGTTTAGAAGGTTAAGGCGAAAGCCAAGCGTAGCATAGCTCCCGATTTAGCCTTCTCGTTATGTCTTTTTTTATTTCAAACCCAGAACCCCTGCTATCATTGGTGCTTTATGTTAATTTAAAATTCGGTAATAGATCTGACTCATTATTTGAAGATCATTTTGGCACTTGGTAGTGACACTTTGACATTTCCAAGTGTCAAAATGGCAGTAATGTCATAATAAGTTATAGGAATGTTGTAATTTAAAGTTTCAATAACTTTTGACTCTTGCGTTTCCTCAAAATAAATTTTATATATTTGAACTCCCTATCGCCTCCCCTATCCAAAAATACCACCCACTCCCTCAGGGGCCGCGTCCCATATACTAAACTGCAGCCGGTATTTTAGCACACGTATCAATTAACCGCGTCTAGCTCCCGTTATTCGTAACCGAATCAATGATCCCGTACTGTGAAACGGTAAGACTTTAAGGTCTTTTTACGCCATATCTTTTATAGAAATAAACGATTCTTAATATAAATGTACTTATAGTATTCAAAAAGTATAGTTTTGTTGCTTTTGATACTTTCTAAATATTAAAATTCCCGTATAATACTAAATCAGCAAAAATCAACAATTATTCAAAAAATATTATTTCACAAAGCAATCTATATACCCGGCTACGTTTACTAACAATAGGGGAGACTGGGAACGGTTGTGCCAATTTTTGTTTGATCGCCAATAATTTTGTTTATTTACTAGTTAGCTCGTAGAAAAGCAACTTGTATCGTAATTTGTACATTTGTCTGCGTAAAAACACTAATATATTGCCCCTAAATACAATGTATTTACTCATAAAATCAAATTTAAAAAAAAATGGGAAAGTGTCACAACCGTCTACATAACAAGGACGGTTGTGACAGTGTTTGGGGTCGGTAGTGACATGCATAAACATACACCAAAATGGTCTAGAATGTCTTTTATTGCTAGAAATATTTAATATAATATTCTATCAAACATAGTTAATAGTTTTAGGTAAAATCTTCTTAGGCAAATGAACTAAAATCTGAGATCACTTCAATTTTTATAATTAATACCTAAGGCACTGTAACATCTCATGTGTATAACAGTATTCTTAGAATCAGACAAAATGCTTAACAAATTTTAATAAACGGAAACATCTAACGTTATTACAACAGCCTTCTTATAATCAGTCAAAATTTTGCAACGACATGCGATTAATGTCATGCATTTCCGCGGCTCTTCGTAAAGAAGTCCGCGTTTCACTTCTTCATAGGCATCTTCATTTTAGCTGATGTCACACCGCGTTCTTTCGGTCTTCCGCAAACGTATTCTGGGCGTCTAAAAGCAAAAAAAAAATATTATATATATGTCACAACCGTACCCAGAAAAATTGTCACAATCGTACCCGACATCCCATTTTAAAAACAAAAAATTGCCATGACTTTGCCAAATGAGTTACATAAAAAGTATTCATTCGCCATTAACTATTAATGTTCAACTTATAACAAAAAAAAATAACGAGATAATCTATCTGTATACAAATAACAGTAATTATGAAAAGAAATCGAACAAAAATACTTACTTTTGATTGTTGAAAAGCAATGTGGGCTCCTAGTTACGTTAACATCGCGCGCTGACTGACGCAATGCTGGGAAACATGTTTAGACTTGAAAGATGCATCTCTCTTCTCTTACATCCTCCCTCGTATTCCGTATAGTTTCGCTATTATTGCGACTGTCACTACCGTACCCTGGCACAACTGTACCCAGGTTACTGAACGGTTTTACCAAATAATTTTGAAAAAGCTTGCTATGTTAGGCTTATTATAAAGCGTCATTATAATAAGCTTAAGTCTATATTTCACATACTAGGTTCTTAACCAATTTACTAAAAGAGTGCTTGGAGCGAATGCGGTTTCAAAACCATCAAAAACTTACTAATCACTAAATTAACTAATGTATTGATGGTTAGTATGGAATAAATAGACTATATTATATTATACTAGCAACTCAGCGTCCCTAGTTACGTTTTAAAGTTTAGCTCAGAGATGAGATATTTTCCTGCAGTAAAAAGTATCCTACATGTTGACCCGGATAACCAGCCATCATCATACCAAATTTCATCAAAATTTGTCCAGTGGTTTTCCCGTGATGTGGTAACAGACAGACAGACAGACAGACAGACAGACAGACAGACAGACAGACAGACAGACAGACAGACAGACAGACAGACAAACAAAAAATCTAAAAACTATAGATTTGGCTTCTGTATCGATAATAAAGTCTGTTTCAATAAGATTTTCCAAAAAATATTTAATGTACAGATTCGACTTAGTTACAATTTTATTATATGTATAGATATTCTAAGCTTAAAGCACTTAAACATATTAAAAATATCAGTTTTACAATAATGCCCGATTTGTTGACATTAATGATTACTGCTTCGCTCCCTTGGGTGGCAGCGTGATGGTATACAGGGTGGAACAAATCGACGGGACATGGAAGAAAAGTACCTTAAGTATTGAAGTTATGAAGATTTGCTCAAAGAAAACATTTCTTTATTTTTAAAAATAATAATAACTGCATTTATTTTTTTTTAAAAAAGCTTACCTGAACCGGGAATCGAACAAAATAAAAATGTACAAAAGGACACCGTCACTATTTTATCGAATTAATCGATAGGGTCTATGGTAAGGATAAAATCTCTGAAACAAACATTGCGTCTTAGAATAAAAGAAAACGATGAAATCTTACAAATTATACATATCGACCCTAACATCGTGGAACAAAAGCATAGGACGTGGAAGAAAAGTGTCTTAAACACTGAAAATATCACGCTTCACTCCAAAGAAACATTATTTTATTTTTAGGAATATGATAAACTGCATTTAATTTTTTTTTTTTAAGAGATGACCTGAACCGGTAATCGAACCAACGGAAAATGCAAAAATGTACACCGTCACTATTTTATCGACTTAATAGATAGAGAGGATGAAATGTTTCGAACGAAAATTGTAGAAAATTGAAGATAAGTGTCTTCCACTTTCTATGCGTTTGTTCCACGATGTTAAATAGAGTCGATATGTATGTATAAATTGTAAGATTTCATCGTTTTCATTAACTGTAACATACAATTTTCGTTCGAAACATTTCATCCTCTCTATCTATTAATTAATAGGTAGAGAGGATGAAATGTTTCGAACGAAAATTGTAGAAAATTGAAGATAAGTGTCTTCCACTTTCTATGCGTTTGTTCCACGATGTTAAATAGAGTCGATATCTATACATATAATAAAATTGTAACTAAGCCGAATCTGTACATTAAATATTTTTTAGCAAATCTTATTGAAATAGACTTTATTATCGATACAGAAGCCAAATCTATAGTTTTTAGAATTTTTGTCTGTCTGTCTGTCTGTCTGACTGTCTGTTACCGCATCACGGGAAAACCACTGGACAGATTTTGATGAAATTTAGTATGATGATAGCTGGTTATCCGGGTCAACATATAGGATACTTTTCATTGTAGAAAAATATCTCATCTCTGAGCTAAACGTTAAAACGTAACCAGAAACGAACCCGAGCGGAGCGAGGATGAGTTGCTAGTGTATCTATAAATTGTAAGATTTCATCGTTTTCATTAACTGTAACATACAATTTTCGTTCGAAAGATTTCATCCTCTCTATCTATTAATTCGATAAAACAGTGACGGTGTACCTTTTTGCATTTTCCATTGGTTCGATTACCGGTTCAAGTCACCTCTTTTAAAAAAATGTAAATGCAGTTAGTCATATACTTAAAAATAAAGTAAAATTTCTTTGGAGAGAAACTTGATATTTTCAATGTTTAAGACACTTTTCTTCCATGTCCTATGCTTTTGTTCCACGATGTTAGAGTCGATATGTATAATTTGTAAGATTTCATCGTTTTCTTTAATTCTAAGACGCAATGTTTGTTCGAGAAATTTTATCCTTACCATAGACCCTATCCATTAATTCGATAAAATAGTGACGGTGTCCTTTTTTGCGTTTTTATTTTGTTCGATTCCCGGTTCAGGTAAGCTTTTTTTAAAAAAAATTAAATGCGGTTATTATTATTTTTAAAAATAAAGAAATGTTTCCTTTGAGTAAATCTTGATAACTTCAATATTTAAGGTACTTTTCTTCCATGTCCCATCGATTTGCTCCACCTGTATAGCTTTCCTCAATAGACAGGCTATTCAATGCAAAAAGAATTTTTCAAATCGGATTAGTATTTCCTGAGATTAGCGCATTTAAACAAACAAACAAACTCTGCCTCTTTATAATATTAGTATAGATTACATAATGCTTGTGCCTTGTATCATTTAAGGTTAAAATCAAACATGACACAGGTATTTAATTACTTCGATGTGAAAGAAAGACAAACAAATTCAAAGTCAAACTGTATATCGTAGAAAGAGTAAGTGTCAAATCTACAAACGCATTCATGTAGTTCATATTAATTTTAAGGTTGCGTTCATAATCATAAAGTAGTAGTAAAGAAAAAGAAAAATGCAATATTTAATTTTTTCCGTGAAGTTTTCCAATTTTTCTCTTTATAAGAACCTTCCTCGGACTTCAATGAATATTGAAAAAAAAGAAAAAAAAATAGCGGATTAAAACTTTCCGTGTATCTTAAGGAACATACGAAAAAAATATAAGCTGAATTTTTTGAGTTTTGCGCTTAGCGACATTCATTTTTATTTATATAGAAGATAGATTATATATAGAAAGATAAAAGGTAATGTCGCGACTCACTGACTGGCTTATCAACGCCCAGCCTAAACCGAGAACGATAAAAGTTTAAAATTTGGCGAGGATATTGATTTTATACTGTAGGCGTTATTTAATAAGTGATTTTTCAATATAATCCCATAACTGGCTAGAATAAGGGATGAAAGTTTATATGACATTCTGTAACTTTTAATGTGAAATGCATGAAAATTAGTATTAATTCAATTATTATTATTTTTATTATAAATGTTAGAATAAGTTCAAAATAAAAATGAAAAAAATATGTAGGTTTTTTTCGAAATTCGGTATGAAATACTAAAGGGGTAAAAGGGGAGTGAAAAAGTTTATATGAGAAAAAGTATTTATAATCAGAATTACTTGAAACTAAAATCTACATACATATGTACCTACATGTTTTATAGTAGCTGCGTGTGCGTATGTCTCCGATTGCACTGTTTTCATTTTTTTAGTTCGCTTTTTACACAGTCGGGTTTCTTCATTTTAGTAAATATTTTTCTTAATTGTTGTGTTTTAGCATTTCTCTTTTCAAATTACATTTAAACATATTAGTTTTATATATTTTACGGTACGTTTGAGAAGAAAACATTTTTTGAAGACATAATAAGACAATATGGCGCCAAAAATCGGCCATTTTAATTTTTATAATTTTAATATACCTAATGCCACTCTCAATACTCACAAGCTAAAACCCATCAAGCCGTTTAGGCTACAGAGCATGCCAAAGAAATATACAAATGTACATACATACATTCGAAAAAAATAACCCTCTTTCTGGCGCAATCCGGTAAAAATAACTGGAAATTTCTCAGAATTAAATCTTACAATTGTTCATTGTATGTAAACACATATCAATTATTCTTTTAAATTTTCCTGTGTCAGAATAATGCTACATGAATGTTACATCCGATCTAACATCGAAATCCATAGATTAAATTGTATTTTGAATTCGTAAGGTTCTTACTCTGTTATTTGACTTTCATGTGACATATTCAGAATATTTTAGAAACTTCGGTTACTGAATTAAAAATTTAACACGATTCCGTAACGGCCGCGCGGTCTCATGGAGTTCTGGAAGTTTTGTCACATTATTCCTACGTGTGGAAGAACTTAAAAGAGGCCAAGTGAAGTTTTACAAGAATCCTTTAGTCCAATAGACCAAGCTTGTTGTGACAGGAATATTTTCTTTATATATTTTTAAAAAGTTTCAGAACATTTTAAATAAATATTCGGCAGTAGAAAAAAAAAACATTTAAAGAAAACCATCCGCACGTATAGTCTATTTAATATCTTATATCGATTGTTCACTAAGAAATATAAGGATGCGTTGACCGAAAAATACTGTTTCTATTTCAGCGGTGGTGAACGATCGGTTTGTATAACTGTTAGCGGGATGGATAATCTGTGTCGGAGCGCTCGTTAGCAAGTGATTAAGCTCGTTATCCCTCCACGTTTAGTATTTTAAACCCGCTCAATATATGCACCGTACATGTATAAATGAATAAACTTTAATGCAATCGGCGTATACGTAGCATGTTTGTTATGGCTTCATATTTTATTACCCGACTCCAAGGAAAGGGTTATGTTTTTCGCGCCTATCTTTGCATGTTTGTTTGTAATATTCTTTATTCCCTCGTATCTTCCAAACCACTCGATGGATTTCTTTAATTAAGGTATCGCTAGATTCGTCTCATTAGTCCAAGTGTTAAATAAATATGGAGGCTGCTAGATTTTATTGTTTAAGGTGATTTTTTTGTTTGATTTTTCTGCAATATTGGTATCAAATTAAAGGGCTCATAACTAGGACTCCAAAAAGTATAATATCCCTGTATTACTTAAAATAATGATAATTAAAACCACATTTATTTATGAAAATTCATTTTTAGATTTCTTTTATCATTTTTCATTTTAAATAACAGTTTAGAACACACACACAGACACGCACACGCACACACGCACACACGCACACACGCGCACACGCGCACTCGCGGGCACACACGCCCGCACACACGCGCGCACACACGCGCGCCCTCACGCGCGCACTCACGCGCGCGCACACACACACACACACACACACCGCAATCAAAAATAGCACATCAAGTTAAAATTCAATAAAGCAAATAAATCTCATAAGCAATGCATTCAAACAAATAATATCTCGCCATAATAATTTATATCATTTCGTTCAAATAATAATATTGCTCGTCTTGCTTGTCATTGGTTAATTAATGACTTTTTGTAATTTCTGACCAATCACAAGCAAAATAAGATGTTCAGAAGCAGCTTTTCGAGCAACAAAAATTTGATTAGTGCGCATGCGTAAAATGTTAAAAATGAATGAAGCCATGTGAGAATGTTCAATCCAAAAGTATGAATGAAATAAGGTTTAGTATGACGATGGTAAGATAAAATACAACGTCTTATCGTCGCATTTCTTTGAAGAAAAGCCTAAGCAATTTGGAGCGCAAAAATGTATTTTGCGCTCCAAATTGCTTAGGCTTTTCTTCAAGCGTGATGTTGCTTATGGTTTTTTGTAGCATTATATTATTTTCATATATTGACGTAGTAATAATAAGTTGATTTCTTAAATACTAATTATGTTAATTCAAATAATAAATATTTATTATGAATTATGGATGATTGGATTTCTAAAAGGTAAGACGGTGGGAATCGTCTTGTATGGACCCTTCGCCACTGCCGTACAGTATATACTGTACTTATAAGATACTTATATACCGTATAGTATATTCATATGCAGTTAGTAAAAAGCTGTTATTTTGACGTTACAAACAGACACTTCGATTTTATTTATTTGTATATAGATTAGTCCATAAGCAGTACTAACGTTTAGAAGCCAGTTTTATAAATAGCAAATGAAAAATTTCATATTATCCTCTAGAATATTTGGTCTTAATTTTTTATGTATCTATATATTTCTGAAAATAGCCCTTTAAACTGAAGATCAATTTTATGATTACGTAATAGTAACGTTCCATCGTAGCTTCTAAATGGTTATACGGGTTGTATTAAATATGTAACTGGGCTCTGCGCAACAAAGGTGGCTACATATATTTAGATTTTTGCCATGATTTAAAATTACGTAACGATTCTTACTAATAAATGTGAAAATAGTTTTATTGGTTCATTGGTTTGTCTATTATCTCACAGGATCGGAGCACGCATTGACTTTTTGCTCCTATAGTGAGACTTTGTTGGCAATTTTTTATTCAGGATATCAAGTAATTCTTGTTACAGCAAGGAGCTTAGTCAGTCATTAGATTATAATAACACATGAAAAACAGAACTTAAGGTCCTAAAATTGTATGTTTCATTGGCATTGACAGAGCGTGGGTTTGATTCCGAGAATTATTTATTCTAGTCTGGTGACAAGACCTAGTGCATTACATCCTAGTACGCCTTATGTCATACATATGTATATATTAGAAGACACACAGTTTTATCTAAATACTAGCGGCTCCCCCTCACTTCGCTTGAGTTCGCCTCTAGGAAAACAAAACAAAGTTATCCCACGGGAAACGTACATTTTTCCGGGATAAAAAGTAGCCTATGTGTTATTCCATACTATAACTATCTCTGTGCCAAATTTCATCTAGATCCGTTCAGCCGTTCTGGCGTGATAAAGGAACAAACATCCATACTCACAAATTTTCACATTTATAATATTAGGATGTATTGCTTGACCACCATTTAAGGCATGATTGTTTTGTGACGACGAAACGGCAAAGACCATTACAAAAACATAATTAACGCGATGATGTGACCGGTCGATTATTGCGTCTATACCTATCTTTTATAATAGTACAGTTTCTACATTTTTCACGAAGTTTAAAAGTTATCAAACAACTAGTTTCAATTTTTCTTTGATATATCAATCCTTATCATGCTATCACCCCTTTTTAATCCACAGGTACAACAACCATGTAAGTGTTTTAATTAACTGTGGGTGTTCAATAGGGATCGGGAGTGCAAAAACAAAAAAATGAAATTATTGGAGGAAAAGTTTGCTACTTTAACAATATAAGGATTTTCGATTTAAATTGATTAATTATTAGATTACGTCCATTTGCTGGGTTTCTTTGGCCGGAATAGGAATTTTCATTTTCGGCGTTTTCTACATCTCGAATAATTAATATATTCGCTTCTTAATATCACTTCTTTTATACGAAATCTCGATAGGTTTCATTTTGCTACTTTCTAAATTCAACTGTTTCGAAATCTAGTAGTTACCGTGAACGGTTGCATATTCGTCCTGTATTGGGTAGGAGTTCCGGTGGGGCAAAATTCCTTATTGAGTTTTCTGTTAAGAAATTTTCAGTGACAGTCCAGAGTTAGTAGTTGGCGGTCTTTCACCCCCGTGCCTCGGAGGATGTAAGGCAGTTGGTTCTGCGTCTGATGTCTCACCTGCAGTAATTCTCGTCTCTCCGGGATTTGTGTAAATAGAGAGTGCACTTGGGTGCATGTATTATCTACTACGCAGTAAGCTACTCTCAGTGAGATTGGCCGCCGTCTTTCTTTTTAATTTGGCTAAAAACTTGAATAAATACAAAAAAAAAACAAAAGGAACAGCTTTATATCCGACCGGGATTCGAACCCAGACACCTGTGATTGTTTTGCGCCTTGGCCGCTTGACCACGATGAATATGCTCGAACGTAAGAAACTAGCGACTATACTTTGCGTGTAATAATGCGAAAGAAAACCGCATGAAAACTCGAAAACATGCGTTTTCCCAGATAAGACTAGTCCAGATCGATTTTTCGCCCCCGAAAATGCCCACACACCAAATTTTTATTTGTTAGAGCCGTTACGCCGTAGAGCCATTTCCGAGGTCGCTGGTATAAATAAATAAATATACAAGAATTGCTCGTTTAAATATATTACACACTAGCGGCTCAAACTCGCTTCGCTCGGGTTCGTTGCTAGGTACATTTTACATAGATATTTCATATTTAAAATAGTTATTTGCCAGCATTAGCCGTATAATTTTTTTTTGAATTTTTCAGATGTTTTAATACCTACTTATTATCCTATTCCGGACTAAGAGAAATCCAAAAAATCAAATATCATAAAAATTGGTCCAGCCGTTCTTGAGTTATAAATGGTGTAACTAACACGACTTTGTTTTATAGATATAGATGTAATTTATACATGTAATATGCTATATAATGGCTTTCAGAAGTGTTAGTTGGTGACGATTTCGACTGTGTTCTGAGTTCTAACGAGTAATTTTAAAAACTGGCAATTATCATGTTAATCGTTTTAAAGATTAATAGAAAAGATTTCATTATGAGATACAAAAAAGTAATAATATTCAAGCCTATTATTATTACTTTTAGTTCACAGATTTTAGTACGTTCGCTAACGTCACTGGGATAATTTCGAGGTCGGTGGCTTCATCGTTTGTAGCCCAAGAGGCAGTGCTGCAAATATCAAAATCATCTCACCAATCATGTTATTTGTTAAACATTCCTTTTTGGGTAATGACTTGATGAAGCGTGAATAATTTTAGTAAAGGTAGGGAAGATTTAGCGAAGGACGTTATGGTGTTTACCATCACTATTTTATTACAAGCTCATAAGGGTTGCTAAAGTATAATCCTCCATTTTCAGTGCAGCTAACGATTCGTTGATAATATGTTAAGTTCACGTTAAAAAAATAAAATAATATTGAAATACTTTTATGTATTAATACTAGTGTTCGCCCAATGGTAAAAATTCGAACATAATAATTATAGAAAATTTACAAATTTTACCTTAATCTATGTAGGTAACATGAATGAAATTTACCTGTCTATTTATAAAAAAAAAACTAACTTGTTTCAAAATTTTCTAATAACTGCTCGGTAATAACTACTAAAAAAGAAATTAAAAAAGAAAATCCATTGACAGAGGAGAATAAGGTACTGAACTATTTTGGCTTTGTCTATTTATATATAGAAGAGTTGATGATTTTTGAAGCCATATTTTAATATAAGCGCAAAAATGCAACCTTGTCTCCCAGACTATTTTCTTTATCAAATCAAAATGATTTAAACGAAAACAGATAATATTACATAATCTATTGTGGCTGATAAATGGGACAATGTTTTCTTGGTGATTTCATTCAATATTTTGATATGTATTTCCAGCGTATCGGGATGAAATAAATTTTTAAATTATGTATGTGTACGGTCTCTGTTGTCACTAGTCACTATTGATTTACTGTCCTCGTCGGAGACACAATTTGGGCAACAATAAAATAAATCCTTCTTCCCACCACAATTTTCGTGCACCCACATCTTGCACTTTGTACAACTGAACCCATTCTTCATTAGGTTTACTACTTGGCTAAGTTTCACAGCATGACGTATCTTCAGAATAGTTATCTTCTCTGCTACTTATTTACTTCTTTTTCTTACTTTTCCTTTTCGGAACCACCAGATTGCCTTAATTTCTCTGTGTTTTTGTTATTCTGCCAATGCATTTTTAACCGCACTGTCCGTTAAAACTGCGAAAATTCTTTTTACGTTTTACATAGTTATTTAAAATAGTTATTTGCCAGCGGTTTGCCAGCATGTTTTTTTTTTAATTTTTCTGATGTTTTAATGCTTATTATTCTATACCGAACTAAGAGAAATCCAACAAATCAAATATCATGAAAATTGGTCCAGCCGTTCTTGAGTTATAAATGATGTACTAACACGACTTTGTTTTATATATATATATATATATATATATATATATATATATATATAGTCACTGTAACAGCTAACCCCAAAATTTTTGAGACAACTTGTACTATACATTTAAAAAAATATCATCACACTTATAAACACTAAAACCAAGTTAAACAAAAATAACAAACATAAATTTGACTATTTTTTTATATAAATTATATAAGAAAGAAGATAATCTATGCTAATATTATAAATGCAAAATTTAGTGGGGATGTGTTGATGTCTGGATGTAAAGATGTATGGATGGATGATTGTTACTCTTTCACGCAAGAACTACTGTATGGATTATAGCTCCATACATCAGAATAACACATAGGCTACATTTTACGGAAGGCCCGGAAAAACGTACGGGAACGTGGAATAGATTTTGTTTTTGTAGAGACGAACTCGAACGAAGCGAGACTGAGTCGCTTGTAATACAAAAATGAACATAGTCAATAACTAAACTCGAAAATTCTTACTAAAATTTACTTATCTTAAGTATTTTTTTTAAACACACTTCGATACAATAATCTCGCGACCATGACACTTCCTGATGTTAATAGCTCTAACTAACGCTAACGCACCCCCCGTTACCAATTTGCCAATATTCGCGATACATAAATCCTTTTACTATTTATTTTTTTAACTATTGAACTTGTGACAACTAGTAGGTATTGATCGAGGGCACCCTTCCCTTAGTATCTAATACTGCGCAATTCTTGAATATTTCAATTGTAACAGAATTGAAGATTATAAAGTACAAAAACCGACCAAGTGCGAGTCGGACTCGCGCACGATGGGATCCGTATCATTATTTATAAAAACGGCAAAAAAATCATGTCTGTTGTATGGGTCCCCCCCTTTAAATATTTGTTTTATTTTAATTTAATTATTTATTTTTAAAGTGAATATATAACTAAATATTCTGTGAATATTTCAAGCGTCTACCTGTTGCCGTTATCAATATCGAGCAAAAACGAACAAAAAAATCACGTTTGTTGTATGGGAGCCCCCTTAAATAATTATCTTATTCTATTTTCTAGTATTTGTTGTTATAGCGGCAACTGTCTAACTATCACAGTTCATGAAATACAGCCTGGTGACAGACGGATAGACGAACAGACAGATAGACAGACAGACAGATGGACGGACAGCGAAGTCTTAGTAATAGGGTCCCGTTTTATGCTTCGGGTACGGAACCCTAAAAAATTTGCTACTTGAAAATAAAGTTCACGAAAATTCAAAACATTTATAAGTATTGCATGTATTGATCGAGAAGTACGTTTGTTTACAAAAGCTTGTCTCATACTTAAGACATACATACATACATATGTATGTAAAAGTTTTAAAGAGCTTTAAGTAACTTTTCCAATATTTCTTACGAGGTCTTGTTTGACAAACGATCAACTATTAGTTGCTTCTAAATATTAGTAAAGTCGTCTAAGTTTTCTTTCTGTCACATTATTACGAAGGGTAAGGAAAACGGAAACACCTAGAAAGAAGTCTTTCTATGTCAAGTGTATTAGTGAAAAATTGTTCATTGCGTTGGAAGGGAGGGGCTAAATTAATTGACTTGGTTACAAGTGAATTGCTAATTACATCGGATGGCTCATGAGCCATCGTGCCATGACACGAGCCGGCACAGTATGCTGTTTTGTAATACTGAAATGTTTTACTTTCCGTATATTTAGCATTTTCAATCGACTTCCTCAAAAAGGAGGAGGTTCCTTCTCAATTCGGCTGTATGTTTTTTTTTGTTACCTCAGAACTCCGTCATTTACAAACCAATTTGAAAAAAAATTGTTTCATTTGAAAGTATATATTTCCAGATTGGTCCCATTAAAATTTCAAAAAAAAAAAAAAGAAGAAAACCACCCCTAAAGGTAGAAAGATAGATAATGATGAATTTAACCTATTTCTAATTGTCATATTGACTGAAACTTTGCAAGTTTTTCTGTTTCCCTTGATAGTGCAGTGGTTCGGTATCGTCAACCTGATCTGATGGTAAGGCCAGAAGGTGGATAGGTGGAATTCCTCAACGGCTAATAGTAGATACTTTGAGTTTGAGCTCATTTTGTTTGATTTGACAGGCCCAATACGTTAGAATCGGATTTTAGAGCCAGAATTTTTAGTGTAACTAATAAAAGCGAATTTTAGTTTGTCAGTCTTCATATAAAAATTAGCATCAAACTAACTGGAACGGCTTAAGTGAATATTTTATTAAAATACTTTCTTTGTACTTTGCTACTACTATATCTATGCTAAAATAGGAAAAATAAAGTTAAAAAAAAAACCGACTTAAAAAAAAAACACTAAAAAGTAAAAATCTTTCATATACATTTGTTTTCAAATTCAATAAAATACTTAAGTGTAATACGTTGTTTTTTAATTATTTTTTAAATGAAAATAAAGCATTGTATGTTTCATCTAATGAGATGCAATTATGTAGAGGTCGTAAGGGGGCGTTGTTTTTGGATGGATTTTTTTTATAAGTTCTGTTTAATTGTTGAGTACACAATTCGCTTCATTACTTCGAATAGTGCAGATATCAAAAATATAATTGCTGAAACTTTTGCTTGTGCAAATAAGAAAATATAATGTGTAGTTTAATTGGAATATCATCCTGACAGATAGAATATCATTTGGTCAGAGGCTGAAATATACATATATTCTATATCTAATATATTTCATTAATAATACCTTTAAACGAGCAATTCTCGCATATTTATTTATTTATTTATATCGGCGATCTCGGAAACGGCTCTAACGATTTCGCAGAAATTTGATATGTGGGGGTTTTCGGGGGCGAAAAATCGACCTAGATTAGTCTTATGTCTGGGAAAAGGCGTGTTTTTCATGCGTTTTCGTCCGCATTATTCCACGCAAAACATGGTCGCCAATTTCGCACTCTCGGGCGTAAGCATCGTGGTCTACCGGCCAAGGCGCAAAATTGTCAATCGCAAGTGTCCGGGTTCGAATCTCGGTCGGATACAAAGTTTTTATTTTTGTTTTATTTTTTTGTATTTATTCAAGTTTTTAGACTTAAGTTATAGATTATGGTCTGAAAAATACGATGTAACAAAAAAGAACTCCGAGCGAAGCTCTGTCGCCCAGGTACTAAACAGTAACATAGCAAAATCTGTACATTAAATATTTTTTTAAAACAATCACTGTAACCGTGTAACGTATAGTGTACAGAATATAGAACACAAAACAAAATTTATGTCGAAGTCTGTTTGTGTGTGCGGTTTTACGCAAAAAGTACTGATACGATTTGAACCAAATTTTGTGTAGTGAAAATTTGTTATTCGGGTCAATATTAGGGATGCCTTTTACTACAGGAAAATCTTTGTTCCCACGGGAACATACAATAACGGGTTCTATCGAGTCGTCCTTAGAAATTTTCATGGCTCACGCTGGCTAAACCTTAAGAGATACATCAAAAGAATGTACTAGAAAATTGTAGGTCTTAAAAAGGCCAAAAAAATTTTCTGCTAAGGTACACTCGCAGTAACTATTTATATTTATTCAAAACGTACCTACTGCCTAGAGGGACGCACCCGAGCGAAGCGAGAGTAACCCGCTAGTTATAGATGATAGAAAGAAAAATAGTTTTATGCTTTTAGACCGATCGGAATCTGTTTATTTATAACAAAAAAAAATTATTAAAACCTGAAGTTTAATGGCTTTATAACTTTAGCAGGTATATAAAGAACAAAAACCCGTAAAATGCCCCCGCTGTCCAGCTACTCCCTAAAAATGGAGAAATGCAAACCGTTAAAAAATAGTTTTTTTTTTCAATTTTCGGCTTCCTGTGACATCCAATCGAAAAATATTCTTTACAAAAGTTGTAGGTCTAGTAAAATTCTACAACTTTTATAGGTAAAACTTTTTACAGTAACGTCATAGTTTTCGAGATATTTGCAAAAAAACCGTTTTAAATTTTTTCTTGGTTTTTTATTTGTGCAATAATTTTTTGATTTTCATGAAACTAGCAGAATATAATCTTCGAAATACGTTAATAACAAAAAAATTTTTGAAATTGAAATGCTTAGCCGTTTCCGATAAATTTATATTTTATGGTCTCGGGAGGCTTAAAATCACCCCCAAGTTTAAGTGGATGTTTACATTTAAAAAAATTGTCGTTCAATTTTCAGATAGGGCTCATTTTTTTTCTTCTTGAACTCTACTTTTTGAAGACCCAAAAACATTGTATAGTCGTCCTGCAAAAACACCCTTAAAAATTAAAAAAACTGGAAAAATCGATAATATTTTATACTTTGTAAACTACATTTTTTTAATAATCATTGAAGAAAACGGATTTTTTGGAAATATCTCGTAAACTTTGAAGTTGTTGTAAAAAGTGTCAAATATATAAAGTATTTTTGGCTTTTGTCATGACCCCCATGACCACCCTTCTGGATCCGCGCTTGAACATGACCTTAGTAAAAGTCCGCTGGTTTTCGATAAATCACCATATTTTTTTTCTAAATCTCCACTTTTTAGTCTTTTTTCACCAAGCATTGGTAGAAATAACTTCAAACATATGGGTCTAAATATTAAAAAATTTTTTGAGCAAATGAAGACATGAGGTGAAGTTATACCTCTCCCTTACATTCCTATAATAACTATACCTATTACCATATTACCTACTAGCGAGTCACCCTCGCTCCGTTCGGGTTCGTCCGCAGGTATGTTTTAATGGTAAGTTTAGAATAGACTATATATATTATGAACAATGTACATACATAGATAGAATAGAAAAGTAGGTATTTTTTTTTACCTACCTATTATAAAAAATAAAAATAATATATATCCCTTACTTGAAAAATTATTGATTTGCCATTCAATATCCCACCCCCTTTTTACCTTCTTATACATGATATATGTTTTATTTGTAGTTCTTATCAAAAATAGCCAAATAATATGTTTTGTAAGCAAACAACAATAATCAATGTCTTTATTACTTTTCTATTACTTAGTTCATTAAACTGTTTAAAGTATAATTAGTATATTGATATTATACTGGTAAAATAAACAAAAAAGAACTTTTGTTCCGTCCCGCATTAACGCTTACATAAAAGTTTTTGAATAACCTAGAAGAAAGGATCAAGTCACATAGATCTAATAGTATACTTACTGGCCACACTTTGAAGTGCTAGGCTGTTGGAAATCATCCATCCCGCGTAAAAAAGCATGGAAACTTCAAGAACTTTTAGTTTTACAAGTTCGTAGTTTGCCAACAATGTTCACAGTTTTAAATCACTCTATTCACTTATCACAAGGTGGTAAAATTTTATATAAAATTTTACAATCTAAAAGTTCTATGAAATATGATATATTACTATTTTTAAAGCTTCTCAAAGTTAGGAAAAAACACTTCGCACTTAATAAATTCATAAAATAGTAAATGGACAGATACGGAGATAATGATAATATGTCAGCTGTCAAAATACGTAATAAAATATACGCAAAGATACGTTCCATTTTACGAATGTATTAAACAAGTAATGAGCTCGATGAAATTTCCTATTCGTAATATAAATAGTAGAATAAAGGTCGTATTTAAGACTTTAAAACAGAAACTTTTAAGCAAAATTTCATGCTCTTAAACCCAGCAGTTTTTGCTTTGTAATAATTTTCCTTAAAATTATTTATATTCATATTTTGTTAATATAACATTTATTTTCAATGAATAAGACGTATTTTCTTAAATTCTCAGTAATATTTTTAAAAATGGAATACTACTAATAAGAATAAAAAACAACTAGGTATTTTATAAATGTAATAATAATAATAATATGTTTGTTGCGAGCTAATTGCGCGTGAATTCCATGTCCTATTGATCTGTTTAAATATTGGTATCATTTTTATATATAAAAACGCAGTAGGTATTCATGTTATGATCTTGATGAAAGATTAGAATTTAGCAATAATCCAACTATTAAGCTACTAAATCCTTTCTATTGTTGACAGTACAAATTAAAAATATATCTCATATTTTTGAAGTTATACTTCTTTTAGTACGTTTGGAAAAAAATATGAGAGTCAAATTTTTACGAGGCGCGCGCACACCGACAGCCAAAAAGCGACATGATGAAATTAGCTGAAAGCGACATGATGAAGTTAGCTGCATTCCTTTTACAAACAGATAGTTGTGACATACGGGATTAAATCTTTTGCTATTTTCAACCGACTTTCAAAAAAGGAGGAGGTTCTCAATTCGACCATATATATATATATATATATATATATATATATATATATATATATATATATATGTGTGTGTGTGTGTGTTCGTGGATTATTTCTTTGTTTATGAATCGATTTTGATTTTTTTTTTTGTTAGAAAGGAGATATCCCAAGGGCGGCACTATGATGAGGTAACCAGGTTCTGATGATGGCATCCTAGAGAAATCAAGGGGAACCTTCGAAAATCGTAGTGGCGACTACTGCGTTTGTTATTTTTTTCATTAAGGGGATTACCTCGCTCAAATCTCAAAAACACTGTAAGTTTAAAGAAGATTGTAGATGAATCCTCTCGTGCGATTTCCATATAAAAAATATATCGTTTACTTAAGGATATCACAAATACATTGTATTGTTTTAAATTTTAATAAACTTTCACAAATTTTGAAAAAAATATTTTTAAATAGGGCCTTTTTCAACATAAATTTTCTCTGTAACGGCTGAATAGTTTGGCGTGAATTTTGTACCAAAAAATATGTAATGACATATTTCACAATTTGTATTGTTTTCTTTTTCTTATTTATTCTAATATTTTTAAATAATGGATAAAAACCCGAAACTTCACCAGTACCCCGCTGGAGCACCCCCGCTACGGCCTGTGACGCGTACTCGGGAGGCGATACAACAGTGTCTTGATGACTCTTGTGACGGGTGGACTATACGCGTGTTATTTTTTCCAAATAAAACCTAAAACTTCTCGTTTTGAATGATTTTTGAATGAAATCATATTGTAAATAGTACAAATATAAATATTTCGTAAAACAACAACAGAAATTAAGTTTGTAAATATATGTAAAGTAGTTTGTAATTTCGTTTTGTTTTTTGAACCTATCATAGAGTAAGCCTTACTATGTCTAAATATATTTTCATCCCTTATTTTATCTCCTTATGGGATGAATTTAAAAAAACTCTAAAACACGTATTTATTTAATTGTATTGAAGAGCATTAATACTAAGTTCCAAGAAATTCTGATCATAAATATTTTTTGGGTTGTGTTATAACGTGTATTCCCGTGGGAATGAGATAATCTCCCGAGCTAAAAAGTATCCTATATGTTGACCCGGATATCCAGCTATCATCATACCAAATTTCAACAAAATCCCTCCAGTGGTTTTTCTGTGATGTTGTAACAGACAGATAGACAAAAATTCTAAAATCTAGATTCGGCCTCTGTATCGATAATAATGTCTATTTCAATAAGATTTTCCAAAAAATATTTAATGTACAGATTAGGCTTAGTTGGAATTTTATTATATGTATAGGTCATATTTGCCAAATTTAGTGAAAATCGGTTTAGCCGTTTATTTTACGCTTGATTAACAAACAAACATACAATCATTCACATATTTTAAACTATTAGTAGGATTATCATTAATTATCTATATTATATAGTACGATAATTCTAGCACTGCTTCTCTTTGACTCTGTTCGGAAAGTATCGCTCGTAGGCAGTAAACTATGCCGCGCGCTTACGTGGCGTATTCTTTGATCGGTGTTCTGGGTGCATAGTGCGTGCATCGTTCGATGTATTCGTGCGGGGTTCGCGGGTGTAGCGCGCTAAGCCCCGCCCAGACACACAAGGCCATTGGGGACACTAATCGCCTTAAGTATTTTAAAGCACTACCTACTATTTTATGAAGGTCTGGAGTGGATCTGATGATGGAGCCGAAAGATAGTCGAGGGAACTCCTCAACAATTTACAGCATTTACCTGGTGCTTGGGCTTGATCAATTTGTATTGATGAGAACTTTACACCTAGATGGATTGTGACTGTCATTAGGGGGTCTGAATAAATGGCTTAATCAAATACGTTTTTAAAAATCTTTCTTCTTACAAATTACTTGCTTTTTACGTAATACGTCTATATTAAAAATGGAAAACATAAAAACTTAAAAAAATAAATAAAAACCGACTTCCAGGTACTGAAAAGTAAAAAATAACTAAACGGGGATTTTCATTTAGAATAGATATCTAATTAGATATTTTCGAAGTCGGTGCCAGCCAATACAAATCAAAGTGCACCGACTTCGAAAATATCTGATTAGGTATTTATTCTAAATGAAAACCCCCTTTTAGTTACTTTTTACTTTTCAGTACCTGGAAGTCGGTTTTTCCTTTATGAAAACGGTCCCACAGAGTCACTGTGTATTCTCTCCCAAGCATTGTCTGGAATTATCTGTGTCTTGAAAATATAGAGTTCTGTGTTACTCGGTCGATTTTCCTGACACATGACATCTTTTGACGTAAACATCGATATCTTCTTAGTTCTTGATTCTTCTATCATTGGCTACCATAGCTGATAAAATCGTGACGAAATCCTCATTGCCGAAATACCTACCAGGATGACCTGTGTAAATCTTTTAACGTAGGCAGCCGTAATGTACACATCATCACAATTCTGCCGTACCACATAACTAAATTGTTTTCAATTGCAAGTTCTTCACGTTTGCGTAAATACGGTTATAGTGCTGTTACCTTTACTGGGTTTATCCATCTTGTTTTAATGTATTGCTGGATTCACACAATAAAACAAAGCTATTGTAGACACACACATCCTTTTTATACTTTTACATTTTTGATGAAGACCTTTTTATAAATTACGTTTTTGAGAGATTCAAAAGGACAGACATTGTGAAGGCATACAAATATATGGATCATTTTTATTGCGATTTAGATTGAAATAATCTAATATTGCTGCAACGGCCATACTGTTATCTTTATAATGACATACTCGTATATCACAACGTGATACACTCAGGGGACGGAAACCATACAAAGTTGCCCATTCTCCCATTTAGTATACAGACAGACTATGTAAACCTGGAGACCCTGGAGTAATACATAGGCTCCTATTATGGTCCTATCCGAAGCGATGATATGTCGTTATTAAATAATTTATATCTATCTAATATAGGTATTTAAATGAGCAATTCTTGTATATTTATTTATTTATACCGGCGATCTCGGAAACGGCTTTAACGATTTCGTCGGGTATGTGGGCGAAAAATCGATCTAGATTAGTCTTATGCCTGGCAAAATGCGTATTTTTGAGTTTTCATGCGGTTTTCTCTTGCATTATTCCACGCAAAATATGGTCGCTAATTTCGCAGGGTCGGGCATAAGCGTCGTGGTCAAGTAGCCAAAGCGAAGATTGACTATCATAGATGACTTGACTATCACAGGGTTCGAATACCGGCCGAATACAAAGTTTTTACTTTTGTTTTTATTTGTATTTATTCAAGTATTAATTTTCTTTTTATCTAAAAAATACGATATAACGAAAAAATATACCAAGCGAGGCTCGATTGCCCACGTACTATTTATAATAAAAATACTTAAATTTCAAATAATTTATTTAATAATTTGGCATGTTGTTGTTCCTACTTTGTTACGTTACAATAATTTCAAATAACTTTATTTATGTAATTCCAAAAATTAATAATGTAAATAATTAAATTAGAAATTTTTGAAAAATTACACTATGAAGACTAATCCAGTAACAATATTAATAAAAATTGAACATTGAAATATAAGACATTGTCAGTTTTACATTTCTGCAATATAATATCTTGACTAATTGGTCAACTAAAAATAAGGTGAACTAAACTAAATTAATTAAAACAGTGTGTGTGCAGAAATTAAACGTCTTTATTTTAAAAGAGAAGTTAGATACGTGTCAGATATCCTTAGCACTGTAGAGTTATTATAAGATATTTTATTTTAGGCATACAGATAAAAATATAGTGACATCTTAAATTAAATCCCACAATAACATTCAGTTGCAACTAAAACTAAAATATAAAGGCAAACTTTGAATCAAATTAGGCTCAAATCTTTGTACTGGTAATTAAACAGTTCAAACATTCGGAGCGCAATACCAAGATTTATCTACTCGTATGAAACCATTAATAGGACGGTAGATTATTTTTATATATATACATACATATCTATCTCACAACTCAACTATCAAATACTTTCTAATGTTTTAAGTATAGCAGTACCTAATCCAAAAAATCTAATAAGTCAACTTTGGTCAATCAGGATAACTTTGAAGCACTTAAAAATTTCCAATAAATTAAGCATCAATGATTTTCAAATTATGTATACACATATTTATTAAAGAACTAATTTAAATAAATATTTTTTAAAGTAAAACTTCTAATAGCACGCTTGACTCGGGGGTAGGCTGGTGAATGCGTTACGAAAAAATGTACGTACTTTGTTGCCATGGTAACCGTTGTTATTGTCTGACAAATGATATATAATATTATATTCTTTCCTTAAATGATATTCTAAAAAAAAAATGATTGTAATAGGCCTAATATGCGTTATTTATCCTAATTATTTAAAACATAAATTGAATTTTATAAAGAGTACTGATGACCTATAGAAGTTTTACTTCTTGCGCGTGTACACATTGATACACGCACTCTTTAATTTTTTATTCTTAAAAAGATTTGGCAGATTTTTCAGAAGATTTTCTATGAAAGACCAAAGTTAGACCATTTAAGATTGTCATTGAATTGTATGGATTTATATTTTAAAGTAAAATTTTTGTTATTAATTTTGAACTAATATTTAGTATGTTGCTTACAGTAAAATATTCATACGAGTCCCGTACTATTTCGTTCTGGAATGATTTCGCAGTGGAATTATCATAATACTTTTTCTTTAGATAGACACAAACCTTAACTTATAAATCTTAATGCTAAAATAATGTATAATATATAAAAAACAAAATACTACAAATATATTTCATCTAATTAGTGGAGTTTCTATTCGAGAAGATGTATAGATAAAAAGTATTATATAAATATCAATGTTGCCAGATATAAAAACATTTGATTTGAGGAAAAAATAAAAGAGATGTAAATTTATAGTAAAAAAAAATATAGATAGATTTGATTACTTTGTCTTTGGAAACGGAAAATTTCATATAAATTAAATCTTATATTTACTAAAATATATGATAATGTAAAACGCAATGCATAAATGTAAATATCTTATACTTAAGAATTGTTAAAAAATATTGAACAATTTACAAAATTAGTCCGTGATACTTTAAAAGTAGAAATATAATAGGCCTAATATTATATATAATCAGACAATAATTTAATTAAATACAATCAACAGACAATACAGATAAAGAATCATTCGCTCAGAGACAATGTTTGGGATAAATAATAATATAATTAATTGCTTAATAACATATAAACAGTTAAAAAAATGGCAGTGATAAAGATTGTGCTTTGAACAAAACAAAAAAAAAAAGAAAGAATTCAGTTCGAAATAAGCTGTTCAGTCTATTGATGTAATAAATTGTATATTAGACATAGCCAAGTTATTTTTAGTGTTTTGTCAGTTTAGTGGATATACAATTAGAGTATGAGTTTCTGTACTAAGGAGTTCCATAACGTTCATTTGGTAAATGCGAACAATTGTTACTACTAATTACTCCTAAGTTTAAACAATTATGATATTGAAACTACATAATATTTATTAATAATGTATTTTAAAATTGCAAAATAAGTGTAGGAGAGGCATTAAAATTTTCTATGTTTTACTTAAAATAAGTCAACTTTCAAAACATGTGTATAAGATGATAGCATCGTACATGACAAGATCTCTGTATTTTTCCCCTATAAATATTTTTTTGTCTCGATGTGTTTTTGATAATTTTGACTTATCTGTATTGTCATCATTAATAAAACCTGAATCAATGTTTCCTTGAAGAATTTTCTAGATTCTTTAAAAAAGTAACTTGCATCTTGGTATCTTGCTTTATGTTATGTATTTTACTTATTTTCTGGATTAAGCATCAAATCTGTTTTGTATGTTCCATGTTAGTACGGATATTATTTTTTAAAAATAAGTGAAAATTATAAAAATGCTGTAAATATAATGGAAGTAATAGAAAAAAAAAAGATATATATGCGCAGTATTCAACGGTCGTGGATATGATTGAAACATGTTGGTACCGACAGCAAATAAACTTATTTAGCAGGGGGGACTACATTCAAAGTGTATCATGTACATTTAATTTTTGGAGTTAGATGGCTGAGGCTTTTCCTTAAGCGGAATCTGAAATAAAAAAAAAAATCATTTTATTTATTTAATGAAGATAGTTTCTTTTTTCAAATCAAACTAAAATTGTTAATGATTGTATTGGTCGAGTGGATTTTGATGACTTTCTAATTCTGGAAGGTTTTGATATAGCTCTTAATAAAAAATGTTCAGAAAATGGTATAGTCTATTTTTGTCCCAATGCGTCAAAATTTTAGTGCAAATATTCCAATCAGCACAATTTCTAAACATTTTACATTAATAATAATTAATCTAGTCTTAATATAACTTACGCTTGCACGCTGGTCTTCCATACGGCCAGCTTGAGCCTTCATGAGGCGGACGAAGAAGTCTTCTTGGGCCTCTGCTTCCTCTTGTTCAGGTTGCGGCTTCGGAAGAGCTGTTCGCTGGTCTTCTAGACGGGTGCCCTTGAGTTACAGAACAATTTGTAAGTTACAGTGGATTATACGTAGTATCTGAATTGATTAAATAAATTCATTGTAAGGTTTAAAAACGTTACGTTACGTTAAGTTTAAATGAGAGGCGTTCTTTATTATTAAGAAATGTCCTCATCTGTCTTAATATCTCTTTGGCTGTATGTAAGCTGCCTAATTTGACTATAACAGTTACAGCACCTACGTTGTATCAAACATATATTATAATTTCCTTATCATCATAAATAATATGATTTGTAAGTTGACTTGATGACCATGGTCGTCGTTATAGAAATCGGTAAAAACGACTGTATCGATAGTATAGAAATACTTAAAATAACTTTAAAATTTATCCAGAATCTATATTTAATGTATAATATATTACATAGTGTTCGACTTTCGAATTAATTTCAAGTGAATTTAGCTTATTATAAAATACACGGAGAAGAGCTAAGAGAAATCTTTACTCTCGATATTTATAGGTACTTCAATTTCTTGTTATTTTTGGAGTGGATTTTACTTGAGATGCTAATTGGCTTAATGCCTTATTTACTTGCAGTTTTCATTCAGGCTTTTATCGATCACCTTTATTGAATGAACGGTTCCTTTTTTACAATGTTTACGATCGTTTTTTAACACAATTTTTCAACGATATTTTATGTCTAAATTTAACTGTAAATGCTACAAACTCTTTCCAATGTAGAATGTGGGGGTAAAATAATAACTACCTTCTTAATTCTGGTAACTGGATTTCGGCTAATTTGGATTGAAAATAGACATTAGAAACAAAATAACGTCCTTCTTACCGATTTCGGTTACGGCGACTTGCCTTAGTCACTAAGCCATATGGCCCATAATTCCCACGTAGGTTTTTTACGGTAGAACTCCACGTTGCTACTGAGTATTTCTGTGACTGAAAAACTCAGTTACAATTTTGTCCCGACCCGGGACTCGAACCCAGGATCCCACGATTTGCAGCCGTACATGCTAGTCACTAAATCAACGAGGCAGTCAAAAAAACAAAATATGAAGTGACTCATCCACGGCTCTCTTCTTTTAAATGTTAACCTCCCCATAGCTTGAGCGATGCCTCTTGGCCTATGTTACGTCTTACCATAAGATAGTATGATTATTATTCTATTATATAACACTGTCGAACAAGATAGTATCGAACAAGTAGATTGCTTGTTTCAGCTCTCATCGTTTTAATTATTGTAGTAAGAATTTGTTGGGAAATCCTCTTCTTGGAATCAATTAGACGTTCCGGAAAATATTTACATCTTACCTGTACTCGGGCCAACACTTCAATAAAATCATCCTCGGGCTTTGGCCGCGTTGTGGGTATAACGCCAACCCCAGGAAGGGTTGCTTGAGGGTTGACCGGGCGGAGCTCTGCCCGTTGTTCATTGAGGCGATCGCTTTGTAGCGTAGAAATAAGGGTTAGCATTTCTGCAGTTCCCTCTGGCGGACTGGAAATAGCCGGTATGCTTTTAATAACAACAGCTTTACATTACTATTTCTAGCGTACTAGAGAGTTACACGCTTCGCTCGGGTGCGTTCCTAGGTGCGTATCAGTAGCCTATGCGTTACTCAAGACTATCTGTGTTCTGGGCAAGAGTATTATGAGTAGTAAAGTAGAGTTTTCTACTTGTAGTAAGAGAATGAGAATTTATTTTACTGATATTTTATGTCTTTTATAAATTTTGTAAAAAAAAGTTTGAAAAATAACCTCTGAAACAAGGACCAGTACAATATAGCAGGAACGGCAAGAACTTTATAACAACTTTTTATAAAACTGACTTTTTAAGTCAAACCTTGTTAACTCTAACATGTTTAGTAAGATGGGAATTCGTATCGTATGCAGCCCTTTTTTAACCGACTGCGGTGAAGCCCAAAGAAGGGTTATGTGTCTGACCTGTATGTACATATGTATGCCCGACTCTATGTACCCTCCTAATTACTAAACGGCTCAACCGATTTTGATGATCCATTCGTCGTTAGATTCCTCTTTATAACGCGAGTGTAATAGGGTATATAGGTATCATTAAATCAAAATAGCAGATTCTAAGCGCCAATTTGTATCTTGAAAAAAAAACTTCGTCCGGATCAATCAAGTGGGGCATCAAAATACAAGTTTTTAGGAGGAGATTACAAAAATATACACAACTTAAGTGTTTAAAAATAATTTAGGATAAAAATTGTTAAATGAAACTAAAAATATCTATTTGACCACAACTGAAGGGCTGTAAATAAAAAAATAATTTACAAAAATCAAAAACCTGACTGCGTATAAAGCGAACTAAAATTAAAAAATAATAAAAACCGACTTCCAGGCCCTGAAAAGTAAAAAATAACTAAACGGAGGCTTTCATTTAGAATAGATACCTATTTCGAAGTCGGTGCAATTTGATTTGTATTGGCTGGCTAAAAAGTTTTTACTTTTCCATTTTTAGTGTAGACGTAATAAGCAGGTAATTTCTAAGAAGAAAGATTTTTAAAAACATATTGATTTTAAAAATCTTTCTTCTTAGACATTTTAAAAACACCCAATGACAGTCACAACCCATCTACGTGTAAAGTTCTCATCAATACAAATTAATCAAGCTCAAACACCAGGTAATTGCTGTAAATCGTTGAGGAGTTCCCTCGGCGGTCTCACGGTTCCATCATCAGATCGATTCCAGACCTTCATTAAATAGAAGTGCTTTAAAACATTTAACTTAAAAATTAACAAAAGCACTAGTTGCCACTACGATTTTCGAAGGTTCCCCTCGATTTCTCTGGGATGTCGTCATCAGATTTTGATTTCCCTATCATAATACCACCCTTAGGATATCTCCTTTCCAATAAAAAAAGAACCGTCAAAATCGGTTCATAAACGACGAAGAAATCCGCGAACACATATAAAAAAACATATATACGGTCGAATTGAGAACCTCTTCCTTTTTGGAAAAGAGAAAAAGTTGACGAAGAAACATAGTATTATGCATAACATATGTATAATGTAAATACATATTTTATACTAGTTGCGAGTCTTGGCTACGTGTAGAAAATTTCCTTGTCTTTTTGAAACTTTTTTTAAATTTGAAAAATCTCAATTAGTTTTTGAGATATTTGCAAAAATCTAAACCCCCTATTTTATTTTTAGTTAAGGGCTTATTACACTACACTAAATTTAGACGTTCTAATTAGAATCCAGGAAAGGAAAGCAAATTGATGTTTCTGATCACACTTACCTAAATTTAGTGCAGTCACTAAATAACAGTTTTCAGATAAGTGCGACGGTGTCGGACAGGTCGAATGCAACAATGGCTCCTGTACTGTCTAGACACCAAAAAATTGGCCTTGCCGTAGCTCTGGCTGTTGGCTCAATTAAAATTAAAAGAAAAAAAAAGAAAAACATGGGTGAAGGAATATTTATTACTTCGCGAAAAGCTAGCAAACTTGAACATTATGAGTGTTTTAGAACCAGCGGACTTTAGAAATTATCTACGAATGGATTCAAAATCTTTTGATATTTTATTAAATCTTGTGTGTAATTAGGCGACTAAACGCTATTACATCTTCTTAAATACTTTCCTAATTAGGATGCTGAATGATTTAGCAGGTTAACAATCATACTTTTTCCTAAATAGGTTACTTTTTAGGATTCTAACTTACTAAATGCGATTACAGTTTTCTGAATTTAGTAACTAAATCATTTAGGCGACTAAATTTAGGAAGGTGTAATAAGCGCTTTAATTGTTTATGCCTTTAGCAATTTTTGCAAACGGAATTTGATATTTTTTTTCAAAATTGCCATTCCGAATCGAATGACACCTCGTTCATGTTTTTCCGAGACTGCTGAAAAAAGTTGAACTAAAAGGTACTTTTTGACTAGACTAATATTTATATTAATTAGACATGATTAAGAAAGGCATAATTAAAATTATGTAATTTATAAAAAGAATTATAAAGTTTATAATCAATAATTTATCGAATAAATAAAAAACGCAGCTCCTTGAATAAATATTTATAAACTTTTTAAGTATATTAACGAATATATAAATGCAAAAACTGGTAGGTACAATCGCTCGCAAGATTGGCGCGCATATTTGAAAGTTAGTCGCGGAGCTTTGTTCACAATTTGCCAAATACTGATATTTAATTATTGAAATAAATTTAAAATTTTTTAAATTATCTATATAGAATATTATTATCGACAATCAAAAATAATTTCAGCATGAAGGGTCTAAAAAAAAATACTTACTTTCGCAGCAAATTATCGTAGAATCGCTGGCGAATTATCGCATCATATCTGATGAAGTCGAATGCGTCTCTTCGCGTTGTATATTCTTTTAAAAAAGTAAACAAACCGGACCCCATATTTTCGTGAAATATATGAACAAAAACTCGATATGATATGCGAGCGTCGCGTCGGCGCGAAATGCAACCGGCCGGTGCAACAGTGCGTAATGAAAGACCTAGGAAGCCCAAAGCCACCCGTGCTCGTGAGCGAGAGCCCATACGACTGAAGTCCGAGTTCGGTAACTACAAATATACGTTACCCGGGAAAACTTGCCGCCCACCTAGAACCTCCGCGGACTGTATGCAATACATTGTAATATGTGTGCAGTAGGTTTTAATCATGTTCGGATTTTGATGCTATTATATAAAAAATAAATTGATCTTTCATATCGACTATATAAATATAGGAATTAATGTTAGCTCCCACAGTGATTTTATTTTTAACTAGCGGCTCACCCTCGCTTCGCTCGGGTTCGTTGCTAGGTACGTTTTACATAGATATTTCATATTTAAAATAGTTATTTGGCAGCGTTAGCCATATAATTTTTTTTTAATTTTTCTGGTTTTAATTCTTATTATCCTATTCCGGACTAAGAGAAATCCAAAAAACAAATATCATAAAAATTGGTCCAGCCGTTCTTGAGTTATAAATGGTGTAACTAACACGACTTTGTTTTATATATATATATATATATATATATATATATATATATATATATATATATATATATATATATACCTATATATAATATAGATTTAACAATGCTCTTAGTAATAGAAAATTTTAAAAATGAATTCGCTACTATACAGGGTGGAACAAATCGATGGGACATGGAAGAAAAGTACCTTAAGTATTGAAGTTATCAAGATTTACTCAAAGGAAATATTTCTTTATTTTTAAAAATAATAATAACTGCATTTAATTTTTTTTAAAAAAAGCTTACCTGAACCGGGAATCGAACAAAATAAAAATGTACAAAAGGACACCGTCACTATTTTATCGAATTAATCGATAGGGTCTATGGTAAGGATAAAATCTCTGAAACAAACATTGCGTCTTAGAATTAAAGAAAACGATGAAATCTTACAAATTATACATATCGACTCTCACATCGTGGAACAAAAGCATAGGACATGGAAGAAAAGTGTCTTAAACATTGAAAATATCACGTTTCATTCCAAAGAAACATTATTTTATTTATAAGAATGTGATAAACTGCATTTGATTTTTTTTTTAAAAGAGATGACCTGAACCGGTAATCGAACCAACGGAAAATGCAAAAATGTACACCGTCACTATTTTATCGACTTAATAGATAGAGAGGATGAAATGTTTCGAACGAAAATTGTAGAAAATTGAAGATAAGTGTCTTCCACTTTCTATGCGTTTGTTCCACGATGTTAAATAGAGTCGATATGTATGTATAAATTGTAAGATTTCATCGTTTTCATTAACTGTAACATACAATTTTCGTTCGAAACATTTCATCCTCTCTATCTATTAATTCGATAAAACAGTGACGGTGTACCTTTTTGCATTTTCCGTTGGTTCGATTACCGGTTCAGGTTACCTCTTTTAAAAAAAATGTAAATGCAGTTAGTCATATTCTTAAAAATAAAGTAAAATTTCTTTGGAGAGAAACTTGATATTTTCAATGTTTAAGACACTTTTTTTCCATATCCTATGCTCTTGTTCCACGATGTTAGAGTCGATATGTATAATTTGTAAGATTTCATCGTTTTCTTTAATTCTAAGACGCAATGTTTGTTTCAGAGATTTTATCCTTACCATAGACCCTATCGATTAATTCGATAAAATAGTGACGCTGTCCTTTTTTACATTTTTATTTTGTTCGATTCCCGGTTCAGGTAAGCTTTTTAAAAAAAAATTTAAATGCAGTTATTATTATTTTTAAAAATAAAGAAATGTTTCCTTTGAGTAAATCTTGATAACTTCAATATTTAAGGTACTTTTCTTCCATGTCCCATCGATTTGTTCCACCCTGTATATTTAGAATTTATAATATTTAAATAGACTTTTAAATATAAAATTACAATATAAAATGAAGTATAAAAATAATTTAATATAGATTTTTTATCATAAAATTTAATTAGTATAATATAAAAAATGTGAAAGTAATAAAGAGAAATAAAAATGGCTGTTCTTTTTAAATTTAAATCACGATTTAGTATTGTTAAATAAAAAAACGATGGGATTTCTTATGAAGTCAACATTTCAAACCCGTTGTTTCCTCTAACAGCTAATTTCTTAGCTATTTATAGATTTAGCTCCTTTCAAGAAATTCTGCGAGATTATCTGAAGAATTTATTTTTATAATACTTTTATTTTTACTATATTTCATGAGACTGGGAATAATTAGACTCTGGGTTCTATTTATGACTATTATATTATCCATACAGATAAATAAAATTGGAGTGTCTGTTTGTAATATTAAAATAACCGCTTTTTACTAAATGCATATGGATGTATACACGGTACATATACCAAAACAACATTTTTATAATTTTTGTCTGTCTGTCTGTCTATCTGTCTGTCTGTTTGTTCCGGCTAATCTCTGAAATAGCTGGATCGATTTTCACGGGACTTTCACTGGCAGATAGCTGATATAATAAGGAGTAACTTAGGCTACTTTTATTTTAGAAAAAAAAGTTGGGTCTAACGAAAAAAAATTAAAACCAAATTAATTAACTAATTTTGTTTTGGGAAGCAACCTAGACCCGAGCGAAGCGAGGGTGAGTCGCTAGTATATACATATATACATAGGTATGATGAGTTGTTCTGGGTTGTATTATAAGGTATTTTCCCGTAGAAATGAGATAATCTCCCGCGATAATACTAGTGTAGATATCGATGTTGTCAATAATAACTCACACAAAATAAATAATACTTTTATTACGTTTAAGGAGTCTAATCTATATATATACACACATACATAAAATGCTTTGTCCTGACTGATGGATCAATGCACAGCCTAAGTCGCTGGTTGTAGAAACGTGAAATTTGGAGGACGTATTTCTTATATGATGTAGGCATCCGATACGAAAGGATTTTTCAAAATTCATCCCCTAGGTGGCTTAAAAGGGGGGATGAAACTTTGTATGAAACTCTGTAATTAATGCACACTATACTATTATAAACTTAGCAAAATCTGTACATGAAATATATATTTTTAAAAACAATGACTGTAACGTATTATGTACACAATATAGACCCCAAAACAATAGTTATTAAAATTTTTGTCTGTTTGTTTGTGTGTGTGCGTTTCACGCAAAAACTAATGAACCGATTCCAACGAAATTTGGTGAAGTGATAACTTATTACTCGGGTCAATATCTAGGATACCTTTTACTTTAGGAAAATCTTTCTTTCCCACGGGAAAATACAATAACTGATTTCATCGAGTCGTCCTGAAAAACCTTCCGCTGGCGTAACCTTAAGAGATACATCAAAATAATGTACTAGAAAATTGCAGGTCTTAAAAAGGTCTACAGTTAAGTCCGCAATAGTATATGTCTATCTCCTAAGGTATGCTCGCAATAACTATTTTTATTATATATTAAAGGTATAAATGTCGCGACTCACTTACTGACTTATCAACGGTAAGCCCAAGCCGACGATGATAAACCAGCACTACAAAAAAGCCAGCCAGCTTTATATATTTATACTAATATTAATGGCGAAGGTAACTCTGTTTGTCTCTCTGTCTGTCCGTCACCTTTTTACGCTTAATCTGCTAGAACGATTTAGATGAAATTTGGTACGAAAATATGGGCATGAAATAGGATAGTTTTCATACTGGAAAACATATTACATTATAAAAAAGGGGGGTGGAAGTAAGTTACATATATTTTTTTTATTTTTATAATACTTAACTACTTTTCTGTACCTTTGTAAGTACATTGTACATATATTATAGTCTATTCTATAATTACCGTTCAAAAATACCTAGAAACGAACCCGAGCGAAGCGAGGGTGAGTCGCTAGTAAAAAATAAAACAATACAAATATTATTATTTTTTCTAAATTCATTCCTTAAAAGGAAAAAAGGGCTGGTTATATGGAGAAAAAATTGTTTATGATCAGAGTTATTTTAAACTTGGTATTAATGCTCTTCAATACAATTAAATAAACACGTATTTTAGAATATTTCAAAATTCTAATGGGGTAAAAGTTGTGGTGAGGTTGGAGTTGATTGAATATATTTAAACAGAGTAACATGGCTAAAGTTTTTCGTAAGTGCACATTTACTGTGTGGGATATAAAGTAACGTAAATTATTTCGAATCTGAATGTGATGTTTTTGATTTCAATGGATCGAAGCGTACGTGGACGAGGAAAGATGTGCAAGGGAGATTACGCATATTAAAACGTCTGTTCATTTCCTGCCGTACTTACGACATGTGGAGGTACTTATGTATTATCATACATAAATAGTAGTTAAGTATGTTACAATTTATTTTCTGAATAAGAATTCGTCGGTAGGAGGGAGAAGCGTGATGAAATGGATAAAAATCTCATGGAAGTACTCAAGTATGGACAAAATCATAGAATTTTTTTTATTGGTCCCTTGCTCAAAAATCTTTACACTTAAAGTTAGCCGTAACAAGCAGGGGTTTTATCTATACTAATATTGTAAAGAGGAAAGACTTTTTTGTTTGTTAGTTTGTAGCGAATAGGCTCCGAAACTACTGAACCGATTTAGATGAAATTTGATAAAAGGAGGTGAAAATGGAGATGAAAGTTTGTATGGAGAAGCAACCTAGGAACGAACCCGAGCGGAGCGAGGGTGAATCGCTTGTTAGATAATATACATACGTTTTCAACAGCTATTGGTTTGTACAGTTTCCAAAATACAAAATCTTTATCGAATGTATGTATATAATAATAATTAAATGTATATTAAGCTAGATCTTTCATAATATAATTACTGCTTTTTATGGCTGTAAAATTTTAACTATTTTACTAAACAAATCTTGTACCAGTAACCAGACTCCCAATTAAGGATGAAGTTCAGGTGAACATACCATGCTCGCACATAATCCGGTAATTGAATCCTGTTCGCAAGCACGGGGTTCAGCTACCGGGAACAAACTAATAATTATAATTTTTAAAATTGCGATACTATAAACTCATAGCTCAATATCTCATATTATAAAGTTTGCAAATATTACGAAAATGTTAATTTTTTATTATGATAAAATATTTTATTTATCTATTATCCTGATAGTATATGATAGGTGAAAATACACGTTTTAGTTAAGATAGCTTTAAAACAGTAACAATTAATGTTAATAACAATGGTGCAATAATATTCGTAATATTCACCTTTTACGATTATCTTTCTCATATTTTATTGGATTCATATAACCTATCTAAAGCAAAATTACTTCTTATGTAAATTATTGTAGAAAAAAACTAATTTTTATTTAACAAAAATTAAACTGGATGATTTTGGGTTAATGTATGTTGAGGAATTACTTGAAATCTAATAATGTTTTTGATTAAGAAGTGATTTTCAAATGAAGTAGGACTAATACTCCAAGCGAAATGCGGTTTGGAAACAAAATATTGAAAACCTGAAGTTTTGTGATTTTAAAATGTTAGCAGGTATATAAGGAATAGAAATTTATAAAATGCCTCCGATGCCCAGCCACCTCAGAGAAATGGGGGGACGCAAAGCGTTGAAAGATAGTTTTTTTCAATTTCCGCCTTACTGTGACGTTCTATCGAAACATGTTTTCTACAAAAGTTGTAGGTCTAGTAAATATCTACAACTTTTATAGATACACTTTTTACAACAACCATAAAGTTTTTGAGATAATAAAAAAAAAGTTTCTACAAAACTCTTTACGTCGATTTTTTCCTGAGACATTCGACTTTCAATAAAAAGGCATCCTTTTCTTTTTTATCATCAATATCTAAGCATTTAATGGATGCACGGTACATTAAACGGTAATTTTAAAAATTTAAATCTACAAGGGTCTATCATCGTTTTTTTTTTATTATTTTTTTTCATTTTTTACATTTTTCATAATTTTTTTAACAGAACTATGCCAAATTTTGTAAATATCAACTTAATATTTTTTAAATTATACTTTTAAGTAATCAATAAACAAGATTAGACTATGAATAAATTTCATTTCTTTCTGTATTTACCTTAAAATCTAATTTTTTAAATCTAATTTTAGAAAAATCTATAAATTTAACTCCAAAATCGATCAAAAATAAATAAAACATCGATGAATTCAAAAAAATAATAACATAAATAGATTCTACTGGAAAAAATACAAGAGAAAAAGGTATACTTTACGTGAATTCCAATTTTTATTGACTCGTCAAATTGCAAAGTTGAAATGTTTACGGCGATATTGTATAAATAATAAGCGTCAAATTAAAAACTTAAGGACGCCATTTTTTTTTCGTTTTTTCCCGAAAAATACACTGGTATAATCAGTTTATAATATATATAAAAGAAATAACAGCAATAAAATCAAGACTAATATAATTCGTGGTTCGGAAACAAAGGCAGGATTGCGGTGCTACGGCGGCGGAACAAAAATTGAACTATCGCGATAAAATTACATTCACGAAAAATTAAGTCTGACATTTCCTTATAATGGCTCTAAATAAGCTAGAACTCATAAATTATGTGCATTAGATATGTTATAACGATTGGATTTGTTTTATATTTTTTAGAACTAGTTATAGCATATGGATACATTTAACTTGCATATTCAATACAGAATAACTCTCGCACATAATACTCGCGTAGCATTTTTCGTAGTTGAGCTACGAAGTTTGTAGCGTTATCTTCCAAGCATAATGCTTGTTGCAGTTGTCAATGTTTAAGGAATTAATTAATTAATTAATAAAAATGAAAGTCACTTTCACTTCGTTCTTAATTTGATTTACATCAAAATATCATCTAAACATTTAAGGCCGGCCATACACGGACTGCTCGAGCAGTTAGCCAATGATCAACATAAACGGACCGCTCTTGCAGTTATAGTCAATAGCTTGAAGCCACCTTAAATAACTGCTGGAGTAGTTGATACCAAATGCAACAGTTGGTATTAACTGCTCAACAAGTCACGCTACTTTTGCTCAGACGACGACGATGTGAAATGAAGAGCGCTCGTGGAGGTAACTGCGCGAGAGCAGTCGACAGTTCGAGCAGTCAGTGTATGCTTGGCAACTGCTTGAACGCACGATGAAATTTCATCACGCTGACAACCGCCTGAAACAGTCGCAATTGCTTGAACGGTTTCGTGTACGTGTGTACGTAGAAGACTGTAGTTTGCTATGTGGTCGCAGCTTGCAGCGGTCAAGACTAGCTGTTTCAAGCTGTCCGTGTATTGCCAGCATAAATCGCATCAAAAATGTTGGTGCAAGAGGATTCTTAGGATTAAATGTGTAGTAAATGATGTATTGATCTTATACGAATACAGAATGAGCCGAATCGAAAGTTACTGATGGATTTGAGAGAACTAAAAGAGTAAATTGTCGTAGCTACTCGTAACTGTGGTAGTTTCTTTTATGCAATCTGACTTTTACAAGTTTTGAATGCGAGTGAAGGAAGAGAAAGTACATCTGTAAACACGCACATCACTATAATTTTTTGCGCGTAAATAGCTGCACTCAGCAAAATTGAACACGGTGTAGTGCCCTAAAATTCAAATATGATTACGAATACGATTCATTATAAAACATTAATCGATTCAATCATTGGGATTCAAATATGAAAAACGAATTACGGTTCGTTTCGTATCGGTTGATGCCTAATTCAATTTTACTTAGATTTTAATTAACAGATAGGATAGTTAGTGGTTATAGAATATATGCTATACGCTGTGTTGCTAAGTGCAAAACTCGAGAACGGCTGGTCCAGTTCGGCAAATTATTTGTTTTTCAAGTATTGGTTGAAGTCTAACATGGTCACAAGTTTTTATGAAGACAAAAATTGAAAAACCTCAAGAAAAAACGTAAGAATAACGTTTATCTTTTCAGTTACTAATACTTTATAATTATGAATGCAACCTTAAAATTAATATAAACTTTGCATTTGTAAATGCGACACTTTCTCTTTCTATGATATACAGTTTGACTTTGACAGTTTTTCAGTTATTCTTGGTTGTTTTTAAATCTTCGTTTCTCAATCAACGAACATGATCCCACATTTTACCTTTAATTGATTGATTTATTTTGTGTGTGTTTCCATTTATACTTCTATAAGACTGGACTGCCGCCTATAAGACGTAATTTTGGTAAGCGAGTAATTTGGGTTGAAGAACCCGAAATGTATATAATATAATATAGGCTATTTCATCTGTTAAAACCGTGCGAAGCGAAGGTAAGTCACTAGTTTTCAATAAAAGACTAGTTTTTTTTAAATTTTTAACAACAAATGAGAAAAACATGTTCTGTCTGAAACACATAATAAATGAATTAAATGTTAAATCAATTGAAATGATGATTCTATATGTTCTACACTACATAATATGTATATATGTCTATGCATATTATATTAATAGCGGCTCACCTTCACTTTGCTCGGGTTCGTCGCTAGGTACATTTTACATAGATATTTAAAATAGGTTTTGCCAGCGTTAGCCATATAAATTTAATATATTTTTTTGAATTTTTCTGATGTAATACTCAACTATAGACAAAATTACGTTTAGCTATCATTTGCGTTTTGTTATTCCATGTCAGATGCGTTTTTGTTATACCACGTTTTATAGTGATTTGTATTCTCTTTGGCGTTTTATGTCACGTCGCACGGGAGCGCGGTCAAATAGGATAAAAAGTATCCTATGTCCGTCTCCTGGTTCTAAGCTACCTCCCCACCAATTTTCAGCCAAATCGGTGCAGTCTTCTTGAGTTATAAATAGTGTAACCAACACGACTTTCTTTTATATATTATAATTATATATTATACATACTAGTAACAAAAAAATAAGATTTTTATTATGTATAAAGATATTCTAAGGCAAATTAACAAAACAATTATCATACACTAAGGTGGGATGGATATTGCAGTCTGATTTCCACTATAAATAAATATGTGTATGCCAACAGTTTTTCATTGCAAATGTAACGCATCTCTAGTATCAATTGGTGAATAATGGTGCTTTATTCTACACGGCATTATAGTTTTATCTGTCTTATGTAGGTATAGAAAAATACAGTGATAATATTACAAATGTTAACATAATTAATCTAAATAATATCTAGCTCTAGAATAATTTTATCATACACCAGACACAAAACATTTTTACCTTTTTTTACGAGTCGACATCTTAACTTCTATTGAGAAAACATTTGCTATTTTTAGACGAAATGTATAAATAACTAGACACTTGAATAAGACGTAGTTGTTGCATGTATTGTGTGTGACTGAAGAAGGCTACAATGAGTGTACAATGATTGCGCGATATGATATTTAGCGATAATCTTCTAGATAAGAGTGGTCACGTGGTGGCTTTCCGATCTTAGGTAAATGGCTTTTGTTTAACATTATGATATCGAACCTTTTACGTTTAAGCGTATTTATCAGTATTTTAATATTCAAATATATATGTATTGATCAAACTGCCTCGGTAGTGTAGTGGCTAACATGTACGGCTGCATACATGGAGGTCCTGGGTTCGAGTCCCGGGTCGGGTCAAGGAGTCTTCCTATATAGTAAGCATCAATAACATCCCGGAGTTGGGAAGTTGGCGGTGTTTCTCCCCCGTACCTCGGAGAGCACGTAAAGCCGTCGGTCCTGCGCCTTAACGCTTACCGGTTGTGTCGAGAAGTCTTCCCACCGGAGTATGAGAGTGACAGGAATAGAGTGCACTTGTGTCAGCGCGCACAAAATAGTGGCACTTTCTCTCACCACCCTGACGACTGCAGCTTCACTAGCCGTAGCACAAATATTTATATAAGCTACTAGCGGACGGACGGACGGACGGACGGACAGACAGACAGACAGACAGACAAAAATTGTAAAAAATGTTGTTTTGGTATATATACCGTGTATACATCCATATGCATTTAGTAAAAAGCGATGTACACATCTATTAAAAACCGCATCAAAATCTGTTGCGTAGTTTTAAAGATCTAGGCATAGTATATAGGGACAGACAGCGGAAAGCGACTTTGTTTTATACTATGTAGTGGTTTGCAATGTTTAGGTTAAATTAATAGAAGACTTTTCCTAGTGTACAATTTTACAGAAACATTCATATCGCAAATGAAAACATACTTAATTGCTAAAATTGGAAATAGTAAAAAGAGAAAAAGACATGTGGCAATGCCGTGTAAATAAAATTGTTATAGAAACACGAGCGTCTAAAAACTCATCCATCGTAGGAAGCTATAGTAACAGATAACAATTTCATTTGCGCGGTTTTGTTAATATAAAAGGGGCATTGACTTCAATTGTATTTCAGTATTTGAATTGAGTATTTTCGAATTTTTGTTTTTTTTTTTTTTTTTTTTTTTTATATTTACATTGGAAATACCCTTGCGACTTATCGAATTGGATAAAACATACGGAACGCACAAAAAATATTAACTTAAATTGATTAGGTATTGCCTCAATCCTCTTTTTTAAAAATCAAAGAAAAAGGCAGCTAGCACGCAGTCTCAATATAAGCTTATAAGAGTCAAGTGAAATGTCTGCATTTATTGCAATATACCACATTTATTTCATACTGTTCATACTGTAAAGGAAACAAAATCTATTGAAATATTTTCTAGCTAGTCTATCTATACATCTATCTATATATATAAAATGCTTTGTCCTGACTGACTGATCGATCAACGCACAGCCTAAACCGCTGGTCGTAGAAACGTGAAATTTAGAGGACATATTTATTAAATAATGTAGGCATCCGCTAAGAAAGGATTTTTCTAAATTCATCCCCTAAGGGGGTAAAATAGGGGATAAAAGATTGTATGAAACTCTGTTATTCTTAACGCGAAATGCATGAAAAGTGGTATTTAGCTTTAAGATGAAAAATAAGAAATCTTTATATTAGACTTTTTTCGAAATTCATCCCTTAAAAGGGTAAAAAGGGGTGATAAAGTTTATTATGGGGAAACAATTATTTATGATCAGAATTACTTGAAACTTGGTATTAATGCTCTTTAATACAATTATATGTATATATATATATATATATATATATATATATATATATATATATATATATATATATATATATATATATGTTTTAGTATTTTTCGAAATTCATTCCAAAAGGGGGTATAATGGGATATGAAATTTTTGAATGAAATTCTGTAATTGATGCACGAAAATGCATTTACCTTTGAAATGAAAAACAAAACAATACAAATATCATTTTTTTCTTCCAAATTCATCCCTTAGAAGGGTAAAACAGGGTTGTGCTGTTTATTTGAGAAAAAAAATGTTTATAATCAAAATTACTTGAAACTTGGTGTTAATGCTTTTCAGTACAATTAAATAAACATATATTTTAGATTTTTTTTTAAATTCAGCCCCTAAGTGGGTAAAATTGGGCGGTGAAGTGCGAGTTGTTGAATTTATTTAAACGGAGTAGTAGGACCAGTCATAAAAAATAGCAGGTGTAGACTTAAGGGAGGATAGCTCCTCATAGGGACACTTTAGCAGAACCCAGAACTAGACAAAACATCCATCAGTGTGGTATATTTGTGGTTGGGTTTTTTAGTGTAGACTAAGTGAACCGAGAGTTTTACTCTAGACATAATATTAAAAAGTCGATATGACAACATATAAATTCAATTGAAATTAAAATGGAGCAAATTTTTCAGTCCACGCGAGCGTAGCCGCGGGCAAAAAGGTACAGCAAAATAAGAATGGCAATTTATATATGTAACTTAAAAAAAAGGATAAGGAGAGACTGTAAAATTCAGGTGTACAACAGCATTGTGTCTTTAAAAATTACTTAGATGTTAACCTGATAGTATGTTAGTTAAAAAATCCATATTAGCCGAGCTGCATGATTCTAAAGTCGTAAAAATTGTATGCGATTGTATCATTGTATTCTCTTCCTGTAACTTTGGCTTTCCAAAGTTGCAGCAGTTGTGCTTGGAGAGTAGAAAAATGTGCAAAAAATACATGTAGTGGAGCTTGCTAAATACCTAAAGTGTAAATTTATTTACAGAATATACGCGTAACATCTTTTAAGATACTGGATGTTTTGAGTTACGATCGCTAAAATGAAATTTGTTTTCCTTATTTTTGCAAGTAATAAAGTTTGGTCGCGGTCGAAGCCGCGGGTTCTGCTAGTTTTATAATAAAATTCTCTGATTCAAATCAGTACATTAAATATTTTTTGGAAAATTTTACTGAAATATTCATTATTATCGATACAGAGGACGAATCTATAGTTTTTTGAAATTTTTGTCTCTCTGTCTGTCTATTACCGCAACACAAAAAAACCACTGGGGGGATCATGATGTAATTTGGTATGATGGTAGCTGGTTATCCGGATCAACATATAGGATACTTGTTCAAATCTATATAAATAAAAATCAATTACCAAATGTATGTAAGCGAATTACTTCAGAACGGCTGCTGCTATTTGGCTAATTCTTTTTTTGCTGTTTTTGTGATTGTCAGGACAAGGTTTGTGTGAAAGAAATGTTTGAAAAATTGTACGGAAAAGTGAAAAATGTGGGTTAAAAAATCTCCATATAAAAGAGTAGTATAATATAATACAATTTCGAAATTCTGGTTAACTTTAAATTAATTTGTGAAGGTGCGAAATGTAGCGTTATATATTATATATTCATTAATATCAACAATAAAGACAATTTATATACAATTATAAATGTATTGTATAGCCAACAAACTTGAGTATATGTATATAGGTGATTTTAAAGAGTCAAGTATATAAAAATTAAAATGAATTATTTCCAATGTTTTCCATGAACAAAGCCACTGTCCAGTGCAATATTACTGCGACGTTAACATTCAATTTCTACTGCAGTGATATATTTCGTATTAGTTTTGTCTTTTTTGTTATAAAAAGCAGAGAAACGTTTTCCTGGTAAAAAGAAAACTTCAAGACTTTATACTTCGAATAGACACTTTCTTGAAATAGCATTATAAGACAAGTTTATCCTTAGCGCGAAGTCGATAATAATAATTGACGAATATTGAAAAGCCTCGGAAAATTATTTCTAAGTTTGTTTAAACTATTATTTATATATTTTGTTTGTGAATATCTTTGGAGTACAAAGCTACACTTTGTATACTCCTCTTCTTCCATATGTGCCGAAACCGATTATCCGATTATGATCAAACTTTTGATTTACGATTTTAATTATAACATATTATGATAGGTCGATTTATTCGAGATGTAATAGCCTAATACAATAAATATAGTTTTTGAACTTTTTACATACAATTAGTTATTTCACTTGAAACATGTTTTGAAGAAATCATCCTCTAGCCAATAATATATAAACTCCATAAAATTTCTGCGAACTTGTCATTACAGAGCACTGAGAAGCTGACATTTAAATTTCAATCATATGTTGGAAACATTTCATGTTATGATATTTCATTTCAAATATACATTAAATAGCACCCAGATTACATACGACTCTGCGACTCTATTGCTTCCACGTAGGAAATAATAAATAAATATTCCTAGAATTCAATTGACAAACTTCAATATGTCAAGTTAGGGACATGATTATAAGTAAATCCCGTTTCACTAATTATATTGATCGGGAGAAAAGGTTATGAAATATTCAAAATATGGATATTGCAGTTGACAATTTTACGTTCAGCTTTATTATTAAACTGAAAATAATTACGTACTTTCTAACGAAAAAGTACACCGACTTCAAAATTAATAAAAAATATACTCTATGACCTTACTTGTAAGGTATAACATAATCATTAAAACAAAAATTAAGAAATAGATTCACAATTCTATAGAAGCGAATCGATACACAAACAAACACAAAAAAAACAAAGGCCACAATTGAGTACCTCTTTTTTGAAGTTAGTCATAGAAAACCCGACTTCAAAAATATTTGAACAGGTATCTATAGTTAATCAAAACTACTAATCAGTTTTTGAAGTCGGTTTAATTTAATGTTTTTAGTTTTTAATTTTCCCTTTTTAGTGTAGACATTGTAGTACAAAGTAAGACGAAAGTAATTGTCCAAATCTGTTAATAAATGTCCGAGTTCTGAGGTAACAAACATAAAAAAATACAGCCGAATTGAGAACCTCCTCCTTTTTGAAGTCGGTTGATAAAATATATAGTTATGTCCCATCTGTTATTATTGAAGAAGTATTTAGTTGCTTAACAAAACATGAACGGCGTTCCAATTGTACTGCTCTTCTACTACATTAGACAAGTTGACTTGCTACATTCAAAATCTAAGGTTAAGGAAACCAAATATCTATAAATCTTTTAAGAAAATAAGTATTTTAAACAATAATAATTATATAAATAGCTGTAAACCATTCGAAACATCGAGAGCTAAAAATCAAAATAAATCCGCGAAAAAATTCGAAAAGATAGTTTTAATTGTAATAGTTTACCACGGTTATCGCGCTTTTAACAGCCAACGCGATAATCCAGATAGGCACGCTAGAAAAATCAGTCAAACCAAAAAAAAAAAATATAATAATAATATAAAAAATAATAAATAAATGTATGAACAAATATTAACATGGTATCAAAGCAAATTACGAATTATGTTTATGCGGACGGAAAATAGATATGTACTCAATATTTATTGCGTTACATACATATATCCTCTCATCTGTTAGACCGTGCTTATATAAGCAGTGTGTCAAAATAAACGTCAAAAGTTCGTGCATATTAAGCACGCTTATCATTCAAACTCCGCATCCTCCATGTAAGTGAATAACATTTTTCAAATTTTATTTGTATCGCTATAATTTTCACACAGTATACTCAAATAAATAAGCATAGCATAAGACTGAAGACAAAGTTTATAAAATACACTATTATTGAGATATAATCTATACAAAGTCGCCCCTCGGTTTCGTCGAAACGCGCGAGCCGTGCGCATTGTTCGCGTGTTCTTTTGTGATAATATCTATTGTGTGTGAAGTGAAAGTGATCGTAAAATGGATTTACATTATGACTGGGTAAGTAAAGATCAATATTAATTACATGGTTAGGACAATTGAAAAAGATTTTGTATAGAAATAGTGATTTTAACAAACATCGCCGCCATTATTCGCGGCAAAATGGCGTCATTCTCGTCGATATTTTTTGTTAACTTTATTTTAAACATTGTGTATTATATACGTTATATATAATATATTATATACGTAGTCTATTATTTTTATGATCTTTACGAAACATTTAATTTAAAAACAAATGTATAAATAATTCGTATTATTGTAATAAAAAAATACCATGTTTTAAAAGATGTCTACACAGATGGGGTTTTATTTGTTTACTTTAGAAATATTTCAATATGGAAGCGTATAATATTATCGTTGTGCTTAATACATTAGTACCTGGCGACCGAGCTTCGCTCGGTGTTCTTTTTTGTTATATCATATTTTTTAGTCCCTCCCGGACAAATTCTAAGAAATCCGTGCGAATTTCCGAGAATTCAATTGTTATCTAGCACACCGGTGTGCTCGCGGTCCTCGAGGTGTTAGATTAAAAAAAAAAAAAAACTTGGATAAATACAAAAAAAAAGTAGAACTTTGTATCCAATGTCCAATATGATCCATATAATGTTAATCTTGCACCTTGGTCGCTTGACCACGATGCTTATGGCTGAGTGTAAGAAATACGAACATAAATATCGAACATATTCTGCGTAGAATAATGCAAAAGAAAACTGCATGAAAACTCGAAAACACGCGTTTTTCCAGACATGAGACTAATCTAGATCGATTTTTCGCCCCCGAAAGCCCCCCCATTACAAATTTCAGCGAAATCGTTAGAGCCGTTTCCGAGATCGCCGGTATAAATAAATATATAAAGATATAAATATACAAGAATTGCTCGTTTAAATATATTAGATAATCATATTTTAGGATGTCAATTAGTGTTTAAAATAAATGCAAAGAATTTTTCAACTATTGCGAACATTTGAGAGACCTTTTTTTTTGTTTTTAATTTCAAGTGCTTGGCTTGTAGTTTGATTTACTGTAAACTAAACACTTCAAACACTTGAAACTCTGTCTGTAACAAGTATGTGGATCATATTACATAAAAAAGTTATTACTCTAAGCCACTTGACCTACAGTGTTTTCGATATTGAAAAGTAAAGGATTTTATTATTTTATTTCACTCGCGCGGGTGAAATTTTCTAAAGCTTGTGTGGTGAAAAAAAATATATGGAGAGGTGTGTTCTTTATGTTTATTAATGTGAGATAATATAGTTTTTATGAAATAAAAAAACAAAAATTTGAAATAATGGTTCTATTTTTAAGTTATAAAGGTTTTTAGGTAGATTTTTGGGTAACATCAGGTTCCCTGACTTCCAGGTCGATTTACTAATACATTGTAAGGCAGTTTTTTTTTGTGGTTTTTTACTGTGTTAGATTATTTCATAACGATTCCAACGACATAAGTTACTATAGCTCCCATACAAAACTTTACAGATGTCGTCATTTTAAACACCCGCGAGAAAGTTTTAGGGGTTGTTTAAAACTACCCTACACTAAGCTGCATTTTTGACATAAAGCTTCATAAGTGGCAACACAAATGAGTGGATATGCCTTTATTTAAATAACTATCACGTATAGATAGTTAAAATGACAACGTGGGTTTTCATACATTACGTCTTAATTTAAATAATTTATTCTATATATACATAAATTGCTTTGTCCTGACTGACTGACTGATCGATCAAGGCACAGCCTAAACCGCTGGTCGTAGAAATGTGAAATTTGGAGGACATATTCCTTATATAATGTAGGCATCCGCTAAGAAAGGATTTTTCGAAATTTATCCCCTAAGGCGTAAAATAGGGGATAAAAGATTGTATGAAACTCTGTCATTCTTAATGCGAAATGCACAAAAAGTGATATTTAGCTTTAAAATAAAAAATAAGAAACATATGTATAAGTTTTTTTTTCGAAATTCATCCCTTAAAAGGGTAAAAGGGGGTTATTAAGTTTATATGGGCAAACGATTATTTATGATCAGAATTACTGGAAGCTTGGTATGAATGCTCTTCAATACAATTAAATAAATACATTATTTAGTATTTTTTGAAATTCATCCCATAAGACTGTCAAGTAGGGGATGAAAGTGTGTATGAAACTCTGTAATTGATGCACGGAAAACAGTATTTACCTGTAAAATGAAAACTAAAACAATACAAATATTTTTTTTTTTCAAAATCCATCTATTAAAAGGGTAAAAGGGAGTTGTGATGTTTATATGAGAAAAAATTGTTTATGATCAGAATTACTTTAAACTTGGTATTAATGCTTTCTAATACAATTAAACAAGCATGTATTGTAGTTTTTTTTTAAATTCTGCCCCTTATTTTTTTCATAGTTTGATCGCGGGCGAAGCCGCGGGTTCAGCTAATCAATAATAAAACTTATCTGCTATTTCTTTGTGTATGTCAATATCAAGTTTAAACAGAAAATATATTTTATTCAAATAGACTTTTATTACCTTTGAATTTTCTGGACTAAGATCCGGCTGCAAGATTGCTACGTTCATAGCGTATTTAATCAAAATCATTTTTTTATATACAATAATAAAAGGGACAATATGTTTTGACCGCGGTGCCTATTAAAATGTGCCCGCTAGTATGTTTAATTAAATAAATAATAAGTGACTTTTTGGAACAAAATTGATGCACTTGTTATTTAAAGGAATTATACTCCACTTCACAGAAACATACGTAGAGAACTTGAAAAGTGATAGCTGCCGTTGCACACTTGGCCGCAACCTCTTCGCAGCCAGGTGTAAACGGGTAATATTTTGTTACATTTATATGTTAACAACGGTTACCATGGCAATAAACAGTTGTTATTTTCTGACAATTTTGTTCCAAAAAGTCACTTATTATTTATTTAATTAAACATACTAGCGGGCACATTTTAATAGGCACCCCGGTCAAAACATATTGTCCCTTTTATTATTGTATATAAAAAATTGATTTTGATTAAATACGCTATGAACGTAACAATCTTGCAGCCGGATCTTGATCCATTCAATTATAATTCTACTGTTTCGAACACGGCTATCGATTTTTAATTCCTGCTCTACCTCGCAGACGGGAAAAAGTGTTTTATATAAACCTACTAGCGACTAACTCTCCCTCCGCTCGGGTTAGTCCCTAATTACGTTTTAACTTTTAGTATACATTTCTCAGAGATTAAATATAAAAGTACCTGGCGACCGAGCTTCGCTCAGTGTTCTTTTTTGTTACATCGTATTTTTAGATAAAAAGAACTAAAAAATTGAATAAATACAAAAATAAAGTAAAACTTTGTATCCGATCGAGATTTGATCTCAGACACACCTATTAATTTGTTAATTTTTCACTTTGGTCGTTTGACCACGATGCTTATGGCTGAGTGTTGAATTATCTAGGATATTCTGCGTAAAATAATGCAAAAGGAAACTGCATGAAATCTCGAAAACACACGTTTTCCAAGACTTATATAAATATACAAGAATTGCTCGTTTAAATATATTAGATATTCCTACAGTAAAAAGTATCCTATATGTTGACCCGGATAACCAGCTATCATTATACCAAATTTCATCAAAATCTGTCTAGTGGTTTTCTCGTGACGCGTTCCTAGACAGACAGAAGACAGACAGATAGACAAAAAATCTAAAAACTTTAGATTCGGCCACTGTATCGATAATAATGAATATTTCAATAAGATTTTTCAAAAATATTTAATGTACAGATTTGACTCGGTTACAATTTTATTATATGTATAGATTTTCAAAAAAGACATGGAACTCTTTAAGGTTTAATCATGACATTCTCATCAGACTTACAAATTACTACCGGTCCCTGGCCTCTGAGGATCACAAACATTTACACAAACTCTACTTCTACAAACTACCAATTCGAGTGTTTATGTTTTACAGCCCATTTATTAGACATATAAAACCTCACGCTACGATTCTTAGCATCGTAACTATTATATAAAAACAAATTACGCGAGCGGAACCGCGGGCAAAAGTTACTTATTTTATAAATATCTTTATAGAATTTTATTTCAAGCTCTTCTCGTTAACATAGGAAATACAGAGGCTTGTAATCAGTACTCATAATGAGCGGTAGTTGAACCTACACTATCCGGCATAGACATTCCTATCACACTACATCGCACTTCCCTGTCAATACAAAAAAAATATTAGCTAAATATGTCCCGCCCCACCCACTCCCTCTGGTCAATGAGAAACAGGTATAGCATAAAGTCAATATTCTAGTCTTTTTTAACTTCAGTAGGACTGAATGCCGGCGATTCTGCAAATATAAAAGTACATCTTACACGTACATATGTCTGTTATTGGCTTCAAAATTAATATGAGGATACCTTACAAGGAGGTTGTAGTATACATGAATTTTCTAACTAATTCATGATCCATATATCGAATGGCCTCGGGCTACGTTTTCGATGCGTTTAGGTGAATTAAAACTTAAAAGGTTTTGCAAAAAAACTATTGACAGATATATTTTATTTTTCTATCTGGACGTGGCTATTATTGAATTGGAATGATCGTATTTCATTTTTATATTTCGAATGAAAGGTTTTTGTTTTTTTTTTATTTACATTGAGATCGAATAACGATGCGCTAAATGTTCGGTCAAATATTCGTATTCGGTATGATCGGCGTTTTTTTGCTATTTTAGTATTTGGCCGACTTCTCGGTTAGTTTGCCGAATAATTACCGAATATTTAAAAAGTATTATTTTAATATATCTAATATATTTAAACGAGCAATTCCTGTATATTTATATCTTTATTTATTTATACCAGCGATCTCGGAAACGGCTCTAACGATTTTGCTGAAATTTGGTATGTGAGGTCTGTCGGGGGCGAAAAATCGATCTATATTAGTCTCATGTCTAGGAAAATACGTGTTTTCGAGTTTTCATGCAGTTTTCTATTGTACTATTCTACGCACAATATGGTCGATAATTTCTTATACTTGAGCATAAGCATCGTGGTCGAGCGGTCAAGGCGCAAGTTAGACAACACATATGCCTGGGATCGAGTCTTGGTCGGAATACAAAGTTTTTACTTTTGTTTTTTTTTTGTATTTATTCAAGTTTTTAGTTTTTTTTTTTATCTAAAAAATACGATATAACAAAAAAGAACTCCGAGCGAAGCTCGGTCGCCAGGTACTGTATGTTTATAAATGTATGGACTTACATAAATGGAATATGAACAAAAATGGAATATGCATATAACAAGACGTAAATTTAAGAACTCTCCAATATAAGGCCACGCCTAACCTCAAGCAATTGACTGCGCCAATAAAGGTGGTGATGAAGTGAAGTAATTAGATGTGTGTGTGATTTGGTCCTTTCCGCGATAAATAATAGCATTCCCAAGGAGGACTGATGTCAGGCAGGCTACCGGTCGTAAAATTTTTGCCAAATCCTATCAGCAATACGGAAGTCCAGATTTTTTTCGATTTTTTTGTCTCTGTCTGTTTTTCTGTTTGTACGGGCTAATCTCCGAAACTGTTAGACCGATTTAAAATAAATTTTGTATGGTGGTACCTTATATCCCCGGTTAACATCTTAGATACTTTTCATCCCGTAAAATTAAAGAGTTCCCGTGGGATAGTTAAAAAACTATAGTAAATTATACAGCTTAGTTCACAAAAACTACAGATTGGATTTCAATGAAACTTTACAATGATATAGTTCATACATCAGAATAAAAAATAGGCTACTTTTTATCCCGGAAAAATGTACGGTTCCCGTGGGATAGATTAATTTTAGTTTGTCATAAATATATCTTGACAGACTTTACGTAACGTGTAAACACTATGTACGAAGTTGGACATTTACGTTGCAATTATTATTATTAGACAATACAATATGTGAGGTTTTCATAATACAGTTTCACTAAAGAGTTTCAGTAGCCAAAAGAAGTTAAGACTTCCCCTGTGGCACAACACCATACGATCGATAGTAGACAGGACAAAAGCTTTCGGATGACTTGATAAGCTTTGACACAAGGCTTGTTTAACTTGTAGTACTTAAGGTGTACAAGACATATCACTTATATTTATTGCTTATTCACTTTGTAACGGCTCAATGGATTTGAGTGCAATACCGATAGCTTATGTCCATAAATAATTCATAGCCTTCTTTTTATCCATATACTTACCCCACTAGCAGAGTCGCGGGCTAAGAATACTATAAAAATATAATCAATAGAAAGAGTAAAACCTTCACAGTAATTTACATCAAACATATAATAAAATAAGATGTCGTTATCAGCGTGTCTGATAAACTTTGAAGAATTCAAAACAAAAATAATTTAAATAAATATATGATAGATAAATACGTTACATAACGGTTTAGATAAAAAAATTCTTTCAGCTATCATATCTCAAGGATTCGAATTATTTTCAGAGCTATTCTACAACAGATGCACGAGAATAGTTGAAATGATCCGTCATTTAAGTAAATTGAATTCACTGGTGGTATAAATGTATAATGAGTTTAAATAAAACAACTTTTTCGAATTTTCTTTTTTGCGGTTATATTTAAATTTTTAGTTCCAGAGTCTCTCCCGTGACTATCTTTGCTGTAAAGCATCCAAACCCTCGGAAACCAAAAATCATAATAAAACCACAAAAAATCAAAAGAAAAATAAAATATTTTGTAAAGGTACATATTATACACAATATACTTTTACGTCTATATCGTTTTAACAATAATACAATCAAATACGAAGAGGATGATTGGCATAATAATTATAACTAGGTGTTTGTGGTCGCACCTCTCCGAAACGGCTCGACCGATTTTAATGTTTTTTTTTTTTTTTTTTTATATTTGGTAGTTATGAGAATAAGTCGTAAAGTATTTTTACTCCCACCATCCAATTTTGTATGAAGTATATTATATAAATACATAGCGGTATAACATAAAGCCAAAGAGTTTTTTATAGATTGAACGCGGGCGTAGCCGCGGGTTCTGCTAGTATTATAATAATATTAACTAATGTGTATTTAAAGTAAAAAATAACAAAGTGTATAACAAAGATTCTTCTTATTATTAATTTTCATGGAAAAACTTAATTTTTTTTTATAAAAACCGACTTCCAGGCACTAATAAGTAAAAAATAACTAAACGGGGGTTTTCATTTAGAATAGATACCTAATCAGATATTTTTGAAGTCGGTGGGCTTTAATTTGTATTAGCTGGCACCGACTTCAAAAATATCTGATTAGGTATCTATTCTAAATAGAAACCCCCGTTTAGTAATATTTTACTTTTTAGTGCCTGAAAGTTGTTTTTTTTTTAAGTTTTTATTTTTCCATTTTTAGTGTAGACGTAATAAGCAGGTAATTTGTAAGAAGAAAGTCTTTCAGAAACATATTGGATTAAGCCATTTATGTAAAAATAAAAATAATTTATTGTTGATTATTTTAAAACCGCTCGACCGATTTCCATAAAATTTAAATGGGACCACCTGGGAAATAATCGGTGTACATCTATAAAAAAAAAGATTCCGACGAATTGAGGGGCTTCTCCTCTTTGGAAAAGTCGGTTGATAAATATATAATGGTTATGTGGCGTAGTGGCGATAAGTACGTAATAGTTTACACTGTAGGTCGCTGCTGATTTGAGTTCTTGTCATGGCAAACTTTTGTAATGTACAATATTCAAAACTATCTTTGTTCTGTAGTGAAAAATCACTATTGAAATTGATGTTTAGTAAAAAAAAGGTTTTATTTTTCAAACTTAACTGTAAATAAGTTTTAAGCATATTTAAAAGGATACACTATTACCGTTGTTTGTATAAATTGCTTGGATTAAGTCAAATGAAGAGCTAAACTTATTTATATAGAACAAAACTTATTCGAAGGGGGATTAACAATATATTTTATAATTTGTAGGGCATGTAAAATAAGATAGGTATTTACCTAATTTCATTTATTGAGGTTTAAAATGTCACGTTCATTGTAAGCTGAACAAAACAATAGACAACTAAAAAAAAATTTTTATAGATATAAAGGATATCTATATTAGTTATTGGAAGTGCATCGTAATATAGATATATGTGTAGAAACTAATTAGTCATATTACATTTACTTGACATTTTTAAGACGTTTAAAAATAGCTTCAAATAATAGATACTAGTTATTTTCAGCTGGAAATGTAGACGTCATGGCGTAAATTAATAAATTATGAATAGGATTTGACGAGACTGAACTTTATTATCGATCCTAAGTATGATACCATGCGATATGACAGACATTAAATTGACAATTTAGAGTTAAATTAACTTTATTCTAACTGTCTAACACAATTTCGCAGTTATACTTCTTTTGGTGCGTTATAAAAAAAATGAGAATGAAGTTTTTGCGATGCGATATTTTTAATCTACAGTATGAAGTTAATCTTTATTGGTTACAATGAGAAATACGTTAAATCTCCCTTTAATATAGTGGAAGTTACGTGTATGTTCAGGATATTTATTCCAGTATTTTTATATATACAACACGTGTGTTACATCGATAAAAATAAAAATTATTACAAGTCTTTATTTACTTTCACCTGTCCCGGTGTATGTCTATAATCAAATCATGCTAGTTAAATTTGACCCACTTCCTAGTGACCAATTCGGCACACACATTTCGTTCTCGTGACTTTACGATTACCTAAATTCCGCCATTATTAATCCAATATGGCGGCAATACAAAATGGCGATTCATCATTTCCATAGTGACCCTTATTATATAGGTATCAAATGAAAGGGCTTGATGAGAAGAATACGGATTAAATAAAAATAAAAAAGACAAGAAAAAATGGAAAAGGAATAAAAAACAAGCTTTTACTTAAATGTTCTAAAAAAAACAAAAAAATATAACTTCTTATGTGCCTAATAGACCAATCGGAATCTGTTTATTTTTAAAAGGAAAATAATAATAATTAAAACCTGAAGTTTTATAGTTTTAGAACGTTAGCAGGTATATAAGGAATAGAAATTCGTAAAATGCCCCCGATGCCCAGCTCCCCCCGAGAAATGGGGAGACGCAAAACGTTGAAAAATCGTTTTTTTTTTTTTCAATTTCCGGCTTACTGTGACGTTCTATAGAAAAATGTTTTCTACAGAAATTGTAGGTCTAGTAAAAATCTACAACTTTTATAGAAGACACTTTTTACATTAACCTCAAAGTTTTTGAGATATTTTCATTATACTCGGTTTTTCATTATTTCTTGGTTTTTTATTTCTTATTTATAGAATAATCTTTTGATTTTCATGAAAGTAGGGCAATGTAATTTTTAATAAATAAAAAAAAAAAATTAAATATTTAGCCATTTTCGAGAAAAGTAGGTTTTATGGTCTCGGAAGGCTGGAAATTACTCCCAACTTCAAGTGGACGTTTACATTTAAAAATTCGTTTATTCATTACTTAAAAATATAATATAAACAAATTAAAGTTGATATTTATGAAATTTAGTCATAGTGTTGTTAAAAAAATGTAAAAAATAAAAAAAAGAACTAAGACAGTTCCTTGCAGAAAATTTATTCAAATTTTTAAAACTATCCTGTGCATCCATTAAATGCTAAGACATTGATGTTAAAAAAAAAGGATCCTTTTTCATTGAAAGTCGAATATCTCAGGAAAAAACCGACGTAAAAAATTTTAATTTCAGCTTAATTCTTACTAAAGCTTTTTATTTCATAAATCTTAAATTATTTATATTCCGTGAAAGTTTCATTGAAAAATAATTTAACGAAAATTTCGCAGTATTTCATAGAAATACATTTTGTATATTGGTATATCGACGCAAATTATATTACGCGTATGTATCGGATGCAGATCGAGTTTTCGTACTTTTATTTTTTAAATAAAACATTTTCTAGAGCAAAGCAGAGGATTTTCCTGGACGTCAATTTTAATAAAGAGTTGTTGAAAAATATTCCATCCGTAAAACATTTGAAGTCCAGACTTATTTATATTGATATGACGAGATGGATTTTGTTTTTGAATAAAGATGCGTAAAATTATATAGTTTTGTTATTTAACTCTAGGTATATCTTTTTTTCGATACATGACCAAACTTAATTGTATCGACAAATATCACATAGACAAGTCTTAATCGTAAATTCTAAATAATTAAACAATAAATATACTGAAAAAAGTCAGTGAGGAAGGGCGGGTACTCAAACAGAAACTATTTTTTTTTCCAACGAACATTAGTTCTTGGCGCACTTGCCTTATTCTTTTATTAATCGTTACATAAATAATATAAAAATAAATTTATATACTTTTTTTAGTTATGGTATTCTACCCGATTTTGACCTAGATTCTGCCGATATATGCCAGTATTGTTTTGGGGACATCTAAAATTATCTCAATAAAAGACACTAGATGATGTCATAAACACAGGTCGATCAACTAATGCAAATCATAAATGCTGGATTTATCTTTTCAAAAAATGGTTTGTGAATTGTGATTCGTAACAAAAATTAATAATTCAAAATTATAATGATACTATTTTTGCTTTTCTCAAAATCGGTCCTGTGAAGTTTTTCCTAAAAAAAAAAAACCTTTGAACATTTTTCTTTCTCCCGTATACGACCACTTGAAAAATCAACCTGTAAGTTCACATATATTAAATAGACCCGGCGTAAGTTAGGCCAATCTTAATAACAAAATTTACTAAAAGGTGACGCTGCCGATATGTAATATAGAAATTAGCACTTATCCGAGCGAAGCAAGGGTAAACCGCTAGTAAATAAACAAATAAAATAACACTTACTTGTTTTTATTCCCGCTGCTAGCTGATCTCTGTAGTTTCTTCGGTCGGTTTTCCTTGTCTAGGGTAGCTCTTTGTTCGTCCATACGATTCGATTGGCACCTCACTAGCAGTTCCATGAAGGTTTCTGTAGGGTTTTCTCCTTCCTCTGATTCCGCCCGAACTATGCCACGCTCTTTCTCTTCTTCTTTCTTCTTTGCATCAGGAGTTATCTGGTGTTGTTGTAAAATTTATATATATATATATAGATAGAATATTTTTTGTGTTTGTTGTTGTCAGGACAAGTTTTATAAGTAGAAAATTAAAAGATTTTTTTTTTACTAAAATAAGATTTTTTTTAAATCTCATGATCCGATTTAGACTTTGGTAAGAAGATAGTTTGAGACCCTGGGAAGGACATAGGATACTTTTTATCCCGGAAAACATCCTTTGGGGGGTGAAAATGGGGATGAAACTATTGGGTACCATTATATATTATACTAGCGACGCACCCTGGCTTCGCTCGGATTCATCCCTAGCTCGCTTCCCTATACAAATTTTCATCCCTTTTATCATAGAATCTATAGTTTTTGTCTGTCTGGGACCACATCACAAGAAAACCACTGGACAGATTTTTATGAAATTTGATATGATGATAGCTGGTTATTCGGGTCAACATATAAAATACTTTTTACTGCGGGAAAATATTTCATCTCTGAGAAATCTATACTAACCGTTAATTCTCGAATACATTACCTGTATAAGAGACAACTGTTCCATACTCTGTCGTCTCACACGGAGAGCGTTGAAGGGCGTCCGGGGGGCAGGAATCGGGTCTTGAGGGGGCGAAGGCGCCGCGTCCACGGGGAGCCCTAGCACTTTGCATAGATCCCCGATGTTCATTTGCGCTGTCGCCATACCTAGCACATCGCCGAGCTGTTCAAAAAGGAAATTGTTTTAATACTTTCTTAGATTTACGCGAATATTGGACATTTTAAATAAACCTATTTTTTTTTTGCTATTTTACTTTAAATTTTTGTTGTCTAGTCTCTGCCGTAACTATGTTTTCTGTAAAACATTCGAAATGTCGGGAACCATAATTTAAAGTAAAATGGTTAAACAATCCGATATAAAAAAATAATTTACAGAAATAAAAAAATACTGCTGCGTACCGATTGCGTAAAAGGCGGACTAAAAAAAATGAGAACAAGTTAACGAAAAGACATAACGTTATGCAGTCGGAGACATCGGTGCATCTTATACGTGTAGTGTACATATCGTGTATGTCCCTGACTGCATAATATTCAGTCAAGAAGGGGATGACTGAACTCTTCTATATGCTATATTACTATATATACATAGTTTAAACGTCCAGACAGAAGGCGATCGCTTTTAATTTAATGGAAATGCTGCCAAATGTAAGGGTTGACAAAAGAAAACTAATTTTCATGGTGAACGATTTCGAAGTTTCTAAGTCTTTTTTGTTCATTTAAATAGGACGAGCTACAGAATTTGGCTTTCTTTGGATTTTTTTATTTTCATATTATGATATGTATTCGTCAATAATTATTGTGAACCGATTTTCATGATTTTTTTGATGAATAGCTTATACATACAAACATCCTCCCTGAAATCGCCTTTGTTAGACGTCTGTATGAATTAGTGAACTGTGGCAGAACCTTAGATTTTAGGGTCTTTTGATTCGTGTTGACGATGGGATGTTTATGGGACATAAAAAAATTGTTCAAAACATTTAGATCGATCATTTTAAAATTATATATCTGGAATAAAGATGTATACTCACTTCCTTAGAAATATTATAATGCTCCTTCGCGTAATATAACGCCTTTTCATGGTTCCCCAGGGCAGCGTGAGCGTTGCCTAAGGACCAACATGCCCTACCCTCCCCAACCCTATCCTGAAGTTTCCTTGCTGCAGATAGATGTCTTGCGTGGTACTCCTCTGCAATACGATATTCCCTGAGGAGAGTATACGTGTTCCCTAGGGAATAACAGGCTTGGGCCTCGACTGCTGCGTCCCCCAACTCCTCTGCTAGGGCTAGGGTGCGTCTGTATGAGTAATGGTTAAGCATAAGTTTCCCTATTTGACAATATGTGGTGTGGTGCGAACATAAGTTTAAGATTTTAACTTGTACTGATATTATATATTTTTTTTTATTATAAAAAGATAATAATAAATTAACATATAGTATTAATAGGGGTGGCTATTGGTTATTTTATATTAATTTAATATTATATTTAAATTTATTGTCAAGATGTATTTAAACACTTGGTTTTAATTCATTTTCAATGTATCGATTAGACGTTATTGGTATAAACAAAGATTAATATATGTAACTGTATATTCTAGAGGTAAGGTAGCATTTTCTGATAACACATTTTTGTATAAATTGGAAAAAAATATTTATATGACATTAATCATAATATAAAAATGCAAATCGATCGTATTTAATTCAAATATTTTTCTATCGACTGCACATTATATATTATTATTTTCTTATCTAAGTTTTTAATAGCATAAATTAATAAATTAAAAGAGCAAACGTTGGAAATTCAAACCTATTGCGAATTACAACAGAATTGAAGGTGTGTAGTTATAATGAAATTCGAACGTGTGTTAGTTGGAACAAAATGTGATTGCATAAGCTATGTCATATAATACTATACTAGTATAGATGCCTCATCCTATACAAAGAAATTGGACAGCGCTAATTCGGGCTATTTTTGTTTGCTTGAATAGATAATAGATGTCGTTAATTCGCAAGCAGTTAAACTATTTTATTTTATAAATATGCGCAAACCAATGTATGGTAAATATTGTAAAATTTAACCTACATTCGAATAAAATATAAATAAAGTGATTTTAACTTTTTTAATCGTGGTAAGCAATTCATAAAAAAATTGCAATTCGTAAAAGCGCCATCTGTGAAGATGCACTACAAACCCATCATCTGTTTGCTAATATTTCAATGATCAGTAAAATTACACAAATATGATTTACAGGCGCGTAATTTCGTTTCACTTCATTTAGAATATGTTTTAAAACAATAGTACACCTTTTAGGGTCTATTTTTTATCTTTTGTTAATTTAACACAATCTTAATTACAAATCGAAACATATAACGTCATCTATTGACATTTATTTAAACTATTTTTCCTTTGTTCGTAATGAGACCCCACGGTCAAGCTTTAATTGAATTATATTGTGGACATTTGTGTAGTAGTGTTTGATAGGACAAAAAATTGTAAGTACAAAGCTACATCTTTTGATAGTTTGGTGAGGTTTAAACAAGCAGCTCAAATTTTATCTCTGTTTTGATCTATCAAATAGTTTAAAAAAAATATCTAATAGTACATTTTTAGATGTTATGCTGCGTATATAATGCAGATATGATAATAAAAAAAATACGTGCATACACAAATGTTATCTTATATAAATATATTACAGTCTCAAATCAATCTTTATCGAACCCACAAACATAATAATGTACGTACATTTTATGAGCAACAAAGCGTCAAAAGTATAAAGATTTTGAATTCCCTATGCAACAAATACGCTAGATCTTCGTTTTCGCAAAGCAAGAGTATACTAGAATAAAAAATATTTAATCACTTCATTACCAAAACTATATATAATATTATTTCTTTTAGAGATAACAACTGTTATCTTAAATGCGATTTATTTTGAGACAACGAGTATGAATTTGATTGTCTTGATACATCCCCCTTAAAAATTGGCCAAAGGCGAATCTTTTATTTCATAAATAGAGCTTAAACATTATCATATTTTGTAGCAGTAAGAAACTTATTCTAATATTAATTTCTAATCGCTAGGCATTTTACCTATTAAAAAAACTTATATATTCGCAATTGCAGCTTGTTTATGTTTAGATTATATATATATATATATATATATATATATATATATATATATATATATATATATATGTATATGTGTGTGTGTGTGTGTGTATACAGAATATCATATTTAATTGAATAAAATATAATGAATACATACATACATAATGTCCTCATCTCACCCATAAAATTAATGCACAAAAAACAAACTAACAAAGACACTTTCACATTTATATATTACTATTATAGAAGGAAGAATTAAATACTTTTTTTATTACTTCTACAATGGAACACATTACATATTATAATAAATGTTATGTTTTTAATGCTTTAATCTAAGTATAAGAACATCTTGGTTTAAAATAGTCGTCTCAAACCACTAGGAACGTAAGTTCGATTTTCGTAAGTGAAAATTACCTTTAGCCTCATCTTAAGCAATGTCCAAGTTTGATTTTATACACATACGTCTTAATAATAATGCTCAAGAACAGTATCAGTAATAGGCATGTAAGTGTTAGAAATCGCATTTCAATAATTATAAAATCATTTAATGTAGGTCAATTTATCACACATGGGCGCGTATTATAATCGCACGATTGCAGCTTAGTAGTTTTAATATACATTAGATTTATTAATACGTATATTTTAGTACATAGGTCCCGAACTTCGATCGGCGTTTTTCGGAATAGATTTAAAAATTGCTTTTTTCCACAAAATACACCTATATAGATAAATTTAAAAAGCAAAGCCTTACAAAATTTGAACCAAATCGCTAAGAGTCGTTTTCGAGGTATACGAAATAAATTTATATACAAGAATTGCTCATTAATATTATAATATTTTAAAATCTTTTGTTTTATAATATTTTTTCTAAAAACAATTCTTCTTTTACTTAGGACTACATCATCATCATTATCACCAAAATAGATAACTTAGCTCTAAAATGACAATATAAAAACTAAAATTAAAATAATAGTTCCAGAGAAGAAATAAAGAAACCAATCAAAACCAAACACTTACTTATAATGTTCCGCGGCATTTTCAAACTGTCCGAGAAATATGTGCGAGTTTCCTAGGTTGCTATTTGCGCGTCTCTCCGCCGCTCTGTCCCCTACTTCTTGTGCTATTCTCAGTCTTTCTGTGTGATATTTGATTGCGCGTGTGAAGTCTCCGAGAAGGTAACACGTGTTACCGAGGTTCCCACACGCTCGACCCATCGCCTGTCGGTCGCCTAGACTTCGCATTAATTCGAGATTCTCTCTGTAATGATGGAAATGAGTTAGTTATATTTATTTAATATATTCTTTTTTCCATTTTCTGTGCCCCTATCCTACCTATCTATATATACATAAAATGCTTTGTCCTGACTGACTGACTGATCGATCAACGCACAGCCTAAACCGCTGGCCGTAGAAACGTGAAATCTGGAGGACATATTCTTTATACAATGTAGGCATCCGCTAAGAAAGGATTTTTCGAAATTCATCCCCTAAGGGGGTAAAATAGGTGATATAAGATTGTATGAAACTCTGTCATCCTTAACGCGAAATGCACAGAAACTGGTATTTAGCTATAAAATGAAAAATTAGAAATATCTGTATTAGATTTTTTTCTAAATTCATCCCTTAAGAGGGTGAAAGGGGGTGATAAAGTTTATATGGGCAAACAATTATTTATGATCAGAATTACTTGAAACTTGGTATTAATGCTCTTTAATACAATTAAATAAATACATATTTTAACATTTTTTGAAATTCATCCTGTAAGGCTGTCAAATAGGGAATGAAAATTTGTATGAAACTCTGTAATTGATGTACGGAAAATGGTATTTACTTTTAAAACGACAACTAAAACAATACAAATATCTTTTTTTTTCGAAATTCATCCCTTAAATGGTAAAAGGGGGTTGTGCTGTTTATATGAGGAAAAAATTGTTTATGATCAGATTTACTTGAAACTTAATATTAATGTTCTTCAATACAATGAAATAAACATGTATTCTTGATTTTTTTTAATTCAGCTCCTAAGTGAGTAAAACTGGGCAATGAAGTTGGAGTTGTTGAATATATTTAAATAGAGTAACATGACTCAAGTTCTCTGTAAGTGCACATTTACTGTGTGGGATATAAAGTAGAGAACGGAAATTATTCCAAATCCAAAGGAAAATTATGTATAACTTTTCGGCTTTTTGGAAAAATGGAGAGTAGAAAAATGTGCGAAAAATACAGGTGGTGGAGCTTGCTAAATACCTAAAGTGTAAATTTATTCACAGAATATATGCGTAACATCTTTTAACGATAAAAAAAGATGGATATTTTGAGTTACGATCGCTAAAATAAAATTTGTTTTTCTTATTTTTGCAAGTAATAAAGTTTGATCGCGGGCGAAGCCGCGGGTTCTGCTAGTCTATAATTAAAATAGGTATTTCATAGAAGTAATTATGACGGAAAAATATAAGGAGCTGCCCTTACATTAAATGTAGAATTCATGATTTTTTTTAAATGTTATAATGCTATCGAGTAAAATCAGTTAATAGTAAGTAATTATATGAAAACTTAATATTTTCTTAAATATTAGAGCTTCACAACAACTACGTCCGATGAAATTATTTCATTATGTACAATTTACATATTATGTATCTGGTAAAAGTGAAACTGTAAAAAAAGCCTCATTATACTTTCAATTATAACAATCATTAATAGATAATACTTTCTTAGATTTACGCAAATATTTGTGATTTTAAATAAAACTATGTAGTATATTATGTATCTTTTCTAAATACATACATTTATTGTTAATTTCCTTGGTGTACATTAAAGAGTTTATTATTTTTATTATTTATAGAAAATAGCATCCTATCATTATAACTTTAAAGTTATCAAGAGATGTCAATCCACATTTAGAAATCCTCTTGAAACAGACTCAATCAGATTTAAAAGGTTATAGTTCGCTAAAACAATTCGTACAATAATAGGTATTGCTTTGAGAGTTTATTTAAATCCGTTGCTATTTCTCCTAACTTGACCCAATTATAAGCTAAAATGGAAGTCAAACTAATAAATACTGAGTGGCTTTTGTATGAAGTTTTCAGGGTAGCTTTTCGTACACTAAGTTATTCTAGCAGAATTTTTAGACTATCTATTATATAGAAGGTCACATATTCGACCCTGGCACTTAACTTGCATATAACAGCTTCTTGTAGCTATGAGACGGGATAAATTAGTACATCGGACAGAAACAATCACAAGAATAATCTACTATTTTAAATAGTCCTAATTGAACATATTACTCGCGGGTCAAATTTATGCAGCATACTCTAACATAAATAATGCGCTCAGAACGCTAATATTAGGTAAATTTTGCTTATTTGCCGTGTGCAACAGCCAAGTAATTCTATTTATTAAAGAAATCAAGATATCTAATATTGAGACGGTCTGTATAAAACGTTGTTATTTAACTAATTAGGTATTTTAATTTACGACAAAGTTTTGGATAGATTGATGGATACTTCTATATATAGGTACTGAATAAATTAACCGATTTAGTTTTACGTTAGGTCTCAAAACTTTTTGCGGTAGAAGAACTGCGTTGCGAGACTTGCATTTTTTTACATATATGTAATGATTTTCATGGGATAAACTACTTACATATCAATATTTATCTTTAGGGCTGGCCCTATAATAAATCTCAGTATTTTCTCGGTCCGATATCGGTCTGGTAAAGTATTTTTATACTAGAAACATTGCTTATGTGTTATTCGATCACAACTTGACTCTTACTGATAAGTGTGCACTGATTGTTACTTGTATAAAATGATCGGCACTATAGTGTGAAGCGTACCCTATAAGTCAAGTAGTTTTTAAGACTTCTTATTCGATACTTATCTTATTATCGATTAAGTATAAAAACATAGTTTTTTTTGCGATCTACACTAATTTTATGTAGGTTACAAAAGATATTTATAACTATTGTTTTAAATGCTTGAAGCGCTTTCAAGGGTAACAAGAGCAGTAGAAGATTAAAAATTATTTAACTAAATAAAGATTGCCGTTAAACTCAATTATATTTTCTCTATAGCTTTTATTGTTATTGCCCGATTACCGCGGAAGGGGGGAAATGTTTTCAACATTATTTTATGTATGTAGCGTTACCACAATATCTTTGACGCAATCTGAACAATTTTAACATAATACTACGTCATTTCGTGCCGAATGGAGAAGTTTCCATTTTTTTATGTATCAATTATAAAAAGAACAATGGCAAGTTTTTACCTGAACGTTTTTGAAGCGTCTAAGATTAGGACATATACAAAACTGAATTATTTAATTTGCTCTTTTTTTTCACGGCGTTTGTTTTACATGACAAAGCCACGAAGAAATGTTTACATAATAAGATAGTAATTGATTGTTTTTATTTACTTCCGGGTTCGGTATTCGTCAAAGATGATGTAAAAATTGTTGCCACAGAAGAAAATGAAATGCCGTATTTATTTTAAAATATTTTTATTAAAAGTCTTATGTACATAATTAAATAATAATCTATGTTTTGTTCATTAATCTTACAGCTTTACATTTAATGGAAACATTATATGCTAAGCTGTAAGTTTAATTTAAGCTATTACAGTTAGTACAGTAATTAAAATAATAGTAATAGCAACACAACAGATGACAATGAGATTGACTTAATAATTCATATTGACATATTATTTAGATTTTATATTTTATTTGTCATCCATGATTTTACGTATGCCTCTGACTACTACGTTTTATTTTGCTGTTACTGTTCCATTTTTCTAGATTATTATAAGTTTTAATTGTCGCTTTGCCCACGGACCCGATTACTTGCCCCATGCGACGACTTGTGCATTCTCTCGGACAATCGCCAGTGTATACCTACAACTAATACTAAACTCTCCTAACGGACTCAAAGTAGTACCTTGTTTCATCCATGATAAAGAAATTAAAAACGTAACTTATATGTAACGCTAACGGTCTTTTTTTAATTTATGATATTTAATTTATATTATTCGGTACAATAATCAGTGACAGCTGTCATTGCTAGGTAGGTTTATAACCGCAAATCATAAAATAAAAATGCAAATATCTTTTTTTTGTGACTTCCTAATAAAATAAATCTTTCTGGATAAAGTTGTGTTACTTAATCCCTATCGATTTAGCATTTTTTTATTTTAAGACGCCTCAAATGGATATCAGGTAAATCGTTGTATAGAGACCTGCCATTGTTCTTTAAGTAAAGTATTACAAAAATACGAAAGAATTATCAAAATATCTCAACAAATGAAAAAGTTATGAAACTTTAAAGTTGCGCTTGTAAGAATAATTTCGTGACGTCACACGACCTGAACGACCGAAATTTAAATGAATTTCTCAGTAATTTATTGATAGATTTCAAAAAAAAAACAGTGATTAAATAGTTTAGATCTATATTTTAATTCCATTGCGTTAAATAATATGTGATATTAACAACATAAGGGTCTCTGCCCACTACACCGTCTCATACCATGACCGTGCTATGAACGTATCAGGCACGGAAACGAGCACAGCTACGGACTACTATACCCACTAGACCGAATCCAAAGCGTATCATGCCCGTACATAACGGTTATAGTGACCGTAGCATCCGCGTATCATCCGCGTATCATCCGGGTATCAACCGCGTATCAACCGCGTATCAACCGCGTATCATCCGCGTATCAACCGGTACCGGCACCAGCAAAATATTCTCGCCGACAATTGTTGCCGGTCCGTGTGCGGCACGCGACGGTGCCGGTCGGTGACGGAACGGTCTAATGGGCAGAGTCTCATACATTTCAATACAAAGAATATTTTTTTGCCTGACACGCTCCTAGCACGGTCATGGTATGAGACGGGGTAGTGGGCAGACTCCTTAAGAAATTTCTCCCTGAGATTGTAATAAAGTACCTAGTAGTGCCATAGGATCTATGTATAATCTAAAATATGGCATGTGCGATTGTTCGAATCAAAAAAGAGTATCAGAATAAAAAGCATTTTCTTATTACTCAAATATAGATATCAGGAATGGTAAATGACCAAATCCCAAAATATATTTTATAATATATAATATTATGTTTCTGTAATTACAAAATAGAAAAAAGCAAGTTCATATTTCTGAACATTTTGATTTATTCGACCTTTCCATATGAAGTATAAGTGAGCAAACAGCTCACTTATTTTACCTCGAATAATGTATACAGACGTAATACAGACTAGGATGGAATTTGAAATTGAATGATAAATGAAGATAAATATTTTATTCATGTGTACAAAGGTACATGATTTTAAGTTAATATAACAGATTTTTTTAACGTACAAAAGATTTTTCAAGCAGTCTGCTTCTAATTTTGATCCTGATGTACTAGATTTTTATATATTTAGAAAGAAATTAAAACCGTTATAATGTAAAATATGTAGATTAGAAGATACCTACATAAAATAATATACATGAAGGCGATAAATACTTAGGTTCTGAAATAATAAAAACTATCTTTTCGGATTTTTTCGCGGACGTATTTGATTGTGGGTAGACATTGTCTGTAACAAGTTCAGATAGACATCTAAAACTTTAGTCTGTCACATGAACATGATTACTGTATATATATGATAAGCATTCGGAACGTCGGAAATCAAAAATCAAAATAAATCCGCGAAAAAAATCGGAAAGATAATTTATTTAAAATGTCAAATATTCGCGTAAATCTAGGAAAGTATTATGTGAACTTTTATATTATTCAGGCATATCATAATAGTTAATTACATCATAATAGTTTAGTAAACATAACATGCCACAGCCTTTAAATCCCAGTGCATTAAATGATTCCGGTGACGTATTGTAACTCCAAAAAGAGTGTCACTATTACAATATAACAACACTATACTCACTCATAATAGGCAACTGCTTGCATAAGGCACTCGCGGACCTCTTGGGGGAAGTGGCCAGGGTCGTTCTGACCCACCCTCCCCAACTGTTTCCCTTGAGCGTGATAAACATTGCCCAGGTTATATAAAGCTCGGCCTTCACTCAAACGGTCCCCTAACGAACGTGATATTTCCAAGTGTCTCTTGCAACATTGCACCGCCTCGTTGAATTTCCCCATAACTTTCAAAGTGTTACCTAAATTGCCTGAAGCCTTCGCCTCGCCGAGTTTGTCGTTCATTGTTCTGGAAATAGAATGTTCTGGAATTGAATACTTGTAAAATAACAATTGTCAAAAGAAGTATAAACCACGACTTGGGCAATTAAAAAAATGAGTACCTATATATATATATATATATATATATATACTAGCGACTCACCCTCGCTTCGCTCGGGTTCGTCTCTAGGTACGTTTTACTGCTGAACTGAGCTGAACATTGATAAGTCAGTCAGTGAGTCGCCAGAAGTGAATAGTGAATAAAAATAGTAATTGTGAATGTACCTTAGGTGATAGACAAATAATATTGCGAACTTCCCTGTATAACTTTTTAAGACCTACAATATTCTAGTACATTGTTTTGATGTACCTCTTAAGGTTCAGCCAGCGTTAGCCATATAAATTTCTAAGGACGACTCGATAGAACCAGTCATTGCGTTTTCCCGCGGGAATGAAAAATGTATTTGTAGTGAAAGGTATCCCAAATGTTGAACCGAGTGATAAGCTATCACTATACAAAATTTAGTTAAATTCGATTCAGTACTTTTTGCGTGAAACGCGCACATCGATTTGACTAAGTCAGCTTCATTATAGGTATAGATAAGAATAGGTATTGCGAGTGTACCTTAAGAGATAGACATATACTGTTGCAGATTTTTCTGTTGACCTTTTCAAGACTTACAATTTTTCAGTACATTGTTTCGATGTATATGTTAAGGTTTAGCCAGCGGAAGGTTTATAAGGAGGACTCGATAAAATCAGTTATTGCGATTTCCCGTGGGAAAGAAAGATTTTTCTGAAATAAAAGGTATCTTAAATGTTGACCCGGGTAATAATTTATCACTTCACTAAATTTCGTAGTAATCGGTTCATTACTTTTTGCGTGAAACGCGCACACACAAACAGACATACAGACAAACAGACAAACAGACAAACAGACAAACAGACAAAAATTTTAATAACTATTGTTTTGGGGTCTATATTGTATACATAATACGTTACATTCATTGTTTTTAAAAAATATTGCATGTACAGATTTCGCTAAGTTACTGCTTTATTATAGTATAGATATATATATATATATATAAATAGTAACAAAGCGAAATGGACATGGAATCTTTTTTTAAAACATTTACTGTTACATATTGTGTAGAGAATATAAATCTCAAAAAAAATTGTTATTAATCGAGTAGTCCTTTTAAATTTACATGGCTAAAACTGGCTAAAGTCTAAACCTTAAGAGATAAATCAAGACAATGTACTACAAAATTGAAGGTATTAAAAAGGCCTATAGAAAAGTCCATAATAGCACATATATGTCTATCTCCTAACGTACAATCGCAATAGCGAATTAATAGTCCTTATTAAAAATGTATTTATTTTCTCGAGTTGTAAGAAAATATGCTAATATTGACCTACAAACAAATAAATGAGAAATATTTAAAAATAAGGTAGTTTTTTATTTTGGACCGAAATATTTTTTGAAATATGTTCTGTACGTTTACATATCTTTATGAATAAAATTTTGGTGTGTATGTGTTCGAAATCCTTCACCTCCTGAACACCTTGACCGATTTTGATATTTTTTTTGTATATATACGGAGTCACCGGATGGTTCTTAGCTATAGTTAGACATGGGCACGCAAACAAATTGTACAGTGGGCAACGCAATGAAACTCCTGAACTGGAAAACTGTGACTCATGAGCATAGGTGGCGCTGTTGTCTAAATACAGTTTTTTTTTTTAATTTTCGTATTAAACGAGATCTATGGCTGGTTAACGTCTACCTATCAGATCTGCTAGTAATTTAATTAATAAAAAAGGCGTACCTTGCCAAAGTTAAGTCGTGTTTATGATACTGCATTGCTTTGTTGTAGTCGCCTAGATAGAAGTACGCGTTGCCAAGTTGGCTATATATGGCGCTTAGGGTCCGGAGATCATCTGTACCAGCTTGTATGGCAGCCTGGAAGAACGCCACACCAGCTCTACAGTCACCTGCTTTACACAAGCGTTCACCTTCCAAGGCCAGTTCAAGGCACATAGAACCTCCATCACAGCTCTGAAATTATTACACATAACATGAAAGTAAAAGTAAAGTTTTGTTTTAATATCAGATGTATAGTTTGATAAGTAAGCAGTAATTTTATGCTCAATTGGAAACGGTCATGGTACGTATAAATGTCAATAGCAAATATGTCTCAGCCCAAATACGTCCAATGCTGGAGATAGGCCTCCCCCAAAGATTTTCACAACAAACGGCCTTTTGCCATCCGCATCCAGTGGGCACCAGTCATTTTGACCAAGTCGTCGGTCCATCTTGTGGGAGGTCTGCCCGCGCTTCGCCTTCCGGTACGTGGCCGCCATTCAAGAATTTATCGTCCCTAATGATTGTCCGTTCTGCGAGCGATGTGCCCCGCGCACTGCCACTTGATTTGCCATTGCTAGGATATTCTGCGGGCTATGTCGGTGACAAATATGTATGTACTATATAAATAACTTATAAAAAAATCCTCCAGATTTTTTTTTCTGCGTCATAAATTAATAATAATGTCCTCCCGACCGATTTTGGCCACGGCGGCCAATCTTATTTAGACAAGACATTTATGCAGGAGATATTATAGTGCACAAGTGTACGCGCAGACACACATGCACTGTCTATTCCTGTCACTCTTATACTCCGTTGGGACGACTACTCAACTCTGAGGTGAAATACTGCCAACTTATCGACTGTTACTGAGGCTTACTAAACAGAAAAGCTAAATAACTAAACTTGGCCCGACCCTGGGCACGAATCCAGGACCTCCGGAATGCAGCCGTACATGCTAGCCACTATACCACCGAGGCAATTAAATCGTAATCGCGTCATAAATTAATATGATTTTATTTCTACGATTATAGATAGAAAATTAGTTTGTTTGACTTCACTTCCTAATGTAACATTTATTCACATAACTTATAGCAAAGGAATGACTGTTTTTATCTCGATTTACTAATTAATACAAAATTTGATTCAAATTGTTAGAGCCGTTTCCGAAATACACGAAAAAAATTTATACGTACATACATTATATTACAGGAATTGCTCATTCAATATTAAAATGATAGAAAGTGAGTAAAATTAGAATGTGATGGTTCAATTCTCCTCTCTCCGCCGTTTTGAAAAAAGTCGGCAACAATCACAAAATTTAGTATAGCCTTCTATGGAATGATTGCTAACTGCGTATGCGACCACAAATAACCAAACAAAGTGAGTCACAGTGACTTCTTTATAAATTACTTTGCATTAAGCCAAAGTATGACTAAAAACTCTGACTATATCCAATACTTTATTATGTACAAATTAGCGAGGGTCAAGTATTAGTACTGAAGTAATTAAATACATTAAAAAGTTCCATTAAAAAATATAAGAAGATTTTTTTCCGATTTGAGGAAAGCAAAAATAGTGATTAATAATTAATGAGTCCTAAACGCGGCTAAACAAATATCTTTTATGCCCACCTTATGCCTAACCTAAAAATTAAAATGATAGTTTCATTATAATCCACTGATCTACAGATACTCAGAATACACTTAGCGGGTATTTTGTGACCCAATTTAAAATAGGCGACCTATGCCATTTATGGGACGCCTCATGCCAATAAAATTGAATTACAAGCGCAAGTTTTTTTTTATTATAGAGCTATATCAAAGGATAAAAAACACCTCGAATGCGTAAAAATATATTAACTGAATAGAAATGCCGTTATATTGAACCAATTTGTTTAAAAAATATTTTTTATTCCTACCCCTTTTTATGTTGCAGGTGTAATATTGAAATACATAATTCATATGTATGTGTCAGTACCACAAAAGCGTGCTTGAGATTTCAAAAATAAATTTAAAGCGGATTAAATCGAAAGTTAATAAAATATTATAGTTGTTCGAAACACCGAGTTTTTTTTATTTGCGAAGGGACGTAACCTGGATTTATGCAGTAATATAGGTACATACATCTGTACAGATAAATAAAATTGGAGTGTCTGTTTATAATATTAAAATAATCGCTTTTTACTAAATGCATATGGATGTATACATGGTACATATACCAAAACAACATTTTTTTTACAATTTTTGTCTGTCTGTCTGTCTGTCTGTTCTGGCTAATCTCTGAAACGGCTGGACCAATTTTGGAGGAACTTTCACTGGCAGATAGCTGATGTAATAAGGAGTAACTTAGGCTACTTTTATTTTAGAAAAAAAAGAAAGGGTCCCACGTAAAATTAAAACCAAAATAATTATTTAATTTTGGTTTGGGAAGCAACCTAGGAGGAACCCGAGCGAAGCGAGGTTGAGTCGCTAGTCATAAATATATTCTGTGTATTTCAAACTAATGAATCACAAATTATTATCCTGTACAACTTGCGCCACCTGATGGTATTATCTCAGAAATAAAAAAAAACCCTACAATTGGTACAATGTATGGTAAGTTATAAAATAACGAATAAATATGTTCTAGATAGAGAAATATTAATTTTTATATGTATTATATGAATAGATTAACACTATTTTCAAACAAATTGACGACCGTTGTATTTAAAAGAAAATTACTACAGAACAGTATATCTTTATATAGAACTATCTACGTCTATGACCACGGGCTTATCCTAGACGCATAACAATTTTTTTTTATGACCTAGTACCACTAAAATTGGCATTTGTGCCTTTTTCTAGGATTCCGTAGTCAACAAGGAACCCTTATAGTTTCGCCATGTCCATCTGTCCGCAGCTTAGCAGATACTTAGTACTAGAAAACTGTAATTTGGCACAGATATACATACGAGTATTATTAACACCGACAAAGTGATAAGCTAAAACCTAGAAAAAAGATTTTTTTTAGGGTACCTCCTCTACACTTAAAGTGGGGATGTTTTTTTTTCTCGTCTACCCCATGGTGTACGTGAGCGTTGGTTAGTTAATATTGCGGGTTTGTGAGATCTATTTTCCGATTCAGGAATCCGTTTGTGAAATATTAAGCTTTAATTAAGCGCTAATTTTTGTTAGGAGTCAAGTGTCATCGTTATGCACCTGATTATAGTTACTTATGGTAATATGCAGACTATTGCAAATAATAATAAAAAAAAAAAAACAAAAAAGAAGTAATTTAAGAACAATAAAAGATATTGCAATGATGCTCATACATGTATTGTATAAGCACTTGCGATATTGTGTAAGACTAATAAAGAGTCGATAATGTTCAAGCATTTATAATTAATACATTATGGTTACATACTGTTATTTTACATAACACTTGCGAAATAGCAAATGGCATACGATTCTTGTTTGAGTTGTAATATTACTTTCAAGTATATACACACCTTTTTTTCAAGTATATACCTTTTTTTAAATTATTTCTTAATTTATTTTTACATCTACATAATGCACAAACATAACTTGAATGTTAAGACGAGCACAAAGAAAGATTTTTTTGAGAATTCAAAGGGCTTCCACAGATTGAAGATTGCATTGGTTCCATCAGGCACACACCTAGTACCATATATAGTTTAATTGTGATGGTTTGGATTGGTCATAAAATGCAGGCATTGTGGATTTCAAGGAACTTTGTTTACTGACCATAGTTTTTACAAGGAAAACCATAGCTAAAGAGCAAATTTTTATATAATTTAGATGTCAATCAAAATAAGAAGTTGGAATTCCTTGATGTGAATTCTTCTATAAAATGCTGGAGTCATATTATTTAGTACATAGAGACTATAGAAATGCATTAGAGAATAAAAGCTAGAATAGTTATTATGTGTAAAATTTTATGATTTATTTTTATATGTCGATACCGGTGGCTCATCCTTGGGTTTGCCTCCAGAAAGACAAATAAATCTATCCCACGGGAATCGTAGATTTTTCCGGAATAAAAAGTAGCCTATGTGTTATTCTGACATATCTATACTAATATTATAAAGCTGAAGAGTTTGTTTGATTGTTTGTTTGTTTGGTTGAACGCGCTAATCTCAGGAACTACTGGTTGGAATTGAAAAATTCTTTTTCTGTTGGATAGTCCTTTTATCGAGGAAGGCTTTAGGCTATATAACATCAAGCTTAAATAAACATACAAAACAGTAGTACAGACTTACATAAATGTTATTGCTAAAACAAAAAGTGCAATATTACTAAATCAAATATGAGACTAACGGAGGAACCTTTGTGGCATTGTCAATCACTGCCATTATTTACCAATCATACGGTGCGCAATGAAAGTGATATATGTAAGAGTATACTAATGTGTAAAACCTATGAATTTGGTTTTTGATCATCGAAACGCGGGCGCAGCCGCGGGAAATGCTAGTGAGCTATATTTTTGTAAAGTTTCATTAAAATCCATTTAGTAATAATACAAACACCTATACAACCAAACATCCATACATCCTCACAAACTTTCACATTTAAAATATTAGTAGGCAGTAGGATTATTAGCTTGTGTGAAATTTTATTTATTTATTTAATACTAGTAGCGACTCACTCTCGCTCCGCTCGGGTTCATTTCTATTTACGTTTTTATTTTTTTGAGAGAATAACTCTTTTTCTAAAATAAAAGTAGCTTAAGTTAATCCTTATAATATTAGCTATCTGGCAGGGAAAGTCCCATTAAAATTGGTCTAGTCGTTTCGGAGATCAGCTGGAACAAACAAACAGACAAAAATTTTAAAAATTGTGTTTTCTTATAAGTACAATATATAATTCCATACACATCTATATATACATAAAATGCTTTGTCCTGACTGACTGACTGATCGATCAACGCACAGCCTATACCGCAGGTCGTAGAAACGTGTAATTTGGAGGACATATTTATTAAATAATGTAGGCATCCGCTAAGAAAGGATTTTTCAAAATTCATCTCCTAGAGGGTAAAATAGGGGACAAAAGATTGTATGAAACTCTGTCATTCGTAACGCGAAATGCACGAAAAGTGGTATTTAGCTTTAAGGTAAAAAATAAGAAATATGTGTATTAGATTTTTTTCGAAATTCATCCCCTAAAAGGGTAAAAGGGGGTAATAAAGTTTGTATGGGCAAACGATTATTTATGGTCAGAATAACTTGAAACTTGGTATTAATGCTCTTCAATACAATTAAATAAATACGTATTTTAGCATTTTTTGAATTTCATCCCATAAGACTGTCAAATAGGGGATGAAAGTTTGTATGAAACTCTGTAATTGACGCACGGAAAATGGTATTTACCTTTAAAATGAAAACTAAAACAATACAAATATCATTATTTTTCGAAATTCATCCCTTAAAAAAGGGGTTGTGCTATTTATATGAGGAAAAAATTGTTTATGATCAGAATTACTTGAAACTTGGTATTAATGATCTTCAATACAATTAAATAAACATGAATTGTAGTTTTTTTTTTAAATTCAAAATAAAAAATTGAGCATATTTAAATAGAGTAACATGGCTCAAGTTGTAAGTGCACACTTACTGTGTGGGATATAAAGTAAATTTATTTACAGAATATACGCTTAACATCTTATACATATTTTTGCAAATAATTAAGTATGTATTGCGAAAAAGTTTATTTTTTTCGTAGTTTGATCGCGGGCGAAGCCGCGGGTTCTGCTAGTTTAGTATAAAGCTGTTATTTTGACATTATAAACAAACACTTCAATTTTATTTATCTGTATAGATTTCTATTAAGTCGTATTAATTTAGTATTCTGAGTAGGAATTAAATCCATAATTTTTACTGAATTATCATCATATATCAAAATATAAAAATAGATTTTTTTAATTTACAGCACAGATTTACATATTGAAGTGGTGCCAATTTCAATAAAACATAGACCTGAAAAATAATACCCAATTGAACAGCTCGTTACTCTTTTTGAATTAAGATCAATGAACATCCTTTATTTCTATCATTTAGAATGAATCATTTTGATTATTTAAAATTAATAAAATTTAATACATACAAGGAGTTATTTGGAGTTTGGAGTAAGTCAAAACAAACTTTTTACAATACAATTATTACTTCCAACTTCTAATTTTTAAGAGCCTTATGCCCTTAAGATTATGTATACTAATATTATAAAAAGGAAAAATTTGATTGTTTGTTTGTTTGTTTGCATCGAATAGGCTCCGAAACTACTAAACCGATTAAGATGAAATTTGGCAAGAAAATAGTTTGCGACCCTGGGAAGGATATAGGATAGTTTTTATCCCGGAAATCATCCCTTAAGGGGGTGAAAATGTGGATGAAAATTTGTATCGGAAAGCAAGCTAGGGAAGAACCCGAGCGAAGCGAGGGTGATTCATTAGTACTATATATTTTGGAATGTGTTATACGATATCTTCACCAATTACTGTAAAATGATTTTGATAATTCTTGTTTATCTATATTTAATTTATTAAGATGTGACTACCTTCTAAATATAACTTAGAATGGATATTCTCTATTTACTAATACAAGTAGAATATACATATTGACTAAAATATAGCTAAACTATTCAAAGTAAGATAAAACATACAAACATATAATAAATAGTTTATGTAAATGCATTGGAAATGAAAGTAAGGAAACTGAATGCTTTGTAATCTATAAATTGCAACTTATATAATATAATATGGAATGCTATTTATTCTTCAATGTGGCATATTTATTCAGAAGTTAAAAGCATTTTTATAATGAATTATTTTGCAGCATAAAAGGTGAAAATTAAAATTATTCCAAGCTAATTTATCAGTAATTAGAGTAGTAAATTAGTAATTAGAGTAATAAATTAGTAAAATTTGTTAATTTTAGGCTCTCATTTGAAAAATTACCATTAAAAGTTTATAACATAACAATATATGGAGCATAACTCATAACTTATATTAAATTAGCACATCAATTGTTAAATATATTAAAAATTATCACTTTGCCAATTTATTGCTTATCATAAATAGGTTAAATAAGATGTAACTGGGTAGCAAATTAAATGCAAAACTTTACGTCAACTTATTTATATCATTGTTTACAAAGTTTACTAGAAACCAAATGGCATGGATAATTTCTTTTTAATTCAGCTACCCTAATTTATAATAATATTATAGTGATAAGAAGTCATTAATAAATTCGAGTACTCGCCTAAAGGCGAATAAAATGCGCAGGCAAGTATCGCCTTCCGTATTAGGGTTCCTATGAATGACTCATAATTACGTCCTGTACTATAAATGAGGCCAAATATTTATTTAAAAGGTCAACAAAAGTAAGTTGTAACATATCACGCCAATTTTTAAATATGTTCATAACACACGACATGCATTATTTGTGGTTTATGCAAAGTACACACCTGGGCATCAGTTGAAAGATTTTCAGCGCTCGCGCTCACCGACATTTTACGTTAAATAACGGATTTATAAATAAAACACAACGAAAACAAAAAAATAAAATCATAAGAAATTTGTCAGATTCTCATAATTATTTTTTATTTGTACTTTATTTTGCTATGGGCGTACACAAATGACTCGTTTAACACAAAGTTTGCCGTAACTATTACACACTCCACTGTACAGTGTACACAGACAATACAACAATACAGCTATAGTTAGTTTTTTGTTTTGAGTTGTGGGTTGTGACTCGGTCAGTGTTGCCAATACCAATTTGTCAAATTCCCCGAAAATCTAACTCAAATTCCCCAATTTGGGGACAAAAGTATACTGATTCCCCACAAATTCCCCTCAAAATAATTAAAAATAAACAAGTTTCAAGTATTTAAATAATATTTATTTTTTCTTTTATATTTTTAAATAATTTTAAATGAAACTATCTTTTCGGATTTTGGCTCAACTTCTTCATCGGGTTTGTGTAGTTGACTCTTGATTTTTTTTTGTGCAAAGTACTTATTATTTTAAGTAATCCCACAAATTTTGAAGTTAATGAAATAAATGCTTTCGGAAATAAAAAATATCAAAGTTTGATAAATATAACCTCAATCTGCACTATTTTATTCAATTCAATTCTTATATTCAATCACTATTTTATTGCCTTTGACGTAATTTTGACAGTAGTGTTGATATTTTAGGGAATTTTAATTATGCGTTTTGATTTTTAAGACAGAAATGTTGCCATTTTAGGAACTTAATTATGCGTTTTAATTTTGTAAATAATAAGTTGACGCACTTTTTAATTTTTATTTGAAGATTCTTAATGTTTCATTTGGTTTAATAAGTCATTAATTTTGACTAGTTAGGTAAGAAGTTTGTGGTTAGGTTAGGTTACAATTTAGGTAATTATCATCAGATTTTGGTTAGGTTAGGTTAGAACAGTTTTCATAACACTATCACAAACTCTAAATGTTATAAAACTAGAACACTAGATAGATCAAATTTCACGCAAAATCGAAGTACACGCTTAACAAAACATAACCTCAAAATAATTTTTTTTAAAATTCATAAAAAAAACTATGCATTTCATTAACTTTTCCTTTTTGGGGGTGATCTACACCCCCTACCAACCCCCCCTACCCCAAAAATATATAGATATTACACGATCCCGTTTCAATAGTCCTTCCCGGATTTTTCTTTATGTTAGAAATATAATAACTAAATAAAATTAATATAGTCCAATTGGAATCCGGTTTGGGAACAAACAAATTAAAACCTAAAGTTTTGTTTTTAAAACGTTAGCAGCTATATAAGGAATTAAAATTCGTAAAATGCCCCCTATGTCCAGCTACCCCCGAGATATAGGGAGATGCAAAGCATTAAAAAATAGTCTTTTTTTAAATTCCAGCTTACTGTGACGTCCTATCGAAAAAAAATTTACAAAAGTTATAGGTCTAGTAAAAATCTACAACTTTTATAGATAACACTTTTTACAATAACTTCAAAGTTTTCGAGATATTTGCAGAAATCTCGGTTTTTAATTATTTCTTCGTTTTTTATTTTTTATTTCTGCAATCATCTTTTGGTTTTCATAAAACTAGGGGAATGTAATCTTCGAAATACATATAATAAGCAATTTTTTTTTTGAAATTGAAATAATTAGCCGTTTCCGAGTAATTTATACTTCATGCTCTCGGGAGGTAGAGGATGGAATATTTTAACCATATTTTTTTGGATATTTTCCCGTAGAATCTTACGTAGTTTTTACTTTTTCGAATTTATCGATATTTTATTAATTTTTGATCGATTTAATTTTTTTTAAATATATTATGCCATTTTATGAATGCACAGAAGATTAAAGGCAGTTTTAAAAATTTGAATCAATTTTCAACAAAGATTTAACATAGCTTAAAAAAAAATTATTATTGACATTTTTTTTATGATTTTTTAACAAAACTTTAACTACATTTTGTAAATATCAACTTGTTTTTTTTTTTTTTATTAGATTTTTGAATTATGAATAAACAAGATTAGACTGTGATTGAGTTCCATTTTTTCCGTGATTACCTTAAAATTTAATTTTTCAGAAAAAAAATCATAAATATAACTTCAAAATTATTATTATTATTACGAGTATATATAGAAGTTTAAATTAGGAGGACTTGCTAGGAGTCATTTAAGTTATTAATTATTACTAGTGAAAAAATTCGGACTAAGAAAATTTGCATAGTTTTAACACTTAGTATAGCTTAAATTAAAAGCTAAATTGATTCAGGCGTGGAAACTATGTCCGATTTTTATTAGCAGTTTAAGGCTTAAGTGTTCGGACCCGGTCGGACTAACGATATTCAAAATCTCCGCATTTTCCCCACATAATGCCAATCCTCAACAAATCCCCAATCGACTTCAGATTCCCCGCAGTTTGGGAAATTCCCCACAAATTGGCAACGCTGGACTCGGTAGTCGGTACTGTGTTGCCATATAACACCAGTTACCCGCATTGTGAACTAAATATTTAAATAAAATCTTTAATTTTTTAAAAGTCTGTTAGCATTCTCGTAATATTTTTATTCTGTGCAAATAAATAATTCAATACTGTTATTTGCATTTATTATTGTAATCGTTAATATCTGCTTACTATTATTTCATGAATAATATTACATAATATTATTATTTTTATTTGTTAATTAATTACAAGGTAACTTTTTTAATAATTTATAGGGATTAGCATAAAACATGAGCATATTTTTACTGTCATCTTCGTGAATTCATAGAACTACTTTGTAAATATTCATCATCTAATGCATTCATTTAAGCAACTAGATGGCGCTATAAACAGCTTACAATGCGAAACTAAACGAATTGTAGATGTCAGCACGAGTATTTAGTGTAGAAAATGACAATTTTAAATATATAATACTAACAGAACTCGCGGCTTCTCTCGCGCTAAAACTACAAAAAAACAACTCTAAAAAGGTAGGTTTCATACAAATTTTAATGCCTTATTTTACCGCGCTATGGGATGAATTTTGATAAATACTAAAACACGTATTTATTTAATTGTATTGAAGAGCATTCATATTTCATACCAAGTTTCAAATAATTCTGATCATTTTTTTTTGAGTTGTATTAGAACGTGTTTCCTAGTGGGAATGAGTTAATCTCCCGCGGTAAAAAGTAGTCCTCACAAAAAATCACGCCAATACGCCATTCCGTTTCGACGTGAAAAAAGGACAAACTAATAAACAAACGAACAAACACACTTTTACAATTATAATATTAGTATGGATTAGCCGTGAACATAAAAATTAAGATTAAAAAAAAAATAATAGTGCGTGTATGAATGTGTACGCGCGCAAGAAGTAAAACTTCTCTAAGTATTCTTTATGAAATTCAATTTATCTTTTAAATAATTAGGATATGTAAGATACTAAAAATAACGCATATTAGGCATATTACAATCATATATTTATAGAATATTATTTAAGGAAACAAAAAAAATAATTGATTGTTGGAACTATTGTGATTTGAAATATGTTATTCAGAGAGATCTCCATTGTTTTTTATTTTTCTGCAAGATACCTACCTACGCAAAAAAAACTTAATCTGGTAATCAGACGAAATTAATTGAAATGTATTCAAAATACAAAAATTTAGGAAACCCTTGACATAGTAATTTAAAATAATGCTATAAAGAGAAAGGAAGAAAAAAAAAATACAAAAATATTTTTTTTCGCCAGCGTTCAAGTTAGTACGTAAACTACTTGATAACATTTTAAGATTGGCATGTACTGAGAATAGTTACTCAACATTTTTGGATTAATCTGCAAATGAGAATATAAAAAAAATATTTATACAAAACCGTAAATCTCCGGGAGCCAGTACTATTGTCACAGATCACATAATACTGCATAAGTACCAACTATTATTATTATTGGTATTTAAAGAAGATTATTTTGTTCTTAATAAGTATTTTCGTAATTTGCCATTAGATTTAACCAGGGAATATTTCGCAAATAATAATTTTTAATTTCCTGCATATGTAAGTATCTTATTTGCTTTATAACTTGTACACATAATTGTATGTTTATATTATCTTATACATTATCATTATTATTTATCTACGTGTTCAGTTACAGATTCGACTTCATAATAATTTACTACCGTAGATTTAAACCAAAACAGATATATGTAATACGCGATAGGTAAAACGTCTGGTTTACCCCCAGGCTAGGGGTTGCGGGGTAGCTCGTTAGCTATGCAAATATCCCGCTCATCCGATCACCTCGTCCCTCCAATGATTATTCAATGGATAGACTAGTCGATTTTAAGTTTTCATTTTACGTAATTTTAAAATACACAATAATGTAAAGTATTCGATGGGATTTTAAAATGGATAGAAAATAAATTGGTTTAACCTTAAGGCATGAATAAAAAATGCTTAATTTATCCACATTAGTATTATAAATGTGAAAATAACTATGTCTGTCCGTTTCCTTTTTATATATTACTATATACTGCTGAACAGATTTCTATAAAGGGCCAGGGCATAGACCGCATGATGGGGACGGATATTGATTACATCAATCCTCAACAGTCGATTTTAATGTTTGAATTTTCCTTTTTTTTTCCTTTTTTTTTATTATTATTAATCAACTTTAATTAAAAAGCTAACCTAATAAATTACTTATTTATATTATGTAAAGCGTATTTTTAAAAAATAACATCATTTGCTCTGCACCTAATTTCCATAATGACAACGATCAGGTATCAGTTAAAAACAAATCTATCCCATGGGAACCGGACATTTTTCCGGGACAAAAACTACTTTTTTAATTCATCCAGATCCGTTCAGCCGTTCTGGCTTGATTGAGTAACAAACATCCAAACATTCAAACATCTAAACTTTCACATTTAATATTAGTAATAAAAAAATGATTCAAAAAGAGGAGGAAATTTCCTAAAAAATTTAAATTCTATATTTAATATGTTAAAATATTTTTTATTCATAAAGTGTCTGAAGTAGGCATGGCACGCGCAAGCCAGAGCACCCGTTTTCGGCCGTATTTTAATCTCTCTGGGAAAATTATAAATGTTGGTCCTACAGTTCCGGTAGTCAAGACTTTTTTTAAGAAAATTCCTCCTCTTTTTGAATCTTTTTTTTTTAATTTGAAAAATCTGAATTCGTTTTTAAGATATTTGCAAAAAACTAAACCCCCTTTTTTCTGTTTAGTTAATTGTTTATAACTTTTGCAATTTCTGCAAGCGTAGCTTGATTTTTTTCAAAAATCATCCACATGTCATTCCGAATCGAATGATACCTCGTTCATATATTTCCGAGATTGCTAAAGAAAAGTTGATCAAAAAGACACTTTTTGACTAGACTATAAGATTGTATTTGTGTTGGAGGAACTAGGATGAGAGATGCTTGTTAGGTATGAGTATGTAGTAGTGAAAATTCTATAAATACCTACAAACTAAACTGTTTTCATTTATTAGATTTTTGTAAGCTACCTGATACCATAGCCTATGGCATGGTTTTATTTATTCAATACTACCGACTCACCCTCGCTTCGCTCGGGTTCATCCCTAGGTACGTTTTAACGGTTAGTATGGAATAGATAGACTACATATTATATATACATAGGTCCGAAATAAACAGTTCTGAACTTTTCGATTTTCCAGCCGTTTTTTTTGGTTTTCCATATTATATTTCTTTATACTTAAACCACCCCTGACACACCCCCAACAAAACAAAAAATCCATCGATTTTTCCAATTTATTCTTATAATAATTTCAATAAAATTAGAAATAGTTGCGATACGTTTTTTTTTATCATACTCGTATATAAATGCAATATTCAAGTCAAATATATACTGCATCGATTACCGAAAACAAAATCAACAGTTATCGATACTCTGCCTTGCACCGCGGCAAGCGAGTCCAGTGAAGTCTAAACAATAATAATATTTATATCTATATAAGATTAGGAAGAAATCCCTGGACTCGACATACAGAGTGACTTGCAAAGGCACGGTGGTCCACAACAAATGCCGACCACTAGTTACATTTTTGGGTACAGATTAGTCAGTCGTCAGAGAATGCAATAAAACTAATTATATTTCTAATAATACAGGTCATATAATACTATGCTAATAAGAAAATATAACAATATTTTCTGCTTTTATTAAACGGTAAGTATAGAATAGACTGCATATATATGTACAATGTAATGTAGACATAGGTATAGAAAAATAGGTAAATATTATAAAAAATATAATCCCTTACTTGAGAAATGATTGATTCCCCATTCAATCTTCCACTCCCCTTTTTACCCCCTTATATATTACATGTTTTACCGGGATGAAAACTATCCTATGTCATTTCCAGGTTCTCAAACTATTTCCATATCAAATTTCATCTAAGTCGGTTTAATGGATTAAGCGCGAAAAGGCGACGGAAAGACAGACAGAGTTACTTTCGCATTTAATATTAGTATGGATATATAAAGCTGGCTTTATTGTGGTGCTTGTCTATCATCATCAGCTTGGGCTGAACGTTGATAAATCATTCAGTGAGTGGCGACATTGCCTTTAATATATAGTAAAAATAGTTATAGCGAGTGTACCTTAGGAGATAGAAATATACTATTACGGACTTTTCTGTAGACCGTTTTAAGACCTAAAATTTATATTATTTCCAAAGATGACTCGATAGAACCAGTTGTGATTTCCCGTACGAATGAAAAATTTTCCTGTAGCAAAACGCATCCTAAATGTTGATGCGCACATCGATTTGACTAGTTGAGTTTTATTATAGGTATGGATAAGAATAGATATTGCGAGTGTACGTTAAGACATAGACATATACTGTTACAGACTTTTCTGTAAGCCTTTTCAAGACCTACAATTTTTAAGTACATTGTTTTGATATATGTCTTAGGTTTAGCCAGCGAAAGATTTCTAAGGCCGACTCGATAAAACCAATTATTTGTTTTCCCGTAGGAAAGAAAGATTTTCCTGAAGTAAAAGGTATCCTAAATGTTGACCCAAGTAATAAAGTATTACTTCACCTATCTGTTATAGTTATAATTATGCATAGTTATGTTAGTATAGATACATTCATCGGGAAACGCATGATGCATTTAAATGCCGGCTCATTAAAAAAAAAATTGGTATTTAGCTACCACAGCAGCTGTTAGACGTAAACAACTACTCTCTAATTCATTCCCTTACAAAGTTTACTAATCTATACTAATATTATAAAGCTGAAGAGTTTGTTTGATTGTTTGTTTGTTTGTTTGGTTGAACGCGCTAATCTCAGGAACTACTGGATGGAATTGAAAAATTCTTTTTGTGTTGGATAGTCCATTTATAGAGGAAGGCTTTAGACTATATATCATCCCGAAAAATGTACGGTTCCCGTGGGATAGAGTTGTTTTTGTCTAGAGACGAACCCGAAGCGAAGCGAGGGTGAGTCCCTAGTTTGTAATATAAATGAGATTCACTATTATTTAAAACTAGTTACAACTTAATATACCTTTACATAAAAATCAAAAACATATATTTCTTAAAATATATACTTCATAAAAGTACCTAGTATAAAGCAACATTAAAAAAAAAACAATATACAATTTTTTTTTCTACTGAAAAAGTGAAGTATTATATTTATGCCAGGTTAGTCTGTGAATATGTATATCGCAGGCGACATGAAAGGCCAGTATCAGCGGCGTGGTCTGAGGATGATATATGGAGAGGCTATGACGTGCTGCTTTGATGCCACGTCAATATCTGTTAGTGGCTCGAGTGGACGCCACTCATGTAAAAATTTTAGATGTGGCAAATAATAAAAAAAATATTATTTTGATTTGAGCAAATAATATATATTTACCTACATATTTTGTAAATTTCTATATTTATAACAGGATACATGGTTTCTTTCCATCGAGTAGATTTGCTTATAAGTTCTACGTGTAAAACGCTAGAATTCCGAAACAAATTTAGACGGACCAAATAAAGTAAAATACGCGAGTTAAACGTAGGTATACCCGCTCAGAAAAAGCTTTGGATAAGAAATAGCGGCTTAATTAGTAAAACGACGACGAATACAAAGCATGTATGTAACAATACATACATGTAAAGTATCTCAATGACAAACGTAATAATTAATACTATTACCTTGTGTACCTGTAAGTGTCGTGTACATTTACCTCCTCTATGGTATCGTAGGTTTTGAGACCGATCAGTTTGGGGCCAGAGGTCGACATTCCAATGCGAGGGGGTTAAAGAAAACCCTGTGGCCTTTCCCGCGTTGCTAGCGGGGACACACATGACGCCACGTACAATTGAGCAGTAAATTGCAATTAGGATGAGATGTGACTTGGATTGACAAACTCGCCAAATTAGAACTAATTTAAAACCAGGAAAAACAGAATTGTGCCATTTGGCACAATTCAACCTCAAAACTCAGTAAAAAATGCTTTTGACCAACTGTAAAGAACAGAAATTGTCAAAACATAGCAAATGAATCCCAAATTGAATGTGCTTCTAGTAGACACTGAAGAGTTCTATCTATCTTTCTACCGCATCGCCTTATCCGATTATATCAGATAGCATGACGTTTTTGTATTGTCATCCGAATTTAACAGACTTACGAAATTAATAAAGACGGTGGTTAAAAGTTAAAATCGATTTAGGAAATCGATCTAGGAAAATTCGTTTTCTCTGTTTTTTCCCGCAAAAAGATTTGCCCGCGCAATTTCGCCGCTGTCACCGCCGCGCCATCTGAATAGCTTAATGGTTAAGGTATTGGCCTACTACACTGAAGGTCAGAAGGTTTGGTTGTTATTCTTATTTTATAATATTTAATTAGCAATTCTAGTGTATTTATGTATTAACTTATTTCCTGTATCTCTACGTATCTCTATATATAATACGTTTGGGGGCCTTTTTCGAACACATTACTTGACATCCAGGTAAATTGAAGTAGTTAATTGCTCGTATCATTTTCCGGAACGAACCAAATATCAAAATGTAGATAATTTTATAACAAATTTAATGATATAAGGTTGTCATCTCCAGACTAGAGGTTTTTGGGGCAAAAAATAGCATGGAGCAAATTTTTGGTGACAACCCCTCTGGGTCGGGTTTCTTAATATGTTTTATGGTTTAAAAAATATATTTCGCCCGGAAAAAGAATGAGGGGACCACCACAAAGATCGGGATCTTAGACTATTAAGGGCGGAAGTGGAAACAAATCCGTGTCAGACAATCGAGGAACTGTCAAGTACTTTTTTTTAATGTGGGTAATACATTTAGGCATACCACATGTATACATATACAGTGGTTACGCGGGACTCACCGGCTAGAAAAGCCAGTACCTACTAAAGCCCAATAGAACCTGTGCCGTCTTAATGGGGCGTCATGATTGCATACGCACTCAACCACAAACTGTCAAATACCCTTAACCAACCTTGATCGACCATCCAAGAGCATTTGTAACAGTTTGACAAAGTAAACAGAGCAGATGCTTGGGTTCAAATTGGGTTTAATCTGTCCGAAGAAAACAAAGCCAATTGCTGCATCACATGCAAATTATTGCTTCAGCCGTACAATACAGAAGCATTTTTTTGATCGTTTGATAATTTGAAGAAGAAAAAATGACAATCCAAAACTCAAAACGCAGTGGCTCTCTCTGAATAAAACGCTACGAAGTACAGATAAATCAGGTCTATACCCAAAAAAGGCGCTTTTATAAGTTTGGTGGAGTATTCCCTGGTCGATCATTTTGAAGTGCTGAAAACTGGTCAAACCGTCAATGCAGACTTTTACTGTGAACAATCCAATAAATCTATTTTTAATTGAAAAGTACTCAGCGACTGTCAGTAGAAAAGGCGTTATTCTTCTACCTTATAATGTAAGACCGCACTGTCCACGAAGAACTCTGTAAAAATTTATGAATTAAAGTCGGAACTATTGCCCTAACCACTTGATATTTCTTTCTTTCGTTTTCAAAGTGGCTACAACTTTGAAAATTTGGACATTATACAAAATACCATTTCCAAATATTTTGCTCAAAAACCAATCGATTTTTATCAATCCGACATAGAAAATTTATGCACTAGACTGCGAAAGGTTTATGATAAAGAGGGTGATTACACCATTGATTAAAAATAAAAACTTGTTAAAAATTTATCTATTTAAGTTTAATGTAAAAAAAAAAACGACATTACTTTCCGGTCCCCCAATATATATATAAACTTTTTCAGAGGAACCAGAACGCAATTCTATATAACAGCATGATCTGCAACTGTTATAGCTAGTTACGTGATAATCGAGACTATATGCAAATAAAATCTAAATACTCATTTTCATTTAATGTCATACTCAGTTAATACATTAACTTTGTTTATCAAACAATCTCGTCTATATTCATACATATGTCTGTACATTAAGTATTTTTTGTAAAATCTTATTGAAATTGTCATTATTATCGATACAGAGATATTCGATCGAATATATAGTTTTTAGAATTTTTGTCTGTCTATCTGTCTGTCTTTCTGGAAACGCATCAGGAGAAAACCACTGGAAAGATTTTGATAAAATTTGATATGATGATAGCAGGTTATCCGGGTCAACATATTGAATACTTTTTACTGCGAAAATATTCAATAATAACTTATTGACGAAAAATCGTGCAGTCAAAACCGTTCTGCCAAAAATTATTTCTTATAGGAATAATGAAGGTAAGTATAAATTAAAAACTTATATATAGAAAGACATCAATTTTTATCCTCATTTGTAGATTAAGAAGATAGTCCAGTCAATAGATGAATCAATCTACATATAATAAAACAATTTCTGCGATAATGCTATTCGATAACGGGGCACTTTCTAAGCCTAGAGACAAGTTTGAGGGGTCGCTTGAGAGGCGTTGACACCACTAGCGCGAATAATTGTTTTATGTACATTTCGCTGTTTTTTTATTTACATTGACTGAACTAAGAGGAAGAGAGGAGATTAAAAAAGTAATAAAATTTGGAACCCTCATTTCTGAATCTGAAATTTTAACTCGATTATGTTGATTCTTGTAACTTAGATCTGTCTCAGTAACTACTTAATAAACTTAGACGCTTCCAAAACCTTACAATAAGGTTCATTTTCAAACTGAAGGAGGAGGAATGTACGGTCACATTATAAAACCTTACTAACAATATAACCTAGCCGTCATCACACTTTCTCTTACTCTTTTTGTACACTATTATAATCATTTTTGACTGTTTGTCTTGTTTCCAGGAATAATGTACATTTTTGGGGCTAATTAGTGTCCTACATATTAAAACTTTTCTATTAAAATAATTACAGTGTGCTTGAAATTTTCTATACTATACGCAAGAAGATGTATAAGTGTATTTTCACTGTTTAAACTGTAACACTTTAATATACGTTATCTGGTAGAACTGGGTAGTCCAAATGAGTTGAAAACAAAATATTCAAAACCATATTTCTTTATTTTATTTTAAAGTACCGACGTTGTTACGCCGCTTTCATATTCAATTTTCTTTAAAATATTATTATAATATTTGTTTTCACAAATAGCAGAAGATCGCTTTGTCATAATTAAAGCTTACATTTTATGTGAAGCCTACTTTACACTATTTCTTCGCGCAGATGTCAGAAGCAAAGAATTATTATAATAAAATTTAAAAAACTCACTGATTCATCATACTTTTACTGAGTTTTACCATTGTTCCGCAATAAATATAGTGAACATATATATATAAATAGTTTCGTAAATTATCCATATAAAAAGAAACCAAGTATACGAGAGAAGCTGGGGCTGGACGCTGGTGACCGGTGGTGGTCCATAACCATATCACGTAATAATTGTATTACGCACCGCATCATAATTGGTCAAATCAGCATATCTAAAGATATATAGACCTCTCAAAAGGCAGGGCCTTTTGTTATTAAGTAATCAGAATCTAGTATGACCAACTACGTAAATTTAAAAAATAATATAATAATATTAATATTAACATTAATAACATTAACGTAAGAGTTTATTATGTGTTACGTCCGTGTGGGTTTACGTCCTTTTAAAACAAATTTAAAGCCCAATATAATAATTATAAACTTATTTTACTGTTTCTTTTCAATCATTATAGTATAATTAATCTAACTTTTTGGTGTTTAAAGGTCTAACTTATATTACCGTTTCTCAAAGCTTTTTGTTTTGTGATTATCAATGTTGAGATTCAATAATTAATTGTTACTTTCATTGCACTTTCAGATTGCACATACCTAAGTATTTTTAATGAAAAAAAAAAAACGGTGTGCCAATTTTAATTTGCGAAAGCTACTTTCAAAAATACCTTCTTTTAAACAATTTTTCTTACATACATAACTCCATACAAACAATTTAAATACATAAAATATAGAAAAAGAAAACTATACACACTTTCCAAATAGAACGATATCTATTTCGACCATAGAACAAACGAACACATTACACTGAACTCCACATTCATATGAAAAAGCTGTAAAAGTAAGCTGATTAGTTACCAATTACGAGGCGGCACGCGACTCTGGCAACACAATGGCGGCACGTGTCCACAATAAACGTTTCCTTCCTAAACGCCTACTTTTTAAATATATTATAACCGCCTGGATAGTTTTTCGAGGGTTACGCTGATTCAGTTAAATCGCTGCGGGAATTTTTTGCTGAATGTCTATTTTAGAACGGATTTCACCAAGAGCCACATTTTCCATGATGCTTTTTTGTTGAAAAATTGCAATAAATGCTGTTTTGTGGTTGTTGGTATCTAATAAATAAAATTGTGTTTTTTTTTATTTATAATTAATATTGCCATAGGTAATATTTTAACTAAGTAAAATATATCAAACTATCTATATATACTTAAAATGCTTTGGCCTGACTGACTGACTGATCGATCAACGCACAGCCTAAACCGCTGATCGTAGAGACATGAAATTTAGAGGACATATTCCTTATACAATGTAGGCATCCGCTAAGAAAGGATTTTTCGAAATTCATCTCCTAAGGGGGTAAAATAGGGAATAAAAGATTGTATGGAACTCTGTCATTCTTAACGCGAAATGCACGGAAATTAGTATTTAGTTTTAAGATAAAAAATAAGAAATATATGTATTAGATTTTTTTTGAAATTCATCCCTTAAAAGGTAAAAGGGGGTGATAAAGTTTATATGGGCAAACAATTATTTATGATCAGACTTACTTGAAACTTGGTATTAATGCTCTTCAATACAATCAAATAAATACGTATTTTGGCATTTTTTGAAATTCATTCCATAACGCTGTCAAATAGGGGATGACAGTTTGTATGAAACTTTGTAATTGATGCACGGAAAATGGTATTTACTTTTAAAATGATAACTAAAACAATACAAATATCATTTTTTTTTCAAAATTTATCCCTTAAAAGGGTAAAAGGGAGTTGTGTTGTTTATATCAGGAAAAAATTATTTATGTTCTGACTTACTTGAAACTTTGTATTAATACTGTTCAATACAATTAAATAAACATGTATTGTAGTTTTTTTTTAATTCAGCCCCTAAGTGGGTAAAACTGGGCGGTGAAGTTTGAGTTGTTGAATATATTTAAATAGAGTAACATGGCTCAAGTTCTCTGTGAGTGCACACGGGATTTAAAGTAGAGAACGAGATTATTCAGAATCTAAAGGAAAATTATGGCTTTTCGGCTAGCCACAGCAGCGACTATTATAACAGACCTAGAACGCGAGAGAGAGAACCTAGCTAGAGAGTATCCTACTATCTATGTACATATATCCTCCTTCTGAAGCTTGGCACATCTGCAATAAAAAAATCGCCTAAGCTATGTAATGGGATTAGACTGTGAGTAATTCATAAAACATTATAGTGACCACTATGTTTCCTGGATGTACTCGGGGGGAATCAGAATTCATACTTCGAATACCACTGATAACTTCTAACTACGCCTTCGAATTTAATCTATTGTATCTTAAAGTTTGCTTTGCAATGAATTGAATGAAATATAAAAAGGTTATTGGAAATTTATCTCAGGGCCAGTCCTTAAAAGTAGCAGGCGTAGACTTAAGAGAGGATTGCTTCTCACAGGGACATTTTAACAGAACCTAGAACTAGACAGAACATCCATCAATGTGATATATTTGTGTTAGGTTTTTTTTAGTGTAGACTAACTTAAGTGAATCTAGAGTTTTACTTTAAACTTAATATTAAAAATTCGATATAACAACATATAAATTCAATGAAAATTAAAACTGAGCAATTTTTTCAGTCCACGCGACCGTAGCCGCGGGCAAAAAGCTACAGCAAAATAAGAATGGCACTTTATATAATATGTAACTTAAAAAAGAAGGAGAAGGAGGATACTGTAAGCTTCAGGTGTACAATGTATATAGCATAAGGTCTTTAAAAATAACGTAGATTAGCCTGTTAGTATGTTAGTTAAAAAAACCGATTCTAAAGTCGAAAACATTAATATATATATATATATACATATATATATATATATATATATATATATATATATATATATATATATATTAATATATAAATTATTAGTATAATACCTAAAGTGTAAATATTTACAGAATATACGCTTAACGCTTAACTTTGCAAAAATATGTATAAGAATACATATTTTTGCAAATAATAAAGTATGTATTGCGAAAAAGTTTATTTTTTTCGTAGTTTGATCGCGGGCGAAGCCGCGGGTTCTGCTAGTGTGAAATATTTTATTTATCGTCATTTTCTATTTGCTTGATAAAAATCTTTTCATTTGTAAAATCAATACATTTTTTATCATAAAACTAACCATTCCCTTCTATCTAAGTAAAAGATTAGTTGATTCTAACCCTATAGACGAATCCGCTTCAAAGGACTCAAAAAGAAATCTCCATAAGGGCAAAAAGGGATTTATTTTTATTTTCAGACATGCGGGCGGTGTTTGCAGTTTCAAATATCGTTAGGGGACGGGATTGGATTATATCTACCTAATATGTAGTTGTTCGATGTAGCTTAGTAGGCGATTTGTCATTTGTACGACCAAAAGATAAATTTCAAAAAATGATAGCTATTTTAGACATGTTTCAGTTTTCAAACTATATCTTATTGTTTTTAATTTGATATTTCTTTATTAGGTACCTCATTCCATACAAGCATATGCCTTTTACTGGAAGAATCGTTTCTTCTATTTCACGAAATGAAGCCAGGGATATTCATTTTGTTTATATAAAACGTTTTTCATAACCGCCCTTTTTTGATACTCTTTAGGTAAAATTTAAATAAATAAATATGATTTATATGCCATATTTGCTGCATGTTGTGTTTGTTCTGCCTATTAAAAAAATAATAAGTACATATTATGTATATATAATATATGCATATTACATAGCCACGTATGTACACTGTGGTGTGTCGTACACTGTGTAGTGTAAATGTATCTATAGCCTAACATGCACAACAAGATGCACTATCTTGTTTACTGAAAATAGAAAAGCACAACAGCTAAAACACCGCGCCGCATCTAAAAGAAAGGGTAATTGTGAAAATTAGATTTTTTCTTATTTTCTACCCCACGGTCATATCACGAGATGATTCGCATAAAATATTACGGAAGTTTTTTAGAAGGGATGATTTTTTTCCGGTTTAATTCACATGTATCGACAAATTCTACACTAGCTTTTGCTCGCGACTTCGTCCGCGTGGAATAGTGACTTTGCTTGCAGGTCCCCCCTCACGACCGCCCGCTCTCGCCTTGCGTCGGGCTGAGAGCGCGCTCACCCATAGTCCGCGTAAAGTTAAATAATATGTATATTTTAAAACTATGATATCTCCTAAGATATTCGTTGAAATCAAATGGTGTCAAGCGCAATTTTGTTCAAAATTAAATACTTGTGATGAATAAGGTATTTATTTGGATAAGGATTAATATCATGTTTATAAAAACACCTTCGGAAGTAATACATTATTTTAGAACTTTGATTACCATTAAAAGGGTTATATTGAGTCAACCTTAAAAGATAGGCATATGCTGTCGCGGACTTTTTTTTAGAAATTTTAAAGGGGAACAATTCCGTCATATACGGCTTTTGCGTAACTTTAGCCGTTTACGCAGCGCACGCAACGGAAGCTCTAAAAAGGAATCATCTTTTCCCGTTTTTGCAACATTTTTCATTTATGCTCCGCTCCTATTGGTCGTAGCGTGATGTTATATAGCCTAAAGCCTTCCTCGATAAATGGATTATCCAACACAAAAAGAATTTTTCGATTCCAACCAGTAGTTCCTGAGATTAGCGCGTTCAACCAAACAAACAAACAAACAAACAATCAAACTCTTCAGCTTTATAATATTATAAGTATTCTACATAATCTCTCTTTTTATTGGTGAAAATCGTATGAAAATCCATACTACAGACTATTGTATTTGAGATTTGCCAGAAAAAAGATAAACTTATAGCGGCAGGGGTAATTTATATTATGTAACATTATTAAGGAATAAAATGGAGTTATTTGATTGATTGTGTTATATAGATTAAAATATTCCATTATCTTTTAAAAAGCTAACAAAACCTTATTGATTCATGTATCTACGTATACCAAACTTTTGGATCTAAAGTGATTTTTGGCCTATTTCTATATGTTGATATTCCTATACAATGGTATACGGATCTGCTAAGATAAGTTTTATTGAAATTAAAGAAACAAAACATAGTAAAATTTAATATGCGAAACATTTATTTCAAATATTATTAAGAACAATGTATTTTTCCTAGATTAAACCATGATTGTGATCTTTATATTTGTACCTACGATCATATAAACCTTTGATTATGCCCTTGCCCCTTTGCCTCTTGCAATTGAGTAATACTAGTAATTTAAGTAAATAAAATGGTTATAAATTGTTCTGGAACCCAGCGGTCTAAGTAATCTAGCTTTGGTCAATCAGCAGTCATTCAGAGGTCGCTACATCTTCATCATCTTCACTGCGCTACGTAATTATGTATGTTGCATGCGTCATTGTGCTCGACCCCTGTTGTGAAGGGCTGAGTAGTCTTGAGATTTTAAGTCTTATAAACATTATACCATATACTTATATAAGTTAAAATTTATAAGTTAGAAGCTTATATAAGTTTATAGATACTTCGTGAAGGTTATACAAGTGTAGGTATAACGTAGGGGCACCTACATTCTCCACACACACACACATGTACGAAGATATACTAAAAGCTATGTCTCGTACCAACACCTACTACACTGTTGTTATGAGTGACTTCAATGCCAAAGTGGAAGTACAAGAAGATGGCGAATCGAGGGTAGGAGCATTTCGCTATGGGCGTAGAAATCATCGTGGGTAAATGTTGGTAAACTTTTTCGAGACCCAGCTGTTTCTGATGAACTATTTTTCCAGAAAGAGCCCTAAAGGAAGTGGACCTAGCAAAGCCCCGATAATAATACAAAGAACGAAATTGACTTCAATATATTATTACTTCATTATTATGCTGCGACATATACATATGTACATAAAGTCACTCATTTAGAAAGACAAATTTTCAATTATGATCGATGATAATTACTTAGAAAAAGGCATCAAAAATTCTTAAAGTATTAAAACTGACTGTTCCCCCTACAAATGACAGCGAGTCGTGATTACACAGGCCTAATTCGATAAATAGGGCCCCAACCCTCGTTGGCGATGTTTAACTGAATTTATTACTTGATTGCACCGCTTGTGCGCACTTGTTCCTCATAATTGCGCTGTTTTGACATTTTCAATGCGTGTAAAACCACGATTTGTAATTGTATTAATGTTATTGATATTGAAGATCGTTCACCGTGCTGATTATTATCTCCTGTATGACAAAGAGAATAGAATACCTACGTATATATGGCATTAATATATAGTAAGACCATATTTCAAGTGATTCAATTTTTACTATCTAGCATTTTTCTGGAAATGGAATTTAGGAATCTATTGTATTGCGTTGTGGTCCAAGATCCCAGAGCCCCCAGACGTAACTTATTTTTGAAGTAATGAAATTTTACGAATGAGAGCGATATGTTTAAGAGTGTATGCGAACTCGCTAGCTTGGCTAGGCGACCCGTTTACAAGTAACAGGTAAAAAAGGTAGGCAAAAATATTGCTGATTTTTATATATTTTTATAGAATATAATGAAAAATGAATATTTGATATTGCCAGACCTTTTCTGTGGGTGATAACTTCCGCCAGATGCTATAAATCTCATAAAAAAAAGTTATGAATCTTTTCTATGGAAATGATAAATCGCAATTTTGTAATTTCCACCATATTGGATTAAAAATGGCGGCATTAATTAATCGTGCATTGTTTAGGGGAATCAAACTAGTGTGACAAATTTCAAGTCAATCGAACACTGGGAAGTGGGTCAAAAACTTGCAAGATTCCATTACACGGACCGGGACAGGTGAAACTAAATAAAATCTTGTAATAATAAATAGGCAAAGATAAAACAGTTCAGTACCTTTATTAGTTTAGTAACTATTGACGATCTTATTTTTATTAATAAAGAACGTTGGCGGCGACAACTACATATTATAAATACCTATCTACGTGATATATCACAATTTAAACAAATTTATTAAAATTATTAACTTAAATAGCTAAAAAGATTAAAACCAAACAAACGCTTTCGCATTTTATTATTTCTATAGATTCATTAATATTTGATTTTGCAAAATCTTACATATTAGAAAGCAGCAGATCTGCCTGATCGTTAAGCCAGCCAATAAATACAATCTGCCTGAGATGAACGACAGAACCAGTTACCGTTTTAATAGCCTGTTATTCATATATAAATTTAAAGGGCATACGGATAGCTCCTTCATACTTATTACTATTTACTGTTATTGGTCGGTGGCGACTCGATGGCCTATTGTTGACGCAGTATATCTTATAAATAGTCTCTATATAATAGGACAAGGGATTCTTGGTTACGTTAAAGTAGCTCAGTACTATTTGCAAGTACAAGGTGTACAGTAAGTGTTTGATACTCAGTAGGTACGTTAAGGGGTTTATAGTATAATAAAGCATGAATAAATCTATATATGTATAAAAAAGCTATGCATTTATTATGTTTGTTCAAAATTCTTGTAATATTATAAAATAGCAACAAAAACTTGAGTGCTATCATTCTTTTTTTCCTTCCTTCCTTTTTTTCTTTGTAAATTAAAGTTGCATATATGTAAACTATGTATAATGGTGAATTGGAATTTTTTGAAGAATATCTTCATAAGCTTATAAGAAAATATCAATATTTAACATGCTCTATCCTAGACAGAGTGAGAAACAGTTAAGTGTTATTTAAAGCACATACATTTTCGTAATACACGGCTATTGTATTCTATTGAAAGTTAAAAATCTATGATCCGAGTTATAGGTATTATAATATATAACATACTTTCCAGCAATTATTGCTTGAGACGTATCGTGTGGATAAAATATTCGAGTCACGAGCGGTCCGTTCAGATACTGAAATAAACAGCGAGAAAAACGGCGCGGGTCGGTGTAGGGGTTTTGGGGATTAAAGGGAGGTAAAAATAGGGTTGTCACTGGAGGAAAAAAATATGGCATTTCTTAATACTTTTATTATAGCACTCAAGACATTGTTTGTTTTTTGTTTGTTTAAACGTGCTTATTTTTGGAGCTACAGGTTAGATTTGAAAATTTCCCTTTGCATATTTGTATAAGAAAGTTGAAGTTGTACACTGTCTAACGACAGAGTTAATTCCTTACTAGCAAATTATTGTGATAAATGCCTAGGCGACCGAGCTTCGCTCGGGGTTCTTTTTTGTTATATCATATTTTTTAGATAAAAAAACTAAAAACTTGAATAAATACAAAAAATAAATACATAAAAAAAAACCAAAAGTAAAACTTTGTATCCAACCGGGATTCGAACCCGGACACCTGTAACCTTACACCTTAGCCGCTTGACTACGATGCTTATGTAGAAACGTACAAAATTATCTACCATTCTTTGCGTGAAAACACGCGTTTTCCCAGACATAAGACTAATCTAGATCGATTTTTCGCCCCCGAAAACTCCTACACACCAAATTTCTGCGAAATCGTTAGAGCCATTTCCGAGATCGCCGGTATAAATAAATAAATATACAAGAATTGCTCGTTTAAATATATTAGATATTTATACATAAATAAACTATGTCAGCTAATAATATTACGCGAGCGGAGCTACGAACAAAAGTTGAAGATTAACCTCAAATAAGAAATCATTATTTTAAATTGGTTGTCAATTGAGGTCACTGTCTATCTTTAGAAGACATTTAGCCATGTGTATTATTGACCTAACATGTTTGCATGATATCTCAAGCAGTACTTTTTTATTACCAAAAATAATAATAAGGAAATAAGGTTAGATTGATTTTCAGATGTTCATTATTTATTGTATATATTAATATGTAAGTAACACAGTAATATAGTATGTAATATGAAAGATTTTACATAAAATCTATAGTTTCTATTAAATTTCTTTTTGTTTAACAACAATTGCATTATTAATATAGCATATCAACCACATCAATAGCCAAAATAATTTTAGTGGAAGGTACTACTCTCTGTGACACAGGCTTTCCTATCACAGAGACTACCAATATAGAAATATAGTAGCCAAATTTTACATCTAATATTTGTAATCAATTATAATCTTTTATAAGTTCAATTCAATTCAGTTCAATTAAATCTTTTATAAGTTTTTATTATTATTTTGTTTAAGTGACCCTAAATAGGGGGTGTTAAATTAGATTACCTGCCCCCACTTGCAAACAGTTCGTTACGCTTCAAGACGGTAAGACGTAACGAACTAAGTCGACGCCTTGAAGCTCCCATCAATATTTGTTCTGCTATCGCGATACATCTCAGGCCCTTGGAAATTATTTTATAAGCTTAATAAAATCTACACATTACCTATTTTCTTTTAAAATAAAGAAGATCTAGTATGAAAATAAAAAAAAAATGTTAATGCTAATAAACATTGGCATAATTATACAACACTAGAAAAAAAAGAATGGGCATGTGAATACTATAATAACGGGCTACTTTAATACCTATCTACTGAAGAACGACCATCGCTCTTCTCGTTTCAGTCTGTGGTTAGTGTTGCAAATTTAAATATTATCCCCCCTTTCGATTACTTATAATTTTCCAAATTGCTTATCATCATTGCTTGATTTAATGTTTGTTGCTTTTTTTAACCATGTTGAAAAATATGGCTAATATCCTACCTCGATCGACATTTTCCTATCACGATCTTCTTTACGTATCTTATAAAATTAACAATGCGAACCACAAAAATCGTCATAGGTATCAAAAAGCTCGTAATCTATGCAATAGAGTGTGTAGAGATAATCAACCATACAATATCCATAAATCCGTCGTTAAGGAAAATGACTCATCCGCAATCAGGAAATTTCTTGATATATAGGAGAAGGAAAAGCTCGCTACTTTAAAAATCCTCAAAATATTAATCTTAACGAGCTTAATAAGCATTTCTCTTCTTTTAATGCAATTAATGAGGCTGCCAATTAAGAACTATTAATCAAATATCAGCTTTATCCTCTGCTAATAATTATTATCAGTGTTTTTTCTTTACTCAACTTACAGAGAGTGATGTTAAAAAGAATATCCTTGCCATTAAATCTGATGCTGTCGGTGCTGATTGCATTAGTTGTAAAATGGTCATTTTCATCGTTGACGTCATATCTCGTATTTCAACCTACATATTTAACTACTGTATTGATTACGTTTCTCCTTCATTATAGAAAGAAGCTTATATTATAACAACGCCAAAAAAAAAAAAAAAACAATTCTACTGGTCATAATTATCGTCCCATCTCAATCCTTCCAATACTATCCAAAGTCCAGAACGTCTTGTTGTATACATACTGGTTATGTAAAACCCAACAAAACCTCCCCAGTTTTAATGGGGCATCGCAGGAATACCTACGCACTCAACCACGACGCCCCGATGGCAGGTCTGCCAAAGCAGACCAGAACAACCATGGGGCTGCTTCAACAGCCCACTCTGCTATCAGAGAAGTACCAGGAGCAACCCACATAGTACACCGCCCACTGAAGTGGCCAACTTCATGTGCGTTTCTTGGCTTCGCAGCAGGGTGAACTGCCAGACAAGGTGAACCGCACGTTGGAAGGGAACCTGTATTGTTCCATGCACAACCTAATCAAATACATAATCTCCAGTTAAATGTCAAATAGGCAGATTGCAGGATAATAAGGAGTTTGAATATTAAATGAAATAATAAAGGATGTCATTTTCTGTGAACCATTAAAAGTTGTATAACTAGATCGTACAATATTATTCGATTGTACATTTTTAATAAATTATGAAATTAGAAATTTAACTTGATTCCATCGCTCAATACAGACATTTTAATGCATAGTGTTTTAGTTCTTCACTATTACAATATCAATGAGAACCATTTCAAGTTGACAAATATGGATTAGTACCCTCCAAAAATAAATGAGCATGAATCCTGTGATGAGTCGTGAGGGACATGAGCGGCAATTATAGAACTCAGTAAATCCTATCATAATTATGGGCTTTCGCCGGCGGTACTATACTACGTGTAACTAACAACTACCCCTTGAAGGCTGGATGGAATAAATTTACATAATCATAATATATAATACTGCGAATCCCAGACTAATACATTATCTCAATGTGAAATTAATAAGTGTATGTTTGTCTTCTTTGGATTATATAACTAAAAATTAAAGTTCAAAAGGAGCTTATTTAAAAAGCACAGAATTTATTATTTTAAATTTTATTCTGTCTCTCTTCTTATCTCGTCTGTACACCAATACAATTTTTACCAATAATGTAAGGAAAAGAAAGAGAAGAATTATTTTATCAAATTTGACAAATATTTGATGGTAATATACTGGATTCAAATATTTTTATTAGTTTTTTTTGACTAAAATAAGAAAAAGCACTCGTTGAAAAATCATGTTGGAAAAAGATGAAGACATTTGGCTACAAGCATATTAGGTACCTAATACCTACCCTAAGGTGAAGAGTAAAAGTAGAGTTGTGATATTTTTAGAGCTATGATAGGTAGGACGGCTTATAAAGAAAAAAACTTGTTTATCTAAATCAAAAAAAAAAAAAAAGCGAACCACCTTTTTACACTACTACGGCGAAGCCCGAAAAAAGATTATGTATTTTTATTACATAGCTTAAGGAACCCTCCTTCACGTGCTTTGTAACTAAGTAATGTTATATTATATTTTGTTGTCTTAGATAATAAGATTATCTTAAAACAATATAGCATATTTTATTATTTATTACTAGATAGTCGACTTCATATCAATAATATATAACGAGTTTTAACTGTCTCTTAATTACTTTTTGCCACCACTTAAATTGTTGTTGAACAAACGTATTGAGAAAATTCAAGGGCCTTCAAATGTATAGATTAGATTCAACAGTATAGATATGAAATATAATAATATTTAGGTATATGGAACATGTATGCGTCATTACATAGCGCCACCCTAGGCGTGGGTGTGAATAAATTTGAATAATCATATGTAGGCAATGAGATGTCATCGACGTGTTGAGGCCCGCATCACAATTATACTACGTAAATTGCAATCAAATATTGTTACAGTAGCAAAATACTGCCAGATAACGAAAATTAACAAATTTTTTTTCTTGTTTTGGGTACTCCAAAGTTGGTAGGTACTTTAGCCAGGTTAGATTATATGTATGGTTGAGTCTTATCCGACAGCAAAGATGGTCGGCCTACTTACTGGGTAGGCCGGTCGCCGCGCCCTGTAATATTCGCAAGCGATCTAAAGATATCCCACTTTCAAAATGATTGGACCATTGGATTTTAGTGATCCTATCAGTTATTGTTTGCTGCAACTAACAGGTGCTGCTAGTATTTTTTCTATATAAATGATGATCTAGGCTTTCAAAAACAAGTAACATTTTGGCGTTGCACGACTTGGTAAATCAAGTGATTACTTAGTTTAATTATGCGAAAATAAACTCATCTTTATCAATAAATTATAATTTTAATCGGATTATGAATTAGCCCTTTGAAACTTGTTTTATAGTAATAAACTAACGACTTACCCTTGCTTCGCTCGGGTGCGTCCCTAGATACGTTTTAATTTTATTTTTTTTGAGCGGTATCCTAGCCGTTTCGGAGAATAGCCGTAACAAACAGACAAAAAAAAAATAATTAAAAACTGTGTTTTTCTTATAAGTGCCGTGTATAATTATATATGCATTTAGTAAAAGGCTGTTATTTTGCCATCACAAACAGACACTTCCATTTTATTTATCTGTATAAATCTATACATATTATAAAATTGTAACTAAGCCGAACCTGTATATTAAATATTTTTTGGAAAATCTTATTGAAATAGACATTATTATCGATGCAGAGGCCAAATCTATAGTTTTTAGAATTTTTGTCTGTCTGTCTGTCTGTCTGTCTGTTACCGCATCACGGAAAAACCACTGCAGGGATTTTGATAAAATTTGGTATGATGATAGCTGGTTATCCGGGTCAACATATAGGATACTTTTCTTTGCGGGGAAAATATCTCATATACGAGAAATCTATACTAAACGTTAAAACGTAAGTAGGGACGAACCCGAGCAGAGCGAGGGTGAGTCGCTATAGTTAAATGAGTTATATTATATAGTAGTAGAATGAGCGATATAGTAAAATGAGTTTAAATCAAGAACTCTGTACCTAATTCTAAATTGAAGCATCTAAGAACATTTTTGTTTCAGTCGAATTGCTTTGATAGCTCTCGCGTTGATAACAATCGGTAAGATCTATAATAACACTAGCGACTCACCCTCGCTTCGCTCGGGTTCGTCTCTAGGTATATTATATATAGTTTATAGTTTAAAAAGAAGAAATATAGAAAAAAATATAATGTATGCATACAACTTCCCTATTTGAATCGGATATTATTCAATTTTTAAGTTTTAATTTTTTTTCGCGGAACCCTGATTCTTTTTCTAAAATAAAAGTAGCCTAAGTTACTCCTTATAACATTAACTATCTGCCAGTGAAAGTCCCGTCAAAATCGATCCAGCCGTTTCGGAGATTAGCCGGAACAATCATACAGACAGACAGACAGACAGACAAAAATTGTAAAAAATGTGGTTTTGTTATATGTACCGTGTATACATCCATATGCATTTAGTAAAAAGCGGTTATTTTAATATTACAAACAGACACTCCAATTTTATTTATCTGTATAGATAATCAACTTAATGCTACCAATATATAGAGATTAAGTTTACAAATATAGATTACATTGTATAACATCTAGAATTTAAATTAATTTAAACGTTGCTCAATACGAAACTTAATTACAAAAAGCGACTGTGTTAACTAAAAAGATAACAGCAAGAATAAATTTACAATAAAGAAAACATTACAAACGATAAACGTTTGTCGGAGAATCAGATATTTCTGCTCAAACAGTACATGCGTTATGGGTTATCTACATCTATCTGTTCCCACGAAACAGTGATATGTGTGTTTAACATCTTTGCTTGATATTATAATAAAATAGAGTGATTATTGGTTTCTCCTTATTTCATGCAGCAGTTGTAGATTCAGATTGACTTAGTAATTTTAACGTAACTAATCGCATTCATCAGTTTCAATGTGTAAAAGAAACTTTTTTTTTGCTGTATTTAGTGTAGTGTGATTGCATTTTAGTAAAATGTAAAAAAACATATTTAATTATTTCTTTACGTACATACTAGTACTATTAACGATATCACTCGCTAGCAACTTTTTAGTTTAAGTTGTTGAAAGCTCTATAAAATCATGAAACATGAAATGAAAAAAAAAAACTCGATTTAAATAAGGTCAACTGACAAATATTGTAAAATTCAAACATCAGTTTTCAAAAACTTCCTTAGTGTGTAACTTTCTCTTCGTTATACTTTTTTTAAATCTATTTAAAATCGATGATTAATTTTTGTCTCTAGGCTTATCCTATAGTTTTATTGGAACAATACAAGTAGAAGAGTGTGGTAAAGAAGATTTGCAGCCTTGGTTGGGAGTAGGCATGACTCTTTGCCTCGTCGGCATCGCTTATTTGTTCTACTACATCGTTATACTACTTGTTTATTTAAGCAAGCAAACGAATTAGATAAAAATAAAATGCATAACTATGTGTCTATTGAGTAGTTTTATAAATTTTCATAATAAAAAATCATTTTTGGGTGTGCATAATGATATTAGTATAAAACTTATTACACTTAACGCGTGGAATAATTAATGCACACAATAAACAATAATAATAAAGTATTTTTAAACTGTCTCAGTGGTTTAGCACCTAGCTGCACATCCGGAGGTCCTGGCTTCGAGTCCCAGGTCAATCAATTTTAGTGATTGAGTCTTTCTGTTAAGAAAGTCTCAGTAACAGTTTGAAGTTGGGATATTGGCAGTGTTACACCACCGTACCTCAGAGAGCACCTAAAGCCGTCGATCCTGCGCCTGATCTCTAACCGGTCCTATCAAATTATCATCCCATCGGAGTTTGCGAGTGACAGGAATAGAGAGTTCATGTGTCTGCGCCTACACGCGCTGCACTATAATATGTTCTACGCACTTGGTTAGTTTCAATAAGATTGGCCGCTGTGATCAAAATCGGTCAGGAGGATGTCATAATTATCAAGTAACTTCTAAATCAATAAAAATAGATGAGTTCATAACTTCTATATTATTTTCAGATTATATAGGTACAACATTCCTCATAGTCACGCTAACTTACCATTCTGATCCATCACCAGACTTTCATCGCCAAATGCAAAGTTAAACTCGTTAAAGCTCAAAACAAGTTAGGCAGCCTAAATTCAAGAGGACTTGCTACCTTCTGGTTCCATCATCAGATCTACTGTATGGAACTAATAGTTATCCACATTATATGCACTAAGAGAAATAGAATCTAGAAATAGGTTAAACCGACTTCTTAGATTAATTTGCTATTTAATATTTTACATATATAAAATGTGCAGATAATAAAAACGTGTTAAAAAGAAATTGTATCCCTTACACTCTACGAATTTAGGTAATCGTACATATGTACAGAATTTTACACACATCTTAAGATTTCTCAGATGGACTTCATTAAATTTTACCAGTAAATTGGCTTAAGAGCAAACATATAACTCAAGCTGACTCATCACCGAGCAGGAAGCTGTACCCGAAATGATTAAACTCGGTGCAGAGAATGCGCCGGGCTGTTTACACACGGCGCGATTTATTCGCCGGCCGCCATAAATAATAACGCGCCAACCGTCGACAGATATATGGAGCCCCGTATTTATTACGGTTTGTTGGTCGTACGGATAGAAACACCATATTATGTATAACTGAGGTCTGATATTTAAGATATAATATTAAAAAAAAAACTTTTATTATTAGCTTTACGATAACTTTTTGGAGATGTTAAAACGCACACTGCTTTTACTTTAACGAACTTTTATTTCTGAGTAAAAGCTCCTTTTGAATTGTAGGCACACAAAAATGTACATACACATATACATACGAGTATACATATATACACATCCTTTTTTATACTTGTACATTTTATATTAAGACCTTTTTGTTAACCTTTTTTTTATAAATAATATTTGTGACATATGAGAAAAACATTGGACATTAAAAGGCGTATAATAATTCAATGAAATTATTTTATATATATTTCCAATAAAATAGAGGAATATAATAATACATTTCCGCAACGACCATAGAATAAATGAAGTCTTTAGATAAAGGTGACTTAAAGATGCAAGTTTCTATACGAGTAATAAAAATATAGTCAAATATTGTTTATTGTTTGATATCAAGCTTAAATTTCAATAGGTATTATCTAATAATAATTTAAATACTTTAATAATAACATTTTAAAAACGTAGAGTTCTCAGACGTATAAAACTTTTTCTCATACATTCCATTATGTTTGCACGTTACATTATTTCGCCTCTACATTAGTCAAGGTAGAGATCCTTAATAAGTATCAATCAATATTTATGTCACTTTACAGTCGGACGGTACACAATCGTCAACAGTGTTAGTCGCGGTTTTTTCGCGCGGCAGCACCGCCCGGTCGCTCTAAAGCCCTTTACTTTAATACTTAGATATTTAGTAGTACAAATAAATTATGTGGTAATGAAAGCGAGTTTTTTACCATTCAGACGTCCACGCCTTGAGTTATGTTTGTAGGGTTATTCGATCTCATATTCATAATCAAATTTTGATTTACAGCTTGGCGAGCTATTAAATTCTTTAACCGGTGCCCGCCCGTTTCGGAGGTCCGTAGACGTCACAATGCGTTTAATTGAAAAACGATGTTAGATTTGACTGATGGTAGGTTCTTTAGGACATTCGATTATATTTATAAGATGAACGTCGCAAAGCAAAAGATTAGTCTACTTGTGGAATTTTATTTGATTACGAATTAGGTCCATTTAGGCACTTCCATCTCAAAGTTTTTAAAAAGCTTTTAAATATGCCTTTAAAAGCTTTGGGGTCACAGCTTGATTTTCTACATGATTAAAGTTATCATATACACATTACTTCATTATATGTTTATAAAAAAATGCTTAATTAATAAACTGATAAAGTTTTGTAATAAAAAAATAGACATTTACAAAAAAATGTTCGAAAAATATGTTCCTTAATTTATATGAGATTTTTAAAATGAAATTACTCGGCAGAAATATTTTGATCTTTTTTTAATTTTCACATGCAATTTTTATTTAATTCAAATATCGATCCAATAATAATAATAACTGGTTACTTGTAAATGTACGCAAAAATCCATACAAATTTAGTTTCTTGGATAAGATTTGTTATAGTTTCCTCTATATAAATGTCAGATTGCAACTAAATCATACTTATTGGTAACGAAGCATGTCGGTGCGGCGCGTGCGCTGACCGCGACTACAAAACCCCGCACCAAATGGGAATAAAATATTGACTATTATATATTCTTATATTGGTACCATGATACAATACATTCGATCATTTTTAAAAGTTTTGCGTTAAAGAAAATATTGGATAAAATTTTAAAATGATTGAAATTAAATGATGATTTCCTTATATTTTAAACAGGAAAAATTTAAATCATTTTTTTTTAATTATTACATTCATATTTTAAATGATCAAATTAAAATATTTATATAAAATTGTAACAAATATGTCTAATGAATAATTATCTAACTTAACTCTCCCACTGCACATAAAACCCTCTACGGCCCAATAATCAAAGTCAGTGGGCGAAATCATTAGACCGAATGCCTTGTAATTTTCACATTTCGTTATTCCACACCTATTATGCGATCATTCGGTCACTCTTGAAGAATGAACGAGCCGCGTGAGAGCGATTTGTTGACACGCGACGCCATTTCACCTCACTGACTCTTAATACGTAGCACTTCGTTTTATTAACTCTACATTGCAAATTGAACTTTATTACTTTACAATAAGAACCTGTTAATAAGTAAACTTTCACTATAGTATAATTCATTAATTAATAGAGACTCACGTTTACGGAAATTTTAACTTTATTTCGTAGATCTAAGGTCGATAATACTAACCATAATTTGTATTAGATGAAGCTATAAAAAGATTTGTTTAATTCGACTAAACATTGGGGTGGATTGCAAATTCACTGCGTATTACACTTCGTGAGATTATTTTGGCAAATTCTACTTGAATAATTATTGATTCATTGATATAGTATTGTATATAGTTGTCCACTTGTTGTACCAAAAATAAATATATAGTTAACAATTTTTCACAACTTTAAAAAAAAATTTCGCCATCTCATTTATTTTTAAAGGTTAGGTTGCCAGTAATCTTCGTCAACAATATTAAAAAATGTAAAAAGATTATTTTAAATTGAACCCGTACTTTTAGAAATAAGGACGTTGGTTTATATAGCAAACAGAGAAACAAACTCTTCAACTTTATAAATTAGTATAAAATTGAAGGTTGTGAAGCTACCTGACCCCTTATCTCTCGAAGTGAAGTAATTATACATAAAAAAAAAAACTAAGCGAGTAATGCCACGGGCAAAAGGAAGTCAATAAATTTTGGGTTTCTGTCGTCTTTCCTTATATACCTAAACTTTAACTATACTAAAGTTCATACACCTCCTTACGCACAATGTACTTAAAAAGGGTACAAAGCTTTCTCTTCACATATTGATATATAGACTAGCATTGCCCCCGGCTCCGCCCGCGTTCAGATGATCAAAAACCAAATTTTTAGGTTTTACACATTAGTATACTTTTACATATACCACTTTCAATGCGCACCGTATGATTGGTAAATAATGGCAGTGATTGACAATGCCACAAAGGTTCCTCCGTTAATCTCATATTTGATTTAGTAATTTTTGTTTTCACAATAACATTTATGTACATATGTCTATACTTCTGTTTTGTTTGTTTATTTAGTTTCGGGCGATAAACTCTCAAACTACGGAATTAATTTTAATATTTTTTTACTAATAGACAGCTATTGATTAATTTAATATTTAGCTGATAATTTAAATTACATAATGACAACTTTTCTTAATGTTAATCTGTCGCGCAACAGGGATAGGTTAACGCTAGTTAGTAATTTTTTCCAAAAGGGATTTCAAAAGAAAGTGTAATAAGTAAATAATTCTATGCAAATACTTGTTATTATTTCATATGGCTCGCCTAATATTATTAAAGTAGTAAGCATTTTATTGTGTCCTTTAAGCCTTTAACTTCCTACAAATGGTGTCAAAAAAATAACTGAAAAGGTTGAGGTATAACAGTTCCTAAAACACTTTTTCGTAGTTTTTGAGATATGGAATATTTTTAGTTACCCGCTTTGTCAGTTTAACAACCATAAACTTGTTTCTCGTAAAATGTTATAAAATAATATGAATCGAATTTATTTTTACGGTTGATGAAATGAGTCGATATTGTGGAAACGTAAATATTATTTGAATTTATTTTAGTGTTAACCTAACAAAACACGTAAGTAAGAAAAACAACAGCATTTTCCTATACGAAACCTATAATGCGCGAGTTGGTTTTGCATTTGCCCAATTTTTACATTAAAAGATTAAAAAATATTAACATTATTTACTAAACAATAAAAATTTACAAATATTTTAATTAGAAAATGGTTTCTGCCAACAAAATATTACTAATTCTAATAAAGTCATAGGAAGGTTATATCTGTACATTATTTTTTTTTTTTGAATTAAAACTACGTATTTTAAAAACACATGGCGACATCTATTGTCAAATATCTAAATAACACATAAATAAATTTTTATTAAAATAACTATTTTAATGAATAAAATAGCGTTATTGATATTTCTTTGAAGATAAGCTTTTTTTAATAGTTTTAACATATATAAGTAAATTACCTTGCTAAAATGTTAATAGTATCATCGTGCTTTTATTTTAACCAGTTTTTGTATTTTTCCCCAAAAATGAGATATTTCCCTGCGGTAAAAAGTATCCTATGTGTTGACCCGGATAACCAGCTATCATCATACAAAATTTCATCAAAATCCCTCCAGTAATTTTTCTGTGACGCGTTCACATACAGACAGACAGACAAAAATTCTAAAAACTATAGATTCGGCCTCTATATCGCTAATAATGAATACTTCACTAAGATTTTCCGAAAAATATTGAATTGACGGATTCGGCTTAGTTACAATTTTATTATACGCATAGTTACTAATTTATAAAGCCAAAAAGTTTGCTTTACTGATAATTTGAACATGGGCGGGGCCACTGGTGATTTAGTAGTAATTCTAATAAAATCGTAGATAGGTCATATCTGTACATTTAATTCATTTTTTTGGAATTAAAACTACGTATTTTAAAGACACATGGCGACATCTATTGTCGAATATCTAAATAACACATAATATGTATTAATTAAAATAATTATTTTAGTGGACAAAATAGCGCTATTGATAATTTGATTTTCAAGATAAGCTATTTTAAAAGTTTTTACCATATTTAGTAAGTGAGCCTGCAAAACTGTTTACATATAGTATCATCGTGGTTTTGTTCCAACCAGTTTTTGTATTTTTTCTCAGAAATGAGATATTTTTCCACGGTAAAATGTATCCTATATGTTGCCCCGGATAACCAGCTATCATCATACCAAATTTCATCAAAATCCCTCCAGTGGTTATTCTGTGATGCGGTAACAGACAGACGTACAGACAGACAGACAGACAGACAGACAGACAGACAAAAAATTCTAAAAACTATAGATTCGGCCTCTGCATCGATAATAATGTCTATTTCAATAAAATTTTCCAAAAAATATTTAATGTACAGATTCGGCTTAGTTAGAATTTTATAATATGTATAGACTAGTGTTCACCCAGTGGTCGAAATATGACCATAATCATATATTTTTTATTGAAAAAATTAAAGCTCGCTAATAACTAATAAATAAAATCGGTTGACAAACAGAGGAGAAAAAGGTAGGTACTGAACTGTTTTGTTCAACCTTTGAAATTTGAACATTTTGTATACAAAAAAAAAACCACGACAAATTAAAACCAAAACTTAAAAAACGCACGGACAAAAATACTAAGTAGTACTCGCAAATTTACTACAAAAAAAATTGTTTTGTCTTTGCCTATTCATATACGAGTATAGGATAAGGTCCTTAAATGTCATTTTTGACAATAAACTACAAGTTGTGGACATGTTCTGGGTGCATAAATATTTGTCGCATTTACCCTAACCGCCGTGCCATAACGTCCCCCGGGAAGGCATATTAAAAACAATAACATCGACAATTGCAAACTACTAGCTATACTAACAAGTCCCGGGAGAGTTGAATCCGTTTTCATACAAGCTTTCGTTACCGATCGCACCCTTATTTAGAAGGCGTCAATAAAACTTGTCAAACTGTAATCTTGTTATACAACTGCGTGTGGTATAGTTGTTGCCGATCCTTTAGGACATGAAATACTAGCGCTCTTTTTTACCAACGTCAAAAAGAAAGAGGTACGTTTTTTTACAACATCTAAGGGGTTCGGGTATATATTTTTTGTGTGTATATCACACGATTTTCGATTTCTGTGAGTTAATTCTTATGGGTTTTAATGGATAAATTATAAATTTAGGATAGTTTCATAATTATAAGAAATAATTCCATCCCTAAGTAATATTCAATAATTGCTTTTGAAGTGTTTTTGAAATCGATGTAACTTTTGAGTTTAGTTCTTTTTTTTATAATGGTTTAACTATCATTTAATAGTCTAAAAGATATAAATATACAGAATAATAAATATTAAGCTTTCTCACACAATGTATTTATTATAAAGCTACAAATCAATTATTTTAAATGTTAGTAGCTTTTTATGTAAAGGAATTTATAGCTTATAATACTTAGTATAGAACTGTTATATTAATATGCCACAAAGTTGCACTGGTAATGCATTTGAAGGTAGGTACTTACATAAAATTACGAGCATGGAGGTACAAAACGTCAGCTGTCTTCCATATTTTTTTAAAATTATAAATGTGAAAGTGTGTTTGTTTGTTTGTCTTACCTTCTATACTTTACTTATAATACTTTCTTAGATTTTTGCTAATATTTGACATTATTAATAAACTTTATAGTTTTTTTGGATATTTCGTGATTTTATTTTGATTTTTGCTCCCCGGCGTTTCAAAAGGTTTACAGGTATTAATTATGGACAAGGTAAAGTATCTGAAAAATAATTTTATTTGAAAAGTCATTTCAGATATTATAGTAGTCGAACTTTGACCCAAAGCTTAAGTTTGACACTATATTTATTCATTGTTTTTTTTTTAAACTGTCAAATTCAAAACTTCCCCTCTTAGCAAGCAATGCGATGTAAGCAAAGTATGCGGGTGGTGGGTGGAACAGTAATCGCATCGCTGCGCGCGCCGTCCATATAATCTTGTTGTCCTAATAGCCTTAGCCGCACAAAGGGCTGATCAAACGCGGCAATTTAACGCGCCAAATGTCATGTCTGCGAAAAGAATCAAAATGTGTACTTATTCTAAAAAAGAAGGTTAAGCAACAAAAAATGTCAATTATTATTTACATAATTACCTCATTCCTTTATTTTATAGAGTAGAAAGAAAGAACATGTCGACTTTCCCCGTTACTCGTTTTCTACCAGTGTCAAGATTTACTCACACTAGACCGAACTGAAATCTCGTATAGTCGATAGTGTCATTCGTGAGGATCAAAAACCAATATAAAAGTTTCAAATTCTCACTCATTAGTTTGTCTCAGAAACTCAGAATGCGTAATGCGAGTCAAAAGAGAAACATTTGATTTTATTACGCATTGCCTGCCTGAGGGTAACCTTCCATTGTTCCGCGTTTCCGTCACGAATTAGCAGCTACTGTAACAACTTTTTACTGTTATAACTTCTATATTCTTCGCCCTTTCAAATTATTTATTACTTAATACAATTTTGAATAATATTTAGTTTAAAATAAAATAAAAATTGTACACGCATCTGTAAGATTTTCAGATCTTAATGGTGACCCGCTCCAGCCTTGCTCAAACCTCAAACCAGCCGTTTTGGAGTCCACAGGGAGCATCGATTTTTATATATTATATAGATTTTAGTGTATTTGTAATTTGTGGAATCTGGCCCATATAACAGGGAATTAGTAAATTGAATTCAGAAGAATTTATCCAAACATACAATTATGTAGGTCCACGATCTGAACCCGACTGCAGTAAGATTTTATGTAGAAGATAAATTGTATTTTCTTTTAAAGACTCCATTGAGTGCTATCCTTACAGATCGTATACAATTGAATAATATCTGGTGTATTTACTATCTTTCCTACAAGAAAGTTAAATAAAAGCACATTTTCATGTTTTAACAAGGTGTATGTCCCCGACTGTATAATACTATATTCCTTCGTCAACTTGTTTTCATCTTTTTCGTTAACTTTTATGCTAAACGGGTTTTTTATTTTCATAATATATTTTTTTATTTATAGCTTTTTAGTTTTTGTTAATTAAACATTCAAAGATATATTTAGCAATTTTTTATCCTAAATTATATAAACATAAGTCGTGTATATTTTTGTGATCGCCTCTTAAAACCTTTATTTTGAGACCCCACTCGATTGGTTTGGAAGATTTTTTTAAAGACACAAATTGACGACTAAAGTCCGCTACTCTCGCCTCTGACACTAGCGTTATTAAGACGAAACTAACAATATATAAATCATCAAAATCGGCCCACGCGTTTGGTCTCTAGAACGCCATATAGGAACAAACATACAGACATACATAGACTGATAACATATTACCCTCATGCAGTCGGGTAAAAAAACTTTTTTTTTCTCTTTATAATATTAGTATAGATATAGATAAAGCTAATGAATTCGTTTTTTTTTATTTCTTTATTCATTAAATTGGAATTAGCGGTAAAAATCAAATAAATATTTTTTCAATTTTATAGGCTATTTATTGAGGAAGTTTAGTAAATTTTATGACCTACAGCAGAACCCGCGGCTTCGCCCGCGATCAAACTTTATTACTTGCAAAAATAAGGAAAACGAATTTCAATTTAGCGATCGTAACTCAAAATATCTAGTATCTTAAAAAATACCACTACCTGTATTTTTTGCACATTTTTCTACTCTCCATCTCTCCAAAGTTAGAGGAAGATAATACAATAATACAATCGCATACAATGTTTACGATTTTAGAGTCATGTTACTCGGTTAATATGGGTTTTTTAACTAACTATACTAACAGGCTAACATCTACGTTATTTTTAAATGCTAATGCTATGTCCTTCCTTTTTTTTAAGTTACATATATAAATTGCCATTCTTATTTTGCTGTAGCTGCTTTGGCCAGCCGAAAAGTTGCACATAATTTTCCTTTGGATTCAGAATAGTTTCTGTTCTCTACTTTATATCCCACACAGTAAGTGTGCACTTACGGAGGACTTGAGTCATGTTACTCTATTTAAATATATTCAACAACTTCAACTTCACCGTCCAGTTTTACCCACTTAGGGGCTTAAAAAAACTACAATCCATGTTTACTTAATTGTACTGAAGTACATTAATACCAAGTTTCATGTAATTCTGATCATAAACAATTTTTTCCTCATATAAACAACACAACCCCCTTTTACCCTTTTAAGGGATGAATTTCGAAAAAAAATGATATTTGTACAGAGTTTCACACAAACATTCATCCCCTATTTGACAGCTTTATAGTATGAATTTCAAAAAAAAATAAAATACGTATTTATTTAATTGTATTGAAGAGCATTAATACCAAGTTTTAAGTAATTCTGATCATAAATAATTGTTTGCCCATATAAACTTTATCACCCCCTTTTAGCCTCTTAAGGGATGAATTCCGAAAAAATCGAATACATACATTTCTAATTTTTCATCTAAAAGCTAAATACCACTTTCTGTGCATTTCGCGTTAAGAGTAACAGAGTTTCATACAATCTTTTATCCCCTATTTTACCCCCTTAAGGGACGAATTTCGAAAAATCCTTTCTTAGCGGATGCCTACATTGTATAAGGAATACCTCCTCTAAATTTCACGTTTCTACGACCAGCGGTTTAGGTTGTGCGTTGATCGGTCAGTCAGTCAGTCAGGACAAAGCATTTTATGTATATATAGATTTATTAAAAAAGTTTAGATGTGAGTTATGCGTAAATAAACTGCACAAGCAAAGTCGAAGGTATAAGCTATTTATACTCATAGGCGTAAACTTAAACGATAATAAAATAGGTTGTGTATATTAAAAGAACTAAGCGCATTACAAGCGACTTTGTTTTATCTTTCGAGATTTTTTCGAGTAGATTTTTGTAAAAAAAATAACTAAATTTTTACAATATTATTTTTTTTGTCTTAAAATAGTTTGTTTCAATCTCTGTCGAGTTAACTCTTTTATGATATTGACGTTTTTAGCTCCACAGTTTCATTTATCCATGTAAATTATGGTCAGTAGGTACTACATAACTATATATAGGTACATAACTTACCTTGCGGGTAACTAGTTCGATTTTGTTGACTAGTCATTTCCAATTGACAGACGTAATTAAAATAGGAGCATCAGCATTTACAAAAAAGTATGTCAACATTTATTACGTGTTTTTTTACTTTACAAATAGAAATTGAACAGAAAGAGCGACTTTTAGTATCCAAAAAACATAAAATAAAATATAAACTGCAAAAGGTACATTTTACGGCGAATTCGCCCCAAATCATCGAAGATGGACAAACGCGTTGATTGTTAATGCGGGGCGAGGAGACCCCGGCAGAACTTCCCTGTACGATATAACTCGATTTACGACCCGGTACAAACTATACTGTTATGTGGGATTTTCCTCTTTTGTTCACGTGTTTATTTTTTGTGCAAAAGAAACCTTTTTATCCTCAAATTTATCCAGAAATTTAAAGAACTTTTCAGGATAAATATAAGTATATTTTTATTGATACACTCGCAATTTATGGTAAAAGTGGCGGGTTCGATTCTATTGACTTACTTTAGCACATAAATGATGTTCACAAGTTTTTAATCTACTATTCACACTCGAATTATCTCGATATCGACAAAAGCCGGAGACAGCGTTGGGAGGGTAACGTCCTACTATGAGTATAGGTATAGTACCTCACTTTCTTCCTTTACAAGATTATATTCAAGAAATTTTAAATAATAAAGTTTCTCTTATACATTTTATCAAGCCTGCATTTATTTATATTTTATGAAACAGTTTTTATCTTTGCCTTATCTTAATTATTATCGCTATATTTATAGCATCTTTGTTGGTTGTAAATTGTAAGCAAATTTAATTTAATATAAGATTTGCTTAACTTACTTTGGTAATTGATATGTTTTAGGTATTAGGTATCTACTGTTAATTCTTACAAAAAAAATCTACATGGATTTACGAGGCTGAAGTACTAATGTCGTGAAATTTTAGAAATTCACGACAAAAAAAATCTTCATATTCCAATAAAATCTGCAGAGGTAGGTAGTTAGGTAAGTAGTTAGGTTAGGTACTAATCAGATATTTTTGAAGTTGGTGCCAGCCGATACATATCAAAGCACACCGGCTTCGAAAATATCTGATTAAGTGTAATATCTGATTAGGTGTAATCTGAAAATATTTGATTCTGAATGAAAACCCCTGTTTAGTTATTTTATACTTTTTAGTGCCTGGAAGTCGTTTTTTTTTTAAGTATTTATTCTGAAATATTTCAGAAGATATTGACGTCTTGAACTTTGAATTTTCAACCCTTAGAAGTAACATAAATAGTAATAGTTTTAGAAAACTTGACAGTACCAAGTTGTGTGTCTTGTACTTAATACATGAAGTACACACAGAACACATTTTAAGCAAAATCAGCTAACACAATATATATAATTATTTAATTAAAAATGTGCAAAACAAGTGAAGTTTTCTTTAGTCACCTAACTTATATTCTTGTATGTAAATCGAAATTAATTAACAAAAAAATCACACCTATTTCTACAATTGCAGATATAACTGTGAAAATTGTGCTTAAAAATGTTCTATTTTTCCGTTGAATTAACATTTTAAATTCCTCGCTGTAGCGACAACAATGAGAGACTTCGAATGCACAAAGCTCGCTAACAAAATTACTCGCTCGTAAAAATGGCGGGAGGGCGTCAACGTAATTAGAATTTCAAATTTTTGCAATGAAAAATCGATCCTTCCGGCCAATCCCGTCGCTTCCGTAACTCCTGGAGTGCTATTAATATACGAAATGAAACGCTTTCAATAAATATTCTGCGATGTAATCGAAAGGGAATTTTGCAAACTTAATTGCATATATTCTAATTATAGTTTTCTAATGCGACTATCTAGAGTATATTGGATCTAAAGGCAGATCCCAATTATCTATGTATTTGTTTTTCTATTTCTTACTAGCGGTAGGAGTATTACATAAATTGTAAAAAAGAATGTACTAATAAAACAATAATATCGAACTTCTAACTCTAGAGAGAACAGTCACAGAAAGATATATTGATTAAAGATTACTTGGTCACTCATTTGACTTGTTTTCCCAACGTCATACTGAAACAATGTGAGCACCTGTCTGCTCGTACTTTAAAGTCAATATTGTTATCTCTAATATATAAAATTCTCGTGTCACAGTTTTCGTTGCCATACTCCTCCGAAACGGCTTGACCGATTTTGATGAAATTTTTTGTGCTTATCCGGTATCTATGAGAATCGGCCAACATCTATTTTTCATCCCCCTAAATGTTAGGGGTAGTCCACCCCTAAATTTTTATTTTTATTTTTTAGACAAAATTTTTAATTTCTATTTTTTTATGATACAACATACAAAAATACATACAATCCTCAATTTTCACCCTTCTACGATCAACCCTTATTTTTTAATAGCCATTTTAGTAATAGGAAATTATTTATATGGCAAAACAACGTTTGCCGGGTCAGCTAGTAACTTATAAGAATAGATTCCTTGTGAGATCCGAATTCATAACCTTTGACAAAATTGTCAAATTAGAATTAATCAAAATCACGGGTTATTTCCTCGATAATCATCTTCTACTTTATTTATATTTTTAATATAATGAAATCAATTAACAGTGGATTACTTTTGTTATGTATGTATAATAATAAATATATTTACTTTTGTATAATTATAATATTTAGTTGTTATATTTGAATATTAAGTTTATAACATTTAATGCTGTACTGTACCTATACTGCTCTAAATTAACTTATTTTCTCACTTCTGAAGGGTTTCTGGAAGAAATCTCTTAAAGAGATAAGTTATCCTTTGTCGACATTCTGTTACTTTATTTTGTATAACATATATTTTATGATACATAAATAAATAAATATAAAAAAAAAGATTTTATGTTATTTTAACTTAAATACGTATATAAAGTATGGCGTTATGTTTATAGTTACAACTTATTAATTTGGATTAATGTATTGAACAATACTTAATATGATATATGTACCTATTTTAAATATTTAAACTATGCAATCAATACGAACGACGAGACCAAATTAAATTGAGTCGACAGAGCTGTACTCGTAGGATTGCATGTAATGAGCGCGTCGCAGGTACGCTACGACCTGCGGAAGGGGGAGGCACTGAGAGTTCCGGCTAGCCAGCAATTTTAGAGTTTGATAACTGAATATAAGATATATTTCTTAATTTTATCCCTTTTAACATGAGATTTTTTTGTGTCAAATTCTTTTTAATCACTTTTAACGTACTCGTAGATGGTTTTGGAACAAAATGTAACGTAAATTGTGTAGTATAAAATTAATGCTAAAACGTTGCGTTATGTTAGTTAATTAATTTATATATTAGGTAACCTGTATAATTATGTGCAATAAAATCTCACTACAAGCTGAATTTCGAAGTAGCTTTTTGTATTGCTAATACAAACAATTAATTTAAATTTATTTTGATGTAATCCTAGATATTCTTAGCAAAATTAAATGGACATTTTTATTTATTTTATCATTATTTTACGGTTTACATAGTACACCGTAACATGGACCGTTTTTCTTTAATTTTTTTGTCATTATCCGATATAATTTTTCTTCTTCTTTTTATTAAGATTATAGCAAATATTTAAATAAACTTTTGCATCTGTTGTGGGCAATATTTTTGTCCTTTTCTACATACTATCAAAAGTAACTAATTTTGTACCTAAATACAGATAGTCTTCACAATTTTCGACTACAATTTAATAAAACAATAACTTTCAATACACGTATAAACAGTATTCATAATAGTTTGGCACTCGAAACTCATATCAAACACTTCAAAAGGTAGCAAAAACGTCAAGTCTTAAAAAGTCTAAAAATCCGACCTAAATACCTTTGTCGCATGACCCCAAATCCAAAATTATGGTCTCCAGTGAAGAACCATCGTGACAAGCGCCGTAATCATCGCTCGCACTAATCCCGAAAATACAGTTCTTAATGCGCATTGCATGCAGGCGTCCTGTGCAGAGTGCAGTAGGGGAGCGCTGGGAGAAGTGGACCAGCTCGCTTCTTATTATTTGACATGTAAATTGAAAAGATACTCGAAGTTATAAAGAATAGTAGTATAGTATACATAAATGACAATATTGTTTAGAAATAGGATCAAAAATCTTTTCTTAAATTTTTTTTTTGAATTTTCAAAAGAATTTCTTTTCTTGAGACAAAGGAGAAAGATGTATTAAACTGCTGTTTATATACAGATGTATTTTTTTTGTATTTGTTTCTTTACCTCAAGAGCGAAAAAAACGTGTTTAATACGACTTTCACTAATGTAATTAGAATATTTAACCGACAAGGAAGTATAGTATATATAGAAAGCTTATATTTTATCTTAAATATCTAAATATGATATAAAATAAATCTCTGAAAGAAAAACTCTTAAGTAATATTGGTAAAAAATTGCAAAAAAATATGGTCCACGTGGGATAAAAATCGAATATATATACCTAAGCTTTTTACCATAGGAAGTAGTGAAGGCTCGAAGAAAAGCGAAGCAAAGTTGTAGTAAGTATAATAATAATAATAGTTAATAGGAGTCTTTTTCATGCACATTTGGTGCGATTTCACTTCAGCGAGAAAGGAGTACCTACTGTTGTTTTTATGTATATTGAAATAAAAATATATTATAAAGTTACTTTCCGCAAGCAGGTTTTTTTATTGTTTTCCATACATCTAAAGGCTTGGTCGGAAGCGATGCAAGTTTGGGCACCTGAAGGACTTAAATACTTGGTTAAATAATTTTAAAATAGGTATTACATTTTAATTGTATTGAAATCTATCCATAGTTAATTAAACTAGAATCCATGTAATATCTTAATTGTCCTGGGATAATCAAAATATTGATATAGGTATTATAAATATACGCAATTGTTACAAAGTAGGTACCCAGGTATCTCGAGAATAACAAACTAAATAAAAAATTCCGTAATCAAATAAATTGAGTCAAGTTCTCATTTTGCTACTTACTTTTATTACAAACATCACACAGACGCTTGACTTTCCCAAATTTTTATTCATAGTACTAGCTGACCCGGCAAACGTTGTTTTGCCATATAAATAGTTTCCTATTACTAAAATGGCTATTAAAAAATAAGGGTTGATCGTAGAAGGATGAAAATTGAGGATTGTATGTATTTTTGTATGTTGTATCATAAAAAAATAGAAATTAAAAATTTTGTCTAAAAAATAAAAAAAAAAATTTAGGGGTGGACTACCCCTAATATTTAGGGGGATGAAAAATAGATGTTGGCCGATTCTCATAGATACCGGATAAGCACAAAAAATTTCATCAAAATCGGTCAAGCCGTTTCGGAGGAGTATGGCAACGAAAACTGTGACACGAGAATTTTATATATTAAAGATTACAAATTTTTCAGAGGCAATACCTACTGTTTAATATGTTGAAGCTATTTTTCTAAATTTCTTTAATATTAAATCTGTCTTTACATATTACTATACTTTTAAAAATAAATATTTGAATATAATTTAAGTTATACAAGTAAAAAAACATATAGTTTGTTCTGTACTTAATATTTAAAATGCATAACCTTTAAACCATGTTGTAGTTACGCTGTGTAGTCTACTAAATGACTATCTTTACAACAAGCTCGTTTTTCTGACACATGTCTTAAAAAGTAATAATTTATAGTAGCACGTTAGTTACTTTTGTTATTCTGTTGGATGATCGCGTTCAAAATAACTATTATATATTGGAAATATTCAAATGAGTATCTTTCTCGTATTTTTGAATAGTTTTAGTATTTCAAATAATAAAATATTTTTGAAATATATGATATAATATATAAACTTTAAGTTTTATATGATATTCGATTTCGTTTAAAAATCATTATCTTAGAGAATTCCTAATAATATTCCTATTTTAAAAATGTAGCACAGAGAGAAATTGATATCATTTCATACTTTAAAGTACAATTTTATAAAGAAAAAAAAAATAAAAAAAAAATCGAACAAAGCATACCTACTATAAATGCAAAAAAATTTTTTTGGTAATTCGCAAACAATTATAACAGCCTTAAGCCTATACTATAAAATAGTATCAAAGCTCTAACATAAAAAAAAAAAACTAAAGAATTGAAATCCGACACGCGAAACTCTGATCGTTTTAACGTGTCTTTTAGTAGTTTCTAGGCAGGGCTTGTACAGGCACGCCCTGGCGGCCGGCCAATCGGGGAGCGTCTCTACTGGGGCCCGAGGCACCGCCTCATCCGTATTAAACTTAGTTAAGAGATGCCTTGAGTGCCGAGTGGTCGTTTTGTGGTAGTGTGTCCCCATGGCATATTTGACAGTTGAACGGGAAAGCCGTTCGTGATTGTTTCTTTGTGTTTGTGCTTGTGAAAAATGAAGGTAAGTGATTTTTTTTCCGATATTTTATATATAATGTAGAGTATTGAGAGCTTGGTTAGGTTAAGGGTACTATTGAGATTATTTAGTTTTGAATGATGTTTTGTAGAGGCTCTAACAATATTTTTTTGGTAAAATCAATTTGTTAATAGTCACAATTGATATTGTATATTAAATGTGTAATACAATATGTTATTATGATTAATTCAGCTAATTACATTGTTAAAAACAAACCTAATCTCTGCAATGCTATAAAAAAATCTTAACTGTCAATCGTTCATAGTAATAAACGATTTATTTTAATAATTACCTATAATTATTTCCTTTGTTTTGATAGGCGTGGCCTACACAATAAGGGTTAACTAACTTAATAAACTTATATCAATAATGTATAGATAAAAGTTAATTGATTCTTTAAATAGGTTTATTGTCATTGATAGTTTACTATTAAGTGGCATGATAGAGCAAACATTGCAAATCAAAATGCTTAAAATTCTTAATAATAAGATATAACTTAGAGCTTATTTGGTAGAGACACTCAAAACGCACTTACATGAAAAAAACTATAGCCTCCTTTTGCCTTAATTAGTATATATTTTTTACTCAACATTCATATTGTGTAACTAGAATAAAATCGTTGATTCTCTGTGAGATTTACAATAGGCCATTTTTCTAAATGAGCATGAGAATTTGAATTATTTAAATGTACAGAAAACGGATCATCTTTCCATATCACCTTCAAAGCTTTGTGAACGTAGAATATAAGAATCTCTCTTAATTTAGGCTAAAATAATCTATTCTATACATTTCGATATTACCCGTCGGTAAGTTAATAGGTAGGTATAGTGCCTATTACACATGTAGGTATGTATTATTTATTTTATTTCTAATATTAATTTAATTACATTTCGAGTTCTTTGTTATTTTAATACCATATATAAATAGTTTTTGTTAAGATTATATTTCGTTGTAAAGAAATAAAATTTGCTATGCTAGGGAATGTTCAACCGGTTTGTGAATTAAAAAGCAAAGCAAAAAGCGACTAATATCGTGATATTTAAACCGAAAATATCACGATATTTGTCGTTTTTATCTATGTATATATTATACTATGGTACATAACGATATGAAAATGTATGTTTATGAGAGATACTAACTAGAGAGTACAAGCAGACCCGTAAGAATTTAATAAAAAATATTATAAAATAATTTTTATTTCCAAGTATCTACTATCGTAGAAACGCTGCATAATATTAAACCTAAAAATATTAATCAAAGCACTACTTTAAAATTTAGGTATATATTGTGTATTTAAAATTTAGCTTTGAATTTGTCATTTTGTAATTAACCAAGGGCGTATAAATAAAAGGTCTAATGGTTAAGATACGCACACAGCATCAAAATCATAGATTAAGACAAGCAAACGTCAAAAGAGATTTATGAATAAGGTCATAAATCTCAAAAAAAAAGTTACATATTCTTTTAAGTCAAAATATAATTTTGTTCTGATATGTCACTGTTCTCTGTAAATTTTACTTAGACATACCTACCTATTATGGAGGATAGAAGTAAGAAGAACCGACTTATATGGGAAACAAGTTGAAAAAGTGTCCAGTGGTGAGCAGCAAATTGTTATTCAAAAACTCACCGATATAGTGCTAGCGTAGCAAGTAGAAATGATATGAATTTAGCAGTTTTAAACGGAGTGAAGTGTGCTGCATTATTATTACTTGAAAATAATACGTAACTATATTCTATATCGGTGTTTCCCTGTATTAGAACTATTTTGAAAACTGCGCCACAACAAAGCGGAAATCTTTCTTTCCTTGTTAAATTCACCGTCTTACTCTTATGGCTTTTGGCGTTTTGTTTTAAATCCATCTACTTGTTTTCTGTGGCGCCAACAATTTGTTGCTTGTCAGTGGTCACTTTTTATACAAAAGATAGTTCTCCTTACTTTTACGCTCCATACTACCTATAAAAATAATGACAAAATCTAAATCTTAGAAAGTATTTAGAAATTTTATTACTTAAAAAAATACTTAGACAAAATAATATATAAAAGATTTACTAAATGTAAATCTAATAATAATAATATTCCCACTATAAATCTCAATCACAATCTTTATTTCTTTTTAAATGAAAAAAAAAACTGAAAATGAATTTAACTTTATATTGAGATAATTTAACTTTATATGTTAAGAGCAGGCTTATATATTTATTATCATTGCGATGTTAAGTACATCTACTAAGTTTAGGTATCCTCAATGTTCTTAACGTTTTTTAGAGAGCTTCATTTAGCGTAAATCTGATATTACTTTATTAATATTAGATATTAAATCTATATTTTTACATCTTTCCTATACTAGGGAGAGTTATAGACATAACTATATTATCTAACCTTACCCTCCCTAGAGTAGGCTTAAAGCTTTAAGCAAGAAAATTTAGCATTTTAAAAGTAATTACAAGACCAATTACAACATTACAAAAACTAAATATTTGCTTGATAAATATAGAAATTTGTTCTAATTAATCATTTGTAAAAAAATCCTCTGTAACACATATAATAACTATAACCATAATATATCACTGCGTCTTAATCAGATGTTGACAAATTATTCATGTAAAAATCTAATAAATCACATTGAATAAATCATACCATATTTTAAAATCAGATATTTAAGATGCCTACTAGAAATTAATAAAAATGATTTTTCATTATTTATCGATATTTCAACAATATTGGGACTTATCGTGGGAATCTGCGATTTGAATAAAAAATACCTACAAAATAAAATTTCCTCCTTTGAAGGTTTGTGAGAGAAGGCGAATGATTCATCGTCTTTTATTTAATGCTTTAATCCGTGACGCCTTGATACTGTATATTATATTCTATAGCTGAGGGTAAAAAAAAAATATCCCTTAAATGAATAAATAAGTATTTTTTTGTTCTGACGTGCGTTTATCTCCGAAAATTTAAAAGAAGCAGTTTCTATCTGACTGTATGCTTAGCACAGCTAAACATACATTATAGAAACTTCTTTGCAAGGGTTAGAAAGAGAAGACTAGTGATTTGCACTCGTTCTTTCCGGTTTACATCGCATGTTCTGTATAAAATTGGGATAAATATAATACCTTTAAGCCCTTTGCCAAGAACAAATTCGTATTCTAATCAATTAACTAATAAGTAAGATTTACGTTACGAATGCTTTCATACAGCAATTGTATTTAAAACTTGTACTAGGCCTTTTAGAAGATAGTATACACGCAAACTAAGCCAGTTTTTACTGACTGGTGTCTTGGAGTTTGATTACCGTAAGAAGTTAATTTACGTTTCCTATAGGAAAATGTATACCTTAGCCTTATCTCATCCGCTTTATCTCATCTATCTAGGGACGATGCTATGGTTTTTAATTTTTAGAAGAATATTTTAAACAAAAGTAGCACTAACTTGTACTAACCAGTACTAATCTTATATCAAATTCCAGCTGTTTTTAGGAGTAATTTGAAATTACTCGCAAATCATCTAATTCTCAAAGGCAGGAGTATAATCAGTTGAAGAGAATATTAAGTAGCTTATCGGGGTCCGTTACTGGTCTGATTAGAATTTACATATCTTGCCTCCGGAATTACATTACAGGGTTCGTGTCCTCTGATGTTTGATCTCGGGAAGGTTCGTATAATTAGATAAATAGTCTAATACATATACACGCGTACTATCTCCGCTTGGGAAGTTCGATAACACTCGTTTTGATAATTTCGAGATTATCAAACATTTTACTGTGCCTTTTATAGAAAGATTTATGCTCTATAATTTTCTTGTTAAATTTAATGTTAATTTATTGCAATTGTACTGAATATTTCTACAATAGATATTATTCGGTGAGTGTATTTGTTATTGATAAATGTATAGCTACTGGATATTCGAGATATAAGAATCATGATTGAAAAATATAAGCCCTCTAGGAGTTAATAAAAATCTATACTTTATTGGACTATAAAGATTATTGCTCGCAGATATAAGCTTAGATGTTTAGATCTAGGTCGTCTTCGGCATGACTTGTCCAAGCCCTGTAGAAAGATTTCATTGAGCACGTCTACGGTTCCTACGGCGTCACGATTTGAAGGTGGATTCGCATAGATCTCGACGAGATATGCCGAAAAGTGAGAATAAAATTTTTCGATATCTCGCTTAGTTTTCGAGATATCGTTGCTCGAGAAATCGAAAAATGAAACATACCTATATTTTTTTTTTTTACTTTTTTGACGGTATTTGATTTACATATGTTGCAATCTTTAGACGTTAAGACAATTATAAATTTGGTTGTTTTTACCAACAAATACACTCTAGCGGTCAAAATTGAAATTTTGATGTTAATACATTTAAAAAACCTATATTTCATATTTATATAAATTATATATTAATATTACAATAGTTATCTCGAGCTTTGTTTTTCAATGAATTTTCCTGCAAGTTCCTAAATGTCGGGTAAGCATCCTAATTTGCATCCAAAATTAGATCATTTCAATATTTTTAATTCATTTGATGAACGAGTTAGTAGTGAAGACAAAGCTATTTCTTTTTTAGAAGAAATAGGTTTGATTCCTTCACGTGAATCAATTCCACCGCCATGTTGTGGACTCCCAATGCTCGTTGAATTTGATTCACGGTCTAAATTTGGGGTATGGAGATGTTCATTAAAAGGATAAAAAAAGGTTCTAAATCCTGTAGAAAATCTGTAAATCCTAGTTCGCGTAGTTTTTTTGATGGCCAATCGTGTCATATTCTCTTTATTGAAGTCCTTGTAGTTATCATTCGCTTTGTTATCAAAATGACAGTTTCCGATGTGTATGAAAACATAAAATAATGGCGTCTAAGAGAAGATGTTACTGTTTTAAGTTAAAATACAGTGGTTGATTACTTTAGTTGTTGTCGTGAAATAGCTGAAATAATTACTTCACACAGTGACTTGATTTTTGGTGGCAAAGATAAAATCATCCAAATCGATGAAACGTTTTTAACTAAACGTAAATATCACTATGGACGTATTACTGAACAAATGACCATAACTGTTCTTGGTTTATATTGCGAGGAAGATAAAACTGGCATTTCTTTAAGAGTCAACGGTAAATCAAGGAAGGAATTGTGGCCGTATATCAAAAAGTATGAAGATTACAACCTTCTCGGCTATGCACAGACAGTGCAAGGCGGTATTATGGAGTTAACGGAATGTTTTTACGTGATACTGTGCATTTGCAAACCAATCATAGCAAAGGAGAATTTGTAAGTAAATCTAATCCGGCAAACACCATCAATGATTTGGAGAACCAAAAGCTTCTGAAAAAAAAATCCAATTATCTATCGTAAATCCGATAAATTTGTTCATCAGTCTATAGCACTGTATTTTTACAGACGTAATTATTTAGAGAACAATGATACCGACAAGGGTTTCCAAATCATGCAATTCCTTCTTGATATAAAAAGATCTATCCAGAAGTCGTCAATAGTAAATTGCAGGAAGAATTTGCTTCGAAGGTTCAGCCAGATCCAGTAATTAAAGATGAAGATGAAGCTTCTATGCTTCCTCCCGTAAAGAAACCTCGACTTGAAGAGGGTACAGTGAGCGAGACAGATAATATCGATTTGGCTATTAATGAAGCGTTACCTGATGTTGATTATCAGTTAGGTGATGCTTCTGAATTCTATTGAATTTGTCCCCACACACTAAGAAAGGTTTGGAGTCATAAAATACTTTGGGAGTGACGAATCAGAGGGTATTTTTTAGTGTGGATGGAACACAATAGATGATACCTTCCAGTGGTGCGTTCCGGGTATAGATAATTTTATCTGTAGCGAAATCATCTTATTAATGAAATTTAATCATTTTTTTCATTTTATCTTGGGGGATTAGCCTCCCCATCCCCAACCGGGGCGTTGCCCCTGGACTCTACTGGGGCTTCGCCCCCGGGCCCCGTTGTTTCGCAGATTTATCATAAAAAAATCATGGCTCGGGATTATTCACAAAAAGAAATTATGATTTCGAGATTTTTCATCGCGAAAATCAAGATATCGAAAAATTTTATTCTTAATTTTCGCTTTATTTTTCGAAAATATATCAAATACCGTCAAAAAAATTAAAAATAAAATCATTTTTCGATTTTTGAGAATCGATATCTCGGAAACTATGCGAGATATCGAAAAATTTTATTCTTACTTTTCGGTGTATCTCGTCAAGATCTATGTGAATCAGCCTTCAAATCGTGGCGCCATAGAAACCGTAGAATCCCCTTTTATTGAATTATTTTTAATGCACTATACGTATATTTCTTAACTTACGATATACCTAAGTTTTCTACTGTGTTAATGCTTGGTAACGTTTAAAAAGCCAGCATCTCTTCAGGGTTATAATTACCTAAATAAATTTGAAGAGTTTCTTTTTCCTAATATCATAGCACTCACTCAGTTTGTTAGTGTCATATTTTATCTTGAACTTAAATAATATTATAAGTGGGCAATTGAGTTTGTTTTTTGATTTATTTGTTTATACTTTTTGTGTTAAGTCTTAATCAACGTGACAGTAAGTGGAGGTTTATATGTATGTAGGTATAAAGTCCTGGGCAACGAAAAGGAAATTGCTCTTGACAAATGACACTCTTCATAGTGGTTCGCACGAGATATTACTGAATCTATAGATACATTTCTATCACTAAGTTATGTATAAAAGCCTAAACCGAAGTGAGGGCTGTGTGCTAGTAATGTTTTAAAAATGTATAGTTAAAAAAATATATATTCATATTTTAAAAACAATGGACTGCTATAAAGACCAGCATTAAAAAAGTTTCAATTATCAGCTGTCCGGCTCCATCATCAGGCCCATTATCACAAACTAAATTATTTTTTATTAAATTCGTCAAAATAAAACAAATTGAACCAATTTCGAAGTGCTACACACTTTGTACTTACTTGGTACCCATAAGTAGCAAAGAGTTTGTATGTATGATATATGGTTCAATTATACATTTTCTGGTTTTATCATTAAATCTACCCGATGGTCGCAAATAATCCACGCAGTACGTCAGCCAGCATCTCGTAGCACACGAGCAGTACCTCGCATTACTTTAGAATCAACTCCCTATATTTGTTATCATGCTACTTACGTAAAAGTAAATCTGATAAAGAACATATTCAAAAATAGTCTCTAACTAGTGCCTTACCAACATAAGCAGGTATGATCAAACATAATAGTGGACGTATAATCCGTACATCCAATCCTATTAAATTCAAATCGCGATAAATCGTTACCTTGTCGTCGGCGGCGATTCGTTACGTTCCGTTTTACCAAATTATTCGATGCGTCGAGAAATATTACGTCGGCCGCTTTATAGGCTAATATGTTATTTAAAGCGGGCGAGGAGCCCTGGGGCGCTGCCACCGGCTCAATGCGGATATTAATGATCGGAATGTATCAAGCATACCCGCAAATGTAAGGGTTAGGGTTCGTATCACTCGAGAACTGAGGCCACCCGCTTTGGTTAAGTGCAATGGAAAAGTTTCCTAATCCGGAAAGTAAAATATACTTTTATAGAATATTAATATATAGATCGTACCAAAAATATTGGTGGTTTTTTTAAGGTTGGTTAAAAAACAAAAATGTCACAAAGAGTCGCGCGAGTGGGAAGTAATTAGTACTTCAATCGACAAGCAATATAACGTCATCATTCCTAATTATAATCGTAGTCTATATGTGAATATTTAGTTTAAATACATATATTCTATAGAATATTTGAGGCTATCATTGAAAGGACAAAGTGACATGATTTACCAAAAGTGATATTTGTCTGTCAATGTCTTCGAATGCGATGACGCCAAGTGGCTGAGAAACTTTAAAATGCTATATTTTCGTTATTTTTTGATGTCTTAAACATAATATACATATTTATATTATTTTTTATATCACATTTATTCATAAAACTTCTACATTGGACTAGAAATTCCATATAAACGGTACATAGTTGTCAGTTTTCGAAAGTTCTTGTTAGTTACATCTGAAAGAAGAAATGCAAGGAGCAACTCAGTATTAACATTCTATAATATGGCATTTTATAATCGCTTATGTATAGAAAACTATTTTAAAATTATAAATTCAATTGTAAAATATCATTCTCATATATGGTAGGTCCGGGAGAGTTACCTATAATCTTAAAAAAAGATCAATATTAATTATATGTATGTGTAAGATACTACATAAAATAAGCATAGTTTATTTTAATTCAATATTTACTTATGCCATTCAGATTAAATTTGGAACTATTGTGCAATATATTCTAGATTAAAAAATGTTTTTAAAAAATAGTAGAAAATAGGCATCTCACCCAGACATGTGGGTTAGTTGCCTATAGATGTCAGGGATAGGTATAGGACGAGTAATTAGTGCATAATCAGACGTACTTTGCTTAGTGACGCAAAAAATCCTTTCTTTATGCATTTATACATACTACTTGTAGATGTACAGGTGGTTATGTGGGACTCACCGGCTAGAAAAGCCAGTACTACCCACTGAAACCCAACAAAACCTCCCCCGTCTTAATGGGGCACCCCGACAGCAGGTCTGCCGAAGCAGACTACAACAACCGTGAGGTTGCTCCCACGGTCCACTCTGCCGTCAGAGAAGTACCAAGAGCAACCATATGGATTAGGCCATAATCCACCACGCTGGCCAAGTGCGGGTTGGCGGACTTCATAATGTTTTTCGAAAACTTGATAAGTTCTCTCATATATGCAAGTTTCCTCGCGATGTTTTCCTTCACCGTAAGGCAAGTGGTAATTATGTTTGAAATGATTCGCACATGAAAATATCACAAGTGCGAGACCCGGGATCTCACTTCACTCGCTTTCCCAAGCGAGCGCCTTACCCACTGGGCTACCACTGCCTTAATTAGCGTCTGGATGAACTGCCGAACGCTAATGAGCTCCCCCACCACGACAAGGTGAACGCACGTTGGGGGGGAACCAATTAATATACTGGGCATCTAACCCCAAAATATTATTGGGCATCTCTCCCGATCATTAGGGAGAGATGCCTATCGACTCTGAACACACCGTAAAGCATTTTCAATAGAAATTGGTGGGCTGTTAACAAAACAAGATCACAATGTTAATTTATGAAACAATTTAATACTATTTAACTAAAGAATTTAGGGAGAAAAATTACTGCAAACTATCTCAAAGATTATATTCTAACGTAAAAGTTAACTAAGCTTATCTTATTTTACAAATTAACACCAAAATATTAATTATAAGTAATATGTCTTTGTGTAAAAACTTCCACACTGACATTGACTGTCGACTGACGTATTATGGACGCGCTCCGAATCACGCAACATTAATTAATTTAATTTTTAAAATTATTAGGCGTCTCTCCCTTATTGGCATCTTTCCCGGACTTACCCTATTATTTTAAGTTTCTATTCATCGTCAACGATTGTAGAATGACATCTTGTCTTAAGAAAATCTTGTCTTAGTCCCTTGAGCGTTAATTTTCTAAATTTTCTCAATAATGAGTTACAATACTGCTCTTCCCGTATATCGAAATACTAGAAGTGCACCTACTATACAATACAATTAGCTTTGCAAATCTTCAATAGATTCCGGTTTTCTCATTAGATTTTATCTGGGTTATAATAGTCAAAGGTTATCTTATATTAGACTATCCATTAGCGGTATTTAAATAGATTAGATCTCTATTATACTTTGGTATCTCCTGTCCATTTCTATTTAGTCCAATCGATATTAAATGTAGCGATATTTTTAGTATACCATATTTCTCATTCAACAAAATGTTCTATTGAAATATACCGATCCGCTTATGTATGAGTGATGTGTGACTAAAGACAAAAAAATATCTACCGATTCGCCTGCTTTTTCATCCTAAACTTCGCCTAATATAAAGTTATCAATAACATCAACCTCCAATTTTGACCGCGGATCAGATTTATTATAACATACAGTTGAATAAATAAAGAAGGTCGTATTTGCAGTAAACTTATGAACTACTATGTAGAAGAAAAATCATTGTTAATTTAAGCAATAATTTTGATGACAGGTCTTTTGTCGAATTCAACATGCGTAAATGCGTGCTTTTGGTTTCGACACCGCAACATAATCGTAGCCACTCATTTGAACCGTTATTGAAGTAACAAGAGGGCTTACATGATATTTAAAATAGCTTACGAATTAAAAAAATGTAAAAATTGTATGAAACGACGAATTTAATGGTTAATCATAAAACAACAATATGTTTTTGCGATATTGTTTTAGACTTCTATTAGTCAACAATTGTAGCATATTATCGTTTTGAGCATTTATTCAATTTTTTTTAGCGTCCCACTGCTGGGCACGGGTCTCCCTTTACTACAATGGGGATTCCCCCTTCTTCTTCGCCTTAAGCATAAGCAAGCATTGAGAATTATGTTACCGAAAAATACTATAAAGACGAGTTATAGCTTATTATTATGACTACAAGGTATTTTAAACGTTAACATTGCTTTTATTAGTTTATCAATATTTTTTGTACGTCGAGTCTATCCAGCTTGGCTCCATTAGCATCGACTATGCAGACGTTCAAACAGCTGGAACAAAATACGACATCTAAAAACAGTTGAGAATAATTTACAACATTAAAGTAAAAGTACCAAGAATAAAGTCGTATATTGTAAATAATATATTATCATAGAGAAGTAATTAACTACAAATTATGAGTTCAAGATATACGTTCGTGCCTTGTAGCGATTAATATTAATTATAAAATGAGAGCAACTTTTTAATAAAAATTCAAATTCTACACATAAATATGAAACGCGAAATAACGTTTTTTTTTATCAAATAGTTATGTGGTTTGTCGGCGAATAAATCGATTTTATTGTTTTTTTATTGTCATACATTTTGTATTAGCTCTGCCGTTAGGGTTTGTTTGGACTTAAGTTGATATTGAAAAAAAGCTGACGCAAAGCTTATTCTAAAGTATAGTATTTATATATTTTAATAAAACATTAATTTTGTAATGTTTTTCAATTTAAAAAAAATTATCTGTTTTGTTTATTATTCCTACTTACTTATCCTTCAAAGTAAAATTGTTTTCTTTAGTATACCATAAAGATATAGATTAAAGCTGAGTATTTCTAGAAGTTTGTTCTGACATACAAACTTATCCTTAAAGACGCACCTATCTTAAAGGAATCATCTAGATATCTATATAAGACCATTCAAATTTCAACATCTTCATAATATATTAGTGATTTCATAAAAATTCAAATTATCTCGATATCAACTGCTACCGAAGTGCTTGAAAATAAGGTCAGAAAGAGTTGACAGGGGACTGACGAGACTTGGATCACTATTTATTGAATAAACAAGGAGAGCCGCGGCTTTGTGCGGAGATGACGGTGGACTTGTTAAATTTAGAGATGCTTAGAAAAATGGTTAATATTATAATTTAACTTATTGTTAAACTCAGTTAGTGTTTTTCGTAGCTAGGTCGTTATTTTTGCTAGACCTTTTACGCAACGTTAGTCTTCTTACTATCGAAATTTATTGCAGTCTTCTATTATTCATAATTACGTTTTAGGTAGTAGATATTATTAAAATTTATTCTTAAGCCCGACAATATAATTAAATAAGTTTATTTTATATTAAATAGTTTACTTAATAAATTTTGCTTCTTTCCTGTTTCTGGTTTACAACAATAAAAATTGTCTACGTTACTCTAATCGAGCTCCTGCCGATGAAACTCTTCTTAAAATCGATTAATTCTTTCTATCTTCAATATGCCGACAACCTCGCTCTTTTATAGGATAAAAATTCGCTATTCTAGCCCGAATCTTCGAGATTGGTCAGAGACAGACGAACAACCAAATTTGTGTATATTATTTAAGTATTTATTACTATTTACATAATTATAGTTATATTACTTTTGTTAACACACAAATAAGAGTATTATTTAAATATAATTGTGAAAAGTGAACACTGGGATAGTAAAAATATTCGTACAATTACAAGAAACATTTCAGAAATTGTTATTCTTATTCGTAGATACACGGTCACGGGACAGATCTAAACGTGGGCGAAAACCAGTGTACTCGTCTATAAAATACTACTTCACAAAACTAACTTTTGTATCTGATTTACTTTATATTTCCGTATTCATTAGACAGTGTAGTCGATGCAAGAGGTGTTCGAACAATTAATATTGTGCCTTTAGGGACATGTTTTACTAAAATTCCGTTCTCTACATTTGAATGCTCTAAACTACATTAAGCCATAATAGTGTATATTTAACTAAAATTGTGGGAAAAATGACCAAAGAGAAGTAAATATATTTATTTAATTATATAGATATTAAGTATCGAGATTATGTTAAGTATCAAAGATTAAGACATTAACGACGATAAGTTATCTCTACTTAAAATATAAGATGGTTAAAATAATTCTCAAAGAACAACTTATGTAAAATAACGTTCTTATATTAAACTACTAGCGACTTACCCTTCTTGGCTTTTATATTAACTTATAATATTATATGCAATCAGTACCATCTTTTAGCAAATTTACTAATAGTAGCTTATTTATTAATTCGATCATAGGCTACCTTAATTTAAAATTTCATCGAAATCTGTCCAACGTCTGGGAATTACAAGCATAGGTACACACTTACAAATTTTCGCATTTGTATTAGTGGATAGGTTATATTTTACAAATAAAATACCATTCAGTTGTGTAAACAAATGAAAGTTAAACAAAAGATGAGAGAAAAAATACATTAATTGCCTCACAAGCAGGTACAAGCTGTCGTATTGACAATCGGCGAGGCCTTTGACATAGTCCTTATTAATTATTCTTTCATCGAGTTAAGAATATTTATGAATCCTAATTTATTATAATGGACAAGTTACAAAATTTTGCTTGTTTAGGACTAGGAAAGGGGCAGAGGTGACATCTGTTTTGAATTTTATTGAGTATAAAATATTCTGTCACAGAAATTAAAATTTGCTAACTAAATTACGACACTGAGTAGCAAACATATTTGTAACCATACGATGCTTGTCTATACTACTATAATAAAGCAGTAACTTAGCGAAATCTGTACATAATTTTTTTTTTTAAATAATGACTGTAACATATTATCTACAAAATATAGACCCCAAAACAATAGTTATTAAAATTTTGTCTGTTTGTGTGTGCGCGTTTCACGCAAAATGTAATGAACCGATTTCAACGAAATTTGGTGATTATAACTTCGCTATTTTCTTTCTTTCTTTATTACTCGGGTCAACATTTAGGATACCTTTTATTTCAAAAAAAACTTTTTTTCCCACGGGAAAATACAAAAACTGGTTTTATCGAGTCCTCCTTAGAAACCTTCCGCTGGCTAAATCTTAAGACATACATCAAAACAATGGACTAAAAGATTCTAGATATTGAGTAGGCCTACAGAAAAATCTGCAATAGTATAAGTCTATCTCTTAAGGTACATTCGCAATACCTGTTCTTATCTATACTTATAATAAAACTAATTTAGTCAAATCGATGAGCGATTTTTACGCAAAAAGTACTGAACCGATTTTAACCGGTGGTGTAGTGACTAGCATGTACGGTTGCACACCCGCAGGTCTTGGGTTCGAGTCACGGGTCGGGCCAAGTTTAGTTATTGAGTCTTTCTGTATAGTAAGACTCAGTAACAGCCCGGAGTTGGAAAGTAATTCTCACCGGTCGTGTCGACTAGTCGTCCCACTGGAGTATGAGAGTGACAGGAATAGAGAGTGCACTTGTGTCTGCGTGTACACTTGTGCACTATAATATCTCCTGCGCAGTTGGCTAGTCTCAATGAGATTGGCCGCCGTGGCCGGAGGACATTAATTAATTTAATTAGTAAGTTATATTATTATATACGAAATAAATACGCATATATTCTTCATTTAGAAGATTTACCCATAGATTGCCATTCTAAACACTTTTGTATATAAATTATAGTTAGCAAAGCTTTTAACAAAGCAACAACTTTGCAAGTCGTAAATCATTTCTTATGTTGAAAATGAAATACATATTTAAATTACATACAAAATTTCTTGTTTAGGCTAACATTAGTTTTACTATTAATAAAATTGTAATTCTATTACCTTAGTAAAATTATATTTATTATTGACACGTATTTCTGTTTGCTTACTATTTATAAAATACAATTATTACTTATTATCACTTATTATACTAAAATTATTACTTATATATATCTACGGAACCATTTTCCAACATCAATTCGACGGTCGACGAATTCTAATCAATTGTCCCGGCGATAAAGATACAATAAAAACTTTGAAAGCTTGCTGTTAAAATATATTTTCTATAAGTTATTTTTTAAACGTTCTCGACCATATCGCTTTTGTGTTTCATTAAAGCAAATAAAAAAGGTTTGTAGCATAGATTTACATACGCTAACGTCCCGCTCGGAACCGACATTGACACCGCTTCTGTTGATAGTAGTTGTAGGGATAAAAAGCTCTTCGAGCGGTATTTATTATAAAAAAGTAACGGTATTTTTTACAAATTTTTTTATTCATTATGCATTTTAAAATAAATTATTGCATGTCTGTATTTAAGATAACTCATTATTTTTTAACTGTTAAGGTACACCATATCGATACCTCGGGGCTCAAAGGGCGTAACCGCCATTTTGGCGAAATTTACTTTTTAATGCAGTCCTACTAAGTTTTTTCTCCTCTATCGATCTGTATATTTAAAGTCTTCCAATTCGCCAAAAAATGGTGTTTACGACCCTATTTTTTGTAGAAAATAAAACAGATATTTTTAGTTTTTGTGTCGTAACAGCAACCACTGTTAATGATCATAAGCGCGAGGGTAGTAAGCGACACCGTAGATGATACAAATGTTTTTACGCCTAACATTTTACATCGATATATTTGTAGTTTTGGGGCGTAAGAGCAATCACTCATATTAATCAATAAATGTAAGGGTAGTAAACGACATTTCTATGATTTTATTTAGGTGATTTTTATAATGAATACGATGAGTAATCGAATAGTTTTTAGGTTAGTTAGTTACAAACCTTTTTTTTCGAATGTTTAAGTAGTTTTTCTGAAGCCATTTGGCATTCTGGTCTAAAATGAAAGTCGTTTTCATCCATCAGCTTTGGTTTTTCAAATATGGCTTATGTGTTTTTTTATAAAAAAGTCAAAGAAATTATTACAAAAATAAATTTAATTTGCGAAAGCAGCCAAAAATGATCTTTTTAATGAATTTAACACTTCTTGTAGGTCTCGTTCAAAAGTTAAGCAGTAATCTGCCCTGCAGTAGTAGTAATGTGTATCGTTCCTCCATGGTTTGAAATTGTTGGTAGAATATTTCCTCTTGTTTATCACTTAAGTGGACGTGATTTTCAGGAAATCGGTCCTGATGAGAGTATAATTGGGGAGTTCTACGGTGATGTTGCAACAAAAAAATGTCAAGCATATTTTGGACAAAATGTTGATATTACCAAACTTTAGTATTATTAAGAAAGTTTTTGATTACTAACACAAATGATTTCCATGCATTAGACTGTTTCATTTATTGTTTTGACTTAATTTAGCTAACAGTTGTAATTGTGACCTATTAAATGTTTCAGCTTTCAATTTTTCCGTACTTAGTCAAAGGAATTTCTGTGCAATAGACTCAAAACAGTCTCCATTTGTAATAAGCGCCTTAACAAATTGCTTATGTTGATGGTAAAAGGTGGTATAGACTCTTGAGCTGCACTAGATAGCAAAGCGGGTCCTTTAGCTTTAGATAGTAAATTAGTATAAATCCATTTAAGGTTATTTTAGTTAATACTATTTAGATTAACAAAGTCAAAATAACAATCATGATGGTAGTTTATAGCTTCTCGCCAGAGATAGGGGTTTTGAAGTTCAGCGAACTTCTTTTTCCACTTGACTACTGTCCCAAATTCAACAGCACAATTTTGACAATGATTTTTGGGCACCCATGGTTTGTAAATTACACAATTGTACTTTGAAGTCCGACTATAAAGTTATAAGTAGTTGTAGTCATTGGTTTTCTATAATTTTTAAAAACATATTTTCCACAAATAAAGCAAATACACTGCGGATTGTGTAAAACACGTATCCTTATCACAATAATTTTATCCTTCTGATATCAAGAGTGTGCTGAAATCGTAAATGCATATCTACTTTATAGTAAAGTATCAAGAAGCTGTATACGAAAAATAAAAGCTGTTAGATAGAAACGGCTGGTAAATTTAAATTTATTGTAACTTAATTTAAAGGAAAAGTAAAAAAAAAATACCATAAAAGTTTAGAAAGTAATATTTTGTAGCATGTGTAATTTTTTCTATAATTAGTTATCTGAGTTGAATTTAGGTATGCTAAGTTAATAAAGTCCATATAAAATTGCAATTAAATGTCAAAGAAAACAAAATAGCTGTCAATAAACTGATAGAATTAGTAGGCAAATTGACGGTTACAACCTTCACTCATCACACATCCATTGATTTTTGGGGAGTAAACTCCCCAAATATGCAATTTTCCGGGGCGTATAGGAAAGCTATTTTTGTTACTTTTAAATCTATTCGAAATATAATTTTATAGTGTTCTGCACCCAAAAAAAATTACACTTTTGGTCTTAGAATGGTTTATTTAGGCCAAAAATCAAAAAAGATATGTCGAAAATAATATTATTTTTTTTGTTTTTTTGCTCTCCTGTAAAATCGAGTTTTGGTGCTTACGCCCTTTGAGCCCCGAGGTATCGATATAATTACCGTACATTAAAAGTAATTATGCCACTCTCAGGAATATTTTTTAATTTATGTATTACCTATAGTACATTAAAAAATATGATAACTGATTCAAGATTAGCAAAAAAACATATAACCGAGTTGAGTACCTCCTTATTTATGAAATTGTCATAATACATAACTAATATAGTTCAATTTAAATATACTTTCCCACTCAAAATTCCTAGACAATCATTAAAGTTTCATAGAAATAAGTCCAGCAGATAGGTGTAAGTTACACAAATACTCCACTGAGTTATCGTTTTATTCTTAGCATAGATTATAAGTAAATAGATGCCGGATATAATTAAAATTTTATAACTTGATTCAAATATTGTCTTATCTGGGCTTGTGTTTATTAGTTTCGATAAGATCATTAATGTGTGGGACGATTTCATATCAAATGAATAATGCAATATTACGTGATAGCTTACAAGCGGTGTTCAGTTTTGTCTGACTTTAATATAAAATCATAATATTTTTTACCGTTTCTATTAATATGTATATAAGGTGATTGATCTACATCTACTTTAACTTTCTCATCATCACAATATCTTTCATCTCAAACCTATTTACGTTTTATAATTACCTATATCTGTATATTTTTATAAGAATAATTTGAAGGACTACATTATTTTAATATATGATTTAGCGTCAATACAACTGACATATAAACATTTTATTAAATTAAAATATTATAAAGTAGACACGTATAAAAGTTTATAAAACATATTATCGATGTATAGGTCTACATATCCTATTGTATGCTCTATACCTATACATTCTTAATAACAGATTCTGACAACGATTTTAAGAGCTACTTAAAAAATATAGTTTATATCATTTGAAACAGTATCTTCGATTTCTTCAATATTTAATTTCTATTTTCCTCAATAACATTTAAAAAAATAAGTATCAGCCGAAGTATTCTTTGCGCATTTATATTTTAATGTCTTATTCATTGCTATGTAATAAAAATAAAATTTAAGTGATTTCTCTAAAAACCTCTATAAAGGTACCATACATTGGTAATCGATCTACAAATAGTGTAGATGTATTAAAAAGCTATAACTTTCCTTAATTAATTATGAGAAATTCAATGTCAAGACTTTGAGCAAATGTTATCAAATTAAATATTATAATGATCTTCACCGATACTTGCAAATCGACTTTTTCCACGTTATATACTAGTTTCATGAATAGTTTAGAAGTTAAAATGATAAGCCTACAAGAAAAAACAACCTTTGATGACATTTCGCTGCCGGCTTCTCGGATTTAGCGAACTTTGATATGTTGCGACTGATTTATTTGCGTTCGGCATTGATATTTGGCGGCCAGAATTGAAAGAAAGGAAAGAAGAAATTAACATTTTCTAAGATTTACGCAAATGAGTGACATTTAAATTTTTTTTTTTTTTCGGATTATTTTGCGGACACTGACCGAGTGTATCCTGTGAGCATGTTTGCTGCTAAGCATCCAAAATGTTGGGAATAAAAGTTCAAAGTGAAATAAACTAATATATATATATATATATATATATATATATATATATATATATATATATATATATATATATATATGTGTGTGTGTGTGTGTGTGTGTGTGTATGTGTTTAAGCATCTATGTTATACAGGTGGCAAGCGTAAATACATTTTCCAACATAAAAAAAAGTAAATATTGTCAAATATGCATGGATATTTCAGAACTCTCACCCATCACACTCAAAATTGAGATACACAGTTATTACTATCCTTTTAGATATGAAAACGTTTTGATAAATCATAAACTACCTATCATGGTGTATAAATATCAAATAATAAACTATCAAGAGGCATCACGACTATGGCCATGTTAAATAATTTTATTGTACTGTAAATTCAAAGTATAAAGCAATCTTAAGACGGATTGACGGACAGACATGACTAATCGTTTATCAAAATTAAAATTCGATTGCATTTGCACAATTGAAATAAATAATAAAATCTAACGAGTACTATAGATATTGGTTAACAAAATATGATTTCGTCACAGAAGATCGTTCATGATGTCATACTACGATCCTTTGTGCTTTTGTGTTTATATATAATATAGCTAAAGCATCTGATCAAGGTAACTTGGTGAACTGCTCTCAAATTTATTGTCCTTTATTTTTGTATTAGTAAACTCACCATTAGTATTTACTGATAGATAAAAGTAAGATAAAGAATTACTATAAGTGTTAAATTTTTCTTAATAATTAGTAATAAATACTTTAACTATAAGAATAAACATTCATATAAAATAAATCTACATTTAATTTAATAAGTAGGTAATTATTAAATTACTGTACAATATCATTTGTTCTTTCTGGCAACAAAGTCAGCAACAATTTCCCGTCGATGGAGTCGAGGCAGCTTTAGCACATCAATTCCATGGACCAAGCAAGTGTTTTTATAGAAAGTGGTATAATGATCTACTTAGGTTAGTATTTTTATTTTTATAGAGAACGTACTTCCATTTCTTCTATTTTCCGTAAATTTTAACCATAAAATAATAATAACCATGTTAAATTCTATTCTTAAATTTTTATTTACTATTTGTAAGAACAGAACCTCGACTAAGTTTAGTTGATGCATATTACATAGTCATTATATCATTTCATGTCATAACATTAGAGCGGGTTAAACTTTCCAGACCTTTCAATTTATTGTTAATTTTCTATTTATTAGGTACTTAGTAAGGCCATTTATTTATTTTGCTTACGGTTCCGATATGTTACGACCCGTTTTTTACCCTCTTGTGGCCATTTTATGTCGCTTTTAAATCTTTTAGCCAACAATCAGACAAACAAATATTTTTGAAGTCATGCTTCTTTTGGGACGTTTGGCAAAAATATGAGACTAAAATTTTTACGATGTGCGCGCACACCGACAGCCAAAATGACGATATGACGAAGTTAGCTGAAAGCGAAGTGATGAAGTTAGCTGATATCTGTTTGTTGCTATGACAACCGTTGTTATTGTCTGACAAATCTATACCTACATATAATAAAAATCTAACTAAGCCGAATCTATACATTAAATACTTATTTGGAAAATCTTATTGAAATAGACATTAGTATCGATATAGAGGCCGAATCTGTAGTTTTTAGAATTTTTGTCTGTCTGTCTTTCTGCCTGTTACAGCATCACAGAAAACCCACTGGAGGGATTTTAATGAAATTTGGTATGATGATAACTGGTTATCTGGCTCAACATATAGGATACTTTTTACTGCGGGAAAAATCTCATCTTTACGAAATCTATACTAAACGTTAAAACGTAAGTAGGGATGAACCTAAGCGGAGTGAGGGTGAGTCGCTAGTGTTATATAATATTACATCCTTTCCTTAAATGACATTCTATAAACATATGATTGTAATATGCCCAATATGCCTTATTTAATAATTTTATTAATTTATCATTCCTTTTATAAACAGAGAGTTGAAGTTAGAAGATATACGGGTTGAAATCCTTAGCTATTTTTATTCTGTTACGTCAAAGAAGTACGACTATAACTTCTTACGTGTGTACATAAATACACATGGATTCCACGAGATATTGATGAAATAATCTGTGTATGACACCATACTTAGAGAAGATTTTGTGCTGCCTTCCGAGCCGGTGGTAGATTCCTTACGGACTGAATACACTGATATTTAATTTTTTTATAAGGTAAAATTGACAATTTAAAAGTATCCACTTAAAAAAGTCTTTTTTAATAAAGTATATTATGATTTGATTTGATTTGCTGCAATGACTAGGAAATGAAAAACTGTATGGAAATAACATTTCTAAGTATATTAATTACGTAGTATTTCAATATCTCTGTATATATAATAACTGCCTCGGTTGCACATCTGGAGGTCCTGGGTTCGATTTTCGGGTAAGGCCAAGTTTAGTTATTGAGTCTTTATGTATAGTAAGCCTCAGTAACAGCCCGGAGTTACGAAGTTGGCGGTGTTTCACCCACGGGCCTCGGAGACCACGTAAAGCCGTCGGTCCTGCGCCTTACTTCTCAATGGTATGGAAGTCGTCCCACCACAGTATGAGAGTGACAATTAATGTTATTAATTATTTATAAATAAATATTAATTATGGTTGAATTTCTACAATTGAGCGAAGACTAGTACTTTTTATATTAAATGGAGAAACTTAACTTGTCTAAGAGCTAAATTAAGCTGAAATCTTTGATAGTTGTTTTAATTATTTACATAAATATCTCCATATTACAGTATATTAGTGTGCAAATGAGCGCTGCAGACTAAATGGTGTCGCAGTACCAACTGAAATGCAATTTAAAGTCATATAAAAATCGGCATGAAAATCATAATAACATTTAGCTATTACTTTATTAGTAATACTTAAAATCAACTTGACATTCGCTTCACTCGAGTGGGTGTCTAACAGTAGCCTACGTATTATTCTTTTCGCTATTCCATTTCAGCGTGAAAGAGAAATAATCATAAGCACATACAAACTTTCCCATATATAATAGCATTCCGAAGTCTCGTAGACTGATATAAACATATAATACATATAAGCTAAAGAAGATCGATACATTTCAAAGGCATTAGAAGACATGATTGTGGTATATGGAGACAGTGTAGGAATGCGATCGGATATTTATTTTTTAATGCGTAAACATTTAACACCTCAAGTGCTGGCATGATAAATCGGTTGGCGGTCACCGCGCATTATGCGCCTGTCCTGCCTTCCACAGCCATTAATATTTCATCAAACAGATGCATCCAATATTAATAGTGGTCGATACTGACGTACGTACAAAGCGTTCGAACAAAAAACCCCTCTGTTGATGCCCAAGGACTGAAAACATATATTTCACTCCGACTTCCTTTATAATTTTTTATGTACACTCATTTCATATTTAACAACATTAAGGTGTGTTTTTTATAAATCAGTTGTCATCTATCTTCGTCATTTAAATAAGGTGAGATATGTTTTTAATAATCATTATTATACGTCAAATAAATATTTTTACGGAACGTATATTTATTTGGAAATTCTTACGCAGTCGACAGGCAAATCAAATAAGTATATAAAAAAATATAAGATCAATCCCGAACAAGTCATTGTTTCCAGAGTAGGAACTTTAAAATTGGGAATAATATATGTATGTAAGTATTTTAATGACTATTTTTAAATTGTAAATATATCTATATATATAATAAAATTCTGAGTCAAATCTGTACATTAAAATATATTGTTTGGAAAATCTCATTGAAGTAGATATTATTATTGATACAGAGGCCGCATCTATAGTTTTTAGAATTTTTGTTGGTCTATCTGTTACCGCATCACGAAAAAACCACTGGACCGATTTTAATGAAATTTGGTATGATGATAGCTGGCTATCCGGGACAACATATAGGATATTTTTTATTGCGGAAAAATATCTGATTTCTGAGAAATCTATAGAACCGTTAAAACGTACGTAGGGAAGGGGAGTAGCTAGTAAATGATAAAAACATAACATCACAAAGTTCTCTTTTACATATACACTTTCACATATACTTAAGATATATTAGGGTTTTAATAAAAAAAATACACTAACTTCAAAATCCTTTAAAACATGCTCGTAATTATCCCGCCCAAAGGGGTGGAAATTTTAATAAGAAACAGAAATTATTATATGGGACCATCCTGCCCGTGTAATGTAACCTGTTCATTAAAAAATGATCGCATCACAAATACGCAAAATAATCAACTAAATTACCTCCTTAATAATATAAATAATATTTGATATTCAATTAAAGAAATAATTAAAATTATAAAAAATGTTTTAAATTAAGATAAACAAATATTGTAAGTTATTTTGGTGCTATTTGTGGCGACATTTTTGTATAATTTTGTGCGTAAATACTGTCTGTAACAACTATATAATGACTTGAGACGTATAAAACCTTTAGTCTCTCCTGGAACCAAAAATCAAAATAAATCCACGAAAAATGGTAGGTACTTTTATTTAAAATAACTCCTTCCTTTTAAAAACCGTATGCTTTTCTCATAACAGATATATAACAAAAAGCTCCTAAATGCCTTCTAATTGCTACCTATAGAATTTGCTAACTGTTTGCATAATGAATAAAAACTTTACTTAAAATTAATCTTATGTTTACATCGACGATTATTATATACTTATTTTAAATGCGCTCTCACGTTCAAAGCTAAGCTGATGTGATTGCGGCCATCAAATGTTATAAACTGGCTCCATGGGTTAAAGCGGGTTATATTGTAATTATTATTAATAATTATAGATATCGATATATCAATAAAATATTTTTATCTATCTCTTCTATTAACTAGAATACGTTTCATGACGATTTCATTTCTATTGCGTCATATTGATGTATAAAATTTTAAATTGAACTTGTTTTAAATTATCTTAGAAATATTTTAAGCGCTAATAGCCTTATTTATGCATAATATGATGTTTTGCCTTTATATGTAATGCAAAAAATGAGTACTCGTCTAACTAATATGTTATTCTGAAAATTATGCTATTTTCGTTTAATCTTTTTTTCTTTTACTAAAATTATAAAATTATACACTAGCGACTCACCCTACATACGTTTTAACGTTTAGTGTAGATTTCTCAGAGATGAGTTATTTTCCCGCAGTAAAATGTATAAACTATAGATTCGCTCTCTGTATCGACAATAATGTCTATTTCAATAAGATTTTCCAAAAAATATTTAATGTACAGATTCGGTTTAGTTACAATTTTATTATATGTATAGATTATTAAAGTATTTATTTAAATTTATACGATACTATGAAATTATTGCATATACAGACATAACCGATACAAAATAAACACCTCCTCGTTTTGAAATTGGTCAAATATATCGAGAAATTATTATTATTGTTTGTCCTCCATTCATGTAGCCAAAAAAAATAATATGAATAAATATGATTCACTGCATAGAGACAGTTCATTTTTTGGAAAGTGTTATGCAATTTTTGTCACTTTATTTACTTTAGGCTCCCACAGGATGCTCCTAGCTGGTGGAAAGGGGCAATTGGGCTTACTAGGAATAAATAAATATTAGATGTGCAATTCCTATTTTTGAATAAGAAACATTCCTTCCTGTCATTTCACTTCCTCGCTATATTTATGAACAGATTAATAATTTTAATATACTAGATTATTAAATTTCCAATGGACTTCGGGCGTATTGTTAAAGAGGCGTTATTCCTTTGAAACAGGCTATAAATCAGTAGGGCTCGATATGAGGCGACAAAAGCTTTTCTGAAGCATGATTTAGGGTCTTTACTGTGCAGTATACGTATTATATTCAAAAGATATTAGTAGAGTGCGGTAGCGGGTGTCGAATTTTATTTATTTAGAAAAATATTTTAATGCTAGAAAATGAAGGGAATGTAGGAAATTAATTTAGATACTATTTTATTTTTAAGGAGATCAGCAGTCAATTTGAATATACATATACATATATACGTTTGAATACTATTTTTATACCTATTTTATTTCAAACAATCAAAATAATGGTTATATTATGAATAACAAAATATTGAGTTCTTTAATCATAAAGTTTTACATTTAAAATTAATTTAAGATAGTTTTTTATAATACAGTATTTAAGCCGTTATTCGTATCTAGGCTAATAGCAGCGAATTAAGCCTGAAATAATAAAACTACAGTGCACAAAATCTCTCTCTGAGTATATGTGGAGACTAGACTAAATATTTTGTACGTTTTAATAATCGCTATTTTTTAAATTTACAATGAAGCGTTCCTAAAATTAACTAGTTATTAGTAGACTAACCGTTTGTAGTGCCTCATTTCTTACAAGCTTAATCGAACCCTACGTTACAATCATCATCATTTTGAATCTTAGAAAACTTAAAAAGAACATATAGGAATGTCATCATGTAGAGAGACTTTCCATAATCGTAATGCATTATCACCCATTATTTATCATATATAAAGTACAAAAGATTCATTTTTTATTATAAAATTACTATTAGACTTACTTATACACTCGTAAATGGGCTCGAGTACAACACAATGAGAGGGGATATATCATCCGTCGGCGCACTGTCGGTGACTTTGTCGATACTTTGGCTCAATAATCCATGTAAGAACTTATTTCGTAGGGATTAAACGTGTCCTGTGTGTAATTTATCAATTTATGCCTTTGGTCGCATTTATTATGGTTTAAAAATAGTAGATTTTATATATAACGGCATATAACAGTTTAAGCGAGCGCTGGCTCTTTGAAGGTGACCGGTATTGTACATTATGATACCTACTGCTTGATTTATTAGAGGAACGATTTTATTACGTTTGTTGATTTGTTTAATAATATTGGTCTACTATTTTTTGCATATATAAAAAAGAACTTTAAGATCTTAGCACAAAAATTTATTTTTAGTTACAATTTAAAATAAAATGCTCACTTTGTGCAAATTATTAAGAATACATCGATTGCTCATTACAATAAGTCACATATACTGCACATAAATGTCAAATTTTTAATTTTATTTCAAGTTTTAATATGAATATATTTTTTACTTTTTATAAAATACAGTCGCACACTTCATAAATTGAATTTTCATTAAACATATTTATAAAAGATTTAGCGACTCATCCTCGCTCTGCTCGGGTTCGTCTCTACTTACTTTTTAAAATTTAGTTTAGATTTCTCAAAAATGAGATATTTTCCCGCAATAAAAAGTATCCCATATGTTGACCCGGATAACCTGCTATCATCACACCAAATTTCATCAAAATCCCTCCACTTTTTTTACTAAATTTCATCGAAATCTGTCCAGTAGTTTTCTCGTAATGTGGTCACAGACAGACAGACAAAAATTCTAAAAACTATAAAAATAATCATTATTCTCGATACATGAGTATCGAGAATAATGATTATTTCAATAAGATTTTCCGAAAAATATTTAATGTACAGATTCGACTCAGTTAGAATTTTATTACATAGAACTAAAATTTTGTTTATTAATGTTAAATCGATTTTTAATAACAATGTCGTTTTCACCATGTGCATGTATGTGTATATCGCTTATTTTTGCATCTAATAAGAGTCTTCAAATTCACGTTGTGTCTAAAGGATGTTAACTTATTTATCACATGCATTAATAAAAACTGCGACTTAAACATGAAGATTTTCTAAAATAAATAAATATCTTAGATTTTTTTTTAATATATAAAAAAAAATAAACTAGTCGTGAGGACTGCTTACAGAAGTGAAAACTTATAGCTTTGGAATTACTGTGTTTTTTTTTTAATTAATTATAGTAAGAATAATTAAAATTTCATAATTTGTAAATTCAAATTATTATTGGTTTGATTTTCACATCCATTGGCACTCCGAGCAATAATTATTTACATTTTGATATAGTTTATTTATTATTCAAAACATGACGCTGCGCGTCGCCAGACTACGTCAACACGTCACATATCACGCGTAGCATGTTGGTGACGCGAACCCACAAGTTTTGCCCCTACCAAATTAAATCGGTCAACGCGGTTAAAGAAGTTTTTAGTTCAAACATAATTTGTTCAAACCTCATCATTTAATATATTATGTATTTCGGACTCTGGAGTATACCTTACTTCTGGAGAAGTAATTTTCTTCAGAGCCCCATGACCGTAAGGGGGACGTAAAAAAGGCTCATATCATAAACTAATTATTATATGTTCTCAAATCGTTCCTACATACAGTGTTAACAAGACTTGGCAGCATTAAACCATAATCCATTTATTTTACCATATAAACCCAAACACGAATACACTACAATAATACAACAAAATTTCAACTAATAAAATCCATATTATAAAAATTCTCTGAAAGTCGGTTAGCATTCTAATTACATTGTTATACTCGTGTCTTAACGTGGCTTGACCATAGTTAAGCGAGTCGGAATGAACGCTGGTATAAAAACGGTTTATTGATAACTATAAAGACAAAAACAATATTGTCTGTCCGTCTCCATTCATAATTTATTAAAACGCCCATTAAACATTCGAAACGGATATAAATTTCGGTGTCAGACAATAAAAATGTAAGTGATCATACATTGTATGCTTTTGATAATTTGTAACATAAGTTCGCAAGTTGAAGGTAAGTAAGAAATAAATATATTGCGATGAATTCAAAGTCAATTAATGTTTTAATATTGTATGATATATAGCACAGTTGTGCATGTATTATTAGGTTTTATAGGAATTTTGTGCTTGTTATTAACTTCATAATATAAAAATATAAGATAACGTTTCCATTAATTAACCCTAACTGATTGTTAGTTGGAGGTACTAAAAGTGTCTTAATCACAGATTTGGACAATTTTATTTATTGTAGGTATACTAGCGACTCACTCTCGCTCCGCTCGGGTTCGTCCCTACTTACGTTTTAACGTTTAGTGTAAAGTCAGAAAAGAGATAATTTATATTATACAATCTATATTATTACAATTTATATTATACAATAAAAAGTATCCTATGTATATGTTGACCCGGATACCCAGCTATAATCATACCAAATTTCTTCAACATGTGTCAAGTGGTTTTCTCGTGATGCGGGCATGGACAGACAGACAGACAGACAAACAAAAAAAAAACCTCTGTATCGGTAATAATGTGTATTTTAATAAGATTTTCTAAAAAATATTTAATGTATACTTGTAGATTCGACTCAGTTACAATTTTATTATATGTATAGAATATATTTGTAAATGTTTGCGGCGAAGATTGGCCTTGCGACCTAAGCTCATTTAAAAGTACCTTACTTGGATTTCATACATAAATACAATTTACATAAAATTGAAGATAATAGCTATATATAAAGTTTATATATAAATAATTACTATTTGATAAATTTACACACATCAATATAATTCCAATAGCTTAGTTGTAAAATAATGTAGGTCGGTCTAAAACAGACGTGACGCGTGTGAAAAACAAACTTACATTTTTGGCCTTCTGACATCTTTATTACCGCCGCAACAACTTCGAAATATAAATAACGAGCAGCCATCAGTCAAATGTGTACCTAATTTCAATTGGAATTGAATTCAAAATTAAATAACAAGGTTATTGTGTACACAGATTGCGCGAGAGTCACTTGTGTCAATTTCAGGACAACATGTGAACATCGTATGTCGTTTTTTACTATATTCTGAACCTTATTCTTAAAATATAGAGCTCTGAATACGGAATGTGGAGTAGATATTTATATTAAAGGCTTATATGATCAAATATGTCCAATAAAATTATTTAGAAAATTCGCTTAAGTATGAGCAAACAACGGTGTGTCGTCGGAAAGTTGAAAGAATGAATATATTATAGCTTTATATGTTTATGACTATAAATTATTATCTGTTCCATCATCCACTTGTCTAGAGAATATGTTTGCATTAATAAAATATGTAATACTAGCAACTCACCCTAGCTTCGCTCGGGTCTCTAGGTACGTTTTAACGATTAGTATAGAAGACGGACTATATATACAAACATAGGTATGAGTTGTTGAGGGTTGTATTATAACGTGTTTCCCGTGGGAATGAGATAATCTTCCATTATAAAAACTAGCCTATCTCACTCTCAAGCCCTCCAACTATCTCCACACAAAATTCACACCATGTCACTCTGTATCGATGTGAAAGAGCGACAAACAAACAAACAAATAAACAAAAAGACGAACAAATAATAATAAAATTAAAAATAATGTTAAAGTCATAATTCCGTCATCTACTTGTCTAAAGAAAATGTTTGCATTTATAAAATACTAGCGACTCACTCTCGTTTCGCTCGGGTTCGTCCCTAGGTTGATTCCCCGTACAAACTTTCATCCTCTTTTTCACCCCCCTTAAAGGATAACTTCCGAGGTAAAAAGTATCCCATGTCCTTCCCAGGGTCTCAAACTATCTACTTAACAAATTTCATCTTAATCGGTTTAGTAGATCCAGAGATTACCCCGTACAATCTCACAAACTCACAAACTTTACCTCTTTATGATATTAGTATAGAGGTAACATTTCAAAATATGTGAATATTAGGTATTTAATATTTATGATTTCCTTAACATCATGTTAGACTTCAAATGCTCTAACATAAATAGTCATAAACTTCGAATTGAAAATAGATTATTATTCTATAAAATTTATGTTGTCAAATAGATCATTGTCATTAGTTTTGTAATTATTTCAAGTATAAATATGTATGTATAATTAAAATAAACCTAATCATATATTATCATATTACATGTTTCTATAACTAAGGAAATCCAAACGTTTTTTTTCGCTTTACTATCATGCTAGTACCCTTTAATTGTTTCATTATGTTATAGCTTTTAAACCACATCGTTCGTCTGTATTATATGAAGAGAAATTATAAATTATTGGCCTGATATTTAATATCTAAAATTTTATCACAACAACATTTTACTTTTTACAATGTGTTACTCGTGCTGGCCGGTCACAGGTTCGATGAGATGCACAAAATATTTGTATTAATCATACAAAACTTTATCCATTTAAGAATGATGTAAATATTATTTCAAACCAATAAATAAACTATCGTACGCTAGTGATTTACATTATTTAGCCTGAGTTCGTTTAATTGCTAGAAACCTAAGAGTAATGTATTACTCTAGACTCTAGATCATTGTCTACCTGTGTATTAAATTTCACTCAAATCTATCCGACAGTTTCACACACACACACACACACACATATCCATACATACAAACATACATACATATTTTTGTATTTATAACAGTACTTCGAATAAAACCAATAGTTTTTTAAGTACGTTAGTTAAGTGACACGGACGGACAGATTTGAGGTTTAATCTAAAGATGACTTATATGTTTGGTCACTATAGTGTGACCGTTTGAAACGACCACCAGGCCGGGATTCCCTTGTGCCTATCAGCGGGGCGTAGACTCGATTGTGTTTGAGAGTTTGAGAAGACAATGGGAGGTATTTACGTGGTTGGAGCAGGTGGGGCCGCACGAGCGGCGCCCCGCGGCTTGACGAGTATCGATATCGATAAACCTATACTCTAACTTGTAAATGCTAGTTTGAACTATAAATATTTTTATTTGTTGGTGATAGCATAGTTTATTTACAATTGGTTTTTTATTTTGATCGTTTACAGATATTATGCAGTTTATATTAAAAAAAAAAATGTGAAATATCTATATATAATATCCAAATATTTATAAAATTATTCAACTATAAATAGCTTGATTTTTTTATATATATTTTGTAAGACCTAATATAAGAAACTTTATCGTTATAACTAATTTTATGGTTTAAAATGAATCAAGTTTATATGTTATAAATAATATCGATATTTTGTGTCGGCATCACGAAATATCTTTTGGCTATCAGCAATTCACACCTGCCGTCAAATGGTGTCTTTTATAAATTCAAATATGAATATTAGTAATAATTTGAGAGAAATAATATTACTCTTATAATCATTAATACTTTATAAATTATAATCAATATTTGTATTTGTTGACCTTTCGGTAAACAAAATGCGTATATTGTATTTTAGATATTTCAAGCTCTGTGCATATAAAAACAATAATTAGTTCGACATTTGATTCATATAGTATAATGGCAGTATACCTGTTTTGTACTATGTTATATATATACGTATATACATACATATGAAGGTTTGATGAGATGGAAATATAATAGATTTTGAAGGTTTTATTATTTTATTTATTAAGAATTACATGTAATTTTAGTCTCCTTGTAAATTTTATAAAGAAACCAGTGCGAAGCTATATGAATAAAGCCAAGCTTTATTATTCACTAGCGACTCAACCTCGCTTCGCTTGGGTTCATTACCGTGATTCTTTAAAATGACTTAACTTTTTTGTTTATGAACCGATTGAAATAAAACTAATACTAATTGCTAAGTGAAGCTTACCACGATATATTAGTAAAAACCGCACCAAAATCGGTTCAGCCGTTTCTGAGATTTATGCGCACAAGCGCACAGACAAACAAGCAAACCGACAAACGAGCGAAAATTCTAAATATCATTGTTTTGGGTTATATTGCGTTAATAAAGATCCCCAATAATAGTTTTTCTCAAATATCTTCCATGTACAGAAAGCGATCAGTAATACTTTTATTATATGTATAGATTAACTTATTCATATATCAAATGACCATCTTGCCTCATTTGATTATGCGATGAGATGAAGAGATCAACAGTGAATTTATAGAAGAGAGATCGAGATTTTAAACGATATGAAGGAAAACATTTAAATAAATCCGCTGTAGTTTGGTTCAAAAATGTAATTGAGTACCTACTGATAAAGATCGTTAGATTGAATAAAATTAAAGTAGTACTTCCATACGTAATAAAAGACGTTAAAGAATGTGGTTCTTTTTTTTGGTAACAAGTAAAAATAAAACACGTATATTGTGAATTAACGTTCAATGCTACACGAAAAATATTGTCAAATAAAGTTAGCAAGACGGAAAAACAGCAAATTAATTTTCAATAATCTAACATCTAATAGATAATTAAAATATGATGATATTTGAAGCGGCACGAAATGCAAATAATTGGGACGATCCGAGTCAGACCGCAGACATGAACAAGTTTTAATTAGTTTAGAATTTTGTTTGAAAACGCTATGAATATTAAAAGCTTGCCGACCGTTTAATTTACTACTTTCAAGTTCGGCCCGAAGCAATTAAAGACGAAAAACAGAACTAGCATCGTATTATTAATACTGGCGCCTTCGGCTGTTAAGAAAAAGAAATTTGGAATTTATACGTCAATAAGATTTTGTCGGGCATTATCGTAAAATGTGTAGTATTTAATAGTTGGCAAGACGCGCCGCCCCTATTAGTACGTAAGTTATATGACAGTCGGAACGACCGACTCTCGCGCTCTCCAAGTGACCCTCTAGAAACGAAGACAATTACATTTTTTATCATTGCTAAATGTGCCATTATTATATTATTAAAAAGTTAATAATCTACTGGTAACGTTTAATTTTTAAATTACAGTTACTGCTTATTCTGATTGTGGTAATAATTGTGGGGTTTCATTATCTGTTTTCGTATTTATAGTAATTGTGTGATCATTCAATTTACGAAGTAGCTGTAGCAAAAGATTCCATCGTATCTTCACCATTTCACGTGACATTGGCGAAGTAATCCATACTCAACTGGCACGCTTTAAAGCCATTAACAAAAAAGTGGAATTGAATTGAAGATAATTTTTTTTTAATAATTTCTTCAAACAAAAATCCATATTTACATAAAAACTATGTTTTTATATTTATGTTTTTATTTAGTTAATAAATGCACTATAAAGATGGTGCTTATTTTGTTAATCGCATAATATTATTATGAAATGCAGCTTACGAGCGAGTGGCCTATATTAGACATCAACGCTCACGCGTGCTTTCAAGAAAAAAGGATTTTAAAATAACTTCACTTGATCGCAATTTTTTCTTACTTTATTTAACTTTAATTTAAAATAACGAATAATATACATTTATGATCTTTACATCATTTTTATAAAAAGATCTATTAGACAGCTGTAAAGTGTTTATACATAAGCTTTTTTATTTATTAAGGTTAAAAAAAATAAAGATGATGAATTCAATGTTATACGAGTATATTATAAGAATCAAGTATTCTATAGACTACAATGGACATTTTATTTGTCAATATTTCATGCAGTAAAGCTGTTTACTGCTGATGTTTCAATGTAATTAACGACTTGTTAAATTATCTTTATGGCTAAAAAGTTAAAGTTAAGAATGATAAGTTGTTTTTCCCGAATTTGTACAAGAACAAATTTAGTCTTTATGATTGCCATAAAAGAAATATAACGTAAATTAAGAAAAGAAAAAATCTTAAATACTTATTAACTTTAGTAAATACTGGTAGATACAAGTATTTTATAAAAATACTATTGTCTATATGTATATAATTTTACGTACTCCCTAGAGGGACGATTGGCTTAACGTGTACATTTTTTATTTTTATATTTGATTTTTTTAATATAAAGTTCTATAATAGTTTCTAAGTTACACACAGTTTCTGAGACTAAGGCATAGATTGACGCCATTGCAGATGTAGTAGTTGATATTAATTTATAATATGATATTAATTTATAATTATATATAAAATATAACATTACAATAAATATTTATAGGTCAACAGATAAATTATGATAAAAGTTAAATGCTTATATCTTTTTTTCTAATCAGAGTGTACAATTACATATATTTATAAACATAAATACCGTTTTTACTGAAAAATAACGTAAATAGGACTTGTTGATGAACATATTACATGGGTTTTTCAGATTTTATTTATCATAGTAATTTTTATTCTGCAAAGGCATACATTTTGCGAACAAACTCGGCTTTCTTAAAAAATAGCAAAATAACCGAGTAACTAACAGCAATATGTATGAATACAAGTCAGATTACAAGATATATTATGTATACATGTTCACCGAAACATAGGATATACGAATAACATGTTTAAGCCAAAGCCTTTAAAGCTAATTTTGCTAAATAATAATAAGATAAATATAATTTTTTCACCCTCATGCACAAAAATATTTTTTCAATTCCAACCAGTAGTTCCTGAGTATAGCGTCTTCAACCAAACAAACTCTTCAGCTTTATAATATTAGTATAGATATAAATACTTTAAGTACAAATACAATTTAAGTATTATGAAGTTATGGATGCTTATAACAATAAATGTTTAATATTAGCACTCATATTTAAAGAAAGTTATTAAGTAACTTTAAAAAATTGACATCATGTAAGTTATTTTAATAGTCTCCAAATTTTTTTATTAAAGCATTCATGTGTTGGGTTTATAAACCACTTTTTACTATAATGTATCCAGTGTTTATTATACTGTACGTAAGCGACGATGGAGATAAAAGAGTGGAATTAACTAAAGGACAAATAAGATAGCGCCAAAGCTCGTTCTATTTGCGAAATTCCTTTTCTCCTAAAGTGCTTGCTTAAAACAGTACTCTGCTTTCTATATAGAGTATCATGTAGATATTATATCTGTAAATGAGTAGATGTATATGCATATGTGTAGAATTTCTAAGTATTAGGTTGTTTTTTATATTTGTCCCCCATATTTCCTAACCCAAAAATTGTCTGGATCCAATTAGGGATAAGGTCGTCTTATGTGCACACTTGCTATTTTTGATACTTTGTTTTCCTATTGTATGTCATTACTACACAGTATAATAAAGCATATAAATAATTAAAATTATTTATAGAGACAATATTTTGACGAAGTTTACTTAAAAACCATTAAAAGGAGAAAAGTTAAGGTTTTTGTTTCCAATATCAATAAATAGTGTAATAAGTGGGATCGCGCCGGGGGGCGGCATGTAGCGCCCAAAGCTCGTAATTAGCCTATCTCTCCACCGCCCGCACCGTTTATTGACTGTTTATTGCTTAATACCGAAAGATATCCGAGTCTATTCCAAAAATCTAATGACCCGACGTCTCGCCGACAGAGAACTCTCAACGATTAAGCTCATGTCTATGATATTTTATGTCTATCGATGGTGTTTGGCGCCCTAACTTCATTTTAATACATTTTATAATCTTATGGGAAGACGGTAATGGGTTTTGTGAATCGGAAACGTATGTTATGAGTGTTGCTTATTATGATCGATACAAATTGGGTGATTAATCTGGACTCGGTTTTATTGAATGTTTTTAGTTAGTATGTAGTTAATTTGGTATTAATATTCAATGGTATGGAGGAAAAGTACTGGTTAGGTAGGATTGTGAAGTTGGAGAGCAGATGTGGGTGGCGCTATCTACAGCACTTGAGTTTAGATAAAATAATACCTAAGGTTCTGCAAATTAATTTGGAATGTTACTAAAACTAAAAGTAGTACATCCCATTATATATTCTGAATGCCTTTTTTTGGAATTTCTGCACACATAAGAAAATATTTTAACCAACATAATAAGAGATAAGGTAAAACCAATGCCAGCCAATGTCAAATGGGTATAATATACAAGCTTTATCAAAGTGAAACAATAGAAAAGATTTCACATTTGTATTATAGGGATTAATAAAATTAAGATTTTTGGTGATATTATGTATTTGGTGTGAGTGTGTGTATGTTTTTGGTGTAAACATCGTAAGGAACCCTGCACGTCTGAGAGAACCTAACAAGTTTTTAAAAGACATGTGAAGTCCGCCAACCCGCATTTGGCCATCGTCATGGTCTGTGACCTAATCCTCATCATATTGGGAGGCCCGTGTTAGCATTAGGGGGTTAAAAGGATTGAAAACATATAAACATACATTTACTTTATATTAATCTTTTGACATCCTTATAATAAGAATAGTTACGGGGTTTTTTTTACTGGACCGGCTTTCTCTCCAATCTTTTAACATCTAATATATGACGCTGATGTGAATTTCTCTATGTAACTTGGCATTTTGTGCGAGAGAGTTGTAATATCTAAAATATAATACTTAGATGCTGATTTATTAAAATATGATTAGAATATTAGATAAACACATTAAGATAACGATTAATTAATTAACCGCATTTCCTGTATACTTTGATATTTGTCTATAGACGTATTACTCGCGTAAACCCCATATTTCAACGTGTACTTGAATTAAAATTATTTTAAAAAATATACTTAGTATAATTAACAACCAGCACAGTGCTTCCATATTTTAATCGGGTTAGTAATGAGTATGAAAGGTGCGCAAGAACGCACATTATATCAATTAGTCATCGGCAGATAGTATATTTATGCAGTACTCTGTCTATTTTCCATGAAGTATGTAAACGGGCAAAAGCAATAAAAACTTTAAGTAAACTTAATCTTTAATAGTTAATTGCCAATATTTTTAATGTGGATTACTAATTTTATTGAACCGGGTGGTGTTATTGAGAATAGAATTGAGTGACAATGCACGTATAAAATGGGAATCGAAGAAGAGTTTTCAAAAAATGAAGTATTAATAAATAATAGGTGGATATAAGTATGTTATAATATCTGTTCCTTATTTTTGACACCATTCTTCCGAAAACCGAGTCGTAAGACTAGAATAGTAGCCGACCAGCTGCCGCCAGCGGTCTTTCCGAACCATTACGACCTGGCGACCTTCAAGAAGAGAGCGTATTCATTCTTGAAAGGCCGGCAACGCATTTGCAAGTCTTGCGGTTTTGCAGATGTCCATGGGCGGCGGTGATCACCTTTCATCAGGTGAGCCTCCTGCTCGTTTGCCCCCTTAGTCACATAAAAAAAAAAACCTAGGTTCAATGGTGAAAGCTATGATGGCACTGTCTGAGCTTTACCGTCTATATAATATGGATTGAGTGATCTTAAAGCTCAGACCAAAGTCCACTTGACTAGACTAACAAACATCAACAACACTCCATCAATATGAATAAAATTCAACATATACCATGAAAAGCTTCAATTCATCCATGACCATACCAGGATATGTGGAACTAGAAATTTTGTGAGATCCAAAACAATAGCAAAATTATGCATAGCAAAAATATCAATTACATCAGTTCAAAACGTGGTAAAATGTAATATTTACCATTTCAGAAAAATATATATGCATAAAATTTATATGTAAATATTTTTTTATGAATAATGTAATCTTTTAAAAATCTGTACGTAATTTAGATAATAATAACGGTGCACACTCAATAGCGATTAACCTTGCGCTATGACACCAGCCTCATGAAACATCTGCATACACGTGTCTGTATATATAACGCTATTTCCTTTACATGATTTTGTTAAACTTGTTTTATTCGTATGTCTATATTTTTATGTTTTCAGTTTAATGAACTTAATTCATTTTTCATGTTGACGCAGAAACGCGATCTGCGTGACGAGCAACTCTGACTTTTGATTTTATAATAAACTAGCGACTCAGCCTCGCTCCGCTCGGGTTCGTCCTTACATTCGTTTTAACGTTTAGTATAGATAAAAAGTATCCTATATGTTGACTCGGATAACCAGCTATCATCATACCAAATTTCATCGAAATCCCTCCACTGGTTTTTCCGTGATACGGTAACAGACAGACAGACAGACAGACAGACAAAATTTTTAAAAACAATAGGTTCGGCTTCTGCATCGATAATAATGTCTATTTCAATAAGATTTTCCAAAAAATATTTAATGTACAGATTCGGCTTAGTTACAATTTTATTATATGTAAAGATTATACTCTAACAACCTTTTGTTATAATTTCAAAAACCGTTAAATTTAATCCTTTGTAAAATAATCATACCAGAGGCAATTAACCTTATAGATTTTATATTTTTTTCATATTTCGTGTAATGTATTAAGTAGGTACATAAGCTATGTTTTAATGTTTTACGATTAAGTCGTTATCGGCACCATGTTTTAATATGGGGTATTTACTTATTTATTATTTTACAAAAGATTATTATAAAATACCAGTATGGTACACGAATTATACATGCATAATACTAGAAGTGCCTTCGGAATTCACATGGCTACTTTTTTATTTGTCATCCGAAAATTCAAATATTATTTCCCATACAAACTTTGGCATTCCTTTCATCCCTTCAGGCGTTGAATATCAAAAAAGTCATTCTTAGAAAAATTTTAGCGTTTCGTTTGATCTGGTTCATCAATCTAGATATAGACCTAGGTGAAACAAGTAGATAATAATATAAATAATACATATATGCTCTATATTAGAGTTACAATATTCACAGTACATAAATGAGCTCCATACTGAAACCCATGTGTACCAATTTCATGACGATAGGCTGAACGACTCAAAAGTTGATACGCTGCAGTGCCATCTAGTGGCGCGTATAACAAATAAAATAGCATACCTACCTTTATATAAAAAAACCTACATATCTCAAAATTTCAAAGAATTCAATTTGTGAAAAACTTTGAGAGATTAGCGGATTTGCACAGATGAACGTTTACGCTTCTATTTATATAGTAGATAGACTAGCGACTCACCCTCGCTTCGCTCGGTTTCGTCCCTAGGTACGCTTTAATGGTAAATATGGAATAGATAGTCTATATGATATATATTATATGATATATATTACATAGCTTATAGCCTTCCTCAATAAATTGGTTAACTAATGCAAAATATTTTTTTCAAATCAGATTGTTTCTGAGATTAGCACGTTCAAACAAACAAACTCTGCCTCTTTATAATATTAAGTATAGATAAGCAGCTTGTGTAAAAACTTTTACAAAATGTAAAGTGTTAAGACTACTTCACTATATTAATATAGCATAATATGTATACATATTAAGTACGCTATAAAATATGTATTTACTGAACGTCAAATGCTAGCAAATCAATAATATAGATAGAACTTAAAAATTAATAGTAGGTATATTATGTAAAGTATCTAATAAAAATATTATTATTTTACACAACATTTTTATATAAGTATGATATCAACATATGTAAATGATACTACAACGATAGAATAAAAATGTAAATTAAAGTATATCTCAAGAAAACCAAGGTGGAAAAGCTAGTTAAGTAATAGAACATGGAGTACAAACACTTGGATCCAACTTTACATGACGCCAGCAAACATTGACGTCATCGCGACACGCCCAGCCCCGCCCGCCGAATACATGAACACTTGTCAAACAAAAATATATCCTATCACTACAAAATAAAGCACATTTTCAATAAAACACTAGCATAAAGCTTTATTCGCCATGGGGAAATAAAAGGTCTTATCGTACTATAGAGAGAGCTTTTCTTTGAGAAAGATTATAAGGGTGGCTGAAGCTACTTCGTAACTTGAACTTGTGAAATATACCTGATGTACCGGTTTTAAGGTGCAATTTGCCTTAAACTGTATTTAAGATTTTGTCACAAATCGAATAAGATAGGGTAGAACTGTAAATATTCACATAAAATATACGTAGGTATACTTCAGTGCCATGTTATGATTATCTCGTGGCTGAGCAAACTTTTGTAATATCAGAATATATTCGCCTTACTAACATTATAAAATATGATAAACGATTCTGCATAATTTTTTGCACATTATACTTTCTTAGATTTACGCGAATATTATTTAGATTACTACTTATTTACTTATTATATAAATTATACATTTTAAATAAAACTACCTTTTCGAATTTTTTCGCAGATTTATTTTGATTTTTGGGAACCAAAGATTTTTGGGAAAGGATAGTTTTATTTTAGTTTTATTTTTGCACATTGTTAAATTTAGTTCTGATGTAGGTTATCTAAAAGGTATCATAACATTACATGCCATTGATTTGACTATGTAATTAATAGATTAATAGGTTACTAGAAAAACTCATCTATGGATGCGTCTGTGTACTAGTAATCTATATAGAGAAAAAGTACTAGGTACTTTATACGTGAATTGGCTCCGAAGGAGATAAAATTATTGTCTCCGTTTGACGTAAAACTTAATAGATCTTTTCTTTATCGATTTTTATATAAGTACTTATTTTATTTGGTATTAAAATTAAAAAATAATTTATAGCTTCATAAAATAGTTACATATATTGCAAAGTCATAATAAATATAATCTATGTAGGTATTTTACCAAAAAAAACTAACTTATTATCTCTTAATTATACCTATCTTAATATTTCGTTTATATAAAATATTGTGTACATTTGAATGTATGACTAGTTTATTACAAAAACGTTTCAGCGATAAAATGATATATTATAAAATACTAGCTCTAGAAAACCTAATAATTTGAGCTTTGTCTGTTTGTATGCCTTTTGCTAAAAAAATGTTTCATGAAATTCTCGCATAATCTATAATTTATGAATAAAAAGTGACTTCAAATTCCAGTTAAAAGAGGTAATTTTGGCGTGTTGTTTTCAATTATTTATATTTTCGCTAGAACATAGAGCTAAATCCCTACTACAATAATGTTTATCAAAGGATCGACTGTTGTCGATAATTATCACTTATCACTCTAAAACAGTTTTAACTACTTCAATGAATTTTTACCATAGTGTGTCAATGAATTTTCATGTCTAATAAACACATTACTAGTTTTTTATTGCAATCGGTCAAAAATATATACATTACAATTTAGACATATTTAAATTTGATTTAAATTAAAATAAACTAAAAAAGAGTTCGTTATGAAATAAGTACGCGGTACAAAGACAAAGGTTTAATTAAGCTTCTCAGTGATATAGATGCTTTTCCATTTTATTTTTTAACGAATTATTTTATTAACGAATTATTTTTTTCTGTTTCATTTGCGAACGTAAATAATTATTTTACAACTAAACACTAAGCTACACCATGTGGTGAAACATTTAAGCATATCTTGCAGTGTAGAGTAGGTAGGTATACACTTTTAAAATCGCTAAAACGTTGACACTTATTTGCTCAAGTACGTTTAAATTTAAGTAGATTCTAAACGTAATACAAATATTCCACGTTATATCAAACTTAATAAATAATTGGTATGACTTATTAAAATTTTAATATCTTTGAGGGTTCAAAGTAAGTTAGAGTTAAACTGGCAATAATAAAATTAAGTGTTTTATTGTTATAACTAAGCAAAGCAAAGCAGAAAAAGAATAAAGAGTTGAATTGATTGAGACAATGTTAGACATATAAAAATAAAATTTGCCTTTATTTATAGCATAGGCAGTCAAAATTTACACAATAACGTTTCTATCGTGTCAGAGTTTGACAAAGGTGAGATAACACAATAGACACCGTTCTAAGTAAATTCTTAGAAACGCGACAATTGTGGGCAACTATTAGTAAGGTCGCTACCACATAATATTTGCATAAACAAAGTTTTGAAGGAAGCCTGATAATGAAGTAACCAAAAACTATTAAGATATGGGATATTTCCTGTTATAGCTAAATTTATATACAGTAATTAATTTAAATATATTTTCATCACAAATATAGTCATATTCACATTTCCTTGCACAGTTTTTTTAGAAGCTAAAAGAAATAAGTGAAATAACTATTTATAAAGTCTTACGAAAGATAAATCCAGGTGTTATATCGAACCTATGAATGAGTGATGGTGACCCGTCAAAGAAAAAACTCCGTACCGTCGGCTGAATGGTGTGAAACTCTTTCCATTATCCTGCGGCGGCTCCCGCTGAGCACCGCTTTGCACCGAGCCCCCCCTCGCTGACACACATAATTCATTTAACATCCTTTTGTTCACATCGTTTTTAAACTTTGATCCCAAAAAACAACTCGTCTTCCCGAGCAAAACAAACTTTGATTCCATAAATATTTTCCGTCAATCATCCGCGAATGCCTCTCTGAATATAAAATAGAACACCAATTTCCGAGATTGACTACTGTTATGGTAATGCGAAGAAAACTGCCTCTCGTTTATGGCGTATTGTTGGGAAAATATATTTGTGATGCGGACAAAATTACTACACGCAACTTCACTAGTAAAGCTACAATCATAAATGTTAAACAGTGAGTGTTGGTAAAAAAAGATCGCTTTAAAACTATTGAATACGCACCCACTATAGTTAATCTTCGAAACACATTTATCATGTTCAACCGATAAAAATGCCATTGAGATCAGTCTCACACAAAGAGAAACAGCTCTTCATACCTGATATGAGACCAAAGTCAATTATATTCAAATATAAATCGGATTTGCAAACGTAAGCCCGGAACAATACGTAGAGAGCCGAGCGCCGGAGCCACCTTTGCGAGCACGGCGCGGTGACAATGAGTTCGCGGGGGGTAGCATCACGCCGGCCCTCATATTATCCGGCGATTTGCGGATTATAAAGTCACCTTTGTTGCCAACTATCATAATTTACTTCGATCGAGAAACGATTGACCGATACTTCCAATTAAACTAAATCACTCTCGACAAATTTATTGTAGCAGCTGATTATATCGAAAGTCTAACTCGTTTCGTTATTCTTGTCAGTTGGAACAGATCTGAGTCACATAAATAGTAGATCTAGAAACAATTTGCATATTATTTATTTTTTTGCGCAACATTTGTACATAATTTATTCTTATTGTTATGGAAAATATAGCTCGAACCTTTGTAAATCAAATAAACTGGGAATTACAATTATTTAATATATCTAAGCATTCTTAATAGTAGATATATACAAATGTTTTTCCCGACCAAGCTAGCTTTTATAAGCTCAAACACGCGTAATAAACTTAACTTATTTTAGTGTGTCTAATCATATTATAGTGAAGCGTTGCAATTTTATAAGTCACAAAATGTTATAGAATCGACATCTGTAATAAACTACGTGTGCATTCTCTTGGAGTGCTGTCACGCCCGGCAAATCATCGTACAAAGGGCGTTTCGTGACGCTACTCGTAGTGTCCCATTGTAAGCCGTCATTAGATATCGATGAAGCTTTCGCATTGTGACTGAGCCATCATTTTCAGATGTCAAGGAATTGTAAACGATCTGCCATATGTTTGCGGTTTTTAATCGAGAATATTATTTATGATGATGTCTGTGCGCATTGCTAGGTTAAGCTACCTCTGTAATAATTTGAAGTCGGTTTTGTTGGGAGCTAAATAATTTTTCGTATTTGTTGAAATGATTTTAGTTTAATAGTTATGTTATGGCTTTAGCGTTTTCGGCACTAACTTAAATATGACAAAGGTAGAATACCTTATTTTTGCCATAATTTTTAGAGAACAAAAGAAAAAGAACAAATTTTAATATGAATATCAATTAAAGTATACCCACTATACATGTTATTTTTTCATTTTTACTCATACAAAATGAATTAACTTTATTCATTCATATCCCAAAAATCTGAACTCTCAAATAAATCCCAAAAAAAAAATGGAGACCACAACAAAATAATCAACGAGATTTAAGCCAGTATTTGAACAGTCTAACCAAAAAATATACCACATTTGCATAATTTCAAACAAAATGCGAGAACAAAGGAACCCTTCTAAATGACGCGTTAAATACTCTTCAACAACATCATTATACCATGTAGGTTTGGGCGCGTCAGAAAAACTCATAAAAACTGAAGTCAGCTGAACGCGACAATGCCACCGAGGCGCCTTTTGAATATCCTCTAAGAAATTTGTTACGAAGATTTTGATGGGTGACAACCCGCTTTGTTCAGTGCCCTGTAGTCTGTACATATGTGCGGTGCGTTTATTACTATGAATTTGTTTTGGGGTCTTCAAGCGACTAAGCGAGTTTTATTTGTTATTATTCGACGCCGGGTGCTACAAGTCAGTATTGAGTGGAAATTTATAGGGATGTATTGTCTGATACCCCTTGAAATGTGACTTATGTGTAAACTGGGTGTGGTAACGGTAACTTTTTGCTCATATATTTTATTATGAATCACGATTTTTTTCGCTTGAGGTTTCATCAACTCTAATAGTAGAACATTCAAAGTTAAAACAATTTAGATAAAAAAAATCTTCAGTTAAATAAGAAATGATTAAATATTTTAAACAAAAATTATTTTTGTAGTTTTTTCGTTGTTATATATTAGTTGCTTGGTTTAAATAAGATTTTTGACATCGCAAAAGTTATAGTTCTTGCAAACAAACAAAAAAGCAAAATAAAACCGAAAAAAAAGTATTTAAAATTAATTAATTTAAAATGTTTATTAAACTTTGAGTTATAGGTATTCGTTTTGGATAGTTAATATCGTTATCACATGTTAGCTGCTTAATATGTAGAGTCCTACAGCGACGGTTTTCCTCAAGAGTGAACGACCTCACGGACGACTCTGCTGGAGACTCGGGTTACTAGAGCAAACGTTAGGAACCCGAACACTATCAACAACAGTGTTGATAGTGCTCGGGTACATAATAACAGTATTATGTACATTAAATAACTTTAAACATGTATTTACGATGTCAATATGTGTGCTTACGGAAGCACATTAGCCTTTACCACTTTGTTTTTTACTTAATTTGACTTACTTGTTTATTCTATTCTTATATTTAGTTTTCTTTTAAACTATGCAGATTAATCTTTTACAAGTTAAAACGAATTAACATATTGTGTACTAATTATTATTTAATTAGATTGTTTCTGTTATACCAGAGCTTGGTGGGGGAGCTAATTAATACGTTTTAATTATAATTTTATGCAAACGTTAAGTTAACCTAAGCGTAAATCGCCATTGGCATGGATATATAGAGAAGTTCACATCTTCACAGTAAGTATAAACCCTAAGTTGAATTAGATAAATCCAAGAGTTAGTATTTCTATACCTAGTACTTTTCTTATTCTACAAATACGACAAACACATTTCCACTTGAATTTAAAATGTCATACACATATTTCGCCAAAGTAACTCAATTTGAAATCATAAACACGATTTTAAAATACAAATACAGTACAATTGAAAGTGCTTAAACCAATACATCGTTCTATTTGAGTCACGTACCAAATATTTGATTAAATGAATTTGTTCGTTTGATTATCTCAGAGCTTGGGGAGTGGTATTATGCAACGCCTCTATTAGATTACAATCGTCACAACCCCGCGAACGAGACACAACACATGTCGAATTCACAATGACTATAAATGTACGATGTTATTATTTTATTACATCGCTTTAAAGTATTGTTTCTGTTGGCTTCTGTTTATTTGTTGTGGACAAAATTTTAGAATTGCCATTTCATAAAGTTACTTGCTTCTTGTTAGATGTTTTTTTTTGAGTTAACACGCAACATTTCATTTGTACAAGTATTTAGTTATATAGGAGTATTATTTTATAAAGCCTTTTATATTTTAAAGATTTCTGAGAAACAAAGTAGGTAACTTAATATTTAATATCGTTTGAGTCGAAATTTCTCAGAATTAAAATCCTTAAATGTTATGTTTTGGAACTGTAACTTCCATAAGTACCTATAACTAGTGGAAGGTATAATAATTCGTGGAATCTAAAACATCACACCTAACAACGATTTATTTTATTCATTTGGTGTACGTTTTTCTAATAAAGCGATATGAAATAGCAAAACAAGTGTCCGTTAAAAATATATAGGTATGTAGCAATTATAATATAGATTGATACATATAATTTAGTGCACTTGTATAGAATATAGAATGAGTCTATAGAAATTGCACACTGCTGTTATAAATACCAATAAATTCATATAAACGCTATTTACATGAATTTATAATATTATTTAATGTGATGTGTCTTCACAGTAACTGCTACATATTAAACTCGTTATACCTATTATTTTCACAAGACAAAATTCAGTTATCATTTACTATCGTAACGTGCAAGCAGGGTCACATGCAAAAACTAGTAAATAGTATTATTTTTGTAAAAAAATTCACTCCGTTTGGTTTTATTTTAAAAATTATATAGAAAAACCTATTGCCTAGCAGGATGTATTTCATAGAACAGTAGGTAGGTATATAATAATCTTATTTTACCTAACAATCTCCTTCGTGTCCTCTCCATTGAACGTGACATTGGCGAAGTAATCTGTGCTCAACTGGCACGCTTTGAAGCTAACATGAGAATTGAATTGAATAGAACAGTATAAAAATCGTATATCCGACTTCATCAGTAACCGACCTCATACAGATAACCTAAATTATATTACCATTGGTTGAGATATGGAGACTTTAAAATATTAAAAACCGATCAAAACAAACTTACCCCATTTTACTTTTGGAAAGATACAAATCGATTAAAGACCAAGGTAATGTAAAATAAAAAGTATAGTTTTAAATTTAATCTGCTTATCTCTATCTTATCTCGTCTTTAAAATTAAAAAAAAAATATAATACCAGATGTTTCATATACTATACAAAAATATTTTGATACAACGAGCGTCGAGCAGGTATCAATTTCGCCTATATTTAAATATAAGATAATGCCTACATACAAATAATTAAATATATATAAATCCAAATCAATTATAATCAGCTTATCTCAATTATCTCAATATAAATATTGATTATGATTATTGTATTTTATTTATTTAACTGATAAATATTCAATATTGCAATAAGATTTTTATTTTAAAGTAAGAATTTCTTTGCAATGGATTTCGTCTAGAAATCTGTTTGTTTGTAATCGATAAATAATTTTTACTATCCCATACTATCTGTAACTTATAATAAATTCATTTCTAAAATGCGCTAAAATAATGTAACATTTAAATGTTTGCAGGAAGATGAGTATTTAGGAGTGAAATTTTCTTTTAAATTTAAAGAAGTCCAACCACTGAAGCAAATAAGATCACATTCGACAAAGACATTGCGCACTAAAAGCAACGTAAACCGGAATTGAAAATACCTTCGTTTTGTTTAAAATCGGCCTAATTGTTAAAATCGAGTAAACTGTGATCAACTGGCACGCTTTGAAGCCATTAGAAAAAAATCGAATAAAATTCAGAATTCTATTAAAATATCTTAAACTAGGTACACAAGTATAAAAACTTTAGAATTTATAAATAATACTTACATTTAATATTTTCTAATGAGAAAAAAATTGTTTGTTATAGAAATAATTCAATTATTCTATATTCATCATTATTTTTTATTTAGGGTAGTTAATAAAGTATTGACGTAAGTTCTGTCGTAATGACGTACTAATAGAATATTATTACAATAATCGATTTTATATGGTAAAATAAAAATCGATATTATAAAATTTCGAATAACAAATATGTAGGTATGTAGTAAAATAATTCGAAATAATCTATTTAATTAACATTAAAATCAATATACCCTATAAAAGATTATTCCATTAAATGATATTAAAAATGAGTTTCTCTCTTTGGTCAAACAGACGGAGCATCGCACTTGCTGCGCTTGCGGCGAGCCCATTGCCGACCGTTTCTTACTAGAAGTGGGTGGCGGTGCATGGCATACAGGGTGCCTTCGATGTTGCGTGTGCGCAGTGCAGCTAGACCGACACCCCTCCTGCTTCCTCAGGGATAGGCAGGTGTACTGCAAACAAGATTATGCGAAGTGAGTATTAATTTAACTATTATTGCTTTGCTACTGTACATAAAAAGTTTTTCCGTATGTACAGTGTACGTTGTTCTTAAAACGAATGCGTCAATATTGAAGATAAATAATATTTTTAGTAGTTATAACTGGCGTTGTAACATATATTGCTTTTTGAAACGTATAGATAATTTGTTTAACATAAAGTAAATTATAGATAATTATGGTATATATTCGTCATTGTTATTTTTTTATTAACTTTAATTGAACAGCTTGAATTATAAATAAAATGTAACGACCAACTTGTTAGGAAATTGATAAAAAATAGTTACGATACTCAGAATGTAAATAAATTCTTTAATAACTCAATCGTTATCGTGAAGGCCGGACACGCGAAACTGATGCGCGTAAACGATCAAAAATCTAAAGTTACATCGTTAACGGCTCGCATTTACAATACTACGTCCAATTAACCTTCATATGGGAAGTATGAAGATTGAATCAGATGGAATCGTTCGGTCCATTTGGAGTATAATTAAACTACATTCTATATTATTTTATTTGCCGAATACCAGACTTAAACGAAGACGGGTCAAAGGTAATCTAATGTGTATAAAGCTTCAAATTCTCAAGTCATGATACGGTGTCATGTAGATGGTCATTGTGGGTCGGCTGGTATGTGGTAGACGCCTGTGACCTCTGCACCACGCTGTGTGGCCGTGATACTGCATTATAGCAAATCGAACCATTCATGCAATGGATATCTATTATTTGCTTTCTATTACAAGTATCAATACAAGATAACATCATCAATTGAATTTAAATTATTGCTAAAAATTGTGCGATACCTCCATAGTTTCGACTGTGTGCATATTATAGATCTGATATTATATTGTGTTAAACACACCTATTTAATTTTTTAAGATCATTAAAAATTAATGAAAAGAATATAGTCAAATAGTTCAGTCTAAGCTCATGTAATTATCCAGTTAAATATATTACCCTGAACAAACTGAAAAAGTCTTTTATGAAACTTTGGTCTTGTATATATATACGTACTATATCATCCTTCAAGGCAAATCTCAAGTGGTTCTATCAAAATCGAAGTCATATGGAAATAAAAGCAACAGGTGCGTGAGAATTCCCTATCATGTCAAAAAAAGAGGGCGATGTCCTGAGAGTGGTTTTATTGAAAATCTCCACACGAGTGTACACAACAAAGCGTCGACGGGGAATGTTAGCGTAAAAAAATACCTGCGGCATGACTTGCAACAATAACGTTTTCATTTGTCATTTATTTTGATTGTGATAAGTCGATGCGACGTGGAACGATATATTTTAATCGGAACGGGGTCGGATATGTAAGAGCGACCACCCCGTTCGAGATATGGTTCCTTTTGGCGATCGATTGGGATAGGAAGATCGAGGAATTTTATTGTTCCTAATCATGAGTACATTTATATTTAACAAAGAGGTTGCGCTTGTCTTATAGAGTATATTATTTAGTACGAGTTATATTATGCTTTAGTTCTATACATTATTATTGCAAGTATAGGAATATTAAATATTTCAGTTTCTATATATTCAGTTATGATATTAGGGCAAGAAGGAACCAGGAAGTTGCTGTAGCCACAGTTGTTTCTCTTGACTGAAAAAGTATAATCAAACTCATTTGCCATTCTACAAAACTATGAAATGTCAAAATATAGTATAAAGCAGACCATCTCTCAGTACAATTCAATGGAAGGCTTAATAAAATCATTGAATGCCCCCAAACGATGTGACGGCATGACTAGTGTGGATATGACACTCGCGCCGATAGGTCACCGCGTGTCAAACCGCAGTCTTCAAGACGCTCGAGGATCACTGAATCCTTGACATTAAGTACCGCTTGAGTAACTATTTATATTTTATTTATCATACTATAATTACGGCCTTTGTTGATTCGAAGACTTACTCGACCGCGGCGAATGCTCACGTCATTTTTTACGGTTTATAACGCGAGTATGAAATATTACATACTTTTTGCTATCAAAATCACATTTTGTACTGCCGCCTTATAAGGTATGCTCTGTCAAGCGACAAAGAGTTATTTATGACGAACTTTGTTAGCGCTTACACCTATTTTAAGCGATTAAACGAAGCGGCAGAAGCCACACGTCGCTGGTGTGAAATGTATGTTTATTCATTAAGACTTAGAGAGTGAGGTTTTAAATTTTGACAAATGAGAGCCCCAATAATATCTTGGGAACATAAACAGTTGAGCAAATAAGCCATAAATTACAGGTCTAGTTTATTGATGCTGATACAAACCCGTTCAAAGTGTACTTTGATTGGACCCATCTTTTATGGCTTATACAGTGTTTTGCTCATTATAATTCTAATTGGGGGCAAGTTAATTATTACGAATTCGTTTCTAATCTTATATATTGCTATGTACTTACCTAGGGGTTTATAAATTTAAGTTCAACTAAGTCGCTGTTGCTTATCTATGTTGGTATTAAATGTGCCTACCTTAATGTTATAAAAAATATAATTAATTATCATGAAAATATCTCATGTTTCAAAATATATTTCATTTAAAATAATATATGTACTTACTCACATCAGTAATAATTTAAAGCCAAAATGTATTTTATAGGTATTATATAAATTTATTTTACAATGCCTAAGATTATTTGAGGTAAAAGGTAAATTAAAAACAAACAATAGACTTAGAACTTATTATAAATCAGAATTAAAAAAAATAATTACTGAAATTGATCATACCATCATTTACCGAAATGAAGTTTTTGAAAATCATTGCGAAAATATGATGACAGAGCCAAGAAAATATTTTGTTAAGTTAACATAATTTATATAACAGATTGCACTGAAATTTTTAACATTAATTTTAAATTGTGTACTATATTGTTTCATTGCAATTTATATTTTGCCTTGTTTTTCAAGAAGCATGTCTTGGAAACGTTATTAAGTAACAAGACTTGTGTTTTCTTGCCTCCTAACTTCCAAAACCGTCAACGAAAATACACCAAGAGAGATTGTAAGATAAAAGGAACTACAAACTACTCTACAATGTCAACCGTATTCTCAGATTTTAACTGACTGATGGTACTTACTTAAATAACTTAAAAAAGTCCCATTTCCATAATCGCTTAAAGAATCAACATCGTTAACTGCACAGGCATATAAATATCGTGGTGCATAACGAGTGTTGGCTGTAAATCGGTGGTCGCCGGCGGCTACCACAGTAATTGCTTTCTGATATATCAAATGTTTATTGTTTATTTAGCGCGCCTTTTTGTAAGGTAGCGCCTCCTTGCCTCGCAGTCGTCCACTCGCCTTGGTTTAACAGATCCGTTTTTAATTGGAATCCTTAGTTCTATTATTGGGTTCGATGAATTACTTATTAAACATGTAGATTTCGTTATCGATTTAAATTTTTAAGACTAGTTATTGATTGTTTTTCGCATTTGTATTTATTATTTGGGACTATATTGAGATGGGATATACTTAAGTATATGCGGAATAATTGTAACTTATGAAATACAAATTAAAAGTAATATTTTTTGGTAATATAAATCTATTTAATAAACTAGTTTCACAAATGAAAATTCCAATAAAAATATATGTAGAACACATATCTCAGAATAACATATTATTTATAAACTTTTTATTCAAAATGATGATTTTTATGATGATAAAAGATTTTGGCACTCCATGTACAATAATAATTGTACTTAATTAAAATGATTTGTTCAATCGCTTAATAAAAAAAAAATCTCTAGCAACTGTTTTAGAAACTAACAAAACAGCTCATAATATTGCTCATTAAAAAGTAACATCAAAATCTCGTGTTATCTGTGAAACTTTGTTATCTGTGAACACTTCGATACATATACACATTTATATAAACGGAGTAAATAGTTTTTATCGGTCAAAGGCAATAAAAATACTTAACAGTAGGCATTCTGCTCAGAGACAATGCGCAGAATGCCAACACTAGGAGAATGTAGATCTTTAGAATAGACTAGTGCTGTTAAACTTAAATAAAATCTAAAAGGGCTTATGTAATATAAAAGAATACAAGAGAAATATAAAATCGTCATAACCTAATCTAAATATTTTAATAAAATAAATCATTTATATAAACTGATTTGCAACTAACATGACGTCTTCTGATAGTTAATCCAATACAAAATCATCACAAGCATAAAAAGCTCTAAAACTAATACATATTTTGCCATTATAAAAATACTATACAAAGTAATTATAATAATATACTCGTAATCAATCGAAACATCATGTGTATATCAATCAAACCGCATAAAGGCCAAGAAAACAAAAGCTCAATAAATAAATTGACTAATAAAAAACATTAGCTTCTTAATTGCTCTACATTTGCACATTAGAGTCACTGAGTAAAGTGAAGTATTCCAATAAGGCAAAAGTTCTATTACAAAGGGGGGTATGAAAGCTACACGCAATGTTTCGCCCACACTCGGTCCAAATGCAAGCACCATGTCTTATGTAAATGGGCCATGTCGCCCTGAGTTTAATTAATCTCTAGTCGCATAAATAAGCCCGCGTAATCGATTCACCCTGAATAATAAACAATACCGGCGCCGGCGCAATCATATCGCGAATGTGTATAGATTGGATTTCTTTCTTCTTAGTATTGTATTCTGTGATTGTTCATAAAATCTTTCTAATTACGACTCAATTCAGGATGATCCCGAAATCGGAGTTCTATTGTATATTATGTGATAATTTGTATGTGTGTGTGTGTTTTTAGCTGTCTCTTTTAAGCTGAAATGGACGAATTTGGATAAAATTTTAGACAAAAATATAACCTGGAGTAACATAATATAGGCTACTGTTTGGCATCACTTCGGTGGGCGGTGTGCCATGCGGGTTGCTCCTGGTACTTCTCTGATAGCGGAGTAGACTGTGGAGCAACCCTATGGTTGTTGTGGCCTGCTTCGACAGACCTGCCGTCGGGGCATCGCAGTTAAGTACGTAAGTGCTCCTGCGACGCCCCATTAAGAAGGGGGAGGTTTTGTTTGGTTTTAGTAGGTAGTACGACTTTTCTAGCCGGTAAGTTCCACATAACCACCTGTATGTCTACAGATGGTATGCAAAAATGCATTTCCCAACATAAAAAAGGCTACTGTTTGGCACCCGAGCAAAGCGAGGTTTAGTGTCTAGTTATTCATAAAATCGTCATATTTCGAAATTAAAGTATCATAATTTCGTAATGAATTTAATTGTAAATTAAAGTCATAAAAGTTTAAGAAAGTTCATAGTCACTATTTATATTCACTTAAAAGTAATTTCTTATTAGTGAAATACATACAAAAACAAGATTGCTAAAATGGCTAAAATATTGAAAAATTGTAACAAATTACACATATTGCTTGTATAATCATTAATTAACATTCCATAGCTCTTACAGCTGCAAGTCGCTCGATCGTTGACAAAATCCAGAGCATAGCCTCAGGCGCGTCGTAAATCCTCACTCGTTGATTGCCTTTACCCCTCTTTTCCATTCCCCCCACCAGTACCCCATACCAATACCCATTCACTGCGACCTTTGCCGGATGACATGATTTAAGTTATTTGTTTTAGAAACACCAACCGAAGATTCATTGGAATATTATGCATGTTGTTTTAACAATTCCATAGGCAGTTAAAGTCGGTCGTTCACAAGTGACGTCGCGATATTCATTCGACATTCGCTCGTGGGGCTTATGATAATATCGCTGGTGTACTATCGCGCTAAGTGCTGCTATATATCAGGTGGTCAGCCAGTCTTATATATTGTCTTTACAATTCGAGAGACACTGTTAGTTGCCGCGGGCCTCGAACAGACACAAGTGCGCTAACAACGCACTATGTGACTGATAGCTTTATATAGCCAGCTTAATTGCTTTTCTGTTATTGAGTTATTGCAGGCAAGCTTGTCTTTTTATTAATTTTTTCTTACCACATTACGTTATCTGTTTATTTTTGTCCGTCAGTTTGAACGTTGATAAATCGCTGAGTAAGTTCAAGTCAAGGTGATGTGATGTATATTCGTAACTTTTAACGAGATTCGTTTAAAACAGTTGCTTTCTTCATACAAACACTTTAAAAATTGCTTTTCATTCATATATTTCATTTTAAAAATGTAAGTATATATTTTTCATTATTAAAAATTAGTGACTTATCGTCGCTTTGTTTGAGTGTGTCTCAAGGTTCTTAAGTGTAACCTATGTGTTACTTCAGGTTATATTCTGTCTTGTCCTTCTCTGACCCCTTGGTTGTGTGGCTTGCCTCGGCAGACCTGCCGTCGGGTAGTCGTGGTTGAGTGCGTAAGCGATCCTGCGACGGATTCAGACGGGGGAGGTTCCGTTGGGTTTTACTGGGTAGTATTGACTTCTCTAGCCGGTGGAACCCACATAGTATGTTCAAGGTCCCTGTATATATGTGTACAGGTGGTATGCTTGAATGTATTTCCCATCATTAAAAAAAAAGGTCACCTGGCCATTTTAGCATCAAGAGTAACAAACATAAATATTAAAGATTCAATATATGTAGGGAATCTGGAAGTCAAAAATTGTTATTTTTCTTTATAAATAAAATTCCCCGTATGATCCCTGGTCCCCCGACAACAGTAGATCCCATAGATTAGAAAGCACCTGGACCACCCTAAGCACGGCATGCATAGTCAAAGACCGCTGTTTATCGCACCGCTACGAGACATCTTCATTACTGGCGAGTGTTAAAACTTGTTAATCTGTCACTACGTAATTACTATGCAGGCCGTTAATTGATTCAGCCGGCGACAAAATGTTAATAAGCCGTGATAACAGGAGCGGGGAAATGCGAACAGTTTTGAAATGCAAATGCATCGAAACATTATGGTGGATAAGTATGGGATCAATTAATATGTTACACGCGATTTTACACTCTATCGATACTCCATGGGTTCTTGAAATATGCATGGTGTCCATACTATTTCGGTAATAGTTGCTAACTGTGCAAATTTTTAGTACAAATATAAACTAACGTAAAACTCCCTATCTCTCCCATAACTCATTGTAGCAATATATTATAACTAGAAGGAAATCAGGCCCAGACTGTATGAGCTGCTACATCTTTGTACTACTATATTTCCTAGGTACATGAGTATATAATACAAATGTAATTTACTACTGTGACTTTGTCAAAACGGTAATTCCGAGTATTAACAAAGTAAAGAGTATATTTTATTGATATAAAAGCAGAATCATGTTTCTGACTTTAATTTTCCAATTTTTACCCTCCAAAGCAAAATCTCTTGAACCTTCAACTGATAGTAAGCGATGATTTTGATTTGTATAGACGTGTGTTTTAACACTGTTACACTAGTTTGAATAATAAAATCATTTTTTAAAAATACATAGGTACTAGTTTTTCCCGCGGCTTTGCTCGCGTGGTAAGCGGGGAGGGGATCCTATGTCCTTGCCATCGAAATCTGTGCGGTGGCTTCAGCGTGAAAAAGTGATAGGCGGAGTAACATTTACATTTATAATATTAATAATAATATGGATAGACTTAACCGTTTACTTAGAAAAAAGTATAACATGTTTTAGAAGTTTCTACAGCATTAAAGTATTCACTCCTTGCGTGTAATGTCAAATAGCGATAGCGTTTGAAATAAATAGTAGAAAATATGCTATACCAATTTAACAAAATATTTTTGCCTATATTTTTTTTTTGTCCAAAAGCTCAACTAGTTAAGTGATCGAAGGATCTCCCTATGACAGAGCTTACGGGATTGAGTTCAACCCGAAGTAAATACATAAATTGGATATATAAGCCTTGACACTTTCCATAAATTCTTCTCTCACAGGTCTCCGACCAGTACTAGATTTAGAAGTATGGGTCCCGGGGCCATTAAATAGGAGACTTTTACTAATGTTATGAAGACATTAGTACCTTACCAAAACCAAACCACTAAAAACGTATTTAGTAAATGTAACAAATCTGTTTACCAATCTACAAATTTCTATTGCGGGGCCCTAATCCGACTCTGTCTTCAACCCAGAGCTACGTAGTGGAAGCCGTAGAGTGTAACCTTAGGGCGGTCCCTCATCGGGAGCATTTGCCTGTAATGTAACAGTTCAGACTCCAGCATTACGTAAGTGAGGGCGAAGAACTGAGCATTCCTAATATCAATGCTCAGTTCTTCTCCCTCACTTACGTAATGCTCGAATCTGAACTGTTACATTACAGGCGAATGCTCCCGGTGAGGGACCGCCCTTATTTATTTTACCCGGGATTGAATCCATTACTAGATGGTAAAGCTAGACATAGCTACTGAAATGACAGTGATCTTAGTTAAATGGAGTGCTCTGATAAAATCAACTATTAATGCAAAACTCGTTTATTAATATGAAAGTAATTAGTAGGTAATTTCTAACGGAAACCACTTAGCTTACCGCGATAAGAACAACGTAGACCCTTTGCTTTCTTGCAAAAGCAGGACAAGCCTACAGCGTATTTCTCTAGAGATATGTAGGTGTATAAATCAATAAAACCAATCAATGATTCAAAACCAGTGTGATGTATACTTAATAAAGTTTACAGTTAGGCGTTATAAATCCTTCGATTGAAAATAAAAGTATAAAAGAGAATATTACGACCGCTTCGTTTGATATTCATTAAAAAGTGGCCAAATATAATTTTATTCGGCTTTTCATTCAGTATATACGTAATGTACTGTATAAATATAAAACTTATCTTTGTTTTTTATGAAATACTAGCCTTTATCTGCGGCTCTACCCATAATGCAATCTTCGACACATTTTATTGAAATCTGCTTAGTGGCTAAGGGTAAAGCAGAAGAAGCAGAAGTAAAGAAGAAGAAATATGCGATAAAATTGTTAGCTGAAATTCAAATTGCAAATTCAATAGCATTGAAATTTGCATCCTACGGCATTAATCTCCTTTAACCATATATATATATTTATATATATATTTCCTGGTTTATATATATTAATCAATTACATACAAAGATGAAAATTCCACAACCCACGTACTGTGAGTGAGTGCTATTTCACTTTTATAAGTAGCTAAGTAATTTTAAAGAAATTGTAATAACTAATAACGGTTTTTAAAGAAAATAAACACACTAAGCATAACAACTAAATAAATAACTCCTCGTACTATAACTTACTAAACGTTCACAACTCGAACTTATAATCTAAGAGAGCCCTTTAATTAAAACAGCGCAGGCCCCACTCGTATCATACACATAATATATCTTCCGAGTCCTAACAAATTCACCGCAAAATTTATGCAAAACCCGATCACATTTAAATCAAAGAAAAAGCAATATATATTTCCATTTTAAAATTCAACTCCCTTTATTTATTAGAACCACTAAAATTATCTCCTCGGAATACTAAGCATCGGTAGCTGATCGAAAACATCCAGATAACGATATTCGTCTCAATAAGCAAAGTGCTTCTGTAAAAAAAGTGAGAAACAAAAGTTTAATGTTCCGAATCGACTGATATGATAGCGTGTTAATGGTGTTGCGTATACTTAATTAATTAAATAATACGGCCTCGCGAAAGGTAATCGGTCGATAAGGCGTTAGTTATGCGGGGCGGTGTTTGAAAGGACTTATTTTTATCGTATTTTAGTTCTTGCTGAATTGTATCATTAAAGATGTAATCGTTAGAGGGGTTTTAAATAATAATGCATTGCCAATGCCCTCAATTTTAGGTTTATGACGTTAATTTAAATTATGCTGGTGATTTCGGTTTATTGGTTGATTTTGCATATTCCTTGTGGATATTTTGGGTTCTATTCTTGTATGATGTTTTTTAACATCAGTCTAGATTAAACACTACAAGATTGGGATTAGCATTCTTTAATAGGTCAGTAGTTAGAGAATTATTACTCCTATAATCTAGAACACAGTGATCACCCCGTGGTCGAAAATTTACCCTAATTCATTACGTTTAATCTTTATTGAGGTTCCTTTACCATAATTAAATAAGTAGCCTATGCCTTCGTCAAGACTCTGATAAGTATAACGACTTTTGCTAATGGAGTCCGCAGTTTACTTAGCATCTGCAGACAAAAGACGAAACTCATCAACTTTATATATTAGTATAAAATTGGAGAACGTTATAGGCTAGCCATATAGCTCTTATCGGCTATATAGCCTATACACTCGTAGCTGAAGCTTTAAGAACAGATGTATATATAATTAGTCAAAAACTTTTTCTACATTTTATTAGTGATACATATCTTAGCTCTATGGCTTTCAGTATGAACGCAATCTCTCTATAACGCCATCATGATAAACACAAAAGATTATATCAAAACTTTGAGTTTACCACAATTGCACATATAACCTACTAAAATATTCATGTCGTAATAGAGACTTCTTCATGGTTCGTTTCTCAGTCACTTTTACATCGAATGTCATAGTTATGAGTCTCAACGTTGTATGTACAAGCACGAAACATCTGAGCACGTGTAGTATTAAAATATACTGGTTAATTAAAATGTTTTAAATTTATTTGTGAGATAACCACTTAATAGTTTGTATCAATAATGAAATTGATTATGATTCAATTACCTCAAGCATTCAGATGCAAGATATGTAGATTCAGATATTTGATTTAAATTTCTTATAATTTAAATAACTCGAAGATAACTGTTACGAAAAGCAGTAGTAGACGGTTGGTAACGCGTTCGCTTGGACAGACAAATGAAGCGGGTTCAAGTCCGGGTAATCGCTAATTTGACATTTTCATGTGCGAATAAAGAAATATGACCACTTGCTACTACACTGAAGGAAATGTAAACAAGAGGAAAATATCCTTGGAGAAAACCTGGCTATTTTACAGACATGTTAAATTCGTTAACCCGCCTAGCCATAGACCATCTCGCATAAGAGAAGGCCCTTACCTAGCGGTGGGATATTAAAATAGCTGAAGTATTATTAAGTTATAGCATTATCTATCACGTGTGTGATTTACTACTAAACGACGACGTGACGGCGACGACGATGTATGAATTTATATTTACAAGGACTCTATTTATTGCCCAAAATTTCTTTATATTTTTAAGACTGATTATTTTAGTTTTTTTTGTGAGTAATAGAAAACGTAAATCATTAGAACTAATAAGTCACAAATGTTAAACTTTTCAGTATAAAGAGTGCTAAAAACTGATAAAATATTTAAAATTTAAAAAAATCTTAAATTTCTATCTTCTATACATTTAATAAAATTCTAACCGAGTCGAATCTGTACATTAAATATTTTTTTGGAATATCTTATTGAAATAGTCATTATTATCGATAAAGAGGCCGAATCTACAGTTTTTAGAATTTTTGTCTGTGTCTGTTTGTCTGTCTGTGTGTTCCCGCATCACAAGAAAACCACTGGACAGATTTTCATGAAATTTGGTATGATGATTGCTGGTTATTCGGGTCCACATATAAGATACTTTTTACTGTGGGAAAATATTTCATCTCTGAGAAATTTATACTAAACTTTAAAACGTAAGTAGGGACGAACCCGAGCAAAGCGAGGGTGAGTCGCTAGTTCTTTTAGAAATACGTTTTGTGAAAATTTAATTTATGAAGTGTGTGACATTTGACTCGGCATTTTAATTGCTTAATTTAATGCACATGTTTTAGAAACACACATTGCCTTAGAAAAGCTTATTTAAAATGCAATCAACTTTAAATATGTATAATGTATATATCGGCCTGTCACCGTTCTTCAATGGGAAGAATAATAATTTATATTTAATTAAATATTTGTTTACAATAATAAGAAAAATATAACATTATCTGTTTGTATTGTTAATTTTTTTTTATTAGGTACATTATATTTTTAAAACTCTCGTGTTTTAAAATAGAAATTTTATTAATTTAGATATTTTATCTTATTAAGTACTTATTAATTGATTTAGATTACAGTTAGTTTTATAAATTACTAGGAAAAGAAACAAAGCTATCCCACGGGAACCGTACATTTTTCCGGAATAAAAATTAGCCTATGTGCTATTCCAAACTATAATCTATCTATGTGCTAAACATCCAGATCCGTTCAGCCGTTCGGGCGTGAAAGAGTAACAAATATCCATTCATCCATACTCATAAACTTTCACATTTATAATATTAGTATAGATTGTTATCGTTAATTGAAAATAATTGTAATAAAATATTGACGTAGTACCTATTTCATATGTACGAGTATTTCTGTACAAAAGATACAAGGTGTGTTCGACCGAGAGAGGCTCGGATTAGTCGATAAAGGCAGTGATAAACCTAAGAACTATTAAACGGCGTTCTGGCGATTATACTCCACATTCTTACTAGGCTCCATGTCGGTCATACACGACAACAGTACAGAGGATGTCGATAAAGAAATAATTTCGTCTTTACGTAATCGAAAATAGAAAGTTCCACTTTACAAAAAGTTGAATCTTAGTAACCTCTTTATTTTGTCTAATTTGGCAAACCTAAGGATAAAGTCTTAAAATCACTCAATTTCTTAACAAAATACAAATATGTATAAGACAGTAAATGGCAACTCACAGCATGAACACACGCGGGCTATGAGCAAATCGTAAAACTGGTTGGATTACAGTCCAACTTGCCAGGTATTTTTTGAGGTACTTAGGGTAGTACTGCAAAAAAGCTGTCGAACTACAAACACGCGTACTTGCCTGTTTGTAAGGTAGACACCTCCCACTAAGATTATTTTTGCTCGAGATCTTGGCTAGTTCATATAAATCAAGTGTCCTATAGATAAGTATTTCAACTTTTAAAAGTAATCTATCTAGTTTTGTCATCAGTGATGGGACATCTCCCCACCTTTGCTGGATCTTCGGAAAACCCTGGAGATGCTACGGAACCGATAATTGATATTTTCTGTGCATATATTTTTTCTAGCTTCATACAATCCCAAAAGTTCCCTGTCGATATATAAAATGGAGATAAATGAAACATCTTTGAGTTTTATGAGTTTAATTGTGACTAAATAGTTTAGTTGTAAATTACTTCGTGAATCTACCGTTTCACTAGTAAAAGAAAACAACATCTTATTGGAAAAACTTTTGTACCCACCGTTCTTTTTTGCAGATACTATTAATGGACTTACACCTATCTTACGCCAATATTTTTAGTTTTATCTAGAACTAGAATGCCGCGAAATTTATGACTGCAATGCGAAAGTACTTAATGTATGTTGCGTGTGAAATAAGCTACTGCGAATTGAAATGTTATCTTTATAAAACATACATCTGCTCAAACTGCATGTATATGAGTAATTTGTATCAAATGAGGAGAACTAATGGTTTCTTATCCTTGACTACTTGGAAATTATAGTAAAATTGGAATTACGCATAAATATTCAAAACGTTAAACTGAAAATGTTAAACTATGTAATGTAATGTTTCCTTTAGCGAGCATTCTCTATTTTTCCTCAGGAGTTTTGGTGCAAAGTGTTCCAAGTGCTGCCGAGGTATCTCCTCATCAGACTGGGTGCGGAAGGCGAGAGAGCAAGTGTACCACCTCGCTTGTTTCGCGTGCGATGCGTGCGGGCGCCAGCTCTCCACAGGAGAACAGTTTGCTCTTCACGAGGACCGAGTCCTCTGTAAACCACATTACTTGGAAACTCTTGATGGCGGCTCTATTTCATCTGATGGTAATTGTGCTTTTTCTCTATATTTAGGATTTTTGTCATGTCAGGAACTATTTAATTTGAAAATTTAACCTTCGTAACACTGCAAATAAAAAGCATATAAAAATCTTTATTAATTGCTTTTTCAGTATTTCATTTCTATAATATTATAAGTAAATTGGGTTTATCTTCAGATGGTTGCGATTCAGAAGGTTACCACAAGAGCAAGGCGAAACGTGTCCGGACCACCTTTACTGAAGAACAGCTGCAAGTTCTTCAGGCAAACTTCCAGCTTGACTCGAACCCTGACGGGCAAGACTTGGAGAGGATTGCACAGGTCACCGGGTTGAGCAAGAGGGTCACACAGGTGTGGTTCCAGAACAGCCGGGCCCGTCAGAAGAAGCATCAGCACACTGGCAAAGGCAAACAAAGTCAAGGTAAGAAACAAAAATGTTTTAATTATTTTCTTTTATAACTTGCTGTGCGCTATGCGAAGTTCAGTAGCTTCTGCGAATTTAAAAAAATGTTACTTATGTGTATTTCACTGTTTTACGTGTAATGGTTGTCCACAGCGATGTCCCGTGAAACGGACCCGGTGGGGTTTGGCCGGCCTATCAATCTTCACCTTACGTATTCCTTCCAGAACAAGCCGCCCTTTGTGCCGATAGGTAATTATTCTGTTCTATGTTGTTTTAATAGATTGTAATATTTTTTCTTAGTAAATAATGGTTCACACTAAACATTTAAATTAAATATATTACCTCAGAAATAATTGTTCCCAAAGCATATGTAATCTTTTATACTATACACGTAGTGGTACTACTCGTATACGAGAATCAAACCTCAAACCATCTTTCTCCATAGAGACATGTACATTGTATAATGCGTGTTATACTAAGCTACCCTCTAGTAAATCAACATTAATTACTTTGATTATACGTACAATATATAGGTGGTATATAGACGTAGATAATGTTTGTTTATGGATCTGTTGGCTTATCATTCTTTCACAAAGCAATGGATTAAAGTATTTTATTTGTATAGAACTAATATGGAAAGTGACAAGATGAAACATACTCGTAGCTTATGTTTCATCTTTATTTGATTGATTTCCATGGGATTTCCAATTATACTGTTGATAAAATCTTTTTAAAACGTGCGTTTATTGGTCGTATTTGTATAAATGCGAATGTCTGTATGTGAATGTATGAGTGTTTGTTACTCCTTCGCGTTAAAACCTCTGGACAAATTTGGGTATTTATTACACCGAAAGACTAGGAGTAGCACATAGATTATTTTTAACATCGACTTACCCTCGTTTTTCTCGGGTGCGTCCCTACTTACATATAAAATAATAATTTTTAGCTCTAAAAATGCATAAATTGTTTATTTTGTTTCAGATGGCACTTCTTTCACGGATTCCTCAATGGATGAGCTATCTGAAGACTCTTCGATTCACTGTATGCAGAGTGAAGTCTAAACTGATCTTGCCCTTATATCTTGCCTTTAGATAAGCCTTTTTATAAACTCTCGTATACCTCTTGTAGATATTCTTCATTACATTATCTAGTTTATTATAGTAGATAGATTTTGTCGTTATAAAGAATATATTTTTAGTAATTTCCACAATTTCTATCAATTTATTAAAATTTGTATAAGAAACTTTCAATGTTCGATCCCGTTTTATCCTAATTTTATTTTATGAAACCGTTTTATAAATCTTGTATACATGCCCCGAAGTCACTATACTCTTAGAGGAGTATAATGTACATTATACATATTATGTATATAAGTGCAATTAGGGAAACCAGTGGTAAAAAGCAATATGACGATGAAAAATTGTTCTAATGAAATATTTATAATATATTTTGCGAATATTTATTATAATATTTATTTTCCGTAAATAGAGAAAGAAAATATAGTAATAAATAATGTTATTCTTAAATTGACTTAACACCTGTTTATCTTAATTGCATTTTAAAAAGATTTCAGTACAATTACATATGACTAAAACCTACTTACATAACCTGTAAAATATATTTATAATTTTATTAAAAAATAATGAATTTATTTAAGATACGAAATTATCTCTAATATTGTAAAAAGTTGTATTTATTTATTTATTTTAATAACTGTGATACGTTCGTTCAAACATTTGAGTACGAGCAGTTAGCTTTGAACTAGCAATACTAATGTCGCTATAGTAACTTATTATAGTGCCAAAATAATATATTTGATTAGATAACATGTAATGTTTAATCGTAATATATACGTATAAATGAGAATTAATTCAATAAATATAAAAATAAGAGAAAACTTTATAAGTTTAACAATTACTGTACCAGCCCTCTCTTGCCAAGTTGGCAACATCAACGTTCAGACCATTGCTGGGCACAGGCCTTCCTGGCATAATGCAAGGAGGATCATACCATAGTCCACCACGATAGTCAAGTGCAGGTTGGCAGACTTCACATATTATTTGAAAACTTGTTAGGTTCTCTTAGATATGCAGGTTTCCTCACGTAAGACTGGTTGGTGGTACTTATATCATAAAAGATTTGTCCATGAGATTGTCAGAGGTACTTCACGTGGTTAGTGCGTAAGCACTGTCCAATTAACAACTCCTAAAGAAAACTAAAAACATATGGGAGATGATGAACATCTGACACGATATGTTACGTTGATGTTTTTGGTTTCTTAATTACACTTTCCAATGTCAAAGAAGCCGAGCCTCGATTCGCAGAAACATAAATCCACTGTTTATAGAAATATAATTTCCTAATAAATGTAAGTTTGCCAAGATTATCATAAATTAAGTATTATCTCATTTGTTCCTTCGAGCATTTTTATATAGTTATTTTACGTTTTTAGTTATACATAATATATAATACATATTGATAACAGTTTTAAAATAATGGTTCTTATTCTAGCTCTGATGTAATATGCAGATTTGAATTCTTCATCAAAAGCACAGTGAAGTAACAACCTATAAAATAATAAGTATTAAGTATCTTAAAATACATTTTAAATAAATACTTTTAGATCTTAATTGATTATATTGGACATGGAAGTAATCATATGTTCAATAATAAAATATGATATATGTAATAATATGTGGCAAATGAAATTATTTTTTTCTTTCAGTGGTTCATATCACCTTTAAGCCTAATTTTTAACTTCGAAATTTTAAGTCTCATTTTAATAATTTATATAATAATAATAGTTACAATAAGCGCTCAGAATATTCTTTGTAATAAGCACTCTATCAGGTTTCAGGAGCACATCGATACATGTAAATATAAAAAAAAACCTTGTAAGACTTTGTAGTTTCGATGTCTATTTACTGAAATAACCATATTTGATTTATATTCGTAGCTCATAAGCAATTTGTATATTGTGTAGGAATGTTTGTTGGATATTACAATATATTCGTTATAAAAATCTTTGGTGTGAGTTGTATAAAGTGTCATTAAATAATGTGCATTTTTTTTTCATCAACTCTAATGGCCAGGTACATATTCATATTCTTTCCATCCATCCATCTTTCCATATTCAATAAAAAATATTACGACGATTTTGAATGTAAAACTAAATTCTCTGTTAGTAATAGGTAAACAGTAATTATGTTAAATTAGTATTTGCGGAATATATCGAAAAATAACATTAGTTTTACGATTCACATCATTATAAGTTTAAATAAATATTTTTAAGTCTTACAATACATACTATACTTGTTTCAGTGATTTTGATCACAACTTCGCTTAAAATTATGTCTGCAACTGTTTTTAAATTTTTGTACATCCTATGAGTAAAATATTGTCAATAAACTATGTTAGTACTTCCGTCAACTTAGCGAAGCTGACTTCGTGTGATTGCTGGGAGAAAACCAAAAAATATATGGGAATAATATATTCTGATCATTTAATTAGCTTAGATATGTCATTTCCTCGCATTTTCACGTTCCACTGACAGCGATCATAGAATCAGACAGCTTTGTTGAGACCTTCCTACCGTAGCTCAAGCTATCGCTTTTGTAAATATATCATTGTAGTATAATATATTAGTGTAAATTTTAAATCCCATATATTATGGTGTAAACCATTATCTTCATCTTGTCATTTAATAGAAATAATTATTGGTAAGACGAGTACTAGGTACTTCCTTTATTCTGTACAAATTATTAATTATATTATGTTGGTTAAGACGTTGTTTTATTTGCATTATTTACATTGAAATCACTACATTTAACATGATATAATATGTCATACTTATATATCTACTTATGTATTATTAGTTTAAAATATAATTAACTTATATTAATAAAGCTATAAAAAATCTTAGCACTATTAACTATAAGAGATAATTTGCTTAATAACAAATGTTTAATGTTTAAGAACTTTAAAGCTCTAAATATGATTCATTTTACAGAACAAGTAGAAAGATATGTCTAAGGAAAATGTCATAAGTTTGAATCAAAATATGAAAGACTAGCAAATTAAAATATTATTGTGCTTGATCAACGCTGCACTGCAGCGACATTTTGATTTTAATTATATACACTATTGCATAATTCCCAACCTATTAACAACTGATTAAAACTTAAAAATTTATTCTTAGAATAAAACACAATAACATAAACAAATAAAAAATTACAATTGTATGAATAAAATAATAATTTTTTTTTCTACTTTTATATACTGTATATAGAGTGTAATTTAGATGGGAAAGTTCTACCTGACGATTACAAAATCAGCTGTAAGTCTAAAATAAAGATGTATTCTAATAAAGGTTCTACAATTTGTCCATCGTGCTGACCAGCAACGCTATTTCTTGGTGCAATTGCTTAAGGAGGTCCCTCATCTGTCGAGGTGAGTCCAGAATATCTATACTTTGCGTATATGGATTGTATCTGACGCCGAAATCACGAGGTATGGTTTGAGCAAATTTACTGAAAACAATATAAGTAAAATGAATAAATAACTACATTAACCCTATATTGTGACACAATGAAAAAAATATTTGCATGATATATTATAACTTTTTCAATTAGTGAGTCCGTCCGTAACACAAAATCCATATAGGATTATGTGGTACAGATGAGCATTTGAGTAGGAAAAATATTTTCGTATTTTATTAATTTATTTTGGAACCTTTTGGACTGTAATATTTAATCAGACTGTATCTACAGTTTTTTTTTAAATATGAAATATGCCTCTTTGTTTTAGTAAGATATTTAATAAAAAATATAGTACTTACATCAATTTGTCTTTGGCACTCTCAAAACTATTTGCGACGAAGTATATCGGTTGATACTCGGTAATAGGATACTTTTGGTTTCCTGTGATTTCGGGTTCGAAGTCCCTTAACTCAGGCTTGTCGGAGAGACAATACTGTAATTCACCAAATGAAGATAATAATCCAGCACCGAACGCCTTTAGTTTTCCCTCTTGTCGGCACAAACCAAACTCAACGGTGAACCAGAAACACTAAAAAATAAATTGTATTATAATATTAATATAGAAAAGTAATAAATTATTCTATAAAACACTTTCTGTAAATAAACTAAAGTCAAAACTTACTGTGGCTAGCTTTTCAATAAAATCATCAGGGGCTCCTAACGATGCAAGTCCAATTTCTTGTGAAAATTGAGCAAAAGCGGGATCAGCGAATAGCGGCGCATGTCCTAGTAGCTCGTGGCACACGTCTGGTTCGGGGGTGTACAGAGGGCGCGAGTGATGTCTAATGTACTGCGTGCTATGGAAGACTCGGAAGGCGAGACCAGCGAGGAAATCTCTAGAAGACAACAATCCTGCTACTGGCCGAAGGGTAAATCCTGTACAATCTGTAACAAAGTATTTATATTAATTATCTTTTTAAATCAACACAAATGCAACAAAATGCTATGTAATATAAGGTACCTTTAAGGAAGTTAGAGACGTCTTCAAGTTGTGGGATATTATCCTCCCTATATCCACAATTTTCAATTAAAAGTGGGAAAACGTGATTATGCTCTTTACACGCGTGAGTCGGATACAATTCGGTAAGCTTTCGGAACACAATGCCCCAAGTAGCGATCTCTTCTTTAGTATAATCAACGTGTGGCAATGGTTGACCGTGCCTATAATTGTATGCAATATCTGCAAAGTATTTCCTTCTAGCTCTGTATTCGGCATCAGTGAAGCCAGGGTGGTCGGCGTCAAGCTCCGACCCGTAAGAGAGGATTTGGTTCGCAAACCTATCTAAATCACGAATACGGCGTGGGAACCATGGCACCGCAGCTGTAAGACAACACAAGTAACTTTAACATAAACAGATCATTAAAATTAAAAAGTAACTTTTAACAAGTTGGAACGTTTGAGAAAACGTTTATTTAAACAACTTTTAGGAATGCCCTCTTATCTCTAAAGTTCTAATTTAATATTCTAATACATGGAATATAAAGCGATTCTCACACTCGATTTTATAGGCATTTTGAATTAACTGCTCTTTCTTGTTCGAAACATTATAATTATCGGGAATTTTTGATATTAACTTACATCGGTTGTCTTTATAGTCCCTAGAAATGATGTTTAGGTATCCTGTGTTCTTTTTCAAGTCTGCCAAGACTGCACCAAAGTCTCCGGAGCCGTGTTCACATTCTACCATAAATTCATATCCAGGTCTTCTCGCAGAAGAACGAGACTCAATATGACTGAGATTCACTCCATGTGTGGAAAATATGCTCAAGAACTTTGCCAATGAGCCTGCTTCGTCAGGTGTCTCCGGCGAAAATAAGAGCCAAGTAGTTTTGTTGGAGTCGCGGGCTTCGGCAATGTAGTTGCCACCGTGTATAAGTTTTGGCTGCAACAAATAAAATTATAAAGTTAGTTTTATAATATTAGTTAGTTCAGCTATAAAATTAAAATACCTATATTTACCAAAAATGAAACTTGATGAAATCTATAGGGAGCTTAATGAATTAATTAAATTGATATGCTTTAAAATATAACCCGTATAATGAACGATATACGTATAACTTAACTTTAAAACTGTGATTTTAATCAGGATATCGACATAAGATCTCAATACAATCTGTCGGCAGCTGAAGATTTTAATCGCAACTGGTTAACAAATACAGCAAAAGACAACAAATTTAAATTAGAAATATGTATATTTTATAATTTCTTTTAGATCCTTGCCGACCTTATGAGAATCGTAGTAAAGATATCATTAATTTATTATGTATTAGTATATATATATACATTTATGTGTTTTAAGATAAATTTTGACTACTGATAACAAATATCGAACAGTTTCAACAGGAGATAACCTCACTCCGGTCAAGTCGTTGGCCGATGAATAAATGAACAAAAACAATGACGACATATCTCTTATTGTTAGATAAAGTTACAAGCGTCAGCTTTTAGAAGTTAATAATGAAATTTAACCTTCAAATTTTATTTAGTTATTGTATAAAAATATCGTCACGGCTTGTCATACTTTCTAAGAAACTTACTTTGTGACTGTACAGTGTACAGTGTACACATTGAACAGCTTAAGTTATTTATCTATACATGTAATAAAATTGTAACTAAGCCGAATCTGTACATTAAATATTTTTTTGAAAATCTTATTGAAATAAACACTATTATCGATACAGAGGCCAAGTCTATAGTTTTTAGAACTTATGTTTGTCTGTTTGTTTGTCTGTCTGTCTGCCTGTCTGTGACCGCATCACGGAAAAACCACTAGAGGCATTTTGATGAAATTTTATATGATGATAGCTGGTTATCTGCGGTAAAATATCTCATTTCTAAGAAATCTATACAATACGTTAAAACCGTAAGCAGGGACGAACCCAATCGGAGCGAGGGTGAATCGCTAGTTGATATATAAGTTTTTAAATATCACAATAAAGAATATTCTATCCATTTCAACGTAAGCGCTTCTAGACGGACGTAACAATCTAATGTATGTATGTAAATTATGATTATGCAGTCGAAAAGTGATTCAATTACATATTATCACAGAGAGTCCAAGGTGCTGAGGTAAGAAACCTACGAAAGGCTACTATAGTTCCTTAGGGTGGTCTCGAAGAGTAGTAGAAGGGTAGCTTAAAGGGTAGCTTAAAGGGTAGCTTATGCTTTAGTTTAAACACGCAAGAAGCTACTAGTTTTCATATAAATCAAATAATTCTTGACATTTCACGGATAATATGTATTAATTAGGACATATTAAGTTAACGATTAAAAGAATTAATCATTCAATTGCCATATCCATCGTATTGGAATTTTATATTTGCATGAGTGTATAATACCTACCTACCTTTCAAATTAGAACGTTAAAATTCTTCGCACACGAATGACTTTTCCGCATTTTTTTATTTATAACTAAGAATAACAATATACATTCTATGTCTATCAATATGATTTAGGTTTAACCTGTGATTAAGCTAAACTAGCTAATTCGAATCTAAAACTAACGTAATCTCGGACAAATGCTTATATTATAAATAAAATCATTTCATTCTTCTATTAAGTCATGTAATTCTAATAATGCGCAGACATAACGCTGGGTGGAATATCTCTATCGCCAATATTTAGTTCAGTAGCAGCAAAATAATACAGCCCCAAGGATACCTACAACGCAAGACCTAAATTTCATCTGGTATTTCGTACAGCAAGTACATTTGCTTCCAAGGTTGCGATTGTAAATACTCGACGGCGAGTCAATTCCTTTTAAAAATAGCGTCTAAGACGCTAAAAACCTCACTTATAGCCTTGATTTTATCAATTAAATACAAGAGCGCGAATTTTTTAAAGTTTAGTAAATTATTTATTTTTTTATTTATTTATTTATGTACAATATGTATGCAATAAAATATATGTTATACAAAGTAAAGTAACAGAATGTCGACAAAGGATAACTTATCTCTTTAAGAGATTTCTTCCAGAAGTAAGAAAATAAGTAAAAGAACGGTGTAGATACAGTACAGCATTAAATAGTATAAACTTAAAAACTATTTTTTTTAATTTTTCATCTTTTGATAAATTAAAAGCTGAAAAGTGAAGTTTTGTGTGGGTTTTCTATTCTAATTTATTTTGCGGAGGCCGGTTGATGAAATTCAATGTATTTTTTCTTTTTATATGACAATAACAATGTTAAAAACATGGTAAATCTTTACAATAGGCCGATGTAACCTATTATGCTTAATGTAGTACGCGTTCTGTATCTGTACATCTAAAGCGGTGGTCGTTCTTTATGGCCAGAAACTAATTAGTTATAGACAAGGATCAAGCCGCAGGCAGTAACTAAAGTTAACTAAAATAATCATAAATTAAAATAAATATATTATACCGTTGATTATTGTAATACATTTTAAGGCTTTAATAAAAAAAAAAAAAATCGCTTTACTAATTTATTACAACACGTCGATATTATAGCAGTAGATATAAATAAACAATCGCATTAAAAACAATAACAATATACCTTATCAGCGGGGGACGTGGACAGGACTTCTTCATGAACCGGTGATAGCACCTCCATTATTGTAAATCTTCTAGAATATATCTGGATACACTATGTTTGTATACGTTGTGTCTGAACGGAGTCGTAGAGTCAACAGAAACAATAGTGAGTGCTAGCCGGCGCTTTTATGTGTACACTGTGACGTTGGTGACACGGGGTGAAACGCATCGGATAAGGCATGTAACTGAATGATTAGTTAATATTTTCTTAGAATGACGCGAATATTTGATATTTTAAATAAAATTATTTTTCCGATTTTTTCGCGAATTTATTTTGATTTTTAACTTCTGACGTTTCGAATGCTTTACAGCAATCATGATCGCGGGGTCCATTTGAGTCTCTCCCGTGAATAATTAGATGTTGAAGTGCCCATGAATATATAATTTTTTTTCATTTTATTGTAATTAAAAATCGTTATAGCCAATCGAATTCATTAGTATCTTGCATTTAAAATTTCTTGATAAAAAATATGGTTTACATCTCTACTACATTACCTACACTACATATATTCATATTAGACTCCTTGTTATTATGATTAATCTGTATGGCAATAAATCTTAATAAGAAGGACTAGTCATTGAAGAACTCATAAATCCATTTAAGTTATTTAGGGTTTATTTAGGGAGGAGGATGGAGGGGGAGGGGGAGTTGGTATTCCCGTTCCCAAAAGACCTTAAAATATATCATGCCATATCCAAATAAACTAAAACTATGTTAGCGTAAATATTATAATCTATCGATGCAATATAATAATAAGTTGCGTTTGCAGTTTTTACCACGTATATATTACCAAGGTCGAGGCAAATAATAAAAAACCATAATAAAAAACTAACGTTCTATTGCTGCGTTTTAGAAGGGTAATGACCGTAACAAAAAGTATATCAAAATTTTAAAGTTAAGAAAAAATTGTAACTACATGTATATTGTATGGTTTAGGTATACAGCAATGAGAGTAATTAATAAAAACTTGTAGTAATTTTAGTAAACAAGGAAATCTAAAATTTAGTTTATATTTTTTTTCTATCATAAGATATGAATACCTAGATCAATTATGAATATAGTACCTACATTAAAATTTATTAAAAAAATATATATTTATATTTTTATAATTATTATTACTTATAAAAATGAATATTTACTACTAATAATTTTATAAAAAATATTCATATTTTGATTTGTTTTAATTTATTTGCGATATCTGCCACATCGCCCAACAAGTTTAACTTAACCGCGTGTAAAAGTTACAAGCACTCATTTTTTTTAACGTCCAATTGCTGGACATGGGCCTCCATTCCATATGGCGGACTTCTCATGTCTTTCGAAAACTTGCTATGTTCTCTCAGACATGCAGGTTTCCTTGCGATATTTTCCTTCACGGTAAGACAAGTGGTAATCATGTTAGAAACGATTCGCACATGAAAATATCAAAGGTGACCCGGGACTTGTACTGGTATTACAATAATGCAAGCCAACTTAAATACTATTATTCAGTATTGAAATTTGAAAGAGAAATTTTAATGTATTTCATTATAATTTCACGGTCATCGCAACTAATGTTACTGCAAAACGCAATTAATATACACATAAATTGTTTTTTAAACATAATCATACAAGCTTAGTCGTCATTAGTTTGAATAACATGTTGTTAGTAATGTTATTGCAATTTAAACCAAGCAGTAGATTAAATACTTTTCGTATTTAAATAGAATAAATCAAAAACATTATATAGGAAAAATGTTGATATATGTACATAAGTTTTATGCCAATTTATTTGTGCCAGACACCCGTGTAGTTTGTGTAGACGTGACTAAATGACCAAGAGTAGTTTATCTAAGCAATAATTTTGAAAATATATTATAAAAAATCTGATAAAAATAAATTGTTTATAAAAATACTATTATTTTCTCATTTTATAATGTAGAACGTACTGGGAGGGTATATATGTATCATAATGGGCAAGGTTATAATGTATTTTATTTAGTCATCAATCAAGGTATCCTTTTACAAAGCTTCTTCCAGTTGTCTATTTCGTCCGAATGAAATAAGATGATTCTTTTAAATCACCATAGGTACCTAAATTTTTTATACTTAATATATAATTGTTAAACAGTGTGTGATTATAGTGTAAGCTCTAAAATAATCTGCCTCCGCGGTGTAGTGGTTAGCATGTATGACTGCACATCCGAGGATTCTGGGTTCGAGTCTCCGGTCGAGTCAAGTTTAGTTATTAAGTCTTTCTGTTACGAAGGGCAGTAACAGCCCGGACATGTCTCCTGCGTAGTTAGCTAGTCTTCATTTAAAACTTGAATGGTCGCCGCGAATGAATTATTATTATTATTATTATAGGGTAAGCTCTAAAATTATTATATTAATATTATAAATATTAAAACATTTTGTGTAAAACGTACTAAAAAAGAGATTAAAAATATGTATACCTACTATGCACATACGTCTAAACCAGTATTTACTAAAAAATGCACATGATAATTGTTGTTGTGACGCTTACATTTTTATTTGCAAAGTCAAAGCTGTCTGGAAAACAGTAAATATTTATAAATAAAAAATATCAATGTCACTTACTACGTCGTTTGAACGTTAAGAAAGGAAATGTTATTAATAAAATAAACTATAATGGTTCAACTGAAGCAAGTATCGCTCCGCTTGAAATCGGTAAAAAATATACAGAAAATAACAAAAACTATGAAAATGGTATCAGCAAGCAAGTAAGCTTTAATGAACTAGTTTAAATGCTCTTTTAGATGTTATCTCGTATGACATTTTACGTATACATTAGTAAGGCTTAGAAATATTTAGGTAGTTTTTTGTAAATAATATATTGTATATTTAGATTTTAGAATAATCCTTTTAGTAACAAATTTGAATAATTACGAAACGTATACAGATAAAAGTATAAAAGGAAAAGATAGATAAAAGTGAATACAAGTTTGTATGACTTTAGTACCAAGTTTAATTAAAAATTTCTTAATTATCCAGTAAAAATATCAAATAATTACGAAATTTCGACACTATGGAACTTAGGGTACTTCATCTTAGGGTACTTAGGGTCCTATAGCATTTTGAATATGGGAGTAAGAATTCCCTTGTTCGAAATAATTAACATAATATTTTAAGGTTATTTATAAAATATATTTAAAAATCATGGATGAAACTTATGGGAAATAATAAAATTATACGTTTTGGAAAAAAGCTTAGTATATGGTAAATTTAAGATTTAGTTTCATTGTTTTGAGTAGGTTAAATTTAGTATCAGTGAGTTCATAAATCATGGTTACTTTCTGTCGGATATATTGAATGAGTCTTCATAATGTTGGTAATGAATCTGGTATGTGATGGTCTAGAAGGATTGAAAAAGTTGAAAGAACTGAAAAATTCATAGTAATATTATATGGGAAAGTACTTATTCCCCATAACATCTATTGTTGTCAGTACTGTACTGTACAGGTCAGTGTTTATACTATATTATAGGTACATATATATTATATACCTATAGCAACCACTTTCCGTTAGGTTTACAAAAGCAGAACGCGAACTGGCATCAGCTCGCCCATTTGGTTACGGACCACAAAAATTCTATGAATCTAGCCACTTGGTTGCATCTCAAAAGAAAACAGATGAAAAAACAAAAGAAGAAACTCCCGAAGTAGTTGCTGAGAAAGCTGAAGACGGCAAAGAAGACAAGAAAATTAAAAGACTATACGTAGCCGTTACGTCAGATAGAGGTCTGCCAAAACAAATTAAGCTGTAATTCATTTATCCATATATTCACTTACTTTTTATCTGAGAAACAAAAAAAATGTAATGACTTATATATTTAGTTATCAATATGTGGCTGTTAATCTGTATATACCTATATAATGTATTTATTACATAAAAGAACAGATACGCTGTAGCCATTTTTTCTATTTAATTGCTTTGTAATGTTTTACGTCGTTGTTTGTTGGACCGAATAGGAAAAAAAAAAGATATATTATATTGAAAAATTGAAGTTAGATGGGATTTTGTTAGCTCGAATAGACCGTACATTTCTGAACAAATCAAGTACCAGCATTCATTATATTAGATAGGTTAGATAGTTGCTATATTACAAATATGACTTTATTGTGCTTTAATGTATTATGTAGGGTATTTATAATTTTTTCTTTTTAACACGATAAAGAAACTAAATCAAATAAAAATCGGGTGATTTAAAAAAAAATAGTTGTTAAACAATGTAGGTATACTCCGAAGCGAAGTCAGCTTTCTCCCAGTTCGCTAGCTCGTCATATCTTCCACGTGGGCTCTCGAAAGCTCCAATCAGTCGCGCAATAATATTCTGTCCAAACGATAACGCTTGGTATCTTTCGATATTGACCCAAAGGTTAGACGTGCGCCTTCTATTAAGCACACTATGTTAGCGTGCAAATACATGTAAATAAATTCGTTTAAGAAAAATTCAATATTTTATAGTTTCACTGCTTTTTACCCTATTGGTGTAGGTACTTGTTTTTGATATAAAGTTTTGCGTGAGAATGCTCTAATTATATTATTATTGTTGTATAAATTATATAACATTTTTTAGGTTAATTTTAAGGAAAAACGAAGGTCATTTTACTTATCTAATATATTTAAAGGAGCAATTCTTGTATATTTATTTATTTATACCGGCGATCTCGGAAACGGCTCTTGTGATTTCGCTGAAATTTGGTATGTGGGAGTTTTCGGGGGCGAAAAATCTACCTAGGTTAGTCTTATGTTTGGGAAAACGCGTGTTTTCGAGTTTTCATGTGATTTTCTTTAGCATTATTCCACACAAAATATGGTCGATAATTTATTTCGCTCGGACATAAGCATTGTGGCTAAGCGGCCAAGGTGCAAGATTGACTATCACAGGTGCCCGGGGTGGAATCCCGATCGGATACAAGATTTTTACTTTTGTTTTCTTTTTTTGTATTTATTCAAATTTTTAGTTTTTTTTTTATGTAAAAAATACGATAGAAGAAAAAAGAACTCCGAGCGAAGCTCGGTCGCCCAGGTACTAAATAATAATATATACATCATATCATCATTTCGATTTATCGATTGACGCTAGTTTTTTTTAAATTATTTTCTTTTTATAAAACTAAAATTTTATCTATAATAAAATTATAATAATGCGTAATGAAAAAATTTAATCATACTACGTATAGATTTATCATTCTACACTCATTATAAAAAAAATATAATTTATTTCGAACAATTGTTATCTCTAGCAATAAATAATTCTTATGTAACATAAATTATTAAAAGTATATAAATATGTCACGGACACAAAATATAGAGCAAATAAAGACGTAGAAGTAAACTAGAGGTCTTGGGTTAAAAAATATGGGGTTGAGGTTATTAATTATAACACCTTAAACTTTATGGACGATTTTTATTTCTTCGGCTTGTAGAAATCGATAGATTATTGAATTGCCCACTTTTCAGCATGTAATTAGCCCACCACACCTTAATCTGACGATTTTAAGTATTTCCAAGTTATCAGAATATTTTTTAAATCTTTTGAACGGCTTCCCTAGACGCACGACCTTTTATAGAGAGGATTTATATAAGGTGAAGGTGAAGGTGATTTATGGAAGGTATCTCTCCTTATGTTAATCTGCCGCGCGTGAGTAAATCCCAAAATCCCCTCTTGGGCTTCTCTACTGTAAAGTTATATTAAGATTAATATATTATGAGAATGTACATACATTGATATCCAACCACACGAATATTATAATTGTGTCTGTTACGTTTTCATACTTAAGCTGAATAGGGAATGGATATAGGCTACCTTAGATTCCCGCCCCGCTTACATGTGAACATCAAGTTCTCAAATATTTTATATTTCATTTTATTTAAACTAATTTATTTTTAATTTTACCATTAACATAATACTTTCTTAGATTTACGCGAATATTTAACATTTTAAATACTTTACAGCAATCGTGGTCACGGGAGAGAAGTTTTCCATAGAGAACCAAAAATCGAAATAAATCCGCGATATATTTTAATAAAATTATAGGGAATTAAGTTTTCCCGCGAAATATTCATTAGTAAGGATCAAAAAGTCGTTTACGATTTTACAAAAAAAAAGTGAACATCTATACAGATAAATAAAATTGGAGTATCTGTTTGTAATGTCAAAATAACAGCTTTTTACTATATGCGTATGAAATTATATACGGTAGGTACCTACTTATAAGAAAAACACAATTTTTCACATTTTTGTCTGTCTGTCTGTCTGTCTGCTATATGCATATGAAATTATATAGGTACGGTAACTATAAGAAAAACACAATTTTTGAAAAGTTTTGTCTGTATGTTTGTTCCAACTAGTCTCCGAAATTACTGAACTGACTGGGACTTTAACTGGCAGATAGCTGACGTTATAAAAAGTAACTTAGGCTACTTTTATTTAAGAGAAAGAATTAGAATCCCGAAAAAATTAAAGATTAAAACGTACCCAGTGACACGCCCGAGCGAAGCGAGGGTAAGTCGCTAGTTTAAAATATAACGACATTTCAAGAAATTTGATTATAAATCGGGATTATCAAAAAATCAAATTTTATAAGTGGGCAGGGTACAGAATACCTACTGAGGGACTAACGTATTAACGTTTCCCTATAACCTATCTATCTACAGTACCTAATCCTTTATAGAAATAAGAACATGATTTGTTAGGAGTCTATGTCAAATGTCTATCGCTAGGAAGAAAAACATAGGTTATTGAGATCCGCAGTAAATTACTAAATTCCAACAATCAAAGAAATAATAATAAATACAAGTACATATATGTACATATTATGTGTAAATTGATTAAAACTTTACATTAGTAATGTTAGTAAACAAAAAGTAAATCGAAATATTTCCTTAACCAGTTCATATTCGATATTTATATACCTATATGGGAATTTCCTTACATATCGCAATAGTATTGTAATTTCCATCAGAACGATTTGCGTGATTGCCCTTTTAACAAGTTCATGGGTTAAATCTTAATTCTTACAACTATATAAATGTGAAAGTTTGGATGTATGTATGTTTGTTACTCAATCACACCAGAACGGCTGAACGGATCTAGATGAAATTTGGCACAGAGACTTGGCTACTTTTTATCCCGGAAAAATGTAGGTTCCCGTGGGATAGATCTGTTTTTATTTTTCGCTAGTTACATATTATATAAAGAATACAAATAATATAAAATTCTATCTAAAATCTTTATAGAATTTTGCATTAGAAGTATTATAACAAAGTAATAATCTGTAAAGATTTTAAATCTTTACAAATTTTTACCCGACTGCGGCGAAGCCCAAAGGGGGGTTATGTGTTTGATCTGTATGTATCTAGGTATATATATGTATATTGTATATGTATTTATGTCCGATCCTATTTTCTCTCGCAATTACTAAACTACTTAATTGATTTTGATGATTCGTACATCGCGTCGCCGTCCGATTTGTTTTGATAACGCGAGTGTCATAGTCATCATGCCATTAAAAACCGAAACGGTGTATCCTAGGTGCCAATTTGTGTCTTAAAAAAAGGTTTCATCCGAATAAATCGAGTGGGGTATCAAATACAGCTTTTTAAGAGACGATTACAAAAATATGTACAACTTATATGTTTTGAAATAATTTAGGATAAGAAATTATTAAATAAAACTAAAAATGTCCGACTGACCAAAAATAAAAAGCTGTAAATTAAAAAATATATATATTTAAAAACTAGCGACTCACGCTCGCTGCGCTCGCGTTCGTCCCTAGGTACGTTTTCACGGTTAGTTATGTTTATACATAAATAGTAGCTTACTACTTCTAAGATATTCATTTAAATTATATGTAGGCGGCGGTCAACTAACCTACTAAGCAGGCCTAACGGCCAGCTCCCGTAGAGGTAGGAAATGACTTCTACAAACCGTAAACTTGCGGTCATGTCTCGTGAGAGCGGTGGCCTTGGCTTAATTGCCTGGGCCAAGAGGAAGATAACCTCCATAAAAAATAACCCCAATCCTAAGGTGGGAAACGCGCCGACAGGATGAATGGCTGAGGGAATTCAGTCTCTAGCGCCAACCTCGATGGACCTGGCCACATCGTTGTATAGTGCCTCCTCACAGGAATGGGCGTTACCCTGTGAGCGATCAATAATTCGACCCTTCTCGTGGGAACAAAAATGAAGTCAAATCCCCCAAAAAACACTCAACCACAACACAAATTGCTAACTCAACAAGTACTCCTCCCAGACTTATTTAACAGACAACGTTCTGCATCCCTCTCCGATCTAGGAAGGTCATCACAAGACAACCATACGGCCAATGCAGAGCAGCAAAATGAGACTAGTAACTCACCGGAAGCAACTTTGCTGGAAGACACCACTCAATATCCTGCTCCACCACCATGGCAAAAGGTGCCATCACTCAATAGCAGAAGCAGTAAGAAAAGAAAACACTGCAGTTCTCCACCAGAGGCCCAGAGTACCACCACTAAAAACCGCTTCAGCACCTTGACTTTAGACGTCACGGATGAACCATGCCTTATCGACCGTCCCAAACCCAGCAAGCCTCCACCTATTGTTCTCAATGGCATTGAGGATGTTACCGAGCTATCGAAGCTACTCCAAACAGTCAGCAACAAAGAATATTTCAAATTCAAACTAATCAATAAAAACCTACTCCATATCCTCGTCAACACTGCTGAGGAGTACAAGAAAATCATATCGGTAATAAGAGCAAACGGTCTCATAGGGCATACATTTACCCCTAAGGATAACAAATGCTATCGCATTGTCATAAAACATCTCCATCATAGCACACCCCATGAAGCGATATTAGAAGCCATTGAGGCAACAAACAATAAAATTAAAGGCGAAATCATCAATGCATGTTACGGACCCGACAAGAAACCAACATCGACCTTCTTTGTGAACATAGAGCCCAGTGTTAACAACCCTGAAGTAAAAAATATCACTCATATATTTAACCAAAAGGTCCAGATAGAGGATCCTCGTAGGTCAAAAATTATTGTTCAATGCCAACGTTGCCAGCGCTACGGTCACTCGAAGAATAACTGCATGAGACCATATAGGTGCGTCAAATGTGGAGAAGGTCACAAAACTTCGGAGTGCAAAAAGAAAGATAGAACCACTCCGGCTAAATGCGCTCTCTGCTCGTGTGACCACCCGGCTAACTACAAAGGTTGTGAAATTTATAAAGAAATCCTTGCCCGAAGAAACAAAAACTTAACCCCAAGAGAAACTTGCAACATCGCCCCAACTACCACAGCATTGCCAGCTAATACAATCTGCTCTACCTCGACAAAAACTGAAGAAACCAAAAGACCCATTCATCAACGCACCTACGCTGAAGTTACCGACGGGAAGAGTGCCCAATCAAAACAATATTCCCTCAACAAACTGGAAGATATTCTACTTAAACAAAGCGAGAAAATGGATCTCCTCATACAACAAATAGGCTCCTTAGTGAGTCTTATCACTACTCTCGTCTCTAAGCTTACACAATGACTTCATTACACATTGCTACTTGGAACATCAACGGCCTTGCCCCTAATAAAAACGAACTAGAGATGTTCATCAAATCCAACAAGCTTGATGCCTGCCTTATCTCTGAATCGCACACCACACCAAGAAACAGAATATGTATTCCAGGATTTTCCGTGTACCTCACCTGTCATCCCGATGGTGGAGCCCATGCTGGCACCGCAATAATTATCAAGAATAGTGTAAAGCATTGTCTCTTGGAATCCATTACGGTTCCCTATCTCCAAGCGACAACTGTAAGGGTGGAGGACCGCTCCGGACCCCTTAATCTCTCCGCGATATACTGTCCACCGCGCCACATAATAACTGAGAAAATGTTTACTGACTTTTTTATGTCATTGGGCAACCGATTCATTGCTGGTGGCGATTGGAATGCCAAGCATTCATACTGGGGATCTAGACTAACAGTCACTAGAGGCCGGGAACTAAAAAAGAGTATTGACGCCAATCACCTATTAGCTATGTCAACTGGAGAGCCTACGTATTGGCCCACGGACAACAACAAAATACCTGACCTCCTAGACTTTTTTATCACAAAGGTTATCAGCGAACAGAATAGCAGCATGGTCTAGTACTCCCGAGCTAAAGGAACCATCGCGAGGGGCACCGGTCCCTCTTGTTGTTAAGGAAAAAATCGCTGGCAAACGTCGCCTTCGCAGAATTTGGCAGACAACCCACAATCGGGCGGATAAAACCAGATTAAATCGAGCAATTAAAGAACTCAAAGACCTATTGGATTATGTTTCAAATGAATCTCTCACACAGAGATTGGCGAAAATGTCTCCAAATGCAAATGGGACTCACAACCTCTGGAAGGCAACAAAGTACATGCCACAGCCGCAACAGTGTTCTCCGCCTATTAGATCCGGTAATACATGGGCTCGAACGGACCAAGAAAAATCTCAGGCCTTTGCCACCTACCTAGCCGGGGTATTCAAACCCAACAATACGGAAAGTCCAGAAGATCCAGAAATAGATCAAGTCCTAAAACAAGACCTGCAACTTTGCCTGCCTTTGAGTCCAACTACACCTGGAGAGATGGCTAGAGAAATTTCCAAAATGGCTCCCAATAAAGCACCTGGATTTGACCTGATCACCCCCAGACTATTGAAAGAGCTCCCTAAGAAGTGCATTGTCTTTTTGACCATCCTTGTCAATGCTACACTGAGAACTTCGCATGTCCCTGCACTCTGGAAAACATCCCAAATTGTTATGATCCATAAGCCTGGTAAGCCGCCTACCGAAGTCTCATCTTATCGCCCTATTAGCTTGACGCCTGTATTGTCAAAATTGTGGGAAAGGATCATCCTTGCACGATTATCCCCTTGCCTAGATATGGGCCATGTAATACCTGACCATCAATTTGGTTTCCGGAAGCACCACTCGACCATTGAACAAGTCCACAGAGTATATTGTACAATAAGACAATGTCTGGAAAAGAAGGAATACTGCTCGGCTGCTTTCCTCGACGTACAACAAGCTTTCGACCGGGTTTGGCATAAAGGACTACTTTGCAAAATTAAAAAGTACCTTCCACACTCCTACTACCTACCTGAAAGTTTCAGGTCAAGCTCCGGGACGCAAGATCTTCCCTGTTTAGCTGCAGGGACGGGGTACCCCAAGGCTCCGTTCTTGGTCCGGTCCTCTACAACATATTCACTAGTGACCTACCCCAGTTACCAAAAACAGCTGTAGCAACCTTTGCTGATGACGCGGCCTTCCTCAGTTGCAACAGTGATCCCAATGAAGCGACCAGACTCTTGCAAACTCAGCTCGATGCCACTAATGCTTGGCTGACCAAGTGGCGCATAAAAGCAAGTGCCCCGAAGTCTCACCATATCACATTTACCCTGAGACGTGAAACATGTCCTCCGGTCAATCTAGGCTCCGACACATTGCCGCAATCAACCTGCGTTAAATACCTTGGACTTCATCTGGACCGTAGGATCGTATGGAAAGATCACATAAAAACGAAGCGCGACGAAATCAACCTTAGATTTAAAAACCTACTCTGGCTTCTAGGTAGACAGTCTGCCTTATCCCTATCTAACAAACTAAGGGTATATTGCTCCATAATAAAACCTATCTGGACATATGGAATCCAACTGTGGTCGACAGCCAGCAAATCCAACATAATGTGCCTCCAGAGAGCTCAAAACAGTATATTAAGGGTACTTTCATCAGCGCCTTGGTATGCTCGTAACTCGGAAATACATGAGTACCTGGAAATTCCAACCATACTTGATGAAGTCAAACGATACTCAGCCAACTATAAGGACCGTTTAGTAACTCACCCAAACCCCTTATCCAGTATGCTCCTACAGCCAAATCCGACTAGAAGACTCAAGAGAGCTGATGTGCTGTCTAACTAAGGGGAGATGGAGCAGTGGCTCCACCTCGCCAAACTCCAACCTCTTGCAACTCACCTGATTATAGTCTTGACGACTGATCGCAGGTCTAAACATGGGAAAAAAAAATTAAATTATATAGCGATTTATCCTCGCTTCGCTTGGGTGCGTACGCCGTACGCGGATTTTGTTCACAATTTTATGGGTTTTAATTTTTTTTCGCGGAACCCTGATTATTTTTCTAAAATAAAAGTACTCCTTATAACATCAGCTATCTGCCAGTGAAAGTCCCGTCAAAATCGGTTCAGCCGTTTCGGAGATTAGCCGGATAGACAGACAGACAGACAAAAATTATAAAAAATGTTGTTTTGGTATGTGTACTGTGTATACATCCATATGCATTTAGTAAAAATTGATTATTTTAATATTACAAACAGGCACTCCAATTTTATTTATCTGTATAGATAAAAAATCCGACTGCGTAAAAAGTGAACTAAAAAGAAGAAAACAAGTTGACGAAGGAACATAGTATTATGCAGTCGGAGACATACACAGCTATTCTAAAACATATGTATGCAGTCGGGTTTTTTATTGTTTTTAATAATTATTTTGTTAATAATATATGTATATCGGCCGGCCTAACGAATGAAGATTCATCAAATTATACCTACGCATATTATATTTGTCGTTTGAAATATCTATACATATTATATTTTTCATCTATACATATAATAAAATTGTAGAGGTCGAATGTTTGTACATAGAAAAAATGCTAAAAACCGAGTCAGGCGGATGTAGGAAGAGAAATAGAACAAATCCTCTCTGTCTGTTTGTTTGCTTTTACGGGCTAATCTCCGAAACTGTTAGACCGATTTAAATGAAGTTTTGCATGATGGTACTTTATATACCCGGTCAACATCTTTGATACTTTTCATTCCGGAAAATTAAAGAGTTTCCGTGGGGTAGTTAAAAAACTATAGTAACTTATACAGCTTAGTAAACAAATACTACTAATTGGATTTTAATGAAACTTTTCAATAATATAGTTCATATATCAGAATAACAAATAGGCTACTTTTTATCCCGGAAAATGCACGGTTCGTGAAATAGATTTGTTTTTGTTTTTCTAGAGGCGAACCCGAGCGAAACGAGGGTGAGCCGCTAGTTTGAAATAAATATTCAAAAGTTAACTGACCCCACCCTAAGTAAGTAAAACAAAAACGTATCGCTAGTGTATAATCAAAATAATCAATCTAAAAACGATTGAAAGTATAAAATCTCGTAACATAATACATAGCATATGTAAGTACTTTCAACATACTAGAAATGGTAAGTTTTATCACTCATGCATATCTAATTAGAAATGCATTTTATAATGTCGTGATTGGTAATGTTCTACAGTACAGTATAATTATTATTATATAAATGATAACAAACATTGACTTTTAAAAGCAAAATTATTATCACGTCTAAATATTTTATTACTTTAGTGCAGATACGAGTACGATCAATGTTATTCCCTGTTAAAATATATCAGACTAACTTTTCCCGCGGTTCTGCACGCGTATTTCAATTATGTATTACGATGACGAAGGCGATTATTAAGATGACGATGAAATAAAGTATTATGCAGTCGGAGACATACACATATGTATGTATGTTTTACTTTTTAACTATTTTCATATAGCCTATGACACTCGCGTTGTCAAGACGAATCTAACAACGTATGAATCATCAAAATCAGTCCACGTGTTTGGTCTCTAGAACGCCACATAGAAACAAACATACATACATACATAGACTGATAAACACATTACCCTCCTTTATGTCGTGCAGTCGGATAATTATAGCCTGTGTTACTCTGATGTATATACAAGCTATATTACCGTAAAGTTTCATCAAAATCCGTTAAGTCGTTTTTACGTGAAAGATTACCATTTATCCATCCATCCATCCATCTTCACAAACGCGATTATAATATAAGTAGGATAAACTAGATTAATAGTTTTTCTCAGGACTGAATATTTCTTTTTTACTAACTACTCAATGAGAAAATACTTGAAAATGATAAATGATGACATAGAATTGATTTGAATATAAGGAAATCGCTATAAATATTTCGTTTCCAACATTTTCTGCTACTCAGTTGCTTATTGCTATTAATGACTTATTTAAAACTCTTCGATCTACTAATGCTAAATGTATACAAGTAGCCGTTTTATTTGATAATTTTATATATCATTAAGAAATCATAGGAATATCAGTTTGTGTGTTAAATCCTATTACAAATTAACTATTTTATAAAAGATAATATCTTGAGAAAATCAACCCTGAATCTATATTATATTGAAAAGAAAAAATAATGCCAGAGTTTTATGTACTGATTCCAATTTAGACCGATGCATTTGGTTTACGAAATCGTGGTAGTCTTAACTTACAAATAACAATTACTTCTACTCTGAATAAAGGTTTCTGGCTTTTTGAAAGTTTTTCAAGAAGATAAGGGATAGACTATTTATTTTCTTATAATATTTTAGTTTAAATATCATAGAGAAATCCAAATTTTCGCAGGTCTTTGTGGTGGAGTGCACACGGGCGTGTCGCGGCGCCTTCGACGCAGCATGACCGCTCGCAACGCTGACGCCGCCGCACACAAGCTAGTATGCATAGGAGATAAATCACGGGCTATGCTCAGAAGAGTTTATAGCGAGAACATGCTTATGAACGTGAAAGATGTATAAACATATATTTTAATTTAATTTTTATTTTCATAACTGCAAAGCCCAATTCTTTTACTAGATTTACGTCTGTCTGTCCGTCCATCCGTCTGACCTTCCGAATCCCTAAAACTCTATATTTTGAAACGCAAAGAGTAAATAGTAGGGATGGGCCGAAATTCGTTTCACATTCGATTTAACCGAATTTCGGCAGCTTGAACCGAACTTCGGCATTCGGCCGAAATTCGGTTTTATTGCCGATCATTCGGCAATAGAAAAAAAATGCCTACTTGCACTATTTTGACTGAAGTTAATTAATACTTGTAGAAAGCATGTCATCATAACAATAAAATAAAGTCTTATATATTGTATACATAAAACGTTATAGTTTTTTTTTAAATACTTCATGTACAGATTTCGCTAAGTTACTGCTTTATTATAGTATGTAGATATAGATAAACGGATTCTGATAGGTCTACATGGTCATTTGTTCTAAATAGTAATATGTAAATCTTAACACGTATGCGATGAAAAATTAAATTAGTTCTTCTTAATTTAACAGCCTCAAAAATCTTTGCCTAATTAAATCGAAAAAATGAAATAAACTTAGTATTCTTGTAAAAAACATCTTAATTGTAATACAATCGTAAATTGAATAAAAAAAATCACGTTTATGGTTCACAAACTAAACACTCATATTAAGTATTTTTAATAATTAAAGTGTCACGACGTGTAGTGACACGACATATAGTGACTTGTGAAAGCGTGGTGAAATTGAACCGAAGTTCGGCTGAATTTCGGCCGAATTTTTTATTCTCCCCAAATGTTCGGCCGAAGTTCGTATTCAGTTCAAGTGACATTCGGCCCATCTCTAGTAAATAGTCAAAAATTGCACAAAGAATGTCCCATGAGGGCTGTTACTCTACTACCTAGTTAATAATAACAAAACATGAAAAATAGGATAGGATGTAGCCAGATATCTAGAAGTTTACTTATTGCGTTCATTTACTATTCATCCGATTGGAATGAGATTTAGCCATTTTTTAAAATGTTTTAGAAAACTCCGAATATATATTTAAAATGACTTCGTCACTTCAATATGTTACGTTTGTGTAAAACCAGTAAATAATTAAAATGTACATATAAGGTACATACGTAACATGTACATTTAAATTATTTACTGGTACATACTGACGTAACGTAATGTAAGTGCACAATATGCTCTGCATTATTATTTTTTTAGATAGGACGTATAGCCCCTGTATTCATGGATGCGTCAACAATAGCAGCAGCGATCGTACAGTCGGGTTACTTGTATGACACCGGCGAAATATACTACAACAAGTACTTCAGCCCTGTCAAATACGAACTCACTATTTTACCACTCTTCACCAAGACCAAAGTTGAAGTAAGACATATTTTAGAACAATGTGATATTCTTAGTTTCATTTTTGAAGTTGAATAAACAAGCTTGGTCAGGCCAAAAAGACTCGGGAGGCGAAATAATGTTGATATTTACATTTTTTTTCGTAATCAGTCTTGTAGGTTTTATAAATTATTTTGACTAGTATAATATTGACTTAAAGTTAAAGATAAAATTAGTGCAAATAAAAGGTGCCACTTAGAATATTGTTTTTTTTTATATCACCGCGAACGGCGCGACAATTTTACGTAGAGTTATATTTGCAGTATGTAAAGTTTTCTTACTCTACGTCGAGTAGAAAATACTCGACATGAACATCACTCGAAGATTATTGCATAAAGCTGGTGAAGATGTAACATTGCATATTTCATAGCCAAATATTACTTTTCCATAAATAGGTAAAATGGCTTATTTTCGTTTGTATGGGAAAACCCCTAAAACCAATATTATATATTCCATGTGTGTCCTCCCTGCGATGTAGGTACATAACCAATATATCATTCATTTACAGTCCGCCCCAAACATGACTGCATTTGATGACGTAGAAGACGACCAGCTCGAAAGCTATACAGAGTGGACATTCGCCGCATTACTCTTCTATGCTCTAAAGGAATCGGCTGCTTCAGAACAGTCAGCTCGTATGGCAGCCATGGACAATGCCACCAAAAACGCAGAAGATATGATCAGAAAATTAACCCTATTATTCAACAGAACTCGTCAAGCTGTCATCACACGAGAACTTATTGAGATTATATCAGGAGCTGCTGCTTTATAATTAGCTTATTTTATTTATATTTTTCGTAGCAAATAATGAGTGCAAATTTTAAAGGAAACTTTAAAAACACTTATATTCATAAGAGTCTACTAATATCAGTCATATCATCATATACAATATCGTCTAACAGGAACCTATGTATTGCTCCAGCCATTTCAGGGCGAAGGAGTAATTAAACAACACACATACAAACTTTTGCATTTATAATTATCGTAATAGTAATCCTATTAATAGTCTCTTATGAATATCGAATGGTATGAATGGAATGGTATAATGGTAACACATGGTAAATTGGTTAGACATTATGTTTGTTTCCGTCTAACTCTAACACGTGCTAGAGTTAGGTAGAAACAAATTCCTTTTTATCTTGAAAAAATATACTCTGGATTTTCTTAAGATAGGATAGATGAAATTTTATACGAATTAAATACTAGCATTTTAGCTCCAGTTTTATTTAATTTTAAGCATTGCTCCTGAATATTCGATTATATAAATATTCGATTCGATTCGATTATATTATAATAGCAAATAATGTCCCACTTCTTTCGTCCTTATATAAATAATTTCTTTATCGTTACAATTAAATGAATATAACAACTTGAAAATGCAACAGAAATCACTGATATTCCACATTATTGTACAGATATTTTAATATTAGAAAAACAAACGCTTATTTTTTATTCAAATATTTATACTTTTTACAGTGAGTATTTACAATTTTTAGTAAAGATGTTAAGCTTCTTCTATTCTTATCTTCTTAATTCTATAGATCGTTAGATTACGGTCCAGGGACTACCTACTGTAAGACTGAATATACTCAATCTCAGAACTTTACCTCTATCTCATATTACTGCAGGTTCATCTATATATACATAAAATGCTTTGTCCTGACTGACTGACTGATCGATCAACGCACAGCCTAAACCGTTAGTCGTAGAAACGTGAAATTTGGAGGACGTATTCCTTATACAATGTAGGCATCCGCTAAGAAAGGATTTCTCGAAATTCATCCCCTAAGGGGGTGAAATAGGGGATAAAAGATTGTATGAAACTCTGTTATTCTTAACGCGAAACGCACGAAAAGTGGTATTTAGCTTTTAGATGAAAAATAAGAAACATATGTATTAGATTTTTTTCAAAATTCATCCCTTAAAAGGGTAAAAAGGGGTAATAAGGTTTATATGGGCAAACAATTATTTATGATCAGAATTACTTGAAACTTGGTATTAACACTCTTCAATACAATCAAATAAATATATGTTTTAGCATTTTTCGAAATTCATTCCATAAAGGGGTAAAATGGAGGATGAAATTTTTGTATGAAATTCTGTAATTGATGCACGGAAAGTGGTATTTATCTTTGAAATGAAAATTAAAACAATACAAATATCTTTTTTTTTTTCGAAATCTATTCCTGAAAAGGGTAAAAGGAGGTTAGGCTATTTATATAAGGAAAAAATTGTTTATAATCAGAATTACTTGAAACTTGGTATTAATGCTCTTTAATACAATTAAACAAACATGTATTGTAGATTTTTTTTTAAATTCAGCCCCTAAGTGGGTAAAACTGGGCGTTGAACTTTGAGTTGTTGAATATATTTAAATAGAGTTACATGGCTCAAGTTATCTGTAAGTGCACACTCTTACTGTGTGGGATAAAGTACAGAACGGAAATTATTCTGAATCCAAAGGAAAATTATGTATAACTTTTCGGCTGGCCACAGCAGCGACAACTATAACATATAAATTCAATCGAAATTAAAACTGAGCAAATTTTTCAGTCCACGCGAGCGTAGCCGCGGGCAAAAAGCTACAGCAAAATAAGAATGGCACTTTATATGTGTAACTTAAAAAAGAAGGAGAAGGAGGGAGACTGTAAGCTTCAGGTGAACATAGCACTGGGTCTTTAAAAATAACGTATATGTTAGCCGTTAAAAAACCCACATTAGTCAAGTTACAAGATTCTAAAGTCGTTAATATTGTATGCGATTGTATCATTGTACTCTCTTCCTCTAACTTTGGAAAGATGGAGTAGAAAAATGTGCAAAAAACACAAGTAGTGGAACTTGCTAAATACCTAAAGTGTAAATTTATTTACAGAATATACGCTTAACATCTTTTAAGATACTAGATATTTTGAGTTACGATCGCTAAAATTTAATTTGTTTCCCATATATATTTAAGAAATAATAAAACTTACACGAACTTAGTTTTGCAAGTAATAAAGTATGTTTTATTACGAAAAAGTTTTTTTTTTCGTGGTTTGATCGCGGGCGAAGCCGCGGGTTCTGCTAGTCTTTCAAAAAACTGTTCGCATTTTTATCCTTTATCACTCATCACTGATTGTCACTGGTGAATTCAATTCTATTTTTATTCACACTTCCCGAATATCAAATGCTTTAGCTTATTACTAGCTTTAGTTTATTGCTCGCGGCTCCGTCCGCGTTCAGACAGAAATTCTTAAGTTTGACATTAATACATTTATACCAGTTTCATTGCGCACCACAAGATTGAGGATAAATGGCGGTGATTGGCAATGCCATAAGTATTCCTTCTCTAATCTCATATTTAATTTCGTAATATTGCATTTTCTGTTTTAACAACAACATATTATGTATATTAATATTACAAATTAATTATAAATTAATACGATATAATATAATATTATAAAAAAAAAAGATTTATTCGATTGTAGGCGATACATTTTAATAATTCTTTTACTAATAGATTGCTACTAATGTCAAGAACTTTTAGGTTTTACTTTTTTATATATATTAAAAATCATTTTTAGTATGTCTATACTTCTATACTAATATTATATAGAGGAAAGATTTATTTATTTGTTATTACTGCCCGAAACGATTTTCAAACTGAAAATCCAATCTTGAAATATAAAAATCTCTAATATAATCAAATAATATAGTATCAGGAGTACCTACATAAGGTAAATGTTTCAAAGCTTTCTCGTCATTTCATATACTCGTAATTCGACTAATATGGACTTATAAGCTGAGCTATATAACTTTAAAGTCGTAAACATTGTATTGTTTAAAAAATAAACGTTAGTTTTTTACTTTTCAAGAAATGGTATCAAAAATAATTTAGGTATATAATTGAGGTAAAAAAAGCTTTCAAAATACTTTTAACATAGAATATTTTAGTCACCTGCTTTGTAAGTTTAGCAACCGCAAATTGAGCTGTCTATAATAAGTAAAACAATGAATATATATGAAACACAAACTTATTTGATCGATAAAATGTCGATTTTGTGATAACCTAAATATTAGTATTTTATTCTAGAGTTAACAATAGGTAAATAAAAACAAAACAGTATTTGGTTAAACGGAACCGTTGCTGTGCGAGTTGTGCAATTAATAAAAATGTATAGGTACATGAAATACTTAGATGAATTATTGTAAATTAATATTAAACTTTACTATAGGGGAAGTTTTCTTAAATAATTATATTTTCCAATGTCGGACGTGTGTAACAATCTAACTTTAAGTGCGTGTTCTCAGTGAGACTCCTCAAGATATTTGTCGTAGGCAGTCTGGTCCATGAGCTTCTGGATGTCGTCGGGCGATGAAAGCTTCACTTTAAAAAGCCATCCCTCTTCATAACAAGATTTGTTAATAAGAGACGGCGTAGATTCTACTGCATCGTTCTTAGCTGTTACCTGAAAAAATAATTTTGTTTATAATATTAAAAAATTATAAGTAGTGATAAGTAATATCTAATTAAGAATTCCTGATATTATTTCGATCATCAGATAAAAGTTATTCGTCAATTGAATGTAATTGACGGTGTAAAAGTAATTATTTTATTAATTGATACTTTATTACAACATTTTTTTTATATTTATTATTTATGTTATATTTAAGTATTCTGATAATGTATTCCTCATAATTGAGTCCTAAAACAATAATGTGCGTTAGATGTATGCAATTAAGCAATATATAAAAATATGTATTTGTTTGTAATAATAATTATTCTGTGTGGTAAAAAAGAAAAATATTGTGTAGTATTGATTTTTTTGTAGTAGCAGCTATATTTATTTATGGGCCATTACATAACAAGCTTAAAATTGATAAACGTTTCGTACAGTATAAGTAGTTTAACCAAGAAAATTTCAACCAGTTTAAAAATTAAATATTTATATGTTTTCAAATGGATTAGCTTACGTACTAAGGGGTGTTGCAGGTCTCTTTTAGTCTTAGTATTTTAATGGTTTCAAAGACAATACGCATTATTGAAAAAATCACTAATCGAGCTACTAATATGAAAGTTTTTGTGTGTGAGTCTGAGTGTATAGGTATTTGTTACTCCTTCGAACGGTTAGACAGATTTGGATGAAATTTGTATAGAGATAGACTATGATATGGCTTTAGTTTCTATTTTTTAGCTTTATTATTTTATATTTATACTATTTTATTCTATGCTTTTAGGCACCTGGAGACGCGCCCGAGAAGGGAGGGTAAGTCACTTGCTGTACTATAAAGAGCATATTTATGAAATGTTTTTCATTAATACTTACTGTTCCTGATACAGGAGAGTATATTTCACTAGCTGCTTTGACGCTCTCGAGGGCGCCACACTCCTCGCCCACAGCCACCGTCCGGCCGACATCGGGCAACTGTGCGAATACCACTTCACCTAAGGCATCCTGAAAATATATATAAATAATGATGATATATATATATATATATATATTTATTTATTGGACTACCATTATATATATGAAAATTTGTAAGTGTGAATGTTTGTTTCTCCTTATCGCTAAAACGGTTAGACGGATTTGGATGAAATTTAAACTCACAAATAGACTATGACTTGGAGTAACAACCTACTTTTAGGCACCTAGGCTAGTAAATACAATATATTTTTGAGCAAAAACCAAGCCAAGTCAGCCTTCTTATTACAGGAGGAGATGATAAGACAGATTACATGGTTCAGAAATCATATATAATAACCTGCCTTCCTATTATCGTCAATTTACGAGATAAAAAATACGTCAACTTTAAGATTTAATTGTAAAATCACAGTGAAAAAGATCTAAGAACCAACTTAATTTAAAATTAATTTTCAAACATGAATTATATAGGTCACCTTCATTGCTGTGACATAATTTACGGCAGATCTCAATAATTTATCTACAGTAGTTTTTTTATTATGGATAGAGACATACACAAATTTTACTAAGCTCCCAGTACGTGTCTTGGCTTCACGTCCGGCTGGATTGCCGGACGATAATGAGCCTCCCCACCACGACAAGGTGGATACAATATTATAAAACAATTTGTATATCTATACATGTACAAATAAATTTATTTTGCTTTGGGTCGGCTAGCACTGCCTTCAAAAATATATCATACTAGCTTTTGCCCGCGACTTCGTCCGCGTGGAATAGTGACTTTGCTTGCAGAGTCCCTCCCTCCCCCCCTTCACAACCGCCCCGCCCTCGCCATGCATCGGGCAGAGAGCGCGCTCACCCATAGTCCGCGTAAAGTTAAATGTGTATATTTTAAAACTATGATATCTACTAAGATATTCATTGAAATCAAATGGTGTCAAGGGAAATTTTACTCAAAATTAAATACTTGTGATGAATAACGTATTTATTTAGATAAGGATTAATATCATGTTTATAAAAACACCTTCGGAAGTAAAACATTATTTTAGAACAAATTTGATTACCATTAAAAGGGTTATATTGAGTCAACCTTAAAAGATAGGCTTATGCTGTCGCAGATTTTTTTTAGAACTTTTAAAGGGGAACAATTCCGTCATACACGATTTTTGCGTAACTTTAACCGTTAACGCAGCGCACGCAACGGAAGCTCTCAAAAGGAATCATCTTTTCCCGTTTTTGCAACATTTTTTATTTATGCTCCGCTCCTATTAGTCGTAGCGTGATGTTATATAGCCTAAAGCCTTCCTCGATAAATGGACTATCCAACACAAAAAGAATTTTTCGATTCCAACCAGTAGTTCCTGAGATTAGCGCGTTCAACCAAACAAACAAACAAACAATCAAACAAACTCTTCAGCTTTATAATATTAGTATAGATTATCTATTGTGAAAAAAACCCTCTTCAGTTAAGTGTCTAGAAATCAGTTTATTTATTATTTTTTTTATAAAAAAAGTATTTATTATATTTTTATTGATAAGCGATTGTAAAATGGCATCTTTTCTGTGTGTGTTTGTTTTCCATTTACACTGTAAAAACTATACAGATTTAAGTAAAATTCGTAATGGAGATAGCTCAAACCCTAGATTACACTGGCTAACGATCGATACTTTATCGATGTACTTACGACAACATCATGAAAATAAATAAGATTTAAAGTGAATTAGGTACCTATCGAAATACATATGTAGATATTTCTTGACCAAATTAATTTATAAACTATTATAAGGCTTACCTGCGCATAGTCTGATACACCTACAGTTCCGACACCAGAGTCCACTGACACCCACTCGTGTTTCTTAGTATAATACCGGGCTAAAAATAAAAAAATATCATAAAAACTATAACTAGAAAGTAATAAATATTTTATTCAAAACAAATATTTGTATATGTTTATTTATAGATTTTAATATAAAAATTTTAAAAACAACGCAAGCTTAAAATGTTCTTTCGCTTTTTTATTTAAAATTCGCATATCAATAGGCTGGAAACAGTATGACGCTATGATACAGTTATATTTAAAGCTACAAAATACATGGAAGCTTTATAAAAATTAATTGCATCTTAAACTAAACATGTTTGGCTATAAAACAATTATAATATGAAAAATAAGTTTAACATAATTTTCAAAATAAGTTTGCTAAAAATAATTGTACAATTTTGCTTCTAACAAATAAATATCCGCAATGGTTACTCATTTTCACATATTTTATCTGGTCAGATTGACCTCAACAAACAGATATGGTAAAAGAATAGTATGCGTAAAACTCCACTGATAAAATAACTTTAAAAAAAATTGTACAAAAATTTCATTCTGTAATATTTTGCGTCATTTTTTAAAATAAAATATTTAATTAAAAACCTTTTGAGGTTAAATGTATAAAAGCTTACTTGTGCTTTCTTTCTTAAAAAATAAATTAGAAAATTGTTTCTATAAAGTTTTTGTCATTTATGAATAAACAAAAGAAGTATACTTATAAATAACAAAACTTAAGAAAGGACAATATTCACTAATTTGTTAACAAACAGACCTTTGCGCATTGAGTACATAATAATTGTGATAATGTAAGAGAGTTCTGAGATACATAAAAATAAAATATAAATTTAGAATGAAATTTAAAAAAGGCCCGATGCTAGGTAGGTTCTTTAAAAAAGTCTAATTTATTTTTAATATACATAAACTAATAGTAATTTTTGAGCTATCAAAATAAAAGCCTCTACGCATACAATACAGCTTAAGCGCAAAATTTACTTCATGGATTTAATTCATGCAGCAAACATATCGCTAGCCTTATCCTTATATAAAAACTCTTTAAAAATCTATTTTGTACGTAAAATATAAGATACTATATTCTCTTCTTCTATTCTACCTTTGTTCTCCGTGCTATAGAGAGCTCTTCGACAGCATTGTGGTAGATTGGAACGGCTCAGCCTGGTCGCAGAACGTATTATATTGCAAAGGACCATGTTTTTAATCTATCGGGACCTATATACTGGAAATTTAATAATAATATTAGAATTAGAAGAAATGTTTGAACGTAACTTTAACGTTTAGTAATTACGAGGAACGAAGGATCAGATAAACATACATACATACAGGTTAAACACATAACCCTCTTTTGCTTCGGCGCAGTCGGATAAAAAAGGTTAATAAACGCCCTATATATTGTTCGTAATGACAATCGAAATGTACGATGTATGAAATTTACTAGTAAAAATGTCGTGAAGTACTTATAAATCCCATTGTTACTTATTGTAGTTTTTCTATACGTTCTATGTTATCAGAAACTTTGTTAATGATAAGAATTAGCCAATAGCCAAACTTAAGTTTCAGCTCGGTCAAGGAATTGAACAGAGGTTACCGGCCTTGAGCCTTCATCGAGTCACATTTACTATTAACTTATCAAATTTAGTCATTTATATTCTAAATATTAGTTTATTATAACAAAAATTGATATACACTTAGCCCAATGATTTTAATATTTTAAATATTGCTTATTTGGCAACATAAAAAATGGATTAGACAAATATAAAATGACTACAAATATTCTTTTCATTACCATCAAATCATCACGTGATTCTTAGCAATCCGTTATTTTACATTAGGACTCAAAAGAATACGTCCTCTTTTTCCAAGTTAAGAAAGAAATACTACTGTGCCTATAAAACTGTTGCTGTTGAACAGTTTTTAGTGTTGCACTATTATGAATATTAATTTTTTGAAAATTTAAATAGTTCTTAGGTACTTGTACGAAAATAGACTAGGGTTCAACTAGAGGTCGAAATTGGACAATAATCATTATTAAAAATTTGAGGAAAACATATGAGAATGGAATTTACCTATTTAATTATTTTTTTTATTAAAGCTCGTCAATAGCTACTACATTAAAAAAGAAGGAAATCTGTGGCCAGCAGAAGAGATAAAGGTACTGAACTGATTTGTCTTTGAACTTTACACCTATGATACAAAACCTACTGGACGAAATAGGTCACGTTTTAATTTACCTATTAAAATATATTGTATCCCGTCTAAGTCATTAGATAGATACTACTGATCTTACAAATTCTAAATTTTTTAATACTATTTTTTTACTAAAGCAAAAAACGTGCAAATCATATAATGCAACATACAATACAAATAAGAGTACACGTGAAAGCATAAATAAGTAATAGAAAAAGAATATTATACCGTTTTAACCAAGTTCAAATAAAATTTTTTTTAGTTCATTTAATAGCTATAATATAATATACGTATTAATTAAAAATCACTTAGCTTTCTTTCATAAATTTCTTTCATTAAAAATGGTTGGCCAGAATGACTAAAGTAATTATGAGAACCATTTATGATTAATTCATAACACAATAAATACGAAAAAGATTTATTCTTGAAGTACGCCAGTTCAATTCAATTTAAGGAAAATTTAAAATATTTGAAAACAACTTACTTAGATGAAAACGTCCAGATGGGAGCTATGTCGGTTGCGCAGTGAGCTCTTGTCTGCCTCTTATCATAACGCACTATCCAAGTTATCCCACTATTCCATCTTAAAGTTCGCCGGAATTTTATAAAGAAAATTATCTATAAATTAATATATTAAACTTGGTTTAAAAATAGGCACAAATTGTACACTACAAATAAGTAATCCATCATGATTATTAATTATTTACTACGGAAAGATCTTTTAATAATTTCCGATGTTTTTGCTACTTGTTAGTTGCAATAGTAATACTGTAGATTTATAAAAGCTCCAATGTTTATACAAGTAAAATAAATATTCATAAAAGTCTTTGCCCACGACACTGTTTGTGTACGTCGAAAAAAGCTACTCCAATCCCTGAACTAAATTACAAATATACAATCTCATCTACCTGAAGGCAAGGAAGACGGTGAACATACTTTTTGTACTTTTTGAAGTTTTCAAGAAAAAAAGTTATTTTTAATACGACGTATGACATCAATGGGTTTAAACTAAATCAAGTGACAGAAATAGAAGATCTTGGTATAATCATGGATAAAGAATTGCGTTTCATTAGTCAAAATAAAACCGTAATAAGCAAAAGCCTAAGAATGTTAGGTTTTATTCACCGTAATACCAAAAAGTTTAAATCAATACTTGCACTAATAATTTTGTATTTTTGCCTTGTCCGCAGCAATATTGATTACTGTAGTCTGATTTGGTACCCTGATTATCAGAATAATATTCAACGAATAGAAAATATACAAAAAAAGTTTTTAAAAAGACTTGTTTATACCAGTCGCCACAATTTTATTGATACTAGATACGAAGAAAAACTTGAACACTTTAACATGAAAACTTTACGCCAAAGATGCGACTTTTTGCGACTCATATTTGTTTTTAAATTAGTCAATAATTATATAGATTGTCCGTCACTACTGTCGCTAGTAAATATACAAACACCAAGACCTGCAGCAAGAGCTATTAACTACAAACCACTATATATCCCACAACGAAAAAATAGATACGGTTGCAATTCACCACTCTTACGAAGCTTTAAATTATACAATTTTATATTTCAGCATTGTGATATAGATATTTTTTCTGATAGCCTAAATTTATTTAAAAAGAAACTGTATTTAAATATTTAGATTCATTTTTTTTTGCTTGTTGTACAACTTAAATGGCTCCTTATACACTCGTAAAATAAAATTTAAATAAAATAAGTACTTCTATAAAAAGCTGTGCATACTTTTAAATTAAATTTATATAAAAATAGCGAAATATTATTATGTTAAATTAATGCTTTATGTAAATTTAGTTAGTAAGCCTTTATAATAAATAAATAAATAAATAAATAAATAATTTATTTTTTAAATATTATCATATAACTTCCACTACCACAACTTTATTCAATGGAACAGTTATACTATTTTGTTATAGATGTGTGGTTTTAAAACAAGTTACATATATCTGTCTATACTATAATAAAAGAAGTAACTTAACAAGATCTGTGCATATTTTTTTTAAATAATAACTGTAACGTATTATGTACACGATATAGACCGTAAAACAATAGTAATTAAAATTTTGTGTATTCGTATGTGCGCGTTTCACGCAAACTAAATTTTGTGTACTGATAAGATATATAGCGTATTATACGTCGAAAACCACTTGCATTATGTTATTAATTACGATTATTGCAATATATATTGCTCAATAACGCTACCGTTGCTGATGAAATCTAGACTATTTTAATATACACATTTTGACGTTATACGTATTATATCGCATTTTTAACCGACTTCCAAAAAGGAGGAGGTTCTCAATTCGTCGGAATCTTTTTTTTTTATGTATGTTCACGGATTTCTCGAAGACGGCTGAACCGATTTGGAAAATTTTTTCTTTTGTTTCAAAGAGTATTCTTCCCCGGTGGTCCCATATAAATTTTATCGAAATCGGTCAAGCGGTTTTTAAATAAATGGCTTAATCGAATATTATGTTTTTATTAAAAATCTTTCTTCTTACAAATTACTTGCTTATTACGTCTACACTAAAAATGGAAAAATAAAAACTTAAAAAAAAAAATAAAAACCGACTTCCTGGCACTGAAAAGTAAAAAATAACTAAACAGAGGTTTCATTTAAAATAGATACCTAATCAGATATTTTCGAAGTCGGTGCCAGCCAATACAAATCGAAGCACACCGACTTCGAAAATATCTGATTAGGTATCTATTTTAAATGAAAACCTCTGTTTAGTTATTTTTTACTTTTCAGTGCCAGGAAGTCGGTTTTTATTTTTTTTTTAAAGTTTTTGATTAAAACACACGACATTTTTTTTGTTTTTTTTTTTTTTTATTTATTTATTTTAGAGAAGTTTGCTCCTACATTTGAATTTGTTAATAAATATTTTGTAATATTTCTAATTATAGTTGCCTCTAACCAACTGCATTGCCACTTAACTGACTTATCCATGTTAGAATAGTAAAATTTTTCTTATTACCTATACAAAAAAAAAAACATTCATAGATTTAATATTAATAAATATCAAATGGTTTGCTTCTTCGCTTGACTAACATTTATTAATACATTATAATATGTTAGTGTAATTATAATTATTAACTTTACTTTTAATTCAATTTTATGTTCAATTACACATCGATAATTTTCATAAGCATCCCTATTTCTATAATGAAGTCATTTAATCAGTTTAGTTCTTCATCACAGATCGCGTACCTCAGTAATATCCAACAAGTCCGTGGGGGGGCGCGGTGTTATCTTAACCTAACGACACTCGTGCGTCATAATAACAAATGCGTTACACTACAGTATGTATATTATTATGGCTTTACATTGATATTGAGCTAATGATGGAAAAATTATCCATCTGTTTTAACACCAAAATAATTCAGCTTAATAATATATTTTATTGATTTTCAACAAAATAAATTATTCGTATTAGTATTTTACTTAATTTTGATAAGTGAGAGATTTTGATGAGTAAGAGTGTAATTATTCATCCTGAAAATCTTAACCAAATTAAATGTAGTATAAATAGCAAATGTATCTCATTTTTTTAATGATAAATTAAAATTTTAAATAAAAATTGATATTTTAGGAAATATTTCATAAAAACCTTAAATAAAACAACAATTGGCGAATCATATTTTATTTAAAACATGCGTAAGAAAAAAAATACAAAGTAAACTTATAGTTCATAATAAATTCAATGTGTGAACATAATATTATATTAAAATGTTTTTAACTCAGAAATAACATTACCCTGTAAATAAAAACAAAATATTGTAAATATAGTATACATTCTGAATAATAAAGATCGATTATTATCAGTAACTTATTTGCTTATAACGTACATAAATAGAAGTATATAATGTAAACTTTTTGATATAAAAAAAATCATTTTCCTTAAATAGATTTCAAGTAGGATAATACGAATAACGCAACACGAGTTAAAATGCTGTGTCGATGCTTTAGTGATGTCACCGAAAATTTAAATTTTTATTAAACCTCTTTGTAAAAACATACAAAGAACACAATATGTAATATATTTCATAAAAATACAAGTACGTATTTATAAAGTAGTATGTTTTACTTCGTCATTAATAACAAAACAATAACAATGGTGTCACCGATTTCTAATCGAAATTTTAAAACTCGATTTCGTGCCTTTAAAAAGCATTTCGATTAGTTGCGTTCAATCGATTCTACTGTTACTATCGCATTCTAAGAACTGTCAAATTACAAGTGCAATCCACAATATCCTACAATTATTGATGTTTACAATAAAACTTTGTGTAAAATTTAGAACATCGTGTAAAAATTAAACAACTACAATAAGCTAAAAAATATTATACACTATTATGTAAAACTAAAACACGTAAATAGGATTATTTACTTTGTGTAATTAGCGCAGATACCATTATGTGGCTATGACTTTATAGACTTACCAAAAAGAAGAAAAATGTCGCTATGATAGCGTAACGCTTTAAGCAAGAAAGCGCTTTATCGTAAATAACACGGTGTTACCATCGAAGTACTGAATATAGCGCTGGTAGCGCTGTAAGTGGCTGCAATGCCACCCACCACGCCTATGACGATGACTTCCCAACAGACTAACTTCACCCATCCGGCCACCTCACTAAAAATGCATACCATTATATTCAGTTAAAAAATTATTTGAACTTTTTTAGTTTTTAATTTTAAAAAAGCATATCTTTATTTTACATATAATTATTCTTATTATTAATTGAATGAGCAATTCTTGAATTGTATATAAATTTATTTCATTTATGTCGGAAACGGCTCTAACTTCTGTTTTTCATATTTTATATTTTGAATAAAATCTTGCTATTCAAGTTTATCTATATAGGTATCTTTTCAGAAAACACACGATTTTACAAAAATAAACGTTGAGCGCAACTCGGACGCCCAAGTACTATATATATTAAATGCAATTATTTTGTTCTCAGGACGTAAATGTAAATGCCGTTCTCAGGTCGATCGCCTGACCTTCCTTTATGAGCTTTTATAAAGTTAACAGTAAAAGTTGATCCAGTTTTAATTAGAATAATACCAATATAAAACTCGAAACCCAAAAACTGACTAAACTCAAATTCTAATGAGCTCAAACTTACACAGGCTGTTGCCCTTCACTAGGGGTCTGGTTGACGAGGCTCAAATAGCAATATGAGGGCAGTACGAAAGTAAGCAAGGCAATAGTTGTACCACCGATCAGTGCCAGGATTGTGTAGAAGCGAGGCACACTCTCGCCTATGAAGAGGATAGCCGCCATAATGGAGAGGCGGATTAAAGTACGGTAGCCTATTGCATCTGAAACAGCAAATTTATGATTAGTGTGAAATATTTTCTATCTTTCTTTTTATTTATATTCTGTCAGAATTTATTTACTTAGTTAAAATGTAATAATAACATAGTAATCAGGCCTAGATTTAAAAGTGTGGGGGCCCGGAGCACTTAAGGAGTGGGCTTTATATATTGCAAATGAATATTATAAATGCGAAAGATTGTGTGTGTATGGATGTTTGTTACTCCTTCGCGCTGAAACTGCTGAACAGGCGCCGAACAAGTAATATAATTCGCCATGTTTATGAAAATTTTATTACTGTTAAGTAGTAATCAAATTTGTCAAAAGATGGCACTGTATGTATATAAAATTCATAAGGCATGTAGAGATGCATCCGGACAAGCGAGTGTATGTCGCTAGCTGAAAATAAATTAAAGTTTTATTGGCATAATTTATAGAGCCACGAAAATGAGTTCATTAAAGTCACATTAAAAAAACGAATTTAAAAGGTAGGAATGTCTATGTGAGGGCCCTGCTCCCCAAGTCCAGCTCAATTCATAATTATTACTTTGAAACTTTACCTCTTGAGATACTATACAGCTCTTCCAGCTCCTGGCTAACAGGGTTGATGAGGATGATGAAAGCACAAATCAGGTGTACCACCATCAGAACATTACCGACGAGACTGAGAGGGGTGGGCGAGAGTGACGTGATGAAGTTAGACCCAACCGACTCTCCGTACACTGCGTACCCCGTGATCGCGATTACGAGATAAAGAATAAGGATGCCTGGAACAAAAAAGAATTTAACTAATAATTGGGCAAGCTTATTGTTCATGCCAATTTAATCTCTACCTAAATACAAGATATTATATAAGTACATTGATATGTATGTTAGTATGTATAAGAATATAATAGTAGCAATTTTATATGCATAGAAAATATTATAAAAAAAATGAAATTTATAAGAGTGTAGTTCAAGATTCTTATTCATTATTTCTGTCAAGTTACTCACCTACAAAACCGTATTGCAGACTTTTGTTGAACTTGGTCTTATCAGACATATCGTTTTGAATGGTGGGGAAGGTTGAGGCACCTCCAAAAGAAAACATAATAATACCAAATGCCAAAAAGAAATCTGTAAAGCCGTGGATGCCCCAACGGAAAGTGGGATATGGTCTAATATCGTTCATCATTTGTAAAAAGTAGAGGAGACAAGCCACTACGGCAGAGAAAAACGCGACGACTCCCAAGAAACTGTAAAAAAAAGATACATATATTTAACTATTGTTAATAAATTGTATTTTTAAAAACTTGAGTTTTTATATTATTGACTTAGTCAAACCTCTTCGTATTTCAAGTATAGACCCTTTTTACTAATGAGACATGTATTACTAATTAAATTTATAAGAGCTGAAAGATATGCAGTATTAAAATATAGTATCATGTAAATACAGTAAATTATGTTTATTCACGTAATTTTATATTAAACTAGCAGTACCCGCGGCTTCGCCCGCGTCCAAATTCCCGATCGCTAACAAAATTCACAGGATCACCCGCTGGGCTAATCTGAAGATTGCCACAAAATTTCATTTTTATTTTTTTTAATCAAGAATTTAAATGTAGGTATTTATTGCACGGAAAATGTAATCTTTTATGAAAATTTAGTGACACACTGACTGCAGCGCCACCTACTGAGTCTATTTGTATTTTCAAACAATCCAGGAACCCATTGAAATATACACACAAAATTTCAACTACATCGGTCCAGCCGTTTAGGAGGAGTTAGGTGACTAACACACGTACAGAAGAATTATATATATTAAGATAATAATATATCTCATTGACACCAGCTCCAGCTAGCTACGCACGAATAGTAGCTAGCACATAGGACTGCAGATACGGAGGTTCTGGGTTCGAAACCCGAGTCGGGCCAATTGTAGTTTTAATTAAGGTTTTTCTGTCAAGAAATTCTTAGTAACTATTCAAGGTTGGTAAGTTAACCTGTCAATTACACCCTCCTCGGAGAACACGTACAACAACTATACAACTACATACTTACATACCAGACAACATAAAGCACGTTGCAGTTACACGTAATTCTATAACCCATATTATAGTTGACAGCATTGTCATAAATAATAATAATAAATTATGTCAGTAAAAATACTTACGAGAAGTCCTTAGGTGTACCAAAGAGCATGAGCGGTGTCATTGCACACACCACCACAAGATACCAGATGCAAATAGTAACAGTCGGCATGAGGGACAGGAACACCTGCTCTATAATCTGCCCAGCCAGCAGCAAGTACACCACGGCTATACCAAACTGAGTCACAATCATAGCTAGTGATACTGCCACACTGTAACAATCGTTGAAAACTTATTTAAAAAATTGTCTTAGATTATGCTAATTTACATTATGATTAATCTATAGTCTATACCTACATACTCGTATAATAAAATTCTAACAGTCAAAATCTGTACATTAAATTTCAATTTCATAGTACATTGTTTTGATGTATCCCTTATACTGGATTTAGACTCTCGCTTCGTATCTCGCCTCGTACCTTGTATCGTGTTCGCCTCACAGCTCGCGTAATCCGACTTAAAATGAGTTTCTGTTTAGACTCTCGCGGTGCGTTAAGTTGTCTTTAAGTCGGCAACCATGTCGGATGTCGAAATATTAACGGCATCAACTCTTTCTTTATTGAGTTTTTATTACTATACGATTAATGTAAAAAAAAATAAGAAGACGTCGCACTAGGAGATGGTGGATGATATCTTTTTGATTGTTTTTGTGATATTTATGTTTAGGGTCCCAAATGATCGGTTCCTTTTGAAATAATTCAAGGAACTGCAAAATCTTTTCGTGAGACCAATCCATTATGTAGGTAAAGCAACAAATTACAATACTACCTGCACGGCTAAACGCTTAGTAAAAGAGTGAAGTGAGATCGCGAATGTAAACGCTACGCTCGCGTCACTCGCGAGGTCCTTTGACTCGCGCCCAAAAAACCGCTCGCGACGCGAGCGCTGCGAGTGACGAGACGAGGCGCGAGGCGAGTTACAAGCGCACCGTTTACACGCTCGTCGCATAGATCACCTCGCGACTCGTCTCGCTACTCGCGCGAGAGTCTAAATCCAGTATGATACCGGATTTCTCTCTACTCGTTTACTAGCGTTTAGCCGTGCAGGTAGTGTTATAATGTGTTGCTTTACTTGAATTATTTTACAAGGAACCGATAATTTGGGATCCTAAACATAAATGTCATAAAAAAAATCAAAAATATATCATCCACCATCTCCTAGTGCGCTAATATTTCGACATCCGACATGGTTGCCGACTTAAAGACAACTGAACGCACCGCGAGAGCCTAAACAGAAAGTCGTTTTTAAGTCGGATTACGCGAGCTGCGAGCCGAACACGATACAAGGTACGAGGCGAGATACGAAGCGAGAGTCTAAATCCAGTATTAAGGTTTGGCCAGTGTTAGCCGCCATCGTAGCTGGGCTAGCAGCGTGCAATATATATACAAATTATATACACAAACCTTCCCAGTTTATCGCTCTTATTATTAGTAGTACCTGGCGACCGAGCTTCGCTCGAAGTTCTTTTTTATTATATCGTATTTTTTAGATAAAAATAACTAAATACTTGAATAAATACAAAAAAAAGTAGAACTTTGTGTTCGTTCGAACTCGAACTCGGACACACCTGCTGATTGTTAATCTTACACCTTGGTCGCTTGACCACGATGCTTATGCTTGAGTGTAAGAAATTATCGAGCATATTCTGCGTAGAATAATGCAAAAGAAAACCGCATGAAAACTCGAAAATCGCGTTTTTCCAGGCATGAGACTAATATAGATCGATTTTTCGCCCCCGAAAGCCCCCACATACCAAATTTCAGCGAAATCGTTAGAACCGTTTCCGAGATAGCTGGTATAAATAAATAAATAAAGATATAAATATACAAGAATTGCCCGTTTAAATATATTAGATAAATTAAAACCGTATTAAAATTTATTGTGTGCTTATAAACTACTAGTCGATATAAGCGAAAAAACAGACAAAGGCAGGCGACGTATTTGTTTTGTACCTATAGATAGATAAGTGACGACTCAAACTAAATTTTGCGTTTTTACCCGACTGCAGCGAAGCCTAAAGGAAGGTTATGTGTTTGACCTGTATTATGTATGTATAGCCGATCCTAAGCTCCATCGTAGGTATTAAACGGCTTAACCTATTTTGATGACTTGTACATCATTGTATTCGTCTTGATAAGGCGAGTGTCATAGGGTACGCAGCTATTATAAAACATTTACCTACCTACTTAAATATCACTTATGTAAGTACATGCTTTAGAAAAGCTGTTTGTGTGTATGTCTCCGACCGCATAACACTATGTTCCTTCGTCAACTTGTTCTCTTCTTTTTAGTTCACTTCTTACGCAATCGGGATTTTTATTTTTGTAATTTCATAAAATGAAAGAATTTATCGCACTGTGTTAAATATGTCAATTGTTAACCAATTCCAATCCAATCCATCCAACCAATCCAATCAATTATTGAAATTTTCCCGTGGGAGTATGAGATTTTCTCGTAACAAAAGGTAAGCTAATTAAAGTAGACCCGAGCTACACAAGATTTAGTTATTTATTTATTAATTCGTTCGTTCGTTAAACAGACATACAGACAAAAATTTCAACAACTATATTCTGTAGATCCACCACACGTAACAGTAATTACTTTTAAAGTATATTTAATGATTTTAACGATAATTTAGTTTACAAATTGAATTATTATTGTTAGCACTGTAAAAACATAATTTTGAAATATACATAACTTCATATGTATATAACTTAAGGTTGGTGGGTTATAACCTATTAAAAAAAAAAACAATTTTTCTTTTCTTCCTTTAATTAATCGTTTAAAATTGAAATCAATAAAAGAATATCAACAACATAACAAAAATAATTATTATGCAACTCCTATAGAATGTACCGCAATAAACAGATATCACTGTCATTAGTCCTCGTACATGTTTGGTCAAAAATAGCCTTGAATGTCACTATAAATGTATTTTTTTAATGTTAAATCTATGTTAAATCTACCTATCTACATAATACCTTTAAACGAACAATTCTTGTATATTTATACCGGCGATCTCGGAAACGGCTAACGATTTCTCTCAAATTTTATAGAAAACGTATTATAATAAATAAATATATATACATTCCAGATCATTAATAAATTAATATTTAATAAAAGAAACTCGTTTAAATATTGGTTTCCTAAAAAATATTTTATAAAGTTCTCTTAATATTATGATAAATCTAATTTGACCTTTCTTAATATTCTGTTGGTATTTAAACGAATACTCTAGCTAATCTCCGTGATAATCTCTACAACTTTGTGACTGAATATAAGCAACGATGATGGTAATAAAATATCTTTAAAACAAAACCTGTTTTGGCGAGTGTTTTAGATCGTGGGAACATAATACGGGACATTAGAATTGTGTAGACAGTGAATAACATATATCATAATAAAAACTTAAAAAAAAAACCGACTTCCAGGCACTGAAAAGTAAAAGATAACTAAACAGGGGTTTTCATTTAGAATAGATACCTAATCAGATATTTTCGAAGTCGGTGCCAGCCAATACAAATCAAAGCACACACACAATTTTTCCATTTTTAGTGTAAACGTAATAAGCAAGTAATTTGTAAGAAGAAAGATTTTTAATAAAAACATATTCGATTAAGCCATTTATTTAAAAACTGCTTGACCGATTTCGATAAAATTTATATGGGACCACCGGGGAAGAATACCCTTTGAAACAAATAAAGAATTTTCAGAATCGATTCAGGCTTCTTCGAGTAATCGGTGAACATACATAAAAAAAAATAAAAGAAGAAAAAAGGTTCCGACGAATTGAGAACCTCCTCCTTTTTTGAAGTCGGTTAAAAATATTTGATAATCTTTAAAAAAAATTGATTATAAAAAAATTATATAAATAGATCATTTGATAATCTTACTATACCTACATAAAACAAACTTTTATATAAATAAGGCAGAACTATGTATATAAGAAAAAAATATCATAACACAAATAAATTATAAATAATGAATACCGGCACAAGTAAGAACACGCACCTATGAACCTTACAGGGTAGGTCGAGAACACTGAATACTATGATTATGGCTATCGACACCATTTTTACTGGTTTGACAGACAAACAGCAGTATAACATGCATATCGTGTGAATTTTACTCGCGATTTTAGCCAAATCTTATACATGACCACCATACCATAACAATTGCATGGAGAAAACTAAAAAATACCATAACCTATTATTTTCATAAATACCTCCTCCTCCTCTTAGTATATGCCTAAAACGAATCCCACAGGATAGCAAGAAAGCAGATGTAACATGATTTTAACATTTAACTACACACCAATTATTCGTTATAACTATAGTTACCTCCACATCTTTCCCAAGGATTGTTCAGCAATGATAGCATACGGGTTTCTCTTCCTAGTCCTCATCTCAGGATCGCGACCTTCTAGAATAGTCCAGCAATCACCCAACCTCTTGCCACTAAACGCCGCTATCGCACACATTAAAACTATGATTGGTACTCCGACCCATCCTGAAAAGAAGATTTTTGAAGGCTTAACATAATAGGTTATATTCAACAAAATTAAAATTATGCTGGATAATATTATTTTTTCGCTTGCATTATCATATTACGCATATTAAATAAGAAAAAAAGAGTGGTGAATATTGAAACTTGATTTTAATTAAACACCTAGTTACATTAAATACCTTCCAACTTGTCGCGCTCGCAATGCCATGCAAGAATTACCGCTTAAGTGGTACTTGAATAAGCTGTTAAATATGATGAATCTGAGTATGATGTGTCAAAAAACAACCATCTGAGCTATTGCTAAGCATGTAGTAATATCATGAACGCCTTTATAAAAATAAGCATTAGATTGTGCCCTAACCAATGCTGAGTAATTATTTAAGTTGGCCCCAGCATAAAATAACTAAGTATCATATATTTATATATTTTATTAGAATAACCAACAAAAGTTACATTAATACGTTCGTGACTGCATTTACAAATCAAAAATAAATGTACTTTTTTTACAGGTAATCACATCATGCATTAAATTAAAAAGAAAACATCAAGAGTTCCTAAAATATGTCATTAAATTAATATAAATAAGTCTTATCAAGATCAAATAAGAAAATAGAGACGGGGATGGTCTATAATAAATTCACTGCGCATGGAAACCGAACTAGTAACCCTCGATGTAATTTTTTCGAGGATTTATTTTGATTTTTTCGTTCCCGATGCATTCTGCATTTAGACAAGTGGCAAACGCTCCATATCGATTCTTCTTCGATAAACGCTAACGCCTTGGCAATTTCCATAACAATTTGGACGTAGTCATGGTTTTGTTTGTGAACCTCATCTTGACATTGTGAAATGCACTAAAATTTAAACGTATACGAGCAACACATAGGATTTTTAGGATTTCTTTATCAAAAATTCACTAATTATAAGGATTATTTCGCCTAGCAGTCTTTTCTACAATAACAATAAATACAATAATATATATTTGTCAGACAATGACAACGGTTACCATGACAACAATTAGTCAATTAGCCAATTACAAATGCGATACGTTGAGTCGGTCCTGCGCCGACACTCTCACCGGTCGTGTCGAGTAGTCGTCCCACCGGAGTATGAGAGTGACAGGAATAGAGAGTGCACTTGTGTCTGCGCGTACATTTGTGCACTATAATATCTCCTGCGCAGTTGGCTAGTCTCAATGAGATTGGCCGCCGTGGCCGGAATCGGTCAGGAGGACATTATTATTATTATTATTATTACGTTGAGTCAAATTTGAAGTCGTAAACATATGTCAGTCCCATACATTGATTACTCTATTCTACTAGCGTTTATGCCACTTGTCTAGGCCCTCTGCAATCCACGAGAGAGACTATTTCTCAAAATATATCAGCGAAAAAATCCGAATTGATAGTTTTACTTGAAATGTCAAACATTCACGTTAATCTAAGAAACGATAATTATAATTAGAATTAGATTTAAATAGACCCAACTCGACGAAGATTTGTTTACATAGTTACAAATGAAGTTAATAATAAAAGCGTGTTAGAAAACGGATGCAATCTACTTTAGAGTTTAAATCCTATAATAACATTATGCAAAGGGATCATTTCCACACACCGCATTACTATGTTGTATTCCATAGGTAGTAAACATGTAAGTATATAAGAGGTATATATAGCGAAATATATGTAATTATTGATAATTAAAAATTCGGTTTATTTCAATCTTAAATACTTTTTTAATAACTTTTAACAGAAATTATTTACTATCAATGTAGTGCTCGTAAGAAAATGAAATCATTTTCGTTGTTGAGTATCATATTATATTTATATACGAATACATTTAAATACCTTATAAGATGTCATGGACGTCTAAAAAAATAGATTGACTAATCATTTTTATAGGTAGATAGAAAATGTGAGTAATATTATAAGCTAGTTTGTTACATTCTAAGCTCTACAATCTTATCCGTATAGATATAATTACCTGTTTTTATTATTTTTTTATATTAAAGTTAAGTCAAAACCAACAAAGATTTATTTTTTCAACCCTTTAATAAATAAAAATAATGTTGCTTTGTAAAAGTAAATTATTTGTATCGCCTGCGACGCGATACCCAAAAGGAGATCGCCTTCCTCATTATCATAACGACCGAACTAACCAGTTCATCTATCCCTCTTTAACATTAAGAGTGAAAAAGAAACAAATATATATAATATGATGATTAATTTTTACTGTGGCCGTTTTTATCATTTCGTAATTTCTAGAATAAACGCACCTTGTTACATTTTTCACCAAACGAAACAAGAGTAGATGGTTATCCACTTACATGATACAAAAGATCTTCTTATGACCTGATTACTCGCTTAATAAATTGTTACTTGTGTCATTTTAATAATGAAAAGTTTAAAATTAAAGATATCAAGCTACATTCGATATTTGGTAATGTGAAGGTATTACATAATTAAATTAAAATCAACTAGTAAAACCCGCGGCTTCGCCGGGCTTTATATAGTATAGCGACTCACCCTCGCTTCGCTCGGGATCGTCCATGTGTATTTAGACAATACATATATTACTGTATATAATTTTACAATAATGTATGGAAATCTGCCCAATTTGTTGACATTTATGATTACTGCTCCGCTCCCTTGGGTGGGTGGGTAGTAGCATAATAATAGGTATATAGTCTATTATATATATTAGGTACATAGCCTTCCTCAATAAAGGGGCTATCTAATGCAAAAAGAATTTTTCAAATCGGATTAGTAGTTCCTGAGGTTAACGCGTTCAAACAAACAACAATTAAACAAACTGCCTCTTTATAATATTAGTATAGATTAGTGACACGTTCCTAGTCGTTTTTGACCAACTTTAAAAAGATGGAGCTATTAAAAAATTCAACGTTTGAATACCATGTTTAAGCGTATAATAATTTCCTTTAAAGTTATTTTGACTTTACTAAGTCCGTATAACGTGAAGAACAAATTACTAAGTACACTTTCGCATTTACATTTTGTTAGGATACAGCAAGCAATACACATTGCACATGCATACATACGTCGACTAATAAAACCTTATATTAAAAAATGTTTTAAGATCGCAAAAACAAATAAGATATGAATTCATTTCGCATAAAAAAGTCGCAAGCAAAAAGTAAATAAAGAGATATTATATCTATACATATAATAAAATTCTAACTGGGTCGAATCTGTACATTCTGAGAAATCTATACTAAACGTTAAAACGTAACTAGGGACGAACCCGAGCGGAGAGAGGGTGAGTCGCTAGTATAATATAAGATCCAAAATAAAAAAGTTTCAGAATCAAAAAAGATAAGGTTTATTTAAAAATCGACAAACATAACTAAATATTAGATTTTTAAAATATGTGTTTATGAGTATATTTACATGATATTATATTAATAAGGTTAGCCTTAATTATAATATGTACTTTAATTAGGTATTAAGGACAGCAAAGCGGCAATAGTCTTTTATTAAGAATACCGTACCAGCCAATACGAACATTACAACGTAAGCGACGTTTCTAGTAAATCCAATTACTTATAATCCTCCGTTTAGGACAAAGACCTTCTTTTACCCGACATGACGTCAAAAAGGAGGTGCTTAATTTGTGTAGGAAGAGCGGGGCTAAAAGTTACCGGGATAAGTTATTCGAGGGAGATAACTCCAAAACGAAAATAGATATATGGGGATATAAAATGCGTCGCGAAATATTAAGAAGCAGCGCACCGATGGCCGCCATGTTAGTCAGGCCAGCGGTGTCCCGTGGGAGTGCTTCGCTTCTAATCCACGTGAATAAATATTTTTGCCCTTGTTAATTTTGGTCAATTTCACTTATTTTGCTAGTGAGCTTTTAGTTTTTTCAGGTGTTTGTGTAAAATACATTTACTATTGATTTGCTAACGTCAAAATTAATTTTATAATCTAACCGTCGTTTTGTTTTAGGTGAGAACGTATCGTTTGGGGCCAGATGTTACTTTTTTTTTGGCCATGTTTTTGCCTCGGAACTCATTGCAAATAAAATAAAAATATGTCTTATTGATTGGTATTGGAATACTATTGGAATACTATTGTAGCAGTTACTCCAACTCACGTTCTGGTATTCTTCAGTAGCAATAACGTAAGAACTGGGTCCATTCCAGATGTAAAAAAATCGTGGCTTAATCACATACTTATGCCCGAATTGTAGTTCTGATGGATCATTTGATATTTTTTTAATGTTAATGTTTATTTCTGTGATTCTTCTTATAAGACTCATTACAATTTAAACTAAGTTACGTTCCTAATTATAAAGACCGTTTAGCTACATCAGCTCTAAATGCACATTAAGGTAATGTTTAACCTGAAAGTATAACTTAGTGATGTGAAATAATCTATTGCATGTTAAAACACCAAAGGATGGTTAATATTTGACGGAGTACTCTTGAGACATTGTTGATTAATTTTTAAATAGTCCGGGAGAGATGCCCATAAGTGAGAGACGCCTAATAATTTTAAAAGTTTAATTAATTAATGTTGCGTGATTCGGAACGCGTCCATGATACGTCAGTCGACAGTCAATGTCAGTGTGGAAGTTTTTACACAAATACATATTACTTATAATTAATATTTTGGTGTTAATTTGTAAAATAAGATAAGTGTAGTTAACTTTTACGTTAGAATATAATCTTTGAGATAGTTTGCAGTATTTTTTTTCCCTAAATTCTTTAGTTAAATAGTATTAAATTGTTTCATAATGTAACATTGTGATCTTGTTTTATTAACAATCCACCATTTTGCACCACCAAATGCTTTACGGTGTGTTCAGAGTCTATAGGCATCTCTCCCTAATGATCGGGAGAGATGCCCAAAGATATTTTTGGGTTAGATGCCCAGTATATTAATTGGTTCCCCCCCAACGTGCGTTCACCTTGTCGTGGTGGGGGAGCTCATAAGCGTTCGGCAGTCCATCCGGACGCTTATATAAGGCAGTGGTCGCCCAGTGGGTAACGCGCTCGCTTGGGAAAGCGAGTGAAGTGAGATCCTGGGTCTCGCACTTGTGATATTTTCATGTGCGAATCATTTCAAACATGATTACCACGTGCCTTACGGTGAAGGAAAACATCGCGAGGAAACCTGCATATCTGAGAGAACCTAGCAAGTTTTCGAAAGACATTATGAAGTCCGCCAACCCGCACTTGGCCAGCGTGGTGGATTATGACCTAATCCATATGGTTGCTCTTGGTACTTCTCTGACGGCAGAGTGGATCGTGGGAGCAACCTCACGGTTGTTGTAGTCTGCTTCGGCAGACCTGCCGTCGAGGTGCCCCGTTAAGACGGGGGAGGTTTTGTTAGGTTTTAGTGGGTAGTTCTGGCTTTTCTAGCCGGTGGGTCACATCTACAGGTAATATGTATAAATGCATAAAAAAAGGATTTTTGCGTCACTAAGCAAAGTACGTCTAATTAAGCACTAATTACTCATCCTATACCTATCCCTGACATCTATAGGCAACTAACCCACATGTCTGGGTGAGATGCCTATTTTCTACTATTTTTTAAAAACATTTTTTAATCTAGAATATATTGCACAATAGTTCCAAATTTAATCTGAATTGCATAAGTAAATATTGAATTAAAATAAACTATGCTTATTTTATGTAGTATCTTACACATATAATTAATAATGATCGTTTTTTTAAAACTATAGGCAACTCTCCCGGACTTACCATATATTTTTTTTCATTATGTACGTTGCCGGTAGTCTTAGTAACAACTAACCCCAGCTTCTTAACAACTAGCCCCAAGTTAGGGTGAGTGGTTACATTAAATTAAAAATAAAAACAATTGTTATACATAGAAAAAGCCAAAAGTCTTTCAGAGTTATAAAGAAGAATATGTGCACAAATTATAAGCTAGCATTGTTAATAGGTCATTTTCTAAATAACACCTGAAATTGCTTAATCGAAACATTTAGCCCCGCTCTCCCTATTATTTTTGTAGTTATATTTCTTTTGGCACGTTTGGAAAAAATTATGAGAGTAAAATTTTTACGATGCGCGCGCACACTGACAGCCAAAAAGGGGCATGATGAAGTAAGCTGAAAGCGACATGATGAAGTTAGCTGCATTCCTTTTACAAATAAAGAGTTGTGATATACGGGATGAAATCTTTAGCTATTTTTGTTCTGTTACGCCAAAGAAGTATAACTTCTTACGCGCGTACTTAAGTACACACACACACGTTTTTTTGTATCAAAACTAATTTTGAAATGATTTTAACATAAAAATTAAACATGAAATTATCTCAAAAAATTAAATAAAAGTTTGTAAAAAATAGACGTAGGTATCAGTCAATGAAACCTTAAAATGCTTAGTGTACAATGTTCCGCATTGGCTTCAGAGAAGCAACGCTTAAAGTAATATAATAAAGATATAATATATAGATAACACTTTTATCATAAGAATGTAATTAAAATCAAATTTCAATAAAAAATATGTATAAAGCCGTGAAACAGTTCAGTTTCATTTAGAGTAAAACTTTCATAACACAGAATTCGCTTTGCTTATGTATAAAGTAATCATCTATATCTTACCAGTTTTGACAAGTGCTCTAGGGAGTGCTAGAACTCCACTACCGACCATCTCACCAGCTATGAGAAAAGCTGTTTGGTAGGTAGAGAGTCCTCCGATGATCCCATTCTTGCTAGGCTCTCCTCCGTTACCACCATCCCCATTCTATAATAAATAAAAATGCTTCAGTATGACAAATATGTATGTGATTATGAATAGATAAAGAACTAGTTGAATGTACAGAACCCTAAATATCTGTCTGATCTTCTGTTATAGTTAATTCAAATATTTTTTCTTCGTACAACGTACGTACGTAATTATTTTCTATTTCATCTATTAAGAAGAATCTCAAAAATTATATTATAATAAAATGCGTAATACTATATTTTTTATATTTGTTAACTCAGAACTAGGTCATTTATTAACCGATTTGGACAATTTTTGTTTTTGTTTATAAAAACTTAAAAAAATAAAATAAAAACCGACTTCCAGGCACAGAAAAGTAAAAAATAACCTAACGGGGGTTTTCATTTAGAATAGATACCTAATCAGATATTTTCGAAGTCGGTGTGCTTTAATTTGTATTGGCAGGCACCGACTTCGAAAATATCTGATTAGGTATCTATTCTAAATGAAAACCCCCGTTAGGTTATTTTTTACTTTTCTGTGCCTGGAAGTCGGTTTTTATTTTATTTTTTTAAGTTTTTATTTTTCCATTTTTGGTGTAGACGTAATAAGCAGGTAAATTGTAAGAAGAAAGATTTTTAAAAACATATTCGATTAAGCCATTTATTCAGACCCCTAATGACAGTCACAACCCATCTAGGTGTAAAGTTCTCATCAATACAAATTAATCAAGCCCAAACACCAGGTAATTGCTGTAAATCGTTGAGGAGTTTCCTCGACTATCTGTCGGCTCCATTATCAGATCGACTCCAGACCTTCATTAAATAGTAGTGCTTTAAAATACTTAATGAAAAAAATTAACAAGCGCACTAGTCGCCACTACGATTTTTGAAGGTTCCCCTCGATTTCTCTGGGATGCCATCATCAGATCCTGGTCTCCTTATTATAGTAACACCCTTGAAATATCTCCTTTCAAACAAAAAAAGAATCATTAAAATCGGTTCATGAATGACGAAGCAATTCGCGAACACACATAAAATTACGTCCACGTAAACAAAAAAATTCATATTTTTTTTCCATAAAATGAAAACTACTCGGCCAAATTATGTTAAACTTTTATGGGACCACATGGCAACTAAACCGCATCAAAAAAAAAAGAATCACGCAAATCGGATCATAAATCTCAGAGTAATCGATGTACATACATTAAAAAAAAATACCAATCGAATTGATAACCTCCTCCTTTTGGAAGTCGGTTAATAACCTCCTCCTTTTGGAAGTCGGTTAAAGATGGGCAGTCAGTTCTGGCGTTTACCATTCGATGTAAAATTGTCATATCCAACAGACTTCTACGTATCATTAGTGTGTCTAATTTATAAAGTTTAACTCGGTCTTTATATGTTGGCAGTTGTTTAATTAAATTTTCGCTGTAGCAAAGGTGCCAGAGAAATCTCTTTTGAATTCTTTCAATATTCTTTTTATAAATATCATAATGAGGATTCCAAATAACACTGCAATATTCTAGGGAGCTCCTAACTAATGTTTTGTAAATTAAAATCTTTGTAAGGGGATCACGGAAATCTTTACAATTTCTGATAACATAACCTAATATTTTATAGCATTTATTCGTCATTAAATCAATGTGTTTGTTGAATTTTAGCTTACTATCAAAAATTACACCAAGATCTTTAACGAATTCTACCTTCAGCAATACTGAGTCTTTTATTATATGCTCATTGGGTTTACATAAATGATTTCTCGTGAATTGGATGTATAAACATTTACCGGTGTTTAGAATCATCCGATTATTATTACACCACTCAATAAGGCGGTTTAAATCATCTTGTAGTAATTCAACATCTAATTGACTTCTAATAGGTTTTAATATCTTTAAATTATCAGCATAAAGGAAAAATTCAGAATGTTTAAAGCAATTGCAAATACCATTAATGAAAATGTTAAATAATATTGGTCCTAAATGGGATCCTTGAGGTACTCCAGATTTAATGAAAAAGGCGAAGGACGAAAAACCATTAACGACTACAGTTGCAGAACGATTTTTTAAATATGTTTCAAACCACTGCAATAGGCAGCCCGAAATTCCAAGCTTTGACAATTTGTGTAACAAAATATTATGATCAGTAAAAATAACGTCAACTGGTAAAATATTAAAATCAGTATAAATAACGTCAACTGGTATTCGGGAATCCACAGCTTTAATTAAACTTGCTTGATATGTCAGGAGGTTTGACACAGTTGATCTAGATGTCATAAAACCATGTTGATGACTTGTAATGTTCTGTTTTACGTGCCACACAAGAAGTGGACATACCATGGACTCAAATAATTTACCAAAACTGGAAGGATTGATATGGGGCGATAATTGTCTATTTGGTTTGCCTTACCTGGTTTTGGAATTGGAACTACAAGTGATTTTTTCCAGTACGCAGGAAATGTTCCAGTAGTAAGAGATTTATTAAATATGATAGTAAGAGGATATGACAAACCTTTAGCACATTTTTTTGCTAATAGCGACGGGATCCCATCCGATCCTGCTCCTTTGTTAGCGTTCAGTTTAAGTAGGGATTGTAATACTTCACTTTCAGATAGACTTATTTTACAGAAATTAATGGGATATGCTAGCGAGGATTCTGAGTTCTGGTATGTTGTGAGGTGATTATTAGAATTATAGATTGATGAAAAGTGTTGTGCAAAAAGAGAACATACATCAATTCCAGTATTAGCTATTTTGTTTTTAAGTGCATAGGTATGGGGTAAGAACCGGAATTTTTCTTTTTGTTTTTAATAAAAGAGTGGAGAAGTTTTGGATTGGATTTTATAGACCTTTCAAAATTAACTAGGTAGTTTTTATAACAAGAATTGATTAACTTTTCACATCTATCTTTGAGTATATCAAAACTCAGCTCATCCATGGGATTTTTATATTTTTTAAAATTTACCCGAATTTTTTTTTTTTTTCTCGAAGCAATCTTATCAGTTTATGACTATACCATATGGGGTACTTAGATGAGCGCGGTTTAGATATGGGAGTTTCTTCGAGAATTATTTGGCTGAGTATCTTATAAAAAACTGTAACTAAAGAATCTACATCTTGGAGATCTTCAAATTTTGTGACGAACTTTTGCGTTATCAATAAAAAAAATTTGAAACAGTTCTTTTTATCTATAATTTCAAAATATGTCTGATTGGCACAAAACGAATGCTGTAATTAATCAGTAAAAGTGAGTACTATTTCAATTTACAGTCACAGTTTTTAAAAGTTCAAGGTTGGGGTCGGACAAGTAGCCTGGCCTAGTAGCCTAGTATATAATAAATTGAACGATAATACCTAATATTAATAAAAAGTTTTCAAGTTTTAATTCTTCTGTTATAACCTCTTTATGAATATGTCCAGTGGTAATGCGCTCGCTTGGGAAACCGAGTGAAGTTCGTTGAAACCCCGGGTCTCGTACTTCTTATATTTTTATTGGTGAACCGTTTCCTACATGATTACTACTCGTGTTACGGTGAAGGAAAACATCGTGCGGACACTTGCATTTCTGCGAAAACCTAGCAAGTTTTGGAACAACATGTGAAGTCCACGCGCAATTGACTAGCGTGATGTTCTACGTCCTAATACCTCTCGTAATGTATTTTATTATGACTGGGACAGAAACTTGAGTTCTATTATTGATTGTAGTAAAATGTTAATACGCTTGGGTTCATTTTACAAATGATATTGTGTACCTTACAAAATCTTGGTGAAGCCTATCGAATTGATCTAATGATAGAGACTAGAGTTGGATAGTGAAACCCTTCAACAGCCAGTAATAAAACTGATAAGACTGATAACTGATAAAACTATAATATACTTACTATTATATTATGATATAAATTATAATCATTTAGATGTCGTAAAATAGTGAGAAGTATTATTTCCAAATGTATAACTTTGTAAATGAGTTGTAATAAGACGAATGTGGTTAATTTAATTATTTAACCATTTAATATTGTATTTAGATAAAGTTATCACTTTCAGCTGTTAGATATCAACTATTTGTTTAACAGTCTGTCAGTAATTGCGTATTCACTATTCTGTGAGTTAGTACAAGAAACTTTAACTGTGTTTATTTACATTTAACTATTGTAACTATATGGTGCAGAAACAGATGATAAGAATGTAATATGTCTTGTCTATTTAGAGTTAGAGTTACGAAGTAGGTATGTGTTTGTTTCAAGTTTTTTCGTCTATATAAACTTACTTCTGAAACCACTGTATAATATTGTTTGAACCATGTCAAATGTGGTATGTTTTGGAGGTTTTAAAGATTAACGTCTTTTTCGATTGGAGACACTTATAATCAAAACATAGCTTAGTGGGTAGTCGACCATATATGGAAGATATGAATATGAGCGCTTAATGAAAAGTAGGGTTTACATTGGGTTTAATGCTATACTATCCTATACTACATTACGCTACACTATACTATATTTATTGTATAAACATTTTACACTCCACATGATATGAATCGATTAAGACGTAAAAACGTGCCATATAAAAGCATTTCTTGCTGATCAAGGCTGTGATTTCACAAAAGATACATTTCATAATAGTTTTTGCTCTGAAAAAAAATGTATATTACATTTATTTATTTATTTTTTTTGATAAAAAAGACCACGTGTAATAGGATATATGTTGACTTTCTTCTGGCCATTTCGAATTTCTATCAAATTCGATGAACTGTTACAGTGTTAACAAGTGTAAGGTTGCATTTTTCTATATGAGCGTTTTAATATATATATATATATATATATATATATATATATATATATATATATATATATATATATATATATATATATATATATATATATATATATATATATATATATATATATATATAAATATATATATATATATTTGATTAATATGTAATGATGTATGTATAAAGCATTTTTTTTATATGACCTTGGCAGATAGAAAAGTATTTAAAAAAAGGACGGATATTCATTTATTTTCCCGCGCTTTGGAAAAAAGATGTCGGTTATCAACTTGTAGTGATTAGTTATGAATTGTTTGTAATATAGTACATTTTTTATATTAATTATAATGTAAACGATTATTTAAAAGAGCAACTGTTGAGTTTTTGTTGTCAGCAGAACTGCTTTCCGAGCCGGTGGTAGTTTCCACACGGACAGAAATACTGACGATTATAAAGATTAATGTTGCAAAAGTATTGAATATAAGAATATATGCAAGGAATATCTCGAAGTTTCATTAGTGACATCCTACAGAAGTAACAAACACACACAAGCAGTTTATGAGTGAGTGGACTCACAAACTTTCGCATTTAAATTAGTTTTCGAAAGACATGTGAAGTTCACCAACCGGTACTTGGTCAACGTGGTGAATTATAGCCTTCAATGCGAAGGAGCCTGGAGGTCCGTGCCCAGCAGTAAAACATTAAAAAGGACTGCACAAGATAAGATGATATAAGAAAGTATTTGCCTAACTTCGGTACTGCAGTCCATATCACATCTATGATCTTATACCTTATTGTACCTACGCTTTTGTGCTAATTCTGCTTGTTTTACTTCGAATATAGTCAAATAATAATGAACATGACTTCAAAAATATCAAATGTAAGCTGGTTTTCTTATCATTTTTTTTATATCCAGGTAAGTGACCGTTTTTACTTTTTGATCAGTTAAAAGCCGGCTACGTAATTAATCTATCTATACAGATAAATAAAATTGGAGTGTCTGTTTGTAATATTAAAATAACCGCTTCTTACCAAATGCATATGGATGTATACACGGTACATATACCAAATCAACATTTTTTACAATTTTTGTCTGTCTGTCAGCCTGTCTGTCTGTCTGTCTGTCTGTTTGTTCCGGGTAATCTCCGAAACGGCTGGACCGATTTTGACGGGACTTTCACTGGCAGATAGCTGATGTTATAAGGAGTAACTTGGGCTACTTTTATTTTAGAAAAAGAATCAGGGTTCCGCGAAAAAAATTAAAACCCATGAAATTGTAAACAAAATCCGCGTACGGCGTTACGCACCCGAGCAAAGCGAGGGTAAATCGCTATATAATTTAAATGAATATCTTAGGAGTAGTAAGCTACTATTTACGTATAAATATAGCTAACCGTGAAAACGTACCTAGGGACGAACGCGAGCGAAGAGAGCGTGAGTCGCTAGTATAAAATAAAATAATATTATACACTTATATGGATATGGGAATTAAACAAGAACGCATTCGAATGAAAGTAGTTTTCGAAATACACCGTCTACATGAGAACCGCCTTGCGGTTGAATATCTGTGGCTAGTTAGCTTAAAATTACACTGTTATACAAAATACGTGTCAATTTGTAAGACAGTAAGATTGAAGTCCTAATATCGATATATTCCAAGAATATGGTACGCCTGATGACAGTTGTGCTCGTTTCTTAATCCCTCACCTAGGACAACGACTACTTATAATCTAAATAGTAAAAAGAGCTAGAAATATACAAGCTTATCTTACACTATAGTATCGTTTACTTAATATGTAAAGTATCATTTTTACACGTATGTACTTTTTTAGTTTATTCGTATATAGGGCAAAAGCTTTAGAAATACTGAATGTATTCTCAAAATTATTTTACTTGTACTGCTACTTTTATCAACATGCCTTGCAAGGTAAGCAACGGACAAAAAGTATTAAAAACTAGATACTGGCATATTTTTTGTATGTATAGAATATAATTGAGTATGTAATCTATATATATTCTGGGAATAAAGGACGTGTATTATAAGATTATTGTTTGTAGTCGATAATCATTGCGCAACATTTACAGTTTGCACTTATAAATATTATATATTTACTAGGGTTGCCAAAATTTCTTCGGGGAAATATAGTATTTTTCAAAATTTGCTATAAAAAATATAGTACACTTCAAAAAATATAGTACTTCATGGAAAAAAACAGAGCATAGACAAAAATATATTTGTTACTTATTTTTCTACAATTTTTTTTGCACTTCTTGCATTTCTTCACATTTTTTTGTCTAAAATAAAAGTGTAATAATATACTTTAATACATTCAACTTTTTAAATTAATGTAAATCAATAGCTCGTTTTTTTTAATGCGACACTACTTCTATTTCTTTTTTAATTTTAAAATGAAGGATTCGTTTGTTAAACTTCGGTGAAGAAAATATAGTATTTTCGCGTACTATATATTTTTTCAACAGTATATAGCACGCAAACCCGAAATACAGTATACCACTTTATATTATAGTACGGTTGGCAACCCTAATACTTATATAGTTATAAATATTATGTGGAAGGGGTCTACGGTTAGAAACAACAACGAAGGCTTCTCTTGTAGTTTAAAATTATTAAACCGGTTTCTATGATTAGATTCATGTCTCATGTGTGAATAGATATAATAACATTATTTTGTTTGAAATACTCTATGTAAAAATCTTCTTTTAGGTTTATATAAGTACTTTGTTATAAAGTTCTGTACCATCTTCTAATAATTAATTTTCTAACTAATAACATAACTATTTTAGCTATGACATAAATGTAATTTAATAAGTACATGTAATTTTATAATCATTAAGTAATTGCCCAACATTGCTAAAAAATTAGTCAAGTGCAAGTCGCGTCTCGTACACCGAGTATATTAGACAGAAAATATATTGTTGTAGGTATTACAAAAATATTATACCGAAAAGCCCAAAAAAATAATCGAAACACGACCAATACAAAAATAACTCAAAAACACGTGCAGGTACAGTAGTTAATTTCTATTCCTTATTATTATTAGATATAAGAATAATAACACATTTGATAAACATTACGATTTCTATTTTAAGAACGGAAATATGCGGAGACACAGTACATAGAATTATGGAACCCTAATAACGACTTAACTTACCTTGGACACGAGAGGTGTCGTCTCGGTGGCGTCCGCGTTGCCGCTCGACGCCGGAGCTTCCAAACCATTTTTCTTAGGCATTTTTGTTTAAACTGCGAAAAGTTATAATTAATTAAGTAAAATTTTATTTGTGTTTCAATTAATCGGTAATCGAATTTACATTACGTAATTCTTTTTTATATCAACTAAAATAAAATATAGAACGCGTTGTTGAAATACGTGATGGGCAACAATTTTATTTTTTCTGATCACACTATTATCAAATTGTTATGAATAATTTTAAAATGTTGTTGCTACGCTAAAAACATTTAAATAGACATAATTAAAAAAGAAATGAAATCATCAATAACGATGTCATATTATAATTATTTGACCGATTCCTTAATCCTCTCAAGATTTATTTTATAGTTAAATAATATTATATATATTAAAACACATACTTTTTCTATAACACAAAACGTTGTCTGAGCTAATTTAACTATTGATAAAACGATGATACTTTAAAACTGTCGGCTACTACATCGATCTATAGAATTCAAAACCACTATTCGTATCGGTTTCCTGTACATCAATGATCTAAATTAGTATGGCTTCTACTTACCGAGTGTATCGTCCGACGCACATCCGCACGCCACCAGGCTTCTTACCAAACTGGATCTTTTGCTTTTCATCACCAGCTTATTCAATGCTATAGCCCACGTATTTTATGTAATTTAAATCAAGAACTTATAAGTAAAGTATTAATTGATATAAAATTAAAGTATTGATGATAATTTAATATTCTATTGTACGTTGTTGTGTTAGGAATGTTATAGTTTGTTTAGTGTTTCAGAAATATAATTAGACACTATGTCTGTAGTTTTCACATAGTATCATTCTAATCAATATTGTCTAGAATAATCAACATGCATCGAAGACTTAATTTTTTTGCAAAACTGTGTGTCTCTCGAAAATATGTACTTTTGTGCAGCTTATTAGTACTTTCAAGTTAATTGAAGTTGCATAGTATTCAGTATTATTACTTATTATCCTAATGACTAATCCACTTTGTATTGGGTCGAAAATTGTAACACCATGGCGCCGCGCGCCGGGGCAAGGTGTTCAACTAAATTTTATGGATCTTTAGTCCTTAATATGTTATACGTGCTTTACTATAGTATATCTCTTTTTTTTCCGGCCTGCCCATTCTCGTGATTTTTAACTGGCTGATTTATAAAGGTACCTGTAATTTCTTCATTCGCGTCGTCAGTGTGGCCAGCATAATCAATTAATGACTGTTTAATTATACACTAGCGGCTAAGCCTCGCTTCGCTCGGGTTCGCCTCTGGACAAACAAAAACAAATCTATCCCACGGGAACTGTACATTTTTTCAGAATAAAAATTAGCCTATTTATTATTCTGATGTATTAACTATATTATTGTAAAGTTTCATTACAATCCAATCAGTAGTTTTTGTGTACTAAGCTGTATAAGTTACTATAGTTTTTTAACTATCCCATGGGAACTCTTTAATTTTCCGGGACGAAAAGTATCTAAAATGTTGACCGGGGATATAAGGTACCACCGTGCAAAATTTCATTTAAATCGGTCCAATAGCTTCGGAGATTAGCCCGTACAAACAGACAGAGAAACAAAAAAAAATGAAAAAAAAAAAACTGAATTTGTTCTATTTCTTTTCTTATATCCCCCTGACTCGTTTTTTATCATTTTTTTTTCTATGTACAGACATTCGACCTCTACAGTTTTATTATATGTATAGATTAAAATGCCCCATTCATTTTCATTGTTGTTGATCTACAAACTGCTTCAATTTTTTTAATAATTATGTATATACAAAAATATTTTTTATAATGCAATTACATCCTGCAAAATATAATTAAATAAATACTATACCAGTGACTTATAGTTTTTCACCTGGCTAAACAACCCTTAAGAAGTAAACAACGCCATCTTTAAACATAACCTACGGCTACAAACAACTATTACCTGACTGCTCATTTTTCAATATAAGTAGCACTTTCTTTTTATTTTAATGTTCTTATATTACTACACAATGTATTTAAAAAATCCAGTGCTTTCATCCTGCGCTCTATTTAAAAAAAAAAGCTGAAATGTTATTAAAAATGTTTCATTTTGAACGAAAATCCCAGTTAGACCAAAGTTTGGCGTCTCACAAGTAGTATTAAGTAATTCTATAATAGTTTTTTTTTCTGTCATAAATATATTATCTTATCAGGCACACAGTCTACTTTCAGAATATGTAAAGAAAAGATCAAATCTTACGACATTTTTTTTTGTCATTCTGGAAACAAGGCGTTATGTTTTCTATACAGATTACAGAGAACCATCTCATCTCAATTTTTTTACTCATGCGAGAATTTTTATGGCAAAGGTTTTGACAATAACGTGTAAAGCACTAAAGTGCCATCTCGTTGCATATTACAATTCAGGCCGTCACTCCATGAACATTGCACAGCCTTTTTTTTGTTTTTCGATTTAAATATTACAAACTACAAAGTATTCTAAATATAGTAAAGTTTAATTTACAAAAGACCTGGGTGCAGTTTGATTTATAAATAAAAATTGCCGCTAAAAAACTTTTTTTGCACTTTAATGTTTTAAACTTTTTGGAAATGCAAAAGTAGCTTAAAATAGCGAAACTTTACAGTACAAAGGTACGGTGGAACACATATACTAAATAGAGATACTTAAATTCGTAGTAATTATAATCGATTCTGTAGTTCTTACGTAAATTATTTAAAAAAAAATACATACATGTTATGTAGTACATTAATAAGAATACAATAAATATAAACAATTTAGGTATGTATCTATGATGGACAACTACGATGGACCTTGGTGGCATTCACCTTCTCATCTTACCTAGCATTAACCTTAACAGACATACGATATTTCATATTATGAAACACATGAATACTATGTGTGAAATATTCCGACTTATATTTTCTTGGGAAATCGTCCATACAGCTTAGACGCTTTTTTTTTAAACGAAGTGTTCAATAAAAAATAATTATACGTCCCTTATAAAATATTAGCTACTTACCCTCGCTTCGCTTCAGGTTCGTCCCTAGACAAAAACAAATGTATCCCACCGGAACCGTATTTTTCCGAGATGATATATAGCCTAAAGCCTTCCTCGATAAATGGACTATCCAACACAAAAAGTTTTCTCAATTCCAACCAATAGTTCCTGAGATTAGCGTATTCAAGCAAACAAACAAACGAATGAGCGAGTGAGCGCGCGAACGAACGAACGAACGAACGAACGAGTGAACGAGCGAGCGATCGAACGAACGAACGAACGAACTAACGAACGCACGAACAAGCAAACAAACTCTTCAGCTTTAGTATAGATATAAATTATAAGATAGGACGAATAGACTATCTTTTAAGGCTAAAGCTAGTCGTTCTTAAATTTACTATATTTATTTAATAAATGTTGCTCTTATTTTAAATTTTTAATATCACGGAATTCTATCATGGAATACTTTGTAGTTATAATTAATGCGTTGGACCAATTCTAGTGTAGTATAAGTAGATACAAAATGATTATATTTGAATATTATAAACATAATATCTATATTAGTTTTAAAATGAATATTTGAATTAGTGTTAATAGATCAACAGTTGAGTTTGTTACCGACTTTTCTCACTGCTTCTATAACACTAGTACCAAAAAAAATCATAAAATATATAACTGCGTAAAACCTATGTCGGGATCCGAATTTTCTACCCGCCAGAGAAAATCGCATTAAAATCTATTCAGTATTTCCTTAGACATGTGGGCGTGTGTTTGACAACAGGTAAACAGACATTACCGTAGTTAAGGTTTTTAACGTGTAGATAAAAAAAATAAATACCAGTTAAGGTCGAAAAAATACTGATATCGGTCAAGTGTTAAAAAGTGTGCTTATTATCTACTTTTTAATGCTATAGCGGCTCAAAAAATTCTTAATGGAGATAGCCCTATATCCAAAATTAAGATTTCTTTTTATCGACGTATTATTCAGTTAAAACCACGGCTAGAACGTGATACCTAGCGGTAGCTTATTTAAAAAAAAGACAGATCCTTGTTTAGTTACATACAAGATATAGAATATAGTGGATACATCTTTTACACATTTGAACATATTTAATTCTTTATGTAAGTACCCACACTATAATAATTACATAGATATTAAATATATATTACACTTATACGTTACAAAAACATTTAAAAGAATTGTAATATTAATATTATAGGTTTTCAATAACTATAAGGTGGCGTCATCTGTGCCCTAAGTAGCTATTATTTTTTTACACTTACAGTATAGGTATCTAGGTAATAGCTATTCTTTACTAAATATAAATATGAGTTTATGCAACACTCGACATAATGTAACGCTAGAATACTTTATGGCCTACATAATTAAGAGCCCTAACATCAATACACTCTGTATTGTTGCTTTCCTGTCTGGGCTGTAAGTGCATCAAAATAATAAGTTCAACGATATCGAATAGCATCTTTTAGCTCTTATCTATACAGATAAATAAAATTGGAGTGTCTGTTTGTAATATTAAAATAACCTCTTTTTACTAAATGCATATGGATGTGTACGTGGCACATATACCAAAACAACATTTTTTTCAATTTTTGTCTGTCTGTCTGTTTGTTCCGGCTAATCTCCGAAATGGCTGAAACGATTTTGACGGGACTTTCACTGGCAGATAGCTGATGTCATAAGGAGTAACTTAGGCTACTTTTATTTTAGAAAAAGAATCAGGGTTCCGCAAAAAAAAATTGAAACCCATGAAATTATGAACAAAATCCGCGTACGGCGTACGCACCCGAACGAAGCGAAGGAAAATCGCTATATAATTTAAGTAAATATCTTAGGAGTAACAAGCTACTATATATGTTTAAACATAAACCATGAAAACGTACCTAGGGACAAATGCGAGCGAAGCGAGCGTGAGTCGCTAGTACCTAATATAACAAATTCATAATACATAAATACCAAATTTTCTAAGTAAACCAGCATTTGGCTGTGGCTCCGCTCACATGTAGTTATTTAAAATAGATAAAGCGTGATATTATATTATCGGCTATCGCCCATTATATTATGTTAGCCACACGACTCTTGACTTCCCCTATTGATGCCCCACAGTTGGGCGTTCCCTCATACTACTACTGCAACTTTGTCCCGAAAGTGAAGCGTAACTACAATAAGCACCGTTATTTTTTTACGACCTTTGCCAGCGGATGTGATTAAAGATGGCAGTAGTTTGTAAACGATAAATGACTTCATTTATAATCCCTTTCTTTATCTGCACAAGTTACAAAATACATGCCATCTATGGCACTATGATGGTACTACGACAGAAAAATATATTAAAAATGATATAACGAGCGTGCGCAACTGTACAAGTTCCTCCTGCTGAAGAGTCACCATCTCAATCAAATTCGGAACAGTTCATTGCGAACAGACAAACATAAAATTATTTTTATTGTAAATAAGAATGGTGCTTTCGAAATAAATTAAAATGTTCATAACGTAATTTTAAAAAAATTAAAAGGGTTATTATATTTTTTAGGAATAAACCTGTTCGTTCGCCCAGCGATTAAAAGACGACAAATATATAAATTATAAATAGAATTAACTACATAAAAAAAAACTATATAGAAATCTTTTTTTTTTTTCTTTTCTCTATGGCTTAGAGATCTTTCTCTCTTTCTTCAAGAAATCTTTCCAAAATGTTTTTATTGATAACACTTCAAACTTGTCAATAGCTGCACTAAACAAAAACAAAAGAAAATCGGTTGACATTTAATGTCAATAAAAAGATACTGTTTTATCTTGGCCTTAGAGTATTCATAAGCTATGTATACTCTAAGGTCTTGGCCCATTTAAATATAGAATATTATCCTGATTATAACTTAGTAGCAAAAGCACTAATCAATAATATAGCTAAAATAATTTAGAATAAATCAATTTTTTGAAGTTTTGAGACGTTTGGAAAAAATTATGACTGTAAAAGTTTTACTATGCTTGCGCACACCAGCAGCCTAAAAGCGACATGATGAAGTTAGTTACTCTTATGTAGCTCGCGAACGAATTAGTTCGAAAGAGCGCTCCCACAGACGAACTGTGCGAACTAGTTCTCAGATCGCTCGCTCTTTAGTTCCTTAGTTCGTTCTTGATTGTACGGATGTACGGATGCTACATATGAGTAATCTGTGTTACGGATCTTTTTTCAGAACAGACTAGGTTAGCGGTTGGCAACCCATGGCTCGCGGGCTGTATGCGGCCCGTGAATGTTTTACAAATATTTTTTTTTTGTTCGCCACCTTGAATCGCAACGAAAGTGCGAGCAGTATATAATTATGATTATAGTTTGGTTCAATTCTGCAATGAACTACCGGAAGGGTTAAGGTAATAAAGTCGAAAAAGAAACTAACGAACTAAAAGACCGACCTAGTTCGCTAAAGAGCTGCGAACTAAATTGACCGCTCCCAGTCGCGAACTATTATGCCCAAGCCTAGTTAGTTGATAACTGTTTGTTGCCATGGTAACAGTTGTTGTTGTTTGACAAATAATGCATAATACTGTATTCATTACTTGAATGATATTCTGTAAATAAGTATAATATGATTGTAATAATATGCCTTATTTAATTATTTTATTAATTTAGCAGTTGTGACATACGGGATGACATTTTTAGCTATTATTCTTCCGTAATCTTTTACGCCAAAGAAATATAACTTCTTACGTATGTACATAAGTACATACACATATTTTTTTATTATCGTATTTTTTAATTAACTTAAAAAATGTTATTTATTTTTTAAAAGAAACAATATTTTATAAATATTTGAATATTCAAAAGAAGACATACTGATGGAACATATTTTTATGTCACTTCTTGAAATGGAACGTTATGGCACATTGTCATAGACAATATTAATCGATTTAATTCCATAGTCTAGTGACCTTAAAATGTTCTATATGTAACGGGTAAACGTAATTTGGCCGTGTAAACCTATGTGTCAAATAAATGCTAAAATCTATATCAAAACCTTACTAAATCTATTAATTTGCGAATGACGGCGTGATTGTGGAAAATTTGACCAAAACTAGTTTTATTCTAGTTGATTACATTGCTATTACCATCAGGATGTTATTATTTCAAGTGATTGCTGGACAAATGCTGAGACAATAAATAACTAGGTATCTTCAACGTTTTTCAACTTGTTTATCTAATTTATTTTTTAGCGCATATATTTCTATTGGACGCTAATTTTTTGAATTTGTTTTTCTATTAACATTTAATTTTACTATTGGATGTTCTTCATCGATAAAAAATCTGTTTATTGATAAAATACGTTTAACTTAACAAAAAATATTTCCTACCTCAAGAATACATTTTATGTGTAATTTTATGTTAATAAAATAAAACAGAGCTCGTTAACAATAATAGTATGACTAGTTTTGATAAATTTGTTTATAAATAAACAAATTTTATTGAGGTTTTTGTATCTTGCATATAATAAGCATTATTTGCTGTCTATTTTAGTAGTTTATGTAATTTAAATAAAATTAAAAGAGTTCATTGAACTTTTCTGTCATATATGTATATATAATTAAAGTTTATAATCTGCACACAATAAATTTATTTCTTCATTAACAGATACAGTAGTATCTACTACTACTACAAAAAAAAACATTACATTAAAAGCATTATCTTGAACTAAACTGTGAGAATGAATCATACTACTCAGTTTCTACATGAACAACTAAGTATTTATTGACTAGTCTGTTTGACAATGCAAGAGTATAATGACTCACCAATAAATCAACGGTGTAAAAGAGCACTGTTTGAATTATAGTGTAAAGCAATTATTTTAAAATAAAATCTAAAAAATGAAGGGTTCTAAATGTTTGTCATGATCAACTGCAAAGCGATTTCATATTACAATAGACATTGTTGTTTTATTTTCATTGCTAGCTCTATAGAAAATTACTTGTCCTTTGTGTGTCTGAATAATCTTGCTTTTCTTATAATGTAATACTTATGCCATATTTAATAGTGAAGTTTATTTACCAATTATGAGGAAATATATCATACATGGATTACTTACACATTGGAAGTTATCTCATGTAACTAGATGTATCAGCATATAGCTCAATCATTCAATTAAGATTCTAATTGAATGATTATTCCTAGACCTATATTGTTCATGGCAATTTTAACATTTAACAGGTCTCTTGATTTGTTTACATTATTACTACTGGTTAAACAATGACATCAATGTTCTTAGAGTTGAAACTTTTAGCTTAAAAATGACTATATAACTCATTTTGCATTTTCTTATATATTAAGAGCAAAAGCGAATAATCTTGATTTAGAACAATTTTTGAGAACTATTTCATTTACAAAACAAAATTTGATTGTTTTATGTATTGCGTGACAATCGTATGTTACTACTGAATTAACAATTGTGCTAAAATATAATATATATATATATTCTAGCATAAAAATATTTTTGCTTTTAGGCACAATGTTGCAGATTGGAATCTTGTCTAATGATGTTATTAAAGGTATATTATTTATTTTCTCTCACATATTTTATCAAGCTCATACTTTAATGTATACTTTAAACATTGCTATTACTCAAAATAAGGATACACAAGTTGTATTCTTCTATAATTGCTTAAAAACTACTATTAAAAGATGGTAATAGCAATGTCTTTGGTTATTTTATTTCCATTGGTAATAATATCAGCACTCCATGTACAAGAATATGCTCTTACTCATAATTGTTTTTCAATGTTACTCATAACACATTGAGTAGTATTTATTGATCACCAGAAACTGTCAAGCTTATATTATGTTATTTATTGTCTCATATATTATCATCAATGCAATTTCATCTTTTTTAGTTCTGTGAAGTGTATTTTTTTTCTATTTTAGTGACATAATCACAATTCAAGTGTAGCTCCATTATAGCAGATAATTATTTTTTATATACAATATGATGACTTCGGAGGAGTCAGACTCTCTGAGTACCATCCCATCAGACGGCCACCCTGAAGATGCATCAGGTTTGTATTTCACTGCTTGCTAATACTGATTTACTGTTTTAAGGAAATACTATTCATCTAGCTGTATTTTTTTTATTTTTCACTTTCATTATTGGCACATAAAATGTTTGCATAAAATGTATTACTGTGCTCGAAGATCAGAAACTAAGTTACGAACTGTGTACAAAACCAGTGACAATAAATAGTGATAAATTAAAAAAACAATACTCTTCTTCTTCGGTCACAGTGATAAGCTCACTGGGACTAGTCACCGATGTGGGACTACAAGTAAACTCACCCTAGTCCAATGTGAAGAGAATATGAATGGTTGTGTTAACTCACCAGTAGATGAATTTGTAGCATCTCCAGATTCCCTATTCTGAATGAAGATTTCTTAACAGAGAAACAAACATTTTTCCAAATGGCCTAACTAAACTCAAAGACTGATAATAATCTGTAATCCTAATTAAAGGTTAATTTATAACGGATCCACACTAAAATAATAGGCCTTTAAAGATAAATTAATAAATTATCTGAAAAAACAAATATTTATATTACTCTTAAGTATATTTTGGGGTGTAGGTGGTATATACTATGGAGAGAGTCCTAACGGAGACTATATAATAAATGAGGGGTCTTTATTTATTTAGTCCTCATGACCACTACTAAAGGTATCCATGGCGTCCACCGTCGAATATGAAGGGTAGTAAATAACTTATCAAGTCATTAATTCCTCATAGCATCAGGCACAGAGGAAGCCCCATCGTCGATGGTATCAAGTGAGGCGGAATCGGATGGCAGTGTGTTATCAGAGCCACCTCGTCATGATGCCACGGACCTAAGCCATAGTGACATCACAGCAGACCAGCAGACCGACAGAATGCTAGGCACGGCTCCGGACGTACGCGCAGTTGGCACAGCCCTAGCTTCACTGGTGTCCACACGAGGTACTATCAGTGTTATTATCACAATAGTACCTATACTAAACCATACAGTCAGGGCGTGTGAGGGAGACGCGAGAAGGCGCACCCGACTGACATGTAACCATCGATCAAAAAAGTACTAGATACACAATCCCATTCAAAGGTAATTAATTATTCGAGTTGATATAAATATACAACAATGTAAATTGAACCTTAAATGCAATGCTTAAAGTTGTATTCACAAAAAAATATTAAAAGCGCGCTCAAATGTTCAAATGAGCGCTCATTCGGTGAGGACAATTTTTGACGCTGATTGTGTATCTAGTTCTTCGTTAACCGATGCATGTAACGGTATTTTGTATGACAGTCTGGAAACGACTTTAGGGTTGACAGGTTTAAGTGTAATATGCCAAGTTATGGTATGTAGTAGTAACAGCAGCAGCACTGTAGTAACAGTGCCATGGAAATTGGTATTTTTGACAACCTTTGTATTTGACTGCTTTTGCGTTAAATCTTTGGCCGATCGCGTACTGTATATATACTTTGCTATCACTTCCACTATAACTGCAATAGTTACCATCTCTGTAACTATTACTTTTGATAATAATAATTATTATTATGTTTTGGATGTAATGAAAACTAGGTAAACAGTTTCTAGTTTTATTCTGTGGTTATGGAGACGGCTGAATAGATTTCTATACATTTTTTTTCTATAAATAGATAGTTTTAATGTATTTTACAAAAAAAAATTAAAGTGAATAATTCGTTTTATTCAATTAGTCAATTTGATACTATTTATGTTAATTAGCTGATAGTACATTATTATATTAGTGTTACAAACAGTTATGAAGAGGAAACAGGAAAGAAATTCCAACAATTTCTGTCAATAGAAGCTTATTTACTGTACTCATATTAGTTGTTGGTTGGACACATGTTTGTGTTACAATGAAATATTGAATATGTTTTATTTGAATATAACCAAGAAGGTGGTGTTCCCAGGGTCAATGTTGCCATGGGTTCCTAATAAGGGAGCCATGGTGGCCACCTCGGATACCGACCTTCGTCCAGGGGAGTTCGTGATGAGACTCCTCTTCACGGAATTTACCGTTCAGGCTGAGAGGAAAATGGAAGCCGTCATGGCTGAACCTTTGGTATGTGATAGATTTTTAATGTCCATTAAACCGATTATTTACCTACTTCTAAGCAGTAGTAAAGTAGGTGCTGTTGCTCAATTTAGATGTTTATTTTTTATGCGATTTTCGCCTATTGTGATTTCCGTAATTCGTAGTAGGGAAAACGTTATGTTTCAAGGGTTCCAAATAAAAAAAAAACGCCACCAATGGTCGGTATTCTGATACTTAAAAAGCAACTTTATTTGTTGATTTCGTCCCTTTAAATGTATTTAATTTTCTTGACAATTATATATATTAAACGCAGATATATTTCATTAATGTAGGAAGGGATTAAAGATCTCAATGTTCCAAAAACAGTAATGAATATTATTTTTTTTACTCTTGAACCTAGACATATAACCAATGAGTATATATTTTATAAATACATATAATAAATCCGCGAAAAAATCTGAAAAGATAGTTTTATTTAAAATGTCGAATATTCGCGTAAATCTAAGAAAATATTATTAACCCTATCAAAAACAGTGTTATGAACATAAGTTTGTTTTAAAATTGTGTATTAATATAATTTATAACGCAGTAGAATTTTATTAGTTTATATATGTGGATGGTTATTTTTTTATAGTTATGCGTTTTATGTGTTTATTGATGTCGATTTTATATGACTTTAGTAATGATAGTCTTCATAGGTTAACTTTTAATTTCTCACTTATCGCGTCGTCGTGTCCCGGCGGGTTCGGTTGGGAGCGATAAACAACACGCTACGTGCTATGCGATCCATATTTATTTACTTCTTTGTCATTGTAATTTTCCTTTCATTCGTATGCATTTCTAAAAGAGATATTTATTTTTGAATTTATTTCTTTCACTGTGAAAATTATTCTTTAGGTTTGAAAATACAAAATATATATTAAGCGTCTTATCGACGACAATTGAAGGTGCGGGTTTGATGCCTGCACGATGTTAAATATTTTTGTAATAGTTAAGAGATTCGTGTCTATTACCAAGGGGTACTATATTTTATTATTATGCTACCGACTCACCCTCGCTTCGCTCGGGTTCGTCCCTGGGTACGTTTTAAATGTTAGTATGGAATAGAAAAACTGCGAAAAATCAAGTCAATCTGTCAACTCACTTTTTTATGTGGAGATTTATTAATCCAAATTTTTCACTTTTCCATGCAAATTTTCCAAACATTTCTTTCACACAAACCTTGTCCTGACAATCACAAACACAACAACAAAAGAATTAGCCAAATACCAGTAGCCGTTCTGAAGTAATTCGCTTACATACATTTGGCAATTGATTTTTATTTATATAGATATTGTAGTACATGATCTGTATTTTTTGTGTAGTCTCGCAATTTTTTTTTTTTTTTTTTTGTATCGAAATCGGTGTCAATATATATAGAACTAGCGACTCACGCTCGCTTCGCTCGTTTTCGTCCCTAGGTACGTTTTCACGGTTAGCTATGTTTAGGTAGACATAAATAGTAGTTTGCTACTCCTAAGATATTAATTTAAATTATATTGCGATTTACCCTCGTTTTGCTTGGGTGCGTACGCCGTACGCGGATTTTGTTCACAGTTTCATGGGTTTTAATTTTTTTAGCGGAACCCTGATTGTTTTTCTAAAATAAAAGTAGCCTAAGTTACTCCCTATAATATCAGCTATCTGCTAGTGAAAGTCCCGACAAAATCGGTCCAGCTGTTTCGGAGATTAGCCGGAACAAACAGACAGACATACAGACGGACAGATAGACTGACAAAAATTGTAAAAAATGTTGTTTTGGTATATGTACCGTGTATACATCTATATGCATTTAGTAAAAAGTGGTTATATTAATATTACAAACAGACACTCCAATTTTATGTATCTGTATAGATAGACCTTCCACATTAAAAAATTTAAAAGAAAGCTTTTCTTGGATGAAAACATTAATTTTAAAATTAATTTAGTTATTTGTCGTCTTTATTAAAGAGAATAATTTTCAAAATAAATCTTTTGAGCAACTCAATAATTATTTATGATGTGATATGGATGGTATGGATGTAAGGCGTACCGACAAAGCGTCTTTGAGAAATAATAGACATATATATGTACATTTCTGAGGCTATTTTGAGAGTTAACTAAATTTTTCATTTCTCACGAAATTTTGAAAGTTAACTAAATTATGGGTATTAATGTTGACAGGAAAAGCCGCTAAACAAAACATTGCAAAGAGGTGAAGATCCCCAACTAGACCAGATCCTCTCGGCTTTCGGAACAGTGGCAGAACATTGCCTGCCTTCTCTACTGAGAGCTCTCTTCGGATGGCTAGAGAGGCAGATGGCTGAGTCTCCCCAACTGAATGAACAAGCAAAGAAACCCCATCAGGATTTGAGGAACAAAAGGTTTATATTTCAAATAATTAATAGTTTATTCCAATAGGATTACATTTTGAATATTTTATCGGCGATTGAATTGACTCATGAACTGCATTTCTAGTAATAATTCGTTAAGATCGACATTTTTAATCTAAAATACTAATAATTTAGTATAACTTTATAAGGTACACTTTACTTGTGCTGTCTAATAGATGAAAACATTTTTCGTCAGTATCTTTTAAAAAAAAGTATTTATATGCAGTATTGATTGACTTACTCTATATCTTTTTGTTTTTAGTTTAATGCAATCGTTTTAAAATAGAATTTCTACGTATTTAAATGTTGACAAGTCGACCTTAAATGTCTGTAGTTTAACATTAATTGCTTTACGATCGATTTTTTAATTGAATAATAAATAAGTATGGGGAGCGTGAGTGATGAGTGCTGACCGTTTAGTGCTATTTATAAAACTGTGACTTGTTAATGATATGCATTTAGTTTGTCACGAACAGTGTATTGGAGTTTGATCTTGCAAATAAAGTTACTTAAATTGGCTCGTTCTATTGATTGGTTATTGGTTCGCTTAATACTTTGCAGAACTTTACCTTATTTTTCTAGAAATATTAAAGAGGAAAAATAAAAAAGAAATATTTACTTTACTTCTACGAGGGCCTATTCTATCAATGGGGATGATTTCTTAAAAGAAGTAGTCTGAGGTTAAGAAATCTTGTGATATCTCTTTTGTACCTGGTTTTTGCTTCTATTGTGTTCGCATCTTACCTATGCAATGTATTGTACCTGGAAGTTAGACCAGCTGGAGGAATTGAGAAGTAGAGGTGCATCCTGTGGTGGTCCTGACTGATTGCTTCAACTCACAGCCTAAACCACTGGTTGTAGAAACGTGAAATTTGGAGGACGTATTTCTCATATGATGTAGGCATCCGATAGGAAAGGATTTTTCGAAATTCATCCCCTAAGTGGGTAAAATAAGGGATTAAAGATTGTATGAAACTCTGTCATTCTTAATGTGAAATACACAGAAAGTGGTGTTTAGCTTTAAGATAAAAAATAAGAAATATATTTATTCGATTTTTTTTCGAGATCCATCTCTTAAAATGGTAAAAGGGGGTTGTAAAATTTATATGGGCAAAGAAATATTTATGATCAGAATTACTTGAAACTTGGTATTAATGCTCTTCAATACAATTAAATAAATGTTTTAGCAATTTTTGAAATTCAATCCCACAAGGTCGCATTATTGCTCTAGTCCACAATTTCTTCAGTTTTTGTCTTTTGGGAACAAATAATATCCATTTTCTTTGCATCCTGGCACTGCACGGTTTGTCATTTTAATTATATTTTAAATAAAATGAAAAAAAAAAATACATCCACGCTATAGAGCTTTACAATATATTGAGGATCTTAGTGACTGTGACATCTGGCGGGAGAAAAAAGCAAAATTCTGCAAAAAAATTTCTATTCGAACTATTTATTATTTGTACGTTAAAGTTGAAGAATTTTTGAAGATATACGAATATATACTTGTTTTAGCACGTTATGAAAAAAATAATGAGAGTGAATTTTTAATGATGCGACAGATTTTCGAGTTCGAGTCCCAGTTGTGGTCAAGTATCTTTATTGGGTTTTCCGCGTTCTATAATATCTCTCGATAATAAATCGAGATCGATAAAATATCTATCATAAAGACATTATACATTAGATTATTATTTAACACTCATCTTCTGTATTATTCTTTTGTGTCGGCAATAAAGTGTTTATCTATCTATCTATCCATTCCAGTATTATTTACATAGTATCGGGCAGCAGTGGTGCCGGTACAGAACAAGTTGAGAGGTCCAGTGAGGAGCTGCAAGCTGAAAGAAGGGATTTGGCCGTAGAGTTTCTTTTTTGCTTGGCCCTCATAGAAGTACTCCGGCAATTGCCCTTCCACCCTGGCCATGAAGATCTAGTACAATATATTGAGAATGTCGCCTTCAAGCGCTTCAATTATAAAGAAGGGTTAGTTTTATTTGCATTATTTGATCGGTAATTTTATATTTATATGATGCTTACTCTAGATATAGCTATATATTAGATATATGTACATGTACATTGTACATGGTTATTCAAAATGTATATACTAACGACAAATTATGTTGTTAGTTGTTTTGTCTGTTTATGAATAAAAATCAATTATAAAATGTGAACCTAATTACAGATATTGAGTTCAAAATGACACCTTTTCATATTACTTATATTTTTTTCCTTTACAGTTTGCAATCAAATCCGAATGCAGCAAATGTACACATTATAGCTGACTTGTATGCTGAGGTTATCGGTGTTCTAGCTCAATCTCGCTTTGCGTCTGTGCGGAAACGATTCACCTTAGAATTGAAAGTAAGCTAAACATAGAACGTATCTACTCATATAACTTTACATAGTCTAAAGTTATACTCTGATTTAAATGTCTTAAGCAAATTATGAACAAACAATTTGATGATTATATTTTTCTATGTATGTAACATTCAGGAGGCATAGGAGTAGTTTACCAACAAAGGCTATCTTTTGTGCTGACAACAGCCTTAAATAAGTTTTAACTTATCACTTAATTTCTTTGTATGTTTTTGAACAATAAATTAATTATTATTATTATTGATTATGAACAAATTTTCGAGATATTTTTAATGAATTTATTAAGCTTAAGTATCACTTAATGCCCATACAAGAAAAATCCATACATAGTGTGGAATAATCACTTCTAAAGTGATGTTCTATGTAAGGTACATAATATGTTTAGTTTTTAATCCCTCCCGGACAAATTCTAAGAAATCCGTGCGAATTTCCGAGAATTCAATTGTTATCTAGCACACCGGTGTGCTCGCGGTCCTCGAGGTGTTAAGTATTATTGTGTAGTAATTATTGTGTTTAGTTGATATGTATTATTTTTTTATTACTATATAATATTTACTAATTAATTAACTCTTATGTATATTTTTCTACACAGGATTTGAAGAGCCGCGAGCCTTCCCCACATACGACCCAAAGCATAATATCTCTATTGATGGGTATGAAGTTCTTTCGCGTCAAAATGGTTCCAATAGAGGAGTTTGAAGCGTCCTTCCAGTTCTTACAAGAATGTGCCCAATATTTCCTGGAAGTGAAGGATAAAGATATAAGGCACGCGTTAGCGGGCTTGTTCGTTGAAATACTTGTACCTGTGGCAGCTGTGAGTCTTTATATATTAGTACCTGAGCGTTTTTCGGATAATATATAGAAATTCCGTTTTTTTTTAAACATTCTTATTTAGATAAACATGAAAAGCAAAGTCTCATCTAAATACAAGACTTCATCTAAATCGTTAGAGCCATTTCCGAGATACACAAAGTAAATTTATATGTACACTATATACAAGTATTGCTCATTTAATATTATAACGTTTCTTTTTGTTTATCTCTGTTTGTATCCAATTTATATTTGATAAGTATGAGTTACAATTATCGGACCATAATTATTAATATGAAAGATTGTATGTGTATGCACGATTGTTACTCCTTTACTAGTTAGACTATGACATGGTGTAATAAGGCAGTGGTAGCCCTTTGGTAACGCGCTCGCTTGGGAAACCGAGTGAAGCGGGTTCAAATCCCGGGTTTCGCACCTCTGATATTTTCATGTGCGAATCATTTCTAACATGATGATCACTTACCTTACGGCGAAGGAAAACATTATGAATAAAACCTGTATGTTTGAGAAAGACATGTGTAGTCCGCCAACCCGCACTTGTCCAGCGTTGTGGACTATGGCATGATCCCCCTCGTATTGAAGGGAGGCCCGTGCCCGGCAGTGGGACGATAAAAAAGGGCTGAATACATGGTGTTACATAGGGTACTGATAGACATATAGTGTAAGTCACTATTTGTTTATGTGGCGATTTCGTTTTAAAAGTTGTTTTTTACTATACACCATTGTGTGAAGTTTAATACTTTTATGTGTATCTGCAATTACATATATTCATTATGGCGCCTTCATTTTAAATGTCGCAGATTAGTTTAACTAGCACTATTATTTGATTTTCTCTGGAGAAAACTTTTAATATATCATACAGATGCGTGCCTCAATCTTGTTAAAACAAATATATTGTTTATAAGTAAATGATTAGCACAAACAAATAATTTAAGGTGCATATATGTTGTTTTTTCTTTCAGACGGTCAAAAATGAAGTGAACGTGCCATGCCTTAAGAATTTTGTGGAAATGCTGTACAGCCACACATTAGACACGAGTACCAAATCTAAGCATCGCCTGGCGTTGTTCCCTCTGGTCACGTGCCTACTCTGTGTGTCTCAGAAACAGTTCTTCTTGGCTAACTTACATTGTTTCTTGGCTATGTGCTTGTCACATTTGAAGAATCGTGACCCGAAAATGTGTAGGGTGGCGCTGGGTGAGTATTTATTGTATTCATTTGGGGACAAGTTGTTAGGATTTTTTTAAAAAAGGGGACTTAACTGTTAAAAGTGAAAAAAGAGTTAATTTTTAGGTTACGAAGGTTACGGGTAAGTTGTTTAAATGATTATGTTGGTTTTCCAATTTTTTGTTGCTTGGACAATATTTGTTTCTATACATCACGTTTTTCACTAGCGACTATTATCTTTTATATCTTATGAAAGTTTAGATGTTTTGATGTTTGGAATATGTGTTACTCAATCACGCCAGGACGATTGAACGGATCTGGGTGAAATTTGGCACAGAGATAGTTGGAAAATTGTGCGGTTCCCGCGGGATAGGTTTGTTTTTGTTCTTCTAGAGGCGAACCCGAGCGAAGCGATGCTGAGCCGCTAGTCTTTTATAAAACTAAGAACAAAATACAATTAAATTAATATCTTTATTTTCTATGTAACGAAAAATAAAATGATGTTTTTTAGTAAGCGCATTACTTAAGAACGGCTGAATAGATTTGCAGAGAATGAAATAAAAATTAGACAAAGTCTGTCGGATCAGCTAGTATAGAAGTAGTTTCATCGATATTTACATTAAAATACTTTTTTACAGAGTCGCTGTACCGTCTCCTTTGGGTATACATGATAAGAATCAAATGTGAAAGCAATTCTGCAACACAATCTCGTCTACAGAGCATTGTGAACTCACTATTCCCGAAAGGCTCTAAAGGCGTAGTCCCACGAGACACACCTCTAAACATTTTCGTTAAAATAATACAATTCATTGCCCAAGAAAGACTAGATTTTGCGATGCGGGAAATAGTTTTCGATTTACTCATGGTTGGACGACCTATAAAGATAATATTGACACCAGAACGAATGTCGATTGGTCTTAGAGCGTTCTTGGTAGTGGCCGATAGTCTGCAACAAAAAGAGGGGGAACCCCCTATGCCCCGTACATCGGGCACTTTGCCGTCGGGGAATACCCTACGAGTGAAGAAGACATTCTTAAATAAGATGTTGACAGACGAAACCGCTCGTTCTATTGGTATGAGTGCGTATTTCCCATATGTGAGGCGGGTTTTGGTTGAAATTTTGAGAGCTCTAGACGCTCACTATGGGAGGCCATTGATGTTGACAAACACACAGAATGTGACGAAAGAACAAGAGATTAATACTGGGGAAAGGAAGCCCAGGATCGATTTGTTTAGGACTTGTGTTGCCGCTATACCTAGGTTAGTGCTAAAATATTATTTATATGATTACAGTTTTGATTGATAAATAAATAATTATTATATGTAAATTCTCATTGGAATTTTTATTCGATTAGTTTCTCTTATTATTAGAATCAACAATGCTAATAGAATGCAAATGCAATGGAATATATGTTACACCATATAAATATATGCTAAGACATAACTTACAATATACATCGAATTATTTTATATACATAAATACATATATAATATAAATAATGACAGTGATAGCTGAACCGGGTGAAGCGGGTACAAATCCCGGGACTCGTACCTCTGTTATTTTCATGTGCGAATCATTTCCACATGTCTTACGACGAAAGAAAACATCGTAAGGAAACCTGCATGTCTGAGAAAACTTTTCAATGTTCTCGAAAGCCATGCTCAGTCCGCCAACTCGCGCTTGGCTAACGTGGTGGACTATGACTATGATCCCCCACGTATTGAGGAGAGGCCCGCCCCCCAACAGTGGGAAGTTAAAAAGGGCTGAAATATATATAACATTATTTAAATATTTCCACAGACTAATTCCAGAAGGTATGAGTCCAAATGAGCTAGTGGATCTCCTGTGTCGACTCACAGTGCACATGGACGAAGAACTACGAGGTCTCTCCTTCCAAAGTCTCCAGACCCTAATAGTGGACTTCCCTGAATGGAGACAAGATGTTTTAGCTGGGTTTACCCAGTTCTTAGCTAAGGAAGTTCAGGTGAAGTTCTGCTTGGTTAATTCATGAAAATATTTTCGACAATTATTGTAGTTCTCTTCTTGTCTTTATCTTGCAATAATAAGTAAGTTGCAATTTGCAAACCTTATAATAATGATGCAAATAATGATGCGATCTAATTGAAAACTTACATATTGGTATGTATGTTAATCATTACTAGATCAGGCATATAAGGTAAAACAGGGATACATACCGTAATAAAAGATTTTTCATTTAAAAGTTGGCCTAATAATCTCATGTAATCTCGTCATTATCACAAGTCCTACTTGTATAATAGTATCAAGAGGGATGTTAGTCTTTTGCAAATACCAGTATATTAATATACTATTTCATCCATAGGATACATCTCCCCAATTAGTAGAGAACGGTCTGCGTATGCTCTTACAATTAGTGACAAGTTGGAAGAACGGTGAGCCCAGTACTTCTGCCCCACCCAGACCTGAACCCCTCGCGTCCGTGATACGAGGGACTGAGGCTTTAGGTCTGGTCATGTTGTGTCAGTGCAAGGCCTACCCGAGACGTCTGGCTGTACATATACTTAGGTGGGTTAAGGCTGCTTTTAGGTTTCCGTACCGTATATTTTTAATTTTATTTAAATTATATAAAGAAAAATTAAAAATAATAAATATGTTTTGTAATATAAGATAGATATTATAATAGAAGATTGTGGTCATTCTTCTACCATAATAATAAAAAAAAAACAATATAACTAAACAGGGAAACAAAGTACCTGCTGGAGAGGCTGCAGCTGACCCGCGATGAGCCAGCACTGTTCGATGTAGCAGACACTCACGTGCCATACTTTACTGAGAAATGTCTACCGATACTGCCGCCTGCTGAGAAACAAGCTGTCCTTGCGGCCGGCCAGCCTGACCTGGTCTGGGTGGCTGAACGGGTACACCCTGTATGGACTGCAGGTGAGATTAATTGGTTTGAATTGGAATAAAATTATTATATTATAAAGCTGAAGAGTTTGTTTGTTTGTTTGGTTGATCGCGCTAATTTCAGGGACTACTGGATGGAATTGAAAAATTCTTTTTGTGTTGGATAGTCCATTTATCGAGGAAGGCTTTAGGCTATATATCATCCCCGAAAAATGTACGGTTCCCGTGGGATAGAGTTGTTTTTGTCGACTAGAGACGAACCCGAAGCGAAGCGAGGGTGAGTCGCTAGTTATAAATATACCTGGAGCTGCTACTTCAGCCGTCCAGCATGACCAATGCGGGCTGTAACCTGTATGGATTGCAGGAGAGTTTGATGGATATAGTAGTAAATATATATTGTAGATGTACATACATGAAAATTGTTATGTAATATATCGGCTGAGAAGTTAACATTTCTTGCGGCCGGCCAATCTGATTTAGTCGAGGTGGCAAAATAGGTACATCTTGTGTAGATTACAGGTGTGATTTTAGAATAAAATATATATTATATCTGTACGTAGAAATGTTTGTGAGATGTTTATTGTGTTATTATAAAAAGATACTTATAAGCCTTGTTCTATCCAAATTTTGAATGTGTATGTGATCTTTGAGTACATACAGAAATAATATAGAAAAAAACCTTTCAGATTTTCAGACAACTTATATATTTTTTTTCTGCTACAAAAAACCTTAGTCGGTCTATTAAAAAGTAAAAAAAAAAAAAAAATAGCCAACCCGAGGATTATAATTTTCATATTTTAATAAAATCATATACAGGTCTTCAGCATGACGAAACATCTTCCAAGAATAGCTGGAGTGGAAGCTCTACCAACGGCGCAGATCCCTGGGAGGTGAGAGGTCCTTTTGATATACATTCATATGTACATATATATGCTAAACAATAAGTATAAACTATTGTATAGATAAAAATATTACTAAAAATACGGCACGTATTAAAAGAATGACAACTTTTTAAGAAGATGAATGTCGAGTTGTTTGAGGCTTGTGAGTAAAGTGGTTGGTATGACTCCTGTGGATGAGAGTTTAATCGGAATTGTTCTGACAGTATGTGCCATTGTGTTTTAAGTTCTATGGGTGAATCTACATAATATGTATTTTGTTACTTTATCTGAATGTGTTCATGAAATTTTGTGTATTGTTATTATTATACAGAGATATTATATGTATACATTTATTCCAGGTTGTGCTATTCGGTCTGCTCGAGCGTAGTCGCGTGCCATCGCAGTGTCCGGCCACAGTGTTGCAGGCGTGGCCGATACTCCATGCGAGGATACACGCCCTATACACTATCATTGAGCCCGCGTGAGTTATATACGTTATTGTACTATCTATATGTGCACTAAATTTCATAGAAATTCGTCCAGCTGTTTTACGTTAAGGAGATCAATACTACAGACCATTTCTCTATATATAATTCTTTCTAATATTCTAATAGTTATTATAGATACATATTGTACAGTAAAATGATTCTCTTTATGCATATATTTGTGTATATATTTGATTTTTTATCAATTGCGTAAGATGATGATGATATGTATGGCAAAGTAGTAGGAAAAACAGCAAAACACACAACTATTTTTGACTTTGATATTTTTTGATGGGCTCTGTCTATGTTATTCTTTTCTCGGAGCATACAATACTCGTATGTATAATGTCATCCAAAACTCAATGAAACTTTTTCAGACCGGTCAACGACAACCGTGCATCCCTACTATCCCGCGGACCAGCACTTCCTCGAAAGCCAGAGAAGGAAAGAGACGGATATATGCAAGTCTGGAAATATTATATGACAATGGCTTACCTAGTAGTGCCGGCAGTACCGAGTCCCGTCATACGATGTGCTAGCCCTGACCTAAGTCTGAGGTGAGGTTCATATAAACTTATATTTGTTTGAATTATAATACTATTATTTATTAGGTTTTTGATATAAGGCTGGTGGTCGAGCGGTTCACTTTAGTTAAGCTTTAAGGTGTGTATGCGTTTTTGTTTGTTTCTCTCTTAATATGGTTATTGGTTCTAGGCAACTTGTAATAAGTTTTCTTCTAGAAATTATTAAGTTGGTAATATCAATGAAATTATTTTTATAATACAATTTTCTTTTGTAGTTATATATTTTTTTATTAATAATATATAATATTTTTGGATTGCTTACAATTTTATGGTCTAAATTTTAATTTAAGGGCGTCACAATGTTCCAAAAATTTCTTTACTACTGTTTTTAGATACAAATTGCAAATGCCGCATTTAAAAATGGCGATTGCAGATCACTTAATTTCGTTTCGTCATATTGTTAAAAATTAGGAAAACAATAACAAACAATCTTAAAGAAAATTATATTTATTTTCAATATAACTTTATTCCTATATTATATTAAATCTCGATTTAATGTGACTTGATGTGATTTGGTCGTTAAAATTTGAGTTGTTTTTTTTTTTTATTACCTGTATGTTTGTCGTTTTGTCATGTCTTTAGCTTTTTGGTCTAGTTCATATCGAGGGAATTACGAGGGTCGATCAATCTGTGTAAGTAAATGTTAAGGACTGTTTACATTTGACACTCTTATTATCGCTTAAGGTGCATTTACACGTTTAGAGTTTCGCCTCGAAAAAATGTAGGAATATAGAAAATTGTAGCAATGTAAATAATACCGTATTTATTACTCTATATGGTTCAATTTCATTTGCTCAAACTTTCTATAATCTTACAAGTTTCTCTTAGCTTTGAAGTAATGAAATTCTGCGTGTAAATGGGCCTTTATGGACGAGTGAATGTTTGCAAGCTCTGGTCTCATCGCGAAGCTTTGTCTATTCCACGGGATATCTGTTGTCATAAGGTATTTTAAATATAGTATATTAAATATAAATCAGTCATTATAAAGTTATGTATTGACTTTACTTGCCGAGTTGTCGATTGGAAGATATTTACTTACAATTAATACAATGTCGCCACTCAGCAACTTATAATGGTAGAGCAAACTTGTTCAAATAGATTTTTTTTTAATCTAAAACATAGTTATATTTGGGATAATATCTAAGAAATATTTATTGTTATTGGTCGTACTTATAGAATTGTCTACACTTGACATTTACACCACACATCACTGGACTCCCGTATATACATGTCCTAGTACTATGATACGTATATTATGTTATATAGCTTATTAAAATATTTTTTGTATTTTAATATGTTTTTATTGCAATATTTGATTGGTTTCTAGTAGCGTAGTAGTCTTATTTTGCATAAGTTATATTTGAGCCAATGTTATGGTTATTCCAGAAAGGAACTCTTATAGAGAATAATAAAATGTACGCATGTAAATCTATAATATGTTTCTTGTTATAAATATATACATTTCACAAAGGAATGATCGGTTGAAGATATTAGAGCCATTAACAATTTTATCGAAGAAAATTATGCAGATGTTTACAGAATATGTTTATGCTAAAGATATTTTGAACTTAGAAGCAATAAAAAAAAAGAATATTCTTATTGCTTAAAAATCATAAGCAAATAAGATTTTTTATATTGTGTAACCTTTATTTTCGAACTTACTCTTTCGATATTTGCTGTTTCATTAGTGATAAAAACTTAAAAAAAAAAATAAAAACCGACTTCCAGGCACAAGTCGGTGCCAGCCAATACAAATCAAAGCACACCGACTTCGAAAATATCTGATTAGGTATCTATTCTAAATGAAAACCCCTGTTTAGTTATTTTTTACTTTTCAGTCCCTGGAAGTCGGTTTTTATTTTATTTTTTTAAAGTTTTTATTTTTCCATTTTTAGTGTAGACGTAATAAGCAGGTAATTTGTAAGAAGAAAGATTTAAAAAAATAAAATAAAAACATATTCGATTAAGCCATTTATTTAAAAACCGCTTGACCGATTTCGATAAAATTTTTATGGGACCACCGGAGAAGAATACCCTTTGAAACAAAAAAAGAATTTTCCAAGTCGGTTCAGGCGTCTTCGAGTAATCGGTGAACATACATAAAAAAAAGTATCCGACAAATTGAGAACCTCCTCCTTTTTTGAATTCGGTTAATAAATAGGATAAAATATATTAGTTAATGGCTCTTAGCTCTTAGAAAAAAAAAACAAAAAATAAAAAAATATAATTAAGAACGTAAACATTCATTTAGTTTTTCCTTTGATAGAATTCTTTTTACGTTAGTAACAATGTTTAACTGATAACGTGCGAGTAAGAAGTGAGCGATTGTCATTTAGGGTTCCGTAGACACATTGACAAAATTATCTTTATCTGATATTACTTAAATTTGACACATGCACACAAGTTCCAGTAACAGCACTCCAGTTCGCACTATTTTCCTTTTCCGCGGGACTTGAATCGTTTTGAATGAAAGTTTGATTATATTTAAAGTGTTATCCACCGTGTTCGAACCTCCTTTGTTTACACTTGTGTTTCAAATAACAGTTGATATTATATTTAAAACTAGCGACATAGCTTCGCTCGAATTCGTCCCCATATCAAACACGAGCCTATATCCTACAGTCACAGTTTATGTGCATATAGAATTTTATCCAAAATCCAATCGTTATGGCGTGTATCAACAAACATACACACACGCAATAATACAAATAGTCCGGTGGTGTATACGTGAGACAAACCTGTTTAGCACGGAGGAGCGCGGGGAGTGGACGGGCGCTCAGCTGAGCTCGTCCACAGAGAGCCTGAACGCGCCCGGCGGCTTCTTCACGCTGCCCCTCAGCTACGCGCGCTCGTACAAACAACACAAACGCACGAGGTGGACCGATATATGCACGTTATACGATACGACTACGACACGACTATATTTGACGGCTCCATCTCGCATACTTTGATAAAGCTTTTGATTTGAAAATAATGTTTATTGATAAGGAGGTATCAAAATAATAATCATTTTTAACCGTATTTATTTTTGTTTCAATTCGGATATCTTCTATTTGTTACGCAATAGTTAGATGGAACCGTCAAAACAATTCATACAGCGTCGTGAATAACTCTCATTTCGGCCTTTAGCTTCGTGGTATAGCTTCGAGAGGCTCATAGTCATCACGCATAGGTTGCACAGCTATCGCATACCATCGTTTCTTGCTCATGGACAAACTTATGTACATCTGGTTGTGAATTAACATTGTAGGTGTCATTTTGTGTTACGTCTCAGTCATTTCACGTTCATAGATCAATTCTATCGTCTATATTTCTGGTTTCCAGTAACCTATCTATCTGTTTTTTCTTACTAGAGATAGATATTTGACATATGCTTTATACGAATTATGTCAAGTTCTATAGCTATTAAGAAAAATCACGGGTAAATTAGTTATTGGGAAACGGCGTAAATCGATCGATCTATTGGATAGGGCCTTTAATAAACTTATACTTGTTTGTTTTGGTATTTACGTTTTGATTTGTTTAAAATATGAAACGAATTTCTCTAAACGTCTATACATATTGTTTTATTATTAAAGCTTCCGTTACGATGAATCAAAAGTTCTATAATACAAATAGTTTTTTCTTTAAATATGCATTGCAATGATTTATAGGTATTCTCTGTGCATGATAAGATTTTTATTTTGTATACATTTATTTTATTTCTCGTGCGCTACTCAACATTCCAGTATACATACACCTATGACATTATACTTACCTACTCAAGAATGCTAGTTTCATATAATGAGATCACTCAGAAAACTTTATAAGAGCAATCAAAATTTACTCTTGTAAAATTTGTTTTTATATTGTTATTTATAGAACTTAACCCTAAATACTTTAAGTATACGTTTTATTTTGCTTGAACAGCGCCCTCTTCCTATCAGCGTGTCCGGAGACACTTTGGGGGTAAAAAATCTTCTTTGAAAACATGCATCGATACTGATACATATAAATATATGATTATAATTAATTGTTCTATTATAATATACTTATATATAAGTTGGGAATGTACATTTTTTCAAATTTAAGATATAAAGTATTGATGGATGCGTTTTATGTACGTACGTTCGTGTTAAATCTGTCGTGTCGGTCTAATTGTCCCCTCATTAGTTTTAACTTTCACATGCATAGTTTTCATAGTGAAATATTTTGTAACTAATGCAAATAACTATATACAATAATATTGTATATAAATGTATAACAGGAATGTTATGATTGAAAATGTTTAGAATAGCAATAAAAGATTAAAATTTAAGCTAATCATTTTTCTGATTTATTTGTATAGCTTGTATAGGTATATATAGCAGAAAACAGTGCATTTGAAAGAAAAAAAACTATAAGTAGTTAGTTGATACCATGACAACCTCCCGGCATGACTGATATTTTCGGAATATATTGGGTTTACACCTGAAAATGTTTATGTATGTATGTATGTATGTATGTATGTAGTAGATCAAATAAAACTAAGTGTTTGTGTGAATGCATCGCAAGGAATGAGCCTTCATGTGTGTTCTATGTTTTCCACGTTACATATTTAATTATACTATTTTCTTTTTCTACTCTTGGTCTTCGTATATGAAAATGTAAGACAATATGAAATAAAGCCAAGACGAAACTGTCAATTTCAACAAGAAAACAATTTAATTATCCAGATATTCAATATTAGCTGATGAATTTATAAATTGTTTATTCTGTTCTTTATTGCCGAGAATGGTATTATATTATAGCTATTTATAATACTATTTCAGACTTCAATCTCTCTCTATGAGCTACGCCTATTTTATAATCTAAGCTATATGTCAATATCAATTTTTCCTTCCTATCAAATTTTACATTAAAAAATGATGCATAATTATCTCCTACGAAGACAGCTGAAATCCATTTTAATAAAGTAGAAGCTCTGATGAGTAATAGACATAGATTTGGTATAGATTATTTAATTCGATAAAATTACCGCATTGTTCCAATAAGGTTAAAAATTGACTAAGGGATGAATGGTATTTAATACCAACAATTAAAAAATAATCTCTTTTTATTTCTTATCTCTAAATTATTTAATACATTTATTTTTTGCATTATTGTATAGCTGAAACTTTTAAATTGCAGCGTTATTTATGTATATGAGAATTATAGTATGTAATATTAAAGTCTATCAAATACTGCTTAATTATTATGTGTATACAATTGATACTTGTTCGACAACATCACCATTAGTTAACTACTGTATCACATGGTTTTATGTCATCGTATATGTAATTTTTCATGCTTTATATACACATAGTTTCGTGTTTTAAAACATCATCGATGCCTGTATATTGTTTTGCTTAAATAGATGGTAGAATAAAGATGTACACTCTGTTTATTGTTAAACGTGAATGTGTCAAAACAGTCATTATATGTTTTTTGTAGTAACAACTGAGTCCTTATGGAACTTATCTTTATGAGGAAACCAGTGATTTTTATTAATTAATCGATTAATTATCTACAACAAAAAAAAAACAATTTTAAACGCTGAACGTATTGACTAAAACGACGTAATTTCAATTCTTAGCTTTACACATTAAAAAATAGAATATATTTGTTATAAAAGTTGCTCCATTTGACAATTATTTTTAAAATTAACTTTAAAATCATATAAGGTATTGAAGACTAACCTCATTAAACCTTACAATCAATAACATTTAAACATACATACTAGTTCGTCGCCGGACTCCCTAAGCGAGCGTAGCGGGGGCGAAGCCCGGGGCACTCACGCAGCGCCCGCGTCGCTTCACAAGTTAGCAGTCCCTCTAGCCAGGTGCGAAGTCCCCGAAGTGAGAGATGCAGCCGTGGCCGCCTGTGGACACATCAACCCTGATGCGCTTAAGTAAGTTAATAAATATTATAGTACTACTTTCCATCTATGCGTTTATAATGTCTTGTTAACTTTATATGCTAAGAAGGTTTTAATGGGTCCAAACAAAATCCATCCTCTTGAAATTTTACTGATCCCCGACCGTGCGTAACCAAATATAGAAGTCAGTCTACGAATAAATATTAAGTCAGGAAGTCCAATTCAAAACGAATTCCACACAAAAAATGGCCCTACTTCAAACCAAAACGACGTATGATTCAAAATACCAATTACTTCTGAGGTTACAAACAGACATGCTTGGTGATTGGTTTAAATTCAGACTGAAAGTAAGGATTTGTTTGCGCGCGAGCTGCAATGTCTGCTATGACAGTCGAGTCATAGCGGCGTGGACGGTGTTATGCAATAAGTGGATCGGACCAAGTCAATAATAAAACAATATTATTGTACAATATTCTTTTTATTATATATTTTTGTGTTATTTTTTATTCGTTACTTTTTATAATTCAATAAACTCTATGTCCCGCGAAATATGATTAATTTATTAAGTTATTGTCTAGAAGACATTAAAAGAGAATTTTTCTTCACAATGTAGTGAAGACGGATTCTGACAAATTCAACGATTATACATTTTATTAACGTGAAATTAGCGACTCAAACCTTAAGTAAAAGTGTAGCTGATGCGTTTAAGTTTTGTTGGCAAAAGTTAAATATGCCTGATTTTCAAGACACAGACGCAACTGTTAGCTGTTTAGAAACATTTAACAACCTTTTTGACATGCAAAATTCAAGGTCACTTTCTGGATACGGGTTTAAACCCCCTTTTTAAAAGAATTGAAACAAGATTATTTTTAAATTTTGTTTTTCTTGGATTTTCTTTAACTCCGTTATTACATTCAGTGTTGCTATTATTCTCCTGAAAATGAAATTGAAGATCTTTTTTAATGCTATACTTATTCCCACAAGTCGAAAAAGATGAACTTACATTACATGTCAACTGTAATCGTTCATTATTGTTTATTTTTTTCATTTTCTGCAGTATCTCTTAAAGATTAAGACGTTTCTTCGGGACGAATCATCTGCGTAAAAAAACAGCTTAATTTCAGATTTGATATAATAACATAATTATTTTAATAATAAAACTGCAGGTTCTTACTGTACAAATTGGTAATGCAGTATTTTTCGTCAAAATTAACGGAGTATACTCTGCTGGTTTTCACAGGCACCCAGTCATACTCTTGATTTTCTAGCTTAACTGTAGCTATATTGGATCGGCATGGAAACTAAAAGAAAACAAAATAAGCAAAATACATTACCATTATAAAAATATCTAAATTTTATCGATTTACATTTCAATATTTCATCAAGAAGAAAAAAATACTTTCTAAATTAAGTCAAAACATGATTGACTTCATTTTGCATAACATTGGTCGTCTCGGTTTAGCAACGTATTTGTCATTTAAACATCTTTTAATAAATATAATTATAATTTTGCTACTGATTACTAGTGAAAAGTGATTTCTGGACATTTTAATCTTTTATGGTTCCTTCACCATTTCACAAAACATGTTGGTGTGATGATTCACAGCTGTAGTTCACAATGATAAAAATTCAAACATACGCGAAAAGACGTGTGCTTGCTTGTAAGAATAATATCCGACTCATGATGCGCTGAACACGACTTTTAAGCCCCGCCTACTTGTGCACGACTTTTGTTGGGTCATTTTTTTAACGAAGTTACATTTCCTGACTTATTATTTATTCGTAGAAGTCATTACACCATTTCTCATTAAACAGGTTATATTACAAATATATAATAATTTTTAAATTTGTGTTGAGATTAGCGCCTCCAAACATACTCTACCGCTCTATATTAATAAACAATTTATTATCCATACACATACTTATGTTACTTAAAATAAATAATTTATTATAAAATTCTTCCACGTACTTTATGTCGTAATAACAAAAGTAAACACTATCAGGGATCTATTCGAAGAGCTGATACCGTTGCTGCGCGAGGCGGTGGACCGCAAGCAGGAGAACATGCGGCGCAGGCGTCGTCGCGACGCTCTCCGGCTGCATCTCAATAAGATGCTGCTGATCATTGCTCAGAGGAAGACTTTTGCTACAAGGTAATAATTCAACCCTTGCAACGTCCTCTGGGCTCGGGCATTTCTTTAATGTGAGGGCTCAGGCCATAGTCCACACGCTGCCAAGCCAAGTACGAGTTGGTGGACTGCACATGTCTTTCGAAAACTTGCTAGGTTCTCTCAGACATGCAGGTTTCCTCACGATGTTTAACCAAAAAGTAAAGCGAGTGGTAAATCTTAGATTTTCCTGGAAAATTTTAGGGTTCATTCGAGTTTGAATTTTTATAGTGACATATATAACATATTATAATTTTAAAGAAATTAGTAAGTAGAAATTATTTTTTTATAGCACCTTATTATTATTATATTTATTTTTCTCACGCTCGAGGGTTTCTGGTAGAGATCTCTTAAAGAGATACGTCATCCTTTGTACACATGGTTACTGTTTTCTATTTTATATGTATTTTTTGGTACGTAAATAAATAAATATATAACCTATAATTTATTGTGTAAGTTATACACATTTTGATACATAATATTTCTATATAGCTCATACGCACTAGAAGGTGGTGGCCTTCACTCCAGTATAACAGAATACCTGGACGGGGTCCGTCAGTGCTTAGAAGTGGAAGCAGAGAAGGACGCACCAGCTGCGAGAGAACAACGTCTCACATTTGCAGACTTCGTCACTGAACTGATAAAGAGTTTCCCACGTGAGTTTGTATCTCTTAAAGAACAGTTTATACAGTATTTTTTATTGTTTCTAAGATGTTTTTATTTTTTGTTGTCATTTAAAATCAGAGTAACAGAAATAATGAAGAGATTTGGGCACAGGACTTAGATTTTTTTTTCCAACTAACCTATGAAAGTGATAAATATCAGAAACCGCGCTAAAATACATTAGAAAATCGTAAATAAATACTTAAATAATATTTTATTGTTCATTATACGAGTACAGTATAAGCCGCCTATACCATAGTAAGCCGACCGACGTCATACGGTCTTTATTTTAATTTTATGCATGAAGTAGCTTACCCTCGCTTCGTTTGGACGCAAAGCTAGAAGGCAAGTTTGTTTTCGACTTATTTCATAAATACCATTAACTGGCTAATTGAACAATTCCTTTTTCTATTTGCAAAAACCGTATAAAAATCCATGCGTTTGTTTTTGAGATTTCAGACATCTGAGACGGAGAACCTTCAAAATTAATATCTATCTAATATGTTTAAACGAGCAATTCTTGTATATTTATTTATTTATTTATTTATTTATTTATTTATTTATTTATTTATTTATTTATTTATTTATTTATTTATTTATTTATTTATACCAGCGATCTCGGAAACGGCTCTAACGATTTCGCTGAAATTTAGCATGTGGGGGTTTTCGGGGGCGCAAAATCGATCTAGATTAGTCTCATGTCTGGGAAAACGCGTGTTTTCGAGTTTTCATGCGGTTTTCTTTTGCATTATTCTACGCAGAATATGCTCGATAATTTCTTACACTCAGGTATAAGCATCGTGGTCAAGCGACCAAGGTGCAAGATTAACAATCAATAGGTGTGTCCGAGTTCGAATCTCGATCGGACACAAAGTTTTACTTTTTTTTTTGTATTTATGCAAGTTTTTAGTTTTTTTATCTAAAAAATATGATATAATAAAAAAGAACTCCGAGCGAAGCTCGGTCGCCAGGTACTCTAATAATAATAACGTATATTTTCTCGTTAAATAAACAGTGGAAATGTACGAGTCCTTACTAAAGAAGGAGCTATGCAAGAGTCTGTTCAGTTTGTTTGCGGGGTGGTGTGGGCCTCTTTCCAAGCACCTCGGAGCCCTGGAGCCCCAGCCTCCGGCCACTGAGATAGATGATAGACTGAACCTAGCAGCTTTGAAGGTATGTCCTGTTTCGTATTAAAGTGGTGTTTGTAATTTTTTAAGGGAAATTTGAAATATGTTTATATGCAGAGTAGCCGACTTGCGAATGAAGAATTAGTTATGTGGATATGACTAGTTAAAAATGTTTTTTTATAGTTGTTTTTGATATATGTATGTACGTTTTTCATATTATTCCTTTATTCTAAATTGTCGGATAGCTAGGATAAATTGTATTTATCAAGTATCAAAGTCTATATTTACCGTACAGTACCTGTATTCGAACATTTAAGCACCTCCTAACCCTCTATGAAATGCTGGAACAATAATTGCATTTTCAACAACTTTTATTTTAAGGCCCGCTAAGATACACTATGAAGATGCAATTCTAATCTCTTCCACTGCATTCGAACCTTCATCTCATGCCATAGTAAATAAATACTGATACTAATTATATTCTAAGTTTTACAATATTCTTTATTATTCTAACCGGTTGTGTTCCAACTTTACATTGTTTACAGGCAATGAGTGCACTCGTATGCTGCGGGCCATGCTTTGCACCAGCAGCTCTGGCTGAGGACGGCTCCCTATACCCCTGGCTTAGTGAAATGCTCTCGTCTACTAACGATAAGGTATTATAGTTATTGTATTAAGAGAAGGTAGTCTTTGTCTTTCCGTTACGAACTTTATCTGAATCCGTTGACCCGTTACAACGTGAAGAATTATTCAATACACTGGCTTAAACGAGAACTTTCGCTTTGCACTGTGTTTTTTAATATAAAATCTTCTGGAAAATGATCCGTCCTTTTTCAAAACACTCAATCTAACAATGTCTGTCCTTATTGCGCAACGATAACTATTTTGATAAGTGATAAAGATGGATAAACTGAAATCACTCTTCCAACTACATAGCAATATATGTATTTAAATCCCTTAGGTATACATATGTATATTCCAATAGAACTGTTCAAAATTAAAAAGATAATAATAAAATAACATATCAATTTTATTCATTTTCATTGTGATAGATATACGAATTGGCTCGGGAGACGATCGTCTTATTGCTAGATTGCAATCCGGATATTGGTCCGCTTCTGGACTGGACTGTGGACAAGTGCTTTACTGGCGCACCAAGAGTCGCTGATGGGTGCTTCATGGCTCTAGCTACCATATTTAGTGCCAGGTTAGTGCATATAATGTATAGATAGATACATAGATAAACACTTTATTGCACACACACAAGAAGATCACAGAAGATGGAGTAAAAGGAAAGATAACAATATGGCAAGATAACAATAAGTCTTAATAAGACGCAAAGGCGGTTATTAGTTATGAGCAATCTCATACAAACAACCTTTCGTCTCGTGGAACTGTAAACGGAACGGTACAATTAATATGGATTATATATAATATTTTCTTAGATTTACGCATAGACATAGGGAGTGGGAGTGTTTCTTTGCCAGCCGTCAGCTGAAAATGGCAGTAAAGCGCCAGAGACAAAACGAATTCGCTGCCAGAAGTGTTCTGTATTACTAGAAATACTATTAATGAAGATAGATATTTAGAACCATTTTACATTCCATTATGATATTAATATTTTTTTTTACATTCCATTTATAAATTCAAATCGGAATAAAAGACAGGTGTTGGGCGCAAGTTCGCTTTCTCTCTTCGTAGAGAGTGATTCATTTCATGACAGTATTGCTCAGTCCATTCTCTACGTCTATGGATTTACTCGAATATTTGACATTTTAAATCAAACTATCTTGTCGAATTTTTTCACGGCTTTATTTTGATTTTTGGTTCCCGAAGTTTTGAATGCTTTACAGCAATCATGGTCACGGGAGAGACTAAGATTCTTTCAGGCAATATCTACTGTTGTATCAAAATAAATCTGCGTAAAAATCCGAAAAGATAGTTCTATTTGGAATATGCATATACATATGTTACTGGCCAAACTGGTTTTTTCCTAGGCCAAACCGGTTTCGTGACTGAAGTGTAGCATTGGACACATTTGTCACGTTACATCAATTCCCATGGTATATTAGTATACTACATCATGCCACTAAATGTTTGGGATATTGCTCTATGCATCGACCGAGAAGTGTTGTGAGACGCGGAAATAGAACAAATAAAATACAAATTAGGTTTATAGAGAGAGATGATACTTACATTATAAAGTCTGTCACGTTTTTGGTGTTGGTATACGTAATATCTCATAAATACTTATTACTAAGAATATTAAATAATATTTAAATCGAAATTGATAACTGATTTCGGTCATACAATAAAGTAATCTTGGTGATGTCATTTAATTCGTTTGATCTCCTTCGTGTCTTCTCCATTGAACGTGACATTGACGAATAATCTGTGCTCAACTGACACGCTTTGAAGTCATTAATAAGAAAATTGAATTAATTAATTTGCTAAAATAAAAAAAAAGAAAGATATACACGAATTCTAAAAGCTCCGTCATTTTTGAAGTAGAAAGCATGAAATTTCATTTACAAACTTCTAGTTAGATATAAATATGTAAATACGTATTTCATCGTTTTTGAAAATTTGTCCCCTAAGTATTAAAACGTTATGATAGTTTGCAATCAACTGAACTTTAATTTTAAGTATAATATAGTCATCACGGAGTGGTTGAATACAATCATTCATTATAAGTTTTTTAAAAAGGAAACATAGATGGCACTAGCAGTAATAAATTGGTATTGTGTTATACTTATTTAACACCCTGACCTAACAAAATAAACCAAATTCCAAAAAAAAAAAAATTAAAAACAAAAATAGTAGGTATAATTAAATGTTTACATGACACAATGACATATGTTTATACTCAACACACTTTTGAAACACCCATTAGACTTAGAAACCTATAATGTTTATCCTTACATAAGCTTTTGGTAAGTATATCAGCTGGCATATTATTTGTTGACACATATTCAATTTTAATTTTATTTTCTAACACACATTTTCTTACAAAGTGGTGCCTTATGTCGATATGTTTGGTACGCTTATTGTGAAACATATGATTACAAGCTAACTTAATAGAACTTTGATTATCGCTATATAAACATAGTGGCATATTTCCACATTGAACAAGCTCACTTAACAAATTCTTTAAATAAATACCTTCCTTACAGGATTCAGATAAGGCCATGTACTCAGCTTCGGTACTAGATAGTGCAACGGTTTTTTGTTTCTTTGATTCATATGAAATTACAGAACCTGACATAATAAAACAAAATCCAATGTATGATCTTCTATCTAAGGAACAAGAAGCCCAATCAGCATCCACAAAACCATGTAAATTATCAATATATTTCTTATATACAAGACCATACTCTTTAGTCCTTTTTAAATATTTCAATAAACGTTTTAAATGCTTCCAATGTGTCTCATTAAAGCAATTATTATACTGACTTAAGAAACTTACACTAAATGTAATATCTGGCCTGGTTAATACAGATAAGTACATTAAACTGACTATCATTTGTTGGTATGGGTATTTTTTATCAGAGTTATTGTTAACATTTTTTTCAAATTTAATTAATTTCCATAGGAGTATCACTACATGAACAATCTGACATATTAAATTTCTTTAGAATAGTCTCTATAAATTGCTTTTGGTCTACAGTAATACAATCTTTATATACATTTATATACATACCAGACACTGTTTCATTTGACCTAAATCTTTAATTCTAAATTTTTTAACTAACTCATTTATCAGTTCTTTATATACATTATTACAATTGTAGAAGATAAAAAAATCATCCATCAAAATAAAGCAATATAAACTTTAGTATTTTTATCACATTTTATAAAGAGACAAGGTTCATAATCTGACTTTTTATAGCCTAATTTTAACAGACAATCCTCAACTCTAGTATACCAAGCTCGAGCTGATTGTTTGAGACCATAAATTGCTCTTTTAAGTTTCAACACTTTATTATTACAATTTTTAAATTCTGAACATTCTGGTACTTCCATATACACAGTTTCATTTAGAAAACCATTAAGAAAAGCTGTTGGTACATCAAGGTGATCAATTTTAAATCAAGTTGAATACTTAAAGCTAATAACAATCTGAATGTGGAATATCTTAAAACTGGTGAAAAAGTCTCATTAAAGTCAATACTTTTTTTCTGGGTAAAACCTTTGGCCACAAGCCTGGCCCTGTAGCACACTTCACCATCACTGTTAAATTTCTTTTTAAACACCCACTTGATTCTAACCACTGTTTTGTCTTTTGGCCTATCCACTAACTCCCAAGTGTCATTTTTACTAAAAGATTTTAACTCATCTTTTATCGCACACTGCCACTGTTCCTTTTCAGAACTATTTAACACATCACTTATAGTAAGCTGTTCACCTGACATTTCCGCACACATGTTTGCAAAACCATAGTAGTCTGGTTTGTATCTCACACGTTTCTCAGGCACATTTGTATCACATTGTGTAGAGAGGAGATCTATGTCTTCTGGTGATAACGTCTCTGAGTAACTGTCATCAGTGTCACTCGAACTATTTGGGATGAATGTCTCATCCTTCTGGCTTTCACTAGTATCTTGCGCTTCACTGATAGAAACTTCTTCGCTCTGTATATTTTCAGGTGACTTGTCTTCATTTATGGTGATGGTTATCATCGAGCTGTCATCTATATTCTCCATGATCACGATATCTCTGGCTACGATAACATTCTGTGCTACTGGATCATATAAGCGATAGCCCTTGATATTTTCGGAATATCCTACCAGGAACATTTTCTTCGCTTTCTTATCCCATTTTTTGCGTTTTTGCTTAGGGATATGTACCATGACTGGACTGCCGAATATTCGCAGGTGATCCAACTTCGGCTTCCTGCCCGTCCATATTTCGTAAGGAGTAGTATTTTCACTAATACCTGCAGCTGGTGTATGATTTTTAATGTACACAGCTGTATTCACAGCCTCCGCCCACAGGGATTTCTGAAACTGAGCATCAAACAGAAGACAGCGTGCTTTCACGACTATTGATCTGTTATATCTCTCACCTAGTCCATTCTGCTCCGGTGTGTGACTATTTGTTTTTTGATGAACTATACCACAATGCTTCAAGTAGTTCTCCATTTCTGCCGAACAGAACTCACCTCCATTGTCTGACCTTAATATTTTAATCTTTCTTGACTGCTGGTTCTCAACAAGTTCTTTATATTGTTTAAAATATTTGAAGGTTTCAGTCTTCTCTCGCAGAAAATAGACAGTGCACATCCTGCTAAAGTCATCCACAAACAATAGGTAGTATCTGGCTTTACCTAGTGATGGGTTCTCCATGGGTCCACATAAGTCTGTGTGGATCAGTTCCAGGACTCCAAGACTTTTGTTTGCACAGTGAGGGAATGGTTGTCTCGTTTGCTTCCCTTCACAGCAAACTGTGCAGCTATTCTTGCTGATGTCACACTTGTCATTGAAATTAACACCTTCAACTACTCCATTCTTCAATTTCTGCATATCTGTGGCATTCATATGAGCAAGACGCCTGTGCCAAGTTGTACTAGACACTTTTGCAGATGCTGCAAACACTTGCTCAGTTTTCACATTTAGTCTGTATACACCATTTTCTAATTTTGCTTCACCAATACATTCATTCTGTGAGTTATAAATTGAACAACCATGCCGATAAAATTCGACTCTGTTTCCGTTGGCAATTATTCTACTCACTGATAGTAAATTGGTGGTGAGGTTTGGCACATATAAAACATTGTTTACATTTATTTCATAATTCTTATTTCCGACACATGTCGTAATCTGTATATCCCCTGAGCACTCAACAGGCACTATCGTTTTATTTGCCACGATAATCTCCTTAATCTTGGGTTGATAACAAACATTTGACAACTAATTCAAGTTGGAAACCAAATGAGTATTTGCGCCGGAATCCAAGTGCCAGTCGGTTTGACTGTATTCTTTTGTAAGAAAAACTGCACTAAATGCATTTGTCTTCGCTTTTTCTGTGTATGGACATCGATTTTTAAAATGTCCAGACTGCTTGCATTTATAACAACGGATTATTTTTGTTTTTGCTGCTGTATTAAAACCGCCTCCACTGACATTGACAGTTGACGGATCCGTTCGGTTTCCGTTTGTTCCGCTGCCGCCGCCATGCTGTGAGTGAGCAGTTTGATTTTTGTAACCGCCATATTTATGCACATAAGAATTTTTTTTGCGATGAATGCACCTTCCGATTTAACCTCAAAACTCATATCCAACAACTTTGTTTTTATAGCGTCCCCGTTTATATTGATACCTGAATGTTCGATTGCCATTATCATTGGCTCGAATTTCTCAGGTAATCCGGCCAACATTAGTGATCCAATCCACTGGTCGTTTATTTCGAAAACAGTTTCTTTTAGCTTTTGTGCGGTTTCCATTAGCTGGCTGACATAGCTGGTCATAGAATCGCAGTCCTCTAGGCGTATACTGATGAGCTTTCTAAGCAAACTAATTTTACGTGTATATCCAGAATCGTCGAACATATTCTTTAATGTTCTCCACAAATCATATGTCGTTGCACATTGCTTGATATGAACGTACAAAGAAGCGTCGATTGTTAAAACTAGTTTTGCTTTCGCCTTCATATCTTCTGCTTTTTGCACCGATGTAGCCATTTCTGCTAATGGCTGCTTGATAGCGTCCGCCATGCCTTCTAACACTAGCACGTTTTCTGCCGCAAAACACCAATCGTCATAATTTACGCGACCTTTTAACTTCGGGACGTTTGCTAAGTAATTAGTCGACATTTTCAAACCAATTGTACTGATCGATCACTAAAAAACAGATATTTGCGAAATCTGGGCCCATAACCTATTAAAACGCTATGATAGTTTGCAATCAACTGAACTTTAATTTTAAATATAATATAGTCATCACGGAGTGGTTGAATACAATCATTCATTATAAGTTTACTGAAAACGAAAAATAGATGGCGCTAGCAGTAATAAATTGGTATTTTGTTATACTTATTTAACACTAAGAGGATGAAATAGTGGTTGAAAGTTTATATGAGGAGTTCGGCATTTTAGAAATAAGAATATGTATTGCGGAAATATAACAATTTTATTTGTGTGTAAATATGTTAGTAAAAACACAATATTCGGCGGTACGGAACCGTTGATGCACGAGTCAAAATCAGACACATTCACAATAATACACAGTTGCAAATTATTACAGCCATCAAATTATTATTAATACTAAAAGAATAAAGCCAAAGAGTATTTTTTGTAGTTTTAGCGCGAGCTAAACCGCGGGTTTTGCTATTCCCCCTTTGCCTTTCGAAACTAACAAAATGATACTAATAACAGAGAATGTACCTTATACTTACACTATTCATTTTTGTTAATAGAAAAGTTTCAGAATTGCAATCAATTGAATTTCGCGCGAACGTTTTGCCACAGTTTGTCAAATGGTTACTGTAGCGTGCTCAATATATTGCAAAAAGTTAGTAAAAAGCGGGGAAATTGAAGTTAAGAGGGAGGTCCTGAATATAGCGAGAGTATCGCAATTCATCTATAAAACTGTACACAACACGTACCTAATAGACTCGGGTCCGGTGACGAGAATAGATTCTTTAAATAATCTTTAATATCGTTTTATGTAACATCGTCACAAAGTGCTTTTGCAGGGTAATCATGGAGACACGTTCTCTCTGATCCGTTTGGAACATTCGACATATCCATGCTTCTATTATTACCTGATGCCGTAACCTATTGCGTTCAACCTTTAAGATCGCAAATAGCTTCGTTGTTACACAAACATTTTAACATAACATGTTTGATAATAATAGATTAGGATTTTCACTTATAGAAAATGCATCAAACATAAGATTATCTTAGGCTTGTTATCAGACCCATTTTAATTTATTTTTAACCGACTTCAATAAAGGAGGAAGTTCTAATTCGTCTTTATGTATTTTTATGTGTGTTCACCAACGACGTAAGCACTTCATGAAATTTAATTAGTGTTTGCGCTTTTACACTGAACTACTCTTTACTAGCAAATTGCATTCTCTTTTTCAAAATTAGAAAAACATAAGATAATTTATCTTAAATTTATATATTATCACATATACATTATGTAACAAAGTCGACAGTCGACACACCTTACATTGTAGCGCCCTCTCAAGGGGAAATTGATAAAGGTGAATTGAATGCACAGGATGCTTTTCATAAGCAAATAAATCTATAGTTACATTTGCTATGTCAATTCACATAACAGATACACAATGTTGTAAAATAACCTTTTTTCATATAACGATTAAAAAATATAATAAAATATACGTCAATTTTAGTTCTTTATAAAGAATCTTACAATGAATAGACTATTTTCAATGCATTTTTATTTGATATCTGGCCAAATTAAAAACTCTTCTTAGCTATATTTGATGAAAATCTATCTAGTCTGGCTTGGCTTTAAATTGGCTGTAGAATTTTATAAATATAGAATATTTTAATACTAGCGGCTCACCCTCGCTTCACTCGGTTTCGCCTCTAGAAAAACAAAAACAAATCTATCTCTCGGGAACCGTGTATTTTTCCAGGATGAAAAGTAGCCTATATGTTATTCCAGGCTATAGTTATAGTCTACTATCTCTATGCCAAATTTCATCCAAATCCGTTCAGCCGTTCTGGCGTGAAAGAGTAACAAATATCCATACTCACAAACTTTCACATTTATAATATTTACTATACAGATTAAGTTCTGAAAAGTTAATAAAACAAGATAAATTTTTAGAACTTATGTTTAAGCATAAAATTAAAAGTTTTGAGATTATTTTTGACCTTTAAAAGGGCCACGGGATCGTAAAATAATACTATTTTGTTCAATCATTGGGTAAACACTTCGTCTTTCTTTCATTTTTTATATTTTTGTGTGAAAGCGAATGTTTGATTTCATTTAATAGTTCAAACATCACAAACCCAACTTCGCAGTGTTTTTTTTTTTTGTTTTAATGTAATCTTAAATGACAATTCTATTGATTTCAGTCACAAATCCAATAATTAACAGTGTTAGTTTAGTAAAAAAAAATTATCAAGTCATGGCTAAAAAACGTTTTGTCAGATAATTGATACTTCACATAGTAAAAAAAATGTAGTATACTACCCTAAGCAAGTTTTTTATAAAAATATCTCATTTAATCAAGATTCCAAATGGTACAACACTTACTACTTATTTTTCCATAAAAAAATATTGTTGCTCATTACGTTGCAAAAGGACATAATTTCAAAACAGCTTTTTACCTAAATAGTTACCATTTGTGTGCAAAAAGATTCGCTTCACCATAGTGTAAAAGAGACATGCAGATGTAATAGAGTAAGTGAATCTGTTCGAAGTGCATTAGAATAAGACAGACAATGAGACATTTTATTTTTAGAGAGTTATAGAGAAATATTCCATATGATATATGATACGCTCTATTGTGTATTATTGCAAATGTTAATTATAACAAACCAAAAGGTACGAAAATAAAACAAAATAAATAAAAAAAAATCTACGTATCGCTAACATTAAATAGTTTGTTGGCTTATTACTCAAATTTCCTTCTCGTAACAACGAAGTTTAGAGTTTAATTTATACACAGATTGCTTAAACATAGCGACATAGGCCCTCTTATTTCAGTAGGTAAAGTAATATCCTTGAGATATTAGTTTGTATTCAAGTCACTTTATTTGCTTACTTAAGCGAAGGATTCTCACTACTTTGAAATAAAATAAATTAGCTAAATCAATAGAGTGAAACGCGGATTATGTGGACATTCCTTGTAGAACAACGCTCTGTCTCTATTTACTTAAAATATAATAGATCTATACAATAAATGAAAATCTATCGAATCCTTACTTTGAATCTTCTGTTTAAGAAAATATTTCTGTGATAAGGGACTATGGCACAGATATGTAATTGACATCATTTGAAATTGGCTGTGTGCGAGCATACTTTAGATAAACAGGTCTGTTATATCTGATTTGTTATTGTTATATACTAGGAGGACTCAAAAAATATGATTACTTGGTCAAAAACCTTAGAAAAAATTCATACGATATTGAAATTATATGTATTACAAAATAAGCACAGGTTTTATTTAAAAATCGTTGAAATATTAAAAAATATCAGTAACTCTTCAACAGTCATTGCAAATTACCAAAATGTCAATATAAAAAGTCAAACTCGAAAACATTACATAATAGGGAACATGCGTGATTTTTTATATAATAGCTAACATCATTATATAATTATAAAAAAAAAAACCAACTCCAAAAAAAATAAAAATTAGTATAAAAAAAAATATCATACCGATGCGAATACTTTAAACGCCCGCCATTTCGCGCGCTTGGCGCACCGCACCTTACATACTCTGACGTCATATTCGGTCTGACCAATGTACTTTGAAAATCCCGACTGTATTTGCACTTTTTAATAATTATTTAATCAAAAAGAAATTGCATTAAAAATATTAACATAAGGTTAATTCAAAAGCAATAATAAGTATAAAAAAATGTTTCACCCTTATTTAAATCACACGAATATTCCCTATCGTCGTCGTTCTACTGCTAGTTCTTTAATAAAAATACCATTTCTCTGTGAATAAAATTACGCTCCACAATTTGTCAAGACACGTCATGCACATATTTTTATAAGATGAAGTTTATACATTTATTTGTTCTGATTTATAATAAGATGCAATAATTTTATTTCAAATTTTTGGGGACTTCAAAATAATTTAATTAGGCTGCTATTCAACTTTTCTTTTTAAGACTTAGTTACTTGTTACTGGCATTATATCGATTGAAATATAATATTTTCATAAAACATTTAATATTCGAATTATTCTAGAAAATACTATCATTATAGTCCAAAATAAAAATCCGACGAAAGGGTAATTCAACAAAATTGTTAGGGACTGTACTGTACACAAAAACTACAAACCCACTATTTTCACAGAAAAGGTGTATTTGATATTAGATTGTTTCTGTAAGATGTAGCTTGCTCTCGCTTCGATTAGGAATCGTTACTCGGAAACTCATTGGAGCATGATAAAGTCCTACGCTTGGAGTAACAGTTATACTCATCAACTTACATAAATATTGGTATTTTTGACTAAAAGGTTTAATAATTTTAATGTACGCAACAGGGAATATCCATGCGATCACTACACGGCCATCATCAACGTCACCCTGATGTGCACGGGTTGTCCTCGGGCGCCGGTGCACGAGAGCGCTCTGCAACTGTTACAACTCCTGGACAAGAGGTTCTTCGGCACTGTCGGCCCTTTGCCCACAGACGACGAAGGTAAGTTTGTACGCTTTATCGGCTTTTGCCTGTAAGCTTTTAATGTTGTGTAGTGCTACGTTTGTCATTAATTGTTCTTGTATTTAAAATTCTGATGTTCTTTTTTTGTATTAATTTATCAATAATTGTTTTTATTTATCAGTGTAATATTATTTTAAAACAGTACACGACTTCAAAAGTGTTAAAAGTAATTATTCGAAATGCAGACATGGATTTTTTAAAATTAATATAGATGGGGGGATATAGAGTTATAGAGGTTATATGGGTTCACCCCATTGATGGCCCCGTAAAAATTGATCATCACGGCTGGCGAAGACATCACGTAGCATACACACAAAAATAAAGATGAATTGAGGGCCACCTCTCATTTTGAAGTCGGTAAAAACGGCCGCCCTGTCGCTTATATATTCATATTATTAAAGGTTTATGTGAACATATAATATGTAAAAATATTTATAGAATCATACTGTGTCAATAATATGTATCTAAATTGGGATGATTTACTATTATTAGAGAATTTTCTAAGCACTACCTACGCAGCATGTAAATATTTTAAATTGCTTTTGCTATACATCGAAGTATAGTGGAGGGTTAAGGTAAGTTTTAGCTATACACTTTGTTGGATCACAGAATGTTTGTTTACCACATGTACAATGTACATATATGTACGTACGTACGTTTATATATGTAACAATTATAGATGCTGAAAGAGACTATTGTTGATTACTTATTTAGTGATCCAACAATGACATTAAAAGTTCTTATTTTAAATTAATTAGATGTTTTCAAGTAATTACATTTGAGATTAGATTGCATGTTTAGAGCATTTTGAAGCTTTCCTCTTCTATATCTCCCATATACTTATGTATCTAAATATATACGTATATCGTATGTATAGGATTATATTATTTTATCATATTATAATATTTTAAGTACATATTCAGTCCCTACATGAAACCAAATAAAAAAAAATCAAAGTAATTATCTGATTGATCAGGAATATTACGTTTGTATTATAATCCTATGCCTTTAATACGAAGTATTAAAAAGAAAATACTCCAGCCTTATTACTAGACGCTCTTAATATGCCTTTGCCAATGTATGCATTTTATTTTCACGTTTTGCATATTCTAAAAGGATACTTATAACTTTAATATTGAGAACTTCTTCTTTACTAGGATTTCGTGTACATTTTCCGTTCGAACACAATACATAGTAAAGTATACAAATAGATACTTTTAAATATTGTGTCTCGGACAATTTATTGCGGGACCGCTATATAAACACATTTTAATCAAGGCAAAATATTTTCACCTAATGTCTCTGTTTCAATTACGTATAGTATCCTATATTTGTTTTTTTTTTGGCGGGTAGACACAATAGAGTATAGACGTGATAAAATAGCTCCACAATATTTAATACTTTAAAAATAATTATAGTACATATGTATTAAAATTTACATTACCAGTGCTTAAGTTGACTGTAAATTCACTTTCACACAAACTCTCCTCACTGAATTATGGACTCCCCAATTGAGCAGCTAGTGAAGAGCATGGACGAGCTATCATCTATGTTTAATACAAGTATGGTTGAGTTTGAGAAAAACTTGCAACCACCTGGTTCCACTGCTTCTAATCCTACGGTGAAAGCCTTGGCCGCAGAATTTTATTCTTTCAAGACATTTATATGGAAGTCCCTTGGCATACTGAAATCTCAGGTGGAGCTTGTTGTCCTTGGTTTGGATCGGTTGGAGACTCATTCATGAAGGAAGGTTCTTCTCTTTCATGGCATTAAAGAAGACAAGGATGAAGATGTCTTGAAGAAGATCATGTATGTGTTAACCAGCCAAATGAAGTTGTCAGACTCAAAGCCTGATTCAATTGAATCCTGCCACAGGTTAGGTGTAAAGAGGGAATCCACCAGGCCCATTCTTATGCGGTTCACGAATATGCAAGCACGTTCCACGGCATGGAAGGCTAAAACTTCTTTGAAAGGCACTAAAACCACTGTAACTGAGTTTTTAACAAAGTCTCGACAATATGTGTTTGTTGCCGCTCGTGGTCACTTTGGGATGAAGAAGTGCTGGTCTGCAGATGGTGTAATAGTAATTCTTCTCCCTGATAAATCCCGAAAAAAAGTTACTTCTTTGTCCGAGCTCAAAAAGTTGATGGCACAACATCGTAAAACTGACAATAACTAGCACGGTTGTATTTGTTTATAACTTTTTGATTTGGTCGGTTTATAGTGTGTATGTGAATTATTGTGATAGAATATAATTTTGTACGCAGAGTATCCACAATATTAAAATTATTTTCGTTACATTTTGTATTTCAAAACACATTATTTTTCTAAATTTTTAGTCTGTCAAGTTCAACTATCAAGTGAATTATGTATATGTCAATTGTCAATTGTCATAAATATCATTGACACATTCATAGATGCAAAATTATGTCTTCGTCTAGCGTTCCATGTTTGTTATTCTGAGTGTTAATTTTTAATCGTTGTTTAATGTTTTTATCACTGTTTGTTTCTCTATTTTTCTTTATTTTTTTTTTTCTTTCTTACATTATTTAAACATGTTTTTTTTTCTTTTACAGTCAACTTATGCATGAGTGTAGAATGATAATATTAATTTTTTTCTTGTTTGTTGCTGATATTTTTAATATATACTTGCTTATTTTATTTATATTTTAATATATATTTTCTCTTTTTATATTTATATTTTAAATAATAATAATTATAATTAAGTATTATGTGCGATAACGAATATTTTTCTTGTTCTACTTCGGATGATTTTGAAAGTGCTGAAAATAGTTTTAACACTTCTTCTTCGGATGAAGGCACACTTGAAGAAAAACTTTTAAAGGTATTTCCAAATAATTCTAATTTCCTTACCTTAGTGCATATTAACGCGCAGAGCATTCCTGCTCACTATGCAGATCTTCTCACATCTTTTAGTACCGGCGTAGTCGATTGTATTCTTGTGTCTGAAACCTGGCTTAAACCCTCACTCCCATCGACTAATTATGCTCTTCCAGGATATCAGTTTTTTCGGAATGACCGCACTGGTCAGGGTGGTGGTGGCGTCGGAATTTACTTACGCAGCAATATTCCCGCCAGTGTTGTTACCTACTCCATCTCACTCTCAACGGGCTCTCTTGAATGCTTAGGAGATATCCTTGAGGGCCTTGTTCATTGTTACAATCATGTAATTTACATGGGCGATCTAAATACGTGCTAATTAAAAAATGACTCCAGGACTGAAGCATTAAACGACTTAAACACTTCAGTCAATTTGCACATTGTCCCTTTGAACTCACCTACTCGCTACTTCCCTAATTGTCGCCCATCTCTCATAGATATAATCTCTGTCTCTCAACCTACTCTCACTGTTTCGCATGGTCAAATGACTGCACCCTTCTCACACCACGACTTAATTTACCTCGCTTATAAATTGCGTCCTCCAAAAGTGAGAGGCAAGATTATACTTCAGCGTAATTTTAAGCATATTCATCTGGATCGTTTGAGAGAGGAAGCTAGGAATATTGACTGGTCATCAATACTGTCAGTAAATAACATCGATAGCATGGTTGACTCTTTAACTGCTGAGCTGATTAGGTTGTATGACAAGCACGCTCCGGTCAGGCCAGTACGAATGAAACACGCTCCCGCTCCATGGCTATCACCTGCGATTAAGAGGACTATGGTCTAGCGTGATAAGGCTAAATCTAGGAACAAAAAGCATCCATCTGCCGAGAATCTTGATGCATACAAAAAATTACGTAACATCTGCAATAGAATGTGTAGGGATGCCAAACGCCGCTATATTCACTCAACGATTCGGGATCTTTTTCAAGCGCAAGCTTAGAGATTTCTATTGTCACTGGGTGTGGGCAAGGCCTCAGAAACTTGTCAAAGTTTTGTGGATCTCAATGCTTTAAAGTTTAAACTATCACTTTACCACTCCACCCATCACTGTAGATTCGCATACAAAAACTGAAACTCTTTCATTTTTATCGAACCTCATCGAAAAAAAATTGGGTCTAATTATGGATTGTAACATGACCTGGGTGGCTCATGTTAACGAGGTCAGCAAACGAATGCATCACACTCTTCACTCTCTCAAGCGTCTCCAATTCTTCCTCCCTTTCACAACCAAGATTATGCTTGCTCAGTCCCTTCTTCTCCCGATACTTGACTACTCTTGTGTGCTATTTGGATGTGACTGAGGAGCAACTTAACAAATTAGAGCGTCTTCAAAATCTAGCCATTCGTTTTATTTTTGGCTTGCGTAAGCATGACCATATATCAAACTTTCGTGCTCAACTTAAATGGCTCCCAATCCGACTTCGCCGTGATATGCACATCCTTTCGTTCCTCTTCAATATTCTTAATGACCCCAATGCTCCTTCATATCTTTCTTTCTTCCAAATTCTCTCTACTCCCTCACGTTCCAGACGGCCTTGCATCACTGCGATGCTTGACATACCCAAGAGCAACACAAAGTTCTTTTTACAATCTTTTTCGGTGTATGGCGCATCGCTCTGGAACAAACTCCCCAAAGATATCCAATTAAGCCCCTCTATAACTGCCGTTAAAAAGAAAATAAAACAGCACCTTCTCACCCAAGTTAATCTACAATTATATTAACTACTATTATTATGTATTATATCATATAGATATGTATTTGTGTATGTAGTAGTATGTACATATTTAATAGTATATGGTATGTATAATATTTTATTATATATTTAAATATAATATATTTATATATAATTTATTTATTTATATTTGAGTGACTGCACTTTAGCCTGCTTTTTCAATACTATCTCTCTAACTCATTTAGGTTGACTGGAAGAGATCTCTTCTAGAGATAAGTCCACCTTTGCTAACTAATTGTATTGTATATTAATTTCTGTATTTTACGTATAAGTGCAATAAAGAATAGTATATATGCAGAGTACCTTTTTAATGAAAAAGGTGATATTGTTAAATAATTACATTTTTCAATGTATATAAATTTAACGGGTTCAATTTGTCTTTTAATGTATTCTGGAAGGCACCTTCATTATCATTTTGTGTTTGTTAAAATCTTAATTCACCGCTTTCATTCCAAAAAATGATTGCTTTACAAAGATTTATGAAACTTTACACAAGATATTTTTACAATCATGTAAATCAAAACATTGCTTTCGATCAACATAAACTTTTATGTTGAAAAATTTATATAAATAATACATTACATATAATTACGTGTTTGTCAAGTTTCTATAAATGATAAGGGACACCCGTGTCCTTGTGATCCTGAAGAGGTACTTTAAGCCTAGAAAGCATGCAGCGATAATATTCTTTTTTATATGTTTCCTATGAATAATTTTTGTTTGTACATAATGTTGCAAAAAGGCTGTAAAGTCTATTAACTCAATGAGCAGTTCATTTGCAAAATGTTATATACCGATAATATTAACGAAGAGGGTGCCTTGTTAATTGATGAAAGTGGCCAAATAGATTTGATGCCAGAAGATGACCAAGAGGCTACTTATGTGAATATTAAGGATTCTATGTCCTAACATCTGTAAGCCTTAACATCTAACAAAATCACGTCCTTTACGTTATTACGATAGAAGTTTCTGGGTCGTACCACGAAGAGTTGTGATACCTTTCACACTGATCGTGAAAACCACCTGAAATATGCTTCTTATTACGAATATAAAATGTGATGATAATATATTTACTACAATTTTCAACAGCATATCATATGTGAAGTAGATAAATAATAAAGTGGTTCACTTATTATTGACCGACATATTACCTCCCAGGCCCATTGAATTGAGTACTGTAAAGCACTGAAAAAGTTGACGTTCTATGTCTGTTAAGGGTTATAAAGTACAAAAAAAAAATATGGGTGATGATGATTTGATAGTTCAGCGAAAAGTTTTTATAAACTGGATCAACTGTCAATTATAAAATACAGCAGTAAATATGGCTTCGATCGTCCTTACGAAGCTCTGTACTAACCATCGAAGCAATGGTATTCTATTTCACCATTTTCCAGTTCATAGAGGATTTTTATGTATGACAAAGAGCCACCCACACACAGCTTCCATAGCTCCAGATATCTAAAACTTCTTATTAGATGAAGTAGTCTGATACTAGGAGAGAGATGTGTAATATGTTAAAACCAAAAAAAGATTGCGCATTGTGTTCATGTATGTAAGAAATTACTTTGCTGAATATCATCACTATAAAAATTGGCAAGAAGTTCCAATTCAAGTTCCAGATAGATTGTAATTATTCCTAGGGTTTTTTGACATAAAAAAAAATACTGAAAATTTTCCGAATTGTAGTTTCTAAACTATTAAACAATTTTATTTGAATAAAACTATCTTTTTAATATAAATAAATTATAAAACGCGATAAAACTAAGTGCCGAAAAATTCATTCAATTACTCCCTCGATGACTACAAGGACACATGTGTCCCACTAAATTCTCGAAATAGTAAACAAAATAAATATATTTTTGCCTTCTAAATATGTTCACTTAATACTAACTAAACCATATTCTATAAGTCAATTCGTATTTTTTGTACTTATAACCTTATGGTCCTGAAAGCGTTAACGCTGGCTTTGAAAGATTTTAAAGGTAACTTAGCTTTTCACGTTCACGTAATAGTAATAGTAACATACGTTTTATTAAAAAAAGGCATAGCCTAGTTATAATATCATATTACTCTCATATTACTAGCTATAATATCATATACTCATATTACTATAACAACAATTGAAGAAAATACCCTCTGTCCATGTGAGATACGAGATCCGGGAGGTGACGATGTTTTTGACACGTGATTGGCAAACATAATTCCGATAATAATTATTAATAATATTTCTCTAAGAAATCACAATGTAAACAATATATGGCTACATTTCCCAGACAAATCCCTCTCAATGCTGAAAATATATTATATCTAACTATTTATTATCTGTGATTCTATACAGTAGTCATATTTCTGTTATTCGTGTAGATTTGTGGTGTCGTGGCCCCAGTACCTACTGTTCTACGGTTGCATGATGTGTTACGTTGTAATTGGTCGTTCACTTGATTTTCTGTTACCTAAGTTTGCCAAAATATTTATTTATTTGCAAAGTAATTAATGTTATGTACGCTGTACGATAGTAACAAATGTGTTAGATCTTAAGGCAGTGTGAATGTCAGTGTTAGTAACAATTTAATTTTACAGAAAACTGTCTTCCACTCATCACTTCGCGAAGTGCCTTACACGATATGGGATAACTATATTCCAGAATAAACATTGTAAAATTTTAAAATAAATGTTTACACCTATATAGTGTTTTCTATTAGTAGTTTGAGCTAGGATTTATATTTTAAATGTACCGTAAGTTCCTTATGTTTTATGTAATTTGTATTATCTTATGATATTTTTATTTGAATCCTGAAATTGATCTATTTTCTACTAGTTGCAATGTACTGACAACTATGGCTATCGTCAAATGGTTATATGCAATCTGCAATTTTAATAATGTATAATTTGTTAAAATTTGAACAAAAGTTAAAAACTGATGTGAAACTATATTTATTTTATTTTATTTTACCATTTATTTCAGGCAATGTCTACAAAAAGATCTTAAATATGTAAACAGAGGCCCATATAATATATACCTTAATAACTAACATATATATATATATATATATATATATATATATGAGTACAAATTACCGTTTTTACAAGATGGCTCTGGCTACAGTACAGTAAGTACAGGTAACAGATGATTGTGGTGATTTCAGAGAGGTTATACATCTGTGAATAATATAGAGTTCATATTGCTTTGAATTTTATACAAAACACCTATTTTTTATTGTATTGAAAATGTCAAAATTTGTGGTAACTAAGCAGCATTTGCGGGAAGTTTTACTTTTCTTTTTTAATTGGAAGAAAAATGCAGCTGAAGCGCATAGAATGCTTGTGACAGTTTACGGTGAGAATGCTCCAACTGATAAATCATGTCGGGAATGGTTTCGACGTTACGAGGATGGTGATAGTATTGAAGACAAGTTTCGCCCTAGACAGCCAAAAAAATTCGAAGACAAAGAATTGGAGTTATTACTCGATGAAGATCCGAGTCAAACGCAAAAAGAGCTTGCAGAATCATTGGGAGTGATACAACAAGTAGTTTCAGTAGAATTAAAATCCATGGGAATGATTCACAGGCAGGGCAATTGGGTGCCTTATGAACTGAAACCCAGAGACGTTGAAAGGTAATTTTTCACTTGCGAACAGCTGCTTCTGAGGCAAAAAATAATGGGTTTTTGCATCGGATTGTGACTTGGGATGAGAAGTAGTTATTCTGTGATAATCTCAAGAAGAAAAAATACTACCCTAGGCCCGGTCAATTGTCGCCATCGACCTCAACATCAACACCAAAGCCGAATATTCATGGTTCGGAGGTCATGTTGTGCATCTGGTGGGACCAAAGGGGTGTTGTATATAATGAGTTACCAAATCCTGGCGATTTCATTACGGGCACTTGGTATAAACTGTAATTGATTTATTTGAGCCGGAAATTATGACAAAAAAGGCCAGAATACGAGAAAAGGTACGACAAAGTTTTTCTTTTGCATGATAATACTCGGCCTCATGTAGCAAAAGCCGTGAAAAATTATTTAGATACGCTCAAATTGAATATTTTACCGCACCCGCCGTATTCGCCGGACATTGCTCCTTCCGGTTACTGGTTGTTCCAATGGATGCAGCACGATTTGGCAGGTCACCGGTTCACTTCTTTCGAAGAATTCGAAAATTGGCTCCAAACGTTTATCGCCTCAAAAGGCGAGACATTTTTTCGAGGTGAAATTCAAAAATTGCCTGAGAGGTGAAGAAATGTAGTAGCCAGCGATGGACAACACTGTAATTAATCTATTTATTTATATTGTTTTGAAATAAATGCACTTTTTACACCAAAAAAACGGACCGAATTAATTTGTACTCCGAATATAATATTAAATTATTTAACACGTAGTGTCGACGTAGACGTGTCAGCGGGCAAACGACCCCGGAACTTCCGAAATACGACGCCTTGGCAGATGATGAGTAGGCACTCTCACCAAAAACGAGTTGAAACTCGTTTTGTGACGAGGTACTAGCCGTTCAACCCTCAATTTGAAACTGGACTTCTTCTGGACGTAGTCTACGACATCTTCTACCTTCGTAGACCAGTGCAGTCGGGACACATGCAGCGGCGTCGATGGTATGACAGGACGCAGCAGATGATCTGGCTGGTTCGAAGCTGTGCCACAGATGTTACGACATGAGGGCTTCCTCTTCTTCCTCTCCACTTTAACGAAGCCATCCCGTCAGGTTGGTTCTTCCTTGACCCCGACGGTGGCACCTGTTTGGCAGCTGGTTTGCTCCGGCTCTTCTTTTTCCCTCCATTCGAGGGCCGCTTGCTTGGCGGGGCGAGTGCAGGGGCGGGGGCGGGCGCGGCTGCGGCTGCGGCTGCGGCGGTTGCACGCGGCGGGGTCATGACCACGCTCGCACTCGACGTCATCTGCGGGGTCGGGGAGCGGGTGGCGGGCGTCGCTGTGTCGCGCGATTCGCGCACCTCAGCAGTAACCGGCGGCGATGACAAATTGCTGATGGGATCAATTTGTGCGCCGCGACGTGTGTTTATGTTAGAGACTTCCGGCGACCTACTTACAAAACTATTATTTTTTAATGATAATAATTCTGCAAGCAGCTCACTGATGGTAGATTCGGAAATCTCTAACTTAAACTGTACCTCGAGCATGCCAGCTTTCGCATTTCGCAGGTGGCATTCGGTCGGCCTGGCCGATAGTCTCATAAAGCAGCACCTTGCTCCTGCAAATCTCCTCTTCTTTGAAGCTCGACTTGCAGATCTGCATGATGCTGACCTCGTCCATGGTGTCGATGGCGTGCTGTATAAACGCCAACAGCTCGTTAGCTATGAGTCTTTCGGAACTCATAGCGGCAATATGCGGCAGCGGCTAGGCCGCGCAGTACGCGAATAAAAATTCGGGTCAGTCCTGTGTGCAATGCGCGTCCGTTACCTAGCGCGTATTACAGACGACTGCGACTATAATCTTATTTGTGAAATGAATGAAAGTTATCTTATAAAATTCTTTTTGATACATTCTTTTTACAAGTATAAGAGAGATATATAATGATTCATTTCAGTCCACCACAACTGAATGGTTATTATGATCACGTATTCACCTCAGGTGGTGGGACTTGACATAATCTCTGACTTGAACAGTGCCGGTCTTGCTACTACTTTGCAATATAATAATGAAAAAATAAATTAAACGTCTAAAATCAGTATTCTTCTGCATTATAAATGTAATTCTTTTGTAATACTAGAATTTTCAAAAGATATTTTTATGCAATACAAATATTTTCAAGTTTATCGAAGTTACGTCTGATATTGAAATATCAAAGTAAAACATTGACTGCAGTTTAGTACATGGGACGCAGCCCCTGGAGAACTGGGTGGTGTTTTTGAATAGGGGGGCTGATAAGGGAACCAAATATATAAAATTTATTTTAAGGAAACGAAGGAGTCAAAAGTTATTGAGACTTAAAATTACAACATTTCCACACATTATTATGACATTTACTGTCATATTGACAGTTGGAAATGTCCAAACGTCACTTCCAAGTGTCAAAATGATCTTCATATAATGTATCAGATTTATCACCGAATTTTAAATTAACATAAAGCACTAATGCTAGAACGGGTTTTGGGTTTGTAATAAAAAAAAACCTAACCAGAAAAGCTAAGGCGGGAGCGAAGCGTAGCATAGCTTCCGCTTTTCTCAACCTACGTTATCCAAGTCAGACTGTCACCTAATCGAAAATTAAAAACTAAAATTAATAATACACTTAGATTTAAAATATAGTCTACTTACGTTTTTTATATTAGTTAGTTTTTATATTAGATTAAAATGTTTTTGTCAAATTTATATAAAGTCATTAAAACAAAAAAACTAGAAACGAACGTATATAAAAACTACTGGAAAATAATATGAGAAAAATAACTATGAAACAGAGCAAAAAATATTAAAATCTAAACACGCGTTTAATGAGTACAGATCATAGTCACATAAACTATAGAACGTCGCGGTATTTTTTAACTACCCGCCAAAAATGCTAAAAGTATTCCGAGATAACAAAATCAAATAATGGTTTAAACTTTTTTACTCAATGTAAATTAAGTAAAACTTAATACTCGTATTATACATAAATCAAATAAAAAGTCGTAAATGCATGCATGATTTGAAAATAACATATTTCTATTTTAAAATCTTAGTAATCTGATGACAATTTTCACTTTTAATATGCGTAACTCTTAGCTAAATATTAAGCGATAATCTGATATGTGATAAAAGCGGTATATAAAACAGAAATTGTCCGTTTTGTCAAAATTTAAAATCATTTTGTTTTGAATATTGTTTTAGTGAAATCATTAAAATACTAGCCACTCACCCTCGCTCCGCTCGGGTTCGTCTCTAATTACGTTTTAAGTTTAACGTTCAGTATAGATTTCTCATAGATGAGATATTTTCCCGCAGTAAAAAGTATCCTATATGCTGACCCGAATAACCAGCTATATACCAAAATTCGTCAAAATCTGTTCAGTTTTCTCGTGATGCGCTCACAGACAGACAAATTCTAAAAACTATAGATTCAGTCTCTGTTTCGTTAACTATGACTATTTCAATAAGATTTTCTAAAAAATATTGAATGTACAGATTCGACTCATTTAGAGTTTTATTATATGTATGGATTAATACAATAAAGCTTTAATTGTTCTGAAAATATGGATTGTACATGAAAAAGGATATTTACTATTCGTTAAAAGAATGTTTATCTTTTGTAATGACTTATTTAGGTATAGAAATGTATGGAAATGTTCTAACTTTAAGTCTCCATAATTTTTGACTCCTTCTTTTCCTCAAAATATTTTTTTATATATTTGGACTCCCTATCACCTCCCCTATTCAAAAGTACCACCCACATCCCCAGGGGCCGCGTCCCATATTCTAAACTTGTGCCAAAACATTTCCACTGGGAAATCTCTGCCCGCTACACGTTGTATGTAACTTGTGAAAGACCACTTATTCATTAAAGCCCTTATGTAAACGGTACTGTAGTACTTGCTGAATTAATCCTACTTGGACGTTGTAATAGAAATTTGTATCTAGCTTTGCCGTATTCCCATGGATACTATCGCTATACCAACAACTTACGTTACGTTTACGTTTGAAATTCAGTTTTCCTCACAAATTCTATGTGCTCTTCAAATAGTATTCATGTACTGAAAAGCAAATATAAAGCTAATATAGCCCGCTCTCGCTTTGATCAAGTACAGCTTTTTAACTATCTCTATACAAACATCACCTCAATATGTTGTTGTGTTGTTGTTTTAGGTAAGAAGGGCGAACCAACAAACACTTTCGTATTTAAAATATTAGTAAGACTTCATCCATTCAATATATAAAGCAAGACTATAGTTATTTTTTTATACCAGCGACTTACCCTCCCTTCGGTCGTATGCGCCCCTGGGCTCCTTACAGTAGACAATGTGTTACTCCAGGTCAATATCTATCAGTGTGCTAAAGGGTCTAGCCGGATAAGCATAGGGAACCAACCCTCTAATGGCAACCTATGGATATCGAAACTTATGTGTCAATAAGACCTTGATGTAGAAAAGCGATGCACTTTCTAATTTAATATCGTTGTCCGAATATCAGGATAGCTTGTTTGTCATATATTTCAAAGTCTTCATATAAATAAGCACATCATAAAAGCCTTCAAATATAGAGTATCATCAATTACAAAATTAACGACGCAACGGGATCCACTCAATGTAATAACATATATGGACGTACGATATCTACTTGTATGGCTGAAATTTGTCAAACAAACTTCTTTGTCAATAGAAAATTCTAAGAAAGAGTAATTTGCTGATAATATTTTCAGTATTAAGCTATGGTTTTAAAATTATCATTCCTGGACTGTGTTTACTTACAGAATGAATAATGCGCAATATTTAAATAAACAATAAAATATATGTCTATGATATGTATCCAGATCTTTTTAACTACCTACTGCTGGGCACGGGCCTCCCTATACCTGCTATGACTTACTAGGGGCTTTATTAATGAGATACACAAATAATGTGGAAATTTATTTAAAATTGATTTACTAAAACTAACAACTTGAGCTATATTTATTCTTAGTGATTAAAAAATGTCGGTAAATGTTTAGTGAAACTAGATATTAGTAACCACCAAAAACATAAATGTGAAAATGGGAGCCAAGTTCAATATTAAGAATATGGTGGTTGTCGTCTTCGCCGACAAAAGGCTAGTTTTTACCAGTAAAGCAAGTTTTTAGAAGAATGAGACATGTTGACCTTACAATATAAAAACATAACTTGTGTATAGCATAAAGAAGATAGGTATAAGTGATTAGCCGAATATAAGGTAACATGTATGTAAAAACTAGCCAAGTTAAATCTTGATTTTTCCACATTTATGTTTTTGATGGGATATCATGACTTTTTGTAAAGAAACTATTATTATTCATAATTCCAAAGTGACCTGTAAATGCAATCTTTTTTTTTCAAAATTTTGTGACTATTCGTCAGTGGATAAGGCGGAATAAGAAAATGTTATTTAATCATCATGGAACCTTTTCATGGAAAAAGTTTTTGCTATTACTATGATTGCTATTATATTTCAAAAGACACTAGGTGTTAAGCTATTGCTATTATGTTTTGGAAGGCGCAAGGTGCAGGCAAGGTGTTAATAAAACTTAATTGAAAAAAAAAGTCAAATTTGGAGAATTCACTGGTTTGGGATTTTTCCGTTTGTATGCATACAATTGCCCATCCGGACAACAAACTTCAACTTTCTAAGTCATCTGGAAGTGGGTTAGGTTTTACTACTATATGTCAGTCAGTCAGTGATAAAAATGCCAATTTTTAGACGTTGATATCTCAATAACCGTTTAAGCTGTATTTATGAAATTGGGGACTCTATTTAATCTAAGGGGATTAAATAAATGAACCAAATTTCATGTGTTTATGATAAATAGATTTTGAGTTATTACGAGGTGAAAAGTGGCTCCAAATGGTTCGTGTAGAAAATAAATATTATACACACGGTGCTGCATCGCCAGTTTCTTTTGGCTTGAACTTGGCTGAACACGCTACCGTCTTGATTAATATTTTATATGTAACTTGCATCTACGGAGAGTTATTCATTGAAGATAAGTTGATAAGTTATCAGGCTCAATTCAATCTGAAGCAACAACTAATATTTTGTATGACGTTAATTGATACTTAGTTTATTTATTTTTATTTAAACGCCTAATATAACATTATATAACTAAAAATCTTATTATTTTAACTTTTTGAAAAAAACAGAGCAAATAAAAAGTCTGAATAGTCATGAGTTATTCACAACGATGGTTGGAATTTTTCTTCGTAAATTATAAGCTTTAATATATTTTGACAACTTATATTGCTAGGATATATTGTTTCACTTTTAACTCTTATAAATAGTATCTGAGACTGAGTGAGTATGAGTTTATTTTCTTTCGTATGTTAAATATAACATGAGATCACTACTTGTAATTAAACAAAAAATCTGTTCCTGTGATGTTTATTAAGTTTAAAATAAACGTGGCCTCATTTCAAAATGGACAACCATTTACTGATACTTAACATGAGCGTTGAGATGTCCTCTTCCCGCGCGGCGTACTGCCATATCCGATTAAGCTTGAAAAATACATTAAATACTAGCTACTATTTAATCTCTATACCTATTAAGTTATGTTAAATAAAAGTGTGAAAAATAGGTTCGTCACAACATATCAATGTTAAGCTTTATAAATTTCATTCTAATTCAAAATCTGTTTAGAAACAGAGGAGACAAAGGTATTGAACTGTTTTGTTTTTGCCTATTTATAGATTTTAAAATTACTGTATCGAACGAATCGCCATAAACGAATTTCACTCAAAATGGCAAACGCGCTGCCAACCAGTCGCAGTGTCATATCTTATCTATATATACATAAAATGCTTTGTCCTGACTGACTGACTGATCGATCAACGCACAGCCTAAACCGCTAGTCGTAGAAACGTAAAATTTAGAGGGCATATTCCTTATACAATGTAGGCATCCGCTAAGAAAGGATTTTTCGAAATTCATCCTCTAAGGGGGTAAAATAGCGGATAAAAGATTGTATGAAACTTTGTCATTCTTAACGCGAAATGCACGGAAATTCGTATTTAGCTTTAAGATAAAAAATAAGAAATATTTGTGTTAGGTTTTTTTTCGAAATTCATCCCTTAAAAGGGTAAAAGGGAGTGATAAAGTTTATATGGGCAATCAATTATTTATGATCAGAATTACTTGAAACTTGGTAATAATGCTCTTCAATACAATTAAATAAATACGTATTTTAGCATTTTTTGAAATTCATCCTATAAGGCTGTCAAATAGGGGTGAAAATTTGTATGAAACCCTGTAATTGATGCACGGAAAATGGTATTTACTTTTAAAATGAAAACTAAAATAATACAAATATCACGTTTTTCGAAATTCATCCCTTAAAAGGGTAAAAGGTACAGCAAAATGTGTAACTTAAAAATAAGGAGAAGGGGGAGACTGTAAGCTTCAGGTGTAATTAGCATTGGGTCTTTAAAAATAACGTAGATATTAGCCTGTTAGTATGTTAGTTAAAAAACCGATTCTAAAGTCGTAAACATTGTATGCGATTGTATCATTGTACTCTCTTCCTCTAATTTACATACCTAAAGTGTATTTATTTACAGAATATACGAATATACGTCATCTTATACATATTTTTGCAAGTAATAAAGTGTATTGCGAAAAAGTTTAATTTTTTCGTAGTTTGATCGCGGGCGAAGCCGCGGGCTCTGCTAGTCTAATATATTTAAACGAGCAATTCTTGTATATTTATTTATTTATTTATTTATACTGGCGATCTCGGAAACGACTCCTTTTTTGACTCTTTTGACGATTTCGCTGAAATTTGGTATGTGGTGGTTTTAGGGGGCGAAAAATCGATCTAGATTAGTCTTATGTCGTAGGAAAATGCTTGTTTTCGAGTTTTCATGCGAAGGTTCAAGGTTCGAATCCCGGTCGGATACAAAGTTATTATTTTTGTTTTTTTTTTGTATTTATTAAATTTTTTAGTTTTTTTAAAAAAGAAATTTATACTTTTGGCCAAAAACTACGCGAAGCAAAGCTCGGTCGCCCAGGTACTTTTTTGATCTTTGATTGATTTTGATCGAACTAATATTATCATAACAATGAAATTTAGATATAAATATAGATACAGTGTCTGCTCTGATTTATATTTACTGCTGGCGTTATATTTAATACTCCTAAATCTTCACGAGGTATAAGAGGATAACTTCCCTGATCGAAGGAGAACAATGTTTTGAATATTTGTTTACACTTCTCCTACGATTTTTTAGGCATTACTGAACCAACAAACATCTTTAACCATTTCTTTTATTTTAAATATTATGTATTTTTGATAAGGGATAAGATATATAGGGGTTTTTAAAGAAAACATGGCATCTTGCTTTCTAATTTATCGATTACACATTTATTGATTATATATGAGTAATGATACTTACATTCAAGTGCGATTACAATTTTTATTCCATAATAAAACTTATATTATGGTTCTTCAAATATAACAATATTTTGGAATAACACGTATACATTTTTATATTACTACTTTACATATTTTTAAAACTAAAATAATATTAATTAAAACTAAACAAATTATATGTAACTATAAGAGACCTCGAGCTTATTTGTTCCTGGTTATAGACTGAATTTTATACAGCGCTGGATTTACACTAAGGGCACTCGGGGCTAGTGCCCAGGGCAGCAAATTTTGAGGAGCGGGAATAAAAAATTCTTCGCGTTATCGAAAATGCTTTTTTAGATTAACTAGTAGGTACATTTTACGAAAAATTGATATCATTTATAAATTATTTTTTTGCATTTTTCAAAAAATTAACAATTAAAAAAATTCAACTTAATCGAAACTTTACCCATTTTATTCAAAATTTCGATAATAGGGCGGCATATTTTACTATGCCCAGGGGCGGCGCTAAGGTTAAATCCGGCACTGCTTCTATAGGTTAAACTATGACTAGTGCCCAGGAAGAACTACATCCGCGTCACATAGTAGGTACAGGATAGTCAATTTCAGTGTGCCCCAGGATTAACGCAACGAGCTGATTCCAATATATTCCTAGTGACGATCTCGTTTTATTCCCCGTAACTCCCGCTCTTTTGTAATGCTGAAATGCTTATAGATTAATAATATTTGATTTAGTATTATATAGGGTGAACATAACGTAAGAATATAAGTATATCAAAATTTCATAAAAATTAAAGAAAGTCATAATTAAATACCGGACTCATTTACAAACGTCATCGTAGTACATAAATGTTAAATAATTAATCAAGTGCGTGTCGGACCACGCGCAATGTAGGGTTCCGTAGTTGCCCATAATAATAAGGACTAAGAAGAGGGCTTTTGGTTGCTTCATACTATGAACATTTAACATTAACGGTTTCGACGGCTAATAACATCTAAAAACCATAAGGATGCTATAATTTTATTTTTGTATATTTTTACATGGTTCATAAACTTATATTTACTACCTGATTTACACAACTAACATTATGTAAGTCATGTTGAACGGAATTTGTACCAATTTTCACTTTTCCAAGTACGTAAGTACATTTTAAAAATTGGTCGACTATTGCTCGTAAATTTGTAAAGCCCATTTACCTGTGATAGTTTTCATTTTAACTTCGTTATCGGGGACAAAAACAAACCCCGTAATATTTTCAAAAGACCTATCCAACGACACCCCACACCATGACTCCGTCCCCACGTTTACTTTTTAATTTTATATTTTGTGATACATATTTTTCGGCGTGACTAATATGTATTACCAAAACAAATTGCTGCTTTCTAGTACTAAAAGTCTCCGAGCTAAGCTGCAGACGGACGAAAGGACAGACGGACATGGCGAAACTATAAGGGTTCCTTGTTGACTACGGAACCCTAAAAACTAAAGAACAAATAATATCGAAAAGAGATCAACTTAGTATAACTAAAATATTAGACTTTTAATACACTATCCTATAGTATAGAGTATTTGCATCGTTTACTTTCTTACGTTCGGACCACACTTTATGACTTTTGTACCTACTTATTTTATTAATATGAGGATATAATGCGATTAAATATGTATCACTACTTTTATGACTATAGCTTAAACTATATAAGTAAAGAAGATAACAACCGAAATAATAATAAAATTGATATTAAAATTGAATGGTCATCGTACTTTGTTAAAGGGAAATTTAATCAATGATGATTAAAACTAAAAATTAATAATCAAGAAAAAAGATCCCACCGGTGTTCCAATAATAATTAGGCAGGCCGGCGTTTCACGTGGGCAACGGGAGCCTTGCCTTGCGAGAGAGAGTTGTGCGGTCCCATTCCATGTGATTATTGGCACCCCACCCGAAACACCGGATTACACAAAAGTAATAAAACATATTTCATAAATTTCAATGTAAATAATTTTAAATAAAAGTAATTATTTATAATTTAAATAAAAATAATACGTACGTAGCAAATTAAGATAATGGGTGAGTGGGTGGTACCTCCCCAGTTGGGCAGTAACCGTACCACCTAAAGTATTTCATATAGATCAGGAAAATTAGTAAAAGAAAAGTAGAAAACAGCTTTTTACTATTATATTAAAACGCTAAAATGAATAGTCAAAGGAATTATAGTTTTTCTATAATTAATAAACTTTTGTAAAACATACTTTAGTTCTAAGGTTTTCTTTACAATCAGGTAAATTAATAAATTTAGAGATAAATTACTTTAGTCCACTCTTCAGTTTGACGTTGATAATATAACAAGCAGATTATGAAAATATTTTTGTACTATATACATATGTACAAAGTACATATCTCATAACAAAAATATTAGAAATATATAATACGAGTACATTTGAAGAGGTGGCAAGTCGTAAAAGTACCCTTTAAAATCATGGTTGGTTGTTAGTTAACTAATGTAACATTATTTTTTTACACTTTATTACACTCAAAAATGACGGTACATAAAGTGAGCCACTTGTGAATAAAATATGTAAGTCTGGAAGCTTATCAACTATATGCAACAGTTGTTAAAATTATATAGTTTTTTTGTTTATATGAAATAACAAGTCCGGTAGGCCCTTACCGTCGGATGTATAGATCATCAAAACTTAAATAAAACTATAAAAAATTGATTAAAAAAATTTTTGGCTACTATTTTCATAATATTTTATTATAAAAAGAAATTTTACCGATTTTGTGGAAACCAACATCTAAGTTTATTTAAGATATTCTTATTTTACTCTTATCTACACAACATCAATATATATCTACACTTTAATACAACTATGACTTCACAGCACTCATGAGTTATCTTAGGATTTCAATAATGTAATTCTTTTGACTATGTACATTATAAATATGTAATACTAATTTAATAAATAAATAAATATGTTGGGACATTAACACACAACATCGTCTAGTTCCATGGTAAATTACGAGACCTGTGTTATGGATACCAGATAATTGGTACACTTCACATGTATAACTTTAAATACATACATGTTATAAAAATTAATATTTGTATCCACCTTGTTCTCGGAGGGTAATTTTTTGTCTTAATTCCGTATGCCAATGGATTTGAACATAATACTAAAACACTAATTTAAATTATATAATATATATTTTTTTATCCTGGAAGTACTTAAATAGTCTACAGTCCACTACGGGTTATTTTTATTATTAACTAGCGACTTATACTCGCCTCGCTTAGGTGCGTCCTACATCCTACATTTTAATTTTTTTGAGCTGATCGCTCATTATTTTCCTAAAACAAAAGTAGCCTAAGTTACTCCTTGTAACATCAGCTATCCACGATCTTAATTCTCGTTATAATCGGTCCAGTCGCTTCGGAGATTATCCGGAACAAACATACAGACTGACTGACATACAGACAAAAATTTGAAAAATTATTTTTCCTTATAATTACCGTATATATATTTAGTAAAAATTTATTAAAAACAGACGCTTCAATTTTATTTATGTGACTATATATATGTATATAGTCACATAAATAAAATTGAATAATATATATATATATATATATATATATATATATATATATATATATATATATATATATATATATATATATATATATATATATATATAATTTGTTTATTTATACCGGCGATCTCGGAAACGAGATAACAAGCTAAATATTAGAGTTGCTTCTTTTTGACGAGACGCCCAACTTTTCTTTATACTATAATTAATGTATAGTTTTGGCACGAATTTACTTAAACCAGTTATTTTAAATATTTTTTGCAGGACTATCACTTCCTACCCATTATCGTGTAGGACAATGTTTTTTTTTTATTGAAAATACGCTAAACTTTCATCTGCTGCCTTTGTTTACAGTTGGTAGTGAATAAACTAAGTCTAACTCTAACTAAGAAATCCTACTATTTTATTTGTAGGACAATGTGACCACTGAATTATGCACATTTTTAATAATAAATAGTATCGGAAAATCAGCCAATTATTAATAAATTCTATACTGTTATTATTTTAGCAAGTTCGAACGAAGAGTTCGACGACGATTTGACCCAAACCATCAGTTTTGTAGGACAACATTTTTTTTTGTTTTATGTTGGATAATCTCAAGATTAAATTGTAAAACAACCTGTTAGTAATAAATTTTAGACAGTTACCTTTTTTTTTCGTTAGTATCTACCATTATCAAATTTTCGTAGAAAGAAAAGTTAGGCGTCTATTCAAAATGACTACTCTTGAAATTTTAGCTTGTTATTAATAATAATTTAAAAAAACAATGGTGGACTGTATGTAGACTAAAACATTTACGTGTTCTATTTGTTTTCTATGCCCAATAGGCCATACTAAAAGCTCAAGCACAGTCCCAGGTTGCATTCAGTCCCTGAAGCATTGATAATTTTATTTATTTCTATATAGTCTTTTCGACCAAAATGCGACACAGTAATTTATATGCTTACAATCAAACGAGTTCCTTCTTTACTATAACATGTACAGTGTACCTATTTCCTTATTTGATTACATTATCTAAACTTTAAAAAAAGATAAGTTTTAATAGCAGGTAGAATAGCACGACGTAATCAATTAATTAATCAATGAATATGTAATCATATCTGTAGTTGGAAAGAATAAAACTTAAAGAAGATTGCATGCTGTACAGATGAGAAAGCTGAGATGGATGTGTGGAGTGGCAAGAATGGCTAAAAAAGGAATGAGTGCATAAGGGTCAGCTTGAAAGTAACGCTAGTAACAAAAAATTAAAATTGAGCTAGTATACATATATGATGAGGAGCGATGGAACGCAAAGGTGAAGTGACGAGTAATAGGAGAGAGTGGAAGAGGAAGTACTGCGCTGACTCCGGGAATTGCTGCGAATTTGGGAAATTGTAGGAGACAATGATACAAAATCAGAAATGAATATGTTGCCGATGCATGATTGTTACAAAACCATAAACGTGGTCATGTTGAAATATCTAATTGATTGAGGTTAGGTCATCATATTTTGCATGAGCTATGCCTACAATACCTATACATACTATCTTTTGAAAGATAACACTTTCATCTTTAAATATCATAATCATCACGCGGCTCTAATTTTTGTTTTATATAAAATATTTTGCTTATCACTAAACTTCTTATTATTAATTTAGAATTGTCTACGCTTTTATAACTTTTTGAAAATAAAATATAATTTATAAACAATAAAATTGGTAAATACCTACTATTTTTACTTAGATACCTAATTTAAGACCTTTACTAATAATTCGTAAGGATCATAGTACCTAAACTGTTTGTAAGAATAATTTATGTACATAATTTTTATGGACATTGTACAATGTATAGATCATTTATCAAACTACACTTTAACATAAATTTCTGTATAGATATAGAATATCGCTTTAGAAATTTACATGTAAACACCTATACATATCTGATGCTACTGATAGAAGGTAATAGTAGAAGATCCAAAATGAGGTTGACATTCACCCATTCATTTGCTTAGTACCTTATTTATTTATTTTGTAGTAAACATGATACCTACTTAAATATATATCGTAGGTGGGTACCTACTTTTGATCTTAAAACTGTACGTATAGCAAATAATCACAGATTTTAAAGTATCGCAAGTGTATTATATTTTTTTTTCAATATCATTAAATTTTATAAAGAAATATAATAAGCGAAAAAAATATGTTCCATTTTAAATAAATACAATTTCTTCTACCTACTCAAAAATGGTATAAAACATACATACCCAATACCTATAATACTTAATAACATGCCAAAGGACGTTTGCCGTAAGACGAATTAAATTTCGATTATATAAGATCGTATGTACAATATGTTCTATCTATAATTTATCCTTTTGAAGTAAAATGTTCTATAAAATAAATATACTTTATACTGTAAACATATAATTATTTATGAATAGCCAATTTTTACGCGTAAAATGCTATTACCATGACAAAAATTTTACAACTATACTAGATGTACTGACTAAAATTAGCTTTTGAAGTTTCACAGATACTTAATAAGCGCGCGAGATTCATTTTTTTTTTGGCAACACGCTACGACATACTGCTAACAAATGACTTCCATTTAAAAAAAAAGATATTCAAATTATTTCTTTTTTTTAAATCTAATTAATACGCCAGCTTTACCAGCTAGTATTAACTGTTTTCGGTTCCAAAGAATTGTTATTTTGATAAGGATAAAAAAATATTCATAAAGAGCGACTCACCCCCGCTTCGCTCGGGTTCGTCCCTAGCTTGCTTCCCCATACAAACTTTCATCCCCATTCTCATCCCCTCAAGGGATGATTTCCGGGATAAAAACTATTTTACTCACTTTTCATATCATGACATTTTTTCCTTTTAATTTTCTTGTACACAAAGCTTGTCCTGACAATAACAAACAAAAAAAAAAGAATTATCGAATTTGCTGCAGTCAATCGGAAGTTATGCGCGTACATACATTTCGGTGATTCATTTAGATTAGATGTAGAGAGATAGATATGAACAGTTAATTATTTTTTAATTACGATTTTAATTATTTTTTAATAAATAAAAGTATTTTTTGTGACTTAAATATAAACTTTAGATATATGCATTTTTAAGCCCTCCACCTTTTTTTTCCTTAAAAAAAATACTGTTTCGATTTAACCTTGTCACATGTATTACAATTTACAGGTTCGTTTTTGTCTCTCGTATAATACATGCATTTCTAGACAGCATCATTTTTTTTTTAAATTTTCGTACACGTAGTAAAAAGCCGTAGTAAAAGATCTAAAAGTCAAAAATTACATGAAAAACTATCTTTTCTATTCAGTATAATTATATAAGATGATAAAGTTATGATATTGATAAATATACGTATATTACGACATAATGTGTCGTACTTATAAGTAATATTTTCTATAAAGTTTTATTATGACAAGCAATTTAAGAGAGATAAAATTTAATGTATATTAAATACTTGTAAGTTTCTTTATGTATAATTTAAAAAAAACTTAACAGTTCTAAGAGGATTTTAAAAAATATGCCAAATAGATGTTTTGATTTTATATTTTCTAAAATTTTGATACACACATGCAAGTGTGGATTGAGCCAATTGTTCCCTGTAATGTTCTGGTGTCTAAAAACGCCGGAGATTATAAGTATTCATCAATAGATGTACTAAAGTTTTAATCGTTTTGACGCAGAAGTAATTTTTCTTAGCACTTCGTTGTGCACTTTATACAGATTGAAAATACGGCGTACAACTACAGTCAACTTAATTTAATTTTTTAACACCAAGTAGTTTCTTATTTTAACATTATATTATATAAATATCATTATTTGTACTAACATTACTTGCTAGTATTTTTATTAAAAAGTTTTGACTAGAAATTTTTCACAAACTTTAAAAAGATCTGTGTCAAATTTTATTTCAGATATTATTTAAAAGTTATGAAAAATATATATTAGTAATATATAATAAGCTTAAAAATATTTATTTTTTTTCATATAAAGGTATACGTCAATGCATATTATATTTATTATAAGAACAGAGGCAATATAGTTGATACTAAATACCTTTATATGCCTATTAACACGTAGTAATTATTATATATTTTTACATCAACATCAATATATAAACCAATTTTCAAATCATTCTTTCCAAAAGATACGGGAAGAATAGATAGAAAGATCATGCGTGTGTTCATCCAATAAGGGTTCCTTTTTTTCAACAGGGGTACGTTACCTAAAAACTATATACATGTATACCTAATAACTATAAATTTATTCATGTAAACATTGATATTAAATAACAATTCGTATACTATATATTAATTTATAAATATTTTCATATTAATTTTAAACCTGGTCCAATCTTTTAATTAAGCCTTTCAAGATTTAAAAAACTTGTCTTTGATATCCTTGTGCCAATACCAAAGATATTATAACGGACAAGGTTATTAGAACAAACAGAAATAGCCGAAAGGAGCAATTTACATTGATTAATAGACTTACAATATAACAAAAATATATGTATAAAACTACTAAGATTTCTCCCATATCATGATAAAAACTATATAAACTCGTAAGAGTTTATCTAATGTGAATTTCATAGTTTATTGTAAGATCCACATTGTCATTGGAATGTCTTAAGACTTATTTTAATTATTTCAATAGATTCTCAAAGGGTAGTTCTCGATAGTACATCAAACTATGTCGTACCCACAAACATTGGGAGTTCATGTACCAGTTTTAAAATTGAGTGGTATGATTGAAGGACGTAGAGGTTGACCTATAATGTCAAATGCCGCCGAGGACTTGCATCTCCATGGGCTCGGTGCTGACCGAAGGACCGGGCTGGCTGCGCCACTGGCGACTGTTGTCGAATGTCCAGCGCGTAATGAAGTGCTCCGGGCGGCGCCGCGCGATCGGGAGCGCAGTGGCCACGGCGCTGGTAGCCTCCGTGCAGTTGCTCCCGTAAGACGCTGTGGATAAACGTGACGTTCAGTCTCCCTTAGAATATGCCTATCGCCTTCAACGCATATGATAGATACTAATTTACTTTTTTACTGGCAAATTAGTGAGGTTGAACGTTTTTAGTTACTGCGAGTAGTGTTTGTAGTTTGAAATAGGTTTCATCGTTTAGCGACCCACTGCATGCATGATCACTACTATAACATTGGAACTACTCTTTTAGGTTTAGTACATGGCAGCGTTCCGTATCGATTAAATTACATATACATATAACTAGCTACAGCCTGTGGCTCCGCTGATGACGCTCCGCGTTGAGCGTATGAAAGTTTTTTTAAAACAAAATTTGTCGCAAATTTTATGCTCTACAATTTTTATAATAAATGTTAACATCATTGGAGCTATAGAAACCGAGATATTCGCTAAAGGTGTAAACAAGTTTACAGCTTTTTATTATTTCTCATTCCGAGGTGAAACCCCTAAGATGACTGCACTACATAGTCCGCGTAAAGGTAAATATGTATATATTCAAAACTATTTTATGATTAATATCATGTTTATAAAAACACCTTTGAAAATAATGCATTATTTTAGAGCAAATTTGATTACCCTAAAAAGTTTTATATTAAGTAGTAAAAGTTTTTTTAGAACTTTTAAAGGGGAATTCTGTCATACATGATTATTGCGTAACTTTAGCTCTCAAAAGGAATATTTTTTCCCCTTTTTTATAACATTTTCCATTTATGCTCCGCTCCTTTTTCTCGATAAGCCTTTAATAAAGACTTTCTCGATAAATCGACTATCTAACATAAAAAGAATTTTTCAATTCCAACCATTACTTCCTGAGATTAGCGCGTTCAACCAAACAATCTCTTCAGCTTTATAATATTATATATATTAGTTTAGATAAATAAAATTTTAAAATCACTTTATGACTATTTTCGACATATTTTTCACATGATAATACCAAAAATGATATAGCTTAAAATAAAAGATGATATACAAGACTATTGACTTTTAAATGGTAGTTCTATTGTTATAGAATACACATTTTGCTTAAAAAAAAATAAAAACATTGTTTTATCTATATTTCTATATAAATCTTAGAAATAAAGCTTCGTTTTAAAATACAGGAAAAAACTCTACTGTTAAGTACAACAAGTACTGATGGTATGAATAAATAAGCACTAAGGCGACTAGTAGAAGTTCCATTTCCTTTTTTAACATATACTCGTATTGAGTTTACTTTATCTCCATATCACTCTTAACGTTCTTAAACCATTATGATATACTCGAAACTATAACTTTTGAAGTGAAACTTCTTTATCTTCTTAAACCGTTGTGACTTGTAACTCGATGAAACGAAAATGCGACACTAAAAAGAGACTAACACAAAGATATAGGATTAAAGATATAGGATAGTCGACAAGTGAATATGGTAGAATATATTGCCATGTTGCCATGATAACCTTCGTTATTGTCTGACAAATATATAATATTATATTCTTTCCGTATATGATATTCTATAAATATATGATTGTAATATGCCTAATATGCCTTATTTAATTATTGATTTGTTTTAATTTAATTGAGTTATTTGCCAAAGAAGTTTTACTTCGACCGCGCGTAAAAGTTACACGCACCCATATTTTTTTTTAAGATATATTTTGTTATGTATATTTTAACAAGTTGCGTTAAGTGTTAGTTGTCAGCACGATCAAATTTCTTGAATCTTGAGATTGTTGGTATTAAACTTATTATGTTTTAACGAACTGATACTTAAAAGTTTCGGCCTTGGAATGTTTTAACTTTGATTTAATTTTACATTGTACATTAGTGATGTAATAAATGTTCGCTTTTTCACATTCGCGAATGCGAATGCAAATATCCGTCACTTCAATAAGAAGAATTCTCTCCAATATTCGGGAATGTTGAGTTTCAGCGCTTTTAAAGCGCGCTTTTATATTTAACTATTGTCTTTAATTCTTAGAAAAAAATATATAGTGATATGGAAAAATATATAATTGAAGCCAAAGGTTATATATCATTTTGGATATTAGAAGCTTAATTTTGGTTCAAATAGTTTTTTTTTTTAGAAAACAGAATTGTGAATTTAAAAATAGTAGTTATAATCTGCCAAATAAGTAAATAGTAAAAATGTTACACAATGGTACCAAGACTTATGTGACCCAGATATTATTATTAACTTGATTATACTCTGTTTTTTAATCTCAGAGACTAAATTGACACATGCAAATGTCAAATTTACAAACAATGTTGCCAGCTCTTTTGCTGCAGTGTTGTACCTACGATACCGGTTTGTTGAATCGTAACTTTTTATCTTTATTAGACGATTCGTTTCAAAGTTTTATATTCAAAAGCGTATAATTAAAATTAACTTTATTAATTTTAAATCATTAAATATCATATTTATTTACTAAAATATCATATTTATTAATTTAAATAAAAAAAAACCTTTTTTTGTGTTTGTTATTGTCATTGTTTAGAAGAAAATTAAAAGTTTTTTTTACTAAAATAAGTTTTTTTAAATCTCATGATATGAAAAGTGAGTGATTGAAATAATTTTTATCAAGGAAATCATCCCTTAAAGGGATGAGAATAAGGATGAAAGTTTGTATGAGAAAGCAAGTTAAGGACGAACCTGAGCGAAGCGAGGGTAAGTCGCTAGTATATTATAACTTTGAACTTGTTTTTTTAAATGTAATGTACATTAATTTTTTTTTTGTTTAATTGTGATATTTTAATATTTCGTCTAAACTAACAAGAACAAAAGAATTATAATTAATTAAATATTCCATATTTATCCATTCCATATTACTCGTATATAATTTCCTTTTTGTACCTCAAATATATTCGCCAAACATTCGCATCGTTTCTTGTGAATACGAATGGGAATGTCAAAAAATATGAATATAATAGAAAATAGAAAATAATGTCTATACTAATATTATAAACTAGCGACTCACGCACGCTTCGCTCGCGTTCGTCCCTAGGTACGTTTTCACGGTTAGCTATGTTTAGGGTAAGTCCGGGAGAGATGCCCATAAGGGAGAGACGCCTAATAAATTTAAAAATTAAATTAATTAATGTTGCGTGATTCGGAACGCGTTCATAATACGTCAGTCGACAGTCAATGTCAGTGTGGAAGTTTTTACACAAAGACATATTACTTATAATTAATATTTTGTGTGTTAATTTGTAAAATAAGATAAGGTAGTTAACTTTTACGTAAGAATATAATCTTTGAGATAGTTTGCAGTAATTTTTTCCCCTAAATTCTTTAGTTAAATAGTATTAAATTGTTTCATAATGTAACATTGTGATCTTGTTTTGTTAACAATCCGCCATTTTCTATTGTAAATGCTTTACGGTGCCTTCAGAGTCGATAGGCATCACTCCCTAATGATCGAGAGAGATGCCCAATGATATTTTGGGGTTAGATGCCCAGTATATTAATTGGTCTTCCCCAATGTGCGTTCACCTTGTCGTGATGGGGGAGCTCATTAGCGTTCGGCAGTTCATTCGGACTTGTGATATTTTCATGTGCGAATCATTTCAAACATGATTACCACTTTCTTACGGTGAAGGAAAACATCGCGAGGAAACCTGCATATATGAGAGAACCTAGCAAGTTTTCGAAAGACATTATGAAGTCCACCAACCCTCACTTAGCCAGCGTGGTGGATTATGGTCTAATCCATATGGTTGCTCTTGGTACTTCTTTGACGGCAGAGTGGATCGTGGGAACAACCTCACGGTTGTAGTATTCTGCTTCGGCAGACCTGCCGTCGGGGTGCCCCATTAAGACGGGAGAGGTTTTGTTGGGTTTTAGTGGATAGTACTGGCTTTTCTAGCCGGTAAGTCTCACATAACCACCTGTACATCTACAGGTAGTATGTGTAAATGCATAAAAAAAAGGATTTTTGCGTCACTAAGCAAAGTACGTCTGATTATGCACTAATTACTCGTCCTATACCTATCCCTGACATCTATAGGCAACTAACCCACATGTCTGGGTGAGATGCCTATTTTCTATTATTTTAAAAAAACATTTTTTAATATAGAAGATATTGCACAATAGTTCCAAATTTAATCTGAATGGCATAAGTAAATATTGAATTAAAATAAACTATGCTTATTTTATCTAGTATCTTACACATATAATTAATATTGATCGTTTTTTAAAACTATAGGCAACTCTCCCGGACTTGCCATGTACAAAAATAGTAGCTTACTACTCCTAAGATATTCATTTAAATTATATAGCGATTTACCCTCTACTCACTATCACTATATGGGTACTCACTATGGGTTTATATTTTTTTCGCGGAACCCTGATTTTTTTTTTCTAATATAAATGTAGTCTAAGTTACTCCTTATAACATCAGCTATCTGCCAGTGAAAGTCCCGTCAAAATCAGTCGTTTCCGAGATTAGCCGGAACAAACAGACAGACAGACAAAAATTGTAAAATGTTGTTTTGGTATATGTACCGTGTATACATCCATATGCATTTAGTAAAAAGTGGTTATTTTAATATTACAAACAGACACTTCAATTTTATTTATCTGTATAGATGTGAATGTTTGTGAGTATGGATGTATGGATGGATGTATGTATGTTTGTAACTCTTTCACGCCAGAATGGCTGAACGGATCTGTATGAAATTTGGCCCAGAGATAGATTATAGTCTGGAATAACACATAAGCTACTTTTTAACCCGAAAAAATGTACAGTTCCTGTGGGATAGGTTTATTTTTGTTTTCCTAGAGGTGAACCCTAGCGAAGCGAGGTTGAGCCGCTAGTATCTATCTAATATAGTATTTAAACGAGCAATTCTTGGATATTTATATCTTTATTTATTTATTTATACCGGCGATCTCGGAAACGGCTCTAACGATTTCGCTGAAATTTGGTATGTGGTTTCGAGGGGAAGAATCGATCTAGATTAGTCTCATGCCTGGGAAAACGCGTGTTTTTGAGTTTTCATGCGGTTTTCTTTTGCATTATTCTACGCAGAATATGCTCGATAATTTCTTACACTCAGGTATAAGCATCGTGGTCAAGCGACCAAGGTGCAAGATTAACAATCAATAGGTGTGTCCGAGTTCGAATTTCGATCAGATACAATTTTTTTTTCTAATTATTCAAGTTTTTAGGTTTTTTTATTCAAAAAGATACGATATAACAAAAAAGAACTCCGAGCAAAGCTCGGTCGCCTAAGTACTTTATATTATGCTTACTTTTGAATGATATACGTTTCCCTATTATTCTAACGAGACTAACAAATATGGTTTTCCAGAAAGCAGTCAATTTAAAGTTAGTTCGGAAAATCTATACATGTAATAAAATTAATTTAAATGCATCTCTTTCTCCTTTGAAAGTCCACTCATGTGGATCATATGAATCAATTTGTAATTGCCCTCCCATTGAAGAAGTAAATACTATAAAATACTTAGGAATTTTGATCGACAAAAATCTTACCTTTAAGTATCACATTGATCAGCTAGTTTTAAGAATTCGCAAGCTTACATTTATTTTCAAAAATTTAAGACATGTCGCAAATAAAAATGTTATTAAAAATGTTTACTATGCCCTTTGCCAGTCATTACTATCATATTGCATTACTTCTTGGGGTGGTGCTCCCAAATCCTCTTTAATCAGATTAGAGGGAGCACAAAGATTTATTCTTAAAACTAGTCACTCCCTTCCTTTTCTTTTCCCTACATCTAAGTTATATAAACATTGTGAAGTTTTATCTATTCGTCAGCTATTTATTTTGTGTACACTCTTGAAAAAGCATTCTGAAATTAGCTACAATACCTCAATTGCCCTTAAAAGAAAATTCACTCTCTGTCCTTTAAAAACTTACAGGACGTCTTTCTCACATAAATTTTATGCTTTCCTAGGGGATTTTCTATACAACAAAATCAATCATCATTTATCAATATATCCATTACAGAGAAACAAATGTAAGAAAATAGTATATAAATGGCTACAAAATCTTAATTATGAAGAAACTGAAAATATGTTTATTATTCCTAAATAATTTATTTTAATATATGTGTAATATATGTTTATATATATTTAATTGTTATTTTACATAAATTCTATTTTACTATTATATATTTCTTTTTAAAAAATTTCTACCCACCACTACATTACACAAAACCTTACACTACAACACATCTCACCACATCACACCCCTCATCACGCGTAAATTCTATATTTATATTATATAATTTAATTATATTTATTATTATATATATAATATTATAGACCTAAGTCTATATTAATTTAAATTTTTACCTTATAATTGCTAATAAGGGTGAGTGCGATCTGTAATACAGGTTCTTTCTTACCTAGTACAGACACCAGTCTCTCACAAAGGCTTCTATTACTGTTATTCGTTAAGTTTATTTATGATATTACAACCTTTGTTCATCTTTGTTCATAATGTATCTTTAATAGTAAATAAAAAATGATTATGATTATTAATTCTGAGTCAAATCAGTACTTTAAACATTTTTTGAAAAATCTTATTGAATAGTACCTAATTGTTATCGATGCAGAGGCCGAATCTATAGTTTTTAGAACTTTTGTCTGTCTGTCTGTCTATGACCGCATCACCGAAAAATAATTGGAGGGATTTTCATGAAACTTGGTATGATTATAGCTGGTTATCCGGGTCAACATATAGGATACTTTTTACTGTGGGAAACTAACTCATCTCTGAGAACTCAATACTAAAGTTTAAAAAGTTTTAGGGACGAACCCGAGCAGAGCGAGGGCGAGTCGCTACTTAAATATAAACGACTAAACAATAATTGTAGTCATAGAAACAATTGAATTATAATAGAAAATACAAGGTATCGAGATCAATTTATAAATTGAAGTGTATAAACTGAGCTATTTTTGTATTACTTCTAATAACCTTATTAATCTGCTTCTACATTTATAACAAAAACAGACGCCTGCCGCTTTGAATAATAATTAAATATATTCCAAGCGTAGGAATTACTACCACGCGTTGTACAGTTCTTGCTCGCAACACCCGCAAAATTACTTACTATACGGGTTGGAACAAATCGATGGGACATGGAAGAAAAGTATCTTAAATATTGAAGTTGAAGTATAAAAATAGTAATAACTGTAATTTTTTAATAAATGCAAAAAAGGATACGGTCACTATTTTATCGAATTAATCTATAGGGTCTCTGGGAAGGATAAAATCTCTCGAACAAACATTGCGTCTTAGAATTGAAGAAAACGATGAAATCTTACAAATTATATAATACATATCGACTCTAACATCGTGGAACAAACTCATAAGAATGGAAGAAAAGTGTCTTAAACACTGAAAATATTGAGTTTCACGCAAAGGGAACATTATTTTATTTAAAAAAAATACCGGACAAGTGCGAGTCAGATTCGCCCACCGAGGGTTCCGTACAAATTTGTAGGTACATATTATAAATAAATTGTATAAGCGGCCATACAACTCAGAGAACTATCTTAATTGGCGTCAACTATGTATGTATGGGGACACCTTTTACTTTTTAACTTTTTCTATATTTTGGTTTTTTTTCTTAATTGTGCTGTAAGATCTTGCTTTTTGCCAAATTTCGTGATTCTAGGTCAACAGCTTTTCGACCCAAAACCTATAGGGTACTTCCGGTTGACCTTGAATTTGTCAATTTTGGTTAAAAACAAGGTCTTACAGCACATATAAAGGGAAAATTCCGAAAAATAAAGAAGTTCAAAATTAAGGTAAATTTTGGTACTTACAAGTTTTCGCGAAAATCTAAATTTGCCCATATCTTTTTATTGTGTTGACTCAGGACCTTGATTTTTATACATTTAAATTTCAACTTGCTAGGTCCACTCGTTCCTGAGAAAATCGGCGGTGACATTCGGACAGACAGACACACGGACAGATGGACAAGAGAGTGATCTTATACGGGTTCCTTTTTTACCTTTTGAGGTACGGAACCCTAATAAGTTTAACTGAATTTAATATTTTTTTAAATAGGTGACCTGAACCGGTGATCGAACCAACTGACCGTGACCATGCATTTTTCCAGTAAAACATAAAAAGTAACCTATATACTATTCCAGACTTTGTGCCAAATTTCATCCAGATCCGTTTAGCCATTCTGGCGTGATTGAGTAATAAGTATCCATTCATCCAGACTTTCCAATAACTAATACGGAAAAATTAGACTGTATACCAAGCGTCGACAAACAAACTTGAATAATGAATATTGTAATGATACTGATAATAACTTTTAGGCAATCTATGCAATAGTTACGTTTATGCTTACAAGTATAAAAAAATAAATCCAAGTAAGTAAAATGCTACAATTAATATTATTTTTACAATTTTTAATATTAATTTGATTTGTTTTATAGATTTTCATTATTAATGAAATGAACATTAACTTTATTCAATTAGACTTATACAAGCGCTTTTGAACAATTAAAATAACTTAGCAATATATATATATATATATATATATATATATATATATATATATATATATATATATATATATATATATATATATATATATATATATATATATACACAGTGCCCTCCAAAAGTTAGTTGAAATTTATTACTATTTACGTTCGGATACACTATTCTAATACATACAGTAAGGAATTCACCGAAATTCATTTTGTTGTCGTCCATAATCCACGTTTATTGTTGAAGTAGGAATCTATCAACGGTTTACGATACTCTCGCGATTTTAAACTTATTTATTAATATTATTAGAACAGTGTAAGTAGTTTTCATTAAATAATTAGATATTATAAGGTGATTTAACTGAGTATAAATAAATAATGGCTCCGAGGGGAAAACTAACTACAGAAGAAAGGACAAAGATTGTATGTCGATACAAAAAATTAAAAACTTTAGTACCGTGGGAAAATTATTTAAAGTTAGTCCTAAAAGGGTGCGAAACATAATAAAAAAGGCTTTACAATGTCTTAGTCTTGTAAATAGGCCACGGTCGGGGCGTCATAGAGCTACTACTCATGTTGATGATTGACAAATAATGCGGCAGTGTCTAATCAATCCCAGGATTATGATACGAGAGATCAAAGGTCAATTATAGGAAGCAGGAACCTCGGTTTCTGAAACTACTATCAGGCAACGCCTGCATGGTGCTAATTTACGAGGTCACGTTGCCAAAAAGAACCAATAATAATATCGATCCAAAAAACGAAGATTGGTCTCTGCCCTCAAGTATTCGGATAAGCCAATAGATTTTTGGAAGAAAGTTCCCTTTAGAGATGAATCAGAGTTCCAACTACTTGGAAATCGACCTCGGAAAACTGTAGGCGCAGTAGCAATGATAATTCTTACAACGACTAATACTTGCGGCCTACTGTCAAAAACGGCGGTGGGAGTGTGATGTCATTGGGGGTGCTTTTCTCGGTGTGATGTGGACCGACTGCAAATAATTGAAGGTAGGATGAATCTGCTGAAACAATGGGGTTAGGTCGGACTTTGAAGGTCCAACAAGACAACGATCCGCAGCATACAGCAAGGGTAACTATAGAGTATTTTGAATATAACGAAGTGAACTTACTAGAATGGCCTTCTATGTCACCTAATCTTAACCCCATTAAACATTTTTGGGATGAATTATACCGCAGGATCCCTATTTCGGTAAGGCAACAGAAATTTATTTTAAAATAAAGTCCTTGAAACATGGTCGACTATACCAGACAAAATATTACAAAATGTTAAGATATTAGCAAAGACATAATCCGTAAAATAATTTTTCAACAATTTCAACTAACTTTTGGCATCGTGAGTTCACTGTTTATTTACGTAAATTGTAATTATTAAAATTGTTATGATTGTTTTATTAATAGAAATATTCTAAATTGATTATATTTTAATAAATAGTTATTAAATCCACGATTTTATTTGGTTATATTATATTTTTTTTTATATTTCTTACATTATTGATGATTTCAACTAACTATATATATATATATATATATATATATATATATATATATATATATATATATATATATATATATATTTCTTAACGCAGAGCCTAAAGGGGTTAAGGGGTTTTATGGTATAAACATCCTCTAAGGGAGGATTTTTAGAAATACCAGGAAAGGGGTACAATCAGGGATGAACGATTGTATGAAAATCCGTCATTTTCATAGTTAGAAGCATGAAATTACATGTACAAGCTTCTGGTTAGAAATAAATAAATATATATTTCAAAGTTTTTAAAAATCTATCCCCTAATGGAGTGAAATAGGAGCCGAAAGTTAATATGGGAGGTTCGTAATTTTTGAAGTAGGAAGCATGAAATCATATACAAGCTTCTGGTTAGAAATGAATAAATACGTATTTCAGCGTTTTTGACCCATTTTTGGCCCAAATTTGACCCATAAGAGGGTGAAATAGGGGTTGAAAGTTTATATGGGGAGTCCGTCATTTTTAAAATAAGAAGAATAAAATTTAATATTAAAGTTTCTCAACAATAATAAATACATGTGTATTTCATCGTTTTTGGAAATTCAACCCCTAAACGCGAGAAATAATTTAAACATTCGTATAAAAATGAAAAAATATGGTTGAATCTGCTTGAAATTTATTATTTGTGTTTTTTGATTGAACTGATAAGCAAACTACAAAAATATATTTCAAAGTTTTTCAATATTCCATCCCTTAGACGAGAAAAGGGATGGCAATTTATTTATTTTTGTTTTGAAGGGTTAGCATGTTTGTATGGACATATTCGCTAAAAAAAGCTTCTTAAACATGCTTGTAGTTACAAATAATGAAATGCAAAATACAAAAAAAACTAAAAAAAACTGACCTAAAACACAAAAAAAAAAATTTAATTAAAAAAACACTCGTTCGCGTAAAAAACGAGTTCAAGATGAGAACATGTTGACGAAGGATCTTAAAAAGTAACATATATTTTAGCCCGTTTATAATATGTTAAAAACCCATATTAGCCGCGTTACAGAATTCTTAAGTCGTAAACATTATATACGAGTTGCATCATTGTACTCTCTTCATCTAACTTTGAAAAGATGAAGTAAAAAAAAAATTAGCAAAAAATAGAGGTAATGAAGTTTGCTAAATACTTTTAACGAAATTTAATTTACAGAATATACTTAAAATATCTTTTCATACTTTTCTCATATCATATCACTCGATATTTTAAATTACGAACACAAAAATTTTTGTTTTTCATAATACCTTTAAAAAATAATATGAAACGCGAACATATTTTTGCACTTAATTAAGTATGTATTACGAAAACATAAAAAAATATTTGTGTATATATAATATGTTAAAACAACACAATATTCGGCAGTACGGAACCCTCGATGCGCGAGTCAAAATAATACTCATGGACAAGAGTTTCTTTTTGGAGTTTTAGCACGAACGAGGCCGCGGGTTCTGCTAGTTTGTAATACTTTGCGCATGAACTAACATCTTAACTAAACATACAATAAAAACTTTACTCTCTTATAAATAACAGTAAGAAATAACAAAAAAATGCAAAAAACTATATACAATAGATACCTACTCAATAAATCACCTAAAAGTAAAAACGATATCAAACACTTTAAATAACATTATAGCTAAATGTTGATATGTAAGAATAGAAAGATCATTTTTTCTTTTATAAATAACTAGCGACTCACTCTCGCTCCGCTCGAGTTCATCTTCCCGCAGTAAAAAGTATCCTGTATGTTGACGCTAATAACCAGCTATCATCATACCAAATTTCATTAAATTCTGTCCAGTAGTTTTCTCATGATGCCTTCCCAGACAGACAGACAAAAATTCCAAAAACTATAATTACAATTTTATTACATGTATATTGTATAGATGGAAATGGTATTTCTTAATTGACTGTAGGTTTGTTTATAGTTTACAAGTCAATTATGTTTAAGCCGTAATAATGTTTTATTAAAGCTTCTCTTATCTTTTTATTTTCTACTCGTATATTTTTAAATATATTTATTATTAAAATGAACCTAAATATCCGCATAAAATTTTAAATAAAATTCTAACCCTTCATGCATCTTCATATACAATGACCATTGGAAAAGAAATTTAAAGAGGCTAATAATGGATTCACTTATTAATATGGATGGACTTCCTACATGTAAACCTTGAGGTATTTCACTACCCAGAACATAAATGGCATGACTGTGATGTACATATTGAGACGTTTCCTGATATTGAGTGCACTGGATAACTTTTATTTTGATGCCCTAATATGATCAACATAAAGTAATATATAATATATAAAATTCTCGTGTCACAGTTTTCGTTGCCATACTCCTCCGAAACGGCTTGACCGATTTTGATGAATTTTTTTGTGCTTATCCAGTATCTATGAGAATCGGCCAACATCTATTTTTCATCCCCCTAAATGTTAGGGGTAGTCCACCCCTAAAATTTTTTTTTTTTATTTTTTAGACAAAATTTTTAGTTTCTATTTTTTTATGATACAACATACAAAAATACATACAATCCTCAATTTTCACCCTTCTACGATCAACCTTTATTTTTTAATAGCCATTTTAGTAATAGGAAATTATTTATATGGCAAAACAACGTTTGCCGGGTCAGCTAGTAAAGTAATAAATATTCGAAATATTTTAAAATAGGGAAAACAAATTTTATTTTAGCGATCGTAACTCAAAATATCCAGTATCATAAAAGATGTTACGCGTATATTCTGTAAATAAATTTACACTTTAGGTATTTAGCAAGCTCCACTATCTGTTTTTTTTTTGCACATTTTTCTACTCTCCATCTTTCCAAAGTTAGAGAATACAATGATACAATCGCATACAATGTTTATGACTTTAGAATCATGTAACTTGGCTAATATGGGTTTTTTAACTAGCATACTAATAGGCTAACATCTACGTTATTTTTAAAGACCTAATGCTATGTACACCTGAAGCTTACAGTCTCCCTCCTTCCCCTTTTTTTAAGTTACATATATAAATTGCCATTCTTATTTTGTTGTAGCTTTTTGCACGCGGCTACGCTCGTGTGGACTAAAATATTTGCTCAGTTTTAATTTCCATTGAATTTATTTGTTGTCGTATCGAATTTTTAATATTATGTCTAGAGTAAAACTCTAGATTCACTTAAGTTTGTCTACACAAAAAAACCAACCACAAATATACCACATTGATAGATGTTTTGTCGAGTTTTGGGTTCTGTTAAAATGTCCCTGTGAGAAGCAATTCTCTCTTAAGTCTACGCCTGCTACTGTTAAGGACTGGCCCTGAGATATATAAAAGGTCATTACAAAGCAAACTTTAAGAAGGAATAACATATATTAAATTCAAAGGCGTAGTCAGAAGTTATCAGTGGTATTCAAGGTATGAATTCTAATTGCCCCCGAGCACACCCAGCAAACACAGTGGCCACTATAACGTTTAATGAATTATTCACAGTCTAATCCCGTTACATAGCTTAGACGGCTTTTTATTGCAGATGTGTCAACCTTCAGATGGAGGATATAGATAGCAGAATACTCTCTAGCTAGGTTCTCTCCCTCGCGCTCTAGGCCAGTTATAGTTGTCGCTGCTGTGGCCAGCCGAAAAGTTATACATAATTTTCCTTTGGATTCGGAATAATTTCCGTTCTCTACTTTATATCCCACTCAGTAAGTGTGCACTTAGAGACAACTTGAGTCATGTAGTCTATATATAATATATTCAACAACTTCAACTTCACCGTCCAGTTTTACCCACTTAGAGGCTGAATTTAAATAAATTCTACAATGCATGTTTATTTAATTGTATTGAAGAGCATTAATACCAAGTTTCAACTAATTCTGATCATAAACAATTTTTTCCTCATACAAACTGCACAACCCCCTTTTACCCTTTTAAGGGATAAATTTAAAAAAAAAAATGATATTTGTATTGTTTTAGTTGTCATTTTAAAGGTAAATACGATTTTCCGTACATCAATTACAGAGTTTCATACAAACTTTCATCCCCTATTTGACTGCCTTATAGGATGAATTTCAAAAAATGGTAAAATACGTGTTTATTTAATTGTACTGAAGAGTATTAATAGTTTCAAGTTTCAAGTAATTCTGATCATAAATAATTGTTTGCCCATATAAACTTTATCACCCCCTTTTACCCTCTTAAAGGATGAGTTTCAAAAAAAGTCTAGTACATAAATAGAAATATATTATATTTCTTATTTTTCATCTTAAAGTTAAATACCACTTTTCGTACATTCGCGTTAAGAATGACAGAGTTTCATACAATTTTTTATCCCCTATTATACCCCCTTAGGGGGTGAATTTCGAAAAATCCTTTCTTAACGGATGCCTACATTGTATAAGGAATATGTCCTCCAAATTTCACGTTTCTACGACCAGCGGTTTAGGCTGAGCGTTGATCGATCAGTCAATCAGGGCAAAGCATTTTATATATATATATATATATATATATATATATATATATATATATATATATATATATATCTATACTATAATAAAGCAGTAACTTAGCGAAATCTGTACATGAAATATTTTTTAAAAACAATGACTGTAACGTATTATGTATACGATATAGACCCCAAAACAATAGTTATTAATTTTTTTGTCTGTTTGTCTGTTTGTCTGTTTGTCTTTTTGTCTGTTTGTCTGTTTGTCTGTTTGTCTGTACGCGTTTCACGCAAAAAGTAATGAACCGATTTCAACGAAATTTTGTGAACTGATAACTTATTACTCGGGTCAACATTTAGGATAACTTTTACTTTTGGAAAATCTTTGTTTCCCGCGGGAAATCGCAATAACTGGTTTTATCGAGTCCTCCCTAGGAACCCTCCGCTGGCTAAACCTAAAGACATACATCAAAACAATGTACTAAAAAATTATAGATCTTGAAAAGGCCAACAGAAATATCTACAACAGTATATGTCTATCTCTCAAGGTACACTCGCAATACCTATTCTTATCTATACCTATAGCAAAACTAACATAGTTAAATCGATGTGCGCGTTTCATGCAAAAAGTACTGAACCGATTTCAATTAAATTTTGTATAGTGATAGCTTATCACTCGAGTCAACATTTAGGATACCTTTTACTACAGGCACATTTTTCGTTCCCGCGGGAAAACGCAATGACTGGTTCTATCGAGTCGTCCTTAGAAGTTTATATGGCTAACGCTGGCTGAACCTTAAGAGATAAATCAAAACAATGTACTAGAAAATTGTAGGTCTTAAAAAGTTCTACAGAAAAGTTCTCAACGGTATATGTCTATCTCCTAAAGTACACTCGCTATAACTATTTTTATTAAATGATATTACTGTTTTCTTATACGAGTACGTTATCTATACTATAATAAAGCAGTAACTTAGCGAAATCTGTACATGAAATATTTTTTAAAAACAATGACTGTAACGTATTATGTATACGATATAGACCCCAAAACAATAGTTATTAATTTTTTTGTCTGTTTGTCTGTTTGTCTGTTTGTCTTTTTGTCTGTTTGTCTGTTTGTCTGTTTGTCTGTACGCGTTTCACGCAAAAAGTAATGAACCGATTTCAACGAAATTTTGTGAACTGATAACTTATTACTCGGGTCAACATTTAGGATAACTTTTACTTTTGGAAAATCTTTGTTTCCCGCGGGAAATCGCAATAACTGGTTTTATCGAGTCCTCCCTAGGAACCCTCCGCTGGCTAAACCTAAAGACATACATCAAAACAATGTACTAAAAAATTATAGATCTTGAAAAGGCCAACAGAAATATCTACAACAGTATATGTCTATCTCTCAAGGTACACTCGCAATACCTATTCTTATCTATACCTATAGCAAAACTAACATAGTTAAATCGATGTGCGCGTTTCACGCAAAAAGTACTGAACCGATTTCAATTAAATTTTGTATAGTGATAGCTTATCACTCGAGTCAACATTTAGGATACCTTTTACTACAGGCACATTTTTCGTTCCCGCGGGAAAACGCAATGACTGGTTCTATCGAGTCGTCCTTAGAAGTTTATATGGCTAACGCTGGCTGAACCTTAAGAGATAAATCAAAACAATGTACTAGAAAATTGTAGGTCTTAAAAAGTTATACAGGGAATTTCGCAATATTATATGTCTATCACCTAAGGTACACTCGCAATTACTATTTTTATTCACTACTCGCGACTCACAGGCTGACTTATCAACGTTTAGCTCAGTTCAGCAGTGAAACGTAACCTAGGGACGAACCCGAGCGAAGCGAGGGTGAGTCGCTAGTATATATATATATATATATATTCTACAACACATCATATTGTGTTATAATTTTAGTGATTTGAGCTTGTTTTAGATATTTGGAATTCAGTCCCGATATAGTTAAGTTTCACTTGGCTTGTCTATCATCTCATGAAATTCTTTTTCTATATCCTTTTTGTATTAGAAAAAATAATATAATTTAAAGCGTACAAATTATAAATTTTACAACTTTTTTTTTACCACGATGGAAAAAATATTTTGAATGCAAACAGTGTTAGCTTTTATCATATCGTTGATATTATACATTTAATTTGTGATTTTACCATATCCCGTTAACATTTTGGAACAATGGATTTTCAAGCTCATTATCATATTATGCCGCTTTGCCACTCCGTGGTATTGTGGTGTTTCTATCGGTCACTATTAACTTATAAAAAAGCAAAAACAGCATGCTCATTTTTTTTTTTGTTGTGTTTCATATCTACAACATATTATGTGTACAAAATGAAATTAAATACGTAATTAGTCAAAAAAGTTCAATTAAAAGAATTCGCTCATAATAAGCTATTTAAAATATTATTATTAATATCATTTATTATGTATGTTCATTGTAAAAAGTAAAATACACTTGTGTTATTTTTATATATGAAGATAGAAAGACAAGCTCAAATAAAAGTGCTTATATTAACCATCATCATCAGATTACTTAAAACCCTTCTTTATCCATTTATAACAAAGAAGAACTATTTTTACTTTATGTTTACTAGCTAATGTGTCTAATGGATCCGTTGAGACGATTTCAAGAAATCCTGAGTAAACCTGGATCTTGTAGCGCAACAAGATGTTTCTAAATAGTAATGTGATATCGCCTATTGTCGTTTAAATGTTGTTTTGAGCTTAAATTCTTATCTTATTATGTTTTTAACCAATCTACATGTTTGTCATGATACTTTTAGTAAAATGTAACTACTATAGATACGGTTACACATACATATTTTAGCAAAAATAGCATAAACATATTTATGTATTTAGCTTAGTTATTCCAAATTATAAGTTGGTTATACGGTAATAAGGTGGTTTTCCTTACAGTTCCCGCTTTGAAATTATATTTAAATTACATCGGTTACCATGGCAATATGGCAATGTGTTCTATGGCCGTCGTAAATAATAGCTAAAACATGATATACCAGCAAGACGGATGTCCTGCACATTTTGGTGTCAATGTTAGGCGATGGCTCGATAGCCATTTTCTTAATCATTGGATAGGGCGAGGAGGACCCATTCCATGGCCCGCGAGAAGTTCGGACTTAACGCCGGTTGATTTCTATGTCTGGGGTCACATAAAATCCCTAGTTTACGATGTCTCGCCTGTGTCATCCGCGGAAAAACTCAAAACAAAAACTATAAACGCAGCAAATGCGATGCGGAATAATTTGACTACTTCGGTAGTTAAGTCACAACTCGGAAAAAGAATGCGACTTTGCGTACGCAATAGGGGAAGTCACTTCGAGCAAGAACTTCAAATAGGCTAAATTACAAAATGTCTTAATTGTTACTTATTATTAATTGTTAATTGTTATTACTACTAAACTGTTACTGGTTCTAAATTTTATTTTAAATTTATATTTTTTTGTTTTATTTACATTGGGTATTGTTTTTAATTAATTTTATGGAAATTTTAAAGAACGACCTTAAGTTTAGTTCGAATACGAAATTCTACCTGCTTCCTTTGTGATCTATTTTTTTTTTCAGTTTTTTTTTTGAAATGAGTTCCTAGTTGTTATGCATTTTTGGAGAGCTAAGAAAACGGTTATTTTTTAAAAATAATCTGCAAGCCAAGTTTCATAACGTTTTTTTTTTTGTTTTTAAGGCATTTTAGTGGAGAAACTCTCAAAAAAATATTGAAATAATATCGTTTTTCGTCTCGCATTTTTTAATTTGGACGATACTTATATATTACGATACGATAATTGTTGTTTTAATATTGATAAATAACCGGTGTTTAACCGTTTTTATAAACCAGAAGAGAAAATGAGGTTTAAATTGATACTTTTTTTTAAATACATTTTTGAAGTTGCATTTCTGACTTATTTTGAAAAAAGCTAAAAAACATGATAACTCAAAAATGGTTCACTTTTGCATAATGCATATGGGGGTTAAAATTATCGCAAATAGTCACCCCTATCACCTCCTAACGGGAATACGTCGAATTACCAATAACCCTGTATTTATGTGTTTGTTTCTTTTTAGTGTCGCATTTTTGATTCATCGAGTTTCTAATACAACGATTCTAAAGAAGTTTCATTTCAAAAGTCTTTATTTCGTCACGATGATTCTAAATTTTCTAATTACATCTATTGCATTATATAAGCTAAATAAGAGAAAATTATTTCCATTCTCAACTCAAATTGTACCTAACTTTTTAATATAACTACAGTTATATTAAATAGTTAGGTAAAAGGTATTATTATGTTAGACAGCAGTCACACGTTACCAGCGGGTTTCGATAAGCAGACATTCTACAATCGCAAAACCTAAAAATTCTATGAGAATACCATACTTAAGCCTTATATTACTTAGTCAGAATAATTTTGTCTTTCCTATATTTTTCATTTTTCTTTTAACGAACGATACGTAATAATAGTAGAATAGCATCCTCTAATCTCTATAAGCCTGCAGGTCTTATCATCTTTAAGTGTTATTTGTCATTGAGTATAGAATACATTTTTAGAAACCAAAGAAATATATGTAAACATTCACCTGTGAGCTATAATCTGTGCAGGTTCTATCCAGACACTTACAGCTGACTCTTTCACATTGCCAACTCCGCCTGTATATAATACTAGCAACTCACCCTCGCTCCGCTCGGGTTCGTCCCTAGTTACGTTTTAACGTTTAGCTCAGAAATGAGATATTTTCCCGCACTAAAAAGTATCCTATATGTTGACCCGGATAACCAGCTATCATCATACCAAATTTCATCAAAATCTGTCCAGTGGTTTTCCCGTGATGCGGTAACAGACAGACACGCAGACAGACAGACAAAAATTCTAAAAACTATAGATTTGGCTTCTGTATCGATAATAAAGTCTATTTCAGTAATATTTTCCAAAAAATATTTAATGCACAGATTCGGCTTTGTTACAATTTTATTATATGGATAGATGTATTACTTATCCATGAGGAGGTCAAGAAATTTGCATACCTATTATAATACTAGCGGCTCACCCTAGCTTCGCTCGGGTTCGTCGCTAGGTACGTTTTACATAGATATTTAAAATAGTTTTTTGTCAGCTTTAGCCATATAAAAAACTTAATGGTATGGTATAAAAGTTCAAATTGACTTTTAAGTATTATTACGAATCTTTTGTATAGGTATATAGTAAAGTGTTGTTTTTAGACTTTTTCATGGAATTTTATAAATTTTTCTCTCCGTAAGAACCATCCTCGTACTTCAAGGAATATTGTAAAAAAAGAATTAGCGAAATCGGTTCAGCTGCTCTCGAGATTTGCGCTTAGCAACACATTCAGCGATTCATTTTTATATTATAGATATATGTTAATATATACAGGATGGATTTTTGAGACGGGACAGTAAGGGCAGGTACCTTAAATACTAAAGTTACAGGAAAATGTTCCTAGGAGACCATCCATAACTTTTTGAGATATTCTGAACTGCATTCACAGATTTTGGAAAAAATGTACAGTCAGCGAGAAAAATGCTAAAACTCGAAAAAAATTTTTTTATGTCAATCGATCCTATTTCATGTAGGGATCAAAAGACTCTATGGGACCATTTAAGGTTTGAGTACTAGAAATGACAGAAATCGCCAAAATCTTTTCCCATACATTTTGTTCTGAAAAACGTTTAATCAACTCGAAATATTCTTTGTTACCAAACAGTCCTATTTTTTAATGTGATCAAAAAACTCTTTGAGGCCAACTGAAGTTTGAGTACAGAAACTACTGAAAGTCACAATTTTTCTAGTTTTTGTTAAGCCGGTCTCCGTGGCATACTGTACCTAGAAGCAAAAGTACCTACCTAAGTAGAAAATCATAATTGCATCGGCAAATAAAAATAAAATAAAATAATATTAACTAAACGTGTATTTTTAAACACGATATCCATACAAGTTCATTCGTTTTTGTACTAGCAAGTAGCAGCCGATAATTTACTTGTATGGATATCTTGTTTAAAGATACACGTTTAGTTGATATAATTTTATTTTATTTTTATTATTTGTCGATGAAATTATGATTTTCTACTTAGACAGGTACTTTTGTTTCTAGGTACCTACAGTATGCCACGAGACCGGCTTAACAAAAACTAGAAAAATTGTGACTTTCAGTAGTTTCTGTGCTGAAACTTCAGTTGGCTTCAAAGAGTCTTTTGATCACATTAAAGAATAGGACCGTTTGGCAGCAAAGAATATTTCGAGTTGATTAAACGTTTTTCAGTACAAAATGTATGGGAAAAGATTTTGGCGATTTCTGTCATTTCTAGTACTCAAACCTTAAATGGTCCCATAGAGTCTTTTGATCCCTACATGAAATAGGATCGATTGACATAAAAAAATTTTTTTCGAGTTTTAGCTTTTTTCTCGCTGACTGTACATTTTTTCCAAAATCTGTGAATGCAGTTCAGAATATCTCAAAAAGTTATGGATGGTCTCCTAGGAACGTTTTCCTGTAACTATAGTATTTAAGGTACCTGCCCTTACTGTCCCGTCTCAAAAATCCATCCTGTATATTGATTAATGGAAATAAATTCTATAAAAAAAATCCATATGCATGTAAAAGCATTATACTTAAATGAAAAAAATGTAATTACATTTATACATTTTTTTTTTGTTTTCTATTATACTAAGGCATATATACCTACTTAAGAATTAATATCCTTTATGATAAGTAGGTATAATACCAAAAACTAATTAACTATTCTTTGTATTTCTGCACAAAGAAAACTTACTTATACCTACTATATATATTGTCTACTTGCAAAATGAAGTGCGCTTTCGTTGTGATAACGTTAGCCTCCAGAGCAATTTGTTAATTATAAGCTTTACCTTTTAACAGTACAGTGTACGAGTAGTGAGCGATATATTTTCCCGTCGGCAATATTAAGAGAAGATTACAAATCAATATATTTCCAACTTCAAAAATGATGAACTTTTATAAAAGCTTTTATCCCATAATAAAGTGAATGAATTTACAAAAATAGTTTTAATGTTCACCTTAATTATATGAGGAACTGCATAGTAACTGTTATTGTAATTGTTACCCACTCAAACCCATCGTTTTAATCGTTGGACGGCGCGGTGCATGAATTTATCGATTTTCTTATGTACATTTTTTTAAAGAAATAAATCAAATCAAAATATACTTTATTCAAATAGACTTTAACAAGTACTTTTGAATTGTCAAGTTTAGGTCTACTGAGAAGAGCCGACGAGAAACTCAACAATCGCTATTTTGAAAAATAATATGAGTCTACAATATTGTCAAATACAATAATTATGTTCTTATCGTGTATAACTATTCATGCGCTTGTTTCTATATTTTATTTTAATGCTTTTATTAATGGAATTAAATTATACATGTTTGAATTACTCACATGTACCCAAGACATAATAAACTTTTTAATGAACATTAAAGTATCAATTATAACGCGTAATTACTGTTGTTGGCAACATATTGACAAAAACTTATGGTGTCCGACATATACACCTTATAAGTACTTATAATATTAATGTGTCCTTTTGTAGTATAATATTTACGGCCTTCGAGTAAAGCCTATACAGTTGTTCATAACGAAACAATTATTAACATTGTAACTTTGCTATTATCTCTCAGCAAGAACATGTTGAAATTATCTGGGACTTATTGTTATAATTTTGCTCTTCTGATTGACATTGAAATTATCATTCTCAAAAATAACTAAAAAGAACAATAACTGTGGCACATTGACCTGAAAAAGCTAATCTTAATAGTAGGGAAACCCAAGTGGTGATTTTGAGATTTACTTAAGCGCGGCAGATTAATATAAGCGAGGAAACCTTGCACTCTATTGAGTACCTCCACCATATATGTATAAGTCCTCTATATAAGGTCGCACGTCTAGGGCAGCCGATCAAAATATTTAAAAAATATTTTGATATGTTAGAAATACTTGAGCGCGTTAGATTAAAGTGTAGTGGGCTAATTACATGCTGGACAGTTTGCAATTCAATAATCTGCCGATTTCTAAAAGCCGAACAAACAAAAATCGTCCATAAACTTTATGACTGACTTGTGACTATTTTATTTTTTATTTTATTTATTTAAGGTCTTCCAGCTGTTTTACAATTAGTTAATACAAGTACTATAATTAATATCATGGATAACATGGGTGAATTGTAAATCTATATTAAGGTAAACACAACATGCTTCAGAAATAGTATACCAAAGAAGAAGAAAAAAATAATACATTATAATATGTGCTTATTTGCTATTTGTAAAAGTTGATACAAAATATTCTTTTTATACACCGAAATAGAGGAATTGAAAGTTGACTAGGGTTTCTGCTATTTGTCGGCTGCTGCTGCTATCAAGAAATTTGTTTTAAGCCGAGGCGGGAAAAAAAAATCAACGCCTCGAGAACTAACGAGTAACTAAAACAACATGCATAAACACATGACGAGTCTAGAACAGTGGCGGACTAAGCCCATCAGAGGCCCGGGGCCCGGCAAAGCTGAATTAGGCCCCTAGTTAAAGAAGTTGATGTAATTTTACAAGCTCTTTATTCAGTTTATATTTGTTTCTATAAGTTTATGTTTATTTAGTTAAAATCTTGATTATAAATTAAAGGATTTCTTGGGCTGTCCATTTGGCTGCAACGTCCACATTCGTATCGGTGGCACGTACCATGTACAATGCCTGCGGAACCTTTTTATTTCTTGGACAACCTACTCCTTTTCAAATTCATCGTAAATTTGTATTAGATTGTCCACTGTTACAGCCAGAACCTCATTTAAAGCTTCTAATATAAACTTTGTTTCAATAATTTGAAAAATATTGTTGATTTGTTTCATAGCCCTGTATGGTTGCGACAAATCCATACTAATATTATAAATGGGAAAGTAACTCTGTCTGTTACCTTTTCACGTTTAATCCGCTGATCCGATTAAGATGAAATTTGGTATGGGTATAGTTTGAGACCCTTGGAAGGTCATAGGGTGGGTAGTTTTTATCCCAAAAATCACACTTCAACGGAGTGAAAACGGAGGTGAAAATTTGTATGGGGAATCAATCATTTCTCAAGTAAGGGATTATAAAACTCATCATACTTATGTATATATAGTCTATCTATTCCATACTAAATCGGAGGGTATGTCGCTAGTCTTATATAATTCGGTCTATGCATTCAAACATTATGAATCGATTATCCAGCATTATGAGCTAATTCACCCGGCATCGTTGTTTTTACCTTCCTTCTTCCTCGTTTCTCGATGTTAATATAAGGTGTGCTTTGATTTGTATTGGCTGGCACCGACTTCGAAAATATCTGACTAGGTATCTATTCTAAATGAAACTTACTTATTTTTTACTTTTCAGTGCCTGGAAGTCGTTTTTTTTTTTTAAGTTTTCATAAGTATGTATATTCTGTAAATTAAATTTCATTAAAAGTATTTAGCAAGCTTCACTGTCTCTATTTTTTGCACATTTTTTACTTCATCTTTTCAAAGTTAGAGGAAGAGATTGCAATGATTCAACTAGCATAAAATGTTTACGACTTAAGAATCATGTTACTCGGCTAATATGAGATCTTAACTAACATAACATAAACGGGCTAAAATATATGTTATTTTTTAAGGATCCTTTGTCAACTTGTTCTCGTCTTAGTTTTTACGCAGACGGGTGCTTTTTAATTAAATAAATTATTATTTTTTTTGGTTTTGAAGTCAGTTTTTATTATTATTATTTTTGAAATTTTTTGTATATTGCATTTCATTATTTGCACCTAGAAGTATGTTTAAGAAGTTTTTTACCCAACTGCGCGGTACAAACGAGTGTGTACATACGTCTCGCGGCAAGGATGAAACGTGTATGTCTCCGGCTGCATAATACTATATTCCTTTGTGAACTTGTTTTAATTTTTTTTAGTTTGCTTTTACGTAGTCGGTTTTTTTTTTTTAATTTTTATAATATATTTTTTTATTTAGCGAATATGTCCATACAAACATGCTTTGAGAGTTTGCTTGAAGAGTGCTTCAAAACAAAAATAAATAAATTGCCATCACCTTTTCTCGTCTAAGAGGTGGAATTTTAAGAAATACATGTTTGTAGTTTGCTTATCAGTTCAATCAAGAAACATAAATAGTAAATTTCAAGCAGATCAGGCCATATTTTTTTTCATTTTTACACTAATGTTTAAACCTTATTTCTCGCATTTGTGGTTGAATTTCCAAAAACTATGAAATCCATATATGTATTTATTTTTGTTGAGAAGCTTTAATATTAAATTTCATTTTTCTTACTTTAAAAATGACTTACTCCCCATATAAACTTTCAATCCATATTTCACCCTCTTAGGGGTCAGATTTTCAAAAAATCTGAAATACGTATTTATTTATTTCTAACCAGAAGGTTGTATATGAAATGTCATGCTTCTTATTCCAAAAGTGACGAACACCCCTTATAAACTTTAAACCCCTACTTCACCCTATTAGAGGACAGCTTTTTAAAAACGCTGAAATACCTCTTTATTTATTTCTAACCAGAATCTTGTATATGAAATTTCATGCTTCCTACTTCAAAAATGACGAACCTCCCATATAAACTTTCGACCCCTATTTCACCCTCTAAGGGGATAGATTCTTAAAAACTCTGAAATACATAATTATTTCTAAACAGAAGCTTGTATATGAAATTTCATGTTTCTAACTATGAAAATGACGGATTTCTATACAACCGTTCATCTCTCCTTCCTTAGTGGATGTTTACACCATAAAATGCATCAACTGCAAAAATTTCAGGTTTTTAACCCTTGTAGTTTAGGCTCTGCGTTGATGAATCAGTCAGGACAAGCAATTGTAATTTGTATATATATAGATAAAATTCATCCACTGCAAGTTAGAAGGAGACATTATGAATAGTATTATAATATTATTCCTTTTGTAATATAGTCATAAATTACTACATTCTTTTTGCTTACACTGTTTCCATGTATATGAGTAAAAAGATGAATCAATAGTTTCTAAGCTTCCGCTTGCACAGAAATATCCTCTGAGAAAATATTAATTGCGCCGAATTGATAAGTATATGATAAAAACTAAAAAAAAACAACTTCAAAACACTAAAAAGTAAAAAATAATTGAATGGGAGTTTTTATTTGCTATACCTAATTATCTAAGACTGGATTTAAAAAAAGCATGGGGGAATTTGATTGCTTACAATAAATCGGTCAATAAGTATGGTTGCCAACCTAAGGACAAAATCATTCCCCATACTAACTAGGGCCCGGTGTTACAGGCCTCAAAATTAGTCATAAATTAATATATTTAGAATAACGTCAGAAGGCCAATTTTCATGGGCTCCAACAGCGGTCAAGTTAGTAAAATCGGGTTTTAAATACGCTATTTTTAAGTGAGGTTTTACGTTATAATTTGACACATGAGATATCATGTGCACGCGCTCTCTTATGGACAATTCTATAGTTATATCTACAATATGTTACTGCGTTTTTTATTGCAGTTCATAGAAAGTGCGTATGTGTCTTGTACGTCTAACTACTATAAAAACAATCTTAAGTGTTTTAAATTCGATAAATCATAAGATTTAAATTGTAAACTATTGTTGAGCGCACAAAACACGTTTACTTAATATGGACATCTACCACTACCCATGCTAAGACAACTTGGTGCAGTAATATGTAAAAATAAACGATATACTTGGATGATATAATTTATTTTATAAATCATCATCGTCATCAGAATAATATATTAAAGTATTGTCTAATAATTTTTCTAGGAGATGTTATAAAACCATGGTGTCGTGCTCAAACAAGAAACCATATTATGCTCATTGTATGGTCACAGCAACCGACTGTTCTTTTTGTCACAATACAGTTGCAGTAATGTCGCATTATTGCATTTCTCCTAATTAAAGAGCTGTCAACAAAAATATATTTTATTCTTCCTCTTAATAACTATGTAGTTTTGAGATATTGGCAGCTTCTGTAGTTACCCCCTGTCCACCTCTCTGTACACTTCTATAGCATAATAGCCATATGCCCTTACATGCTACTTATAATATGATCGGGCTTGTTTAATTTGAAACGTATCCAATGATACAAGAATTAAATTACTATAAGATAATTCAGGAAAATCATTTAAATTATTTGTATTGACATATATTGGTTGGAATTGCACCCTATGCCGATTTAAGTTGTTACTTTTTACGTATGCAATTAAAAATAATAATCGGTATACGAGCAGAAGTACAAGAAATTCGATAGAGATTAGGATTCGGTTAAAACTCATTCACTTGCGTACAAATACGAAAAGCAAATGACAATATTACGTCATACGATTTTCATATCCCGATATTTAATATCTAAGGAAATCTTTATTTAGCGTTAAAAATAAGGCAGATTTTAGATTTTCGTTTTATTTTTAACGTTATACTTAAAATATAATTCAGCTTAAATTCTGGAAAAATGTTCTGGCAAAGCATCAATTCTTAAATAATTTTATCATAATTTTTAATAGAATCATTTCCTTTATAAAGACGTCAATGACGTTTTATAAGATAAATAAAATATAATATCCGTTTATTAAGCAATATCAAAAAATGCATTTTCTCTTAACTTGGCCGCTGCAAATAAAATTAAGATTTGAAAGGAATATTAAAAAAATAGTCATATACATATATATATATATATATATATATATATATATATATATATATATATATATATATATTTGGTTCCTAGTTCTCAGGGCCCGAAAATGGGGTTCTCTTTAATAGAATATAAGGCTAAAACTATGACCTTACTTCCTATCTTAGACAACCGGTACATAAGTAGAAAGAGAAATTATGATTAGTATAAATATTTAAGCGGAGTCTTAGTACGAGTATATATCTAAACTGTATGTAGCATTTTTAATCGTAAAAAAAACTATAGAAATGTGACATTTATAAACACTCCATCTCCGATACTAGACAATAACAGTTGACATAAAAAACAAAGTATAAAATAATAGTAGTCTACTAATAAAATGTATTTCTTACTTGAAATACTGTTTGCGCGAGCGGGATTTGAGACCGCACGCCGCACGGCCACAGCCCGGCGAGCTCGATGTCGTATACATGGTAGAGCCTGCATTAGAGCATGCCGGAAGTTTTGACCGCTTAAACAGTACAATATGAAGTTTATCCCGAAATTCGTATGGAAGAACATGGTTGACACCTGTTGCAAGGCAGTCCAGCGCCCTCCGATATCATCAGCGTTCTGTGAACAATGAGATTTTTTTTTAAATATTTACTCTCTATTTATATTCTACGTTAGTTTTCTAAAAAAATATAATGTGTGAATTAAAATGCAATTTAAATATAGTTGCTAAGTATTAAGTACTAATAATGCCAACGTTAGGCATGACAGTTTAGCATCAATTAATATGCAAAATAATATGTTATATTACAAAAAAGCAAATTGATTATAGTCTAAAACGAATGCAATATTTAACAAATACTTCTTTAACATCTTTTATGATTTTCTCTGTGATTAATTATTACTATTTAAAGTTTCTATGTACATAATCTATACATATAATAATATTCTAACTAAGCCGAATCTGTACAATAAATATTTTTTGCAAAATCTTATTGAAATAGACATTATTATCGATACAGAGGCCGAATCTATAGTATTTAGAATTTCTGTCTGTTTCTCTGTGACCGCATCACCGAAAAACCATTGGAGGGATTTTCATGAAGCTTGGTATAATGATAGCTGGTTATCTGGGTCAACATATAGGATACTTTTTACTGCAGGAAAATATCTCATCTCTGAGAAATTTATACTAAACCTTAAAACGCAAATAGAGACGAATCCGAACAGAGCGAGGGTGAGTCGCTACTATATACTCGTAGTATAATTTATGTAGTATCGATATAATAAGAAGTCGAGAAGGGCTTCTAAAAACTACGTAGTAAAACGTCATCGTGTAAAAATTCCTTATAATATACTCGTACAAACTAGTATAGTATTAAATGATCTGTGTATACATTTTATTAGCTTTTTAGAATAGTGTAAACTACATATTAACTAATAAACTGTTTTGTAACCCTAAACAATTATCTAGCTATAATTACTTTTATGCATCTCATCTCATCAATAGCGGCTCATCCTCGCTTCGCTCGGGTTCGCTCCTGGATGATTCTTTAAATTGACACGACTTTTTTATTTAGGAACCGATTGAAATAAAACAAATACTAAATATTTAGTGAATCTTACCACAATACATTAGTGAAAACCGCACCCAAATCGGTTAAGCCGTTTCTAAGATTAGCGTGCAGAAACGCATTGACAAACAGATAAAAAAACTAAAAATCATTGTTTTGGTTTCTATTGCGTTAATAAAGATCCCCAATAATAGTTTTTTTTTTCAAATATCTTCCATGTATAGATAGCGATCAGTTACAATTTTATTATACAGGGTTATTGGTAATTCGACGTATTACCGTTAGTAGGTGAGAAGGGTGACTATTTGCGATAATTTTAACCCCGATATGCATTATGCAAAAATGAACCATTTTTGAGTTATCATGTTTTTTAGCTTTTTTCAAAATAAGTCAGAAATGCAACATCAAAAATTTATTTAAAAAAAGGATCAATTTAAATCTCATTTTCAATTCTGATTTATAAAAATGGTTAAACACCAGTTATTTATCAATATTAAAGCAACAATTATCGGTCCATTTTAAAAAATGAGAGACGAAAAACGATATTATTTCAATATTTTTTTGAGACTTTCCTAAAATGACCACTAAAATGCCTTAAAAACAAAAAAAACGTTATGAAACTTGGCTTGCAGATTATTTTAAAAACATAACCGTTTTCTTAGCTCTCCAAAAATGCATAACAACTAGGAACTCATTTCAAAAAAAAAAAAACTGAAAAAAAATTGATCACAAAGGAAACAGGCAGAATTTCGTATTCGAACTAAACTTAAGGACGTTCTTTAAAATTTCCATAAAATTAATTAAAAACAATACCAAATAAAAGCAGTAAATAAAACAAAAAAATAAAAAATTTAAAATTTAATTTGAAACCAGTAACAGTTTAGTGGTAATAACAATTAACAAATAATAATAAAGTAACATTACGACATTTTGTAATTTAGCCTAATTGAAGTTCTTGCTCGAAGTGACTTCCCCTATCGCTTACGCAAAGTCGCATTCTTTTTCCGAGTTGTGACTTAACTACCGAAGTAGTCAAATTATTCCGCATCGCATTTGCTGCGTTTATAGTTTTTGTTTTGAGTTTTTCCGCGGATGACACAGGCGAGACATCGTAAACTAGGGATTTTATGTGACCCCAGACATAGAAATCAACCGGCGTTAAGTCCGAACTTCTCGCGGGCCATGGAATGGGTCCTCCTCGCCCTATCCAATGATTAAGAAAATGGCTATAGAGCCATCGCCTAACATTGACACCAAAATGTGCAGGACATCCGTCTTGCTGGTATATCATGTTTTAGCTATTATTTACGACGGCCATTTTCCTCTATGCCGTAGGCCATGTATCTACGTAATATTATATAAGTGAAAGCTAAGCCAATTGATTACTAAATCATCCATCAACGTCGCACCAACCGGACAACACCGGTGAATGTCGTAAATCAAAGCTCAACTGGTGATATTCATATAAGATACGAGTAAGTACAATAAAACATATAATTGGTTTCAATAGAATGACATGATAATGCAATCGAGTTTTTGTACTTTATATTATTTTAAAGATTATTTAATAGAATAAAGGTCAATTATTTTTACATCTCCTTACGTACGTAGCGTAGCACATTTCAGTTTGCATAGTTTTTTAATGTCTCACTATTTTCTGTCAAATAAACATGTTCTTTTTAACTAAAAATACATAGCGATACCTTAATTCGCAAGTCGGCTAACCTCTTTTCAGTGCACTAAGTACACAAGTATTATTGATGTATGAGCTTTGTGATGTATCTAATCTAATATATAATATATTTTAACAAGCAATTCTTGTATATTTATTTACACAGGCGATCTCGGAAACGGCTCTAACAATTTCGGTGTATGTGGGGTTTTCGGGGGCGAAAAATCGATCTAGATTAGTCTTATGTCTGAAAAAACACGTGTTTTCAAGTTTTCATGCCATTTTCTTTCGCATTATTCCAAGCAGAATATGGTCGATAATTTCTTACATTCCGGCATAAACATCGCGGTCAAGCGACCTAGGTGCAAGATTAAAAGTTACAGGTGTCCGAGTTCGGATCTCGATCGGAAACAAAGTTACTTTTTTTTGTATTTATTCAAGTTTTTAGTTTTTTTTTAATCTAAAAAATACGACATAACAAAAAAGAACTCCAAGCGAAGCTCGGTCGCCCAAGTACTGAGATTAAATTTATAGTATAATGAACTCTCCAATAAATGAACCCATAAAAACAGATTCTGTAAAAACAAAAATGTTACGAGTCATGACGAATGATCGCTATTTAAATTAATAGATAAAGAATATATTATCATTCCGAAGTAATAAGTTCAGTGTCATAAGCAAGTTCTACATCAGCCTTGTCTATTATGTACATGTAATACGTTGTTATTTACTTGAATATACGAGTATTTTCTGTATTTTTGCAGATATAATACGTACAATTTAATTTTAATGCGAATATTTGTTCACGAAATGCTGTCAATTCAAGTTTTGACTCTTTTACAATTTAAAATTGTTATTTCACGGCGTGTATATTATGTATGTATGTATAATGCCTACTCATGTTATTATCAGATATCCGAAAATGACTCTGTCGTCTGTCTGATAAAATTTATGTGGTAAATACTACCTATACATTTTAAAAGAAATCATCAAATCGATATGACAAACGGTTAAAAAAGACTGAACCATTTTTCATATTAAGTTTGAAACTCCGGCTTAAGGCTTCTTTGTAGCTATTTTTGCCTGTTGCAAACAAATTGTTAAGACCAATGGTCACGCTTCGCCTCAAGTACTGGTAATATTTTTGAATCGCAAGATGAAAACACTATGTAATTTAAGTATTACTTGACTATTAATCATTAATTGGCTACTCATGAACAGTCATTTTCTAAATTAGCTTTTAATTCTTGAATATGAATAAATAGTTGCAACTGAATTTTATTTCTAGGACATATTAAATAAACATGAAAATAAGAAACAATCGTTTTCATAGACGGAGATACTCGACATTTGAATTGAGTTTATAATATTTAAAACCTTTGTCTAAGCTCAACCGCGGTTTGCTAAGAAGACTACGTCCGCGGTTCGCACGCATATCCATTTCGACTTACTAGAAACACTTTACATAAATACCACGAGAATTGCAACTGACTCCACTTCTTATTTATTTAATTATAATTAAGAAATTTTAGTTTAATGTTTTTATAATAGGTACATTATAAGTATCAAAATTAAAATCAAATATTTAATGTACTACCTCGCCACTCTTCTTTTATTTTTTCACAGATAACAGTAAAGAAGAAGAATTAAAAATATTACTCAAGCAAAATAATGAATTCATCATCATCAACCCTCCTACCCTGCATTCGAGCCTAATGAATGTATGTTATTTCGCAAGCTACCAATGCTAGCAACCTTTGATTATATTTCATTTACTAACACGGGTATTCATTCAGAAGTTCAAATGTTCATCTTTTTTCTATTAATAGAGTTATTTTTCATAGTATAATAAAATATTCATAGAATGTACAATGTACATATATTGAATGGCTTATTTATAATCCATTGAGAGGATCCTTTGTTCATTTCCTATACGTCTTATCGTAGCCAAAAATTTTGTCAGTACAGATTTTTAAGAGTATTTGAAACATATTCAGCTAAAACTTTTTATTCACCTATGTGAAATCGCGATCGTAACTAGCTTACGAGCCCCGATGCAAAATAGTTCGTCTAGTATGGAAAGTAGTGCAAAGCGTAAAATATAGAAAGTAAATATTGATAAAATAATTAAGAACGTTTAATAAAAAGTAAACCACAATTTGAGGAACATTTTAAAGTTTATTTTAACATAACTGAATTTCTTTCATGACTTTACATAACATAAAAAATTTAAAAAAATATCCTAAAAAACATAACGCAAAAGTATTCGTCTACCCTTGTCACTCACGCAAAATAGTTCGTCTACCACTTAGTTGTGTCGCCTTTGCTCTCAATGACAGCTTCAATGCGAAGAGGCATGGTTGCAACCAACGCTGCACACTCCTCAGGCGTAATGGACTCCCAGACAGCCAAGAGTTTAGCCTTTAAGTCGCTCTTCGATCTTGATGGATTTTTACGGAGAACTTTTTTCATTTTCCACCACAGGGTTTCGATTGGCGACAAGTCCGGGCTGTGAGATGGCCATTCAATTGTATGGATGCTTTTCGCCAGTAGCCACGTCTTTGTTGTCCTTGCAGTATGGCAGGAAACACCATCCTGTTGAAAAATGAAGGAATCTTGATGCTTAAGTGACGGAATAGAGGACAGTAAATTCTCTTCCAAAAGGTTTTGATACCTTGCAGCATTGATAGAACCATCCACAAACTGCATACCACCAACACCTTGTGCAGATATGCAGCCCCATATCATAAGAGACGCCGGAAACTTCACTTTGCGTTTGAGAAAATCAGTATGAAATGCCTCGTTTTTGTTCCGAATCACTTTTTTCCTTTCCTCGCCAACTGTCACTTCAAATTTGGACTCGTCACTCTAAATGATACTACGCCACTGATCGGAAGTCCAATTTAAATGATCACGAGCAAACTTCAACCTCTTTTTTTTTTGTACAGTCAACAGTAGTTTCTCCTTAGCGGTGTAAAATCCGTAACCCATTCTTTTTAGGACTCTTTTGCAAGTATCAACTGAGATGTCTTTGTAAATCATGTCCTTCCATTGCACCGTGAGTTTTCCAGCTCGAGCACGACGATTATTTTTGATAATTTTCTTCAGGATTCTGTTTTCTACTGCACTTGTGATGCGTGGTCGACCAGTTTTCTTCAAACAAGAAGTCGTTTTATTCTTTTTATAGTGCTGAATGATAGATTGCATTGTAGACCTGGGAAGTATCAAGTCTTTAGATATTTGGTAACTTGATTTGCTAGCATCGACCCCACAAAATATTCGCTTTCGAAGCTTTTCACACACGGGTTTGCAACGCTCCATTGTTATTTGAAAACTAATGAAAAAAACTGAAATTTTCAGAATTTATACTGTCTCACTTAACAAATGACACAGAATTACTTTTACAAATCTAAATTATGCAACATACGAGGGGAGGTCAAAAAGTTCGCGGAATGACAGGGAAGAAGGGTGAAATTAAATATGAAACTATTTTTCCTTTTCAATGTATTCTCCCTTAACTCTAATACATTTATTGGATCTATCAAATAACTTATTTATACCGTCGAAAAAAAATTGTTTATCTTGTGCGTCAAAATAAGCCGAAATCGCTGACTTTACCTCATCATCGTCGTTAAATTTCCTTCCACGCAGCTCTTTTTTCATCTTTGGAAATAAATAATAGTCGCTAGGGGTCAAGTCTGGACTGTAGGGTGGATGGCGCAGTTGTTCAAAACCGCATCGGTGAATGGCAGCGGTCGCTACATGACTGGTGTGCACGGGCGCGTTGTCATGCAAAAGCAGCACTCCTTTGGTGAGTTTTCCTCTTCTTTTTTCTTTAATGGCTTCCTTCTATCGGTCTAGCAAAGAAGCGAAGTACTCTCCCGTTATGGAAAGGCCACATTCCTTGTAATCCACCAAAAGGATATCTTCAGAATCCCAAAAACTCGTCGCCATGATCTTTCCGGCCGATTGAGACACCTTAAACTTCTTGCGAGGGGTAGTGGCTTTTTTCTGCCATTGCATCGACTCTTGCTTTGACTCAGGTTTATAATGATGAACCCAAGTTTCATCCCCAGTCACAATACGGGCCATAATTTCTTCGTTTTGCTCTCCAGAGCGGTCCAAAAACTCGCGGCAACAGGCGACGCGGTCTCGTTTTTGAAGTGGCGTAAGCATTCTCGGTACCCATCTCGCGCAGACTTTACCTATACAAGATGTTGATGGAGTATATTCAAAATGGTAGTTTCTGATACGCCAACTAATGCTGCAAGCTGTTTCTTCTTCAAACGGCCATCCTCCAATACAATTTTCTCAACTTTATCGATGATTTCCGGCGTGGTGGCCTCGATCGGCCGCCCAGGTCGAGGGTCATCTTCAATTGACTCCCTTCCTTGCTTGAAATGACTATACCACTTGTAAATCATAGTTTTTCCAGGAGCAGAGTCCCCGTAAACAGCTAATATCTCTTGAAAAACAGTTTGAAGTGTTTTTCCCTGTTTGGTGAGGAACTTTATGACGGCGCGATGTTCAATTTTTTCCATACTGGTGACTTTCTTCCCGATTCACTTGTTTAATCGTTGATAACTCGAAGACTAATGACCCAATTAGGCTGAAACTTGGTATTTATAGCAAAAATGAGTTACTTAATTAGCGAGTACCTAGACAAGCATCCCTACCCCCGCTAACCCCTCCATTCCGCGAACTTTTTGACCTCCCCTCGTAATTGTACAAAGAAGGAATAATCTTATTTAACTCACCGATAGACGAATACTTTTGCATCGATTAACTATTTTGCTTATAACTTCTTCGAATTTAAAACAGGATATGTATAAATTTAAAAAGTTAAAATTGTTTATTGGTATTGGTAGAACAGCTTAATATTTTATATAGATATACAAAAATAATGAAGTTAGAAAAAATCTCACAGAGAAAATTTCACACTAGACGAACTATTTTGCATCGGGGCTCGTATAACGAACAAATAAGAATATAGAAAATCGCCTCGTGGTAACCAGGACATTACTAATTCAGTTACAAATTCAATCACTAAATTTTAAATAACAAAATTTCAATAGTGGTACTATATATAATAAATGTTTTCGCCAAAAGAACTTATGCAATTCAAGTAATTAACATAATATATGGCGCGATGCCCCGTAAAATAATGGTAATATAGTTTCACCAATGCTACAATCGGCACCGTGATACAATGTGGCGGCAAGTTTCGAAACTTAGGTACGGTTAAATAATATCAACGCAAAAAGAATTTTTCAAATTGGATCAGTAGTTCCTGAGATTAGCGCGTTCAAACAAACAAGCAAAGAAACAAACTGTGCCACTTTATGGTATTAGTATAGATATGCACTCAGTCATACGCATTTATTTAAGGTTCTAGACACCGACATTTTTTGGAAATATTATAAGTTCAATAATATGTATTGAAAACTTTCAGGTCAAATGAGCCAAACTCGAAATAGTTACTGTAGCCATTGTAGGACTCTACTATCCTCCTCTTGGCTCTAGCATTTAACTCTCGCCACCGCGCCGCTAGTAACATATCAACATTGGCAAAACTAAATAATATCAAACTCAAGAAGCTTCCGTGCCGCTATTAAAAATGCTATTTCACTATCAATAATTCAGCAACTCAAATTATTATATGTTAATCTAAATTCCACTCCCTTGAAAATCGATTTGACATTTAAAACTAAGTCAAAACAATACAAACGAAGTTAATAAATTCATACTAACAAACGTTGTTAATCATAATGAAAAAAATAATACAATAAATACATATATAGATAAAATCGATACATTAATTGTGGAATATAAAACGGACAATTTATTTCATAACTATACTAATATATGTATATATATTAGGGTGTCCCAGGACATAAGGGAGATTTTTTTTCGCGAAATCAAATACGCATACCTTCTTATTTTTTCAATATGGCCTAAATAATTAAAATAATAAATATTATAGTAATTAAATCACGAAAACCCATGCCGACTTAAAGCCAAACATAAGGCAAGATAATTTGTATAATGTAATATAGCTAGATTCTAAAACTCAAAAGTTATTGAGTAATGCCAGATGTCGCGATCACTATAGCTATAGTGATCCTCATTATATATTGTAGTATATTGTAAAGCTCTTTAGCGAGGATGGTTTTTTTTTCATTTTACTTAAAATTTAATTAAAATGACAAATCGTACAGTGCCAAGATACAATGAAAATGGATATCATTTATTCCTAAAAGACAAAAACTTAAAGAAATTGTGGATTAAAGCAATGAGACGACCAAAATTGGCGAAATCACAATCTTCATATTTAAGGCTATGTGGATTGTGGATATCTTTTGAAAGAAAGTGATTTTAAAACTTTTAAATCGTCTACAGATGAACATTTTTTTTTTGTACTGTTTTACATATTCATTACAGATTTTCATACAATCTTTAATCCCCTATTTTACCCACTTAGGGAATGAATTTCTAAAAACTTCTTTTTTATGCCTATATTATATAAGGGATACTCTTTCAAATTTTACCTTTCTACGCCCGATGGTTTATGTTGTGTGTTGATCCACCACTCAGTCAGGACCACCACAGCGTGCACCTCGCCTTCTCAATTCTTCCTCCAGCTGGTCTAACTTCCAGGTACAACACATTGCATAGGTAAGATGCGAACACAATAGAAGCAAAAAACCAGGCACAAAAGAGATATCATAATAAATTGCTTAATCTCAGACTGAATGTAAATAGGCGATACGCGTGGCGCCCTTCTTTCGAGAAATCTTCCACATTAAACCAACAATATGGTCAAATCATATAACCATTATTATTTTAGATACATTATTACAGACATTATTTTTCAATTATATTTTTTTTCATGTTTTCTTTTTACAATTGAGATAAAGTTTCCGGTGTTCTTGTACGCAACGTAACAAAAACTGTTTTTGTCCTTTTTCAACTGTGATTAAGTCATGAAATTTTTGCTTCAGCTTAACTGCTTTTTCAGCCGTTTTTTTCGCTGTTTTGAGTGTTTTACATTAAAAATCTATTTCTATATTTATTTATATAACTTAACATTACAGGGTCACAAAGTTGCTTAAAGCTTAATTTTGTGTAACTACTTTGAAGATGGCTTTATCAGTTTTTTCGTAAGCTATTATTGATTTCAAAAACATAGGTCCAGATAAAAGGTACGTTGATTACAAAAATACGTTGCAGCCATGACTTTCGTAGTAGGTATGTCACAATAAACAAGCAAACGTTTAGCAGTGCCATCTTATCTTTGTTCGTAATTTCCAATTGATCGCATGCCAATGATATTTCCATTGCGCTTGCTGCATGGCACCTGGAGGTTGAATTATAAATTTTCTGTCCATATTACCTAAAAATATCACAGAATACTCAATCAACTCTCGATAATCATCTGTGACTATTTCTTTGGCTCTTTATGCATGCGGCATGCAAAGATAAGCATTTCTTTCTTCAATTTTTGTTTAATAAGTATGTAAGCACCATTGATACAATCCATGTTTGAAGTTGAAATATCGCAACAAAGAATTTGCACTTTATCTTTAAGATACCAGTCTATAATCGCATTTCAAACCGCCTTTGCTTGTACGCATCCTGAAAAGCTTCCTAGTCTTAACACAGCAATAATTGTTTCTTATTTCCATATGAAATAACTATCGGTAGACATACATATACAGTTAAAGAATTTATTTTTATGTTTGTTTGAACACAATTTTCTTTGGAACTACCAAAAATATTTTTAAAATAATTTGTAACATAAAATCACGCTACGACCGTAATATTATTGACGGAACCGCGAGAAAATGCAAGTGCATAGTACGCGACCAACCGCTAGTGTACATACTTCTTAGAATTAAAGCACTATTTAAGACATTTCCTAGTAGCAATATTGTTTATTGAATTGCGACAAAGTATATCAACTCAAAAAAATTTAAAACCGTAATATAATCATTGTTGTTTAGTTTTATAAAAGTTAGCATTTACGTAAGTAAAACTGCCAGCAAATGGTCTCAAGTTTTGAAAGCGAGAAGACATTCGGTACAATGTATCTGTATATCCTTCCACAACACTAAAACCGTTCATAATAACCATAATAGAGACAGCGGGACTATATCCGTCGTTGCTCCACTGATGCATTTGGATGACGATTAACTTAAGTTGCATGTGAAAATATCGAACATTGCGAGATGTGTATAATGCAACGTCTTGTGTTTAAAAAGATATTTTTTTATCAATATATATAATAAAAATATGTATGCTACGTTTATATTTCCCCAATTAAATTTTCAAATCAAAAGAAATCGACATTTAATATTATTTCACTTATTAAGCGGTCTTTTTACTGAGATATAATGTATATTATTTATATAATTTACATATTTAAATACTATTATTTGTTAATACTATTTTCAAACGTATCCAATGACGACATTCCTCTAAAGGTTTCAAGAAGCCCGTGATATAGCAATCAGTCATAGCCGGAGAGCCGGCGTCTGTTAACCAGATGAATCATATTTTTTATAGTTTTAATAATAGATAAATACACCTAAAATAGCTTTCCTATCAAAATCCTGACCAAAGAGGCTATTTTTAAATTAATTAAAATTTTATTTTGGAAAAATTGAAAAATTGTTATTTTTCACTTTGTTATGAACAATTTACTTACTTAGGTTTTAAAATTCGATTAAAATATAAATAAATTATTTTTCTCAAAAAATAACTCATGCCTATTTTTGTTTAATTATGTAGAAAAATGAAAAAAATATAGAAAAAAATTAATTGTTTATAATAAAGTGAAAAATGTCATTTTTTAATTTTCCCAACGGGGATTTATTCTGAAGCCTTTGAAGAATAGCTAAAAGAAAAGAAAAACAACTCAAATTTAAAGTTTAACAATTATCACACTTGCAATTTTCATGTTCAAGCAGAAAATAATTATTAATTCACTAATTCATAACTAATTGAAAAAATGTGATATTTTTCTTTCCATTAGATTATTGTTCATTTGTCTATCCATTAGGCCGTGTTTTTTTTTTTTCATTTTTTTAATTTTATATTTAATATGTTAAAATATTTTTTATTGATAAAGTGTCCGAAATAGGCGTGGCTTGCGCAAACCAGAGCAACCGTTTTAGGCCGTATTTTCATCCCTCTGAGAAAATTATAAATATTGGTCCTGTAGTTCCGGGAAATTAGACTTTTTTAGGAAATTTCCTTCTCTCTTTGAAACATTTTTTAGATTTGAAAAACCTCAATTAGTTTTTGAGATATTTGCAAAAAACTAAATACCCTTTTTTTATTTTTAGTTAATTGTTTATATCTTTAGCAATATTTGCAAGCGGAACTTGATTTTTTTCAATAATCATCTACCTGCTATTCAAACATCCATCCAAACTTCCGCATTTATAATATTTCAATTAATTATAATATTTTATTAATAGGATTAAACTATATTATATATTACCCGAGTAATAAGTTACCACTACACAAAATTTAGTTAAAATCGGTTCCGTAATTTTTGCGTGAAACGCGCACACCCAAACAGACAAAGAGACAAAAATTTTAATAACTATTGTTTTGGAGTATATATTCTGTACACAATACGTTACAGTCATTGTTTTTGAAAAATATTTCATGTATAGATTTCCATTTCGCTAAGTTATTGTTTTATTATGTATTATAGATATTAGTTAGTTATTAGTTTAAATACATATTTATTTATGCATAAAGAATCACTTCGTTGAAACACATAATCATATTCCAAAATATTTATTCACCATCAATATTGCGCTCACGCGCTCTTCGGGCATAAACTCTGCGTCACAAAGGTACAACTTCTGAATAATCCAGCCATGATACGCACCTCCAATGTTTTTTTTAAATGTAGCCCAAAATCGTATCTCTAGGGGTTTTTTTTTTCATTTTTTCGATATCTCATTTCGATTTCGAGGTATGAATTATTTTCTGAGCGAAACCGGGCAAAAAACGACCGCATTTTTCACACTATTTCGATTTAAAAAAAAGTTATTGAGTTTATTCAACTTTTTTTTTTGCATTTTGTAGCCCTTGTCATGACACGTCTTTTGACATCCCCATCAGCCACGTAGTCCCAAAAGCCACGACACCAGGGCGATGTCGCACTTTCGCTGAAAATCGGGCCTAAACCGAAGAAAAACATTTTCAATGTTAAAAAAACCTCTAAACCTGTCTAACACCACTTCATGTCTTGAGATATTTTTATTGAAATAAAAGCACGAAATATCCACAACAAACATCAACTCCAACTTTTCTCATAAGTGACGCTTTACAAGATGGCAGTGTTGGTTGTGATTTCCGCCACGCGCCAAATGATCATGGGTTTTAATTTTTTTCGAGGAACCCTGATTCTTTTTCTGAAGTAAAAGTAGCCTTAGTTACTCCTTATTACATCAGCTATCTGTCAGTGAAAGTCCCGTTAAAATCGGTCCAGCCGTTTCGGAGATTAGCCGGAACAAACAGACAGACAGACAGACAAAAATTGTAAAAAATGTTGTTTTGGTATATGTACCGTGTATACATCCATATGCATTTAGTAAAAAGCGGTTATTTTAATATTACAAACAGACACTCCAATTTTATTTATCTGTATAGATTTGTTGAGATTTATAATCATAGGGTTCGAGGTAGAAGTAATATGAGATAATCCTATTAATTTACTGAAACTCTGAAATGCTATAGATGCATGCGATCGCAGATTACAGTCATTTTGCTAATAACTCTAACGAAGTAGTCATTATGAACTATTAGATATATCATATTTTTGTAGAAACCGCGAATATTAATAATATGTAGAATGTAGATACAGTAGAAGTGAAGAAATATAAATAAACTAGCATTTCCCGCGGCTCCGCCCGCGTTCAGATGACCAAAAACCAAATTCTTAGGTTTTACACATTAGTATACTCTTACATTATACATTACTTTCATTGAACACCACATGATTGGTAAATAATGGCAGTGATTGACAATGCCACAAAGGTTCCCCCGTTAAATTGCACTTTTTGTTTTAGCAATAACATTTATGTATGTCTATACTTCTGTTTTGTTTGTTTTTTTAGTTTTTTACGATAAACTCTCAAACTACGGAATCAATTTTAATCATTTTTACTAATAGACAGCTATTGATTAATTTTATATTTAGCTGATTATTTAAATTAAATAATGATAACTTTTCTTAATTAGCGCTAGTTAGTAATATTTTCCAAAACGATTTCAAAAGAAAGTGTAATAAGTAAATAATTCTAAGCGAATACTTTTTATTATTTCATATGGCTCGGCTAATATGATTAAAGTCGTAAGCATTATATTGTGTCCTTTAAGCCTTTACCTTCCAAGAAAAGGTATCAAGAAAAAGTGAAAAAGTTGAGGTATAATAGTTCCTAAAATACTTTTTCATAGTTTTTGAGATATGAAATATTTTTAGTTACCCTCTTTGGCAGTTTAACAGCCATAAACTTTTTTTCCATAAAATGTAATAAAATAATATAAATTGGACTTCTTTTTTTTGCGGTTGAAAAAATGAGTAGATATTGTGGAAATGTAAATATTATTCGTATTTATTTTAGTGTCAACCTAACAAAACACTTAAGTAAGAAAAACAACATAGTATTTTGCTATACGAAACCTATAATGCGCGAGTTGAATTTGCATTTGCCCAATTTTTACATCAAAAGATTAAAAAACATTAACATTATTTACTAAACAATAAAAATTTACAAATATTCTCATTTGAAAATTGTTTTGGCCAACAAAATATTACTAATATGTCACTAATTTATAAAGCCAAAAAGTTTGTTTTATTAAACATTTAAATACGGGCGGGGCCGCGGGTAATTTAGTAGTAATTATAATAAAGTCATAGAAAGGTTATATCTGTACATATTTTTTTTTGGATTAAAACTACGTATTTTAAAAACAAATGGTGACATCTATTGTCAAATATCTAAATAACACATAAATAAATTTTTATTAAAATAACTATTTTAATGAATAAAATAGCGTTATTGATATTTCTTTGAAGATAAGCTGTTTTTAATAGTTTTAACATATATAAGTAAGTTACCTTGTTAAAATGTTAATAGTATCATCGTGCTTTTACTTTAACCAGTTTTTGCATTTTTTCTCAGGAATGAGATATTTTCCTGCGGTAAAAAGGACCTGCTATTACCATACCAAATTTCATAAAAATCCCTCCAGTGGTTTTTCTGTGATGCGGTTACATACAGACAGACAGAAAAAATCTAAAAACTATAGATTCGGGCTCTATATTGCTAATAATGAATATTTCAATAAGATTTTCCGAAAAATATTGAATTTACGGATTCGGCTTAGTTACAATTTTATTGTATGTATAGTTACTAATTTATAAAGCCAAAAAGTTTGCTTTACTGATAATTTAAACACGGGCGGAGCTGCGGGTAATTTAATAGTAATTCTAATAAAATGGAAAAAAGTCATATCTGTACATTAATTTTTTTGGGATTAAAACTACGTATTTTAAAAACACGCCGCGACATCTATTGTCCAATATCTAAATAACACATAAATAAATATTCATTAAAATAACTATTTTAATGGATAAAATAGCGCTTTTGATAATTTGATTTTCAAGATAAGCTATTTTTATAGTTTTTACCATATTTTGTAAGTTACCTTGCTAAACTGTTTACAAATAGTATCATCGTGGTTTTGTTCCTACCAGTTTTTGTAGTTTTTTTCAGAAATGAGATATTTTCTCGCGGTAAAAAGTATCCTATATGTTGACCCGGATAACCAGCTATCATCATACCAAATTTCACCAAAATCTCTCCAGTGGTTTTTCTGTGATGCGGTAATAGACAGACAGACAGACAAAAATTCTAAAAACTATAGATTCGGCCTCTGCATCGATAATAATATCTTTTTCAATAAGATTTTCCAAAAAATAGTTAATGTACAGATTCGGCTTAGTTAGAATTTTATAATATGTATAGATAGATTTATATATATATATATATATATATATATATATATATATATATATATATATATATATATAGTTCATATTCTTAGAATTATCATTTAATATCAATGTATTAGTCACGGAGACTAATAGCTGTACTTATACTAGTAACCGCCGCGTGTTTGAAAATCAACCATAATTCATTAACTTTGATCGATATTGAGGTTCTTTTTTCGTAAATTCTACAAATTTATTATGATTATGTTTGACATTCTGTGAGACTATAGACAAATAATATTAAAGACAAACCATATTAATATATTCTCAATTTGACCACAGACTTTAACAATAAACAAAAGAGTATATACCTACATATATGCGTGTGTGTGTCAAATACATGGTAGTGTGTGTAATGTTTTTTTTTATTCATTTAATGTATTTTTATGCATAATTAAAAAAAATATTAGCCTTCTGCACTCCTTCTCTTTATCTATACTTATATAATAATATAAAGCTGAATATATAATAATATAAAGCTGAAGAGTTTGTTTGTTCGTTAGTTTGTTTGGTTGAACGTGCTAATCTCAGGAACTACTAATCGGATTTGATTAATTCTTTTTGCATTAGATAGCCTGTTAACTGAGGAAGGCTATAAGCTATATATCATTCCGGGAAAATGTACGGTTCCCGTGGGATAGATTTGTTTCTGTCTAGGGACGCTCCCGAAGCGAAGCGAGGGTGAGTCGCTAGTAAACTATAAGTGTGAGAAATTTCGTATTCCATCCGTGCAATTTTCGTAAAAAGGGGTACAAAGTTTTTGCTTCACGTATTAATATACAGATAATTTATACAGATAATAGTTCGGTCAAATTAGCCCGAAATATAGGGGTACCCTTGCATAAATTCCCAAGAAGCTGACGGAATTTCCCACACTTATATTTTATATAGAGAAGGAGTGCATAACGCTAATATTTTTCTAAAATTATGCATAAAAAATAAATTAAATCAATAAAAAAATATTACACACACTACCATGTATTTATTTCTTTTGTTTATTGTTAAAGTCTGTGGTGAAATTGAGAATAGATTAATATTGTAATATACGCAAGACAATAAATATATAACTTAATGAATTATAGTTAATTTTCAACCACGCGCGCGGCTATCACTAGTTATTAATATTATTCAGAAGCCACTAGCCATGTCTATAACAAAGTCTATAACAAAGTATAGGTATTAGTACCTATTATTATTATTATTCATACTTTCGCTATAATGCAACGCTAAAGCGATCTATCCTTATAAACTCATCCATTTATGTTTATTTGTTATATTAAAAAATAAAAAAAAATCCATTTCAAAGAAATTCAAAGCTTTATCACTGTTATATGCGACCTCATACGGAGTGGAGTTTATAAATTGCGAGTTGTAAGCTTAATTAAATATATCCACAGCGCCACCGCGAATAAATAATAAATATATTTTTGTCACACATAAACTGTATAAATAACAAGCTTCAAAACATTTACGATAGTAAAACCGAATAATTAAATATGTTAGATATTTGTTACTACCTATTACCATATTGTATGGTGAAATTTAAACAGACTTAAATACATAAGAATTGGTGCAATAAAACAATTATTGTTAATAGCGTATGAGAGCACAGTTAGTTTTTCCTTCATTTAGATCATCAATAGTCTGCCTTGCATACTTGTCATTACATTCAAAGAGAGGAAAAACTTAATTAAAAGAAATATTATTATTTTTTTATATACTGAAGAAATAAGCTAAACAATCATCTAGACAAAGATTATTTAAATATATACATGTATGTTACTATGGTTCTAATGTAAATTTTAATATTTAATAGCACGCATATATTATAATAAAATTTGTAGTGTTTGCATATCGCAAGGACAAAGAAAATAATTATAAATGGTTAATATAACCGCATACCAATAGTAAAATAAAATCGCTTTATTGGACAATAATTGAAGAGTATGAAACATTTTGTATTTACTATGACAAAATTGTCAAATTATATGGAAATCTTCAAACTATAAAATTAATAAAATGTTCAACCTACATGCAAATACGAAATAATTCATTCGCTAGTTTGTAAAATTCGCTCAGCCACTTACCACATCGTACGCATACGCCAGGACACGGATTGTGTACGCTGGTAAGTTGAGTATGACGAACACGGACGATACGATCAGCAGCATTCTAGTTACTCTTTGTTGAGAACGAGGACACCCCAGCAGCCGAGTGCATCGCGCCCGTTGGTTCAATCGAGGTTGCTCCGTCTTCATAAGTTGGTGGCGGGTTCTTTCCAAACGATACACGCCGACCATAATCCATGAGTTCAAAACTATTATCACCCCCAACGGTATCGTGAATGACAACACTGTATCCACCAAATTAAATCTCGCGGCGTGCTCTAAGTATTCCCTATCTATGTTACAATCATCGCGAGTAGGGAGTGCGAAGCGCAGCACGGGGAGATTGAGAACGATCGCGCTTATCGTAAGACTAATAATCATATGCCGGGCCCTCGCCAGCGTGCACATAGCATTCCTACGAAGTGGATATAGCACCGCCACAAAACGCTCGACCGTGAAAGCTACGACTAACCAAGCGCTCAAACAGCAACTGACATACGATACATAAACGAAAATCTGGCAGAAACCACCTGCATAGAACAAGCTAGTAACCTGTGCGGCGCTCAACCACGGCGGTAACAGCTGTAGAAGAAAAATCGTATCGGAAATGGCCAAGGCAGAGAGATACTGGCTCGTTGACTGTAGCCTCAACTTGCTGCTGTAGAAGACGAACACGGAGACCAGGTTACCGATAGACCCAAGACAAACCAGAAGCGGAGTATAGTACAAGTAGAGATCGCTAACGAATTGCAAAGCCCAAATATCAAACTGAGTTTGGTTCGCGTCAATGTTGGGAGTTTCTGTCGTCATTTCAAAGTTGACGTCGCTCCCTAGGGAAATTATTCGAGACATATCGCGACGCGCGTCTGCCGCGCTTTCCCGCCGACTACTGCCGTTGCAGGGACGTCGGCTCCGCTATATATGCGGCTAGCTCCTGTGCGCGGGAAGCCGCCTCTCCCTGCGGCCGGTGCATCCTCGTTCGCCCGGCCGACCCTACGCTCCTCGTTCCTTTTTACCAGAAAAAGTTCACTTCCCATAGATAAAATATAATACATCTTAATAAGGTTAACTCTACTGCATCATTAGCCAATTTTCCAGTTGAACTATGAACATGAGTAGGTTACATGGAAATAACTAAGTTATTTTGGTTTTAAACAGAACTATAAATAAAAGTACCTACGAGTTACTAGAGACTAAATGTCACTAGGTTTAGTATTTAATAATAATAAAATTCTTTATTGATATATTTTTATACATGCAAAAGTGTTAATGATTTCCCTAGCCCCTGCGCTCGTTAAAAACTGTGTTGCAGGAGCTAGTGTCCTCCGTAGTATGAAAGCTAATTTTCTAACAAAATGTTCTATTCACAGCTTTGTTTAATATAAAAAATATTTTTTTTTTTCGATTTTATCCAGTAACAACATTATACTTGTATCACAATCAAAATAATTTAAAATTATTTTACTTAATAATAGTTTTTGAATATAGGTACGTACCTGCCGCTGAATATGAGACATAAACTCTTCAGTAACAAGTGATGTCAACTCTTTAGCTCGGCACTTTGATATAATGATATGAAAATAATATTTTAATGATTTAAAATAATTTAATATAAAAACTTTTTAAAAAAAAAATAAAAACCGACTTCCTGGCACTGAAAAGTAAAAAATAACTAAACAGAGGTTTTCATTTAAAATAGATACCTAATCAGATATTTTCGAAGTCGGTGTGCTTTGATTTGTATTGGCTGGCACCGACTTCGAAAATATCTGATTAGGTATCTATTTTAAATGAAAACCTCTGTTTAGTTATTTTTTACTTTTCAGTGCCAGGAAGTCGGTTTTTATTTTTTTTTTAAAAAGTTTTTATTTTTCCATTTTTAGTGTAGACGTAATAAGCAAGTAATTTGTAAAAAGAAAGATTTTTAATAAAAACATAATATTCGATTAAGACATTTATTTAAAAACCGCTTGACCGATTTCGATAAAATTTATATGGGACCACCGGGGAAGAATACTCTTTGAAACAAAAAAAAAATTTTCCAAATCGGTTCAGCCGTCTTCGAGAAATCCGTGAACATACATAAAAAAAATAAAAAAAAAAAAAAAAAAAAAAAGATTCCGACGAATTGAGAACCTCCTCCTTTTTGGAAGTCGGTTAAAAAATAATTTATAAAAAACACAAGATATTTTAATATGTTACACACATTTTACATTACTTTGAAATGATTTGTTAATGTATTATCCCCCTAAATGTTAGGGATAGTTCACCCCTAAATTTTATTTTTTATTTTTTAGACAAAATTTTTAATTTCTATTTTTTTATGATACAACATACAAAAATACATACAATCCACAATTTTCACTCTTCTACGATCAACCCTTATTTTTTAATAGCCATTTTAGTAATAGGAAATTATTTATATGGCAAAACAACGTTTGCCGGGTCAGCTAGTCTAATATATAAAATTCTCGTGTCACAGTTTTCGTTGCCATACTCCTCCGAAACGGCTTGACCGATTTTGATGAATTTTTTTGTGCTTATCCGGTATCTATGAGAATCGGCCAACATCTATTTTTCATCCCCCTAAATGTTAGGGGTAGTCCACCCCTAAATGTTTATTTTTTATTTTTTAGACAAAATTTTTAATTTCTATTTTTTTATGATACAACATACAAAAATACATACAATCCTCAATTTTCACCCTTCTACGATCAACCCTTATTTTTTAATAGCCATTTTAGTAATTTAATCATTTTTCCTCTCCGGTCGAAAACTGATCAATCGTGATTTAATGCAAGCTAGGGACGAACCCGAGCGAAGCGAGGGTGAGTCGCTAGTTATATATATAAAATTCTCGTGTCACAGTTTTCGTTGCCATACTCCTCCGAAACGGCTTGACCGATTTTGATGAAATTTTTTGTGCTTATCCGGTATCTATGAGAATCGGCCAACATCTATTTTTCATCCCCCTAAATGTTAGGGGTAGTCCACCCCTAAATTTTTATTTTTATTTTTTAGACAAAATTTTTAATTTCTATTTTTTTATGATACAACATACAAAAATACATACAATCCTCAATTTTCACCCTTCTACGATCAACCCTTATTTTTTAATAGCCATTTTAGTAATAGGAAATTATTTATATGGCAAAACAACGTTTGCCGGGTCAGCTAGTTATATATAGATTTCACCCCTCTCTTAAAGCTTCTAATATTTATGAATGTTTTGATCAAAATGAGCTTAAAGAATTGTATTATATACAAAATCTTCTTTCCTGTAGTTTTCAGCTCACTTAGCACAATAAAAAAATTATCGTCTGGATACTATGTACTACGAATTTTAACGTTTTAATTAATGAACAAGAAATGCTATAGCACTCATTAGTCATGTGGCTTAGGCAAACATTAAATTATTTCACAAACTACTTATATAATTTATAATTTTGAATCCAATTAATATATTTATACACAGGTTTTTATTATAATAGTCTAGAAAGAGACTTTAGCTTTTATATTCTATTTACTGACGATTCACCCTAGAAATGATTGATTCCCCATTCAATCTTCCACCCCCCTTTTTATATCTGCGTGGAATAACGCGAGCCCACGAAAACCCTACATACCAAATTTCAGCGAAATCGTTAGAACCGAAGAGATCGCCGGTGTAAATAAATAAATATACAAGAATTGCTCGTTTAAATATATTAATTTAAACCACGAGTAGATTAATATTACCTAAATAATACGCATTTATTTTATGAGCCTTATGCACAAGGTTTTTTCTGTAATATTATGGTGCATACGGGATTTCAGAATAGGTTTATTAATATCACAATCCATATTGTACATTTTAAAAATCGAGTATTTGCGCGCTAATATAGAAAACTACTGAACGATTTTAGGTGTGATTTTTGCCGTTATGATCTAAATTTCTCCAAGAATTGCATTTTTTCAAGAATGTAAGAATGTGGAGTGCTAAGATTGCTCTAGCACATGTAGAGCATTGGCGGTATTAATGAATGAAATTATTTTATTTCATTTTTTATTATTACAGATTAATATATTATAGCAAACAAGTAAACCTTCAATAATAGATATATTAAACTTTTGTATTTTAGCTTCACATTTGATTATGTATATAACTAGCAATATATTGACCCGGATAACCAGCTATTATCTGTCCAGTGATTATTTCGTGATGCGTTCCCAGACAGACAGACAAAAATTCTAAAAACTATAGATTCGACCTCTGTATCGATAATAATTACTATTCCAATAAGATTTTCCAAAAAATATTTAATGTATAATATATTCCACTCAGTTAGAATTTTATTATATGTACGCACGAATAGCAGATAGTGAAAAATCAAATTAATTACTGCAACATGCGCAAAATTGTTATTTAGATAGCTATTCAAACATGCAAATGCCAGACTTATTGGAACAAGGTTGAATTGTTTGACAATAAAAATAGTTCAAAAATAGTTACTGCGAGTATTCCTTAGGAGACAGATATATACTATTACTAGCAACTCACCCTCGCTCCACTCGGGTTCGTCCCTAGTTTCGTTTTGACGTTTAGTATAGATTTCTCAGAGATTAGATATTTTCCCGCAGTAAAAAGTAGTCTTTATGTGGACCGGGATAACCAGCTATCACCATACCAAATTTCATCAAAATCCCTCCAGTGGTTTTTCCATGATGCGGTCGCATACAGACAGACAGACAAAAATTCTAAAATCTATAGATTCGGCCTCTGTATCGATAATAATGTTTATTTCAATAAGATTTTCAAAAAAAAATAATGTACAGATTCATTCGGCTTAGTTACAATTTTATTATATGCATAAATTATGATTTCTTTGTAGACCTTTTTCAGACCTACAATTTTATGGTACGAGTACATTGTTTTGATGTATCTCTTAAAGCTTAGCGAGCGTTAGCCACATAAATTTTTAAGGACGACTCGATAGAACCAGTTAATCTGTGTCTCGTGGAAATGAAAAATTTGCCTGAAGTGAAATATACCTTTGATGTTGACCCAAGTAATAATTTATCACTACACAAAATTTAGTTAAAATCGCTGCAGTACTTTTTGCGTGAAACGCGCACATCGATTTAACTAAGTTCGTTTTATTATAGGTAGATAAAAATAGGTGTTGCGAGTGTACCTTAGGAGATAGGCATATACTATTGCAGATTTTTTAGGCCTTTTCAAGACCTACAATTTTTTTGTACATTGTTTTGATGTATGTCTTAAGATTTAGCCAGCGGAAGGTTTCTAAGGAGGACTCGATAAAACCAGTTATTGTGTTTTCCCGTGGGAAAGAAAGATTTTCCTGAAGTAAAAGGTATCCTAAATGGTGCCCCGAGTAATTATAAAAGTTGAAATCGGTTCATTACTTATTACGTGAAACGCGCACAAACAGATAAACAGACATACAGACAAAATTTTTAATAACTATTGTTTTGGGGTCTATATTGTGTACATAATACGTTACAGTCATTGTTTTTAAAAAATATTTCATGTACAGATTTTGTTAAGTTACTGCTTTATTATAGTATGGAATTTAATATATATATATATATATATATGTATATATATGTATGTATATATACAATCTTTACATGTTATGTTTAATAAAATGAAATCTAACGTATAAAATGTCTTTGTTACATAGGGCCAGAGAAAGGACGCGGAACCCTGGACGTTTTGTTGTGTACTACATACTGCCGTTCGCAGCTCTACCTGTCCAGACAACTCTCCCAACTGCACCCAGAACTCACTATGCCTATGTTCTCTGGTAAGTCATCTGTCATTCTCTCTATATGATTTATCCTGTAAGATATGCATGAGCAGTGAGACGTTAATTAGTAAGTAAATGATATTGCAACTTTTGCGCTACTTAAGAATAGATACATCTACGCTGCAGGTCAACGACCTGATGCGTATTCTACGTGTAAACAAACGCGCTACGATGTCTACGAGATGAATTGATTAGATTAATACAGTTGAAGTCGTATAAATACTCGAGATGCATATAATATCGTTAGCTAAATACATTTATAATTACCGTAATTTTAAAATGAATTTAATTTTTAACACCTCCTGGATAATTTCTAAGAAATTAATTATAATTTCTAAGAAATTGTAATAAATATCGTACGTAAGGTTAATTCAAGTTTAATATTACATAGAGCCAGAATAATGGTTGCATTTTATAAACAAGGGCTCTCTCCACCTAAACTGTGGCACCCGTGACCTTGACATAAATTCAGTCTCAACATCGTCAAGAAGTTACTTCTCGAGCGTTAAGTCCTGTAACGACAAGGTTCAGCGATTTATTGGGTTTCTTATGCTGTTATTTTATATCGTGGTACATACATAAATGAAAAAAAGCCTTTATTGTTGATTACTTTAAATTACAAAAGTTTTTATGTGCCTAGAACTTATTTAACATTGTTATAAACTAATAAATTATTATTATACTATCAACTCTAATACTATAAACTGTTATACTACGAGTATTATCTAAACTTAACTATTATGATTAACTGTTATAGCAGTTTTAATCGGCAAACGGTAATTGTTCTTCAACATGTCTTCCGACAAAGGCCTCCACTAAAGATCTCTATTCTGTCCTATTCTTTACTGTTTGAGACCATGTTACCATCTCTTAGTCTGTCTACCTCTGTTTCTTTTGCTGTCTAGTAGGTATCATTATGTTATTAGTCTTGTCCATTTTTCTTTCTTCTCTCTAGTCATATGCCCCGTCCACCTCCACTTTAGTTGTTTGTATGTTATGTATGCATTCTTGAATTTTGTTTTACTTTTTATGTGTTGTAACTTTTCTCGGTCTTTTCTTTTAACTCTTATAGTACTTCTCTCCATTCAGTTTTGACAAACTTTTATTTGGTTTGCCAGTTGTTTTGTCAATGCCCAGGTTTGACACCCGCACAGTAAGCATGGTAGAATACACATATTATATACCTTCTTTTTTTTCATCGGCATTTCTTTGATCTTCATTACGTCGCTAAGTGACCAATATCGTTTCCAAGTATTAGCTATTCTTCTCTCTATTTCCGTTTTCATACAGTCTTCGGTAGATATTAACTGTCCCAAGTAAATGCTCTTTGTTATTTGCTCATTGTTCACTTTTATTATGTCTGCTTGTGAAGAGTTTGACATAATTTTTGTTTTAGTTAGATTTATTATTAGCCCTGCCTTATTCGTCGGCTGGTTGTTGCAAAATTATTTCTAGTGTTTTTGGGCTCTCAGAGAATACGATTAAGTCGTCTGCAAAACGTAAGTGTCTCAGGTTTTCGCCGTTTATATTTAGCCCTTTATTCATCCAATCTAGGTTCCTGAACATCATTTCTAAAACGGCTGAGAATAATTTAGGCGAGATAGGGTCTCCTTGGCGTACGCCTTTCTTGATAGGAAATTCTTCGCCTATAACTTCTAACTTTACTCGCGCTGTACTCTTGGTGTATACATTTTGGAGCATTCGTATGTATTTTGTTTGTACTCCCTGTGTTTTTAGTGCATCCCAGATAAACTCGTGTTCTAGTTTGTCGAATGCTTAATTAAAATCAACAAACTCTAGATAGTAAGTCTTATTATATCTGTATATAAATATAATAAATGTGAAAGTTTGTGAGTATGGATGTTTGTTACTCTTTCGCGTCAGAACGGCTGAACGGATCTGGATGAAATTTGGCACAGAGATATGTAGATTATAGTCTTGAACTAGCAGAACCCGCGGCTTCGCTCGCGATCAAACTACGAAAAATACGAAATTTCATGCAAATATGTCCATGGAATAAAAATTTCATACAAACTTTTATCCCCTATTTCACTCCCTTGGGGGTTGAATTTTGAAAAACCCTTCCTTAGTGGATGCTTACGTCATAAGAGGAATACGTGTGCGAAATTTAAATTTTCTAGCCTTAAGGGTTTGGCCTGTGCGTTGTTACATCAGTCAATCACTTTTGCCTTTTATAAATATAGATAATATATCCCGGAGATATATACGAAATATCCCAGAATATCCCAGACATACCGGAAAAATATACGGTTCCCGAAGGATAGGTTTGTTTTTTCCAGAGACGAACCCGAGCGACGCGAGGGTGAGCCGCTAGTTCTTTATATTTTTGTAATACTTTTCTAAGGGCGTGGATATGATCTATGGTTGAAAAATTTGGACTGAATCCAGTTTGTTCTTTGGGCTGATTTTCTTCAAGAGCGTTGGCAATTCTCGATAGTATAATTATAGAAAATACCATATAAACATTAGACATTAAGCTAAAAGCCCTGTACTTGCCATATCGTGGTACATACATCAATTCTGTTATTTGTACATCGTGATATTAGAATTTTATTTTATTTATCGGAATTTTGATAAGATATTTTCTTTTTTTTTATTATAATAAATTTTAGCTTTTATAAAACAGTGCATTAATAAACATATAATTTCAAGACGGGGAAAATAAGAACACGTAAACCAACGCAATAAGCTTTATATTATCACTTTTTTACTTTATATTACTTTTCGTATTTCCATCTAATATAACTCATTTAAATGTAATTTTAAAGATCTTTTTATATCACTACTATTTAACTAATCACAGGGAAGCGCTTTATTTTTTCACTTGTTACACATAAGTTCACCACTATTTTGACCAATAAATTCAACATTATTTTAACAACTGATACTTATCTTTTTCGCTCGTAATGAGCGTCTGTCCCAAAACTTTAACTCCCAACGGTTACCACAAGCTTTTATATCAATAAGCCGGAAATGAAATTTTAATTTTATAAAAACGTCCTAAAATTCAGTTAAGTATTCGTAATTTACAGTTTAATTTTATTAAAGAATTTTAGATCTAATAACATAATTTTCAAATTATTAACATCATACAATTTGATTTATTTCTAAAGTTGATATTACAAAATAATTAACTCAAAAAAAACATAGTATTTGTAAATAAATTAAATTTTAAGATATTAATTGTTAGATTATTATATTGTTGTAAGATTAATATTATTTTTAATATAAGTAATAAATTCAATAGGTATTCCATATTAATTTGAATTAATCAAATCATTTCCTATTAATAATATTAATTTTTATTAATGACTATTAAATTACTAGCAGAGCCCGCGGCTTCGCCCGCGATCAAATCAAAAGATTTCGTATTTTTGAAGATATAAGGAACATAAATTTAATTTTAGCGATCGTAACTCAAAATATCCAGTATCTTAAAAGATATTAAACATAGATAACATATTCTGTAAATAAATGTTTATTTTACGTATTTAGTAAGCTCCACTACGTGTATCTTTTACTCATTTTTCTACTCCATCTTTCCAAAGTTAGAGGAAGAGAGTACAATGATACAATCGCATACAATGTTTACGACTTTAGAATCATGTAACATAGTTAATTTTAGCTATTTTTAAAATTTATTTAGGTTAACATTTTTTAACTAATATACTAATAGGCTAACATCTACGTTATTTTTAAAGACCCAATGCTATATTTTACACCTGAAGTTTACAGTTTCCCTCCTTCTCCTTGTTTTTTAAGTTACATAATATATAAAGTGCCATTCTTATTTTGCTGTAGCTTTTTGCCCGCGGCTACGCTCGCGCGGACTGAAAATTTTCTCAGTATTAGTCTCCATTGAATTTATATGTTGTCATATCGAATTCTTAATATTATGTCTAGAGTAAAATTCTAGGTTCACTTAACATAGTCTACACTAAAAAACCCAATCACAAATATACCACACTGATGGATGTTCTGTCTAGTTCTGGGTTCTACTAAAATGACCCTGTGAAGAGCTATCCTCTCTTAAGGCTACGCCTGCTATTTTTAACGACTGGCCTTGAGATATTAAGGATCATTGCAAAGCAAACTTTAAAGTGGAATTACAATAGATTAAATTCAAAGGCGTAGTCAGAAGTTATCACTGATATTCGAGGTATGAATTCTGATTCCCCCCCAGCACATCCAGCAAACACAGCGACTATAATGTTTAGTAAATTACTCATAGTCTAATCCCGTTACATAGCAAGTTTCAAGTAATTTTGATTATAAATTTTTTTTCGTCATATAAACACACAACCCTCTTTAACCCTTTTAAGGGATGAATTTCGAAAAAAAAATGATATTTGTATTGTTTTATTTTTCATTTCAAAGATAAATACCACTTTCCGTGCATCAATTACAGAATTTCATACAAAAATTTCATCCCCCATTTTACTCCTTTATGGAATGAATGTCGAAAAATGCTAAAACATATATTTATTTAATTGTATTGAAGAGTGTTAATACCAAGTTTCAAGTAATTCTGATCATAAATAATTGTTTGCCCATATAAACCTTATCACCCCTTTTTACCCTTTTAAGGGGTGAAATTCAAAAAAATCTAATACATATATTTCTTATTTTTCATCTAAAAGCTAAATACCACTTTTCGTGCATTTCGCTATAAGAATAACACAGTTTCATGCAATCTTTTATCCCCTATTTTACCCCCTTAGGGGATGAATTTCGAGAAATCCTTTCTTATCGGATGCCTACATTGTATAAGGAATGAGGTATTCCAAATTTCACGTTCCTACGACTAACGGTTTAGGCTGCGCGTTGATCGATCAGTCAGTCAGTCAGGACAAAGCATTTTATGTATATATAGATTATTGATGATTTCTAATTATATATATTATTTTATTATGTATAATTTTAAGACTCCTCGTAAGCCAGTTTAATACTTTATCCATTTTTCACCTAAATACAAAAACAAATACCTATAGGTAATAACATTAATGAAAGATCATTAAAATATTAACTATCTTCAAAGATGTTTCACTGATCTTTTAAATTCATAAAACGAACTTTACTGATATAACTACCAGTACCCGCGGCTTCGCCCGGGTTTAACCTTCCGATATAAAATTCAGTTTTACTGTGTTTTGTTGACATTTATGATTACTGCTCTGATCCCATGGGTAGTAGTATGATGATATATAGCCTATAGCATTTCTCATTAAACGCGCTATCTAATTCAAAAATTTTCAAATCGGATCAGTAATTCTTGCGATTAGCGCTTTCAAACAAATAAACAAACTCTGTATCTTTATAATATTAGTATTTAGATTAGAAAGGGCGTTTTTTGGTTTTTTTACCTTCTCTCAATCATCAAATTGAGTGAAGCGAAAACAAATCACCAGTCAAGTTCACATTATTTTTTAATAATTTGCAAAGTGTAAAATATAATTATTTTCTTGTCGAGGTAATAATTTTAAATTTTAACTTATATAATATACGATATTCTAACGGCGTACACAAATGAGTAGATAAGTCACACATTTAATAATCTAATATCTATATACTTTTTTTAAAGTTATAAGGTATATTTTATACTTTTATTATTGTAGTGCATATTATAAGTACTAAATATAATTAATTACCAATTTTAATTAAACTTTGTATTTAACAGAAATCACAGCACGGTTCCAGACTGCCCGAACTGAGGTGCGACAGCTTTTACTACAATACCTCCTCCCCTGGCTCGTTAACATCGAACTTGTCGACCCTAACGTGCCGCCTGCTAATCCGCTGTCATATATACAGGTAAGGGGCTAAATTGAACACACGACATCCATTGGTTTCTAGTGATTATTATTATATTTTATATTGAACTAGCAGAACCCGCGGCTTCGCCCGCGATCAACCTACGAAAAAAAAAACTTTTTCGCAATACATACCTACTTTGTTACTTGCAAAATTAAGTTCGTGTAAGTTTTATTATTTTTTAAAGATATATGGAAAACAAATTAAATTTTAGCGATAGTAACTCAAAATATCCAGTATCTTAAAAGATGTTAAGCGTATATTCTGTAAATAAATTTACATTTTAGGTATTTAGTAAGCTCCACTACCTGTATTTTTTGCACACTTTTCTACTCCATCTTTCCAATGTTAGAGAAAGAGTGTACAATGATACAATCGCTTACAATGTTTACGACTTTAGTATCATGTAACTCGGCTAATATAGGTTTTTTTAACTAACATACTAACAGGCTAACATCTACGTTATTTTTAAAGACCCAGTGCTATGTACACCTGAAGCTTACAATCTCCCTCCTTCTCATTTTTTTTTAATTTACACATGTAAATTGCCATTCTTATTTTGCTATAGCTTTTTCCCGCGGCTACGCTCACGTGGACTGAAAAATTTGCTCAGTTTTAATTTCCATTGAATTTGTATGTTATCATATCGAATTTTTAATATTATGTCTAGGGTAAAACTCTAGATTCATTTAGCTTAGTCTACGCTAAAAAACCAACTACAAATATACCACGCTGATGAATGTTCTGTCTAGTTCTGCTAAAATGTCCCTGTGAGAAACTATCATCTCTTAAGTCTACGCCTGCTACTTTTAACAATTTACCTTGAGATATATTAATGGTCATTTCAAAGCAAACTCCAAGAAGGAATCACAATAGATTAAATTCAAAGGCGTAGTCAGAAGTTATCAGTGGTATTCGAGGTATGAATTCTGATTCCCCCCAAGCACGTGCAGCAAACACAGTGACCACTATAATGTTTAATAAATTGCTCACAGTTTATCCCGTTACATAGCTTAGGCAACTTTTTTATTGCAGATGTACCAACTTTCAAAAGGAGGATATAGATAGCAAGATACTCTCTAGCTAGGTTCTTTCTCTCTCGCGCTCTAGGTGTGTTATAGTTGTCGCTGCTGTGGCCAGCCGAGAAGTTATACATAATTTTCCTTTCCCATAATTTCTCTATATCCCACACAGTAAGTGTGCACTTACAGAGAACTTGAGCCATGTTACTCTATTTAAATATATTCAACAACTCAAAGTTCAACGCCCAGTTTTACCCACTTAGGGGCTGAATTTTAAAAAAAATCTACAATACATATGTGTTTAATTGTATTAAAGAGCATTAATACCAAGTTTCAAGTAATTCTGAACATAAATAATTTTTTCCTCATATATCATAACCCCCTTCTACCCTTTTAAGGGATGAATTTCGAAAAAAAATGATATTTCTATTGTTTTAGTTTTCATTTTATAGGTAAATACTACATATTTTCCATGCATCAATTACAGAGTTTCATACAAACTTTCGTCCCCCATTTTACCCCCTTATGGAATGAATTTCGAAAAATGCTAAAACATATATTTATTTAATTGTATTAATGAGCATTATTACCAAGTATCAAGTAATTCTGATCATAAATAATTGTTTGCGCATATAAATTTATCATCACCTTTTACCCTATTAAGGGATGAATTTCGAAAAAAATCTTATATTTATATTTCTTATTTTTCATCTTAAAGCTAAATACCACTTTTCGTGCATTTCGCGTTAAGAATGACAGAGTTTCATATAATCTTTTATCCCCTATTTTACCCCCTTCGGGGATGAATTTTGAAAAATCCTTTCTTAGCGGATGCCTGCATTGTATAAGGAATATGTCCTCTAAATTTCACGTTTTTACGACCAGCGGTTTAGGCTGTGCGTTGATCGATCAGTCAGTCAGGACAAAGCATTTTATGTATATATAGATTTCCGCTGTAGTTTATATCAATATTTTGTATTTTCAGATATTTTTGTAGATTTTCAATTATTAGGATTGCCATGTAACAGGAGATCGGCACGCCACTCCTCCAACGCGCACGGCACTCGCTGACGCGACGCACTACGCGCTACGCGTCGTGCGCGCACACACTCGTGTGCCTTTGGCCGTATATTTAAGCGGACCGCGCGATACGGAGATCGTGACGGAGCCGCCATTTGTCCTCCTCGAACGACATAGTCGTTGAGTGAGAACAGTGTGACTTATGTTTTTATGCAGCCGTTCCTCAGACGGGAGTGGTCCTGGATATTTTTTCACGGATCGCAAATTTGTTCTGCAGTTCACACTATGACGCGCAGTTAACTGCGTTCTTCATTGACCCGCGAGCCAAATGATCCACCGTCCAGAGTAAAGGTTTATGCGATGTGCACAGGTTTAGTATTTGATTGCAACGTGTCACTTTTTCTCTCTCCCCCCTTTCCCACTCGAAAGTGAGATAAACGGAGAACAAGAAGGAGAAGAAAAAAAGAAACGATAAAAATTTCTCGTGCACGTGGATACTAGACGGGTATACTAGGGACACGCGCATTCGTCGTCGTCGTCGTGAATGAGCGTTCCTTACGTTTGCGGCCCGCTAACACGAGTGGCGTCACGTAACACATTCTCTCGTAAACGTAAGGCGGTAGGCGAATTCTATTTCGTTCCTCTTTCGCAATACAAACAATATGTTTTGTGTTTTAACTGATGAACGCGCGGACGAACCGCGCGATCAACGTTGGATAGAATAGAACCAAGTACCAACGTTAACCACAAGCTCGCGCCTTCATCTATGACCGCATAATATATCCTATCCTTAGAGAGACGTCAAATAAGATCATTATATATTTCATACTACTTGCGCTTTCACAGAGTTCAGGCTTTTTCAAAGGTTAGTATAAGCAAAACTTTTCTCAGCGTATCACAAGTAAAATCCCTGATATTTTAAATACGTCTAGACCAGGATTTCAACAATTAATCATTCCCTTATTTTTAGAAAAGACAGGTATTTGCCCAGCTACTACTTTACTCTTGTTATTTAGAACGCATCTCACAAAGAAAAACATCAGATAATTTATTTTTTTGGAAATAAGAAACCTTAAAGACTAGTAGGAACGCAAACTCATAGTCGTTAGATAAAGCACGGTCAGCGTTATACACATCATCAGACAGGCTGTGTTTTCGCGCGCGCACGCTCTCGGCGTTAGTACCTATACACTATTCGTAAAACAACAGGATCTTAACAACTTGCAAATTTTTATCAGAATTCAATTAATTTTATTGATGACGATTATACTACTTTAGCAGAAAATATAATAATATGGTGTTTACATTTTGATACAACTTCAAAGTATTTGATTGTACACTATGTAATTATTTTCTTACAATGACCCTAAGAATTTATTAGCCCAAGAAGTTACTTCTTGAACGAAGTTATATTTATTGATTATATCAAGAGATAATTAAGAGTGATATTTATAAACATTGTTGTTCGTTGATATTTCCGCAGTAGGTGTTTTACCATCTACAAGTACTCACAAAGTTTACATGTGTAAATAATATCTATGTTACTATTCTCTAGGACGAGGCGCGAGTATGATAGAACTTCACGTACATGTAAGTTCATTTACATTACATTCACAGCTAACCACAAAACTAGCAGAACTAAAAAAAATTATTAAGAAACATTAATTAGAAAGATGATTGACAATAACAATGAAATTAATCACTAGGTTGAAATTGAGCCCTCGTGTCTATCATTTAGTTAAGTGTAGCACCTATGTCTAGATATCCTTTACCCATTCAGGTTACACAAAGCTACAGAGCACCATATTATACAGACATATGTATCGGACACATCGGATAAGATTTACTTACTATAATTGGCCTAATTGACAACAATTTAGGTAATAAATGTTTCTATTATATTTAATTATTAATGTAAATTGATATAATAATTAAGAAACTTATTAAATCTGTACTACTAAATTAAATTAAAATATATACATATGTATGTGGGATTCGCGAGATAAGTATGCATGAAATGGTATTTTAATAATAGAATGGAATGAAAGATGAATAAAAGAAAAGAAGGATGTTTTGTCGTAACGGCGGTACGATGAAACGCGTAAACTTTGCTTTATCAAATTTCAATCGAATAAATAGTCGGTGTGTTGTAGACGCTTTTATTTATATCCCCGGCTCCTACATATACATAATATATTGTTTACACAATAGGCAAGCGTAGAACTATTGTTGCGCTTGCCGCTTGCTCTAATATTGTAACAGGTTTGAAAGTTCACAAACATATAGAAAATTCGGTGAGACACTAGAAAGATACGGGATTCTCGTAAAATAGAGGATAGAAATTTTATAAGTTATTTTACACGTTCGTGTTGAAAACTGTAACAAACCGAGAGCGGGTCACCAAACTAATAATAAAGTAAAAGATAGTTTATTGAAATTTCGCGATTCGTTATTACTAATGAGCAAGTTGGAGACATTCAGCGATCGAAACATTTAAGTGTATAAATGACCTAAGGACCTAGCGTGTACAACCAAATTCAAGCCAAAGGAACTGGCAACGCAGCAGCACCGTGTGTTATATTACACGAACCATTTGGAGCCACTTTTGACCTCTTAATAACTCAAAATCTATTTAACATAAACACATGAAATTTAGTTCATTTATAAAATCCCCTTAGATTAACTTGAACCCTTAATTTCATAAATACAAATCAAACGGTTGTTGAGATATTAACGTCTAAAAATCGGCATTTTATCACTAACTGACTAGCATATCGTAGTAAAACCTAACCCACTTCCTGATAACCAAGAAAGTTGTAATTTGGTGTCTAGGTGGGTAATTGTGTGTATACAAAGGAAAAAAAATTGAAAACAGTGAATTTTTATAATTTAAATATTTTTCAATTAATTTTTATTAACACCTTGCGCCTTCTAAAACATAATAGCAATAGCTTAAAGCTAACGCCTTTCAAAATGTAATAAAAATAGCAATCTTAGTAACAGCAAAAACTTTTTCTTTCGCAGCAGAATAGGTTCCATGACGAAAGGTCACTTTTATCGTTATACCTACTAGATTATTTATGAAAATGTAGACAACCAATAATAACACAAACTGCAACTGGCAGCGCCGGCTCAGCGATCTGACATCATTGCGTACAATTGTATTATTTATTTATTTATTTGTTTGGTGGTTTGTTTGTTTGTTTGTTTATTTATTTTTTAATTTATTTATTATTAACACCAGCACAAACACATAAATATATAGGGTTAAGCCTGCGAGAGAATGAGTTAGAATACATTACATGAAAAGTGAAAAACAATAACTATAAAATCCAATATGGCGGACTTTCAAGGATGGTCGACTGTTTTTTTATGCACCCCGATGATATGGATATCAAATAAAAGAGCTTGAAGTGAAACTTAGAATCGTCGTGATTTGAAACTCGATGAAACAAAAATGCGCCACGGCAAAGAGACATACACTATACATCTATAGAATACATTATACAGAAAAAGAAAAATAATAATATTAATACTGAATAATATATAAAATATATTAATGTTAAATAAAATATAAATAACTTTTAACTTGGTAAAAAAGTATTATAAAATTCAATTAGGTATCCTACTCCTGATACTCTATTCATCTCATTCTCTCGTAGGTTACTTTTCTGAAGTTTCACTTCTACCGTGCGTGTGTGAATTGCACACACACACACACGCGTTTTTTTATTATATTATTTTTTAAAGTTAAACCCGATTTGTTTCGTTCTAGGTAGTAAGCAGATCGTATTTTTTTTTAATTAGTAGAAAAGCATAGATTAGGTCGTTAATTTTACCAAACCATCCGTCATCAACGTCACCGGTATCGTAAAGGAGGGGTTTCGATAAGGCCCTTTTCCGGCCCCCCTGAATTTTTTATTATTTTAATATTGTGATTATAGGACTACACTTAAAATTTACAAATATATATAGCATCAGCCAATATTCGCTATATTTACATATGTGTTTAAGGTAAATGTTTGATTACCAGTTGATGAGAACGAAATGACAAAATATACTAATTAATATTATAATTATCGGTTTTATTTTGAGAAATCAAACTTAAACAAGGTGCAAAAGACATTAATATATTACGTAGCATCTTCAATACAATCTTCGTAGTGAGAAGAAAACTTTATTTGTTGAAGCTCCAAATGCCTGTAATAGCTAAGGAACCACAATACTGAAGCTACGTGAGCACAACATCCAACAACACGTGCTCCAACCTTGCACAGGTAATACCAAGATTTAACTCCAGTAGGATGATATTGTATCCATAGGTTATAGATTTTTGACGGCTTTGTATTAGAATCCTTATGAAAAAATAACTTATATAGTCCTTGATTATCAACATGTTCAGTAGTGTACGAATCAGCTTGTTCCAACTGATAAACTCCTAAGGTTAAATGTTTCAGTTCTTCGATGGTTAAACGCGGAAATCCCAATAATAAATAAATACAATAATAATAAATAAATCCGGAAATAAAATCCCGTCTATAAGCACTAAAAGAAAATCGAAGGCTAAGATGAAGTTTTGGAAAGAAAATATAGAAAAATCAGTCAATCAGTACATTATTAACTATTATTCTAAATACAATTTATTTATTTTATACCATGAGCGCAGTGTAGTAACACGACAATTTTTATATACATATGTAATAGCTTACGTATTTGTGCACCACATATATGAAAATCGCTTTGTTACTTGGTTGCGCTCTATATACAATAACTAGATAAAGATTGCAAAAACTACAGAAATGACGTATTTTTGTAAAACAAGCGAAGTTAAGCGGTTCCTTTTATAAAGGTCCTATCAAGTTACACAAAAAGTTTTTGAAAGCCTTATATTATGCACATTCTAAAAAAAATAAGAATGATCTAGATTATAAACTTAAAAAAATATGATTTACGGGGAGCCGGTAAAGGGCCTTATCGAAACCCCTCCTTTCTGTCAAACGAAGATGAATATACGTTAGTGTTACATTTGAAATCACGAAACTTCATCATTAATTATTATATAAAAGAACTACATCACTTTTATCACTTCTTACAATTTTTAGTACTTTAAAAGTAATGATATCCCATCAAAAACATAAATGTGAAAATGGGAGCCAAGTTCAATATTAAGAATATGCGTGGTTGTTGTCATAAGAATAATTGAGATCTAAATGCCAAGTTCTGTAGATAATTCTGTTTATTCATAGGAACATACAACATTCTAAAATAAATTTAAAACACAATTTCTTGTTTTTTATCTGCTACAACAGTGTTTGCTATTTAAAAGTAGAACTTCTTAAATTTGAACAGTCGAGTTATTTACACAGATTAGATAACTTAGGATAAATTAAAGTTTACGATTTGACTTGGCTAGTTTTTACATACAGGTTATCTTATATTTGGCTAATCACTTATATCTTCTTTATGCTGTACGCAAGTTTTTTTTTATATTATTATGCTTTTATATTGTAAGTTCAACATGTCTCACTCTTCTAAAAATTTAGTTTACTGGTAAAAACTAGCCAAGTCAAATCAAGTCAAACCATATAAGTCGGTCTTGATATCATCGATAGTACAGATTATTTTAATTTTTAAGACACAAAACCATTAATACCCGACAAAAATACTTAACGATTTATCAATTTAATGGGACGATACTATTTATCGTAAAAATCATGCTGTAATTCAGAAGACTGTACTATGTTAACGCTTCTGTTGTATGTCATATCTCGTTTATTTATTTCAAATATCTAACGTATGTAGGTACGTCTGAAGGTGTTTAAAATGATAAATATTTTCCCAATTAAATTACTTGTATAACTTTATAAACATTTCATATATTTAAATAGATAATATTTATTTAGTCAAAATAAATCAAAAGTTGTTTCCTTCGTTTCAGTGGAAAATTTTCTTCCATATACTAATAACCTTGGCCATGAAAAGCTATCAAACATTCAATATTATTATTATACAAATAATTAATTAAATCTTCTAAAGAATAATCTTACGAACATTTACTATATGAATATTCAATATCATATTTAAATTAATCTTATATCTATAATCCTTCAAAGCTACAGAAATAAAAGCGAGATACGTTTATCGAAAATCTTTAATTTTGTGGGAATATTTTATGTAGAAAACTTAATATCTGAGCTTCTAATATTATTGGTTGAAACTAGTTTAAAAGTATCATACAATTACAATATTAGTAATAAATGAAATATAATATACCTATTATAATACATATTAGTATTAAATTAAATATAATATGGCGAATGATTATACGATAGCAAATTTTGCAGTTTTATGAAATTAATTGTTAAAACTCACAGTTATAGAATCATCTATTACTCACGTAAGGCTTGAAAGGGGGAGAGGGAGGGGGAGGAGAGGAAAAATCACGAAACATCACAAGGGGGGAGGGGGGTGTAGTGAGATAACACGTGTATTTCTTTTTTCGTTAAACTTCGTCGTTCGCCGTTCTTTCGTTGAATTCAGTTTCTTTGTACCAAAAAAATACACGTGATTTTGGATAGGGGGGGGAGAGTTAACCTAAAACCTCACCACGTATCACCAGGGGGAGGGAGGGAGTTAAAAAGTTGCTAAAAAACATCACATGAACGGACAACCCCTATATATTCATATACGTCTTGTGGAAAATTTTAAACTTCTAAAGCCAGCGGTTTAGAGTGTGCTTTATCTGCTAGTCATTGTTTTGGTAAGAAAATATTATAGGGAATATTAAGTCAATAACTTTAGTTACAAAACTTCTATAAAAAGTTATTATTTCATGTAAAAATAAAATAAACGTGTTTATTTGTATTTCCTCAATCGACTTCATATCATTTCCTACGTTTTGATTCAGCTTCAAATTGAATGCACGCCCCTGCTGCTGCTTACATCACGTTTGAATTGACATCCTTACGGAATAGTTGACGTTTTATGTATGTCGTCGATAGGTACTTTGTTTTTTTTACACTCATATTTTCTAAACTAAATAAGATAATCTTTTATGAATAACGTAATTTAAAGTATATTTGTTGAGAAAATTTTTAAACTGGAACTTTCTTCCAACATTTTTTACAATTTTTGTCTGTCTGTCTGTCTGTCCGTCCGTCTGTCTGTCTGTCTGTCTGTTTGTTCCGGCTAATCTCTGAAACGGCTGGACCGATTTTGACGGGACTTTCACAGGCAGATAGCTGATATAATAAGGAGTAACTTAGGCTGCTTTTATTTTAGAAAAAAAAATAGGGTCCCACGAAAAAAAAATGAAACCTATAAAAATTGAATAATATCCGATTCAAATAGGGAAGTTGTATACTTATATTACATTTTTTGTATATTTGTTCTATTTAAACTGTAAACTATGTATAATATACCTAGAGACGAACCCGAGCGAAGCGAGAGTGAGTCGCTAGTTGTATTAAAAATAAAATTACAAGTAGTTTCGTCACAATCATTAGAATTAACTACTTTTGTTATTCTTCAGTGCTCAAAAGTATACGCAACGATAGCGCAGATGCCTTTTTTCTAAGTAAATATAAATTGTTATTGTTACAGTATTATTGTTTGTTTCAGTATTATGCCTCCGAGGCCGGACGCACAGGACGCAGAGAGGGTCTCGGATCCGTAGAAGCGACTGAAATGGTCCTCAATAACCTATTTTATATCACAGTCAAGGTAAGGTGATCTACTCTATGAAATGTAACAAAAATAAACATGCTTCAAATGCAATGGCAAAGCGTGCAAACCTTAAATCAGTTAGTAATGCTAGCCAAAAACCTATGTCGATTCTTCAAATTATATGCCATAACTACTCAAGTCTCCATTCAAAACCACATACTTTAAAATCAACAGTCAAACTATGATTTGCATAAATTAGCATTCATTGTGCAGTGATAAAGAAAATGTAACAATAACACCAAAACGTGCACTACATATCGCACTCCGCAGATACGCTACCTTGACCGATAGTCTAAACTTGACCCAACTTGCGGGCGTGACTTATGACTAGAGGATAACCAGAATTTTCAGAAGTAAATGGGGTACAAATAAAAGCGCATCAACTTTATTTTAAAACGATAATTCAATAGTTTCGTTTTACAAATTTATATGCTATCGTTCGTTTATTAACTTCATATGCTACTTTTTAAATAAGTTTTCGTTAAGTAAGAAAATAAAATAATTTGAAAAAAAAAAAAACATTTTAAAAACAAGCGTTTATTTAATTGATTTAAAAATAAGAACGTATTCTTGAAATTAAATCAAACCCATGAATTTATTACATTACACAATTTATATGATATAAAAGGTTGTCGCGAGATTTACCTATTTTATAAAAAACATTATTTTTTAACATTTTATTTCTTCTTTATCTACACAGGTAAATCTTAATGAACCCACACTGCTATAGCTATGGGGATACATTGTTATGTGTATTTCATTAATACTTCTGCGTTGAATGTAAATATATGTAGTCGTGTCTTTGTTCCACTGAAAACGTAAAGCACGGTCTCCCTCCCGAGCCGAGCGACTGTTAGCAGAGCGCTATATTGCATAATTCATATTGTCGATTGACAACATCTGCTTGCAATGATTATGATCCCCTTCGGACGTTCAATGCCGTGCAAACCACCTATTTAAATATATGAAATTATCATAATTTTAATATATTAAATATGAAATTTAACATCTTGTATAATTTCATCAGCAAAATTTATTATGTGCAGATTATAACATTTTAGACGATATTATGAAATTAAATACGGTATGATATTCAAATGTAACTCTGTCGTTTATGTTAGGTATATATTTCCAGCTTTTCAGTTAAATAAATGAAATTGCTTTACTATTAAATTCAATTCAGTTGATATTTATTGCTAAAACTATCGAAACAATATAATTAAGGAATAGGAAATAACGAAATTATTTTCTTAAGAAGAATATTTTAAACGTTTTATATACATAAAAATATGACTATCCAAAAAGCTATTTAAATTACTATTATCAAGTATGAGACAAATTATCAAACAAAAACTATATATAGTCATAAAAAACAGAAAATGTTAACAGTGTTTGTGCTACGGAGGCTGCATCAGACACTTTCCAATCGAATTATTGTTTTTTTTTACCCTGTTTTAACGCTACCGCAAATTAAATAATCGATGGCATCAACCTGACGTTCGAAAACAGTCTCGCATTCGATCGTATTACTCTCGGGCAGGGGACCCTGTTGGTTTTAGATACTATATTTATTACAGTTAATATTTACCTTTTTATAAGAACATATTTAAATGAAAACTTAAATAAAATTACCGTGACTACTATAATTTTGATGCAGTGACTTTTTAATAGAACTTTTAAGGTTGCGGTTCGAAAACTGAAACCAAAGGTGTTAAATAAAATCTTATACAAATTATTTTAACTTCATTAAATATAATATAATAAAAATAATTTTTGTACTTAAGCCATTTATCCGTTTATCTACAAGTAAATTTGTACAAAGACGACTAAAGTTTGTGTGTAAATTGAAAGTGGATTAGTAAAAAAGTCTGCAGACGCTAACTAAATTATGAAACGGGGCAAAATATGGAATAAGATTTATGTGTACGGTAAACGTCAATCGACATACATTGACCCTCGATCACATTGCCCCGAACGTGCCATTTACATAACGTTGAACTATTTGTACACACATTTGCGTTTTACGCGACTATCTTAAAAATTCCGACATTGATCTTTTTAAAAATTATGAGATGAGAAAACCATTAACAACTCTTCTAACTAATTATGTATACATACAATTTATATAACCTTATGAGCATCCCATTGCTGGGCAGGTGGCAATGCGAGGGAAATCATGCCATAGTCCACCATGCTAGCAAAGCGTAGGTTAACAGACTTAACATGCCTCGAGAAAACTTGCTAAGTTCTCTCAGACACGCAGATATCCTCACGACGTTTTATTTTACCGTAAAACCAGTAGTAATCGTGTTGAAAATGATTCACACATGAGAATATCAAAAGTGCGAGACCCGAGATTTGAACCTGCTTCACTCGGTTTCCCAAACGAGCGCGTCATTACTCACATCACACAGGCGCCACCGTCGAGATAACCCTTTGATAGACGTACATTAGTGATATATACGTTTGGGTAAACCACTGAAATGCATTGTGTTAATTAATATCCATCGTAACATGGTAATTGAATTTTGTATCTATACCCGGTGAATATGATCTACGTTTCGGGTGTGTATGACGAAGTAATGGCATTCACACTGGACCGAACTTAATATACTTAAATGGAGTCTACCGAAATATCTACTTGGGGTAATGTGGGGTGTTAGGGTGGTGAAGCCTTCGGGCGCGCCTGTGTTTGCGCGATCGCTCACCGGGCTATGCAAACTCGCACTCAAATTAATACGTATCGGATTTATAGGGGTAAATTGCCCCAATAAGGCAGTAACATAGTTCTTTAATTATTACCAATGCTCC